>CM033686.1:11367072-12695830 GCA_019514585.1 Dendrobium officinale
TCCCCATTGCAGCCTCAGTGTACTCCAGAAAAAAAACAAAAAACAAAGAAGGTGGCAGTAAAATGCCAGCCTGATAGATAATACTCTGGCCCTGTTCATCGGTAATCGAATTCCTTTCAGAAGAAGGCGCCGAGCAAGAGAAGAACACAAACCAGCCACTGGGCCAATGGCAATATCTCTTGAAACTCCCAGAACAGCTTCATGAATAAATCCAATGTGACGACAAAAGCTGGAATCTACAAAACCAAAGTAGGAAATAAAAAGTGTTTTTTTGTGGCATTATAAAGATTGAAGTATCAATTAGGTTTCGTTTGAGACAGCTTTCTTATTGCTACATAAAGCAGTTTTTTAGTACAAAGTTTTTATTTTTTGAACTATAGAGCTACTTTAAGAAACAGTAAGAAAGCCGTTCCAAACGAAGACTTAATCCTGACAAAGATAACTTACATAGCCCATATTGGGGATCCAAGTTTGCAAGCTTAGCATACCCAATATCCTAATTAAAAAAAAAAAAAAAATTTAAGACAAGAAAATTTAAGAATTCCACTATTTATAAAATTAGACAAACCTGAGGGATGCATAGACTTGCAATTGTTAATCCGGCAATAACATCTCCTTTAAACTTAATGAGATTGTACTCACTCCCCCACTTAAGAATTGGGAACAAGGACTGAAGTCCTATAATAAATTGTCTTGACCGTTTTTGGTTCTTGTATGGGCGCAATGGATCATCCGTAAATAAAGTTTCCTTCAGCTTATCAAGGAATTCACTCACCAGTCTTTGTCTAGGTGGGAGACCAACCTTGTAAGATGAGGGCAAGTTATCAGACCACCTGCGCGAAGAAGAAAGGATAGCCAGGTCTAGCTCCTTGGTTTCAGATTCACCAGCTGCTGAATGAACCATTGTTGAATCTGTTTTTCTACAAGAGTGTGATAGTAAGAATTACTAGTAATACAATGCTGTATTTGACCACCCTTCAAAAACTAGGAAGCCATGATTCTATTCTAGCAGCTAAAGAACAAGCACTGATTCATTTTTTCTATGATGTTTTACAGACCGTTTATTCTTAGAGTCTACAAATCAAATGGTGCAGAAGACTTGGAAAGTGTTTCTCTATGCAGGATTTGAATAAAGGCAAATAGTTGTGACTATTGCAAAGCTTTGAAACTTATGAACCTCCTCGTCCTTGGCATTAACTAAAGGAAGGAAGCCATATATGGATCTTCAGCAGGAATGCTAGAACTCAGCTAATTAGATAACTACAGTTCCATGAAATTCGATGGAATATAAAGAACTTTCAGGAGAGTTGAATAAAATGAAAGAGTACTAGCAGAAAAAATGCAGATGCAATCAAATTTAATAGATGTTAACATATTCAGCTTTGAAAGCTAATAATGACGTAAACTACCATTTTTTCAGGAATTGACTTAAGAATTTGGATGGCAGTGTTTTATAATATAATTAGCAGCTTGCCTCATCTTTGACTCGATAATCAATTTTAGGCAGTGTTATTATTTCGAAGATTATTTGTTTATGATGTGAAAATGAATTATATATCATAATTACAACAGAAATATTTAATATAATTGTCATGATTACGTTTCTGTAGAAAAATCAGAAGTTTTTGTATGGGAATCTCTCAATTTGTAGTAGTTCTGAAATAAAAATAAGTATCCCTACAGTCCAATAGTTTCCTTCCACCATCCAACCATCAGAGTAATTCAAGACATAGTTTATTATTGACATTGAACACCCCCCCCCCCCCCCCAACCATCGTGAAATTATAAGGTGCGGAGCCCGAACGTCGTCTAGAGACTAATAAAAATATGCCGCGTCACCTAAAAATGTACCGCGCTAAGCATCGAGCGGTACCAGACGGTTCTCCCGTCTGGTGTCTGCACAGAATAGTCTCTCCCAACCATCAGAGTAATTCAAGACAGCTTATTGTTGACCATGAACCCCCCGTCCCCCACCCCCCTCTTGTTGATTATTTTCCGCTTTAAGTTATTCTCCTTCCTTTTTCATTGTAGCAACAAATCCTCGATAACCATTGATAACCTCAACAAAAAATGAACCAGAGGACTATAACACTCTCGAATCACTATTTCCACTGTTCTTAAACACATAGATGTTAGATTCAAACCTAGCCTTTCCCTAGATCAATCAACCGATTCTATGGGGCATCAACAAATTTTATTTATTTATGATCAAGCTTCTTCAACTTGTACATCTTCATTTATCATACATGAGGGTGATGTTCCTATAGAGAATGATGAATTCTTCATTTAATCCTCCCAAAATTGATGGGGTAGGTGAAAGAGGAAAGAACATGTGAAAAGCCCTCGTCTTATAATGGCTAATATTTAGCTCTCTTGTTCCCTTTTTTTTTACATAGCTAGAATTCCTATTTTGTAATGGCCCTTTACGGACTTCTTTTGTAGTTGTCATTTTATTAATGATAATTAGTTAACTTTAAGAAAATTGTATCCAAAGCCATAAACTTCAGAATTTTGATTCCCATATACTAATGCTTGAAACAAAAGACTCCACTAAATGCTTATGTAAATAGAAAGTAAGATTATAATGTAATTAAAGCCTAATAAGGCTCCAATACTACACTTCAATGTAGAAATTTGCATTCATTTTATCCTAACTTCTTGATTCAAATCACACATCATATACGCAAGATTCGAACCCAAGACTTCTTGATTGGTAGCCAAAGTTCCGAACTAACAAACCAAAATAACCTATGTTAACTGCTTCAATGTCAATCACTCTTATATTGCTTTTCCATAAATAGTAGAAACAATTTAATTGATCAAGATAAGCCCTGCAGCTTTTCCCATTCAAGAGTTTTCTATGTAAAAATCATGCATCCCCACCTTCTACTTAAACTTTTGTTCGCATGAGATCCAAAAAACAAAGAGCATAAATAAGGCTCTAATAGGCTGAGCCGAGTCGAGCACCACAGAAATTACACTTTGCTTGATCATATTACAAGTAGTTCATGCTCAATTCGAGCTCAAGTCGAGTTTTCACATGTATGTTTGTACTTGGTTTATTTGAATTTTTTTATAATCAAGCTTAGCTTATGCTTGACTTGCCTAAATTAATCAACAAGTACTTACATGAGCTAATGAACATGCTCAAAAATCATTCAAGTACTTGTCTTCTCATGTTAATAAATAATTTTACAAGTTTATATGAACATACAATTCAATAAATATGGAATTTGTAACTAACTACTTGACATAAATAAAATAAGACAATGAACAAACTTTCTTACATTCATAACAACCTATATAAGCACCAGCAAATTCATTCATTGAAATTGAGAAATAAGAAAAGGTTACATCAAATCAATATGTAGCTTCACTAATAATAAATCAATTATTAATTGGAACAAATCAAAACATTAGAAATAAATAGAAATATTTGTGTAGAAAAGAGGCATTACGTGTGAAACAATTTACATCTACTCATCAAAATAGTTTCTTCACACTAATCTCATAAAAATCATGATGTTTTATTACTACTAAGAAACACAATAAGGAACCAAATGCTTCAAATTTTATTAATTAAAGAGGGAATATGTCTCACTTAAAAAATGTCCTCTCAAGCTAATATTTACCAAATCAAAATTGCTCTCGGAGTTAATATCGACAAAAATCAGATAGAAAGCGAACTACATTTTTAGTATATGTAAACTTGTTTGTGTCGATCAATCAGGTTGTATTGTTGTCACGGATCTCAACTAAATTTATCATGCTCACTGGGGGTGTGGAGGGTCCTCCTCCTGCTTGGGTTCGGGTGAATAACAACATTACCACAACCTCACTCAGGTAGATCACCTTAAGCGATTGGGAAAATAGAAAGTGGCATAAATCTAAAGCATGGTGCAAGAGGTGGAAATAGTAATTAATAAGAGGCAAACATACAGAAGAACAAAAGATGATAATTCAAAGGGGGATTTACATACATACCATGCTAATTAAATAGGTAATATCAAATCTTTAATATTTCATACCTATCACTGATAGACAACTTTAATATCAAATTTGTTACTCATGTATATATTTCATTCCTACCACCCATATCACCCTATAAATTTTAATATTTCATTCCTTACACCCATTTTGGATCTATGAATGTTAAGATTTTGAGTGCTAGATGTTAGCATAACAGAAATGGACCACTAGCTATAAAAGGAAATACACTCATTTCAGCTCATGGCCACTATCTCTGCATCCCTCAACGGCCTCTGCATTCAACGGTCATGTTCACTGTGCCAAGCGTGGCTCTCACCATCAGCTCTTCCTATCATGATTTACTTCTCTAATACATATACCTGTACAAGGAGAATTGTTGGTTCAACTGAGAATGAAGTTCTTCAATCCTTAAAACTTTCTCTTACTCTGTTTACTCTCTATACTAACCTCTGTTTTACAGATTCAACATGGTATCAGAGCTCCGGGCGTGATCATCAGAGCAGCTTCTTCCCATGGCCGACAGTCAAATCTCCTCGTCTTCTCAATCCGCATCTACAATCACAGAAGGAGATGTTACCATTCCTGCACAGCTGAAGTTTATCATTTCCAACATAAAGCACATTGTCAACATTCAACTAACGAGCGACAATCACGCTATTTGGAAGCTTCAGGTCTTCAAGATCTTTTCTGCAAATGGCTATGAAGGTTTTCTCACCGGGACAAATGTGTGTCCGCCAAAACTCATCTCCTCCACCTCCGGAGAGATAGTTCCTAATCCAAAACATCAAGTATGGCAATTAACAGACCAAAACCTTGCTGCGGCTTTATACTCTACTAGCTCAGCAGGTATCCTTCCATACGTTTTGACATTACAAACTACCCACGACATTTGGGACACACTCGAAAAGCGGCTTCAACCGACGAACAGGTCGAGGGTTATTCAACTCAAAAATGAGTTGTATCGCATTGACATGAAGGATCTTACCATCAACCAGTATCTGGCTCAGGTAAAGTCACTAGTAGATAGCATATGTAATATCAAAAATCTGCTCCAGGATCGTCCAGGACAATCTGGATCGTCCTGGGACGATCTGTGGAATTTCTGCTCCAGAATTTGCCCAGTTTTGCTCCAGGTGATTTTCTGTACATATCGTCCAGGCCGATTTGGACATCGTCCAGGCCGATCGGCACTGTAGAAAATATCGGCCTGAGAATAGTTCTGGGAACCGTCCAGGACGGTCGGGACGATCGATTTTTGGTCTGATCGTCCCGGGACGATCTGGCGATCGGCCGGGCCGATCTGAAGATTATAAAGCTGATTTCAAGTCATTTTGAGGAGAGAGAAAATCATTAAAAACGAAAATATCAGCCGAGGAGAGAGAAAGTCGAGGTGGATTTTGGAAAAGTTGATTTTCGGACGACGCGGAGCCGTTTTCGTCCGAAGTGACTGTTCAGGATTTTGCTGTACGCAAGGTAAGGCACATTCCGCCTTTCTCAATTTTCAGAACCGTCGAGTTTGGCGGCATTTTCTGTCCGGATTTCGTTTCCGTTACGGTTTTTCGTCCGTATCTTTTGATTGGTTCAGTTTTTACCGCGTAACTTTCTGTATATTGTTGACGTGCCGAGTGTGCACATTTTGGTTATTTTCCGAAGATTTTTGTCCGGGTATTTTTGATTCAGCGGAGTTTTTCGTAGACTACATTTTTCTGTGAAATTGTAAATTCTCTGTGCAGTAGAATAAATGTTCTGGAATGTGATTATCTATATTCTGTGCGAATTTGGTAAATTTTCTTTGTAGGAAATTTTGTGTAAATTCTGTCTACTGCCGTTGTGCTGCCCGATTTTTGTCTGATTTCTGAATTGCCCGGATTTCTTCTGAATTGAAATGCTATGTGTATAAGCTATAAAAAGGGAGCTATAAGGGGCCTGGATCCTATGAGATTCAGTTAGTGTCTGGGGAAATTTTAGTTGAGCTCAAATTGGAGAAATTTCTGTTCTGTCCCGGATCCGAGGATTATTCTGGTGCCGTGAGCACATTTAGCACATTTAGCTTAGCTATTAATTATTCAGCGAATTTCTGGTGCCGTGAGCACAAGGGAGACATAAGGGTCAGAATCCGTAGTGATTCTGTTTAGTTTAGTTTAGCTATTATATATATATGATATCTGAGTTCCGTATCTGCTCTGTTGATATCTGTTCTGTTGATATGATCTGCAATTCTGATTTCTGCTTCTGTTGATGTGATATGTCTGATTCTGTTCTGTATTACGACTTCTGTTTCCGTACAATTCTGTTCTGATATTATCTGAATTTCTGATTTCTGTACGATTCTGACTCTGTTGATTTAATCCGTTCTGATTCTGATGTGTACAATATCCGATTCTGATGTGATCTGTCCGTATCTGTTCTGATTTGTTCTGTTTCGTTCTGATATGTCCGTTTTGATATCTGTACGATTCCGTTCCGATTTCTGATCTGATTTCTGTTTGATGAGTTTGGTTTTGGGTTCTGAGAATTTTGATTGGAGGTTTGTTGCTTTGCTGAGCTGTTGAGCTCACTCTTGTTTTCTGGTGGTTTTCAGGTTCTGGGAAAGGGAAGGAAGTCCAGGAGTAGATTTCTGAGTTCTGATCCGTATAGATATTTGTTTGTACCTTTTGATTTTTGTACAGTCATGGCTTTTCTGTTCTGTCTTTCTTTCTGTTCAAAAGCCATGTACTGTATCTGTAGATGATTGTTTTGAGGAAAATGAAAATATAGATGTTTTGTTCCGCTGCATTTGGTGACTAATAGTAGCTCTGTGTTTGTGTGTCTGTTGAGTTGAGTAATTTGGAAGATTCAGTTCAGTAACCAAATTCCAAAGCCAGATCCTGGATAAGAAGGTTTTGTCGCGGTCCGGCTCGGGCGGGATCCGTCCCCGTCGGGTCTGGTCGTGACAGCATAGCCGCTGCAGGATCTTATGTAGAACAAGAAGATATCATTCTTTATATTTTAAATGGATTACCGTCTTCCTATAATGGCTTCAAGATTGCCATACGCACACGACCTTCAGCCATTCCTCTAGAGGAACTTTACTCTTTGTTGCTGAGTGAGGAGATCAATATCCAACATGACCACTCTAAGGAAGCCGTCACTCCATCTGAATCCACTGTAATGACAGCCTTTAAAAATCCTGCCAACAGAAACTCATCTGCCGACCCATCCAGAACCAATCGTGGAAGATTCACTGGTGCAAACAGATCCTCATCATCACGGTACTTCAACAATCAGCGCCCACCTCGCAATCCAGCAACACCACGAATCACATGCCAAATACGTAATAAAGCCGGTCACTCAGCAGCTTAATGTTGGCATCGTACCAATTTGCAATATGAACCCATGACTTCTACATAAACTTCTTCATGTTCCATCTCTTACTCATAATCTCCTTTCCATTCAAAAACTCACTAATGACAATAATTGCTCAATTTGTTTTGATGCATCCGGTTTCATCATCAAGGACAATCAGACAAATCATATCCTTCTTAAAGGCCCAAGTCGTCAAGGCTTGTACGTCATTCCATCCTCCTCCATTCCAGCTCTACACACGGTCAAGACATCCACCTCTCATTGGCATGCTCGGTTGGGTCACCCGCACCTCCAACTACTTCAGCACCTAGCTAGGACTACATCTACTATATGTATTTCAAATTCTGCTTCGCTTTTATGTAATTCCTGTAATGTGGCCAAAAGCCACAAACTATCTTTTCATCCTAGTACAATGAAATCAACTGTTTCCTTTGCTTTAGTTCATTCTGATGTTTGGGGTCCAGCACCCGCTCTTCTCTTAATGGCTATGCTTATTATGTATTGTTTATCGACGATCACTCTCGTTATACATGGCTTTATCCAATGCACTCCAAAGCTGAAACGTTTCTTGAATTCAAACATTTTTTTACAGCTTATAAGAACCAGGTTTAATACCACCATCAAAACTTTTCAATCTGATGGTGGTGGTGAATACCAATCCACAGAATTTAAAAATTTCTTATTACACAATGGCATTCACCATCAAATAAGCTGTCCTTACACACCAGAACAAAATGGAACTGCCGAAAGAAAACATCGTCACCTCATTGAGACCACTCGCACTCTTCTTCATGCTGCCAATCTACCTCTAAAATTTTGGATGGAAGCTCTACTCACTGCCAACTACCTCATTAATCGACTTCCATCCAAAGTACTTGGTCTTGACAACCCTTTCCATCTATTACACCGAACTCAACCATCTTATACTCATCTCAAAATCTTTGGGTGTCTCTGCTATCCTTGGCTCCGACCTCTATCAGCTACTAAACTTCACCCGAGATCCACACCATGCATATTTGTTGGTTACTCTTCCTCGCACAAGGGTTATAGATGCCTCAATATTCAAACGGGCAAAATACATATTTCCCGCCATGTTATATTTCATGAGGACATATTCCCCTACACTAACCAATCCTCATCCTCATCACCTATTCCACCTACCTCTACCAACTCCACTCTACCTCTCCTACCCATATCAACTGTACAACAACAATTCTCCACTTCCTTACCTTCTTTCCCACACTCTGTTAGACTGTTACAACTCCACCTTCATCAACTATACCACCACTCCCTCCTCCCTCCACTACCTCTTCCACAACACTACCCCTCACTTCTCCAACAGATAACTCATCTACTCCTACCACTTCACCATCTATCTCCATACCACCTCCACCCTCACATCCCATGCTCACAAGATTTAAAACCGGCCATCTCAAACCCAAACAACCACTCAATCTTCTAGCCACCCTACAACCACTTCACACTCCTACTTGTTACAGCCAAGCAATCAAATCCAACTCTTGGAGAACTGCTATGTCTGAGGAATTCACTACGCTTCAAAATCAGGGAACTTGGTCTCTTGTCCCTCCACCTCCCAACCGCACCATACTTGGCCGTCGATGGACGTTCCGCACCAAGCTACATCCAGACGGTTCTCTTGACCGATACAAAGCCAGACTTTTAGTCCTGTTGCGAAAATGCCAACCATAAGAATCATGCTTTCAATTGCTCTTCATAGAAATTGGCCGGTATTCCAGCTGGATGTAGCAAATGCCTTCTTACATGGTGAGCTACAAGAGGAAGTCTACATGGTACAACCCCCAGGATTTGTTGACGACAACCATCCCGAGCATGTTTGCAAATTGCATAAATCCATATATGGGCTGAAGCAAGCTCCTCGTCAATGGTTTCACACTCTCACCGCCTGCTTGCAATCATTTGGATTCATATTCAGTAAATCGGATCCCTCCTTATTAGTCTACAAGACCTCGGACACACAAATATATATACTCCTGTATGTAGATGACATACTCATCTCGGGCAACAACAAATCCAGAATTTCGGACCTCACCTCACAGCTGCAATCTAAATTCTCACTTAAAGACCTCGGACCGATTTCGTTCTTTCTGGGTATACAGGTGCTACATTCCTCTCATGGCTACTTCTTAAGCCAATCCCAATATGCTCGGAATTTGATTCAGGCAGCAGGTCTAGACTCTTGTAAACCTTCTCAATCCCCCATAGCAGTGAAACCAACGTTCACATCCAGCAATTTTCTTCGGTCAGATCCAATACAGTACCGCAAGTTGGCCGGTTCGTTACAGTACTTAACAATCACCAGGCCTGATATTGCCTATGCTACAAATATTATTTGCCAACATATGCATCATCCCATGGAGCAACATTTCAATGCTCTTAAACGGCTTCTCCGGTACATCCAAGGCACACTCAATTTCGGTCTTCCAATTACTCGAGGTGCACTACAGTTACATTCTTATTCTGATTCCGACTGGGCAGCTGATACATCAGACCGAAAATCCATCTCTGGATTTTGTACATTTCTTGGCAATTCCCTGATTTCTTGGAATGTAAAGAAGCAAGTTACTGTCGCTAGATCCTCTACGGAGACTGATTATCGGTCTCTTGCCTCTGCCTCCTCCAATATCATTTGGCTCTGACGGTTGCTTCTAGACTTCGATGCTGGCCAATGCTCTCCTACAGTTCTATCTTGTGATAACACTTCCGCTCTCGCTCTTGCTAACAACCCAGTGTTTCATGCTCGCACGAAACACATCGAAATAGATTATCACTTTATTCGAGAGCGCATTCTATCCAAAGAAATTGAAGTTCGACACATTAGCTCCATGGACCAACCAGCAGACATACTCACCAAGCCGTTACCACTTGCTCGTTTCAAACTTCTTCGAGACAAGCTTACAATTCAATCAGATGAATCATTAGCTTGCGGGGGGGGGCTGTTAGCATAACAGAAATGGACCACTAGCTATAAAAGGAAATACACTCATTTCAGCTCATGGCCACTATCTCTGCATCCCTCAACGGCCTCTGCATTCAACGGTCACGTTCACTGTGCCAAGCGTGGCTCTCACCATCAGCTCTTCCTATCATGATTTACTTCTCTAATACATATACTTGTACAAGGAGAACTGTTGGTTCAGCTGAGAATGAAGTTCTTCAATCCTTAAAACTTTCTCTTACTCTATTTTACTCTCTATACTAACCTCTGTTTTACAGATTCAACACTAGATATGTAAATATCAAGATATAAAGTGGTATGCATGTAAATCTCCCTAGTCCAAAATAATCCACATTAATAAATAAATATATAATCTATTAAGATTAAATAAGCTATTCTTAACTAAGGCTTCGTTTGGGACGGCTTTTTTTACTGCTTTCTAAAACGGATGTTAGGTATTAGTCCTAGATTTAGCTTTTGCTTTTGTGTAGCTATTTGTATAGCTGTAGGTGTTGCTTTTGTGCCTATTAATAGGCTTTAGCTTGTATTAGGAAAGTAGCCAAGGAATAAAGGAATTTTGCATTTGTTGGCTCACGGCTCTTCTCCCCTCTCCTCTCCCTCCTCTCTCTCCCTCTCTATCTCTGCAAGAATTCAAGATCTCCTCCAAAGATCCAACAATTTGGTATCAGAGCTAGGAAGATGGAGGAAGTTCTTTCATTCAAGAGAAGCAGAAGATGAAGTCGGACTCAGGCCCGGTTCTTGAGTCGGACGTTGGAGGCAGGTATCGAACGGGTTAGTTTGAGTGTGCAGGCGGAAGGCCGGCGCGCACAGGCGGAAGGCGGGCATGCCCTTGTTGCAGAACGAAGTGGAGCCGGGCGAGCCGGACTTGTACTGCGACTCGATCGCAGACGGAGCGGAGGTGCCGCGATCGGAGGCTATTCGCTGGTTGAGCGAGTGAGACGCGGATCTGCTATTGGGCCATGATTTCGCGGCTACAAGCGTGATTTCACGCTGGATTACTAGGGCCAGCAGGAGCTCGACGCTTCTGGATGAAATCTAAGAGATGCAGGAGGATTTTGAGTAGCTTGTCAGCATGCAAGAAGTCTCAAGAAGCTGAAACGTGGGCTTCAGGCGGCTGGTCAGGCCGGAGGTGGAGGCCAGCTGGGAGGTCAGAATCGTTACGGGTGAGGAAATTAGAGCCAGGGACAATTTCCCGTAGGGATTCTTAATCGGGAGTGTTGCTGGTAGGGAGGAAGCAAGGCTTAGAGGAAGGCGGGGCGATCCGTGTATAAGAAATCAGAGAAGATCGGAGGCATGGAAGCTGTTGAGGCCGGATTTTTTTGCTTGATCTTGAATCAAGTTTCGATCGGTCTTGAAGCAGATTTTTTTTTCGTTTCTTTGGTTGAAAGATCAGTTTGGATCTTTGCGGTGGAGTTTTTGGATTTCCGGTGGGAGTCCGGGGGGGGACACTGAGGTAGTGTCGGCTGCTCTTGGAGAGCAGGGTTGAAAGTGCGGGGCGCTGGGAGATGCGAGGTCGTGCGGTGCACGAGGAGGACGCATAGGAGCGCGGGGCACTGGTGACGAGCGGAGCGCAGGTGAAGGCGCGGGGCTCGCTGCACAGGTGGATGTGCAGGATGTGGTCGGAGAGAGACCACATGAGTGCAAGGCGCGGGCGTGAGCTTGTGGCGTTTGGACGCGGGCTGGAGGCGCAGGGTGCTGGTGGATGCACAGGGCGCGGAAGCCGGGCTAGGGGTGCTCGAGGATTGGCTGCGTTGGACGCAGTGCGACAGGATATCTGTCGGGAGGTGGAGCTTGAATGTCGGTGGACGTTTTTTGGCGGAGGAGACCGACATGATCATTCTTTGGCTGTTCTATCAAGAACAGTGGTTATCTTTTGTTTCGTAAAATCTAGACTAAGGGGGTGATTGTTAGGTATTAGTCCTAGATTTAGGTTTGCTTTTGTGTAGCTATTTGTATAGCTGTAGGTTTTCCTTTTGTGCCTATTAATAGGCTTTAGCTTGTATTAGGAAAGTAGCCAAGGAATAAAGGAATTTTGCATTTGTTGGCTCACGGCTCTTCTCCCCTCTCCTCTCCCTCCTCTCTCCCTCTCTATCTCTGCAAGAATTCAAGATCTCCTCCAAAGATCCAACAACGGAGTTTTAGTACAAAATTTTTTATTTTTATACTAAAACTTCATTTTAGAAAGCAATAAGAAAGCCGTCCCAAACGAAGCCTAAATTTTAATTTAATAATACACGATTTATTATCAAGCTTAATATCAAATATTTGAGCGCACTTTTTCTCTTATGCCCTACCCTTATAATCAATCCCTCTCTCCACATCGATCTCTACTTTTTTTCATAACAAATGTACAACAATGCACAGTTTCATTAAAAGTTTTTTTCTTATTTACCAAAGTAGTTATTTACTCTAGCTAGTAAGCCTAGCTAGCCATTGAGTTAGTTGTTGAACAACCAGTTTACTCTTAATTTAGACCTCGTAATTGTAAAATACTAATTAATGTACGACATAATGAATTTGTGAAGCAGGTTTAGGTGCCTCTAGTTAAAGAAAAAATTTTCACCGATCATATTTTACCATCCAAGCTTTAGTCAAATGTACTCCATATATAATAAATGCATGCCTTGAAGACATAAGCTTCGTTTGGGACAGTTTTTTATCACCGTTTTTTGTTTTTTTGCCACTTTCAAGATATTTTTGTACTAAAGAGTTATTGTAAAAATTAATAAGAAAACTTAGAAAATTGTCCAACACTGCTAAAAATAGGATTGTTTTTTTTTTTTTTTGCAGCAAATTGTTAATAACGATTTTTAAAACTGATGTCAAAACACTATTTTAGCATCGATTTTTGACCGCTACAATTTGCATCGGTTAAAAACTGGTGCAATTAGAAGCGGTTTTTAAACCGGTGCAATTAGCAAACGAGCCTATAGACTTCATTTGGGACAATTTTCTTATTGTTTTTTAAAGCAACTTTCAAGTATAAAAATTTCACGAACGACTCCCAAAATTTTTACACTAAAAATTTATTTAAGGAAGCAGTAGAAAATTGCCCAAACAAAACCTTATAAAGCTTGAACTTGAAAAATTGAGATGTAAAATTTATGTTCTTAATATGTTTTTATTACTTTTCCTTCATTTTCATTGCTAACCCAATTTTATGATTAATTAATTTTCATGCATTCATATGGCCTTTTTTTTAAATTTGCAAGGGTTATTATAAACTTCTTTGCTTAGTTCAGCTTGCAGGCTTACTGATGTGATATGGCTGATATTTTTCAAGCTTGCTTGCTGATGAAATCAAAAGGTTTAGGTAGTCTACAATCCTTAATATCTTTTGATTCTTCCTATAATAAACCTGAATGCATGAACTCAGGAGAATGTATACGTTATTCCCATTGGTGAAAAAAAGGTTTTTCTAATGATTATAAGCTCTCTGTAAAACTCACATTAGCTCACTAGCTGTTTCATTATTGTGATTTATTGACTTTTTTTATTTTAAATGAGGCTTAGGGGCTGTTTGATTTGACGTAAATTGGTTGTAAAAATGTTTCAAATTTTGGGGTTGAAAATATTGGTGTTTGGATTGAAGTAAAAATAATATAGAGTAAAATTTTGAAGTATTTAAAATTCATAATTTAGATCAACTTTAATGAATTTGAAATTTGTTATATTGATCATTTCCAACTATACTATAAGTTTTCTACCACTGCATGTAGTCGTCCGCCACTGCTGCCGCTTCATATCAACTGTTGTTTCCCACTGGCCACCACCGTATGCCAGTCAGCAGCCTCATATCGCCTCAGTCTATCATTGTGACAGCCGCTGGCCACGACCTACCACCACCACTAATGACCATCACCGCCACTGGCCGTTGCAGTTGGACATCAACCACTACCATCATTAGACTTTATATTGCATTCATTTTACTTCAAGCCAAAGAAAAATAATAATTACCTGTATTTATTTTACACATCAAAACAAATTGAAATAATTTAAAAACATTATATTACTTTTACAGCCAAACAATCCCTACGTGTAGAAGTTTTTGTGGTGAAGTGTTATTGTAATTACATATTTATTACAAGATTAGTCACATTTTGATTTTTTAACAAAAAATAGTACAAATTTTAGCTTCTTAAGTGTCATGCATAAGATTAAAAAAAAAAAAAAGTGTCGTGCATAAGAACAAATAATATTGATTTTCTAATATTGGGTGAATCATACATACAATCAATGTGGAGTTGTGGACTAAGAACAAATACATTGAGCTTAAATACTATGAAATATTATTACATAGAATATATACTATAATGTAATCAAATATGTATTATATTTGGACTACCAACAAATACATCCGGTGAGTATACTAAGTTATAATATTATATTTCTTTTACTAAAATTCTGATCATATTAATCAAGCCTTGATTATAATCGTAATAGATTTGAATCACATAAATCTTGGTGCCGTTCGTATTATGTTTTCGCTTTCTTTTTTGTAAATTCATGAGATATTATTAGTGATCCTAACGGTGCTTTTATGTTGACTTGTTTGACACACGTTATAGCAAGCTGGTATTCAAGCAAGGTTAAGAGATAGATAATCATGAAATTGGAGACGAAAAAGTTAGATTGAACAAAGAGTTTGAGCATTTTAAGAGTCAAGATATTCTGTGGCGAAGGTGTTGCAATCCAGTATCCCTAGTTAGTTTGTGATTTTTGATGATGAAAAAAATAACGTTTATTGAATTTTTTCCCTCTTGGTGCATCTCGTACTTTCATAAGGTAGGATGTGTATGATTAAAATGTTTGCAGATACCTGCTTCTGAGGGATGTGTAAAAACATCTTCTTGTGAGATGTGTTCATTATGTCATCTCATACGTGTAACAAATCTCATTGATGCACATAACCGTTGTAATCTATGAATTATGAGTAAGTAAAACATTCTAGTAACCAGTATATATATCCTTTAGTTTTCTTTTCATCTCAGACTTTGGTTTAAATCTTGATGCATTGTAATGACGGTATGCAATATCTGATAAATCATATTTATTGTATAACGTGCATCCATTAACACAAAAATATATTTTTGTATATTTCCATCCAAGTTTGAAAACTAACTTCTTAATCCGATATAAATCTATATGAAATTATATTATCTACCGAGTTGGTTTCCTTAAGTAGTATAACGAATTGATTAAAATATTCATATGGGACATTATATTTCATCTTGATGCTTAACATCTTCACAACAATAAATATCTCTGAGTGAGTGGTGCGCCCTTTCCATATTGGTTGATGGACATCATTAAACAAGTCATAAAAATTATGTGCCTCCGTATTTGTTAATTCTTCTATATATCATTCAAATTGTGCCCCAATTGCATCATAAACTAAGTCCTTAAGAGGTTGGATATTTTCTTCCTAGGCTATATTATAACTTTTAGACTGGCTGCATTAAGAATCGAAATGTGGCTTATACTTACTATGAGAAGTTCAGTACCAATATTGTGGCATAAACCCTCTGTGATATAGATCAATAATTATATCATATGGTGTGAGATGTACTTGATTTTTATGTTTAGAATATATACATCAAAACCTTTTATCTGAGATGAAGCTAGGTAGTTGACCATCTATTTTGATGAAAAAATTACCCAATTAATGAACTCATTTGTTAATGTCTTTCGTCATCGCGCCAATCGGCTATACATACAACTTCTTTGATTTTTAATATCCAAATATGAATAATTTAACACATATATAGTATAGTATAAATATATTAGAGAATGGAGTAACATCTATTGAAAGAAAATAGATTGAATTCAAATTGATTTATAAATCAGATCGTATTATTTCACACAGGTCCCCTGTTAATAAAAAAAATCTGACAACCGCCTGACATCTCTCCCATTTAGGTGAAATTTATAGAGTCTTAGCCTGCCCTCCATGTCAAGAAAGAAGAGCACAATCGGTGTAGGGTGACACCGCGGCCGTATTCTTCACTCCTACCACGCCAAGAAAGGCATGCATAGGTCTTCAGGGGGTGCCTGTGTGAAAACATCAGACTTATTTCAAAGTTTTTTATGTTTACCTTTACCTTTCTTAACATAAGCCAAATATAATACCTATACTTTCTTAACTGGGTCATCGGGTATATGCTTCTCAAACTTTTTCATGTATATACTCATTTCACATCTTGTCTCTGAGAGTAAAGACACTCATGACATTCTCATCTATGCAAACTTAACTTAATGTTATGCTTCTTTTTTAATGACCAACATTTTACATCATCAATCATTACAGATCTCACTACATCTTATAGAATTTTCCCCTAAGTTTGAGGGAAATTTTTGATCACACAATAAGCCTAACTCATTCCTCCACTTTAATCAACCAACTTGAATTCTACTAATAGTATCCACATCTATTTCACCATCAACTCTCTCTCTAGTCTTATAAACAAGAAGAATATCATCAACAAAATGCATACACCATGGTATAATCTCTTGCAAATGTCTAAGGAGATTATCCATTACCAAATAAAAAAGAAATGGGCTAACACAGATCAACTTAAGGCTGTTTCGACGACTGAGACGGTGAACAACGACGATAGAGCGATGTACACGAAAGGAGACGGAGGCGACGTACAGCGGGAGGTGACTCACATGACCGGGAGTAAAATAGAATGATAAGGAGTGAAATGAGAAGGAAGATGACCGCAAAAGGAAAATAAGGTCTTTTTTGGCGGCATTTTTGCTGGAAATATTTCGTCGGTGTAAGTAAGCATCTGAATTTTTCTCCAGTAATTTCTGGCGCATTTGTCGCCGAAAGTTACCACCGATTTTAGAAAAACCAACAGATTTTTCGGTGGGTTTTCTGCTGGAAAAGTTCCAACGATTTTTCTGCTAAAAAATTCGTCGTTAAGTTACCAGTAGAATAACCGGCAGTTGCACCGCCGCTACTACCACCGATATATAATTCCGTCAGAAAGTTTTTCGGTATACCCAGGTTTTCCTGTAGTACCTAAGCTTGAGACTTCTATATATCCTTTGGGAAAAAAACCACTAGGGTGAAACATATCTCATCACCTCGACCAGCCACGACTCGACCTTTCATCCACCTCGTCGATATCGATGTTGATATACGTCCATTCGAATTGGGAGGGGAGATTATAAGGATCTAATCAAGGTATTAGGAGTAAGAAAGGGCCGTCAGGCAATGTAAGATCGCCAGCTATTTTGAATTATGATACTGGTTGGGTTTTCAATAGAGAGGTGACAACGTAAGAGGAACGGGAGCTAGCTAGGGCACGAGAGAGAAAAGGAGGCAGGTTTGGGAGACGGATGCGAGGGCGGGAGCTAGGACATGAGATATAGATGAGAGATTGCTAAATTAAAAAGGTCCTCACAACAGCTTGAAAATGCTATTATAATTCTATGAAAAATATCATTTTTTAAATAATAAACTTAATAGCGATGAAATTTGTTGTTTATATCTATTTATAACGGTGGTTTATAAATCATCGCTATGAAACACTGCGAAAATATTAAATTTTTGATAGTGTCAATGTCATATAAACTTTGATTATAATAATTATATAGCTGAACTGAACATTTCGATAAGATGAATCTAATAATGCTAAATTTGATATAATCCAAGTTCCAATGGGCGTTATTGTGTACTAGAAAATTTGTAATAGTAGAGAAGGGAGCTTTACATATTTTTTTACCCGAGGATCTAATGCACATAGATAAAGAAAAAGAACGCATGAGCTGTTATATTTTTTACCTAAAAATTTAGAAAGCAAAAAATCACGTTGTCTGACCAGATTAAAAAAAAAATATATAATGTATTTTAAGTTATAGAAGTCTACTCTTCTTCAAAATTGGAGAATATAGGATTACAAAGTTGGGAGTGCTAATTGGTTTTCTATAGTTATAGAGAATATTATCAGATAATTAGTGGATGCATGATAACATTAATTTGATGATGTTAGTTAAGCAATGATGATCATATGATAATTGTCAAATGATGGTGATGGTGTTTTTGCAACGATAGTCGAATGATGATGATCAGATGATAGTGATAGGATGATGACAATTGGAAGATAGGATGGAAACTAAAGCAGTAAAGCGGCAACGATTAGACGATAATAGGACGATGACAGTAGCTAGCAACGAACTCCAATATTAAATATTTGTAGAGCTCTAGAATTTTTGAGATCACCCGGTTTTTTTTTAATCACAGGTTTTTATCCCCTTCTTGTTATGAATACATGTCTATTTATAATATTTTATGAGATACATTTTGATAAATTTAATCAAAATTTATAACACCTAATCGAATGCAATATGTTGAATCATTAGGACATAAATCATTTATTTAGCATTTAAGTATCTTAATGAACTTAAAATTGCTTAATCGTTGAGCTTGTTGATTTATCTCATTAGTATACTCAATTTGAGTATAAGCATCTTAAACTTTTTAAATATGCTTTAATTGATTGATTTGTGTTTATTTTGACTTATATTGAGTTTTTTGTTTTTTTGTTTTGTTTTTGTTATTAGGTTTATTCAGCTTAATAATAAATTTGTTAAAATTTAAATAAGAAAGATTCAACAGTTAATTTAAAAAAAAATTAATATAAAATAATATAACAAAATTTATGCAGATAAAATATTTTTTTAGAGATATATTATTTATCCTATATTTTGAAAATAATTCTTTTGTGTCATCCAAATACATATAGAGACATTTAGATCATATAAAATAAATTTATACATATAAATTTAAATCTAAGAACTGATAGCGAAAACTTTCGGTCCATTGATAAAAATAAGCTCCATGGGCCGATCGGGCCATTAATTCCCACCCAGTGATGCCCTGTTAACCGTCAGTCGGTGATATTTGTTAGGGTTCTCTGGTGAGATACTACTCCAGAAGTGATGGGCGAGGAAGACAAACAAGGAAATGTCGACGGTGAGGAGAAGCGCAGGCCAATCTCGGAGGCTGAATTCCTCTCGTGGAAGCGCCGAAAGGTGCTAAATTTTTTTATCAATCCTCAATCCTGCTCTTCCCGCTTTCTAGAGTTTTAAATCTACAATTCTTATGGCTTTTTTTGTTTTGGGAAGCTAGGGTTTCTTTGCGAAGGAGATACATGTGTAATTTTACCTGCTTTGGGTTAGCATTGAAGGAATATCTGACAATTGTTCGCTCGTTTAAACGATTTTTTTTGCTTGCCCTACTGAGTTCATGTACGCTTATAGGCGTTTGAGAGCTATATTTATTAAAAAAAGAAATGCTCGTTTTACTTCCTCTTGAATTTTAATCTCCACCTTTGAGCTGATTAGAGTTTCATTCGCTTTTTCCGTTTCATATAGCAGCCTTTAAAGAATTGAGCTAGTCTATAATGCATTATCTCCATGAGCATTATCATATAGCAGCCTTTAAAGAATTGAGCTAGTCTATAATGCCTTTGGATTGAAACAACTCGGCTCATTCTCATTTAATATCAGTGCAAATATTGCTGTCCTAATCCGTGATCTTCTTGATTACCTGGTAGCAGATAACCGTTGCATCCTAGTTACAGTGAACAAAATTCTTTATATCAACACCATTAGGCTTATCCCTAACTATATTGAGTTGGTTTTATGAGTCCTTGTCCTATTCAGTACTGCATGAGGTGGAAACTGTGTTTTGTGCTAATATTTTTGCCCACTTTCTACCTTTTTTACTCTTTATTTCCCTTTTCTTTGCTAATCCTTCCACATTCGTTATTCGCACCCATCTTACTAGTTTACAATTTTATCCTCTATTGGTAAGCAACCAAACTTTTAAGTCTATTTTTTTACTATCACACCTTCAATATATGCTAATTTCACTATCCATTTACTTAGTTCATTTCTACCTGTTTTTCACCACAAACTCATTTTACTATTATTATTTTTCATTTTAATTATCATCATCGAATTTGCAACGATCTAAGGTTTGCTTTATATTATGAATATTCAACTCCATTTGTTCTTGTTGAGTGTTGAATGAGATTTATATTTAAATTATGCAAATCCTATTGGCATATTCTAGCCATTATACCGCTGCCATACCTATTTTTTTGTTCCTTACCCGTCATAATAAATTTAGTTATTATCTTATGGGTGACTTCATTCTTCAATGTTCTCACTTCATTTATATATCCAAACTATATACATTTATTTTCATCTACACCATCTTCAGTATATGCTTATAGTTTTTCAATCTAGCCTTCCTTTTTTTTCATACTTCCTTTTTAATATTATTATCCTGCCATACTCAACTTTGCTATCGGGGGTGTTTTTATCTCTCAACACTTAAATTCATATAGCATAGTTAATTAATTGCAATTAAATGTAACCTACTTTCTCTTCATGATATTCTCTTATTACGTAGCATTTGTTTCTCACTTCTCTATTTTTACTTCACAACCGTAACTCTAGATATTATAGTATATCCTCATTAATATCCTCTTTCTTCTATGTAGTAACTCCAAGATAGTTGTACTTGTCACTTGGTTATCTCTTAATTTCTAAGATTAACTGATAATTATCAAGTGTAAACTCCTAAAATTTTCTATCATGGTACTCAGTATTTAATGTGCTGATCGTAAAGTCCCTTATCTTCTAAGAAATTTCAATGTTGCAATGTTCGCTTATTCTGACATATGTCTCACATATTGTAACCATGCCATTTTCAGATAGTACATATCAAGGAACCTCACTTTGGATATCTTTGTGATCATCACATGACAAATATAAAACTTTTATGGACTTAATATTGATTCTCAATGCATGTTATGGTTGAGAACTCTTCTGTTACTTTATGGCCACTTCTAGTTACTACTTCATTATACACATCTTTAATAACCTTAACATTAATTTTGACCTGTAATATTTACTAACAAGCAGTAAGTTCAAATCCACTGAAACTTAGTTATCATGTGTTCAGTCAATGTTATATTAATTATAATCTTTTCATGTCTTAATAGCTTCCTCTATAGTGTTTAAAACATATTAATTGTAAAATACTAATGCCTGTCACAATCTTTTGTATCAAGACATGATTCAAGTGGCTGTTAGGTTTGGTGAAATCTGTTGCAAAATTTTTACATGCAAACAAACTTTTTTTGCAGTCGGTTCAACATAAAGTTACTTCATGGTTGATTTTTTTTCATATACAGGTCCTCACATTCATTTTATTGGGATTTATTTTTGCATTACAACTATTTGTAGCAGCCAAAAGGGTCCCCAAGAGATGTTTGTGTTCTGTTGAAATGTATTAGTTTCCGTATAGGCTTCTGTGGTCTCTTAAGTCGATCCCTCTTTGAAATGAGGTTCTATCTCTTTTATTAGCCCTAGAATTACTAAAATATATAAAGGATATAGAACTTTGCCATGTCATCCACCATCCTGACCATGATTTCTTCTAAGAGGATTATATCATAAACAAATGTCCAATGAACTTTCACGTGTTATTTCCTGCTTTGCTACTAAATTTGGTCGTGAACTGAAATTCATTAATGTTTGGTGTACAAATCTCAGTGAGCAGATGAAACCTTTTATATGGTTAGACCAATCAAAAGATGCCTAAATTTATCTGTAATTGCATAAACCTTAAAAAAAGGTGCTGCATGTTGGCGCAATACTTTCTGTTTGAGTAGAGTTACATTCACTAATTCATTGTTTGTCAATTTGAGAATTTTCTTCCGCATCATGTTTTCAAGTTCCAATCATTAGGGTTGCAAACAACATTTCTGTTTGAGGGGCTCAGGATCTCTCTATGCTCTTATTTTATTTATAATTACGTGACTTACAATTACTCTTTAGCTTACCCATCTTGTTGTATTATAATGTTTGACATAAGGCTAACTCTTTATTAAACTTTATCTAAAATGACAGTTTCTAGATACTCACCTAATTGTAAGATGTATTAGGAAAAAAAAAAAGCGCATAAAAAATGATAAAAACCTAAATGGCGCTGACTGGAAATAAGGGATGAAGAGATGGTGTGCTTTCTTGTTGCCATGGAGCAGTGACTGTGGTGACCTATGCATAAAGAGTGAACAAAAACTTATAAAAAATAGAAGGCATGTTAAAAGTATGAACCAGGGAGAGGGACAAAGATTTTAGCAAATCATACCCTTAAGGTGAATTCTGTGAATTGCTAAGCATTGGAGTCATGGGAGTTGGATCCATAATGTGAATGGCAGCTGAGGCATTAGAAAGAAATTCCCATTGATTATCTTAGGACCCTTGTTACCCTACTTGGTGAGTTGGATGTGGTTAGGGCCTAGGATATGGGTAATAGGTAAAGACACGAAATTGGTGGGTAGGATTGGACTGGATGGCTGGTCATCCTCTAAAAGCCATTTGTGTAGACCGTGATAGCTCTGGCATTGAAGTGGGTGCTTGAAGTGAGAGCATATGTCGGAGAAGGTAGTAGGGGCCAAAAACAAAAGTGCAGGAGGATTGGCGAGAGCTTTTGAAAAAAGTTGGTATGAGGCCACGATGAATGAAAGGTTGTTAGAAGCTACGAGAAGAATGTGGAGAATGAACGGGGGTTGAATTGATTGGCATAGCTATGGTACAATTACATGCATGCATTCATGAACAGGGGAATATGATAGAGAAATAAAGGATTATAGGATAGGGAGAATGTGGAGTCGTGCATAGGATAACAATACAAAGATTAGGAGAGTATAGACGATCATTAGGCTTGCAATAATTTTAATTTGCTCGTGCCAAGCAAATATTTATTGGGGGATTTCTAAATAACTTTATACAACTTGATGTCATAATAAAATAAGCTGGTGGAGGATATATTGATTGTCAGTTGAAGGGGATTTGGTAGGTTTAACATAAAGGATTCAGTAAGGAATAAAGGGAAAAAAAAAGATAGTGGAGAGAAGATGTTGAGTCATTGGGATGCAACTCAGAGATTCTAATCATTTAAGCGAGTGTCATATTATTGGGGTTTACAATAATTTAAATTGTTCTTCAGATAAAGCCCATAGGAAGCAAAATTTCAGTTTGGGAATTTTTAAAGTCATGCTAAGGGTTGTTGCCATGATGAATGTTTCTTAAAATAAATTTATTTAGTTGACATAAATGAATGATTTTGATAGAAGTAAAAGTTTGTTGGCTAAGATTTTAATGTGTACCAAACTCAAATTTTAAAAACAAAAAAAAGTCACAAACGAATAGATTAACTGTTGTATTAAAAAGAATAATTAGGCAATTATAACTTCCTTAAAGCTCCTGGTAAAAGGGGAGAAGGGATTTTGACAATAGAGGATGAACATTTTCTGTATGCCACAATTCTTAAAGTGAGAGCTTATTTATAGACTAATGACCCAATAAAATATATAATAAGTACCTAATAACAACTAGAACATCTATTATATTGTTTAGTCCCTAACATTTCCCACACCTTCACAATGATCTTTCCTTCAAGGTCGAGTAGATTGCTGCAAGCTCGACTAGAGTAAGTGGTCTGGTGCCTGAGAGCTCAGTTTGGGTGGATGCCTTTAGATTTGGGTGGAGTTAGCATGGATGTAGTTTGTCAACGACAGGTCCTAGCTTGGGATGGTGGATCTTGAGGAGGAAGCAGAATCTATTTGCATGCTATGTGGAGTTCGAGATGGAGGATAGGGCTGGGTATGGATCTCTTGATGTGAGATTGGGAAGTTCCGACTTGTCATGGTGTTGGAGGTACGGTTGGGGGTGTTGGATGTGGATTAGGAGTGAGATCTTATGGCGTTGAAGTCAGATATGGGTGGAGTTTTTGATGTAAGGTTAATCAAGGTGAATTCGTGTAGAGGTGACTTGAGGTGGGAAGGCTCCGATGGACGATGCTGAGAAGCTGGGAATGGCAAGGATTGGAGAAATTGAGGGAGATGAGGTAGATCTGATATAAATTAGGGTGGTGTTGGCAATTTTGGGTTTGACATCTGGATCTTATGGATTTTGGGATGGCCTAAGATGATTTGGCAAAAGAAGTCGGGATCAGCTTGTGGATCTAGAAATGATGTGGAGGGGATTGTAAAATCTAGCGAATGATGTGGTGGATTTGGCGAAACAATGTGGATTTTGTTTAGATCTTCAGGTTCTTATCTATGGCGAGTGGCTACAAAGATGGGAAGTGGATCAATGGCAGGAGGCTCAATGAGAACACCATTATTGTATGCCTAATTCTTAAATCACAAAAAAAAATCACAAACAACTGATAAAATGATTGTATTAAAATAGATATCTAGTGTGAAGAAGGAATTTAGACAATATAGAATGCCCACAACTCTTACTAGGTTATTTTATTTTATTTATTTATTTTAAGAAGCAATTTTGGCAAAGGGTTCGTGCATCTTACATTTTCTTTATGCCCTAGCTCGAAATTGAAATCTTATTTATAGATTCCTAGAAAACTAATGACCCATTAAGATAGATAATAATAACTAGAACATCTGTTACACTATTTTATTCCCTAATATATTACTTTATGTTGAATTTCAAACAATTTTTTCTTAATAGTATATTTTTATATATTATAGGTTTTTTCTCTCTTAAATATATTACTTTAATCTTTACCTTGGATTGGAAACTGTTTACACTTGTTCGGTTAACCAAGTCCTTGGCATTCAAGTACAAGATAGAAGTTACCCTAACATGTGAAGGTTGTATAACAAGCATTTCTAAAATATTTTCATCATGGGCTGTTTTTAGCGACATTTTTATTCTAATCACTTGAAATGCAAGTCAGAGGATTTTATTGTAAATTTTGAGCATGCTTGTTGATTTTTATTGTTACCATAAAATGCAGGATCAAATAGAACATCCACACTCAAATAGATTGCTATGTGCAAAAGGAAATTTTTTGAGCTTGTATGATCCTGCATTTTATGTATTCTATTTTTAAATATATTTAAAGATTGTATGGATTGAGTATAAAAAAAGTCGTTGATATTCTATTTGAGTGTGGCAGAAAGAAAATGTTAAGATGGATTTGTGTCAAAAATAGAAGAGATAATCTTCGAAATGATTTTACTATGGAAGTATGAGTAAAATATCCATTGACAATAATGTAATAAAAGATGGACAATTGTTTTGGATATGTAAGGATGGTCAGAAATGCATCATTACATGTATAGTTAAAGCTTCATGCAGGAAAATAAGTAGACTTGAGATAGCATCATAGAAATTGTTCAGAAAGATTTGTAAAAGATGGGCTTAATCTTTTACTCAGCATTCAAGAAGAATGAATGGAAAATTAGCCAGACCCGAAATACTTGAGATAAGGCTAATGATGACGATGATGAAGTTTAATGATTGTAATCATTATGAAAATTAATGGAATTCATCTTTATATGAAGAAATTATTATGTGCGGAGACTGGATGCAGAACACCGTTCGGAGACCAAACATATTGCGTCACGTTTCAATACCAAGCCGTGGTATCGAGCAGTACCGAGCAAGGGGTGATGTGGCGCATTCTGGTTGGTCTCCAAACAGCATTCGGCGCCTGCACAGAATAATTAATCCTTTACCTTTCTATGTGCTTGTATACCATTTTAGCAGTCATGTTTCTTTTGATACATTTTTTATTGATGTATCTGGCCGTTGTGATCAAAACTATCCCATTTGTCCCATTCTGCAGGATGCTGATATATCATCAAGAAGAGATGAAGCAGCTAGGAAGCGTGCAGAAGATATTTGCTGCAGGAGCAGTACAGATGAATGGCCGCGAGCTCTTCGTGCACGAACCGTGGGTGTTTGATAACACTCTATATTGAGGTTCGCTTAAGGCCTGATCTAACTTTTTATAAAGCTTGCTTCAAAACATAATGACCATTTAAATTTATGTTTCCTCAACTAAATTTTTAAGAAGAAGCTTCAGGAAAGTTTGGAACTTATCTAGCAGAAGTTATCTGCTTTTTTCCATTGTGGCAAATGTTAGTTTTTTGTTTGCCATGAACAAATCTAAGAAAACATACTTCTATTACTGTGTAGGCGCCCATTAATACAATGTGTTTATAGATTGAAACTCTATCAAAATAAGGTTTGTCTAATATGTAATTGTTTCATATTCTATTACTAGAAAGTATGATATTAATTATATATGGCCATAAAATTGATCTTAGAGGTCGTTACAAGAAAGATTTTTTTTTCATAAAATAGTTAGAATGTGCAGCAGTTGATGTAAAGGTATTTTTTTTATCAGAGATTTTGCCTGCACTTTGATGGAAAGTAAAGTAGTTTTTTGGGGCATGCAGGCCTTTAAATTTGCCTCTCTCTCTCTCTCTCTACAAGGAGATAGAGATGAAATTACAGAGAAATAGAGATTTATAATTAATTGTTTTGCAGATCTATTCACGCTAAGAGCAAGCAAGAGAAAATGTCCATTATGCTTGACAAGCAAGATATAGCAAAAGAGAATTTCCATTGATTATAGAGTTTTCTCGAGAGTGTGAGAGATGAAGAGAAAGCTGCAATACAGAGAGGCCATCTGATAAGGAAAAATAGATAGTTATTACATTATTATAGTAGGTAAGAAGAGCTGTGGAGAAATAATTTTTTTAAAAAGCTGTTTTAGAAAGCAGTTTCTTATTATAAATTTTTTTAAAAATGATAACAAAATAGTGATAAAATAGAAAATGTGGTTGGGACCTGAAAAATAAAACATTAAAAAAATAGCCTAAAGGAATCCTTAAGACTTTGGTGATGTCTTAACCCTTATAAAAGTAGGTCATTCAATTCTTTCATTATTTTAGATTTAGGCTTTGTTTGGGTAAGTTTTGTTATTACTTTGTAAGTTGTTATTTAGCACAAAAATTTTTTGACCTCAAAATTTTGATGATAAAAAGTTACTTTCAAAATTCAGTTAAGTTGACCCAAACGAAACCTTAATGAATCATTATTGTGTTCGCTCTTGCACATAACTGGTTGATGTATTATCTTAAGGGTGGCGTCCCTTGGTATTATTTATTTGTCTTTTTCTTTTATTTTGTATGGGAGAACGGTGTAAGAGAGAGAAAAGAGATTTGTACTTATTTATCCTAATTTTCATAGTGAGTTTTTTGGTGCAGTGTGGCTCCATGGTTTTTTTTTATTTCGGATTTTTCCACGTAAAATTATCGAATAATTTACTTTCCGCTGCTTTTGCTTTCTTGTTTATTTCGTTGCAGTGTTTTACTTCCATCCCCAACATTCGTGCAACGTTATGTCCATAGACATCATATTCAATCATCTCCGCTTGACTGGCGTGTGTGAGATATCTCCTTGAAGTAAATTCGTTCTCCTAGATGCCTCGGCTTAGTCCATTTTATAATCGGACATCATTTGAGTAGTTTTGTGCAGCGTCCAGCCCGACAACCGTCACTCTTTCGTCAATCCTCGATTGAGTCATGCATAGGCAAGTATTCTTTGGCAAATCTGATGCCCTGAGTTTTACGTTCCAAAGATGTTTGAGTAATTTCTTGTTATGTTGAGGCATTCTGATGTTCATTCTAAGCAACATTTTGTCTGTTAGCGGTTGTCTTTATCCTGGCTGGCCCGAATGGAGTACATGTGGACGTCAACATGCTAAAATTTTAAATTATATACTTATAGATGTGTTAATGTACGTTTAATAATTGTTAGGAAATCTAATCAAGTAAAAGCTTTTTAAGTAAGTGAAAAAATGCCTTGAAAAGCTTGAGCTTAATTTCTTAGTTTTAAATTAAAAATTTTAAGAATTTTATTTTAAATATAGAATTAATTTAAAAAGTTAAAATATATTATATTATGCTACAGCAACAACAAATAATAACATGAATCCTTTATCCCACTACGTGGGGTCAGCTACATGAATTCTTTTTCTCCATTGTGTTCTATTAAATGTCAAATTCTTGTTTAAATTTAATAAAGAAAGGTCATTCCTAAAATTTTCTAACCAAGTCTTTCTAAGTCTGCCTCTACCTTTCTTAACATAAGTCAAATCTAATACATCTACTCTCCTATCCGGGTCATTGGAAGACCGCCGTTTTATGTGACCAAACCATCTAAGGTGACTCTCTAATCTTATCTTCTAATGGAGCTACTCTAACCTTTTCACGTATATGCTCATTTCGTATCCTATCTCTAAGGGTAAAGCCACTCATCCACCTGAGCATCCTCATCTCTGCCACACTTAACTTAGTATTATGCTTCTCTTTTAATGGCCAACATTCAGCACCATAAAGCATTGCAGGCCTCACTACCATCTTATAGAATTTTCTCTTAAGTTTAAGGGGTACTTTACTATCACACAACAAGCCTGATGCATTCCTCCACTTCAATCGTCCAACTTGAATTCTCCTGATAATATCTCCATCTATTTCACCATCACTCTAAACAATAGATCCAAGATATCTAAAACATGTACTCTTATTAATGACTTGATCGCCCAAAGTCACAATCCCCTCACTAGGTCTATTACTACTAAAATTACACTCAATATATTCCGTTTTAGATCTACTCAAACGAAAACCTTTAGTCTCTAATGTTGACCTCCATAATTCAAGTTTACTTTCAACTCCCTCTCTAATTTTTTCAACAAGAAGAATATCATAAGCAAAAAGCATACATCAAGGTACATCCTCTTGCAAATGTCTAGTGAGAACATTCATGACTAAAGCAAAAAGATATGGGCTTAAGGCTGATCCTTGATGTAACCCAACCAAAATAGGGAAATGCTTGGTCAAACTACCTTGTGTTTGAACACAAGTAATAGCTCATGCATACATATCTTTAATGATTTGAATATATGCATTATTAACTCATTTCTTTTCAAGAATTCTCCATAGCACTTCTCTTAGAACTTTATCATATGTTTTTTCTAAATCAATAAATATCATATATAGATCCTCCTTATTTTCTCTATAATTCTCCATCAAACCTCTTAATAAATGTATGGTTTTCATAGTTGACCTACCCGGCATGAATCCAAATTGATTTTGAGAAACATTAGTATCACACCACAACCTATGCTCCATAACTCGCTCCCATAGTTTTAAAGTATGACACATTAACTTAATTCCTCTATAATTAGCACAATCCTGTGCATCACCTTTATTCTTAAAAATAAGAATTAACACACTCATTTGGTTTTTTTTTAGTCTTCAAAATAATATTAAAAAGTTTAGTAAGTCAAGAAATATATTATGTTATGCTAATTTAAATTAATTTTTAATTATATATTTTAAGCTAATTGAGCAACTCAACGAGCATACAAGCTGAATTAGGCTGAGCTTGAGCTCAAGCTCGTGTTTAATATACGCACTTAACTATTGGCTCAATAAGCCCAACTCATGTCGTGAGCTAATTAACGAGCTTGAGTATAGGCTTGATTTGCTTACACTACTAACTTCGACCAATCATCCAATAAAAACTAACTAAAGTTGTATTGTTTTCAAGTAAATATTGTGATAGTTTGATTTTTTTTTTTCTGTACAAAAAGCTGTTTGAAATTTATCATATGTTTGAAATTTTTAAATCCCGACAATTTTCAAAATTATTTTGTTATTTCGTCTTTCAAAATATTGTAAATTACAGCTTTTGTTAATAGTATTTTATGCCAAATCATTAAAAAAAAAATTATAACTTATAAGCGCACGTGCTTTCAAAAATTATGTTTATTTATGTTTGAAATTTGTAAGAAAATGTCTCAAACGAAGCTTTAGTTGGTGCACTGGAGAAGTGATGCATTGGGCAACTAGTATGAATATGAAAAGTGAAAAATGAGTTGCACCATAGGCTATCTCAAGCGCACATTTGACGATTTCAAATTAAATAACTTAGGATACATAAAAATATAAAAGATTTGATATTTTTTTCATTTATAGTTTCAACATGAAATCAGGTAATAACATGAATCATAATTGAAAAGTTTCATGATAGAAGTAAGATTCTTTAGTAATCTAAGTTACATCAAAGGAATAAAAAATATGCTTGTTTGTTTTCTATATAGAAGAGGAGATTGATGATCGAGGAGGCTAGTATAGATGTTAGAGGTGATAATGGATACTAGGATTGTAGACAATGACAGACGTTCACCAAGGTGTACATGGTGGCTATCGGCATTGGTATCGATGATTGATGTGCATGAAAGTTGATGTCGATGATGGATGTAGGCGTTGATGAGCATCAGGATTGGTGGCAAAGGCACATCAATATTGGGCAACCATCGAACTTAGTGGCGATGACGACATAGAACTTGTTGGTGTCTTATTTACATGCGTTGACCTTGGTGGTGTTGGCCTTGGTGATGATGAAGGGTGATAATCTTGACGGTAATGAAGAACATTGAACATAGTAGTGGCAACAAATGGTAGCATTGATGGCGATAACTAGTGTCATTGTGTTTGGTAATGGTGAGTGTTATTTTAGTGATGACAACATGCATTGAATGGCCTTAAAAATGGGCATCGAGGTGTTAATGACAACCAATATTTGCCTTGTTGGTGGGGGCGGGCGTCGATTTTGAAGGTGATGATTTGTTTTGCTCATGACGATAACAATGGGTGTAGAGGTTATTGACGAAGTTGAGTATTGATGATGATTATCGATCTTGTTGGTGACAATGAGCACAAAAGGATAAAGTTTGTTGGTGCGAGTGGGTGTCAGTCTTAGTAGTAGAAGTGGGTGTCATCGTTTTTGTCAACAGTGAGTATCTACCTTCTTGGGTCCGACTAGTGTTGAACAGCGGTGATCTTGTTGGCAACGAAGACTGGCAACACATTCTTATAGGTAGAACTCTAGATTTTCTACTTTTGGATCATTCATAAACCTCCTACCTTCTCATTTTGAATATGTAGAACTATAGTCAATTTATAGATTTATGAATGGGTGTTTTATTTTCATTTCAGCAAGAAAACAGAGTACTCCATGAGATGGCTGGAATTGATCCCCCTTTATCATGTAGTATATTTGAAATACTATAGCGCCTTAATAATGTCAAAATTGAATGATCTACGGTTGGTCAACTTTGTTTCGTTGAGACGCTCATTTGAGAAGTTACCAACTATACCTCCGGGTGCTTAACTTAGAGCTATTTGAGCTCAAATCAAGATATTTTTAGTATCCTTCAAGTTCATCTCATCAATCTAAAAGTATTGAAAAGCATATTCATATGATCTCCAAGTCAATCCACTAAATTTTTTTGTTTGAATTTTTAAATGCTTGGAAATTTAAAATTGCTTCAAGATTAATTTCATATAAAATGAATGTTATTGTGACACATTAAGGCTTCGTTTGGGACGGCTTTTTTATTGCTTTCTAAAACGGGATTTTAATACAAATTTTTTTTTTTTTTGTACTAAAGCTCCGTTTTAGAAAGCAATGAAAAAGTCCCAAACGAAGCTTAATAAGCAATTGAATTGGAAGGGAAACTTTTAAGAATTTAGATGCTCTCAAAATTTTTAGAAAGCAAATTTGCCAGCGAAATGAGTTTTGGTGCACAAATGGACTTGGGTACTCAATGCTTGCATGGGAGCATTGCCAACCTTTCTGCTTTGTTCCACAATGTTGAGGCTCTGTTTAATTGCAATAAAGATATAGAAGGAAAATTAAATGTATTTGATTTAGGAAAAGTATAATAATTAAAAAAGTAAATAAAAATATATACTATAAAAAAATCACATTTTTATTTCTTTTCTCATTATTTTAATAAAATACAGTCCAAGTGAATGGCTTATACTATAAAAAAACAATTGCAACAACAGTTGTAGCCTGTAGGCTTAGATTCCTACATCTAAAAAGAGCTCCAATCTACTAAGTGTTTATGAACTAATTAATCTTTATTAGAGCTCATTGATGCAGAAAAAAATCTGTTTGATTCAAGGAATATGAAGAGATAGAAGGAACTGTTCTAAAAAATCTTCTGAATCTTCTACAAGCTTCTAGAATGAGTTCCCTGTGATTGAAAGCACTAATCCTGAGAAAACTCTCCCCACTGGGACCAAATCCAGAACCAGGCACTGTGATTATGTGCGTTCTTTCGAGGATTTCAGCAAACATATTCCATGATTTTGTACCAGGAAAGTGAACCCATATATATGGAGAGTTCAGACCTCCATAAACTTTTAGACCAATGGAAGAAAGAGTTTCAGCTAATATGTTGGCATTTTCTTTGTAAAAACTTATTACTCCATGCAAATCCTGAAAAGAGAAAAATAATTATAAAGAAATTTAAATGCAATTTAATATACGTTAAGCTCCTGCAGTGATTATTTGGTGTGAGTTAACTATATTGATCACCTCAAAGCAAAAATAAAAGTAAAATTTGAATTGAACCAGTCATTTATATGAAGGGGTGTCAATTTCGGGTCACGGGTCAAGTTCGAGTCGAATCCGAAACTAACCCGGTACTAAGCGGGTCAACCCGAACCCAACCGGTTTAGGAAAACGGGTCAGTCTTTCAAACCAGAACCCGGCCCGCTTCAGGTTTGGGTCAATCTGACACGACCCAAATAATTTGGGACGTACCAAAAATTGCTTGTTTTTTGTTCAAAAAATGGATCAATCTCTGATTTTTCGGGTCAAAAGCGGGTCAATCTCGGGTTTCTAGGTCAAAATGGATTTTCTGGTAAAAAATGGATAAAAATGGGTCAATTTCAAGTTACTGGGTCATCCCGAACCCGACCCGATTTTTGAAACGGTCTATTTGTTGAACCTGAACCCGACCTGTTTGGGGTCCAATTGACCCTAACCCGGAATTTTCGGATCAAGTTCGAGTCGAATTTTTGGGTCATATCAAATATAATTAATAATAATTATATGAGTTAATATCACAAAACAATTTAAAAAAAAAAGGAAAATAATACACTATACAATACTAACTTTCTGTCCTATCTTTGATAAACAAGCGAGGCCACCGGCTTGGACAATGTTGGATGCGCCATTAAAACAAGTTGTAATAATACGATCAAAATCCTTGAGAATAGGAGAGCCATTGGAGTAGGCGAGTTCTTCAGGAATTACAGTCCAACCAAGGCGAACTCCAGTAAAACCAGCAGATTTAGAGAAAGATGAGACCTCAATTGCAACCTGGATCGACATAGCTCAATCAATCACTCAAGTGTTCTAATGATTAATGCACATGCAATATTCATATACATAGAAGAAATTAAAATGCCTGACTTATTCATATATGATAATATGCAGGGGCAAAACCCCTTTGATCCCAATGGGGCAATTGCCCCTCCTAAATTTTATGTTTTCATTATATGATTATTTAGATAATTTATCCTCCTTTTTAGTCTTTATTATAAGAATTTTTAGTCAATTGCCCCCCCCCCCCCCCACTAAAAGTTTTAAAATACTATGATATTTAGATCGACAACAGATATCTGGGAACCCCTTTGATCATAGATATCATCAATAGGGGTGTCAATTTCGGGTCACGGGTTGGTTTCGGGTCGAACCCGAAACTAACCCAACACTATTCGGGTCAACCCGAACCCGACCAATTTTTAAAAACGGGTCGATTTTCCGGACCCAAACCCGACCTGCTTCAGGTCCGGGTCAACCCTACACGACCTGAATGACCCGTTTCCAACAAACAAATTGCTAATTTTCGGGTCAAAAACTGGTAATCTCCTCTTTTTTGGTCAAAATTGTGTCAAAATCAGGTCAATCGCGGGTTGCCGTGTCAAAATCGGGTTTTCGGATCAAAATCGGGTCAAAGGGTTAACCCGAATCAGACCCGATTTTTTAAACAGGTTCAAATGTTGAACCCGAACCCGACCCGTTTCGGACACCCGAACCCGACCCGTTTTGGGTTCGGTTTGACCCTAACCTGAAATTTTCGAGTCGGGTTTTCAGGTCGTGTCAAATATTGACACCCCTATATCATCTTCTATTGGTAGATATGGACTGGCGCTGTCCCTTGACCTCGCGACCTTACCTATCAGGTCGAGCGCTACCCCCTTGAACCCCGACATATCTACCAATAGTTACCTATAAGTTTACCTCCTCTAAAAATTATGGCTGGTTCTGCCCTGGTAATATGAGTTACCTCTTTGGAGCCAGGAATTTCATAGATTGATCTTGGGCTATCATCTGACACATAAGCTGCATATGCAGAGTCAAAGACGATAATGGAGCCATTTCTTTTGGCAATTTCTACCAACTTTACTAGTTGATCTCGCGAAGCTGCATGGCCTGTAGGATTGTTGGGCGAGCAAAAGAAGATGATATCTGTAGGCTTAATGTTTGATAAAATTGGAAAGAAGTGATTTTCTGGTGCACATCTCATGTATTCAATCCCATTGTATCTTCCATAATCTGCGTATTCTCCAGTCTGGCCTAGAATGATCCCCGAATCCACATACGCCTGACGATTAATTAAATAAAGCTTCGTTAGTAATTCATGAAAAAGCAAATATATTTAATAAATTGGTGAGTTTGCATTTATTTATGTTTGATAGATCACCGGAAAAGTAGGGTCCTGCACTGCAATCGTCACGTTGGACCCGAAGAGAAGCTGCTTGCATGCATGCACGAGGAAGAATCAGAGTTGCATAATCTCAACAGGAAGTATTTGAAAAGCTTTTAAGTTTTAGAAAAATTATCATTTGAACGCATCGTTTACAGCAGGAAAATGTTAGAGATCATTCGAAGAAAAATTGTGAAATCTCTTTAAGTAAAAGAAAATTAAACTCTTAAAATTGAGGTGTTTTTTGGTGTAATGATTGAAATTTTCAAAAGAAACTTCGTAATTAAGCAAGCTCATTCGGGAGCAATTTAGGGATGGGTGACCTACTGAGAAGTTACACTAACAGGACAAAACTATGACGCTCTTAGAACAAAACAGATAATATCTCGATAGTTAAGCATTTGAGCTATTACAAATGATTTCAGAGCAATACATCTGTCAAAAAATGGGAACTAAGTGTCATATAAGACAAACTGCTACTTTATGGGAGCTACCTCTTGAATCATGCATGGGACAAAGTATTACATGATAGGGGACACCACTTAAACTTGTAGTGTGGCACCTTTAGATTCTTATCTGCATGTTGGATGATTATGGGATCATGATGTTGACGAGGACGTCAGTTGTTTAAGTGGGGGAAATTGTGAAACTTCTTAAATAAAAAAAAAACCTAAACTCTTAAACATCAAGGTGCGTTTTGGTGTAATGGTTGGAATTTCCAAAAGAAACTCCATGGGCGATCTACTGGGAAGTTACACCAAGAAGACAAAACCATGAGGCACTTGCATGAAAGCGGACAATATCTCGATATATAGTTAAGAGTTTGAGTTGTTACAAAAGTAATCCCACTAGAATACAATTTAGATGTAAAATTAAAATCATCATTTTCATTAAGTTTCACCTGCAGGCGAGCAATGTCGCATTGAGCGCCATCTGATACGAATACTTCAGTGTCTTGTATTCCCATGTCTTTGTATATTGTTTCAGCTATCACCTTGCGTAATTCCTACATTTGGCATAAATACAAATTATCAAAACAGTAATTATAGTGATAAATAGGAATCCTGCGTACAGTCTCTCTCTTTTTATCTAAAGACTTTTTAGTTGATGGTCAAAACTCATCAAGAAAAATTACTTATCATACAATAAATGAAAGAAAAAGCATGTAAAAAATCTAAAGAGAGCGAATAAATAAAGAAAAAAAAAAATTTATGTAAGCTTTCACCTCATTTCCTTGCTCGGCTCCATAACCTTTGTAGCCCTCGACAGTAGATAATCCAAGGGAATACTGCAAAATTCAAATATAATTATTTTTGAATTTAATAACTTGTAAAACATTACGTTGTATCATTCAATCACTAATTATTTTTTAAGAAAATAAAATATTTTCCATGCTTTCATGGGCATGTTTGAGTTCTTACGCTGAAGCAAATTAAAAGTAAATTCACACATATATTATATATATATATATATATATAAGTTTTAAATAAAAAATTATTAATTGATAGTGAAAATTCTCAAATAACATATCAAGTTGAGTTGTACGGATCTTCAAATATTTAATATTAGAAACTTTCAACTCATCACATCAATATAAATTCCAAAAGATAAAGACAAAAAAAAGGACAGTTGTAACAAGATTATTAGGTGCGGAGTGCAGACGGGTAGAACCGTCCGCACACTAGTATAAAATTCAGCTAGGTACCATTCGGTATCGCTGGGTACCACTAGGTACCGCTTGGTACCTTGTATGTGTGCATACGGTGCTCTCCCCGTCTGCACTCCGCATCTAATAATTTTTCAAAAATAAGCCCTATGACAACAACTGTACTGGTCATGTAACATCAAATACCAAATACATAGAAGTTGATGGTTTGCAGAATTTACATATTTAAGAAGGCTTTTGATTTTTTTTTTCTTTTAATTTTTTTTAAAATGAGTGGCTGAGTATATATATTAAATATATATTTTTAATTATCTAATGAGAGATTCTCAAATATTTACATGGCTCAAGAGATTTTCCTCATCATATTGAAAAATCTCTGTAACATCATGCAGTAAATGATTTATTCAATCACATTATTGATTATGAATCATGTCTATTTTTTTTTTACAACGGGAGTATTTACTCTTTTCCACTCTTTTTAGGAGGCGCTTGACGACATAATTAATCTCTTGATGAGCTTGCTAGCAACTAGCCCTGCAGGTGTAGGACCCACAATTATTTTCTTCCCACTTAAAGGACATCTTTGATCACGCTAGTTCCTCCACACGGATGAGTGCTTTATGTAAACTTGAGCATATGGAAAAGTTTCACTGCTAATATGCTCGTATTATTATATTTTTGTTAACCATTCAATTTTAGAACTTAACCTTCATCATTTCTAAGGGATTATCAAATGATTTGAAAAGTCAACAAGAAGATTAAGGTTTCGTTTGGAATAGCTTTATTATTACTTTTTGAAACAATTTTTTAGCACAAAAAAAATTATCAGTGTGCAAACAAGGTAAGTCTTCCTCCACTCTCCTTCAATTATCACTGTAAGTAAATAAGAGCACTCTCCCTTAACAAGTATTTTTTTACTGGGGTTTTTACATATCTTACACTTAAAACTACTCTATTTACTTATCTAATACACAAACTTCACTATTTACTATTATACCATCTAAAAGCCTTTACCCTCATCAACTCTACGTCCGGAGGCAAATTAGGTGCAGCCACGTTAGCGGTACCGAGCAGTACAGAGTCGCTTTACACAACGAAGGGGTGAAGTGACGCATTTTGATTGATCTCCAGATGACATTCGACGTCCGCACAAAATAATTAATCGTTGTGAAGGCCAATTCATGATTGAATATGCATAAGACTTTTCTTTGCAGGACAAAAATCATGTCACACATCTACACAAATATAGCCATCTTCCATAATTTAAACCAAAAAAGAAGACTAAATTAAGGCTCTCTAGATAAGAGTTTGAAAATAAATATGCTAATATTAATTTTCAGACATTCTTTTGGATACTAACCTCAGCCATGGCAGATGTTATGATTTTTGGTATAGGCTCAGTTGTGTCCCCAATTCCCAAATTAATAATCTGTGCATCAGGATACTTCTTCATATGTGCTAATTGCTTTTGCCAAATCTGATCATAAAATCACCAAACAGAAAATGGAGTTCTGATTAATTTTAAGAATAGAAGAATGATAAATTAATCGATGAGTATAGCTCATTATTGCGTTGCAAATCGGTAGATTAAAACTAAAGAGTAAGATGGATTAAGAACAAAGATCATTGCAAGAGAGAATCATGAGAGATAGTACTCATCTAGTTATTCCTCTTAGGATTTGTTTGATTTGAAAGAATTGAAGTGAATGTAAAATTTATTTACTAATACATTTATATAGTGTTAAAACTTAAGGGACTGTTTGGTATCAGGATTTAGGTTGGATTTGAGGCGGATTTGAGCGGAATCCAGCCAAACAGCCTAAAATGCAAAACCAAATTTCACGGCAAATGAAAGCCGCTGTAGAAGGAAAATCCCCCTTTTTCGTGCTAAATCCCGGATTTCCGAAATCCTCTTTTTTGTCAGATTTAAGGTTCTATGAGCGCGAGAGGGAAGAGTCTGTTCTATAACCAAATAGTCCCATGTGATTTGGCAAGATTTATCATGAATGTTACCAAACAGTTTTCAGGATTTAGACCCCTCAAGATTTTCAAAATCCAGCTTTAGAAGATTTACGAAATCCTGAGTGCTACCAAACAGCCCCTAAAAATGAAATGAAATCAAATAATAATTTTCACTCAAATAATAATGTCAATTTTCCTCGCTAAAATCTACTCAGGATGAGCATTACTGTCTTTAGATTTACATTGAGATTAGTGCTACATATAATATAAAAAAATTATACTAATCCCAACGTAGATGTAAAAACAATGAAGCCATCCTGATCGGAGGATATCTATATCCATATCCAATATTTATTCTTTTCATTTTGATTTGCCTTTCATTTTCTCTCTTTCAATTACTTCAAAACCAGACAGAGCCTTAAAGAAGATAAGCCATACCTCAGGAAACAGGTATCCGTTTTTCAGCTTCTCCATATTTGGATTGCGAGCCACCTTTGTTCCACAAACTAAAATTTTTTTTCAATTCATTCAGAAATTACATTATAGAGCTTACTAATAACAATATGATTAGAAATATTAATTTCCAGCCATACCTACTTGAGCACTCCTTCGAATGCCTGAAGAAGCTCCATTAACTTGGATTAAGCTGTAGAACAGAAGAACAGAGAAAATCAAAGAAGGGAAGGAAAGAAATCTTAAATTTGAAGAATTATCTTCTTTTGCATTGTACCTTGTGATCATCATCTTTTTGGCAAATATTAAACTAACCAAAGAAATAAAGCACTTGCAAAAATAAAGAGAGTTCTGAAAAGTATTTATAGTAATAATTCAATCAACTACGTACCAAATCCCTGAGGCCAGGTGGAAGACAGAAGATGGGACCATGTGGAAAAAAAAAGTTTTCTATGGTGTTTGTTCCGTGAAGGAAGGATCCACAAGATCAAAGAGCCTATTTGAAAAGCACTTCCACAGGGACACAAAGGGAAGTTAATGAGCAGTTACCAAGCTCATTCTGAATTGTCTTATTTTGAATATTTTAATGGAAGAATAGTGCTATGATATATCATGTGCTTAATTTCCATGATTTCCTTGACCACTTTTGTATGTTGCTTTCCATTTTTTTTATAAAATTTTTGAAGAGATGGAATTATCATTAATCAACAAAAGATTAAAGAGAAAGATACTATGAGAGTCATAAAGAATCAAGAGACTCGCAGATTAAAAAACTGCTTTAAGAAGCAGTAAGAAAGACATTCCAAATGAAGCCTTAGTCGTAAGATGTATGAAGGAGTGTTTGTTGTTGAGCTTACCAACGAGTTTAATCCGTTCACAAGTTAGTTGAGTTCAATGAATATCAACTTTGATGACAAGATTTATGCCTTGAGTTAACTTTTGATCGTCCAATTAAGAATTCATTTGGGACGACTTTCTTATTGCTTTTTAAAGCAATATTTTAGTACAAAAATTTTTAGTACTAGAAAGCAACTTTTAAAAGTAATAAAAAAGCTAAAAACTAAAAAACCACTTTAAAATTCAGTAAGAAAGTTGTCTCAAATGAAGGGTAAATCATAAATATTGGGCACAAGTTCATTATTTCATCCTTCTTTTTCTTATAATTTCATCATTCACCCAGTTTCATTGCTTTTATTATTATTATTTTTTTTATATATTTGTTTAATGTTCTTTTTTCTCTTTATGAGTTCTATTAGTCTCTGTAATTTTTATTAATTTACTAAATCAAACGTCTTTTGCTTTGAAAAAAAATTCTCTTCCAGTGTTCACAACTCTATGAAAAATTCCTTGAAACTCCAAAAGAAGATTTTATTCTTCTTCTTTATTAATTTATTAAATCAATCTTATTTTGCTTTGAAAAGAAAAATCTCTTCCAGCGTTCACAATTCTATGAAAATGACTTGCAAAACTCCAAAACAAGTTTTCATTTTCCTCTTTTCAAAAAAAAAAAAAAAAAATCAACCATTTTCAGCCATTACAAGGTAAAATCTCATAAAGTATTTTCCTTAAAACAGAATTTCCAAATTCAAAGAAATATTACTAAATTGTTAATTCAATTAACTATTGGTTTCTTTCTATAGTTGAAAAGTTTAAAATTGAAGTCTACCACGGAAATCTACAGGAAAAGTTGGAGAAAGCCACTTCGTTCTTAGCTGACTATCCCTCCTTATTGATTATAGTTGTAGTCTTCATATTTTATTTTTTCTAAAATTGAAGATACTGGCTTCACTTGGGACAATTTTTTTATTGCTTTTTAAAGCTAATTTCTAGTAAAAAATTTTTCTTGTTCATTAAATTTTTGCACTAAAATATTATTTAAACAAAATCATGATCCGAAATTGTTTTAGGAACTTTCAGAATCTGTTAATTCGTATATTTTGTTTTTTTTGTTAGGAAGTGTGAATTAAAGACAAATTCTTCTCATCTAAAAAATTTAATTTGTTAGATCTCTTCATATCCATCATCACTCAATCTCCAAAGGAAACTCATCAAGCACTATGCATTGTTGATAACTCATTCAACTAAGTAGATCAATGGTGTGCATTGGCTCTTAAATCTTAACCGATCATGATTGAAGCAATCAAAGAATCATGAGAGTCATAAATCATTTGAACCACTTGATCTCAAGCAAACCACTAACTATGATATTACTTGCTAGTCAAGGAATCAACGAGAACCAACGTTGTCTACCTCATCATTAAAGAGTTCTTTGAGTACCCGCGTTAGGAGTGTAATGTATTTCAAATGCAGAGGTTTTGAAAATATTGATGTTTGATTTGAAGTAAAAGGAATACTTAGTAAAATTTTGAAGTAAAAGGAATTTACCTTGTAATTCAAATCTAGTGTATTTGGAATTCCTCATATTTGGGTGATTTTCAAATACACTGGAAAGTGGAAACTCACCATCATTTCCACCGCCGAGTGCCACCTACGCCGCCACTAGCAGCTAGTCGTTGGCCTCCGCCAACCCCAGTAGGCCCCCGCCAATTCCTGCCCCTGCCGCCCCCTATCTACCCCCGGTCGCCACTGCATTCACTATTCTTCATTCCAAACAAAAAAAAAAAGTAAAAACCCGCATTTCTTGTACACTCATCCAAACAACTTCAATATATTTCAAATACACGACACTCATTTTATAATGTATTCTTTTTATAGTATTTTTTTTTCAAACAACCAAACAGCTTCTAAAGATAAACAAAATTAAACAAATGAGCGGAGGCAAATTAATATTTTTTGAGCAATATATTTTTCAGCAAGTTAATGTGAAATTAAATGAATACTCCCCCCCCCCCCCCCCAATCAGACTTAAAGCTTCAGAGTTCAAACTTTAAAGCTTCAAAATTGCATGGAAATGTGAATCCTTTCAAACTGAGAAAATAACTATTGGAGCTCCTAGCTTTTTTTATTCTCTCAGGAAAGAGAAATAAGAGGCTATTTTCCAGTCTGCCCTGTAATTGTTCTAAGTTAATAAGTTTTTCCAGCTTAATTGACTCTTTGATCAAGTTAATTATTACTAAAGTTTTTCTTGGGAAGACCTTTGTATTATCTGCTGGTATTTGATTTTGACTGCAAGCTTTATTTATGTAAATTCTTTGGAAAAACTTTTCCAAGTCTCTCACACCTACCAATATGAATGAGGAACCAAATTAATTAGAAGAAACCATGAAAGTTAAGAGATCCTTTGAAGAAACACTTTCCTTAGCTGTATTATTTTCTTTCTGGCAGATCCACACAAGGCTTGCATATGGTCAGAGGTTTGACAGTATTGTGCCTGATAATTTATTTTTAAAATTTCAATCAACTGGTCATGGTCTCCATTAATGGCAGATCCCTCTAGAACTTAGGCTTGAGTCACCCAAATAAGAATAATATATATAGTCTCCTAATTATTCACATGTGATCAATTTAGTCTCGTTTGGGACTGCTTTCTCATTGTTTCTTAAAACTACATTTTAAGTACTTTTTGTACTAAAAATTGTTTTAAAAAGCAGCAAGAAAACCGTCCCAAACGAAGCCTTAGTTTCATAATAACACGATGTTCCGATTTAATTTCTTATGATCAATTGGGGATAAATTTTGTATAATCAAGGAACTAAAATATGATCAATTCTATATCACAATCATAATATGAGAGAGCATTTTGGATCAATTTTGTATAGTTGACTCACTAAATAGGAGCAACCTAATACTCTGGGATAAAATTAGCAGCATATTAATATTTTAGGAATTATTTTGAAATATATATAGAGGGAGAAGGATAGAGAATCTTAAAAAACTTGGTTGTCTTGAAATATATTTATTAAAAAAAAAAAACATAGCCAAGTCACTTTATGATGATCGTGGGTAGGCTTATTACCATTTTTTTAAGATTTTTTTTTTTTTGGAACCAAATGCTCTCACATCATTTAATTTGTCATTTCAACAAATCAAATTGGGCAAAAATATATTTTTTATGGAAAATAAAAAGGAAATTATCTATCAATATTCAAGTACTCTCACATCAAAAGGAAATTGGAGTGAAGGAACATAAAACAATTTATTTTTTATATATATAAAGGAACTTTTATTACATCCAGTGAACGTACGCTCCTCTACCTTCGGTTTTAGACCAAAACAGCGCAATACCGAGTTTTTTTAAAAAACTCGGTACAACTCGGTACTCTGTATTACGCTTTTTTTGCCTAGATCCGAACGTAGAGGAGCGTACGTTCACTGGATAAAATAAAAGTTCTATATAAAGGGTGGGAGGAAGGGGGGGAGAGATTCTTCAAATTAGGACTTTATTTGGAAACTTATTTGCATAAGACTTATATGAATCACATAAATTTGATGCACATGAGCTAATTTGTCTAAGTCGCCTAAGCATGATAGAGCTGATAGCCCCCTTAAGCACAAGAGAACTATTATACACATCAAATTTGACTGTCAAAATAATAAATTGAATATCATCAAGAATTTGAGGGAAATGCTATTTCTAGAAGCTCAAGCTCATTTTTTTATTATTTATCGTTTTTTTTTAAATTTTAATATCAAAATATAAATTTAATGCAAGAGAGTTTTAAGCTTCTTTTACACAACTTCCTTAATATTTTTTAAAGCAAAATTTTAGTATAAAATTGTTTTAGAAAGCAGAAAGAAAGCTGCCCCAAACAAAGACGACTTTCTTAATGATTATTAAAGTTATTTTTTAGTATAAAAATTAAAATATTTGTAGAAGCAATTAAAAAGCTATTCCAAATGAAACCTTAATCTCACCGTGATAAGGACATTCAACTTTATATTTTTTAAAATATCTGTGATGAAAAATAATTTCTTATAATTAAATTTATCAAAGTGTGTTGGCCATAAAAAATATATATCTAAATTAAAAAAAATTATAAGAATTAAAAAAAAAACTTTATTTCTAAAATAACTACACAATTGTTTTTATAAATTACTGAAAACTTCCAAACAAATCTTAAACCATTTGTTGGACTTTTCAAAAGCTTAATCTTTTCAGAATCCTTTAATTGTTTGGTAGAATTCTCATTTTTTCCGCATCTTAGACTTCTCTAGCACGTGGGTAAGACTCCATGTAATTGAGTTCTTCACAATATTAGACTTTCTCCATTTTTTTGTCTTCTAGCCTATGGCAGTATGGAATGATGATATTCATCACATCAATGTGTTTGTACATAGTACCAATCCTTAGAATTATGTGTTGTTTGATTCTTGAAAATACATGGGCAGTTGAAAATAATCGGAATTAAGAGTGTAAATGAGTCAGATTGGCTCAAATTTGACTCTTTGATAATCTCATGAGCCGAGTTTGAGCTCAAGCACGTATATCAAATAATCTCGAGCTTGTATATTAAACGAGCATGAATTTGAACTTGACAAGGTTCAACTGGCTTATAACTTTATCTAACCATCCGTCACAATGCCTCCTCCAATAAGAGCTCTCGTGATGACTTCCTCTCTAGCCGTTTCGGCGGTTTAAATGATAGTTATATAATTTTTAAGAAAAGTGAAAAGTGTAAAGAAGGAAGACCATATGGTTGATGTAGTTTTTATTTATTGTATTTGATAAATTAAAGTTACTTTACATGAATGCTATTTAGTATTTTTTTGATAGTTGGGATTCATTGTAGCTATTTACATTGAGGTTTGAGATGGAGTTAGTACAGTAGGTTTTGGTCACTAATGGTGATATTTACAACCTTGTTTCATTAGTTATATCGATGCCTTCTCTAGTCAGCTCTCACAACATCTTTCTCCTCTAATTGATCATATTAATGCCTTCTCTAGGGAGTTGTCATGAAGAATTCCTCTTTTTCTCATGCTATCAATTGTTGGTCATGTTAATGCCTTCTTCGGTGAGCTCCCATGGCAACTTCTTCAATCGCTGGCCATGATGATGCCTTCTCCGACGAGTTCCTGTGGCAAGCTCTCCAACCATTGATCATAATTATGCCTATCAACATATTCTTTAACTTCACAATATAAAACTAAACTCAATATTTTCATAAATCTTAATATTTTTTCACTTATATCAGAATTCTCTACATCAATTATCACTTCCCTTCAAATCAAAGCTTTTATAAGCTAAATCAACTATTTGGGGATCTTAAATCTTTCTCAATAATGGTAAAATGGCTAAAAGCTCATGGAAGCTACAAGTTTTAAGAAGCATTTATGCTTCATTTAGGATAACTTTTTTGCTGCTTTATAAAGCAATTTTCTAATTCAAAAATAATAAAAAGCTGCTATAAAAAACTGTAAAAAATCACAAAGCCTTAATTCAAGCCAAACCATCATATCTATTTTTTTTTAAACTGTGTTAAAAAGAAAGCAAAATTAGACACAATTCACTAATGTTAAGCCCTATTTCAATTTAAAATCATACTAGTTTGAGCAAATGATGCTCCGAATCAATATCATCTGATTTGAAATTCATAGCGTTTAAGGATTTATTATGAATTCAATCTGTTAAATACTTCCCTTCTCTCTAATCAATTTATTGCCTTAATCCCCATATTCAATTATGATGAAGTTAGTTTATTTTATGTTGGTGTTAATAGATTTTTTTCATGTTATAAATCTCGGCCACAAAATTTCTCCATATGATCCCCTAATTCAAATATAATACTATATAAAGACTAAGGCTTAGTTTAAGACTTCTTTATTTTTACTTCTTAAAACAGCTTTTTAGTATAAAAATTAAAATTTTGTACTTAAAAGCTGCTGTAAAAAGCAGTAAGAAAGCCGTCTCAAACGAAGCCTAAGATTTTCATCTATAAATAAATAAGACAAAGGTTTTAATCTTCATTGTATAATATTGCCATGATTTAGGGCTTCAATAGTTCAAGCAATGGCAAACAAAGATAGAGAAATGGGGAAAAAGTATATTAGATAGAGGGGGACTTTTAACTAATTGACAAGTAGAAAAATATCTCAAGAAGGAGAAAATATATGGAGTAATAGTATTTAGTAAAGGAATATCGATTTGAAGTAGAATAACCATCATTTTCTACAATTACATTAAATTTCCATAACTATTTATATACAAATTCTCCAAATAAAAAGTTATAAACAGAGAAAGGAGATATATCAAAATACAAAGAGCAGGACAGATCAATCAAGCAGAGAAGAAGCAACTAAAAGCATCAAAAGCTAAAGAACTCTTCGGCTCTGTAACTTTCTTTGAAACCTTCTCCTTCAGAAAAACCAGCTCCTTCATATTTGCTTCAATGGTGGAGAGAACAGATGAAGCCACCGCCATGGTGGAGCTGAACTCAAATCCTTTCTGCTCCTCTCCCTTCTCCAGCCACTTCATCCTCCTCTCAAAATCTTCTGCAATCAACAAAGCTATATCTGTCATCACTTCTGCTCGCAAGACAAAAATATCAGAGAAATCAAAAGAACTTTTGTTGATGGATGGACTGCTTTAGTGCTTGATATATATATGCTCTATGTTATTCTGAGAATAGTTTAATGGGTCAGTGATGATTTTGGATAAGAACAATAGCGCTATCTTTAGTTGAATTCAATGAATAATCTTATAATTTGTGGGCTATGCTGCGGGTTCTTGTCAGGGTTTCTGGCTTTGGATGGCGATTGTGGGGCCATTTTTTACATTAATTAACTATTTTTAGCTGTACTAATTAATCTTATCGTCAAGGTTAGGCATGACAAACATGCTGTCGTGTGTATTGGAGAAATTATTCTGTGCGGAAGTCGAGTGTCCTTCAGAGATTAATCAGATTATGTCATGTCACCCTCTGCTCGGTACTGCTTAGTACTCGGCTCGGTACTGCTTAGTACCCGGCTCGGTACTGCTCGGTACAGCGGCTCAGTATCGCTCGGCACTACTAACGTGGTGCATTCTGGTTGGTTTCCGGATGGTAAATTATGCTCGCCGTCTGCACAGAATAATTTCTCTGTGTTGTGTTGTGTTGTGATGTGCTGCCTGTTTTATTTTGGATTATGGTGTTCTTGGCCCAATTAAAATGGATTATTTGGGTGAAGTCAGTTAATTTTTTAAAAATAATAAAAGAGTTAAAAATATTTGAGAGAAATTACTATGATATTAATATAGATTTCTTTTGAGATAACTTTTTATCAATACTTTTTCGTTACTTTTAAAAAATTTTGTACCAAAAAATTGTTGTATAAAGCAGTAAGAAAATTGTCTCAAATAAAAAGTAAGTTTCAATTAAACACCAACCATAGAACTAACTTTTAAAATCAAATCTTGAGCTTAATAGAGAACACTGAGAGGGCAATAAATTATTAGTGTAAGGGAAAAAACAATTTGGTATTTATTAAAATCATTAAATAAATTAAAATAAAATTTTAAATTTATTATATAATTAATAAATTTAAATATTGAGCCATTTATAATTTTTTTTTATAAATATGGTCATTTGTTTCATAATAAATATTTGCTAAGAATTTGATCAATTAATTATTTATTGGTTATTATTTTATCAAGTTTTGGATATCTTATGCAATTTTAAATTTATCTATATTATGAAAAGCATAAATTAAAAATATTAAATAATTATATATATATAGATTAATGTCCCTTCTCAAGTATATGCTTTTGTTAAAGTTGCCAGCAAAACAATTGACTTTTAATAAAATAATAAAAATAATCCATAAAAAATATTTAAAATTTTGTGTCAAGATATATTAATATAGTTTGGATTAGAATGAGATCATTTTTATTACATGTGTCCTCTTATGCCTAATGTACGCAAAAAGAGAGTTTTGCATCCATGTTTTACACGAAGATCCACTTGAAATAATTTTATTAGATGAGATTATTAAAAAAAAATTACTTGCCCCGCCCCCAAATTAGAGAAAGCAAAATTATAAGAATATAAGTTACTATTAGAAAATATTACATAGTTGAAAGGTGATGAGAGGCATTCAGATGATTTTGGTCAAGTGACGACAGTGCGGCGATGGAGGTCTGGATGCAGGGATTCAATGACAATGCTCAGTAGACCTGTCAAAAACGGGTCACGGGTCGGGTTCGGGTCCAACCCGAAATTGATCCGACACTGTTCAACCCGACCCGACCCGCCCGTTTTTGCAAACGGGTCGGTTTTCCAAACCCGAACCCGACCCGCTTCGGGTATATTTAATTAAAATTTTTTATTTAATTCATTTTATTTAAATTTAAATCAAATTAAGGATAGATTTACTTCAATTAATTTAAAATAAATCAAGATTAATTTAATTTGAGCAATAATATTTATAATTTTTTGAAATATTATTTACTTATTTCATAAAAATTCATTAAAATCCTCCAAAATTAATTAAAAACGGGTCAAACCGGGTCGATTTCGGGTTTCCGGGTCAACCCGAACCCGACCCGGTTTTACAAACGGGTCGAAATCTCTAACCCGAACCCGACCCGGTTTGGATTCGGGTTGACCCGAACCCGAAATTTTCGGGTCGGGTTCGGGTCAGGTTTTCGGGTCGGGTCCAATATTGACAGGTCTAATGCTCAGGTAGTGGCGGTTCAAACAAAGTGATTTGGTGTCGGTGATCAGACTATGGTATGTTGGGGGCAATCAGGCTGTGGTCTGACTATAACGTCCCAGAATCAAATTTGAAAGAATTACCTATTTTTTCTTCTTAATTAATCAACTAGAGCTTCTATAAATCACCAAAATAATAAATATATATCTAGCGAAAACAACTAGCATATGTAAAAAAATATTGCACTATATTCATTCTCTCAAAATCAATATACAATAGTCAAAAGATCAATACAATTACTATTCTATCACAGAATCCTGATTACAAAAGAATAAAGAAAAGTATAAATAAAATCAAAAGAAAACCTGAAGATCTATGTCAATCTCACTCCACATGGTCCCGACCCTATTCCTTGATCTGAAATCATAGAAATCCACATAATAAGCCAAAAGGAAGAACAAATCCTAATGGTGAATTAATCGTTAATGGTGACAAATATAAATAATTAAGTCTTAGGCTTCGTTTGAGACAACTTTTGTCAACTATTTTTTCACATTTTTTAAGATATTTTAGTACTTTAAAGATGATGTAGAAAGCATTAAAGTTGTTTCAAACGAAGCCTAAAAGTTTATAAAATTTAAAGATCAGAGTTGCACCTTAAGTATCTTTATGAAGAGTTATAAATATTGAAGAAGTTACAAAATTTAAATATGGGAGTTAGACTAAATTTTTATTATGAAGAGTTATAAACTTTTGAAGAATAAAATTATAAATTTAAAGATAAGAATTACAATCATTCTCCATTATGAAGGTTAATCATGAGGTGATATAATATTATTAAAAACAATAATTAGAAGTATCATGGTTCTATATGCAATTAAATTTGTATAGCTCATATTATTTTTAGTTGAATGGTATTATATTTGGAGTCAAAGGATATGATGTCAAAAAATAAGAGGCAAATGATATATCACAACAAAATTCATCTAAATAAGCTAGAATTTTGATGTAATCTTTGAATAGAAAATTTTTATAATTAAATTTAAGATCATCAAACTCTGTTATAGCAAATTATGTTCGAACTGAACATTTCAATGAGATAAACCTAATAATATCAAAATGGATATGATATGAGTATAAATGAGCCTAATTAATTAAGTACTTGAAACATAACTAAAAATTTAATAATATTAATTAAATGATCAAATAATTTTTAAATATTATATACTTATCGTAAAATTAAATGTCCTGATGTGCGGAATCCAATGAACCCAAAATCACTAAATTATTTTTATTATGACATTTAAATATTAAAAGAATGCTCGATCTTCAAATAACTCAACATTGGTCACCTAAAGGAGTGATTTAGTATTTTAGCAAGATTTATGAAAATATCACTCTAAAAAAATATAAGTACAACTCCATTATTTGCATGAAAGATATTTTAATTGAGGATTATAGAGAGTTTGGAGATATGAAGATTTTTAGAAATTTACTATGCATTTGATGCCAAAGATATCATCTCCATCCATGACTGTCATCCACCTGTTGTGGCCTATATGGCATCACCCATCTATTGTGTCGCAATTATAGTTTTCTAATAAATGCCAACAAAATATAATGGCTTAACTATATTCTCTCGGCTACTATTGTTTGGCTATTGTAACCCTACTACAATCTCTCGACCCTTGTCACTTAACATTACCTACATTTATCGAATTTGTTTCCTATCATTTTTAATAATATTGATATATTTCATCACCTATAAGAGTGATGCACGCCATCACTTATATGGCCGATGCATGCATCAATGCATGCTATTGATTATATGGTTAATGGCATATCGATAATACCAAGGACAATGCCCATCAATTTTAGAGCCAATAGTTGCTCACAATCTCTATTCACATCATCACCAATAAGATCGATGTACACTAATGTCATGCCCCATAATATAATTTAAAAGAATTCTTTCTTTTATATTTTATTATACAACAGTTAGAGCTATTTATTTTCATCTATAAGTAATAAACAAAAAAAATTATATAATTCAAAACATTAATAAACATCTATATTCATTGACCTAAAAATAAATTATATACAATACTCATGAATCATATAATCACAACATATCATTTCATTCTTGAGTACAAAAAAGAATAACTAAAACAAAAGGAAGTAGAACCTGAGGAATCTTGATCAGTCTCACACTCCGAATCTTTTTCTAGATCTAAAACCATTTAAACTACATATAAATGAGTTAAAAATTCCCATTTGTTATTTAAATCCTATAACTATAACTAAATTCAAAATAGGGTAACGAAGTAGTATACATGTCATTAATCAATTCATAAGAGTATCACTCATATGATCAAGAATCAGTGCATAAACAACAAAACTCACATGCAGCAGTAGTAGAATCAATAAATAATAAAATTGTATGATATGGAAGCCAATTAAATAGTATAGTGGGGAAATTAGTAAATCAGTACATATGTCAAATCAATAAAATAGTCATTATGTAAATACTATTAATTAGTAAAAAAATCTTACAAAGAAGTAAAATCAAAGCTTCAACAAAGACTTACGGAATCATATTAATGCAGTAAAACTCTATAATAATGTACACATAATTTTCAATTATTCTATATCAATATTAAATCAGAAACTTAATCATATGCTGCTTAGTATATCATATCACATGCTCGATATTTATACAACGAATCAATAACAGTAATAATAATAGTGAATCAACAGTATCGATATCCATATATGTAATAGTATCAATATAATGTCATCAATTAAATTGGTGGCAATAATAATAAAGCAATATAGTAAAAAAAATAGTGAAAATAAATAAATATAATATCAATAAAGTCGTACAATAATAATGAATATGTAACATATATTTCGGTGGTCACAATTAAACAAACAAGAAGTCTTGGTAATCAGTACGATAACATACAAAAATTAAGTTGTGTGGTAAAATTTAATAAATCGAAAAAATATAGTAAAATAAATTTTGAGGATAAGTTAACGATCAAAATCAAAATCTTTGAAATAAAGATAGAATTATAATCACCCACTTTGTTTGTTTTTTTTTTTTTTTTGTAAAAGCGGCAAAGCAATCCGAAGATAAAAAAAATACATATTTCCTTTTCTCACTCCTCCTTCATTGAAGAAAAAAATTATAATTGTTTAAAAGTACCGGAAAAAATAATGTGCTCTAGGCCTAACACAACAGAGCTCCAGTTATAATAGAAATTCAATTTTTTTCCATTTTCAATTATTTTTAGAAATTTGAATGTTCACAACTATCGACACGAAATCTATCTAATTTTCGATGTTAATGCAAATATTATATTTAAGTTTTTGGTCTTTGATCTTCTCTCCTCAAATGAGAATGATTAAAAAAGCCACAAACGGTCACATGAAGAAATTTTTATTGCTTCAATACTCTTCCAACTTTCATCAAAACAAATTCGTTTGGGATGACTTTCTTACAAAATTTTTGTACGAAAGTCATCTCAGACGAAACCAAAATTTATCATTAATAGTTCATGTTTATTACATTATATCAATAGTCAATTTGAAGGGAAAATTATCATTTCTAACATACCAACATGCATAAGTTGAATCATTAATTTCAACTTGGCTAGGCTTCATAATTTTTTTTCTTTTCCTAAATTTTCATGTAAAAAATATTAATGTCCCTTGTAATTTTATTTTGTCATATCTGTGTGCTAGATATTTGTTTATCCTCAATCCTTCAAAATCTTAAAAATAATTTTCTTAACAAATTAGAGAAATATTTTATTTGACTTATTTATTATCAGGCTAAATATTAATACAACAGTTATAATAAGTCAAAATAATGATCATCAAATGCATCAATACAATTTTCTTTTATCAATAGCATAAACTTGTATAGCAATCATTTTTCATTTTCTTAATATGTTAATTTTATAATTTTATAAAATTTATGTCATATATTTATCGTACTCTTTGAAATACATAAACATAGCAAATAATAACCCTAAAAATGAATAATTTATAGAGCAATATCCAATAAGAATATAAATATTTTTTAAAATATTTGAAAAAAAATCCAATAAGAATAAAAAAAGCTGAATAAGAATAATTTTATAACATAAAATGCATGAAAATTTTATGATATGAGCTCCTAACCTTCTCATGCATCCTAAAAGAAATTGTTTTGTGCGGACACCGGATGGTGCTCCGAGACCAATCAGAATGCGCCACACATGGGCGGAACCGGCTTCAATTTTGAGGGGGGGCAAATACAGCACAAAAATAATTAAATATTAAAAAAATAATATTATATATCTATATATTATGAAAAAAATTTAAGCAAGAAAAAAAAGTGTAATTAAACTGTCATGAAAAAAAATATTAGAACAAAATGTGAAGAAATATATAACTATTTTAGGGCAAGTTAGGACAAAAGAGATTTTAGAGGGGGAAAAAATAATTTTTTAGGAGGGGCAAAAAAATTTTTTACTCTCCTATAAAAATTTTTTTTTTTTTTTTACTCTTCTAAAAAAAATTTTTTTTTTTGAGGGGGGGCCCTAACAGCAACCTGGTTCCGCCAGTGGCGCCACATGACTTTTTGTTCGGTATCGATGCTCAATACTGCTTGATATTAGATGATATGACACATTTTAATTGGTCTCTGGACCGTCCGATAACATAATAATTTCTGATATCTTAGAACTTCTCAACCACTCGATCACAACTATTCCTATTTTCTATTCTTGTAGCATTACCCATCGTCAAACCAAAATTTATCATTAATTCGTCTTCGTTCTGTACACCATCTTGTCACCGGCCGCCACGTCTCAAAAAGTGCCACATGGCGGTTAGATAGTTGATGTGAGTGAATATACGGTGATTAAATAAGACAAAATAATTGATTGAACGTAAACAAAGCAGGTTATGGACCATCCATATCAGAACTCAACCTTATTTAAATTAATTAAAGCGGGTCATAACCTGTGTCGGCCCTAAGCACCTGCGCACACGAGCCACCTGATCGGCTCCGGCGCAGCGAATCGGTCGTTGCTCTCCGCTCGAAGAAACCCTTCTCCGTTCCTCAGAGAAATCTTGGACGGAATACCAACCCCAGATCCTTTCTTCGTGAACTACCTTTCAAGATTTGATTGATTCGGAATCTCAATCCTTTCTAATTGATCAACTGAAAGCTATAATTATCTCCTCCTTGATCTCTCTGAATTGGATTCGGCCGGGATGATGGCCAAGAAGCACAGCAGCTGCGCCATTTGTGAGAACTCAAATCTCCCCTCTTTCTGCGCTGGTTGCGTTAATTACAGGTGAATCAATCGCTACATCTCGATCCATCCTTTTCTCTTTTTCTTTCCTTCGATGCTTCGGTGTAATTTAATGCTTTGGTTCCCTTCGGCTTTCATGAAGATTGAACGAATGCTACGCTTCGTTAAGATCTCTGCACAGCAAGCGGAAATCTTACTACGCGAGGCTGGAGAGGACGCTGGAGGCCAAGGTTAGTTTTTGGTTACATTGATTTCCTAATTCTTGTTAAATGGCTCGTTATATTGCGTGCCACCATATCCGTCTATAATATCCTTTTGGTGACCAGAGAAAAATGGACGAACAACTGAGTTGGAGACTCGCGCAAAAGGAAAGAATAAGAAAGTTGAAGGAGCGGTTGCACAACATGCAGAAGCAACTCTCGCAAGGTTGGTCTTTTTATAGGTAATGTATTTGACGAACTATCTCATTGTTGTTTTCATTGTCTGAATTCTTTTGAATATTTTGGCGTCTTATCAGAAAAAGCAATGGTTGCCAAAGAATCAGAAGAATTAAAGAGTAAAACTGAGTTCGTGGAGTCTGCTCTCTCAACGGTATGTGTTTTTTTCCATTTGTACTGACTTTTATGTACCTCTAAGACTACCTCTGGAATTTGCTTGTTCTCATCAAATATGTACTTGATCTGATGTTGATTATCTCAGTTAAAAGAAAGTCGCACGAAGCTCGAGAGCAAATATCACAATCTCAAGTGCACTCATGAATTCAGGCTTGTGAGTGATCCCAGTGTGTTATTTTGTAAATTCTAGATTTTTTTTCATCATCATGACCATATCTTATCCATTTGGCGCTGGCTTTATGAATCCTCCTTTAGTCATTCCTGATGATTGCTGTATCTAGTGTAAACTCTATTTTGTGAACTATTTATAGATATGTTCAAAAGTTTGTCGGGCTATCAAATATTGATGGGTTCTCATATTTGGTATATCCAATTTCTATGGCTAGCTTGCTTTGGGATCATATATGCTGCTTAGCTTACTTTTTAATTGTTGCTATGAATAAGACAGCTCAAAGAGTTATATTTTTAACCTTTTTTCCACAGCTTTTAAGGTGATAAGCCTTGAAATCACGTAGAAATGTTTTCGTAGTGATTATTTTTGTCTTGGTTATCCTCTAGTCTCATCAAATCCATGAGTTAGAGGAACTTATACTTGTAGTGACTTGGTTTAAAAAATAGTTCAATACATTCTCTTTCTATCGGTGTGCCTGCATACATACACCGTCTTATCCAAAGAGATGATGGCCAGAAGTTTCTTAGTAGAATTGATAAATATCAAAATTTATGCCCATTGTTTTATCAAAAAATGAGTACAAATTCATGAAGTAATGATGTAATATTAAGAAGGAAAATTATATATTATTCTTTTTTTAGATGATATATTGCATGAGTTAGTTTTCACAATTCAAAAATGGATTACTTATTATCTTAGGTAAACATATTGAGATTAAGCCTTATTCTTTGAACGTCATTTTCTGATCTTGTTAGAGTGCAAATAAACTTTTCACCCTAAAAACATCTGCTTTTTTCTTTTCGTAACTCTTTATATTGTCTATTATCTTTTCTTGTATTTTTTTGTTCCTCCTCTAATATTGTACAAAAATGCTTGTTGTAGATGGCAATCAGCTCTGAACTCATGCACAAACAAGCTGTGGTTGTGAAACTGATATGTAAACTTTTTCCAATGGGATGGGTAAGCTACATGGAGCTTTGATCTATATTTTTTATCTTATGTTTTTGTTGCTAGCTTCCACATAATTAACGAAGATTGATGAAGCATTAAGTGATTGTATGGACAATATTTGCTTTGCCAAAATTTTGTTATTTTGTTAAATTTTTTATTATTCATATATAGTAATAAAGTTACGAAGTATGTTTCATATATTCACATTAAATATGCAAGATAACCCTATAATGCAAGTGATTTTGACTAATTTTGTAGTTCATGTTTAATAATATCTCTATATAAGCTATTTAATGCATCAGGCACTTGACTTCTTGTTACGGAGCTTGTGACTTCCCTATGGCTATGGAGGCTTCTTCCTACGAATGGACCTTGTAGCTTCTTGCTTCTATGATTTTCTATTGTCGTTGTCTATTTATAACTTCTTTTTGTAATTGGGTACTGCTAATTTTCTCCATGGGTCTGACGGCTATTATGTTTTGCGACTCTTTTGTTTCTCTTATAGCTTCTTAACAACTTTTTGGTTTTTAGTGCTACTCCATTGCTATGCTATCCATAGTTGATCAAGGAAAATTTCTAATTAGTTTTGTCAGTATAAATAAGGTCTTGGAGCTTGCACAAACATTCAATTGGTGGGTGAATAAAAGTTCTATTTGGATGTGTCATTAATTCTACTTTTGGGATTCAACTAGTTAGCCAAGTGAGAGACTTGATGAATTCCTAGAGAGATTGTCTCATTGTATACGGCATACGCTCAAGGCTTTCTTTTTGGTGAATTCTTTTCCACTTCTTCTTTCTTCGCCTATGCATTTTTTATAGCTGGTTTGAAAGAATGATTGTGTTTGATCAAATTTGATCTAGTTCGTTTAAATCAAGTGCATGAATTTCAAAATACATGTGCGACTTTCTTGATCCTATATTTTTAATCATTAATTTCTAGTAAAAGGCCACTGGCTTTCTTGTTATTTACTTCTGAAACCAATCATTCATTCATGCAAATCGCCTATAAAAAAAGAAGAAAAAACATTCAGAACATTTAAAATGAATTATATATTAATGATTGCAATTTTACAATATTAAAGCCTAACAAACCAAATAAGAATGCTCACAACATAGGCATTACTCATGATCAATCCAAGTGCAACTAGTCAACACAGATCTCAACAGTGAGATTCCACTTCTTCAATAAGATTCTTGTTAGAAGAGTGCTAACAAAGTGATAATGTTTATTTCGGTTTGATACAGGGTCATAACACCAAATTCCGAGTGGCATTTGATGCTAATTCCATTCAAACAATACATGGAATTGCTTGATCATACATAACCTAAAGCTTAAAAATGAGGGCAAAGTCGCAAACACACTTCTTTTATTGCTCCACAAAAAGGTAAAAAGCTACATATAAAAAATTTTCCCATATTTATTTCGGTTTGAATCAGGATCATCATTTGTTAAGGGAACTAAGACAAATAGTGCTAAATTCAGAATTTTCACTTCTACATCTTTGTTGAACATCTTAGACCTCAAATCAAACATGTCTGATCCAATCATTCAGAATTTAAATGTCAAAAATTCATTCGAGCCAAGATAATACCCAATAAATTATAAATTTTTATTCATTCAATTTTGGGATTTCAATTCAATTCTAAAATCACGATCTCCTTGAAATGGGCACATTGATTTGAGAGTGCTATTGTCTTCCAACTGATTTTTAAGTTAGAAAATATAGGGGAAATATTAACTCCAACATCTCTACTACACCTGTAATTGGTTGAGGCTTATTCACATTTGACATTGGACTTGGCTATATTTATCCATATTTAACATCTGATTTGGCTAACATCTCGTCCTTTTCTTTAACTCATATTTTTGATAAAATTAAGAGGAAATCACACATATCTCTATATTGTCTCTATCGAAGCTTTCCACCTATTCAAGCAAGACACCATCTCGATCATCTTTCTTGAACGAGACAACATCCATAGCACAGTTATATCACCTATGTATTCATGTCACCTTAAGAAAGAAGTTGTTTGATTTTTTAAAATAGAATATATTTTTCATATCCACAACAACTTTAAAAAAAAGTTACTTTCACCACGTTTACTTCAAAATCATCTTTAAAAAATATTGTAACAGTTCCAAACAGACCCTTGATTTCTTGCTTTGATGTCTCAACATCTTTCTGTTGTCATTTGTTTTTGCACAATTCTTTCTAGTTGAATCCTACTGCTCTTTTGTGATTCTTTATTTTAATTGGGTTCTGCGGCTCTTATATTTTTTTCCCTATTTCTTCTTTAATTTATTTATTTCGGCTCTAACTAGGTATTGCGACCTCTGCTCCAATGGAATTTTGTTTTTAGTTTTGATTCCATTGTTATCTATGATTGAGCTAGGAAATTTCTAAATGGCTTTGTGATTATAAATAGTATTCAATGTCAAACACAAAAGCTGAATTTGTGGTTGAATAATTTGTTATTTGTTCGTGCGGCAATTCTACTTTCAGGATTAAATTTGTCGATTACGTGATAAACTTGAAAATTTCCTATAGACATTATATTCCTTTGCATGTTTGAGGTTTGCTTTTTGGTGAATTATTTTCCTACCTTATTTTTCCTCTTGTTTTTTTTTTTTTTTTTTTTAGTTTTTTTTTTTTTTTTTCATATAGGTAGAGTGTTTGTGTTAGTCAAATTTGATATAATATGGTTTACATTGTGCATGAATTTCACACCGTGCATGCTTTCTTGATCTTTAATTTCTAGCATAAGGCTTTTGGATTTGATTTGATTTTGATCGTATTTTTTATTAATTATTTAAGACTAATAGATTGTCTTGCAAATTGTTGCATTTTTGTTGCTTGATTATCTGATTCTTGTTAAATTGTTAAATTTCATTGAAAATAAAAACTCATTTTGAACATAGGTATATTTAGCTGTATGAAACTTCAGAGAAATTCAATTTCCAGTTTTTTTCCTTTTTTTTTTCATGTAGCAATGAGATTGGACATTAGCCTTTCATGCTAACTTACAACATAATTTCTATGTTGAAGAGATTTTGAGGCGAGGGACATAAATAGTTAGCTGTTTTTCTTATAATCCTTTCCATATGTTGATGGAAAACCTGCCTCAATTGTGCCACCGAACTGCAGTGTTGATATTTGTTTGAGCATTTTTTAATTTTGTTTATGGTTTTTTGGAAATTTATTTTGGTAGACTTGATAGTGTCAAAACTTTGAAGCCTATTTTACAAGAATCCTGTAAATGAATTTGAGCTGCTTGAACAGTCGGGATATATGATAATAATATTTTGGCTTCTCCTTCAAATTGTGTTTGACATCTTTGTCTTAAAGAATATCAATGAAACCATCCAAATATTGAAAGTTCTTTTGAATATCGTTTCACACTTACAAGCAACATGTTAGAGATCTATCAAAAAATAATTTTGCTTATTAATACAATATTGGTCAAGTTTCTTTCCACATCTATGCTTTCACTATTCTTCTTAATCACATTTATACACTTTATAAGAAAACTATATGGCACAATAATCAAGCCCCCGCCCCTCCCCCACAAAAAAAAAAAAAAAAAAAATGTTTTACAGCAACAGATTATCTTTTCTCTTGTTTATTCCTCAGGTTTTTAACTTATTATCTTAATTTAAAAAAGAAGTGGGATAGTTTTCTAAAAATTGTTTTTGTGATGAACGGATTAAATAAACTGCATTTACTTTCTTTCCCTTTGGCTAAAATTAGAGGTTTGTTCTCTTTGACTTGTCAGTCAAATGGATTCTATCAAATTGCGTTACATTAGAGTTTGTCATAAACGTACTTTATCCGTTTATGCTAGCATCCTGTTCTGATTCATTTTATTTAAATGGTCTTTAAGGTTGTTTTGTATCGTGACATTTGCAGTATTATGTCATATTATTATGAGATGTTTATAACAGTATAATAATGACTATTTTCAAATTAAATGACATGGACATGTCGTGACTTCTTTTTGTTGCCATTCTTATTCCCCCTCAATCTAGTGAAATCTTGTTGTCTTCTTTCTTTACTCGCCATTTAAACAACTTGACTTTCACCCTTATATTAAGGGTTTTGCTGGTCGTATATTTTTATTACTGTTTTGCGTTACTTGCACTGGTTAGAGTAACAAAGAAAACCATGCTATGATATATGCTACTTGTGATCAAATTCGAGCCTCACTAATGATTGTTTTGCCTAGAGGTATAAAAGGATTTTTAATATTGAATTTATTGTCGTAAATAGCTAGTTGAATTGAAAATTTTCACACATTTTCTTGATTGTTTTGCCTTGGTCAATGTTCTTATTGTTGTTGGTTTAGGGTGGAGCTAATCATTTATATAATGGAATATAGAGATAATATTGGACAAAACAATTAAGATTTAGTTGACAAAACATTTTTTAACAAAATAACATTGACCCAAATACATAAACTTTTTGAGATAACAATGGCATCTTATTAGCAAATCTGAATATCACTAAACCAAACAACGATTTAATATCTTAAAAAGAAAAGAAATTATAGTTGTTCTATGTCTAATCTTTTTATTTCATGCTACACCAAATGCATTTGAGGAAGTCATCACATAACGTACTATGGATGTTGGTATAGACTAAGACTTCGTTTATGATGGCTTTCTTACTGCTTTATAAAGCAGCTTTTTAGTATAAAAATTAAAATTTTTATACTAGAAAGCTGTTTTAAGAAGCAGAAAGAAAATCGTCCCAAATGAAGCCTAAATTTTAATTATGTTCTTGAGAAAGTTGGAAGTTAGGTTTTTATAGATAAAATAGCTCCTGCATACATAAATTTTCATGAATCCTTTAAGAAATTCTGTTAATGCTAGGGCGTCCCCTGGAAGCGACGCGCTGTATGACCTGAATACAGTGACAAGTGTACAAGGGCCGCTGCACCGGCGCCCGGGTGCAGTGTTAAATAGGCAAGGGTTCCCACATCAAGGACGGATGTGGGCAAAGAAGCTAGTCCATGAAACTAAAATTAGGATAGGAACTTGGAATATAGGTTCCCTTACAGGAAAATTAATGGAATTAATAGATATTATGATTCATAGGAAGTTAAATATTTTGTGCATTCAGGAAACTAAATGGGTTGGAGATAAGGCAAAGGAAATTGATAGTTTAGGATTTAAACTTTGGTATTCGGGTAGGAGTCGTACTAGAAATGGTGTAGGTGTTATTATAGATAAGAGTTTAAAGGATAATGTTATAAAAATTAATAGGATTGGAGATAGAATTATAGCTTTAAAGATTGTTGTTGATTATAAGATTGTTAATATTATAAGTGCTTATGCTCCTCAAGTAGGTTTGGATATGAGTTCTAAATTAAATTTTTGGAATGACTTAGAAGATTTAATATAAAATATACCTCTTGAAGAAAGAGTTTTTATTGGAGGAGATTTAAATGGACATGTTGGTAGAGAGGTAAATGATTTTAAAAGCATTCATGGTGGCCATGGATTTGGAACGACGAATGAAGGTGGCAAGACCATATTGGATTTTTGTTTAGCTTATGATTTTTTAATTGCTAATACCTTTTTTAAGAAAAGAAATGAGCATCTCATCACTTATAAAAATGGATATAATACAACCCAGATTGACTATTTTCTTATTAGAAAATTAAATCGTTTAGATTGCAAAGATTGTAAAGTTATTCCGAGTGAAAATTTATGTACCCAACATCGATTATTAGTTTTGGACTTTAAGATAAAGGGGCATAAAATAAAAAATAAAGTAAAACAATTTTCTAGGATTAAATGGGGGCATTTAAAGAATATTAACAAAAATATTTTTGGAAATAAGATTTTAGATCTTAAGATTTTGTCTGCGCATGAGGATGCTAATATTATGTGGGAAAAAGTGGCTAGTGATATTAAGAATATTGCAAAAGATGTCCTTGGAGTATCAAAGGGAAAAGCTCCCAATAGTAAAAATAGTTGGTGGTTGAATCCTAATGTGCAAGAAAAAATTAAAAATAAGAAGCTTTGTTATAAAAATTGATTTAATTTTAAAAATTCTGATAATTGAGAAATATATAAAGTGGCTCGTAAGGATGCTAAGAAAGCAATATGCGATGCAAAGACATTAGCTTTTAGTGATTTATATAATAGATTAGATACTAAAGAAGGAGAAAGATATATGTATAAGTTAGCCAAACAAAGAGATATGAGTAGTAAGGATTTAGTTCAAGTGAAGTGTATTAAAGATGAAGATCAAAAAATACTTTTCTTAGAAGATGATATTCAACAAAGATGGATGAGATATTTTGCTAAACTTTTTAATGAAGATTGTGAAAATAAGATTGACTATAGTGACCTTAGCACCCTAGATGAAAATAAAGATTTTTGTTTTTATCGGCGTATTAGTAAAACTGAAGTTAGAGAGGCTTTAAAGAAAATGAAGGGTGGAAAAGCTGTTGGACCTGATGATATTCCAATAGATGTGTGGAAATGCTTAGGAGATGAAGGAATTTCATGGCTTACTAAACTTTTTAATACTATTTTGAAGACTAAGAAGATGCCAGATGAGTGGAGAATGAGTGTGTTAATTCCTATTTTTAAGAATAAAGGTCATGCACAAGATTGTGCGAATTATAGAGGTATTAAGTTAATGTGTCATACTTTAAAACTATGGGAGCGAGTTATGGAGCATAGGTTGCGGCGTGATACTAATGTTTCTCAAAATCAATTTGCATTCATGCCGGGTAGGTCGACTATGGAAGCCATACATTTATTAAGAGGTTTGATGGAGAAATATAGAGAAAATAAGGAGGATCTACATATTGATATTTATTGATTTAGAAAAAGCATCTGATAAAGTTCCAAGAGAAGTGCTATGGAGAGTTCTTGAAAAGAAAGGAGTCAATAATGCTTATATTCAAATCATTAAAGATATGTATGCAGGAGCTATTATTTGTGTTCAAACACAAGGTGGATTGACCAAGTATTTCCCTATTTCGGTTGGGTTACATCAAGGATCAGCCTTAAGCCCTTATCTTTTTGCTTTAGTCATGGATGTTCTCACTAGACATTTGCAAGAGGATGTACCTTGGTGTATGCTTTTTGCTGATGATATTCTTCTTGTTGATAAGACTAGAGAGGGAGTTGAAGGTAAACTTGAATTATGGAGGTCAACCTTAGAGTCTAAAGGTTTTCGCTTGAGTAGATCTAAAACGGAATATATGGAGTGTAATTTTAGTAGTAATAGACCTAGTGAGGGGATTGTGACTTTGGACGATCAAGTCATTAATAAGAGTGCACATTTTAGATATCTTGGATCTATTGTTTCAGAGTGATGGTGAAATAGATGGGGATATTATCAGCAGAATTCAAGTTGGATGGTTGAAGTGGAGGAATGCATCGGGCTTGTTATGTGATAGAAATGTACCCCTCAAACATAAGGGAAAATTCTATAAGATGGTAGTGAGGCCTGCAATGCTTTATGGTGCCGAATGTTGGCCTTTAAAAGAGAAGCATAATACTAAGTTAAGTGTGGCAGAGATGAGGATGCTTAGGTGGATGAGTGGCTTTACCCTTAGAGATAGGATACGAAATGAGCATATACGTGAAAAGGTTGGAGTAGCTCCAGTAGAAGATAAGATTAGAGAAAGTCGCCTTAGATGGTTTGGTCACATAAAACGGCGGCCTTGCGATGACCCGGTTAGGAGAGTAGAGGTATTAGATTTGACTTATGTTAAGAAAGGTAGGGGTAGACCTAAAAAGACTTGGTTAGAAAATATTAGGAATGACCTTTCTTTTTTAGATTTAAACGAGAATTTGACTTTTAATAGGACACAATGGAGAAAAAGGATTCATGTAGCCGACCCCACGTAGTGGGATAAAGGCTTGATGTTGTTGTTGTTGTTGTTGTTGTTTGTTTGTGATTTAGTTATGGCTTACCATTTCTGTAATGAGTGGAGCTTACAAGTTGGTTGTTTGATCTAATGTTTTCATTTTCCAGAAAAACTCTGATACACAGAAAAAGGGTGGTTCAGGTGGTTCATATGATACAATATGTGGTGCTCGTTTGCCTAGAGGACTTGATCCACATTCAGTTCCACCTGATGAGCTTTCTGCATCATTAGGGTAATTTCTTCTCGTTTGAAAATTTTCTTTTTGAAATGTTAGTTGTATTTCTTGATTTTTGTACAATTTTTTTATCCCTAGTTTTCAAAATCTTTTATGCTCTTTCATTCCTAAGATAACTCTGCCAGAGGTGCTAAATACTTTCCATTTTTTTTTAATGAAATGACAACTGTAAGACTTTTGTATTTGAATAGCACCTTTTATTTTAGATAAAGTTAGTTTTGAATTTTTTTTCCCCACTAAATTACATTTGGCATCAACTTTTGAAATATGACATGGAGTTACCCTAAGTGTGCACGAAATAGAACCATAAAATAAAAGAAAGACCTAGAGAATGAGCTAGCTCTAGAAATATTAAGGGTATGCTAAATACTGTTTTTGGGACTATTAGTTGATACAGTTATATACTGTATATGAATTCTTGTGCGAGATGGAGGGAGGAAGCAAGACAAGGAGAGATCCAGGTGAAGGGGGTTGTTAATAGTCTCTCAGAATTGTGGATGCGAGAGAGGATCATTTTAATAGAGGATTTTAGGCTCTGAAAAAGCTCCTCAAATTTTCAGAAGGCATATTGAACCTTTCTTTAATAAAATTTACAATTATTCTGAACACAGTCAGGAAACTACGTGCTATAATTACAGGCATTAGGTTAGGGATCTTTTTGTGGCTATTAACACAAAGTTAGGGAGCTTTTTTTAACTGGCATATTTTGAGTCTCGAATCTAAATTGTGCTATCCTTTGAAAAAAACTACCCTACCTTCCCTCTTAGACAACCTCTCTCTCATATTTGTTCTTAGTTAAAATTGACCTAATCCCTCTCTTTCTTTGGATCCCCCCCCACGCTATCATTCTCTCTCTCTCTCTCTCTCTCTCTCTCTCTCTCTCTCTATATATATATATATATATATATATATATATATATATATATATATATATATATTCTTACACATCCTTCTGCATGCATTCAAATTTTGAAATGGTTAGTTAAAATATCAGTTGTGATTTGTTTTTATAATAACAATTATTTATAACTATTTTAAATCTCAACCATTCAAAAATTTAATTGAATGATGGAAGTTTTGTGAGGATAAAGACTAATATATATATATATATATATATATATATATATATATATCATTGTTTTAAATTCCGCAATATTAGGCTTGTATTAAGGCCCGACTCCATGCAATTTCAGTGAAAAACATCTCAAGGCTTGGCTGAGGCCCACCTTAAGGTGTGCCTCACCTCGCTGGCGTGAGACATATGCCTCACCCTATTTATATAATTTTAAATTAAAATTTATCTAAATTCTAAACAAAAGCCCTGAACAAATCATGTTTTCATAATCCCGAGTGGTAGAAACTTCCTCTTGATTGCCTCGACCTCCAACCCACTGACTTCTTCGTTGCCGCCATTGAGGTTTACTTAAAATCCGTAAACCACCTCCATCTCCTCTAAAATTTTTTTGAGTATTACTCTCATTTTTATGTTTTGATAAACATTTATGAACGAGTAAGATGACTAAAATAAATAAAAAAGAATAAGCAGATTGGAAGACATTGGACTCCATAGGGATAAGGCAGGAGAAACACCAATTTGTTATGGCAACAACTCAAATAAATATCTCCTTAGTGATGATTGTGTATATAATTTCCGAGTTGTTACCAAAAGCCGCTATATTGGATATACTTTGTGCTATTTCGTATTGCTTTTCTTTCCATTATATTTGTGAGCAGCTCTATTGATGCTACAAGTTGGCCTTACATGTTCCGTGTGGTCTGAAAATTCTCTATGCTGTTGATTCCCAACCTTGCTGATGCTCCCCCACCCCCTTCGGAAAGACAACTTGTGTCGAAGTTTTCTCTAATGCAAATATTGAATGAGATGCACATGAGAATGCATGAAAGATCAACCTTTGCAGTCCAGCAACTCTTAATTGGGCAAAACTGATGAGGACATCGTCAGCATTTTCGACGCCGGAGATCGATGGTTACGAGCATGAGTTGTATTTTCATTATTTTATGTAGTAGTTTATTTTATTTTATGTTTTTTCCGTTTTTGCCCTTATGGGTATTTGGTCCCTATTGTAGCCCAAGGGGCATTTTAGTCTTTTGCTTTTTATTTGTCATTGTGAGGCCTATTTATATGGTCCTTCTCTTGTAATAGATAGTTTTTGATGAAATTGAATTTGCCACTTATGTTCTCTGTGTGAGTTCATCTTCCTCGATCTCTTAGTGAGTTCGTAGGGGGAAACTAGATCTCTTAGTGAGTTCTAGATGTTCTTGTTCTACTACTTTCGTTAGTTCTTTGTTTATTTCGTTAGCGTGGAGATGTGGATCAAAGCATTTGTGGAGTTTGGAATTCCCGTTAGAGTTCCCCAATATTTTGTTTTCTATTAATTCTCTCTTCCCTGTGCTCTGCCGCCGCCCCTTCCAGGCAGTCCAGCCACCCACCGATCCGCAGCTGCCCCGCCTCCAGTCGGCCAGCAGACTTGTTGCCACCTCCCCCTTGCCCTCCCAGGCCTCTGACGGAAGCCCCACAGCCGCCCCTTGGACAACCGCCTGGTCTGCTCCACCGTCCAGGCTTGGCCGCACGTCCAGGTGGCTGGATCCAAAGGCCTGGCCTGTCCCGCCTCTTCCACCCACCGAATTCCCTGTCACGTCCCGTGACTGCCGTTACTCCATGTTGCCAGCCCGTGAAATCAAGCATTTAAGGCCTGATTAATTGGCTCATTCAACCAACGTTAATTGAGCAAATAATCACTAGCCTTGGATTTCAATTTGAATTTCAAAACGGGGTTGCTTATTGTGTACATCTATGAAAGGAAACTTTCCTTTTAATGAATCCTGATTTTATTACAGGATTTATATGAAATCTGTTATGTATTTATGTGGGCCCCATTTGATTAAACACCTAAGCCTTCTCTCCTCCATGTGGCCGGCCCATTGATGGGCTCTTCTCTCCTTCCAATTTGACAATAAGAACACCACAAAATCTGCCCCAAAATTCTTCCCCTTTCACCGCCCCATTAATACCATTTGAATTAATTTGAATCCCTCAAATTACTTCCCTCCCACCTCTACCAAAATAGAAATTCCTGCACCCAACTCATGGTCTCTCCCTTGGCCGAATTCTCCCAAGCCCGCCAAAGCTCGCGTGCTTCTCCCGGGCCGTCGAATACCCCTTCAAGAAGTTGCCGGCAAGAATCCCATACTCCGGCCACCTATCCAAGAACGACGATCCAAGGTTCCTTCTTCCTCGGAGCGACCTCGATTCTAAGGTGGAGACTCTTCTTCCGCTAAAGCCTAGATTAGTTGAGCGTATGGGCTCCAAAGGTGAAAGTTCTTATTATTAAATTGGGATTTTTATTCACCGTCGTAGCTTTACGATTTGAACTTTGCGTTTTCTTAAATTGTTTGGTTTCCGAAATTTGCTCATCTTTGCCTAAACAAGTTAAAACCACGAATTCTAATGATCACTCTCTTATTATAAACGATAATTTTAATTTGGATTACTTTGTTCAAATCGCTCCCTATAATTTCCTAAAGTAACTCCATCATCGCATGTACGTTCCACATCATCTTGGTATCAGAGCATGGCTAGCATGCTTTGTTTGTGCTAGATGCATCCTAGGAGTCTAGTTTACATTGCCATTCGTCAATTACATGCATAACATCATCTAGATATTGTTTTTCACTGTTTTACTTTGCTGTCCAGTAAATTTCTGCATGTTGTTGTCATACTAAGCAAGCTTAATTCATCACCTAAGTGTAGTCTTAGTCTTTCCAACTCACCTAAGTGTTTAGGCCACTTGCTACACTTGAAACACTAGCTGCCCAGAATTTTCCTGCAATATTTAGGGACATTTAGGTGACCCTAAACCTTTAACAAGTTGCTGTCCAACCTTCTAAACCTGTCCCCAACACTTAGCCAACCCGTTTCATTGTGTTAGGTTGCTGTCCTTAGGATTCCAGCAGCAGTTTGAGGTATTTGGAGCATCCTACCAAGGCCTCTAGGTGTTTTCCTCCACCCCAAAACCTATCCTAAACACCTAGGCTTCTTCACCCACTGTTGTGGTTTGCTGCCCAAACTTTTCTGCACCACTGTAGTGAGTCTAAGTGAACCTAACTTAGAGTCTAGATGACGTCCCTTACACCCACTCATCTTTGAGCTTTACTTGGCACTTTTCAATGGATCCGATAAGACTCCAAAAGAGTTTAGATGACATCGTTAACCTAGTGGGCAATATGACTAGAATTATGACAGAGAAACCTGTTGACTTTCCCCACTCTAAATATAGGTCCCACTCAGCTTATCACCCGAGACCTGAGCCTAAGCCTCCACGACCTCACTTAGAGTCACCCTATCGGCTGCCAACCTTTGATGGTTCCTCGGATCCTTACCACTTTAGAGAATGGGCTAGACAACTAGATGACTATTTTGAATCATGTCAAATCCTTGAATCCCACCAGGTTATTATCGCTAAATCTCACCTCAAGGGCCAGGCTCTTCAATTTTGGGCAAGATTGGAAGATCATAAAGAGTCTCGCGGTGAGTACCCAACTTGGAAAGACATGAGACGAGATCTTAACCTAAAATACACTTCCCCTAACTATGGTCACCCATCCTTTATTAGTAACATCAGGGTTGCTGCCCCACCCTGTAGGTCCTTACCGAAGCTTAAAGGCCGACCCTCTATTGGGACTTCTGATAGATCAATCTCTTATGGCCCCCCACTTGGACCCGCTTCTAGCCATCCCTGTCAACCATTAGACTCCTTAATCATTGACCCTGCAAGTGTAATTAACAAGAAAAAGTCATCTGAACCTAAAACTGAGTGCATCCATTTTGTGGATGCTAATGATATTAATGATAACGAGGGCTACTTTGAGGATGAAACTGAAGAGGTTAAATCAAACCCTTTGAATGACTTAAACCCTGAGCTAGGAAAGCTAGAGCCTTTAAACGTCGACACCCTAATCCACCCCGATCCTAGTCGCGCCGAAGCCAAGTCTTTGGACAAAATATGCCTGGATGATAGTAATGTGATCTCGGAAGAAACCAACCGGACTTCGAACACTTTGGATTTAAATTTGATAGATCTTGATTTAGTTATAACACCTACTGAGATGAATTCGGATGATTCTGATAATGCTGATTTAATTATGGATAATTCTGATGGCGACTTAGATAATCTCGATTTGGAAGTAAGTCAATCGAATTTATCACCTGATTTAAGTGAAACGGAACCCATGGATCTTAGGGTTGCAACCAAACCTGAGTCTCTTTCGGAAGACAGTGCTTTGGGTCTAAAAGTTTTTGAGCCTGATTTGTGCAATAAGTCCCCTCTTGTTTCATTAGAGTCTAACTTTAGAGCTGCTCAATTGGATGTGTATTTGGCCAAGTATGTCATTCCTGATTCGTACATTTTGCCCGTTATAGCCTCGTCCTACCAGGATAAGGACCACTTCTATCCTAGTTGTCTGAATTTATTAGATGACACTAACCCCACTAGGAGACTGCTGTCGACCCTAACTAAAACCACTTATACCCTGGTAGCTAAGAGTGTCTTCATTCCTCCTCCCACACCAGTTCCTTTAGACCGAACACTTTAGACCCCTCTTTTGTGACCCATCCACCTGTTATAGCAACGTGTCGTGTGAGTTAGTATGTTGTGTGTGTGTGTTGTAGTCTGTTGACCTTCTAAGTTGTTGATGTTTTAATTTTGTAAACTCATGAGTCTTGTCATTCATAATGCACACCCGATCTCTTGCATCTGCATTTCACCTTCAGGAGTTACTCATCGAAATTAAAAGGAAAATTGAACAAAATAACATCCATCCTAAAATTATTGTTGATAACAAAAGATGGTCCAAAGAATTCAAAGTTGGAGACTTTTGTGATGGGTACGGAAGCTGCATGCTCGAAACACCGAACATTTTAAGAAAATCTCAAAGGTTAATAGTAATGCCTACGTACTGGACCTCTCTTGAGGCTTTAACATGAATCCTACATTTAATATAGAAGACCTGTTAGCCTTTGAAGGACCCGAATCTTAACCCCAACATCCACTCCTTAAATTAGCTTTGTGTGACCCCCCCACCTGGTGAGATCCCCCCAGCCTAGCTCCACTCCCCAACTTACCCTACTTACCTATAGCGGAGAAGGTCGAAGCAATACTAGATGATGAGGTCATTTCCCCAAAGGAAAGTGGGTGCCAAAGATACCGAGTTCCGTGGAAAGGGACACCAGAGATAGAGGATACTTGGATTGACAGGGACGAGCTACAGAGCCTAGACCCAGATCTCCTAGAGTTGTACGAGGGCTCCATAGATATCTACTCGACGGGGTCGAGTTTTCTCCCACCTGGGGAGAATGATGAGGACATCGTCAGCATTTTCGACGCCGGAGATCGATGGTTACGAGCATGAGTTGTATTTTCATTATTTTATGTAGTAGTTTATTTTATTTTATTTTTTTTTTTCCGTTTTTGCCCTTATGGGTATTTGGTCGCTATTGTAGCCCAAGGGGCATTTTAGTCTTTTGCTTTTTATTTGTCATTGTGAGGCCTATTTATATGGTCCTTCTCTTGTAATAGATAGTTTTTGATGAAATTGAATTTGCCACTTATGTTCTCTGTGTGAGTTCATCTTCCTCGATCTCTTAGTGAGTTCGTAGGGGGAAACTAGATCTCTTAGTGAGTTCTAGATGTTCTTGTTCTACTACTTTCGTTAGTTCTTTGTTTATTTCGTTAGCGTGGAGATGTGGATCAAAGCATTTGTGGAGTTTGGAATTCCCGTTGGAGTTCCCCAATATTTTGTTTTCTATTAATTCTCTCTTCCCTGTGCTCTGCCGCCGCCCCTTCCAGGCAGTCCAGCCACCCACCGATCCGCAGCTGCCCCGCCTCCAGTCGGCCAGCAGACTTGTCGCCACCTCCCCCTTGCCCTCCCAGGCCTCTGACGGAAGCCCCACAGCCGCCCCTTGGACAACCGCCTGGTCTGCTCCACCGTCCAGGCTTGGCCGCACGTCCAGGTGGCTGGATCCAAAGGCCTGGCCTGTCCCGCCTCTTCCACCTACCGAATTCCCTGTCACGTCCCGTGACTGCCGTTACTCCATGTTGCCAGCCCGTGAAATCAAGCATTTAAGGCCTGATTAATTGGCTCATTCAACCAACGTTAATTGAGCAAATAATCACTAGCCTTGGATTTCAATTTGAATTTCAAAACGGGGGTTGCTTATTGTGTACATCTATGAAAGGAAACTTTCCTTTTAATGAATCCTGATTTTATTACAGGATTTATATGAAATCTGTTATGTATTTATGTGGGCCCCATTTGATTAAACACCTAAGCCTTCTCTCCTCCATGTGGCCGGCCCATTGATGGGCTCTTCTCTCCTTCCAATTTGACAATAAGAACACCACAAAATCTGCCCAAAATTCTTCCCCTTTCACCGCCCCCATTAATACCATTTTGAATTAATTTGAATCCCTCAAATTACTTCCCTCCCACCTCTACCAAAATAGAAATTCCTGCACCCAACTCATGGTCTCTCCCTTGGCCGAATTCTCCCAAGCCCGCCAAAGCTCGCGTGCTTCTCCCGGGCCGTCGAATACCCCTTCAAGAAGTTGCCGGCAAGAATCCCATACTCCGGCCACCTATCCAAGAACGACGATCCAAGGTTCCTTCTTCCTCGGAGCGACCTCGATTCTAAGGTGGAGACTCTTCTTCCGCTAAAGCCTAGATTAGTTGAGCGTATGGGCTCCAAAGGTGAAAGTTTCTTATTATTAAATTGGGATTTTTGTTCACCGTCGTAGCTTTACGATTTGAACTTTGCGTTTTCTTAAATTGTTTGGTTTCCGAAATTTGCTCATCTTTGCCTAAACAAGTTAAAACCACGAATTCTAATGATCACTCTCTTATTATAAACGATAATTTTAATTTGGATTACTTTGTTCAAATCGCTCCCTATAATTTCCTAAAGTAACTCCATCATCGCATGTACGTTCCACATCAAAAACTTTCTATTTTTTGTTATTAGTCAGATAACATGTAAAACCCACTCTAAAAAATAATTAAAGATCATCCAAAACTGAAATTATGCAAGAAATCTGAAATTAAAATAAGTCCACTTCACAAATGGGATTCACACCGTAAGAAGGTTTGTAGCAAAATTGATCAAATCTTAATCATACACGCAAAAACTAATCACAGTGTAGATGAAAAGGAACTAGGATAGACACCAAAAAAGATGAAGGCCTCATGTTGTTACAAGGAGAAAGCTTGACTTGAAAATAGTTGTCATGACTTGCATGGCATTTGAAGAAGTCATGTCCAACTAGCATACAAGTTTGAGAGGAATTTAAGATTTTATTTAGCCAAGGCTTAAATTTGACATGCTCCAGGTTTCAAAGTTTGCATCTTTATGCCTCATATAAAAAAAGACTCCATTTAATTAACTATTTTATATTTACCAAGCAAATTTGGACATAACTATTTTGCCTCCTATTAAGTAACCTATAGATCATCACAAGTAGGTTGGTCATACCAAATCCCGATATAGCTCTGATATCCATTATCAATAATGGACATAGTCTCATCATTTAAAATGGCTTCAATTATTATATGAGTAGATTTTGTTTGGTATATTGTTGGATGTGAATTTGTAATAAGGAGATAGAAAGATAAAAAAAATCCAAGGCATTGGTAACATTTTAATACATTGATATTAGAACTTCTTGAACTTTCCAATTTATAAACATTTATCCTAATGCGTTCTAAGATTTTGTGTTCCCATCTTCTTAGTATTTAATTTTTTGAAGGCACCATACAAACTCTTTTAGGATTAAAATGTACAATTATTGTATCATCTAATTTGAATTCCACATATCTCTTCACATTAATGGCAGACTTAAAATTTCTACAATTTACAGTCAATTTTTTTATCCAATGTTGCCATGTAAATCATACAAATGATATGAAGTAAACAATGAAAGTGCTAGAATGCTAATATGTGTTCTAAAAATGCAAATTGCGATTATGATAAGTTTATATGGGCAAAAAATTTCTTTAGAGAAAATTAACCCAAATGACTGAAAAGATTGTGAAATTGACCCTGATAGATGGAGTTTTAAAGTTTCTGTTGAGTAACCATTATCAATGAATCTTCTAAAATGCTATTGCAATTTTTCTCTCTCAATAACCATAAAGTTCTTTTTTTTTTTTTTTTTGCATTTGTGAATCAAGAAACCAAGAATCGAAAAATAAACTAACTTTAGTTTGATTTGTAAAGTGATTTCATTAAAAACTACTCCATGAGTTAAATTATTAAATTATTCAATTGATTTATCAATTTTAGCCGGCTTGATTGATTCAGGTTCATAATCAAAATAATCAAGAAATATGATGCAGTATGTCTTAGAGGGTCTAGGTTTTCTATAATGCAACTATGATGTGATGCACATGAACACATACAATAAATCAAAATTCGCAGTCCATGAGCTTTATTTAGTGAAACTTTTTTCTCATTTGATGCAAACTAGAAGAAACATGTAAGACTTGTTCACAGCTATAGTTTAAAGATCGTCCAAAACTGAAATTATGCAAGTAATTTTAAATCAAAACAAAACCACTACACAAATATGAGTCACATTGCAAGAAAGAAATTCATATTATAGTAAAATTGACCAAATATCAATTACACATTCAAAAACTAAATACTAAGTATGTAAATGAAAAAACAAATGATACAAGTCACATAAGAAGATCTCTGCTTCACCCTACTATAAGGAAAAAGCGTCCATGCCACATGAAGATCTTCTTATGTGATCTTGGCCTCACACTCCAATACTCATGTTTTAATATATTCAGGAACTGTTTTAAATAATCTGTCTTCCCATGATTTAGTTTAATTATATTTATTTTTGAATTTTGTATATTTTCAATATTTTATGAATTTAATTGTTGACTTCTTAGCCTTTTTTTATTTGTGTTTCATCTAATAAATAAAATATTTTCTGATATAACGATAGGTATATGATTCAACTTGTGAATCTTGTCAGTCCATGCCTAGCAGCTCCAACTCTACACGCTTCAGGCTTTGCGGTGAGCTAGTTTACATGTTTATGAAAGAATTGAGGCAAATCTATTGTTCTTGAAAAGCTCTGTGACGTCTACTTAAATTTAAAAATTTTATTTTATCATTAGATTTTATTTTATAATAATAATAATAATAATAATTATTATTATTATTATTCTAGTCAGTGTCACTAAATTTATAAGCAATTTATTAGCAGTCTGTTAGTTATTTATTACTAATTTATTATCTGTTATTTTTTAGTAGTTTTTTTTTTTTTTTCTATCTAGTTAATGCTGGATTGTAGTATACCTTGTTGCTGCTATTGTTACTATTTGGAGTTTATTATCAAGTTACTTATGGTTTTGTTTGTTTATGGGTTTTGATCATGGGGTTGTGGTTACAATAGATTTTCTATTTGTCACTATGGCCGCCGCCTTTTATAGTGATTTCAAGGATAAGAAATCAAGAGAACTGGTGATTGGCGCTATTTTGGCACATCTCAATGAACGTTGGGTTTTCTTTCGATCTGTCTTGTTGATTAGTTGTGGTTCTGAAAGGATTTGAACTGCAGAACTTTCTAAAAACAACTTAAAATTTTATCTGGGCTGAAACGGATATATTCTGCAATTATCAAATAAAATCTTGAGATTATTTGTAGCCTAGTGAACTAATGCTTGAATAGTGTGATTAGGTTGAACTTGAATTGAGCAAAATTTATGCCTATCATATCTACCAATCTAGGGAAACTTAAAGTTTATGCTGGGTCGAGACTTGGATTTATTATGCAATTATCAAACAGAACTTTGGGATTATTTGTAACCAACGAAACTAGTGCTTGAATTTTGGGATTAGGTTAAACTTATATTGGACTAATCTTATGCCAAACGCATCTACCAATCTAGGGAAGAGAAATCTATAAATCTGGTTAGGAATTTGTGCTTTTAGTATCATTTAATGGATATATATATATATATGTGTGTTAAGTATCATTTAATTGACATTGTGGTCATCCTTGTATGAATTTAGGTTAAGCATTAGTTGTATAAATGTTAGTTGTTATTTGGAGCTATTGTGACATTTATTTTTATTTGATTGAGGGTACTTTCGTTGTTTTAATGAGCCATAATTCTATAAAGGGAACTGATAGCTACAAAATGGAATAAAGGAAATGTTTTGTTTTTGCTTTCCCTCTAGGGATTAATTTTCCCTTCTGGTCTTTTTCTGTTTTTCTTTCTCCCTACCATCTACCTCTCTTCCATTTAGATGTTCATTTACCTTATCTCCTCAATCCTATTCTTCTTGGTATGCCGCTATCCTTCTGATATACTGTTGAATCATATCGCAAGGAGGGGGTCCACAGTTGGATAGGTTAGCAATTCATGGGCTGCAGTTGGATATTTCCTTTTCTGACACTAAGATCCATGGGATATAATTATTAGAATCAATTAGATTAAATGACTTTTCTCTTTTGTTTATTATAATTAATTAGATTAAATATCTTTATTTTCTATTTATTCTATTAGAATGTATATATATGTAATGATTCCAAAGAATAAAATTCAAATTCAATATCTCCTAAACAATTTCTTCATGGTATCAGAGCTTAGGAAAATTCTAAGCGTTCTTTGAGTGCTGGCGGCAAACCTTCCTCCCTTTCTTCCAACATTCAGCCAGCGGTAACTCTCCATCATCCTACTGATAGCCTCTCTTCAAGCACTGGTAGCCCTTGCCCAAAATTCATCTTCTCTTTAAAATGAGGAAACCCAACCATGTCCATAGATAGCGAGATCTCATCCTCCTATCCAAATATTACTGGTTTAAACACTGGAAACTCTGGATCTGCAGACAACTCTTCTCCTCCTCCTCTCATAACAAACCACAGATTCAACGGGAAATTTTTTTTGCAATGATCTCAATCAGTGAGAATGTTTATTTGCAGGAGAGGAAAAGATGACGATCTCCTTGTTGAAGCCCCTATACCACCTCAAACTGATCCTCTCTATAAGAAATGGAAAGCAGATAATCATCAGATCATGTCTTGGCTCATCAACTCCATGAATGTAGAAATCGGTGAGAACTTTCTTCTTTACGAGATGACCCAAGAAATATGGGAGGTCGTTAAAGAGACCTACTCCAGTTCCGACAACAATTCCAAGCTATTCTCAATTGAGACCATCCTTCACGATTACCAATAAGAACATGACAGTAACTCAATATTTTAATACTCTAACTCGTTATTGGCAACAATTAGATATGTTTGAACATTATCAATGGAAATGCCCAGAAGATCACACACTTCACCTGAAGATTGTTGAGGCAGAAAGAATATTCAAATTCTTGATAGGTTTGAACAAGAACTTGTATGGCGTTAGAGGACGGATCATGGGAACCAAACCTCTTCCAAATATTCGGGAGGCCTTTTCTTAAGTTTGAAGGGAAGAGAGCAGAAGAAAGGTCATGTAGGGAGGCCTACAAGGATCTCCAAAGGTTGAAGAAGGAAATGCTCTTACTATCTACAACAATAAAAAAGCCTCACATGTTAAAAATTGACATCAAAAGAAGGGAGGAAGACCATGGTGTGAGCACTGTGTGCCAAATTTGGACATACAAAGGAGACATGTTGGAAGATTCGTGGAAAATCAGTTGATTGGAAGGCAAACAAATCAGCACAATAAAGCAAGGCGAACTATGCCGATACCATGCAAGATCAATCCATCAAAGCTGAAGCTATTTCAGCATTTAGAGACCCTGAAGTTGCTGCCTAACAACATCACGAACCAACAGTCTCCATAAGTGAAACTTGTCAATTAATAAAAATCTAAGTTTATTCAAATGTGAAACTTGCCAATTAGCTAAACATATCAGATCATCTTAACCAATTATTCCTTACCAACTTCTAAATCCTTTATCTTGATCCATAGTGATATTTGGGGACTCTCAAAGATTAAAAATATAAGTGGTGCAAGGTGGTTTGTTATATTTGTTGATAATCATAATAGAGTCACTTGGGTTTATTTAATGAAGGAAAAATTTAAAATTGAAAGGATATTTAAGTCATTCAACTAATGATTCAAAACCAGTTTAATACAAAAAATCAAATCTTAAAGTCAAACTATGAGAGAGAGTACTTTCATTCTATCATGAGAGAATACCTATCAAGCCAAGGGTCAATCCAAGTGGGTTCAAGTGTGTATATGCCTCAACAAAATAGGTTAGCTGAGAGAAAAAAATAGGCAACTTCTGGAAGTTGCCAGATTTAGTATGCTATTCACAAAAGTACCAAAATATATATAGGGGGAAGCCATTCTTATTGCTGCATACCTAATAAATAGGTTACCTACTCGGGTACAATTTGAAACACCTAGACAAACTCTACTCAAAGCCTATCATCATGCTCAGTTCATATCATTAAAACTTCCACCCAAAAAATTTTGGGTGCTCTACCTTATCATATTTATTCACAAGATAGGAGTAAGCTTGAATCAAGATTAAAAAAAAAGTGTCTTTATTGGCCATTACCTGACAAAAAGAGGCTACAAATGCTTTAGCTCTAATTCTAGGAAGTTATTTGAAATCTTGGATGTCATCTTTTTTTTTAAAACAACCAACACTTCACTAGTTCTACAATTCAGGGGGAGAGTGAAGGAGAATTTCAAACTTAGGAGTGGAATTTCTTATTATACAACTAAACAGAGTCCAATCAAAATCAACAAATATCATAAAAAATTCAAACCACAAGTATTTCGCAAGGTATATATCCTATGTCTCAACCTCTACTTTCTGACCTATTACCTCCACCCATAAGTTCTAATCAATCTCTGCAAAGAGAAGCAATTAAGGAACAACAATATGTATACTCAAGGAAAAGAAAAAAAAATCAACAAATGCAAAGCAATTAGACACGTCTTGCAGTTGTCAAATCTCCTTCAATGGATTGAGCAACTGTAGAGATTTGTACAAAGGAGAAGAATAAGGAAGTTCAAAATGAGATAGAGTCGCCAAATGACCATAAAGAATAATGCACCAAGCATCCAATAAAAAAAAGTTCTCTCTTGTAGCAGATTATTAGAAACTTATCAAGTCTTCCTTTCCAAGTTGCATGATGTGCAGATTCCGACTAATATTCAGGAAGCTTTAAATCACCCAGAATGGAGATAGGCTGTTAAAGAAGAAATTATGGCATTGGAGAAAAAATCAAACATGGGTAATTGTGAATATCTCACTAGAAAAGAAAGTTGTGACCTGCAAATGGGTGTTCACCGTAAAACATAAGGAGGATGGTAGTGTTGGAGGCTGAAAGTTAGACTAGTTGTAAGAGAATTCACTCAGTCTTATGGAACAGACTATCAAGAAACTTTTTCTCCTGTTACAAGACTCAAAATCATCAGGATTTTTCTTTCCTTAGTAGCAAATTTAGATTGGCCCCTACATCAACTAGATATCAAGAATGCATTCTTGAATGGGAACCTAAAAGAAGAAGATTACATGGAGATTCCAATGGAGATTCAGAAGTTTAATGGAATGGACAAAGTGTGTAAACTGTTGAAATCCTTGTATGGATTAAAGCAGTCTCACAGAGCATGATTTGAAAGATTCTCAAAGTATGTAAAAGGCCGTGGTTTTAGACAATGCCAGATAGATCATACCTTATTTGTGAAGTAGTAAAAAAGAAACAAGGTAGCAATACTGATTGTATATGTGCATGACATCATCCTTATTGCAAATCATATAGAGGAAATAATGAAAATCAAACAGACTCTGTTCTAGGAGTTTGAAGTTAAAGATTTAAGATCACTTAGATACTTCCTTGGTATGGAGGTAGGACGATCAACCAAAGGTATATTTGTTTCCCAACGCAAGTATACCTTAAACCTACTGAAGGAGACCAGCCTGCTAGGATGCGGATCGGCCAGTACACCTATGGATCCTAAGAAAAAAGTTGGGATAGAAAAGGAGGAAGTTCCAGAAGATAAAGGAAGATATTAACATCTAGTAGGAAAGCTTATATAACTCTGCCACATCCGTCCAGATATTGGGTTTGTTGTGAGAATGGTGAGCCAATATATCAGTAATCCTATGAAGGAGCACATTGAGGCAGTATATCAAATCTTGAGATATCTCAAGAACACTCCTGAAAAGGGGCTATTATTCAAGAAAAATGAAAATAGGAAACTGATCCTTTATTCTAATGCAGTTGGGTAGGAAGTCAGGTTGACAGTTGGTCGACCACATGATATTGTTCATTTGTGTGGGGGAACCTGATGATATGGAGGAGCAAGAAATAATCTGTTGTTTCCAGAAGCAGTGCGGAATTTGAACTGAGAGCATTAGCAGTTACTATTTGTGAAGGTATTTGGATCAGACAAGTATTGAGTAAATGGGAATAAAGATTGAAGGCACGATAAAGCTGAAATGTGACAATCAAGCCACAATCAATATGACAAAGGATCCAGTACATCAAGACATAACAATACATGTTACTATTGATAGATACTTTATATATGAGAAAATAAAGAACTCAAAAATTGAAATAGTATATACCTAAACTCATGAACAACTTGATGTTCTACTAAAGGCACTACCGGGCTCTCTACTTGATAAATTTGTTTGCAAGTTAGGATTGTACAACCTGTACAAACCCAACTTGAGGGGGTGTTGAATCACACGGCAAGGTGGGGGCCCACGGCTTTGACAGGTCAGCAATCCTTGGGTTGCAGTTGGAGATTTCATTTTCTAACTCCAAAATACATGTGATTGATTTCAAGATTCGTGAGATATAATAATTAGAATCAATTAGGTTAAATGACTTTCCTCTTCTGTTTATTATAATTAATTAGATTAAATGTCTTTTTTTTTCTATTTATTCTCCTTGAAAGCATATATATGTAATAATTCCAAGGAATAAAATTCAAATTCAATTTCCCCTAAATAATTTTTTCACATACCATATTCGTATCTTCTTAGCAAATCAAATATTAAAAAAAGCTCACTATGATCTCCAATCCCATCACCCCATTCATTATAATATTTGGCATCAAAGCTCTGTTTTGATTTCTCATTGCTGCTCGACCAACTCCCCCATTTACCAAAATCTAAGTACTGCAACAGTCTGAATACAGTTGTGAAAAGCTAATCCAAATGTTCCCTTCTTGTAGTTCATAACTTTTGTTCCTATTTCGAAGACTCGTTAGCTATTTTTATTCACTCAGCAGGCTTCTGCTTTACATTGGCAGCTTTCTTATTCTGTTTTCATCCGGCACCCCTTTTCTTTACCCAACAGCTTTTACATTGACTTGGTAACTTTCTTGCATTAAATTACACACGTTTTTTCTGGTAATTATTACATACATTTTTTTAATTGCCATATTGTATTTTCTTCGATACAGTCCGTAACATGGATCTCCCTGTTTTTTTTTTTTTTTTCACCTTTCATACAATTTTAGAGAACTTCCTTTGCTTTAACATTTTTACTTTCATCATTTTTAATTTCCCATAAAAAGCAGGAAAAGCTTTCTACAGCTCTTAGTAAGTATCGGTTAATACAGACACTTTTTTTAATAAATCAAACATTGACAATAAGTAACTAAAGTCTAGATAGGTACACACTGACAGGTACAGAAAAATTGAAAGCTGAAGAAATGAATATTGCCAAATATAATAGGGCGTTTTGACCTAGCTACTATTGTTTGAAAACAAGATACGAAAGAGACAATATATTGGACTACAATTTATAGTTTGCATGTAAATAGCTTCTGATTAATTTTGACAAAAATTGATTTTAACAAAAACTATGCTTGTCAATATTTGGTGCTATGAAGGTCACCCTATTATAGAACTTCCTTTAAAGTTGCATCATCAATATTAATTTTTTTGTGAGCCTTAATAAGAATCGGATCATAAATATTTCTAAACTCGACTGTTTGTCTTTGTTCTGTTCTATTAGAATAGTTGCACTTATCCGGCATTCATTTAGGCTTCTTTTGGGATGGCTTTCTTATTGTTTCTTAAAATAGCTTTTTATTATAATTTTTTATTTATTTATTAAAAAGCTGCTTTAAGAAGCAGCAAAAAAACTTTTCCAAATGAAGGCTAAATCGCACGCTGCAATTTCCAAATTTATCATTATGGTCATGCAGCTACTTCTCGAGTATTCAATTATGATTATTTTTATGTCAGATTATATCGATCTGGCAATTATGCTCTTATAATCCGAATTCTAATATGAAATTTTGAATCAGGGTTCATGTTCACGTACATGGCAACGAGATTCTTACTGGGAAGCACGGCCTTCCTCTCAAAGGTTGAGTGGTTGCAATTTTATTTGCTACGCACAACAAGCATAAAAAAATCTTCTAATCGTTGACAAATTTATGGCTTTCTGCGCAGCAAGGAATACCCTCTTTTCATCCCCCGGCAAAATTTCTGTTCTTCAACTGGTGAGGCCTCGTGGTCGGAAAGAAGCTCAAGTAACTTTGGTGTTTCTTCAGTAGAATCAGAGAAGAAATCCTCTTTGGATTCTGCTCCAAGCACTAGCCTTAATTATTCCACTGCTTCTGCATGTTCTCTAGAGACCCAAAAGGATTTGCAGAAAGGGATTTCACTACTCAAGAAAAGTGTGGCATGCATTACAGCTTATTGCAATAATATATATTGCTTGGATATATCTCCCGATGCGTCTACTTTTGAAGCCTTTGCCAAAGTATTGGCCACGTTGTCTTCTTCTAAAGAAATGAGTGCAGTGATTTCCTTGAAGATGGCAAAGCCAAAGTAAGCATTTCATCTAGCCTTTATTCACCTTGTTGCTTGCCTCTTGTACAAGAAAAATTATTACGTGCGGTGTCCGGACACGTCCAAAGTCGAATCCAGACCCGCCATATCACTCAATACACAGTGCATTGGATGATGTGGCGCATCCAGATTGACCTCTGGACAAGTTCAGACACCGCATAGAATAATCTCTCCTTATACAGAGGCTAAATCTTTTGATTTTATTATTGGAAAGAAGACTGCTCGAGCTTGTTGCCATCCTATTAGAGGTTTTTTTACACACTCGCTCAACCTCCAACCTCACAAAAAAAAAAAAAAAAAAAGATAAATTTATATGCATACCAAACAATTCTTATATTTTTACATATCTAACACCTAAAATTTAAAATTTTAGATTTTAGATATGTAAATACATAATAATTAAATCCCCCAAAAGAACATAAAAACTGAACTGAGATTTGAATTGAGATAATTTTACAGGTCTGATAATCAAGCGCAGCCACTGAACAAATCAATATGGAAAGCAAATTCTACTCCATCTACTAGCAGTTTGCTTGAGAGTGAACACAGTATGATCATAACGGTAAGATCCCAATCATAGCTTCTCTTGACTTCTAAAGCTCTCCATAAACCTATTCCAATTCATAATCGTAATTCAACTTGCTATTCAGAGAAGCGCTCGACATAATCTCTCAAACTCTGCAGCTAGTTTTCTTTATGCTGACACAACTGAGGCCAGAGCATCAGAAACCATGGTGGATGGATGGGATCTGATTGAACACCCTATACTTCCTCCACCATCTCAAGCTGAAGACATTGAACACTGGACGCGAGCCATGTTTATTGATGCGTCCAGTAAATAGCTCCGGTGTGGCTTCTTTTTTTTCTTTCGTGTATGTAAATTCTGTCTAATATGTTATTTACTCCAGGGTAAGAGAGCCCTGGTTGTTGGCTTTTGCTCCAGAATATATGAACGAAAGAACTTTTTTTTTTTCTTTACGAACAATTGTAATATAATTATTGTTCAAATGTTTGTTATCATGCAAAATATTAGAAGACAAAAGAAATGAAATAATGTAAGAATTGGCTTTCCCAATGGCAATAACACGAAAATGTTTACAGATGGTTAATAGAAGATTGAATGCTAGATAATGGTGAAACAATGAAGAGGAAAATTAATAGCTAAGTCAGAACTTGGTGGTTGTTTTTAAGCTCACTCAAAACTCTGCTATAGCCAATACAAGGCTGACAATTCAAAATTCTCAGATCTGCTTCTGCTGTTATGGCAGCAATTAGCAGAAGTGCTTTTCCAAGTGGATGTATTAAAGCAGCAATTAGAGCTCTAGAAATTATTACGTACAGTCACTGAACCGTCCTGAGATGAATCAGGATGTGTCACGTCATCCGGTATATAACATTGGTATATAACAAAATAGTGATGTGGCACATCCTGATTTGTCTCGGAACGGCATCCGGTGATCGCACGTAATAATTTCTCTTAGAACTCAAGGGCAAAGTTAGAATTTTTTTTCATGCGGAAGACATAATAAACCAGTCTTCTAATAAATGTAGACGCCTCTAAATTATTGAAACATTGGGTAAATTGATTTAAAAAAAAATCATAAAAATTGATTGGAATCAAATTTGTAGATATTAGAACGTGGAAGTTGCTTAATTTAAATCCTGAAATCGTACAAAAATTATATAACAAATCTGTTTTTAACACAAAAACAATCAAACATATTTGATATAAAAAGTTCAAGTGGTCCTTTGAGTGAAGGAGTTTATCTGGATACTTTCTAAACTAATTTCATAAGTTATTCATTAAGATCTAACTTTCGTTTCTTATTCTCACTCTATGAGCCAAATTTTCTTTTTTAATATAATTAGATAATGATGTTTTTACTACTGATAATTTTGAATAGAATAATAATATAAAAATTAATTCAATTAATAATTCATTTTCTTAACTAAGGAGTTGTTCCCTTTTTATACAAACAGATGTTTTTTTTTTTCAAAATTTCTTCTTTGTAAATAACAATGGTCATCAAAAAGAGTAGATATCATGTTGATAAGAACTTCAAGTCCTGATATGATTCAAAATCTTGGTTTAACGGGTAACAGCAACTGGACCTTAAGAAGAAAAAGGAAGATCAACACAGAAAATGGGTTTCCGGATCAACTCGAATCCGATTTGTTTTTTGAAATGGGTCAAAAATCCAAACACAAATCCAACCCGTTTGCTAACTGGGTCAACCCAAATCTAGATTTTTTCAAGTTGGGTCCAGGTCGTGTCAAAAATTGTCGTACACCCCTACTATCATCCAATGATGATCGTTACAAACTCCTTGGTATCTATACAAAGTGTAACCAATTCCCCAACCTATTGTAATTTTACCGTCTCCAAGCTAAAGAGATGAGCACCTACACAACTATAGTGGAATATTTTCACCTGGGCAATGCCTCGTGATTTTTTCCTCTTTGAGATTTCCATATAAAAATTTTTCGGTGTTTCTTTGCTCTTTAAACTTATATTTGCATCATTAAGATGAAATCTTCTCTCAATTTATCGCCGTGAATATACTAGCCTGCTACAACTTTAATTAAAAGTACCTCAAAATAAATAACACCTTATATTTAGATTTATTAAAACTCTATTCGTAGGTTTGTGAAATTGAGAAGTGAAGCTGTTTATATATACATATATATCATACAATATTCAAATTCAAGATCATAATAATGATCTTTACTTCACTGAAAGTAGATATAAATAAAATTTCATTCATTTTTATAATAAATTTATATTTCTTAAATCATATGGAAAATGAAAGAAAATATAGCATAAATCTAATATTTTAGTTTTATTTACTCTCTAACTGTTATCAAAATCTTGTGAATATTTAATGCAAAAGCCATTACAAATATTTTACAAAGTTAAAATTATATGTCTCTTCTAATGCAATCAAAAGCATTCAAAATATTTGATGCACTTAATTGATGGTCAATCATCTTAGGTTTCTTTAAATCATATGTGAAAATAGTATTAATAGCAAAAGAGAATCAACTGCTATGTATAAAAGGCATGTATATCTATGATATATTATATGAGTATCGAAATGAGTGTCTTAATGAAATGAAAAGAAAGAGTTCAACATTACTTAAATAGAATATCATTAAAATAATAGGATGCCTACAATTATTTTATGATAAAAATATATTACGAACTATTCGATGGAGCAGTTTAATTTCTAGTTGAAATGATCATAATGCCCTGCCACAAAAAATCAATCGATAATATACACTTCCGCTCATTTGAGGAAGCTAGATGGAACCCCAAAAAGGATTCCAAAGAAGATATTATAAAACTTTGACGCTAATGCCCTTCATCATCAATACTGTTGATAGCCTCTACTACTACTAAGTTTGAGGTCCACAAGCACATCTAAAGTGGATTTCTGCCATCTCCACCATGTATGAAACCCGTCGTTGTAAAAATTTGCTAAAGCCAAACTTCATCATGGAGGCTAACATCCTTCTTCGCCACATGAACCAAGACTTGTCCTTCATCAATAACACCAACGTCTATTGTCACTAATAAGATTGATATCTCCCATAGACGCCAACACCAATGACCATTGTACCCTATGATGACAATGCTCATCATCACCAACAACACCAACAATTCTCATCACTGCAAGTTTGGCATTTATTGTTGCTAGAAAGGTCGTCGTCATGACCATCATTATGATCAATGTTGGTCATCATCAATAACGTCAACACTTATCTCTGCCAACAAGATTTGTGTGTATTCAACACTAAAGTCGATGCACTCTTACCAAATAACGCTAACATCATCTGTTATCACCAATGACATCGATGCCCATCATCACTAATAGCACCGATGCTCCACCCATCACAAACAAAACCATCATCACTAATAGCACCACCACCAATGTAGAAGTCAATTATGTCCATTGAGGCTGATATTTATCCTACTGATTACGAATCTTCGCTGATATTTATCATACTGATCACGAATCTTCTCTCTTATATAAAGAAAGATTAAACATATCATTGAGCTTATCTTGATGGTAATGCCAACACCTCAGTCAGTCATTTACTCCTACAATGAAAGACATATTTCATAGTTCATGTCTATTATATTATATGAATGCATTATCTAATTATAAGAAAGACTATCATTTATAATATAAGACACGTTAAAAAAATATTTTAAATGAGTTAGATCCTATGTATATATTTTTTTTTAATTTCATTTTCATTTAATTAAGAGATTTGTGTTTAAAATTTGAGTATATGATCTGAGTGAGTTAATCTTAATCGGGTCAGCAGTTATAAAAAAAAAAAAAAAAAAAAATTCGAGCCTGAGAAGCCATTCGGCTCTCGGCCAATCGCAAAATATTCCAGAAAGCGAGGCCGCGATCCCTCGGAGCAATAGTCGATAAGTTCTATCCGGGTTCTGCGTCGGTCGTGGCGACTCGCCGGCCATGGGGGGTTCTGTCTCTCTGCTGACCGCAGGCACCGCTTCCTTTGTCGGCGCCGTGTGCTTCGCAGCTGGCTACGTTCTTTCCGCCCGCTCCTTCCGCACCCTCAATCACGCCGATGATGATGACGATAAGGAAAATCAGAAGAATAGTAGTATTAAAGGGGCTCGGTGGCTTCTCTACTTGGTCCAAGATGTGGTCCGGGGAAAGGCTAGTGATAAGAACAAAGACGCCATGACGGTAGTGGATCGGAAAAGAAAGAATACCGAGCCCACTCTTTTTGAGATCGAAAGCCTCGCGGAAATTCTCGAAGACTTCAAAATGGTAGAATCCATATGCAATTTTCAGTTTCTTTATTTGGTTTGGTCCCTTTTCCTTCTGCCAGTTTCACTTATCAGTTGATATTTTCACCACCTTTTCCCTTGATATGTCGACTTAGTTGCATATCTCAAGCTAAGCAGATATTTTAGTTAGATTTGGTTTATCATCAGGTCCTGACTGAAAAGGATAAGAACTCGTTGCAGGTACTCGTTGTCAGAAATGACTTGAAGATGGGAAAAGGGAAGATTGCTGCTCAGTGCAGGTAGATTTAAATCTAAACGCTCTCAATGCAAACTATGCTTTGAATTGGTTTTCTATAGGAGCAAATTTGGGAAATGCTTAATGTATTATATGCTGGGCAATTTTCCCCTTGCGTTTGCTTGATTGGTAATAGGGGTTTGGGCTTTTTATGTATTCTTAGACGGGCAAAGTGTATGTTTCATGCAACAAAACAAATATGGTGGACTAACTTGGAATACGAGCCTAAAGTTATAATCCAGTAATAACATGAGCTTCTGTTCCCGAGCACCCATAAGCTTCAATGCTTGATTGTATGTTTTGGTGTTTTGCAATGCAAACAATGATCTGCTGGTAACGATATTTTCAAGCTAAACTATTTCAATTACTTTCTCCAATAAAAAATGCTGTCCATTTTATAAAATAGAGTGCTCTTGGAAGGGGTATTTACTAAAGTAATATTGCATAAAATGACCACCTATCCAGGTTAATTAAGGAATATTTTTTACTTTCTGAAGGAGCTAAAGAAAGTTCCTAGCTGGTAAATGACGGTTCTGAGGTTGGATTTTAGCAGAGAGGCTCAAAGATCAGAATATTGCCAGCTGAGGAAGTGGGAAGAAAATGATACAAGACCCTACCAGATGTTGAATAAAGGTTTTTGGATGGAAAGCAAATAACACATTTCATGGTTTATGTTTCCTTTGATGTTATTATTATTTTAGCTTGATATTCATTGTATCATGAACCATTTCAAGATAATTTTTTGAGGAAATAACAATAACGATATAGTTAGAAGGATATGGATACTAGATTGATACCTATTAATCTTGATGCTCTTATTGGAATCAACTAATTTCATAAACATTCTTAATTAGTATATACATGACTTTATTTACTAATTGGCATTCATATTTATTGTAATTGATCTTTCAGTTGTGGTATTATGAATGCATCTCTGTACAAAGAAATGTTGATGGTTGTGCTCTTCTTAATATGTAGATGGATCTCATGGATCTCACCTAGTGATAACTATTTGGTTAGAATTCTTGATCTTTCTATTCATGATTAAGGCTTGATTCCTCAATTATGATTCAAATTTCCTTAGGAGGTTTTCTATTCAATCATCTACGCAATTTGAGTCACCATTATTTACAAAAAAATTTGTTTGAAACAATACTAAACCATGGTAGCAATTATGTGATTGAGTTCTAGGAGTATGCTTATAGATATCAATAACTCAACTAAATGATTAAGGAGTCAATGTGACTGATTTTGTTTATAATTGTGAAAAAACTCATGACACAAAATAATTTGATTAGTTTTTAAGTTTGTTTATGATATTGGGAGAGATGGATGAGCAAAATGCAACTGAGCTTTAAAAGACCAGTTAAAAGGGGAAAGGAGGATGCTCGAAGTGCCCATTTCCATGGAATACTGCTTTGATGCTTTCTAGGAGGTGGCTAAGATTTGAGCAGCGTTGCTTGAGGTGCCGCTTTCCATGAAATCATGTTTTGATGCTTTTTGGGAGGATGTGATGAAGTGGCTTTATGGGCAGCCTTTTATTCTTGGCACTGAACATCTATATGCCCATGGGCAATGGCTATGAGCCATGCAAACCACCCTACTAAGGGCCAATTGTGTGCCTATTTCACCCATTCAAGGCACCAGTTTGGGCCACCTGACCTTTCCTTCCCCATCTATGGATTGGTTTGGATTCAGATAATTAATACAAGAAAAAATATACTATATTAACTGGCTTTCTATGGGACTTTCTCACTCTATTTTGACACATAATTTCATGTCATGTTTAAAGCATGGCATTTGCATTAAACATTATGCATAAGGAGAAATCTGAAAACCTTTGAGGATTCGTGCTTCACTTTTAAGGGTTGGGCCGAGGAACAAGTAACTTGGGAGCCAACCAAATATCAGGACAGAGTTGTTTGATATTTTTTTGGAGCTACAATGACCAGCCTATCATTTCAAGGTTGTTGTTCTTGATATTATTTAACCTATTCTTTATTGTGTTTCTATCTGGGGACATTCTTAGCTAGGAATATTCCTTTAATTCTTTCAACACAATTTTCATGATTCTTGTGAGCATTTTGTTATGCAGTTATTGATTAGTTTTCCTTCTTATTTTCTAGAGTACAACTTTAGAAGTTGATGCATTTTAATTCTTGAAACATTCCATTTTTTCATAAACTAGACTCAAACTCTAGTAGGGAAAGTTTTTGGTTATGATATTTTAGTCAAATTTTGATCAGGATTGGCCTCCAAGCCAGTATATTTTCTTTGAGAGGATTGAAATATAAATTCCCCATGCATTGCACTCATCTCAAAGCAAACCTAATGGCTTTGAGATATATCTTGACCAAAAAATTGGTTAGGATATTTTGAGTCAATTTTTTTCCAAGCAAGTAGCCTCTAGGGTTAAGCGCTCTTGAAATTTAACGTTTAGCTAATCTTTGCAGAAAGATCTGGTTTCAAGTTTCAACTCGACCAAACTTGAGTTTTGTGCTGTGTCTTATTCAACCTAATGCTGAATGGTTGACGTGTTACTTGTAACTTGAGAACCTGCCTTGATTCACATTTTCTGAATTAGAACTTGATTGCGAGTTATATATTTATTATTTACTATGTTGGCTCAGATTTGAATCTTTGATTTTATCCATCTTTCTCACTGCCAATGCTTCTGTTCCTCTTAGAAATACAATCATTTATTTCTATCGCTGTCAATACTTCTGTTACCCTCCCTTGTCATTAATTCTTGAAATTCCTTTCTTTTTTGTTTAAATTGCTTTATTACTTGGATTTCATTTGGTAATGCTAATTCTGTGCTATTATTGTGTTGTGTTATGTTGTTTGGTGCTAAATAAAGTAATTGCTAGTCACTCTGATGAACAAGAAATTTAGTTTATGGGTGTGTTAGTTATGCTGGTAAAATCATGTAAAAAAAAATGCTGGTAAAATCATGGAAGATGTGCAGAGGTAGTAGAGTACTAATAGTTCTTAGTGATGAACTAATCTCATAGAGATGGACAAGCTGCCTTGCAATCAATGTCCATGGTCGTAAAGCCATGGAGGGGGACATGAAGTATAACTTTCAGTCCATATTTACTGCAGAAATTAAAATTTTGACATCAGGTTTTAAAAAGTAAACTTGTTGAAAAATTGTCCAACTAAGCCGTAGTGATGAATAAAAGTTTTAATTGAAGCTTTTCATATGCATATGAAAAATATCTGTTTGAAGCTTTTTATATGCTTAGATTTATTTCTGTTCTTATACCACTATATATATATATATATATAGGATGAACTTTTGTCCTTCTAGGAGGGATACTACTGTCTACTCAATTATATTTTGATCTTATAAAGTTCAAATATAAGATTAAAACCATCCATTATCTTCAACATTATTAAAACTAGTGGCATGCATTATTTCAGAGATTTTTATGATTCTTTGATCATTTGTCATACTAATCAAAATTTTCATAATGGATGGTTTCAATAGCATAAGATGCTGTTTAAAAATGCAAAGATATTGAAATTGCTTGGAATCCTTGATGATATCTTGCATGTATGGAAGGTTTTGATTTGTGAAATTTGGTAAAACTAGACTTTAAAATGGCTTTTATAGGTCTTTGAATCATCCTTAGATTGTTCACATAAAAGATAAGTGTTTAAATCATCATGAAAGTAAATGAAACTTGATCCATATATAATTTTTTTTGCTGTAAATCATAATCAATTTTGTGATGTTGAGTTTGAATGTTATACAAAGCAACATGTGCCAAAATAAAATTAGGAGGAGAATAGTCATTCTTCTCCTAGGTGGAGCAATATCCTTCTTTCTTTGAATCACCATTCACTACTCAATTAGATTTTGATATTTACCTTCAATTGTAAGATAAAAACTACCCATTATGGCCCGTATGATTTGAAGAAGTTTTAAGAATATTTGATTATCATTTTGATGCATCAAAGTTTTCACTTTAAGGGTTTGTTTGGGACAACTGCATCTATTTGTAGGGTTGTTATGGGAAAAATATTTTTTTAGTATTGTTGTGAGTATTAAAAATATATTTTAAAAAAATAAAAAATAACTTTTTTTATAGCTACCACACTCTAGCATATCAAGTTGTAAAAATAGTTTCTCATCATATAAATTTTTGAAAAGCAACATTAAAACAGTAACCAAATAGATGTGTGATATTAATTTGAAAATCAATGCTATAGAAAAGCTGCCCCAAGTAGACCTTGCATGACTTTGATTGCATAATAAGATTGTCGTGGTTGCAAACTGTATAGGCCTTCTAATGGGTTGTAATTAAATGCATTACTTAATGATACCTTCCATGTGTTAGATGATTTTGATTGGTGAAATTCGTGGTTAAAATTTGACTTTTAAAATGATTTCTATTTGTCATCCAATCATCGTTATACTTTTCACTTGTTTGATAAATGATTAATCATCATAAAAGTTGATGACTCTAGATACACATGCAATTCTTCTACGGCATATCACAATCAACAATGCAATCTTAATGGACTCTTCTCTTCCTAGGAGGAGAATGACTATTCCTAAATTTATTTTAATTTACCTATTTTTATATCATCTTTATATTCAAAATCTCACACAGATGATTGTTATTTAAAGTATAAGAATTACATGTGGATGGAGTTTCATCATTTTATGTTGATTTAACTATTCATCAGGCATATGAAAATTACAAGTATGATTGGGCTTTATATTTATTTGTCCTTTGATCGTCTAATTTTACCAATGTATTTTATCAATCAAATTGTCTAGTACATGAAAGATGCTTTTTAATAATCTATTTGATTCCAAGCCATTTGGAAGTCTCTACAATTATATGTCACAATTATCTTCTTATGCAATTGGAGCATTCATTAAAAAAAAAGGATCTATTTGTTTGATAATTAAATGATCATAAAAGTTATTCAAATTGTATACCAGTTGTTTTAATGATGAGAGAGAGAGAGAGAGAGAGAGAGAGAGAGAGAGAGAGAGAGAGAGAGAGAGAGAGAGAGAGAGAGAGAGTTTAGCCATTATAGCCATTCATAATTTATACTCGAGAGTGAAAGATTTGGATTATAGTCTATCTCTTTCTCTCCCCCTCTCTCTATTATGTAAGGATTCACATTTTCAAGTGTAAAGTGGGCTTCCTTAGGATTCTTGGTTTGGAAAATGAAGTGGGATTCATTGAGTATACACTTTTCCATGACTTGGTACGAATAAATTCGCCTTAAGAATGATAGAGGTAATTGTTCAGCATAGAAATATTTAGTTTTTTAGTTGAAATCATGCATACCATGGAGAGTTTTTTGAATTTATTGTTTTTTTGTTTAAATTTTCTTAGGCTGTTTTACATATGGAATTAAATTTCAATGATGAAATATGAACAGATGTTGTTTCATTTGTTATGGTCACTCAGTTGTTACGTGAACATCGTTATTGCCTTTCTTTCTTAATTACGTGCATAACCAGACTGTCAACATTATTAAATATGCTGTTTAGTGCTGAACTTGTTTTCTCACTAATGCTAGTTTTTGCTGTGCCGTTATTTTGCAAGCCATGCAACTTTGGGCTTGTATAAAAAACTCCATAGCAGAGCGCCCAGAGCGTTAAGCAGGTATAACGTTAATCTGCGTTGTTGTTCTTTATTTAATTATCTAATTCTCTCTGTTGGAACTTGCTTTCTGAGATGTGGAACGTTTAAATATTGCTGTTTTTGTGGCTCTTTGGTTTTATTCTTTGTAGTTTTATTTGCAGGTGGGAAATGTGTGGACAGGTTAAGGTAGTTTTGAGAACTGAAAGTGAGGAAGATATGCTTGTTTTACAGGTATGGTGATTTTTATAACATTTGAATTGGCATGCTATTCTTCTTATGCACATATGGTGTCCTATTTATATCTGTTGGTACCTATATAAAGTGAACTATATGCAATTGCGTTTAACTATGATATCTCATATACTTGGCCGGTGTAAAGTTATAATATCATGCAACTATTTAAGGAATTTTATTTGACATCATTATGAAAAGAATTATGTAATATCAGTTGATATAGACGATGCTTGCAAATAATTATGCAAAATCAGTTGATATAGATGATTGACATTAATGCTCCGGAATTGTTGGAGACCAACAATCTTGTCAGAAAATTCCTATTTTGGAAGAACATCATATCAATTCCATATTCATGGATGCTATTATACTCGGATATAGGCATGGCAACTTTTTAATAATAATTTCATCAATATGCCGCTTTGTTAGTATATGTTACCCTAGTAAAACATTTGTTAAGTCTAATTAACACAATCCCACACCCTCTACCACCCTCCCTTTCTTCCAAATAAAAAACATGCTCATATATATTACTGGCTACTAGAAGCAGTTGAAGATCTGACAACAACAACAAACTTTTATTCCACAATGTGGAGTCAGCTAGATGAATCTTTTTTCTCCATTGTGTCCAATTAAGAGTCAAATTCTCATTTAAATATAATAAAGGCCATTTTTAATATTTTTTAGCCAAGTTTTTTTAGGTCCACCCCTGCTATTCTTAACATTAGCCAAATCAAATACATTTATTCTCCTAACCGGTCATCGGAAGACTGGCATTATATGTGACCAAACCATCTAAGACGACTCTCTATTCTTATTTTCCATTGGAGTTACTCAACCTTTTCATGTATATACTCGTTTTGCATTCTGTTTTTAAGAGTGAAGCCACTCATCCATCTAAGCATCCTCATCTCTGCAACTCCAAACTTAATTTTATGCTTCTCTCTTAATGGCCAACATTCTGTGCCATAAAGCATTGCATGTCTCACCACTATCTTATAGAATTTTCCCCTAAGTTTGAAGGGTATTTTTCTATCACACAATATGCCTGATGCATTTCTCCACTTCAACCATCCAACTTGAATTCTACTAATAATATCCTCATCTATTTTAACATCACTTTGAATAATTGACTTGAGATATCTAAAATATATACTTTAATTAATGACTTGATCGCCGAAATTCATAGCCTCCATTAGATCTATTACTACTAAAATTACGCTCCATATATTTGGTTTTAGATCTACTCAAAAGAAAACCTTTAGACTCTAAGTTTGACCTTCATAGCTTAAGTTTACCTTGAACTCCCTCTCTAGTTTTATCAACAAGAAGAATGTCATTAGCAAAATGCATACACCATGGTACTTCCTCTTGCAAATGTCTAGTAGAAACATGCATGACTAGAGCAAAACTATATGGGATTAAAGCTAATCTTTGATGTAATCCAAATGAAATAGGAAAAAACTTTGTTATCCACCTTGTGTTTGAACACAAGTAACAACTATGACATATCTTAATGACTTAAATGTAAGCATTATTAACTTCTTTCTTTTCTAGAACTCTCCTGAGCACTTCTCTAGAAACTTTTATCACATACTTTTTCTAAATCAATAAATATCATATGTGGATCCTCCTATGCTGAAGATCCGACATTGGCAAAAAAATATTTGGGCTTGCAAGTTAAATGATTATAGAGACCGGTGAATGAGTTGATGCTGATAGGAAATACTTGATTTCAAGTATTCCCTAATCACTTTAGCCAAAGATCTCACAGCAAACTGCTGTCCACAGCAGGAAATCAGCCAAAACAGTGGGAAAACACGAGAAAAACGATAGAAACACGAAGTAAGAACTTGTATTTTACTAGAAGATGAAAGGAAAATAGCAAAGATACAAGGATCCTCTATTCGAGAGGAGGATCGCACTCTCCCAATCTCTAGAATTCAATCTAGAGCCCTAGCCACCAAAGAAGAACAAGAAAACTTTCACAAAATATCTCATAACCCTAATCCCCCCTTTTCTCCCCTACTTAATGCATACAATTCAAATCTAAAACAAAAGGACCTAATTACCCTTGCTTCCCCTCCTTTTGGCTCCAAGAAACAATTCAAACTTCAAGTGGACCCTACCCCTCTCCCTTCTTCTTGTGTCCGCCGGCCCTCCTGGTGTACGCGATCAAAGCTGGCCCAAGGGGATGGGCCGGCTGGACCGGTCCTCCTTGGACCGGTCTAACATTACCGCCCTCCCAAAGAACCACCTTGTCCTCAAGGTGGAAGTCGGGAAACTGTTGCTGCATCCGCTCGTAAGGCTCCCACGTGGCCTCGTAGTCAGGGAGGTCCTTCCATTTGATCAAGACTTCAGTTGCTCCATCCTTTTTCTGACGAACCTCCATGAGCTCCAAAGGTTCCAGTATCATCTCCATCTCTTCCGTTAATGTTCCTGGCAGCTCCGTACTGGTAGCATGATTCCCGATGGCACTCCTCAACTGGGATACATGGAAAACGGGGTGTATTGTCGACGTCGGTGGTAGCTGCAAACGATAGGCCACTGCTCCAATTTTTTCCAACACTTCGTAAGGACCGAAGTACCTTGGAGCAAGTTTCTCATTTCTCCGGTTGGCGATCGTTTTCTGTCGATATGGGCGGAGTTTCAAAAATACCTTCTCACCCACCTCAAACTGAATATCCCTCCGATGTCCATCAGCCTGTTTCTTCATAATCTGTTGAGCCCTCAGTAGATGTCTTTTTAACTCTTCAAGTGTCTTATCCCTCTCCTTCAAATACTCCTCGACGGACGACACGGGTGTACTGCTACTCCCAAAATGCACCAAGTGGGGCGGGTCCCTTCCGTACAACACCTTAAATGGAGTCATCTGAGAGGCTGAATGAAAAGAGGTGTTGTACCAGTACTCGGCCCATGATATCCATTTTGCCCATAGCTTGGGTGTTTCTGATACGAAGCATCTCAGATACGTTTCCAAACTTATGTTGACTACTTCTGTTTGTCCATTCGTCTGTGGGTGGTACGCCGTGCTTCTCTTTAGTACTGTCCCTTGCAGTCTGAACAACTCCTTCCAGAAATGGCTGAGGAATACTTTATCTCTGTCTGATACTATCGCTTCTGGTACTCCGTATAGTCTGACTATTTCCCTGATGAAAACTGATGCTACAGTCACTGCGGTGTATGGATGGCGGAGAGGAATAAAATGAGCATATTTGCTCAATCTATCCACTACTACTAGAATCACTGTGAATCCCTCAGAACGGGGTAGCCCATCAATGAAGTCCATAGATATCTCCTCCCAAACTCGTCCTGGTAATGCCAAAGGCTGCAGTAATCCCCCTGGTGACATGGCCATATACTTAATTCTTTGGCAGATCTCGCACCTGGATACCATCTCTTCCACATCTCTGTGCATACCTTTCCAGTAAAGCTCAACTGCTAGCCTCCTATAGGTCTTTAGCACTCCTGAATGACCTCCCACTGCAGTTCCATGGAACTCCTGGAGCAATTGTGGAATGTGTACTGACGTTCTGGGCAACACAAATCTCCCTTGATACAACAATCTCCCCCCCTCCAGTGAGTACCCTGGATGGCTCCCTTCTTCTTTCACTAATTCAGCTCTGATCTTGCTTAATTCCCCATCTTTAGCACTCTCCTTCTTTATGGCTTCCCAATCTAGCATCATTGGGATTGACACAGCTACTGTCTGCAACTCGCCCATGCACCTGGACAAAGCGTCTGCTGCCTTATTTTCTACCCCAGGCCTGTACTGAATTTCAAAATCATACCCGAGAAGTTTTGATAGCCACCTCTGATGCTCCTCGGTCACCATGCGTTGCTCCAACAAATATTTCAGGCTCCGTTGATCAGTCCGGACGATGAAATGCCTTCCCAGTAGGTAGGGACGCCACTTTTGGATGGCCAAAACAATTGCCATCAATTCCCTCTCATATACAGATTTCAGACGGGCTCTGGCAATCAACACTTGGCTGAAATAAGCAAAGGGCTTGTGGCTCTGCATCAGCACTGCTCCCAACCCGTATCCTGATGCATCTGTCTCCACAATAAAGGCCTGAGTAAAATCCGGTAAAGCTAAGACCGGGACTGTGGTCATAGCTTTCTTCAACTGCTCAAATGTCGTAGTAGCTGCCTCCCCCCATAAGAATCCATCTTTCTTCAACTGCTCAGTGAGTGGCCAGGCTATGGTGCTTTATCCCTTCACAAATCTTCTATAGTATTCTGTAAGCCCTAGGAACCCCCTTAGCTCCCTTAGATTTTTGGGCAAAGGCCACTTAAGCATGGCTTCAATCTTAGACTGATCTGCTGCTACCCCTTCCTTGGATATCACATGACCCAGGTACTCCACACTGGTTTGGGCGAAGCAGCACTTCTTCAAGTTAGCTCTCAGCTGGTGCTCTTGGAGAACCTCTAACACTTTCTTCAAGTGCCCCCAGTGTTCTTCCTCCGTTCTACTATATACTAAGATGTCATCGAAGAATACCAAAACAAATCGCCTCAGATATGGTTTGAAGATCGTATTCATGAGTGCCTGGAAAGTGGCTGGGGCATTGGTGAGGCCAAATGGCATCACCAGGAACTCATAGTGACCCTCATGAGTTCTGAAGGCGGTCTTGGGCACATCTTCTTTCTTCATTCGGATCTGATGATATCCAGATTTCAGGTCGATCTTGCTGAAAATCACCGTTCCACTCAATTCATCCAACAATTCGTCAATCACTGGTATGGGAAACTTATCAGGTACCGTTTCCTTGTTGAGTGCACGATAGTCTACACAAAACCGCCAGCTGCCATCCTTCTTCTTTACCAATAGAACAGGACTAGAGAACGTGCTGGTGCTGGGCTTGATGATCCCTGCTTCCAGCATTTCTCTGATCAACCTTTCTATTTCATCCTTTTGAAACTGAGGGTTTCGATAAGGTCGCACGCTGACCGGCGACACTCCCTCCCTTAATGTGATGGCGTGCTCCTGCTCCCTGGGTGGTGGTAACCCTAGAGGGGGTTGGAAAACCTCCTCGAAATCCTGGATCAAAGGCTGTACCGAGAGGGGTATGTCTCCCCCTTCCTCCCCACTCGCTCCCTCTAAGCTGTGTAATTCCACCAAGTAGCCTCCCCCTTCTTCCTGAATTGTTTTGATTAGGGATTTCAGAGAAACCCCTGCTTTGGTCAGCCCGGCATCCCCTTGGATCACCTTTTTCTTTCCCCCTTTTTCCAACTCCATTCGCAGTGTGCCCCAATTGATTTTGGTTTCCCCCAAAGTTTGTAACCACTTCATCCCTAGGATGACATCCGTACTCCCCAGTTCCAGGGGAAGGAAGTCTTCCTTCACTTGTATGCCTTGAATTTTTAGAACCACTCATTTACAAACTCCTCTTCCCATTTCCACCTTTCCCGTGCCCATCATCACTCCATAGCCTCCCATATCCACTAACTTCATCCCCAATAGCTCCACAAGTTGGGTGGAAATGAAATTGTGGGTTGCCCCACTATCAATCAACACCACGACCTCACGGTCAGCTATCTCTTCCTTCACCTTCATAGTGTGACTCGGAGTGAATCCCACTACAGAGTTGAGAGAGACTTCTGCCACATCCAGATGCATCTTCTCTTTCTCCTCCACTTCAGACTTGCTCCCATCTTCCTCCTCGTCTTCCTCGTTATCACAAACGAGGAGAACCTGAAGAGTTCTGTCTCTGCACTTATGCCCTGGCATATACTTCTCGTCACATCGGAAACATAGCCCCTTTGCTCTCTTCTCCTGTACCTCCTTCTCAGACAGCCTCTTGAACTGTCCCCCAATACCTCCCCCACCAGATCTCTCCTTGGGCACCTCCCTCTGGTTCCCTGGGGCTACCCCTTTTGAGGGTAGTACAGCGGTAGTCATCTTGTACGATCCCCCCGAGTAGTTGCCTCGAGCCCCTCTTTCCGATTTCTTCTGATCTTCCACCAATTGCGCAAGCTCCATAGCCTTGCCCAAGTTCCTTGGCTCCAGCACCCGGACAGCTGTTCTTATCTCCGGTTTGAGCCCTTTCATGAAATTCCCTTCCAGGGCCAATTCAGAGATATGACCCAGACGGCTAGCCAAGTACTCGAATCTGTCCCGGTAGTCGGCCACGGTCCCCTCCCGAGTCAGAGCAAAGAACTGTTCATAGAAGTCTCCTCCCCCGTCGGCTCGGAAACGCTCTAATAAACAATCCTTGAACTCTCGCCAGGTCCTGATAGGCTCTCTTCTGTCTCTCCACTGATACCATGCCAGCGCCTTCCCTTCCAGACACAAACCTGCTGCCGTCAGTTTTTCGTCATCTGTCAACCGTTGACAGCGAAGTAACGCTCCACCTTATATATCCAGCCATGGCCATCTTCACCCTCAAAGATGGGCATCTTCAACTTCCTCACCTTCGGATCCCTCCCGTTACCCCGAAAATCTCCGTAACCTCCCGTTCCTCGAAGAGGAGGTGCTCCCTAGGTGTCCCGATCCTCCCTCCGACGTTGGTAATCGAATCCTTCGTCATAATCCCCTCTTCCCCTTTCAAAATCAGCACCTCGACGCTGAAATTCAGCACCTCGACGCTGATATTCTTCTCACCTTTCTCCAAAATCTGCACTACCTTCATATTCCCCCCGCCTGCCTCCAAAATCAACATCTCGACGCTGAAAATCAGCACCTCGACGCTGAAAATCAGCACATCGACGTTGAAAATCAGCACCTCGGCGGTCATTCCCCATGCTCATCTCCTCTCTAGAGGGTGGCTCTAGAGGTGGCATGTCGTCATCCCCTTCAAGAATCTCCACCTCCGGATTCCTCCTCCCCCGGATTGGGTTTGGATTTCCTCCTACGCCATGGCCGTCAGTAGTCTCTCTCACTTCTGATGTATCCGGATTGGTCTTCATCTCCAATAGTTTCTTTATCATTTCTTCCATAGCCGCGAACCTCCCTTCCAACCTATCATTGTTGGTGGAGATTTCCCGGAACTTTCTCTCCAGATCTGTCTTCAGTTGGCCGAACTCGCCTTCTAATACTTCCACCTTCTTTCCGGCCATTTTTCTTCTATCGGATCCATAAAAATCTTCTTCCGGAGACGAAGATCTTGCTGAAATTTCAGAATTTCAGCCGCCGGTGGTCCCGAATCGATGCTCTGATACCAATTTGATAGGAAATACTTGATTTCAAGTATTCCCTAATCACTTTAGCCAAAGATCTCACAGCAAACTGCTGTCCACAGCAGGAAATCAGCCAAAACAGTGGGAAAACACGAGAAAAACGATAGAAACACGAAGTAAGAACTTGTATTTTACTAGAAGATGAAAGGAAAATAGCAAAGATACAAGGATCCTCTATTCGAGAGGAGGATCGCACTCTCCCAATCTCTAGAATTCAATCTAGAGCCCTAGCCACCAAAGAAGAACAAGAAAACTTTCACAAAATATCTCATAACCCTAATCCCCCTTTTCTCCCCTACTTAATGCATACAATTCAAATCTAAAACAAAAGAACCTAATTACCCTTGCTTCCCCTCCTTTTGGCTCCAAGAAACAATTCAAACTTCAAGTGGACCCCACCCCTCTCCCTTCTTCTTGTGTCCGCCGGCCCTCCTGGTGTACGCGATCAAAGCCGGCCCAAGGGGCTGGGCCGGCTGGACCGGTCCTCCTTGGATCGGTCTAACAGATGCATGATGGGTGATTCTCGAGGAGATGGTAAAGGAAGGGAAGTATGAGGATTAGAGAAGAAATTACATTGTTGTGCCCATGAAAGAAGGTAGAGGGAGTGGTAACTCAGCTTTTTCTCCTGCTTGGAGGAAAACTGGCAAGGATGAGAGCGATATTTTTCCTTGGTCTGTAGTTTAGTGAAGCATGAACTTTACAAGAAATGAGAAGGGGTGACAATTGTTCTCAGACTGGTTCATGGGAACGCCACCTATAACATGAGCTTTGCCAAAAGGCAAAAGGTGATGGGAAGTGGCGTATCCGAGATATTTTACTTGGTGCAGGCAAGAAAGGTGATTGTTAGGGTTTTGTGATCACTTTCCTATATGATAGTTTTGATTTAGTTAAAAACATTTGGTGGTATGGGAGTAATTAACAAATATTTTTGTGTCGATTATGTTAATATAATAGAATTTGGCATCATTTATGTAAATCTCCCTAGATTTGTAATTTAATTTTGAAAAGTACTAGAAATAATTTATTTTTAATATATAAAGTAATCAATGTGTGAGCATCAGATTATCCTTCTAATTATATTAAAAATAATTTCAATTAGAAGTCTGATTTCATCAGTAAAATGAAAAAGAAATCTGCCAATTAGTAGTAAAGTAAATGATACTTACATTTGTTATCATAGAAAGCCATGATCAAACTCTCCTCCCATCCCTCCAAAAAAAAAAAGGCCCAAAAAATGCTGAAGAAATGCAATTATGTCTCGTCCATGTTGGACACCAATATCAGAAAAATTTTTATTTGAAATATATTACTCGCATTTTCTGTGTTTATATGCGCAGGTGCCATGTCCTGATCATATTTGTGACAGGCACTTGCCAAACATTGCATGCCCTTATAATCTGATGTATCCAGACGTCCTAGTGTAGCTATTTACCTTTATGTCAATTTTTCCCAAATACGGAAGTGATTCCTCTTTCTGAATACGGATCACCCAAACATTTTCAATGACCAATTGATTAATGTAAAAAAAAATTAAAGTGCTAGTGTTTTACTTTAGAAATTTTTGCTTATATGACTTTTTTAAAACATATCAGGAAAGAGCAAAGTCCTTGAAGCTACCAACCCATATAACAGTTGATGCCGGAAGGACGCAAATTGCACCGAGTAAGTTGCTAGAAGTTTCTTTCCTACTGTTCTCTGATCTTCTGTATCCTTGCTTTGCATTTGTTTTGGCAAAGCAATATAATTCCATCCCACCTGCTTGCGCACCCCCACACACTTAACCAACCACGGCGTTGACATCTTGGCACCACTTTACAAGTTGTAGTTTCTTTTTAGCAAGTACCAGTTGTTATATTTTCATTTCCTCAATGATTTCATATCAGAATAACATATCAGATCTGATTTGATATCATTTCCTACAGATTCAAGGACAGTGATGGCGATTCTTGGTAAGTTATTTGCTATTTTTATCTTTCTGATTTTCATATAATTGAGAAATGTGACCTGTTTTGCATTGAGTTTCACTTGTTATTGGAATGGATTTTCTTGCTCGACTCATTGGGGTAGTTTTGTTTACTTTATGCAACTGTTGAATGAACGTAGAATAACATAGCAACGGATGATACATAACGGGGTTATGATGAACTTGAGTGATATTATGTTAATAATAATGGACTTTCACCATGCTTGTTTGTTTTAAAGTGCATCCTAAACGAAAGGCCGGTTCACTGAGCTGGGCTATTTTACCGTCAAGTTTATTCAACTAAATCATTGGTTTAGCCTTCTAGTCAATTGGGTAAAATTCATGGTGGTGGGGTAGTTGGTGCCTGTTTTGCGTTTGTTGGGGAGGGTTTGAGGGAAGGAGAAGCTCAGATATTAAGGTTCGTTCCTATAATGGTGCATTGCTAACAAAGAGAATATGTGGAGAAGAGAGGGTAAATTTATAAGGCAAAGACTGGTGGTTGGGAGGAAGATAGACCAAGATGCAAGAGAATATTAGAATGAAATTGAGGTCTTAACTCTTAAGAACACTGAGGGTGAATGTTTAGTAGACAAGGAAATTACAAAGTTAGATTTTGGAATAAGCGATATCAATGATACAAGTGATTTTTATTATATTTATACTAATTAGAATATTTTTTTTGCATTTATTGCTCTTAAACTTAAAAATTCACTACACTAATTGATTAATTTAAAGTTAGGTAGGATAGCATTTATTTTGACGAATTTTCTGTATGTGTTGAGCAAAGGAAGCATTTTAGATCCATCCGAGCAAAATGTGGCAAAATTAACACATTCAGAGGCTTTGAGAGCCTTTGCACTTAGCCTAAGACCCAGTCCTTGCACCCAGTTCCTAAAACTAGATTTTTGTGCCACAAAAATTGAGAGCATGATGCCCAGGCACCCAGACTCGATGCTTAGGTGCCAATCTGGTTTTTTGTAGGTCATCATAAAGCGCATAGGGGAAATTTTTGTTTGCAAGATAGACATATGAGCTAGGAGTGCAAACTAGTGGAGACGAGCTCAAGTCAGCGATGTTTGAGTCAAGCTCGACTGTCAAATATTGAGCTCGAGCTCGATTCGATAAGGAAAAAAGTGCTCATCGCGTTGCTCATCCACATCCGCCCGTCACCAGCGTGATCCGTTGCCGGCGTTGCCACTCGCCAACATCCGTCGACAGCGTCAGTCGTCGTCATCTTCGCTAGTGTTCGTCGCCAACGTCAGTCGTTGTCGTCCCCAGCATCCGGTCGCCAGTGTCAGTCGTGATTTCATTTTTTCGCCGGCAAGATCCTCGCGTTTCATTTTCACGTGTACACAATTTCTTCTTCCTGCCGACCAGCATCCATCGTGAGCTACTCGACGAACTTGCGAGCCGAGCAGAGAGCTATTCAAGATCGAGCTTGATAAGTTGTCGAGCTCAAAATCATGTTCGAGCTCAACTTGCAAGCTCGATAAGCTCGGCTCGTCAAGCCTATTATCGAGTCGAGTTCAAGCCAGCTCCGAGTTGGCTTGACTCGGTTGCACCCCTTGACATAGGTATGTTGAAATCTTGTAATTCAATAGAACAATTGTGCCTTTAAATGAAACTTTTCTACATTGAATCTATCATTAAGAACTAGGAATGTTGTTTGGAGAAGTTAGTAATCCTAGGCTTTTGAGAGAAAGGTAGGTCCCTTTTAGATTTGATCACAACAAGTTATTGGTAACTCTTGATTGTATCACCACTAAACCAGTATAATGAATATCAATGAAATTTAATCCTTAGATCTAGTCAGTCTGATTTAGAACCCTAAGCAGTCTTTATTTTTTGTTTTAGTCCTCATTTATTTTTCTTTCTTCTTTTTTATTTTTATTTTTTTCAAAATGCTTTCTATTGTTCAAAGAGTATGAAATCAATCCACTTTTAGTAATTTGTTGACACAGTCTATGAGATGATGATTGATACTCATCATTTTATTACTTGTATGACCACATAATTTGTATGCACGTTTGGATGTACAATAGACAAAATGGGTAAGAGATGGCGATGAATATCTAAAAGTTTAACTATTCAGAAACGTAGTATGTGTTTGTTAGGATGGACACAATGACATTTTGAGTTTTGGTATTATTCAATTTGTCTTATTTTATATTTTCTAGTTTATTTTGAATATGACATGCTTATGATGTTGTTGTTTATAAGAACTAGATATGTTACTCTAGTGTCTTGATTATTTAATTTATTATTGCAAGTAATTACCATTCAGTACTTGTAAGATTCTTAGTATAATACGTATTCCAACACTCCTATTTTTCTTGCGGCTATGGTATCCTTTGTTTACTATTATGGCTAGATCAATTGGTACTGGATGTTTTTTTGCATATGTTGTAATTTCCTTCCTATTTTATCGGATGCTGATTGCATTGTTTGGGAAGTCCATTCCTTACTGACATTATAGCTCTTCATAGCTTAGATCAACCGAATCTGTCACATAAAACCATACACATCTGATCCATCTTGCGAGTGCAACAACTGTCCAGTAAGTAGCACTTCAGCATAGTCAATTAAGCAGCTCAATTACCATCCCATAATTAGCCTACAAAAAACATACACAAAAGCCACAAAAACTATTTGAACTGGTGTAAATGAACTCTTGTAAGCAGCATAAACATCTTGCAGGAGTAGCAATACAACCCGCAATAGTTCCTCATCAATGATAATGCTGTAGTTTATCAATTTTCTTGGCTTGAATGAATTCATCCCTAGCTAATGAAGCTTTTAATGCCATTAAGGGGTCATTTGGTTGCAAGTATTTTTAGTGCAAATGTGGGCTCCGAAAATTTCGGCCCCGGCCTCCACCCGCTTTGCTTTTTCTTTCGGGGGATTTTTAATGCAATATAAGTTCCGGGGTAAATTTTGGGAAGGCAGATGGATTTGTAGATAAGACACTACCCAGAGATTTCACCCTTATTTTGCGAGGACTTTATGATTTGAGTTCTGGTTTCCTATAGGCACAAGCCCCTATAGTTAATTACCCCTTCTGATAACGAGAGAGAACTTTCGATTAAGGCTTGTCGTTGATGAATATGTCGTACCTATAGATACGCGATATACAGCATATAGTAGCAGCATAGATTTGGGAGTTTGAAGGTTGATATTTAAAATTAGAAATTTCACCATCTTGCACTTAGAGCAGATGGTGGGGGGATTGGATGTGGACCCGATCAAGATCCCATGGTTCCGTCGTCCCGGGCCATCGTAGTCCCTGATCTACTTAGTCAGAGGAGTTAGTCGACCCAACTTGACAGAAGATCCTTGTCGGCAGCCATGGGTTGTTTCTTCCAAGGGGACCTTGTAAACCTGGGGTGAATATTTGTCTAAGGGGACAAATTTGAATCAATCTTAGCTAGCAGAGGGCTTTGTGCCTTATCGATCATATCTTATTGATTTATATCTCAAAGATTTGATGCCACTAAAGAACGTATTAACTCTGGCAGTAACCGCTATCTCGTGGTGTCATTTAATGGCAAAACCACTCGGTACAGAGGGCTCCGGGTCATAACCGTTTATTTTACGGTGTCATTTGACGGCAAAACCTCCGGTCAGAGGACACGTACTACGTCCTTATTGATAGGAGATTGTTTGAGAATGGATACTAGTGATATTTTCGACTAGGCATTAGCTCTATGTGAGCTGAAATAAATTTTAATTTCTTCACCCCTGCAAATTATTGCGGAGGGTGGATGGATTTTTGATGTGAAACTACTAGGAGTTACGTTTAGAAATGAGAAAGAAAATTGTTTTAAGTTTGCCCTTATAAATTTATTTCAATCATGCAAGAGAGAGTTAAGAATTTGAAAATTTTAACTTGCTTAGGCCAAAGATTAGCAATAGAGAATAATCAAAACTATCCTTTCAAAAACCAAGGTAATATTAAATGCAAAGTACAAATAACATAACCCCACACTTAACAATGAGAGGTTCACCTCAAGGCCTTATCACTCAACTACTTGTAGGCTTTAGCGGAGAAAGGTGAGCCAAATAATGAAAGATATTACCACTACAAAGATGGCGCCGACGAACTTTTTTGGTGGAGAGGTAGCCGGTGGAGATGGACGTAGTGGGTGGCCGACGAGGCTCCAATCGTAGCTTGAAAATCGTCGGTCGATGATGCTTGCAAGAATCGGGACGACTCGCTCCAAATATTCTTCAACAATAGTTTCGTCTTCAAATCCTACGTCAAAGCACGGAGATCTTATGATGTTGATGCTTCCGTCGGCGTTGAATACAAGACCCCATTCAAGCTCGGGATCCGCCATTCAACATTGAAGAGAATAGGAGAGGTGTCGTCCTCTTCGTCTCTAGGCTTCTCAATGCACGAGAGAAGGAGAGAAAAGGGGAGGGGCCGACGGGATTCTCAAGGGGAGAGGGTGAAGCCGGCGGGTGCAAGGGGGAGAGCTAGGGTTTGGAGAAAATAGGTTTAGGAAATTATGGGAGAGATTAATCAAATCTGAAATTTAATTTCAGTTTTGAATAATTTAGGAGGGAATTGACTTGAAATTTGAATTTCAAATCAATTGGAATTAAAGCATTAATTGGGGAGTTAATGGGGGAGAACCCATGAGAGGGTGCCAGCGGGTTCTAGAAGGGGGAGGGAGTTTTATTTCATAATCTGAAATTGATTTCAGATTATGAATGAAATTAAGGGGAGTTATTTTGAAATTTGAATTTTGGATCAAGGCATTGATGGCATTAAACTAGCATTAAATGGATTTCCCCCTTGATGAGGCCGGCGGCATGTAGAGAGGAGAGGAGGGAGATTAGTGAGAATAAATCAATTTCCAATTAGGAGGATGCCACCTAGGATGAGAATTAGTAACTCCTCATGTCATGAAATTGGAATTGGATTCAATTCAATTTTTTCCTTATTTGAACTTTGGCAATTATGAAAATTTTGGAGCTCATTCAAATTTGAATTTTCGAAGTTTGAAAAGAAAGGTGGATGATGAGAGAGGTGGCCGGCGGTGGAGCTTGGGAGGAGGTGGTGGAGGGATGTGGTCGGCGGCCAAGAGGAAGGCCGGCGGCTTGGCCCCTTGGATTTGGCGAGGGATGACGTTGGGCCTCGAATTTTGGCTGAACGTAGGGGAAATTTGGAGTTGGATGAAGATGATGGAAACACAATTAGGATGGCCATGAACTTAACCACGAGCCTCGGACTTATCCAACGACTGGTGGGCTTTGCGGTTGCTCCTCCTGAGCTCTCTCCCTTCCCTAGCTCTCATGCAAGAAGAAGAAGACAAATAGCAAATTTTTATTCAAATATTCATTAACCATCATACAACACATGAGACTATTATATATAGGCCTCAACTCATAAAAAAGAAAGTACGAAATTGCCCTCTGGGCTACAATAACAAAGTAACTCCCCACAGGGGTAAAAATGAAAAAACTGCAAATACTAAATAATAAATCATGACATCAAAATCAAAAGTAGAGGCGCTGAATCGTGGCCGTCGATCTGCGGTTTCGCCGGCGATAAACATGTCGGTAGCGTCTGTCGATGTCCTCATCAATTTTACTTTAAGTTATTTGATGGATGGATTTCAGTTTTAAATCTCTGGATTTGGGTGATTTTTGGAAATTTTGGATTTCGTGGGTATTTTGGTAGAGCTTTGAATGTTGAAATCACTCCTCCGGTTGAGATCTACGTTCAACACGGCCATCATCGGGGTAACTGTGATGTCACTTGAAAACATCTGAATTTTGTATAAATTTGAGAGCATTTTGAAATATTTGAAAGTAACCTCTCTGGTTGAGCTCTGCATTCAACACAGCCATCATCAGGGTGACTTTGAGATCACTTGAAAACATCATAATTTTGTGTAAATTTGAGGGCATTTTGAAATATTTAAAATTAACCCCTCTGGTTGAGCTCTGCATTCAACACGGCCATCATCAGAGTGACTTTGAGGTTACTTGAAAACATATGAATTTTGTGTAAATTTGAGGGCCTTTTGAAATATTTGAAATTAACCCCTTCGGTTCAGCTCTGTATTCAACACGACTATCATCGGGGTGAAAGGGTTTATTTCCCTTTGTTAATTGAATCATGTCGACTCTGTTAGTTTGTCGACGAAGGATCGGGCTCGTCATAGGTTTTGTGCCTTTATTGGTGAATTTTCTCATTGTTATAAGCCTTGAAAGCTTAATATGAATGTATTAAAATAAATATCTCGGTCGACCTCACGACCCCATATTTATTTAAGGATTTGAGCCTTGTCGACTCATATCTACCTTCATATGAGGATCGGGCTCAAACTTAGGCTTATTTATTGACCCGCGCAGCATCCCTAGACGTCACGTATGTATCCATAACATGCTCGTCAGGACCCATGCGGGTGTATTATACATTTACCCCTTTTGTGTACCTATGTGTATACAAATTACGGTGTATATGCGAGGGACATTTTTGGAATATTTGTAAATATACTATGGGTCTCCTACTACAATAGCTTGTAGGAGCCTATGTTCATCGTAGTCCTTCTGTATTTGCCTATGGATGGTGTGTTAGATGCACGACTATCTTTCATCAGGAAGCTTGCAAGTCTCAATATTCTTATCCAACTCAATATTCAGAACCTGGTTGAACTGAGATTCATTCACTTCATAATGATTTGATTTGACTTTCTCGTCCTAGAACTCGTATATGAATTAGTAGGTGACTCTTTGATTATGCCATCATCATCATTTTTTTGTTGTTAGTTTAAATAAATAATCAATTATTTCAACCTTGGATGACTGCATCCTTACTGATGCCCTATACCTTGAAGTTAGTGATTGCTGCCTTGAAAAGAACTCTTTTCAAGATTTACAGTGTAGTAGATCTCTACAAGATGTAACATTCGTAAATAAATAATTGACCTTCAAAATGAATAGAGGTATCTGGGCGCACTTGTCATTTTCAGTGTTCGTGGATGTTAGAATTGTTTTCTTCCCGAGTATAGGAACAAGGAAGAAATTTTGGAACATCAGGAAATTTAGTTCGAATTTGTTCCAACATCTTGTCCATTCTTACAGAAGGTGTCTTTCTCAGGGGAGGATTCTGTCTAATAAATCAGTAGATACCTGCATTCCTTGGGTTGAACAGCGTTGGCAGAGGCGGTACCATAGCACTATCAGTGTGCATGATATATTGTGTCGTAATGCCAAACTTCAAAGATCATTTGTATTTCCAATGACCATAGATATCATAGATGTTTTCTCTCAGATAAAAAACAATGAAGAAACTTTGGAACACTAGGAAGTTTAGTTCGAATTTGTTCAAACATTCATTCCATTCTGCCAGGAGGTGCCCTTCTTCGTACATCGAATTGTCTTCATACCCGACGTACTCGCAGCATCTTAATCACCGCTGCTGTAGGTGCTATCTGCATTTGTATTCACAAGGGTTCATTGTACTTACAATATAGCCATTGTTGTAATCCACAAGTGCGTTGTATCATCCGTCCTTGCTCATAAGGAATGATTATGTTTACTACAATCTCCCGGACGTACTTGTAGAAGAGCCTATTGTACTTGCATCATATATACCTTTCACCAATCTCAGGTGATTTGATGTATTTGTTTGCAGTAATGAGCCTTCTACTATCAATTGTCAATGTTGCCATGTCAATCTACAGGCTAACTGCTATTTGAATTGAGGCTCTCGTCGATGCAAGTAGGAGACACCTATGTATACTTCAGTCGATTGATGTTGCTTACAAGTACATTGTATTTGACTATTGTAGGAGTTTATTGTATCTGCATTATGCCCACCTTCATCATTCACAGGTGGTCGTTGACTGTACTTGTTTGCAGGGACAGGTCATACACATATTGACGGTGTCATTTAGAAGGCATTGATGTATTCAATGCCTATTATCTTGATGTGACTTGTTGTATGTAGGACAAATTTCCCTTGTTAATTTCAGGTACCTCCATTTCAATAACAAGTATTTGATTGTAGCATATGGATGATACTTGTATATTTTGTAGTTAACTGATGTTGATTGTAAGTCAGCTACATTTGAAAGTTTCCCACCTCAAGTCCCTTGTCCATTCATTGTATTCATTTAAATGCATCATGCTATTATTTTGCATTTGAACTTTGATCTTGATTATGCATTTTAGAGTTTAAGGTTCAATTTCTTGTAGTTTAGTCCAAGTTCTATGCATTTCAGTTCAAGTGCAGGCCCGTTGTTGTTCAAATTTGTTCTCTTGCTCTTCATACAAGTTCTATGTATTTTTTCCAAGTTCATTGTACTTGTGTTCAGATATAGGTCCTCTGCATTTGCTGTTCAAGTTAGATGTTCTTATTGTTCAAGCTTTGTGCACTTCAGTGAAAATTTCGACAGCATCTTGACATATCTTCTGTTTGGGGGAAATGTAGGGGAGCTGGGCCTTCCCACCACACTACTCGAGCATGTGTGGTAGGTATCCTTAGACTCCACGTCTGTATATCTTTTCATCCCACCACGTTACAAGAGCGTGTATGGGGCCTTCAACAGTACATGTACGAGAACACCAGTGGCTTTTCCCACCACGCTACAAGAGCGTGTATAGGGCTTACCCATCTCACCGTATGCGTTGCACCGGGTTCCCTCCTACCATGCTACGAGAGTGCATATAGGTGGTTCTTCGATCCGTTGCAAACGTCGAAAATGGGATTTGGAACATTATACCTTGCATAGCAGTTGTCGGCGGCGTTGACGTCGAGATCGAGGATTGTCCCCACCATGCTACAAGAACGTGTATAGGACTTACCCGCCTCGTCACACCTGTTGCACTGGATTCCCCCCACCGTACTACAAGAGCGCATATAGGAGGTTCACCAGCGCATCGAGGGCGGGATTTGGAGCTTCATACCTTGCATGAGTTGCCGGCGACTGTGTCGGCTCGTGGATCGAGGCAAGGGAGCAAGCTAGTATCCTTCTTTCTTCTTTTCTTTCTTTATTTTTTTAAATTATAATTAATATTAATTAATTGTGACATAATTATAATTATAATTATGTTTAATTAATTATATTTATTTACAATTAATTATAATTATCATAATTAATTAAAATAATTAATTAATATTAATTAACTTAAATTAATTATAACTAATTAATAATAATTAATAATGATTAAAAATAATTATAATTAATTAATTTGATTATAATTTATATTAATTATACTTCTTTTCTTTCTTTTTTTTTTAAATTATAATTAATATTAATTAATTGTAACTAATTATAATTACAATTATGTTTAATTAATTATATTTATTTACAATTAATTATAATTATTATCATTAATTAAAATAATTAATTATAATTAATTAATATTATTTAACTTAAATTAATTATAACTAATTAATAATGATTAAAAATTAATATAATTAATTAATTTGATTATAATTTATATTAATTATAATTAATTAAATATAACTCTAATTAAAATCAATTAAACCATTAATCCCCTCCCTCTACCTCTTTGGTTTGGCAAATTTACAAGATTAGGCCGAAGAAGCGTGCAAAGGGGAAGGTTACCTCCATAGCAAGCGAGCTTCTGTATTGCTTCCGATCCAAATGCCCTAATTTCCGATCCCACAGAAATGGAAAGTCGTCAAAGGTGCCGAAGAAGCGCTTATAATGGACAAAGTTACCTTCACTGCACACAAGCTCCCATTATTGCTTCCAATCTGAATGTCGTAACTCCCTATCCGACAGGAAGGTAAAGTTGTCGAAGGGGCAAGGTCGAACAGCCACGAAGGAGCCAGATAAGCGCCCAATAGGGAGAAAGTTACCCTCTCAATTAGCGAGCTCCATTCTTTGCTTCCGCCCAAAATGTCGTAAATTTCTATTTGACGGGAAAGGCATGTCGTCAAAGGGGCGAAGAAGCGGGCCGAAGGCAGAAAGTTGCCTCCACAGTGAGCGAGCTCCCGTTCCTACTTCCGATCTGACTTGAAGGGAATGTCGTCGAAGGGACAAAGTCGAACAACGACGAAGGATGCCAAGTAGGGAAGAGAAGAGCAAATGAGGTATCTCTTGTATCCTTTCTCAACGCGATTTGGATAGAGATCATGCATAGACATGATGTTGGTATGGGGACATCGTGCGAAAGGCGTCGTTGGATGTCCGAATAGGTACAAATTTTATTTTATTTTATTTGCTTAGGTATGCAGGTCAATAGAAAATTAATTCAGATGCAAGGGATTTTAATTTTTGGGTGTTTTGTTCGAAGCAAAATAAATATAGAGTAATATATTGAGGTATTTGAAAGTTCATTGTAAAGGTATTTGGAATCCCCAGTACATTGAAATTCTGAAGTTTTGCTCACCTCCACCACTGTTTGTCACCGCTCACTACCATGTTGTTGGTTGTCATCGCTGCCACTACCGTTGATCACCATTGGTGCCTGGCGCATTAGGTTGCTTTCATATTTCAAATATTGGTTTTACTTTGCAAGCAACCAAATAAAAAAAAAACTCACAAGTTCCTTCTACAAGAAACCAATCACCTGTGAAATTTTTAAATGCATAATTTTACTTCACATTGTATTTAAAACTCCCTTGAATCTCAAGTTTTTCCACCCAAACAACCCCTGAAAGATATTTAAACTCGAGGGTTTAACTTGATGGTATCTAAGAACCAAACCAAACTAAGGTCATGTCAACCCATATAGACTAACCTAACATTAGGAAGCAAATACACGCTTTCATGAGGTCATAATTACAAACATGTTCCAATTAAAAAAAATTGTAAACTAAAATAAAATAAACCAAGTAATGAAAATAAATAAATAATGCTCAAATTATTTCTTGATTTAGAATGAATTTGTATATTTCCATCATATTTGCTCGGTTGGATAAATTTAGTTTTGAATTTCCTTCAGTATAATATAATAATTTAGGTTTAGTTTGGAAAAAAAAAGTTCTGAATTTGACATTTGGTACTCATTAAGCAATTTGTGGCGTGTGATGCATAGTCCTCGATTATTCACAAAGAGGTTTGTCATGTCAATGAATAAGATAACTCTGAAATCCATTATCAAAATCAACACAAATTCATCATCTTGAATAACTACAGGAACAAGTTATATCCATTTAGCTAATAACAAGCTCTTGAAATAACATCAACTCATATACATTAAAAACTGGGCTATTACCATAGTTTCTTGGAATTTTTAGCTTGAAAGCGCTAGTTCCATTGCATAACAAAATTAGTATGTACAGAAATTGTTGATCTACGAGGGATTGCAGACAACCCAATCAGGTTTAGATCTGATAGGAAAGTATAATTGATTGTTGAACCAAGTAGTAGTAAGACCAACACTAGGAAAGCTCAAGTAATCTTGATTTGAAAATGCAATCATTGAAATCAATGATTTTGAAGCTAGAGGTATCCTACCACCAACCTTGTTTTTATAGGAGTGAATAATATTGAAATTCCCCATTAAAACCCATTATGACCAACTCCGGTAGAGAAATTCTTAATGGTTTTCCATAGTTTGTTCTTTTCAAGACCCCCATTTTTTTGGATAAATCACAATCCGAAAAGAGAGTTGGAGAAGAAGACTTTTTCACTTTACCTAGTGAAGTCCCTCAAAATCTACCAGAGAGATTGTTTGTACTTTTCTCATGATTTAACAACTTAAGATTATGGAAGAATTTTGGGCCTCAAAGAGAGTCTATATTTATTTTGGTCTCCAAAAGGTATAAAATGTTACTTTTGTGAGCCACTATATGGTGAAGACAATCCAAAATGCTTTCTTCCCTCGAGAGCTTTCTTACATTTTAAGAAGCAATGCATGGACTTGACCCAAAGTAGATTAGCTATGGTTTTGTTCCTTTTTTTTTTAGGATTTGGTTTGGAGTTGCTGGTCTTGGGAGCGGATTTCTCTCGTTGTCCTTTGAGAGAATCTAATGGGAGTTTGAAGAGAAGTATTGAAAGTTGGGGTGTTGATGTTGGACTTGACATATATACCTGACTTGAACCTAATTCAAAAAAATTTGGGTTTAGGCCAACTCGTGTAATATTCAGGTCGGATTTGGGTCAACATAAGTAGCTTAAAAAATTGAGTCGAGTTTGGGTCAACCCAAAAAATAATGACCTAGCTATTTAATTCATTTTTTTAATCCAAAACATATATATAATTTTTTGTTATTTTTTTAGCTGTCGTATCTAAATCGAATTATTATGTTTATTTTGAGATCAGGTTGACACTAACCCATCACAAATTAAATGTTTTTTGTGTTGTGTCGGGTAAGGTTTGATAAAGTTGAGCTTAAGTTTAGATTTTTTACTTGTTTAATAGACTAATCGAGTTCAAGTTGACTATAATTATGTCAAGTCTTTTTTGGGTTGGAGTTGAACCTAACCTCTGAACACAAATTGCTCCGCAGGCACTGAGAAGAGATCAGTTAGATCTACGATTTTTAAGAGGAACGCTTTTTGGAGGTTAGGATAGAAACTACAAGCAAGAGGAGGAGAGACGAGAGTTATTATGACCTCAAACCAGCAAAAAATTATTAGGTCAAGTGACCTGATGTAGCTCTACGTCCGGTAGACAATAATATGTCGCCACTTGCTCTTACTCTTTACCGTGCGGCCCGATGACCCTTCTCGCACCGGAATCCGGGATTACTATGTTCGCGTATTGCTCGGTATTTGCTCGGTATTGCTAGGTATTACTCGGTATTGCTAGGTATTGCTTGGTAATAACGAGAAATACCGCTCTGTGAAGACCAATACCGAGCAATACCGAGTAAGACCTAAAAGAACTCGGTATTGCTCGGTATTGGTCTTCACATAATTGTATATTTCGTTTTTGTCGAGCAAAATCGACCAATACCTAGCAATGCCGAGCAATACGCAAACTCCCGGGTCCGTTCCGGGTCGGGTTGTCGGGCCGTGCGGTAATTAGTGAGAACACGTGGCGTCTGTTTACTGCTCACCGAATGTAGAGCTACGTCAGGTTACCAGACCAAATAAAATTTCCAAACCAGCATAGCAGGCAAGGGGGGAAATCGTCAAAATCAAATTTGAAGAGAGTTTCTTATATGGTGCGAAGAAAGCACTAACATCAGGAGAGATACAAGATGAAAGGGACATACCAAACCCAAGCTCCCATGCCCTTTGCTTACATGGTCTCTTGGAATGGTGCATAACTATGAGGTTTTTAATATTCACGTGCATGGAGAAAGAAGATAGGCAAGTATTAAACAAATAGGTTTGTGAAAATGTAGACTATTGCAATGTAGTAGTTCGTCACTCTCAAAAAAAGAACCCACACATAAAACCTCCTTTTTATGTTTTTCTTGTGTCCTAAACTTTCCTGAACGGATTACATATTCATATAAATTTTTTGTGTATTTAAATCGTTGAATTTTCTGAGATTAATGCAATTCACAAGCAATCAGTTACAATTCATATTACTCATCTCAAATAAATTTAATGATCAACATAGTGATTAAATTTTGATCATGAAAACTTGACCAAAAACTTTGCCCCAAAAAAATTGTATATATATATATATATATATATATATATATATATATATATATATATATATATATATATATATATATATATATATATATATATATATATATATATATATATATATATATATATATATATATATATATATATATATATATATTGATACGACCAACAACTCTAGAAAATCAAATCTATCGAGTGAATATTTATTTGGAGAGCATTACATTATAATTTCACCAGTTACTATGTTGCACTTCAAATTTCTTAGCGCCTTGTGGATTAACAGGACCTGCTGATGTTGTTGATGATGTAACTGGCGGATTAAAGCTTTTGTAGCATGGCATTCAAGAGGAAAAACTGCTCAAGCTGGTAACGTAAGCAGAGGGGTTTAATCTGATCTGAAGTTGGATTAAGCAAACCAACATTTTTTAGGCTTCTAATGTGTCATATTCTTGATTTTGCAAAAAAAAAAAAAGACCGTCATTCAAAAGAATTTCAGGTTTGCCTTGCATATCTAAAACTCCTGTCTCGTCGCTAGCAGGATCAGGAGGCTGAGGTGACTAGCGGTATGTTATCAGTTTTTTTTTTTTTTTTCATATTTCTTTTTCAATATGAGCACGTTAAAGTTTTTTTCTCCTGTTACAAATATTTTAACATGCAACAATTATAAAATTACAATATTGGGTCTACTTCTATTTTCTGCATAGTTGTTGACCAAGGCTTATTTGAGGTGCTTTGTGGATTAAAAGTAGTTTTCTATTTGTTTATTGTTAAGATTTTTGCTTGCTTTGCCATTTATCTTATTAGATAGTTTTCTTTTGTAAATTTATTAATTGCTTTTGTATTTATGAATCAATTTATACAATATGTATTAGATATATTAGATATGGTTGATTTTCTTATTCATTTTACTAGTTGACCAGTTGATTTGATTATGGGCACCAATTTCTTTAAGGATTCCATTTATTATATATTTTTTGGCTTGGGAAGCTAGGACTTTGTATTGGTATAACTTGCAAAATTGATATGATTGTATGTTTTTGACATTATTAAAGAAGAAAATTAAGCAGGAAATGTGATAAGAAACACTTGTAGATCTTAAGAATTTCCTATCAAATTTTGAAAAACAACATAAATTCTTTCGCAAGAATCCACACAAAAACCAGAAAAATAGTAGATAATTTGTATTATTTGATGAAATAGAAACGGAAAATACCAAGATACAATTTATACTCTATTCAAAAGGATGATCTATCTCTCCCAAATCTCTAGACGCTGCTAGAGCTCAAAAAAATCTAAGTCTAAAAGATCTCAAATTTCAGCCAAATTCAAGATGTCCTAACCCTAAGAAAACAAACTATTTAATGCATACAATCCAGAAGGAAATCACTAATCATTCCCTACATTCAAATTTCTCTTCTAACTCTCCCAAAAATCCTTCCTAACTCGCTATGTTGGCTTTGGCAGCTCGGTCGCGCTTCTGTTCTGCCTGAGTCGGTTTCGTATGGATCAGCTGGACCAGTCCAGTGGACGGGTCTAACAAGATGTTAACAAATGGGATGCTTGTTACTTGATGCCAATCTGCTGTCACTCATTATCACTCACCATCTAATGCTAACAGTTGTTCTATTTGACACCAATTCGTTGTTTGTTGTCACATGACACTTGGTGATTACTGTTAATCAACATTGTGCCTATCGTTGTTGGCCACCTAATGTTGGTCATCAATCAACAGCGTTCATTATCTCTCATTGTCAATCATCGATCGATGTTGGCCGATGAACCATATTAGTCATCAATCCTTGCCCTTTGCTACCTACTGCTTGGCATGACTCGTTAATTGATCATTGTTATCTTCCAGAAATTAATGTTTGATGTTTGTCTTTGTATGCACATGGTCTCTGCTCATATTAAGACAATGACCAAGCTAATTGCTAATTATTGCTCGAATTCTAACATTCTTTGGAGGCCATCACTTGATTCTTGTCAATGAATAACATCTGTCAACCATTTTCATCCATTAATAATTGATAGGAAATACTTGAGTTCGCAAGTAACCCTATGGGTAATACTTGAGTTTGCAAGCAAACCTATCTCCAATTGGTGAAAAAAGCAAGAATATTGCAAAATCTGGGCGTAATCAGCCCCAAAACGATGGATTACAATAAGAGAACAAGGCCAAACAAACACGAAAACAAGCTACAAATTATCCTCAATTCGAGAGGAGGATCGTCTCTCCCAAATCTCCAGACAAGAAAGTCTAGAGCCCAAATGCCAAAAAATACTAATTTGCAATCAAACAAAATATAACATCTCCCTATTCCCCTCATGCACTTTAATACAAAAATTTTTATAATCTAATTTCCCTCCCAAAGCTCTAGCTGCCCCCCTCTATTGAATTTGAATTCCTATTGATGGGTGGGAACCATCCGTTTGGGCGGACAAGGGAGGAAGAGGTATACGTGCTGAGCCGGCCAACGAGCCGGCTGGCCCGGTTCAGGCGTAACAATAATCTTCTTGGTCTCTTGATCTTCCCATCTATCAGAAGGGCGGTCAAGTTACCACCTATCATGGCCTGGCACAACAATATTTAATGCTCATCTTCGTTGTCGACATGTCTCCCCTATTAGTAGGAGAGTGACCAAGTCAATTGTAAGTAATTAGTCAATCAATAATGTTTGCCATCCAATCTTTCCCTTATACCTGCTAATGACTAGTATCTAAATTCTACTACTAAAAAACATCTAATTCTTTTCATTTTGTTTGCCCAATCTCCCCTGTTATCAAGCTAATGAATTAAGTTGATCACCTAACCCTCAACATTTCCTCTCAATCATTGATCTTACACTTGAATGCCTATTCCTTTGTTGCCCAATCTTCGTCTTGTCGAGAGAATAACTATGCCAACTTGGTTGCCCAATATCATTCGACTTTCAACGCTCTCCATTAATCTTTGCTTGATGCATGCCGATAATTGATGCCCGGCATTTGTGATCCTCATCTCGTAGAGGCTTGTCCTCTTAGTCTCTCATATCTCCGTCTTATTAAGGTGATTATAAAGCTAATCACCTAGCATTAATAGACTTTTTATGCTCTTCATTAACTGCTCAACACCACCAATGATAGATGTTCACTTACTATTGGCTTTTGGTCTCATTTTTCCGTTTGCTTGGTCTCCTCTAATATTAGAAGAATGAACAAGCTGACCACCCACTATCACCCGACTTATAATATTCCTTGTTGATCATCATCGACAAATGATTTGGTTTGCCTATAAAAAATTCATTTGATCAGTACGAATCTCGTTGTAATATTTGAATTGAAAATTTTTACAATTAAATTTATGATCATCCAAGTTTTGATTTTGACAAATTTATAGTTGAAATTAACGCCTTGATGTGATGAAGCTATTGACATCACAAATGATCTGATATGAATCTAAATAAGCCCAAATCATGCACTCAAAATATAGTTGAAATTTTATGAATATTAATTGGAAGTTCAAATGGTCTCAAAATCTTGTGTGTTTATAATCAAAACGAGCGACTTGACAAAAAGAATATAACAAGCCCAAGGTCATTTGAATTTGAGATCATTAAGGAACTTAATTGTTGGATTAATCATTTATGATCAAGGAGATTAATATTGATTGTTCTGATTGAGTGTTTTAAATTCTAGTTAAATTTATCAAAATACTCCACTAAATAGTGATACAAATAGGTTCTCAGCTACTATTTGAAGGGGGTTCAAGAGCTGAGAAATGTAAATAGCTCCATTGAATTTTTCGGTAATCACCACCAATAATCACTATAAGCAAAGATCTAATTAATGAATTCTAGATGATCATCGTCATTGCCCAACCGTCTGTCCAACTACCATCGCTCGATTACTATTGCCTCAATCGTTGCCCGATTCTCATTGTTCGAGCATCATCATATGTCTATCTAGTCTAATCATTGTTGTTTGAGTAGCATCTATTGACCTTTGTCAGACTGTCACCACCCTTCATTGCTTCTCCATCCCCATCATTCTCTATAGCAACCACAAGAGGTTAAGCTAATGGTTTATACTTTGTAATCTCATCTTGTCCCCTTGAGGGGAAGAGTATATTTCCTTAATCTCATATATATAATAAATTATTTCAACCGAGTCAGATCTCATGATTTCTCTCTCTTCAAGTTGTTCATATAAAAATTTTATTGTCACTTACAGTTTTTTTCATCCGAGTTTTAAATTTTTATATAAAATTAAGAAGTTAATTCTTTCTAAGGATAAAAATAACTTGTAAGTTTTAACTAGAGTTGTGTTGTGACTACTGAGTTGAGTAGTGTTTGTGGAAACCTAAGGTCTTAGCGTATTTGCAGATTAAGCCCAAGACTTGGAATGAAGTTTCTCTTTAATAAGGTGGGGTTCATAGGAGACCTGTTTGAGCCCTTTGAGAGAGAGAGAGGTGCTTTGGATCAGATTGAGATATAAACTATAGAAAATCTATGCGGTCTTTATGCTATAGGTTTACAGTAAGAAATTATAGATTTATAAGATTTTTTTTACTTATAATATGCAAATAAAATAATTGTAGTACATAGAAATAGTTTTTTTTAATATATATATATATATAAATTTGAAACATAATTTATGTTAATTCAGCGAGTCGGCAAGCTTATGAGTCAAGTCAACTAGGCTCGAGCTCAAATTCCTAACTCGATAAGCTTGACTCGTAAATTGGTTAACGAGTCTAGTTTAAGTTGACTTGGCTCACTTACACTCCTAATCCAGAGCTTTCACTCCTTAAAATGCATTAGCCTGTTAATTTCTATTACACTTTGATGCTCATCTCTTATAATAATAATAATAATAATAATTTAAGCATTGGTTTTATTTTGAATCGATCATCTTATATTCATTGTAATATCTCTCTTAATGGATTAGGAGTGTTTCCTTCGCATTTTAGTAACAAAGGGAAAGTATGCTAATTTATTTGACGGTATGTTATCGGTGCAGTTCAATTATACTAAGTAAATCTAACAACACAGCTCAACTTAGATTTCATTTAGGATGATTTTTTTATTGTTTTTTTTTTAATAATTTTTTATACAAAAATTAAAAATTTTATACTAGAAATTTATTTTAAGAAGCAATAAGAAAGTTGTCTCAAATGAAGTCTTAGTCTGTTGATTGAGAGCTTTGATTATTAAGAGGTCATAAGTTTGAGTTTTGCATATGTGATGTGTGCATGAATTTGCTTTAATTGACATAAATGTCCAAAAAAAATAAATAGAATAAGAATTTTGAACTGTTTTGGGTTACTGATAAGCTGGAATTGCTAATTTGTAATTGCGATGATATATAGCAAAATAGTTTAAAAATATTAAAAGAAATTATATAAATGATAATTAAGTAATAATTTAATGATAGGATTGAAATTTTAAATAAAAAGACTTGAAAAATGTTTATTCAAAATTTAGAAGGATAAAGTTTATACAATTTATAAGAAAATTTAAAGATTAAAATTTTTTATTATATATAGATATATAAGTTTTTTTAAAACTTTTCCTTATTCCAGCAATGCATATAATACGGACCTTAATTAATTCACATGAGGTGATTAATTACTATATATAATAGTTTTAAAAATAATATAAATTCATCAGATATTTATTAAAAAAATTATGATAAAATATCAAAATTTTAACATAAAATTATTCTTTTTTAGATAAATTCTAAAAAAATTATCTTGATCATGCACGAATCTCGAGGCAAAATTGAACCGGAAACTTCAAAAATTAAATTTGGGAGCTTCCGAACTCTGATTTCAGCGAGCTTATAGTCAAACTGAGCGTCTCGGAAATACTAACCCAATGACACCAAATTCAACCCAATCCGAGCCCAAATGAGTCTGAATCAAAGACCCGAAGCGCTGTAGGAAGGTTCAAACCAAAATTTGAGTTACCAAATGGTCTCCGATTTTAACGAGCTTATACTCGAATCTAACGGCTCGACGAGATGAATCAAATGAGCCCAAGATCGCCGAATTCCGATATCAATAAGGCCTTCAAATGTCCAACGAATGGTGCACAATCAAATTGTTCCATATCGGCCGTTCATTCAAACCACTCCCAATTCGCCCCTGATCTCACACCAATTTACATGCCATGCCACTCCATAAAAATTATAAATATAGCCCTCATTCTTCACAAGAGGGACTCAAGTGAAGAGAGAAGAAGAAGAAGGGAAGAAGAAGAGAAAGGGGAAAGGGAGAATCCTCTCCTCCTCGACCATCGCCGGAGCTCTTCCCGCCGCTTGAATATGTCGGAACTCTGCCGGATTTTCGGGAAACAATGGGATTCTACAAAACTTTGTAAATTTGCTTCAAGTTGTAATCTGATCGTCCTGATTTGTGGGATGAATCAGTTTCTTATAATTTACAAAAACACTACTGGAACTTTTCAGCTGGGCGTGGCCCCGTGGTTTTTTCCCTCTTCTGGGTTTTCCACGTAAAAATCCTTGTGTTCATTTTCTTTTCTGTTTGTGTGCTGAATATTCGTGCAACGCTCGTACATGAATTTGTAAACTCTACCGCCCGCGTATATTCTAGCCCGCAACAATCATATATCATATATTTGTAACAAAAAAAAATTTATGTTATATACTGATTTAGAATTCTGCCATAATAAAAATTAAGATATTGAATTGGGAATAGGGGCGTCAAGCTAGATAGATGGGCTGGATTTGAGTCAAATTTGAAATTGATCCAACAAGAATTCATTCAATATGAACCCAACCAATTTATTAGAGTAAAAAAGATCAATAAAACCTGACCCACTTTCAAGTCGAATGACCCAATTCCACCAATTAACCCATTTTAGTTATTTTTTTATAATCTATTGACTATAAAGTTTATAATATTTGATAAAAAAAAAAAGATTAAGCTTACAAGTAAAAAATTAAAAAAGTATTTTTTGGTTGAAATATGTTTCTCAAATCAATACAAATATGACTTGCTCAATAAATGGGTCAAAAAAATCTAATCCAAATCCGACTTATTAATTAAATGAATCAAATCGAATCTAAATTTTTAGATCAAATTAGCGGGTCGGATCATTTATTGACCTGACCTCTAAGTTCGGATAAATATCTGATCCAATTTTTTTCAATCACCTAAAAAAAAAATAAAAAATAAAAAATAATTCCAATCACCCAATATTAATGCCATAATCAACTTTAAAACTCATAAGATACGACGACCCGGTCAAGTCGTCCTAGCAACTGGACAAAATTGACAAAACATTAAAAAAAAAAAAAATCGTTTTTTTAACTAAAAAGAAAGAAAACTAGCTCCTTCGCCTGAATTTTTTTTTTTTAATATTTATTTTTTAAAATTTAATAGACAGAAAATTCCAAATCCTAGACTTCCAACGTTGCTCGTTGGCCAACACGCAGAAGAAAAAACTCGACTTTGATTCATTCATGTTCGTCAACTGCGCTATCAGTTTCCTCACCTTCCTCGTTTTCTCCTCCCCTTCAATCCCCCCCTATATAAGCGTTGCAATTCTTAGGGGCTGTTTGGTATGCGGATTTAGGCGGATTTAAGGCCGGATTTGGGCGAGATCCAGCCAAACGGCCTAAAATGCAAATCCAAATCTCACGGCAAACGAAATCCTCCGTGGACGGAAAATTCCGCCGATTCGCTCTAAATCCCGGATTTCCGAAATCATTTGGTTCGGCGGATTTAGGGGATTTGGCCGAAGAAGCGCGCGAAAGGGAGAAAGTTACCTTCACAGCAAGCGAGCTCCCGTTGTTGAATCCGATCAAAACGTCGTAACTTCCGATCCGATAGGAAGGGAAAGTCGACGAAGGAGCGAAGTCGAACAGCCACGAAGGACGAAGGAGCCGAAGAAGCGACGCGTGAAATCTTTACACCTCCTGCGAAGCAACGAAGCCGAAGAGGAGATGAAAGGCAAACCCGATACGCCTCTGAAGTTATTACTGCTTAACTTAATTAATATAAGTTAAAATAATAATAATTGAGTAAATTAATAGTATAATTAGTTCATAAAATATTTATCTAATTTAAATTAATTAAAAAATTAATGATATATTAATAATTAAATATAATATCATTAGCTTTATTAATATAACTTAAAAAATATATAATAGGGTAAATAATAGTGTAATAAAAATTAATAAGTAATTTGAACTTAATAATCTTGATAATCATACCATTTAAATCTTTAACTGTTTTAAATCTTGTAATCTGTTGTAAAACATCTTCTCTTGATTTAACAGGATTTAAAATACTTAGTTATTTCAAAATAATTAATAGGATTAAAATATGATCTTAAATAAAAAAAAATTATTATAAAATATTATAAATAATAATAAATAATTAATTAGTATTAATAAAATTTTGTTATATTTTATTTAAACTTTTTTTGTCGTGCTTTAATTATCTTAATAAAGTATGTCAATTTTTTAACCGCATTAAATCCTAAAATGAATAGCCAAACAGTCACAAAGGATTTAACTGGATTTATCATGAATGTTACCAAACAGTTTTCAGGATTTAACCCCTCAGGATTTCGTAAATCCAGGATTTGAAGGATTTACGAAATCCACTTAATGAAATCCTAAATTCTACCAAACAGCCCATTAGGGCTTCGCTCGCGTCATCTTCTTTCTAACAACCACACTGCATTCCCTCACCAATTTCCTGAGATTTGAAGCCCAAAATCTAACCTCCAAAATACCCTTTTTTTTCACCTTACCACTCAAAAATGGCTGAGAACAGTTTATCATCGTCCATCGGCCGCAGCTCAAGAATGGATATAAAGATAAACTCGCTCACCATTGTCGTTGGGGCAATGTTCCTCTTTCTCACCGTTATCTTTGTCTTCCTCCTTTACTTTTACGCCAAGTATTATTGGGGATCAAGGCCTGACCGTCGCCGTGCCCATTTCATCTTCGCGGCTGGAAACGCCGCGGTCCCCAGTCGAGGTCTCGACCCCGCCGTTCTGAGCTCAATCCCAATCACTCTTTACAGGCCGTGTGATTTCAAGGACGGGCTCGAATGCGCCGTTTGTCTCTCCGAACTCACCGCCGGAGAAGAGGCTCGCCTGCTTCCGAAATGCCACCATGGATTCCACCTTGAATGTATTGATATGTGGTTCCAATCCCATTCCACTTGCCCGATTTGTCGTTGCACGGTCGGCCCTGAGACCGTCGAAGACGATGGAAATCGATCGGCTGAATCGCCTGATATACCTACGAATGTTCTGTTTTGGGGGAATCTGAATCAGGTTAGCGCGAGGAGACTGGCTTCGGAGGAAGAGAACTCGGGCGCATCTGCTTCTTCTGATAGGAATTTAATGATCTCAATCCCTACTCGATCGACTGAGGGATTGTTCTCATCGTCGGTATCACCATTGCCTTCTAGCAGGTCTCAAATTGAGGAAATAAAGACGCCTGTGGAGGATAAGAGATCACCTGCTACACCAAAGCTGTGGTCTTTAAGAAGGATTTTGAGCATGGGGAAGAGGACGAGTGGTTCTCCTAGCAGTAGCCCTAGGATTAACGATATTGAGCAGGGATTGGTGGGATCTGTAGCAGAAAATGGAGAGGGAAGCTCGAGTAAATCTCCTACAAGTTCCTTCTAAGTCAGTTGGAGAGAATTTTATTATCAGATTACTGAGGTTTGGTTCTCTTCTCAGTTCTCTATGCGAAAATTCAGAAGTTCTCCTGTAAAAGTTAGGAACTTTATGATGAGATTTCTTTCTTCTTTTCTTAAGGATTTGGAAAATTTTGTGACAATCCTGTCAATAAATGTTCTATAGATTGAACATCTCCATTCTATTTACAGAAAGTGTAAAAATAGCTTAGATTCTTAGTCATTTGGCGCTATCATTACAATAAATAAACTATGTATAGATTATACTTTGTGATGTTGTTGCTGCAGCTGTAATAAGTAGTTCTCTTCTCATTTGGCTGCTCGCAAATGAATGAGATAATTTAGAAAAAATTTGAATTCTTTGACAGTATGAGCACACAAAGTTTGATTTTTTCTTTGTTGGCTGTTAGTTGTTAGTGTGAACATTCAAGTTATCTCCTACCACATGTTTTATTTTCGAACGTTTTTTTTTTAAATTCTACGTCACTATTTTTGAACTTTGAAGACTTCTTTGACTTTGACTTTGACTTTAAAGACACGTAGTCGTTTTTCATTTCTAACTGGTTAGTTGTTAATAAATGGTCTTCTTTTTCTATTGCTTTGCTAGCCTTGCACGTTCCTACGTTAGGGGTGGATGCTGTGGCGCAGTCAGAAAATTTATTAAGAGGGCCTAAATTAATTATTTTAATTTTTTCTTCAACTTTTTTTATTTGAGCTTGGGACAGTATAGAAGATTTTAAAAATAATAATTAGTATTTGATACAAGAATTTTCACATTTAATTCCATTTTTTTTTGTGAATCTACATCGACTTGAATGGGTGTTTTCTTTTCCTCTTCATCCTTATTGTTATTCTCATCAAAATAACGAAGTAGGATCTTCGTCGAAAAACATGGGATTAGTGATCGTCTTGTTTAAAGAAACATGGCCACATCCGCCTTTGCCAAAGAAGAAATTAAAGGTGCATGAAGGCTCAATTTGTAAATGGCAATTCCCATTCGACCAGGCACTTGACAGGCACAAGCGTTACCATTGAATAGAACAAAATTCATGAACCTAAGTTGTTGAGCTGCAAGCGAAAAAAAAAAATGGTTGATCGGGAACTGCAGTATATATGTGTTTAGGACTTGAGGCCACCAAGGATATTACAAAGCATATGGACAAGGAATATCATTTGACATTTGACGTACCTTGTACGCAGTCGATCGCCGGAGATGGCACCTGCAAGAAACAAAAGCAAAGAGCCAAAGCAATAGAACAGTAAACTGGATATATATTTCTTCTAACCTCTGCTTGTATCAGTTTTCTACCTATATACCTCTCTGAGGTGTTTTACGACTAAGGAAAAGAAAAACAACGGAAAGCAAAAAGTGCAAAGCAGAGAACGTTCGTAACAGAAAGTGAAAAATGCCAGAGGTAGTGGAGTGGCTGGTATACTGGGCCGGCGGAGCAGGATAGTCCACGTCAGGTCTCCCCCTCTTCAGAAGAACTCGCTTCCGGCGAGTTTAAGATGGTATCAGCAGCATCCGGCGGGTGGTAGCGATAAATGTCGGAGACATTGAAAGTGGACGAGGTTTGGATGCTGGCGGGTAAATCAATAATATAGGCATTATCATTGATCTTCCTTAAGATAGGAAATGGCCCGATTTTCTTGGGACTTAGCTTGGAGTAAGTTCCTGAAGTAAAACGTTCCCGTCGAACGCGGAGCATCACCAGATCACCCGGGTTAAAAAGTTGTTGACGCCTATGCTCATCGGCGGCCTGCTTGTATTTAAGGTTGGATTCATTCAATTTGGCGTGAACTTTGTCGACTACCTCCTTGAACTGATCGGCAGCTTGTGCGGCAGCGGAACTCCGGCATTTGGGTAGAATGGCAACATCAACGACATGATTGGGCATCTTGGTGTACACAATGCTGAATGGGCAATGACCCGTGGACCTATTTGGCATGGAGTTGAATGCGAACTCTGCTTGGCTCAACTTCTCCTCCCATTTCTTTGGGTGCTCCTGGACTAGACATCGCAACATATTTCCAAGCGTGCGATTCACGACTTCTGTCTGTCCATCGGTTTGCGGGTGATAGGCGGAGCTGAGCTTGAGTTCAGTGTTTAAGCGCTTCCATAATTCCCTCCAAAAATGACTGATGAATTTCACGTCACGATCGGACGTGATACTGCGGGGTATACCATGTAAGCGAATGATTTCTTTGAAGAAGAGTCGGGCAACATGGTTGGCGTCAAAGGTTTTTTTACAAGAAACGAAATGGGCCATTTTCGAAAACCTGTCAACAACAACCATAATTGAATCAGCTCCACCCTTTGTTCGCGGAAGGCCTAGAACGAAATCGATGCTGAGATCTTCCCAAATGGAATCCGGTGTGGGAAGAGGCATGTACAATCCTGTATTCTGTGCCGTTCCTTTGTAGGTTTGGCAAACAGAGCATCGTTCTATGTAACGAGAGACATCTCGGGATAAATGAGGCCAGTAAAAACGCAACTGCAATTGAGCAGTCGTTTTATCCTGTCCAGCATGAGCAGCTAGACTCCCACAATGTGCTTCTTTAATAAGAAATGGTCTCCAAGAGGAATTAGGGACGCACAAACAGTTGGCTTTAAATAGAAATCCATGGCGGATGCTGTAATCACCTCCAGGTTGTCCTGTTGAGCATTGCTCCCAATAAATGCTGAAATCGGCATCATTAGCATAGAGTAATTTCATCTTCTGTAGCCCAGTCACTTCGGTTTCCAGGCGGTTGAGTAGAGCAGCTCGCCGACTAAGAGCATCTGCCACCCTGTTTAACTTTCCTGCTTTGTGCTGTAAGACAAAGGTAAATTTCTGGAGAAAAACAATCCAACGAGCATGCATGCGACTTATATTTTTTTGATTATTGATGTACTGCAGTGCTTGATTGTCGCTGCACAATATGAAATCCTGATGAAGTAAATAGTGTTCCCACTGTTTTTCAAAGCCCGAACGACGGCATACAATTCCTGTTCATAGGCGGACCACTTCTGTCGTGCAGGACTTAACTTCTCACTGAAAAATTCAACTGGTTTGGATTCCTGCGAGAGAACAGCACCAATTCCTACCGATGACGCATCCGTATCCACATGAAAAGGCTTTTCAAAGTTCGGCAATGCGAGAACGGGAGCTGAGCACAAGGCCGATTTGATAGTCTCAAAACTGTTTTCCTGGGCCGAAGACCACTTGAAGCTGTTAGCCTTCAAGCAATCTGTAATGGGGGCTACTAGCACACTGAACCCTTTGATAAAACGTCTGTAGAAGTTTGCGAGCCCGTGAAAACTGCGGACGTCAAACAGAGACTGCGGTGTGGGCCAATCCCGAACGGCTTCAACCTTTCTTGGATCCACTTCAACACCCCTGTTGGAAAGGATAAAGCCCAAGAAATGGACGCTAGAAGTAGCAAACTCACACTTTGGTAAGTTTACATAAAGCTTGTTTTGCCGCAGCGCTTGTAAAATGTCAGTGAGATGGCCACAATGGTCTGAAAAATTAGTACTAAAAACAAGAATATCATCGAAATAGGCCACGCAAATCTTTCCCAAAAATGGTTGTAATACCTCGTGCATTAATCTCATAAATGTAGAAGGCGCATTGCAAAGCCCGAAGGGCATTACCTTCCACTCGTATAAACCATCACGAGTCTTGAATGCGGTTTTCCATTCGTCGCCGGGACGAATGCGGATTTGGTGATAGCCGCTACGGAGATCAAGCTTGGAGAAAACGGAGGCACCGGCCAAACGATCTAGCAAATCGGAGACTCGGGGTACAGGGAAACGATATTTCACCGTAATTTTGTTAATGGCGCGGCTGTCCACACACATACGCCACTGGCCGTCTTTCTTCGGCACGAGCAAAGCAGGTACCGCACAGGGGCTCAAGCTATGCTGTATCAATTGTTTGTCATGAAGTTCTTTAATCGTTTCCTGTAGGATGGAGCATTCCTTTGGACTCATGCGATAATGCGGCAGATTCGGTAATGTGGCGCCAGGAATAAACTCGATCTGATGCTGCAAGGAGCGAAGAGGAGGCAGTCCCGGTGGTAATTCTGAAGGAATTACATCAGCAAACTGATGCAGAATTTCTCGGATCTCCAACGGATAGGAACTAGTAACCCCTTCCTTGTTGCTGTCAGCTACAACTAAGGCTAAGAGGGCCTTAACATCCTGCCGCGATTGCACTAGAAGCTTACCTGAGACCACGTAAGCTGCATTATGAGTAATGGTTGAACCAGACAATGTAGGAGTCTGCGGGCACAGCCTTAGCTTTTTCCCTTTCCAATCCACTGTATAGACGTTCTGTCGACAATCATAAATGGCGCCCATATCGTATTGCCAGGGTCGGCCCAAGATAAGGTGGCAGATGTCCATCTCAATTATGTCGCAGAGAACTTCACAGACATAGTGTTTCCCAATCGAAAATGTAACACGACACATCTCCGTCACGGTTACTTCCATGCCTTTTTTTATCCAACTGACCTTATACGGATGAGGATTATTTGTAGTTTTGAGTTGTAAGGCATGCACTACGGAGCGCGAAATCACATTTTCGGTGCAACCACTGTCAATTAGCAATTCACATACTTTTCCTTGTATAGTACATCGAGTCTTGAACAAGGCATTTCGCTGTGAATGGTTTGGAGTGCGGGGAGCTAACAGAAGCTTTTGTATAACACAGATGAGAGGCTCACCGTCGTCACCGTGCACCTCTTCAATTCCAACATCGGATTCAAGCTCAGCCGAGGTTGGAGCAACCTCCAGGGGAGGATTTTCTCCCTCCAATATTTGAATTCGCTGTCGATTTGGGCATTCATTGGACTTGTGTCCAGGTTGGAAGCATCTGTAGCATTTCAGTGTCCCAGGTTTGCTATAAGGATTATCCCTCGGAAGAACTGAGGCCTTAAGTGTGCCTTTAGGTTCAACAGTGGTATCACGGTTGTAATTTGAAGAATTGTTGGCATGAGGATTACGGGAAGTTGAAATTGGGCTAGTAGCATACGGATTTGTCTTGGAGCTATGAACATTGGAGTCGCCGTATACCCGTCTGGAAGAGCTTCCTGAGGCGCTGCCACGGGAGTGCCGCAATAACTGATTTTCGGCTTTCAGAGCAAAGTTTACTGCCTGGGATAAAGTCCAAACGGAATTGAGCTCTAATTTATCCTGTATGAGGTCCTTCAGACCACCAATGTATCTGGCTACTAGCTGATTCTCGGATTCCTGGAGGTTGTTGCGAGCACTCAGGCGGTAAAACTCCTCTGTATATTCATTCACCGTTCGCTGGCCTTGAGAACAGTGTTGGTATTGGAGATAGAGCATTTGCTCATAATCCGTAGGAAGGAAATGCCCTCGGAGAAGTTGCTTCATCCGATGCCAGCTACGAACAGGTCCTCGTCCCTCTCTCCGGCGAGATTGTAACAACTGTAACCACCACGCGCTTGCGCCGCCTTTCAATCTACAAGCCACGTATTTGACTTGTTTGTCAGGGCTGATCTCCATATATTCAAAAAAAGCTTCGACCGATCTTTCCCAGTCTAAATAATCCTCAATGTGTAGTCGTCCTTCAAAGAAGGGAATGTCTAATTTCACCCGAAACTCGCCCGGATGCGAGGGACGCTGGTTTCGGTGTCTGGGACGATCATAGTAGCGCGGAATTGCATCATCTCCAGAATCAGTAAATCCAGGACGCAGGGAAAAATCAATGTCGTCATCGGATTCCGTGAATTCCACGGGATCACGAAACTGCGGTCGGTGAAGAAACGTCCTGGCCGGCGCACCTCGCGGTGGTCGGATTTCCTGCACTTGATTCCCTTGTTCTGGTGCGGTTTGTGATTGGACCTGAGGAGGAACATTGCTGATTGAGGCTTTAAGTTCTCGGATGTCATTCCGTAACTCAGTAGAGAAACGGAGGAAGTCCGTTCTCAATTCGTTTAGTTGCCGTGTGAAGCTAGCTTGCGCTGCTCGCACGTCATCCACACTCCGATCATCGTCAGGAGCTCGACGAGACGTTTCTGCCGCCATGAATCCGGAAACCAGCTCTGATACCAACCTGACGTACCTTGTACGCAGTCGATCGCCGGAGATGGCACCTGCAAGAAACAAAAGCAAAGAGCCAAAGCAATAGAACAGTAAACTGGATATATATTTCTTCTAACCTCTGCTTGTATCAGTTTTCTACCTATATACCTCTCTGAGGTGTTTTACGACTAAGGAAAAGAAAAACAACGGAAAGCAAAAAGTGCAAAGCAGAGAACGTTCGTAACAGAAAGTGAAAAATGCCAGAGGTAGTGGAGTGGCTGGTATACTGGGCCGGCGGAGCAGGATAGTCCACGTCAACATTTTTATTATTGAGTTAGGAATCTGGTGTAGAAGAGTCTAAGAGGTAAAGATAAGAGAAGAGATTGAGAATGAGCGATGAACAAAAACTTCAGAAGGATGGAATTATCTGTTAGAGAGAAAGAGGGAGAAAGGGCTCATGGAAGCTTGGTCTTTTACTTTCAGTCTCTCAACCTAACTGGTCTTTTCCCCCATAACTTTACTAGCTCTATTCATAATGCCATCTCGGATATTCCAATATGGAATTCTTCCGTTGATTATCCTATTTGGTGTGGTTTTGAAAGTCCTAATTTTAAATCCTTTTGGCAGACTACTATAAAGATTTGGAGGTGGCATCTTGGTTTAAATTTGTGTGGCACAAAAGAGCTTTTATTAGATTTTCTTCTTTTAATTAGTTGGCTTTGATATGGGGGGTCTTAAGATTGTTGATCAGCTTATTCTTAAGAATGTTCTTACTCAAGTCTCTTTGCCTTTTTTTGTTTTTGCTTTCCTAGATCTATCACTCATCTCTTTTTTGAATTTGATTTCTCCTTTAAAGTGCTGATGGCCCGTATTCCCGTGGCTTTTGTTTTCTTGTTTAGGTCTTGTTGTGGGCTAGAGTATTCGTGGCGGTGAAGTACGAAAAACATCATGTCTTAGCATTGTATGAGTATCCAACATACAAATAGAGTAAAAAGAACACCAGAATTTTTACACTGAAAACTCTGAAGGGAAAACCCATTGGGCCACGCCCAGTTAAATGGTTCATCCTTGAAATTTAGGACGATCAAATTACACAAGTCAACCGTCGTGTTGAAAACTAGTGATAAATGCATATCGGATGAACATTTGGTAATATTCAATGGTCGAGCAGAAATCCTACGTCGATTGGTAGCCGGGCGGAAGTCTGGCGTCAATACGGCGACAGACATAAGTCTGGCGATCGGAGGAAATATGGTAACTGGTGGAAGTCCGATGATGGACGGAAGTATGGTGTCGGGCAACGAGTGTTGGTCCAGCGGAAGTCCGACGTCCGAGAGAAGTCTGATGATGGGCAGTGGTCCGGCTGAAGTCTACAACAATAACAACAACATCAAGTCTTTATCCCACTACGTGGGGTCGGCTACATGAATCCTTTTTCTCCATTGTGTCCTATTAAAAGTCAAATTCTCGTTTAAATCTAATAAAGAAAGGTCATTCCTAATATTTTCTAACCAAGTCTTTTTACGTCTACCCCTACATTTCTTAACATAAGTCAAATCTAATACCTCTACTCTCCTAACCGGGTCATCGGAAGGCCGCCGTTTTATGTGACCAAACCATCTAAGACGACTCTCTCTAATCTTATCTTCTACTGGAGCTACTCCAACCTTTTCACGTATATGCTCATTTTGTATCCTATCTCTAAGGGTAAAGCCACTCATCCACCTGAGCATCCTCATCTCTGCCACACTTAACTTAGTATTATGATTCTCTTTTAATGGCCAACATTCGGCACCATAAAGCATTGCAGGCCTCACTACCATCTTATAGAATTTTCCCTTAAGTTTGAGGGGTACATTTCTATCACATAACAAGCCCGATGCATTCCTCCACTTCAACCATCCAACTTGAATTCTGCTGATAATATCCCCATTTATTTCACCATTACTCTGAACAATAAATCCAAGATATCTAAAACGTGTACTCTTATTAATGACTTGATCACCCAAAGTCACAATACCCTCACTAGGTCTATTACTACTAAAATTACACTCTATATATTTCATTTTAGATCTACTCAAGCGAAAACCTTTAGACTCTAAGGTTGACCTCCATAATTCAAGTTTACCTTCAACTCCCTCTCTAGTCTTATCAACAAGAAGAATATCATCAGCAAAAAGCATACACCAAGGTACATCTTCTTGCAAATGTCTAGTGAGAACATCCATGACTAAAGCAAAAAGATATGGGCTTAAGGTTGATCCTTGATGTAACCCAACCGAAATAAGGAAATACTTGGTCAATCCACCTTGTGTTTGAACAGAAGTAATGGCTCATGCATATATATCTTTAATGATTTGAATATAAGCATTATTGACTCCTTTCTTTTCAAGAACTCTCCATAGCACTTCTTTTGAAACTTTATCATATGCTTTTTCTAAATCAATAAATATCATATGTAGATCCTCCTTATTTTCTCTATATTTCTCCATCAAACCTCTTAATAAATGTATGGCTTCCATAGTCGACCTACCCGGCATGAATCCAAATTGATTTTGAGAAACATTAGTATCACGCCGCAACCTATGCTCCTTAACTCGCTCCCATAGTTTTAAAGTATGATACAACTTAATACCTCTATAATTCGCACAATCTTGTGCATCACCTTTATTCTTAAAAATAGGAATTAACACACTCATTCTCCACTCATCTGACATCTTTTTAGTCTTCAAAATAGTATTAAAAAGTTTAGTAAGCTAAGAAATTCCTTCTTCTCCTAAGCATTTCCACACCTCTATTGGAATAACATCAGGTCCAACATCTTTTCCACCCTTCATTTTCTTTAAAGCCTCTCTAACTTCAGTTTTACTAATACGCCAATAAAAACATAAATCTTTATTTTCATTTAGGGTGCTAAGGTCACTATAGTCAATCTTATTTTTACAATCTTCATTAAAAAGTTTAGCAAAATATCTCATCCATCTTTGTTGAATATCATCTTCTAAGAAAAGTATTTTTTGATATTCATCTTTAATACACTTCACTTGAACTAAATCTTTACTACTCATATCTCTTTGTTTAGCTAACTTATACATATATCTTTCTCCCTCTTTAAGTCTGACGGGTAAAAATTTGACGTTGTACGGAAGTACGACGACGGGCGGAAGTCTAGCGTCAGACAGAAGTCCAACGGAAGTCTGCGTGACGGGCGGTGGTTCGACGGAATTCCTGCAACAGTTGGTGGTCTGGCGGAAGTTCGCACGGTGGTCAAGGAGGAGTTTGGTGGCAAGAGAGATCTTAAATTTCTCTTCATTCTTTCTCTCCTTCTCCCTTCTCTTTTTCCTTTTTCCTTTTTGTGAAGAATGGGGGTCTATTTTTAATTTTTGGGGAGTGACATGGCTAGTAAATAGTGAGAAGATCCATGATAGGTTGGCTGTGTTTCAGATGAATGACTGATATTGATTTCATTGATCATGAACTATTTATCTAGGATTTGAGTGCCTTAATGATGCAAAAATTCAAAGATCTTGGGCTCGTTGGATTCATCTCGTCGAGTCTCTCTATTCAATTATAAGCATGTCACGTTTGGAAACCGTTTGATCATCCAATTTATAGTTTGAACTTTCTAAATGTGCTTTGGATCGTTGATTTGGTTGGATTGAGTCGAATTTGGTGTCATTGGGTTTATCTTTTCGAGACATTCAGTTTGATTATAAGTTTGCTGAAATCAGAGTTTGGATGGCCCTAGATTTAATTTTGAAAATTCCAACTTGAATTTGCCTCGAGATTCATGCCCATTCACGATAAGGTTTGATGATTTTGCCTCTAGATTCGGTCTTCCATTTACTCTCATACATATTAGATTACTTTTTTATAGATGTTAGATATTTAAAATTTTATATGAATTTCATAGGTAAAATTTTAATCTTTTTTTTTTAGCGGGAAAAAGGATTATTATGATATTAAATTAATTAAAATATATGTAAATAAGATGTTTTTGATATTTTATAAAATTTTAGAGCGTTATATAATATTTAGCAAAATCTCATCGCAGGAAATGATAATTACTCAATGTAATTAGAGTGGGCGGCACCCTGTGGCCTGCCTCGTTGGCATTGAATTGTTAGAAATAATAATTTTATAAAGTGGCTTACATTGAGGCCTCATTTGGGACGGTCCAAACCGTTTTCTTTCCGCTTCTTAAAGCGGTTTCTTAGTACAAGAATTAAAATTTTTGTACTAAAAAGTTGCTTTAAGAAGCAATAAGAAAGCGGTCTCAAACGAAGCCTGAATGAAGCAGACACATAAAGGTTTCCTTTGGGATGGCTTTGGCTTTCTTGTTGCTTTAAGAAGCAGGAAGAAAGCAAATGTATTTTTATTGCTTTTTAAAACAAAATTTTAGTAAAAAATTTTAATTTTTGCAAAACGAAGCCTAAGTTAACAATTCCAAAAGCTAATAATGTTAAGTACATTATGAAACTTGTTGAAGATCTATCTCGATCTGAGTTTGTTGATAATTCGCTTATTGGAATATTAATGAGTATATTAACAACCATTAAGTTTGATTGTTCTCCTGCACTGCAATGAATGACATATCACCGAAATGACAAATATTGTAGTAATATTAAGTTCTATGAGAAAAAATATATGAGTGATATTTTTTTGTGCAATTTATTATAAACTCCTCGTCTCTTGAGTATGATTCATGTCAAATAAACTACGACAATATAAACAAAAAATAGAATGTGACCTAATCACATATTACGCCACCAGACATTCGCCTGACTGCCGACCACCGCACCATTGCATGCTGGCCGATCACCGTCAGACATTTGCCCGGTTGTCGACCGCCGATAGACCTTCACCTGGTTTCCATCAGCATCCCACTCCAACCATTGTCGTCTGCAAACGACAATCCCTCCGACCACCATCCCCTGCTGATTATAGTCCACTCCAACCACTGTCGTCTGCTGATAAGGGTTTTCCATGTAAAAGTCTTAGTATCTCTTATGACACTTGCACATTTCTCTCTTATATGTATGTATGCTGGATTTTCATACAAAACATGGATGGTAAACTCTATATCTCTCCATTATCACAAATGTTTCAGGACGTAACAAGTAAAAAAAAATATTTTTAATCAACACGCAATAAAATTAATTTTAAACTATTTGTAGTAAGTACTATGTTAGAAGATTTGATATTTTAAATTATAGTTTTTAAAAGTTTCTATATTTTCTAATTTTTTAACAATTTTTAAAAATAAATAATATATAATTAATTTTGATATAAAGACAATTGAGTCTTTTAATTTATGGCTAAAGCGATAAAGCTGATAAAACAACCAAATAATTTATATCTATTTTTAAGTTTATATAAACATGCCAAAAATAATCTAATCAAATAACTACCAATTTATTTAAACAATCAATTTTTTTTAAAACTGCATTTTCTAAACAATCGCTTTTAAATAAACTTTGTGCAATCAGATGAGGCCTAAATTAAGAAAGATTATAACGGACAAGAGAACCGTCTATTTTTGGGCAAATTATTGTGTCCGGTGTCCGGATTCGTCCGGACACCAATCCGGTGTCGCCACGACGTTAAAATACACCGAGACCTAGTGTATTTGGATGATGTGGCGTCACCCTGTCCGACACAAAATTTGCTACAGGCACTTTTTTACCTAAAACTGATACTTTCACTCGATAGAATAAAAGTTCCCTAAATAAAGCCTTAGACTGCTCTTTCGATTAATTTTTATTCTCAGAATTAAAATCTCAGTTCTTTTTTCTCTTTCTTCTCGACCTATCAGAGAGATGCTTTCTCTTGCACGAATGACGAATTTTGTGTCGGTTTCCCAATTGGTACGATCTCGTTTTCCCTGTGTTCTGCTACCTGCAGTTGCTATCGTAGTATACTTTAACAGTTTCTTAAGCAAAAAATGAGGGTTTTTGCCTTATTTCTGTTTATTTGATCGGATATCAATCGAAAAGATTGATTAAAGGGAATCATTTTTAGTTTTTGTTAAATTTTTATAGTTTCGACTGTTTTTTTTTTTAATGCAGGTCGAATCAAAGAGAAATTTTGCTTTGTTTTCACTTTTGAGAAAAACTTGTGTTGTTTTAGGTATTTGATTTACATTGCTTGAATGTTCACAAGATTATGATAAAAAGGGAAGCCTTCGGATTGATCTCCAATCTTCGAGGCTTTATGGCTTTTAGCAAGATTAACCTCTCCGCCGTTTCTAGCTACCCTTATGGTTTAATAAGGCAGGATGGCCGTGGTAGGGTTCAGAATATTAATCTCGTTGAAAGTCGCTTTTCTGCTCCTACTTCTGGTAATCCTTCTAGATTGAGAAGGTCCTTGAATCAAAATGGTCTTCCCAGAAGAATAGATGATGGAAGTGCTACAGCACATGCTGTTGCTCCGCCGAGCCAGTTTTTTCATGGTTCTAGTGTACTTCTTGAGGATGAGGTTGGTGTGAATTTACTGAAAGGGTTTGGGGAGCCTCCTGGCATACCTAGTCGACAGAAATATGAGAAAATGGTTGTTGCTGTCGATGTTGATGAGGGTATCTATCTACAACCCTTTATCGATCTGTGTCAATTCTGTTCTTTGTTGTTCATCGAGGGTTCTGATGGCCTAAATAGTATGAATAAGAACTTAGGCTGTGTCCAGATTAATGTAGGTCTTTTACTTCTATCAATCTTCCAACTATAATTGATTTTTTTTAGATATTGAAGAGATTAGGTTTACTTAATCAATGATGGAACACTAGTTTTGTTTTTTTGTTTTTCTCAAAAGGCCCTCCTCCTATTGGAGACAATGTTATTATATGGAAAACCATGTGATCTGAGGAAATATAAATTTATAAAAAAAAAGCAGCTTTATGCCATTTGCTTGAAATTATTTGTTGAAACATTTTCTTTTTGGCTAAATCATGATTATAGGCATCCATGATACCCAATTATCCATTAATCTTATGCCTTTTAACTGCTCCAAGTTGCCCTTATAATGGAGATGCGTATTCGGTGTACCATCCTTATTATTTCTTGTACCTTTTAATGACTTCATGGTGTTAAATAAAGAAGATATTGCATTTAACATGCATTCTCTTGGCTATTGTACATTTTTTTAAATATGTTGGTCGGAGTTTCCTTTCCCTGAAAATGGGAATATATGATTTTTTTTTGTCAACAAAGAGAGAGATTAGATTGAATTTTAGAACTACTTAGCAATCTTATAAGTTCTTGTTTATTATCTTAGGAAATTTTGCATTAAGCTTGAACTATAGGCAATGTCCTCACCTCAGGAACAGAGGGACTAGATCCATCTTTTTTCTTGCCTCTGATTGTTTCTAGTGTATTATCAAATTGTTTTCACAATCTTATGAGCATCATATATTTTCTTCCCAAAGTTCGGCTAGAGAATTATTAGATGTATCAGGCTTTCTACTTCTGTGAATGTACTTCTAGATGTAGCTTTTAATTTCATTGATATAAGCACTTGTGAAGCACCATTTGTCAGAGAATAAACAGATTACTGCATTTTATTTCATCGATATAATGAAATGAAATGTTCAAATTTCATGTGGATATTAACATGTATGGGCAAGTACATATAACTCATTATATTTAGTTATTCTTGTTTTTTAAAAATTGTTCTCTTCATTTAGAAAATGTTCATAACCTTTTCATTATTTTTGAAATTTAATGATTGATTTGTAAAAGCTGTGTTTAAATATTTTGACAATGCAGACAGCTATGGATCCCTGAATGAGTTTTTGGGCCTTACTGGATTTTTTTGTGATTTCCTGGTGTAATTCAAAACTGAAATCACACTTGTGCATCATCCGAATACATGATCCATTAGATATATTTTTTTTTTTTTTTTCTGTTTAAGAAGTCTCTTGCAAGAGCAAATGCCAGGAGGAGCCATATATCAATTAGGCTTCTGGATTAGTTACTTTGGTATGCTTGTAATGCCCTGGGGCTGTGTAAGTCACATGTTAGTTTTGCTTTTAGATTTATCATCTAAACTGACATAATGACATTTCATCTTTTGATATTTCTACCAACCTATGAAGTCTTCATATTATTTTTGGCACTTTCTATAGGTTTATGTTTTCTCCATTATCTAGTGATTTTGTGTTTTTTTTTTTTTCATCGGTGTTAACAAAATGGATTTTCAAGGTGAAAGCTGACATTCTTCCTCCTTTTTTTTAGGGAGCATAGTGAATTGTATTGGCCTTTTTGATCTATTTGTATCCTGATTAGGGGTTTATTCTTTGAAGAGACTTTGCTTTGCTAGTTTTAAATTCCAACTAGTGGTGAGATTATTGGGTTCATGGTTTACGGGCAAAGCACTTAGAGCGTAAAGATTTTTTTAGCGTCTGTTCATTTTCTTCTACCTTTATTTAAGGATTTTTGCATGTCTTAAACTTGGTTGCTTACTGTATTGGACAATATTCCCTGCTAAATTCTTTAAGTGAATTATTAATCGAAAAGAAATGTAATAACAATAGTCTTTTAAACTAAACTATCAAATCAATAGTTGTCTACTTTTTCTTACAATTTTTTATATTTTCCTAATTGACAGTCCTTGGAAGCTTTCTCTCTGCATTGAATAAGTTTATTACAGATCACTATGGATTGGATCATGAAGTTTCAGAATATTATGTCTACGAGTTCTATAGGGTATTCTCCTAATCTCCTTTACCTCAAAGATTTGTCTTTTTTTTTTTTCTGTTTGTCATATGAAGCATTTTCCTTACTATAGTTTTGGAGGGATTTTTTATTATTTTACCTATTTCCTCATTTTATTTCTGTTTTCGTTCCATAATAAACAGATTTGGAATTGTTCTCGAGCAGAAGGTATTACTATTCGTTATATGTTCAAATCATCCAAAATTCCATCAATTTTTATTTCATGGAATTTTGTCACTTTTTATTGATGCCCTGTTCATGTATATTGTAACAATATTTTGCAGCTGATATGCGAGTCCATGAATTTTATAATTCTCTCTCCTTCAGAATAGGAATTGATCCCATCCCTGGCTCTCAAGCCGTTCTTCGAAATCTTTCAACATTTTGTGATCTATCAGTTGTTACGTAAGCCTCCTTTTAATGTACTATTTAAATATTCTCCATCATGGAAGCAAATATTTTCATGTTTGTCACATTCTTACTCGATCCTATTCCTCCTTAGCAGATCTCGGCAAAATGTGATCAAAGCTAACACAATTGATTGGATTGAGAAGCATTATCCCGGCATGTTTAAGGAGATCCAATTTGGAAATCACTTTGCCTTGAATGGGAAATCAAGGCCAAAATCTGAGATTTGCAGGTTAGTTATTGATAGTTTCTTAAGCATCAACTTGAATTGATTATTTTTGAAGTACCCAATAGCTCGGTTAAATATTAGTTTGGCATTAAATGGAATAGATGCATTTGTTTTAGTTCATTAAAACTTTTGCTGTTTGACCGTCAAAAACGTGCATTTGTTAAAAAATACTAATATCTAAACATATGTAAATTAAAATTTGCCATATTAATATATCGGGATAAAGTTTGAATTCCATTTATTAGATATGTCTTGGATATTCAAGTGTAAATTAAAATAAAGTCAAGTTGGTCTTAATAATTGAGAAAATATTTCAAACCAAAATAGAATACTTAACTTTAATTAATATCTTCAGATTTCTCTTTTTCTTTTTTTCGTATTATTAAATATTTGATATTGTAGGGCTTATATCAAAACTAGAGAGTTATTTTGGTAATTGCAAATTAAAGCCTAATCTTATTTCCATCGAGTATTAAACCATACTTTGGTGATTCAGGGACCTTGTGCTTCTCTTCTCAAAACTAATAAATAGAGGCTAGTCGTTTTGGCAATTCATGTCTCTCTCTAAGTTGTAATATGTAGAGTTTCTGGCTATATTTGTACTTCCCAATAGAGATTGTGATAGTGATCGTTTAAGGAAGGAGATCATTTGCTTTGTGCTTGGAAATCTGGTAAGAGAATATTTCTTCTTCTATTCTTTGGCTTTCTTGTGAGAAATATTACTCCATATGTAGTGAGATTTTCTCCAATACTTAATTAATTTTTGCAAAAAAGGATTTTCTATTATTTTTTCTCTCTCTTAGATTGTACTCCATAGTTTGGTAATAAACTTTTTGTGCCAACTCACACTGTGAATGTAGGTTATTTTGACTTAACAACATAAATCCTAATTTTTTCTTTTGTGTGTTATTGTTTTAGTGCTCTCTATTTTATTTATGTGTAGTGCTAGTTTTGTGTCCCTTTGGGTAAATCCATTGCTCTTTTTAATGTTCTCAAAAAGAGGCGATTTGGCCCTTTTGCTACAACAAATTGGTATAAGATTTGCTACATTAATTCTTCGGAAATGGTGTCATTCAATGAATCAAAGTCTTCTTCCACCACTACTAAGTATGAGTTTGAGTAGTTCAATGGAAAAAATGATTTCAATATTGAGAAAATGAAGATCAAAGTATCTTTGCCTTAGGTTTATGTATGGCATTGAAAAGAAGGATTCCCTAACATGGATAAAAAATTGCTTAATTCGGCTGTCCATAGTTTGGGAGATGGACTTTTTTCACAGCGTAATAGATTAGAGTACTATATAGGATATGTAAGAAAAGTTGAAGCCCCTCTACATTATAAATTTAGTATCTGTTTTAATTTGAAGGAAAAATTGTTTGTATTTCTCATGAACGAGGGCACATGACTACTAGAACAGTTGTTTTCCCACAATAGGTTTTTGTCAGGTTTTGCAAATTTGGATGGGAATATTGAATAGAAAGATGATGCTTTTATCTTGCTATGCTTTCCATCATCCTCTGATGAGCATATTGCTACTATGTTGATGTTCTGATAGGACTCTATTTTTATAACAAAGATGAAATCTTTTAATCTATCAAATGGGTTGAGAAAGAAGGTACAAGGTGTAAGACCAACCATGCAACTTACTTGTGAGGACAAGAAGCTTGGAGAAAGCGACTGAGGAAGAAAGATGAAAATCTAGATCAAAGTTAAAAAAGAAAGGTTATGTAGGCTTGTGATTCGATCCAAGCAAATCGGACTTTGTGAAGGCTCGAGTTTGGTTTAAACTTTTTATAGGCCCGATTTTTTTGCTGAGAAAATGACCATTACTCTTTATAAAGGATCAGAATGATCCTCAATCATATTAGAAGATCTTTTGATCCTTCAAGTCCTTAAAAAAGAATCAAAATATTCTTATGGTGGGATTATTTTGATTCCTCTTTAAGGAATTGAGGGACCAAAATGATTATTTTAGATAGTTGTTGACTAATTTGATCTTTTATTAAGAGTCAAGGGATCATTTTGGGCTTTTTCTCTTTTTCTTTTTTTTTTTCTTGAGCATAACCTGGGCTCAAATATGCTGAACTTAAGCTCGACTCAATTCTGATATTGCACCTTAAATTGAGCTCTAACTTGACCAATTTTTCATAGCAAGAAATGAATTCTTAAAATGCTACGCACATGAAATAATAACCATTATGTAACCTAAAAGTATCATGCCATTAAAAACTTTTTTCTATACAAATTTATCATAGATTGAATTATCCATATATGAGAATAACGAGAAAATCCCCTCAAATTTTGATTAGATATTACAAATTTTATATAGTATTTGATCTTCTCCACTCATTGTTCTTGAATTCTTTTTTTTTTTTTTTGCTTTTGGTTTTTTGCTGCGCCTCTTGGGCTTCATTTGGGACGGCTTTCGTACTGTTTCTTAAAGCGGCTTTTCAGTACAAAATTTTAATTTTTGTATTAAAAATTAATTTTAAGAAGCAGTTAAAAAGCAGTCCCAAACAGAGCTTTAGTTTGTACTTCCCAATACATTGATAGTGAATTTGTTTGTACCTCCACAGCACATGTAGGTAATTCTTGACTGAAGCACATATATCTTTTCTTATCTGTGTGGTTTTTTTATTGTTTTCTATCATATTTGCATGTGGTGTTGTCTCTTTCTCAAATTTTGCATAGGAACTCTGTAATCTTAATTTTAGACTTTTAGTTAGTCTTTATTTATTTTCTCATCACAATGGGGTTATATTTTGACCTGTTACTTATCAGATGATATTCTGATGAAATATTGTCTATTTATCACCACAATTGTATTTAAAGTCACGATATATCATTTATAATTTTATAAACCAACCATTTTGTATAATTCAACCCCAATTGTGTTAGATGCTGGTGATAAACTTTCTTTATGATTAGTAGATGTAAGTAATTAATTGGTGGGATCGATTTTCTTGAGTTCCATATAATATATGATGTCATAATTATTGTTTTGAGTTACTAGAAATTCGTTCGGATGAATAAAATAGTTTGTTCGGATGTTGTGGTATAAGTCCAGACCTCAGTAGCTACAACCTTCTTACCTTCTTTTGAAGGCGAATGTCTTGGCAACAATAGATCTGCACAGTACTGAACATAGAAGTTCGTAAGGGACTCCTCATTGGGAAAATGCCTTGGTGAGCTTAGCTCTCTGTAAAATTAGGAGATTCACTTGAGATTGTGGATGGATCAAAGCCTCAACAACCACCTCTCTTGAAATTTTATTATATGAAGTCTGTTTTAGGGCTATGAATAGGGACAATGTCTCAATTACTACAATCACATTGGGGACTGTATTAAGAAGTCCACTTGGGGATATGAGCTAGGTTTCATTTGAGATAATTTTTTTATTGTTTTACTTTTTTGACTGCAACCACATATTTTGTTTGGCCATTATTTTCCTATTGCTTTAAACAATTTTTTTTTTTTCTAGAAAGTTGTTTTCTGCAATAGCTTTAAAAAGTTACTTTCTCTATAACAATTTTACAAAGTTGAACAAAAGATGTCCCAAACAAAACCGTAAGCTAATGCCTTGATAACCAAAACCTTCAATGAGGATTTTATTAAGCTTATGCCTTAACGACCAAAACCTCAGTTAGAATCATTAAGTTGTTTTGTGCTATGACCTAGGATAATGCCTCAATGATGACATCCTTGCTTGAGATTGAAATTAAGAAACTACTTAGGATTGTGGCCTAGACTTCATTTGGTTCTTTCTATCCTTTTGTAAAAGATAGTTTTAGAAATATTGATTAAGGGAATGGAGTTGTCTAATGGAAAAGCAAATATAAAAACCTTTTCAAAACAGTAGAAAAATGAAGTTCCCTAAAAAGCATTTATGTAGAAGCATCTCATCCAAACAGTGACTAAAACATAATTTTGTCGTTTCTAAACAGAAAACTTAAAAAAAGGCCGAAACAAATGAGACCCTAGTTTAATGCCTCAACGGCTACAACCTCGGTCGAGAGACTTAAAAATTCCACATGGAGTTGTGGCCAGAGCTACCACCTCAGCAATCACATGGATCTATTCCGATCGCTTTAAAATGATCATAATTGGATGGTCATATTTATGTCGAAACCTCGACATTATTGCCGATCCGATACTTATCAAGATTTTGATCCCTTTCATCAAATGATTGGAATTAATCATGAGCTATTGTTCAATGCCACATCACTAACATCTCAAATTTAATTTATATTTCATATTTTTGACTGCATCTGGGTGTTGTAGATCTCTTGGTGCTCGAGTACTGATAGATGATAACCCAAGATACGCTCTTGAATGTGCTGAGGCTGGCATCAAGGTTCTGCTCTTTAACTACCACAACTCTTATCCATGGTGCAAGGATGGCTATGTAGATTCCCACAGCCTTATTACCAAGGTTTATAGCTGGGAAGAGGTAGAACAACACTTGATATCATGGGCTGCTGCTGCATGGAAATGACTATGCGTTCATTTTATGCTTTTACAGGTTTGGATTCTTGGTGCATAAAAACTAGTTAAAGCTAGTTTACTTGAGGGAGGCTTTAAAAGTTTTTTTTTTTTTTTTTCATTTTTTTATCAATCAGCAACTGTAAAATAGTAATAATTGCGCTTTTAATCCATTGAAAGCATTCTGAAAGCTTTTATGGCCATGTTACCGGCTTCAAATTTATTTGAAAAAAAAAAAAAGTTTATTTTATGATCATTCTATTAAGAAAAATTGTTCATTTAATTTAGCTATTTAAGAAATTAATGGATTATTATTTTTAATTTTATTAAATTTTTGTTGTGAAATGCAAACATTTATTAGTTTCAGTCAAATTTCGCACATTAATTGAGTAAACCTTTCCATAAAATTCTATATGCCTATTTTTAAATTCTAAATTTTTGGATGAGAAACTCTTTCTAATTTTTAAAATCTCATTTTTAGGAAAAGAATATAAACCGTATAATTAATAATTTATTTTAAATTAATTTTAGGAGTAATATTAAAATTTAAAGAGAATATTATTGTAACATTTTTAAAAATTGATAGCAATCGAAGTGGTTTGATTATTTATTCAAATGGGACTCAAATCGAATATCATCAACTTATAACCCAACTTGAATGATTTTAGTCTTGATCTTCAGCCAAAGGCAGATTTCACTCAAATGTGATCTTATTTACTACGAAATTTTACGTACAATAAAAACGTTGGGCAGTAAATCAAAGGGAAATGAAATTGAGCTTAATATACTAATAATAATTTTGTTTTGAAATAAAAATTTTTATACTAAAAAAAACATTTTATGAAACAGTAAGAAAATGTCCCAAATGAAATAAAAGACTTCATTTGAGATGGCTTTCTCAATGCTTAAAATAGTTTTCTTTCTAGAAAGCTGCTTTAAAATAAAAAAAAAAATCACCTCAAATGTTTGGGACGGCTTTTTTACTGTTTTATCGTATAAAAATTTTAATTTTTATACTAAAAATTTGCTTCAAGAATCAATAAAAATACCATTCCAAATGAAAGCTAAGGCTTCGTTTGGGATGGCTTTTTTATTGCTTTTTAAACGGAATTTTAGTACAAAATTTTTTAATTTTGTACTAAAACTCTGTTTTAAAAAGCAATAAAAAAGCCGTCCCAAACAAAGCCTAAGTCTATATAAGTGAGACCCAACCAGTCATTTTTATATCAATATATTGTGAGATCACACGTAAACTTCTCATGCTTAATAAATTATAACCCTTTCAATTAAAAATATCATCAAATATCATTCACCAAAAATTCACCTGGAATCTTCATGGGATATATACACTCATAAAATTTAGTAATCAACATGGAAGAATGGTCGTCTCATGGGAGCTATATATCCCATTAACTATTCGATTTTAATCATATTTTTTCCAACATTAAGAAATCATATGCCTAAACACAAACAACGAACAAAATAAAAATAGAATCCACCTTCACCGAAAAAATCAAAAAATAGCACGAAGAGATTGAAATTTTTTGCCACAACAAATAGATCCGTTTGATTCTGCAATATCCAACACAAAGGCAAGCAGAAGATTCATATAAAATTAGCATAGCAGAATCGGATGTCAAAGCTGGAAGAGAGGCAAAGCCATGACTACACCGAAGACAGATGCAAGTAGCAAAAGATGCCAAAGGGAGACATTTCTGGTATGCCGCCTGTTCCTCACAATGTTTGCTGGAATGTTCTGTTCTACAGCATTTTCTGGTCTTTTGGCTGCTTCATAAGTGGTCGATGGAGTGGGATTCGTTTGCTGATTCTGAGTTGGTTGCTCTGAAACAGATTGTTCTAAGGCACGGAGCTGATTATGCTTCTCCACATATTCAGGGAATAGTTTTTTGAAATTTGGGCAGTTTTTGCTGTCAACAAAAGAGTAAAATTTCCATTAGTAATCTGAGTTCAGATTAAGGCTTCATTTGGAACGGGTTTCTTACTGCTTGTTAAAGCAGGTTTCTAGTATAAAAAATTTAAATTTTAAACCAAAAAGTTATTTTAAGAAGTAATAAAAAAAGTTGTCCAAAAAAACATTAAATTAAACTGAGTACAGGAAGCTGTTTAAATGAAGCGAGTCCAAACTATCCTAATACATAGAACCCCCTTTACGGGGAAAAAAGTGCTGAGCCAAATGTATCGACAGTTAAAAATGAAAATTTTCTTGATTTGTGTCCGAATTTGATGCGCTTGTAAGACTACATCTCTCTTCGATTGGATCACATAAGTTGTCGACAAAAGAAATGAGTATTGGATTTATTTGTGTTAAAAAATCAACTAGCAAGCAATGATACACTAAGGTTTCGTTTGGGACGGCTTTCTTATTGCTTCTTAAATTAACTTTCTAGTATAAAAGTTTTAATTTTATATTAAAAAATAATTTTAAGAAGCAGTTAGAAAATCATCCCATATATATATATATATATATATATATATATATTAGGGGTTGTTTGGGTGGAAGCGTTAGCAGTGTAAACTGTAAAGCAGAAGGTTTGCAAGTATATTAAGTTTTTTGAGGATTGGTGGGAGAAAAAAGTAATTACAATGTAAAAATATTTTTTCTTTAAATACCTCGAAAGTTCTCTATCAACGCAGTTCAAAAGTGATAAATATGTTCGCACAGTTCCTTAAGTGCCCTTATGTGCGCCCCCTTTTTTCGAATTTTTATTGCGTCCTCCCACCTGACGCAGAGATGCGTCCTCCCAGAGCTAAAATCGCGCTAAAAAACGAGAAATGCCAAGTAAATATCGAGCAATACCAAACAATAACGAGGAATATCATCATGTGAAGACCAATACCGAGCTATACCGAGCAATAAAAAAAATACCTAGTTTTTTCTAGAGAAAACTCGGTATGTGCTCGGTATTGCTCGGTATAGCTCGGTATAACTCGGTATTGGTCTTCACATGATGATATTCCTCGTTATTACCAAATAATATCTAGCAATACCGAGCAAAAACCGAGTTTTTTGACGTTGGGAGGACGCATCTCTGCGTCAGGTGGGAGGACGCAATAAAAATTCCCTTTTTTCACTATGTTCGCCTTCCAAACATTCTTTCTCTGCCTAGCTTCAACGCATCCTACAAGTTAATACTACAAGGTTGCCTCAACCTGGCTATGTAACCTCTTGCAATGCCACTTTCTTGATGAAACCATCCCACCATACAACATGCTTGGTCTTCATTGGCCGTCAACTCCCTCCTGCTTTGCCTCCATTTCTAATCAATATTTTTAACCTTCTCTTGGGATGAAAACCATACAGTTGATCGGCTCTAGGTCTGATTGCCTCAGCTGAATGTAGCAGGCTCGAGGTTTCCTAAATGTTTGGTTATTAGTAATTTTTTACTTAGGCTTCGTGTAGGATGGCTTTCTTACTGCTTCTTTAGGCAGCTTTTTACAGCAAAAAATTTAATTTTTATACTAGAAAGCTGCTTTAAGAAGTAGTTAAAAACCATCCCAAACGAAGCCTTATTCTACTGCTCGAATGATATGGATATTAGCTCTTGTTGTTTTCTATATTTTGAGAAAAAAATCATTTATCAATAGTTGTGGAGTTAACTGTACAATAGTGAGAAGGCAACCTTACCACTGCTTTTTATTGAAGCTTCACTCTTCATTTTATATCAAGCCAAACTAAAAGATTTACTTTACTAGCAAAAAAAAGCTACGAGAAATCAGAAATTAAAAAAATTACTATTGCATTCCAAAACATAAATTCTAAATGATTGCAACCAAGCAGCCCCTTAATGCAGCATTATTTCCTTTTGTCAAACCCCAGCTTTCACCATCGTTAATGTGGCTAGATTATTAAAAAGTTGATCAAGAGAAAAGAAGAGATTTCCTATTGTGGCAGATAAACCGTTACCTTTGTGTCAAATCTTCAACAATGATGGTTTGATAAATCTAATGGCAGATATGCAAGCAAAGTTCAATAAAACTACCTCCCAATAACGTTTGTTTTAAATAAACAGGTAAGTCTTAGCGGTATAACTTGAAGCAGTATCACAAGTTTAACTCCGAAAATTATATAGCTATTCAAACTATGATAGTTCAACAAATCACCATTATAAGGGGCTTCAAAGAATTCACCTTTCACAATTATATGCAAGCGAAGCCTTGGCCAAGCGTCGCTTTTCATCATCTGTACTCTTAATGCTTCCCGTAGTTTGACTATCATCCATCTGCGTACATAAACCATAAGATTTAAGCATATAAATAGGAAGATCAAGCATTCCCATATTTTAGAAAGGAGGATGCCTTAATTATCCTTGAAACCTACAGAATCTGATAAAATGCAATTTTTATTTATTTATATTTTTTTAAGGAATATCAAGTTCCAAAACTATCAGTTATGGCATCTAAGTTCACACAAATAGATAAATCTGACACAAAAAAGTTATATGATTACTTAACATTTTACTGAAAAAAAAAAAAACCAACAGTAATACCATTAAGTGGTGATTATGCAACCAAAAAAGATAGAATGAGTATAAGAACAATTTAATTCGATGGATTGACCTGAAGTTCAATCAATTTAGATAAATAGAAAAATCATTTAAAATTAGCAAAAAAAAATATATATATATATATATATATATATATATATATATATATATATATATATATATATATATATATATATATATATATATATACACACACACACACACATTTTACTCATTTATAAAAAATATCAATACTTGAGGCAATGGCCAACAACTACACCTAAAAAATTAAAATTCCTTAAGCATCACATTTCAAAGGTATTTCATATATTCCCAACACGCCATTTAATATGCCTAACAGTATTGCCTACCACCTAGTTCTACTAAAAAAAAAAAGAAACATCACTTACAAACGGGCTCTCCAATTCGAACCCCATTCATATTTCTATTGATAAAGGAGAAAAAACCCCATTAGCCTTTATGCCCGTACCAATTTTTATAATCTAGCCAACCCATACAATCATCATCTTGCTCCCATGCAGTAGCTATCCCAGCAAAATATCCTCTCTCTTGCTACAAATCTCCAATAGAGCATAACTCTCCAAGTTACAATTGAAGACCTCTCTCTAAGCCTCCATCAGAAAATTCTCCCATCCACTGATCCATCATAATCATGCCATGGAACTTACACCTTATCCTCGATCACCATATATATTGCCATCATTAAGCCATATATGAAACCAACGTTTAAAATTGTGCAATTGGTTATTTAAGTGTCTTTTTCATGAGGAAGAAGCTGACATTTTGAAGTGCACGTCTTAAAATTAAATGATTAAAATAATTTAAAAATAAATTATTTGAAAGTAATCTTCCTCACGCTCAACACTACGTAGCATCAAATTTTGAGCTCAATTTCCTCTTAAAAAAAGCTTTGAGAGTGATCCAAAATTATCAAAGTACACCAAAAATTTTATTAAAATACTTAATGATATGTAAAAATGAATTAAATTAGTAAATATAAACAAGATGTCCAAACTTAACAAGTTAACATGTCCTCGTTCCTCAAATGAATTATGGCCTATGATGCACCGACACTTCTACTCAACGAGGTATGCAGTGCTTGACATGTATTGAACACAACAAGCCTTCGACACATGTTAGATATGCCAAAGACGTGTGCAATTAAAAAATATAAAAAACAAATTGTACACGCATATGCTGAATATTTTATGATTATTTTTTTTAAATACGATTTCTTGTAATTCAAATTTTTATTTATCAAAAAAAAACTAAATTTCTTATTTCTTATCTACTAATTCAATAGCCTGCACCAAAAATCTCAACTCCCTGAACATTCTCATTTTCATTTTTCTTTAGTGATCACAACTAGGGTTTCATAATAATACTTGATGTCATCTCAACATCGACATCCGACACTTTCACAACATCAATGTTTCAAAACCATCTCAACATCAAAATCTGATGTTGTCTTGAATTCAACGCTCGACGCCAACAATTTTTGCACACACAATCACACCCCTACACCGCCTTGACATCTCATATTTCTCCAACGTCATTTCAACATCCACAACCAATGCTATCTCGACATCGAGGGCGTCGTCTTGATATCGACACCCAATGCCCAATCCACAACATTGATGCCCGACTCTCAACACCATTATCATCTCCCCTCTTGATACCTAACACACGACATCGATGTCTCATTCGAGGCATCAAAATATTAATTATTTTAAGCACAAATTTTAATTAAATGACTATTTATTTTTAAATTCTTATTAATAGTATATTTATTCAATTTATGTACACTAATTTCAAGATATTAAAATTTTAATACTATTTCCAACTCACATCCGTGTCATATATTTTTAATAATTGAAATATTTGTTGTTCGTGCTGCATCATATCTTTGTTATTGTATCCATGTTTATAGATCATAGATTATGGGTTTTATGAAGTAGGCTTAGGTGTAAATCATAATGTTAATTAAGCTTTGGGATAACCAATTAAAAAAGCCTAACACTCCATAACATAAAAATTGAGGCATACATCCATAATAAACGCCTCAAATAGCACCACAACAATTATAACATATCATTCCACAACCCCACGTGAGGTTATGCCTCAAAGTGATTTCTGTGTGATTTGACCTAACTTCATAATGCACAATTTTAAACCATGCCCAAAACCAAGCATTTCTCGCAACCTTCATTGCCCCTTAATCCAGAGTAGCATCATCATTGATCATCTCTTAAAGAGATTATCAAATTCAATAAGGCGCCTCAAAGATCTGATCTTCAAACTTCATACATTGATTAGCTATCCTCAACATAGGTGCTAAATGTGAAGGATTCAATTGTGATGACTTTAAATTTCGCATCAAGAACAAAAGACAAGTGTATGCATCTCTTGGTGTTTTCCACTAACTATCTTGGGGATTTGTCTCGACCCCAATCTTAGCAATGCAAAACTACTTTGATAAACTCGTCATTCCATACCTAGCTCGTCACAACACCTTAAAAATAGTTTAAGTACATTGGTAATACTTACAATCACTCGGATATCCACTTTAAGGCACTTAGAAATTTTCATGGCAGTGTTTTTATCTCCTCAGAAGTACATCTACTGACTTCAACTTTTTTAGGTTTCCAGCAAAGCATGTCGACACATGGATTCATATTGGTGTCATAGTTGTTAAGTCTGCCTTCACCCCTAACTACTCCCACCAATCAGCACATGCAACTCCTCTTCACCATCTCTTAGCACTTTCCCATTATAGTGTCTGCATATATGGGCCACCTCTCTTAGGTACACGACCACTTCTACAAAGGACTTGGCCTCCTCATTGAATTGTTCAACCACATTCTTGGTTCTCTCGATCATATGTCCAATTGCCTCAACAAATAATAGTAAGGGGGTTAACATATCATTGACACTTCTACGTGAACTCTCCAAAGATGTCGATATTCAACTCAAAAAAATTTCATGTCTCATCTCTAATATATCAAGATTTCAATAGAATAATGAGGCTCTCTAATGGGGACATCCGACCGTGAAAATTTTATCAGAGCAGGAACCAGAGATCGACGGCCACGATTAGGCCACTTTATTTTTGATCTATTATTTGTATTTGATTTTATTCATGTATTTTTTTTCATTTTTACCCTCACTTGAGGGAGTAGGCTTATTTAACCCTAGGTGGTACTTCTGTCTTTAAAAATGTCATTGTATTTTGACTATTTATAGCCCTTTCCCCTCATTTGAGAGGATGATGATCAATATTATGAAAATTTTAGCACTTGTGTTCTTGGAGTTGTGAAAGCTCTTATGAGAGTGGAAGTCCCTAGTTGAGGACAAAATAATATCCATCAGCCCCAAGAAGCATCCAGGCTAATGGCCATCTCCTCCACCAATTTCTTCAGACATCAGAGTGCTGCCCAAACTCTCTGGAGATGCCATATTGTTGTTTGAATTTGAGATAAGACTTTGCACTACTGCCCTTCCTTCAAAAGCGAGCACACATCGTCGTCGTTATCCCATATCTCCTATTTTGGGTAAACTCTCTCCCTTCCTCGCACCTTTTAATCCTCCATCAAACTTGTCATTGTGTGATCATGAAGATCTATCCGCATCGCCCAAATTAAGAGTTTAAGTAAGTGGATTCCCATAGTGACTATTCTACTTGTTAAATTAGGGATTCCTTTTAAAAACCCTACATTCGCATGGCATAATTTGCTATGATTATTTTATGGTTCTACTCTTGTGTAATTAATAACCTAAGCTTAATCACCAACTTGTTGGCTTAAAACTTTGTTAAGAAATGCGAGAAGTTGACTAATTACAAAACTCTATTCCTGTTTGTGTAATTTTCCAATCGCTTGCATTTACTATTACATGTAGTCCTACATCACTCTCACCATTTCGTAAAACACTTTTCTCTTTTCTGAAGCATATCAGCTCGGAAACTTGTCTCCGAGCTCGTCAACCCCAGTTCTTCATTTGACAATGCCATCCCCTCATTCATCAAATACATTAAGTCACTGGGCAAGTTTATTGCTCCATTCTGGAACTCTATTTTTTAAGCAGCCATAGTTAAACAACCTTTATCTTCGCAATCAGCTCTTTCAAGGATGTGTTTGAGACATAATTACTGCACATTACTTCTAATTTTCTGACATGATATGACTAAATAATGCATTTATATCCGCCTATCAATATATAATTTAACTTATCTATTATGTCCATACATTACATATATTCTTCTCAGCAAAAAATATTGGCTTCTCAACAAGCTGGTTGATCCTCCAAGCAAGGTAAATGTCCTTGGCATGATTTGTAATGTTCTCAGCCAGATATTTAACACCTCACTAAGGCATGTAAGCTATTTAGTTAAATGGGCAAGCGCTTGGATGACAACAACCATATTCTTAAAATAATTCCAAATGCTATACGCATTTAATTGATTCTTGGATCTGGCAAACTCTCAAGAATAACCACACATATATATTTGGATTCATATATTGTACTCACCAGGTATTGTCCACATACTGGTGAAGCTTTGTTTTAAATGCATTTGGTGACATATAAAGAAGAAGGTACTCATTTGAATAAGAAGGTTCTGCAAACACCATCAGCTGAGTCACATTAATTTGAATCCTATGAGAGTATCTGAACTGTCCAGGCATACACACAATCAGGATGGCTATATCACATAACTACTGGGTTGGATCTCTATTATTTTCAAACAACATGACACGTACACCTCCACGACATGCAGGTGACACAATAAATATTAGTCCCAAAAGGGTATAATAATCATAATCAGGCCCAAAAAGGTCCATATAAATTAAATATATGCAATACGTGAGTTTTGGTCCTCTCTTAAGAGGTACAGAAGCAACAATAATAATGCATCCAGGTGTTCTCCCAAGAGGCCTCCACCTGACTTACCTGCTAATATATATAATTATTATACAAATGTTTCTACTACTGTTTCATCATAAATATGTTACTTCATTAAGTTTATTCCTCTTTCTTCACAAATTCCCGAATGAATTGTGTTCTATAACTACTCATTTATGAGTAAGACAAGAGACCACACTTCATCATTTTCAAACCATGGCGACTAATTAGGCTCCTTAAAAGCCATGGTTGCAACCCATTTGATTTTAGCAGATTGGTCCACCAAGTTTAACTATCACAAGGGATTAATGAGACCTCCAATCCAATATCGAGTTGACTACCTATGCCCTCTCCAATCTAATGCTGACAACTTCCAGCCCATAATAGTACAAATGACATCGTTAAGAGTGTTCTCTATCTACAAGAGAGATATTTAACTACGGGGAACTTGCATCCATAAAAAATCTCAATCTCCTATAATTAAAATAAATCCTCTACAAGGGAAATCTCCATGAAACGCAAAGAAATCTACCCTGGAAATTCCATAATGTTCTTCGTGAAATCCCAATTGAGGAGAAGAAATTTGTCAATAAGCATTAGCTTTTTAGGATCCACATACATACTCCCACAAAATCTCTCATGCACATTAAAAAATATATATTTTAATGTCTTTAAATTTCATCAAAAAGTTATATTTAAAGTTTGAAGTTATTTTATCTATAACTAGTCCTCTTTTTTTACTGTGTATAAGTGTAAAATTAATTTAAGTTGCACACTAAAACTATTAATATATTGAGACCTTTTTCAGATCACATAGTCTAAATTATTTTACAATTCTTCAAGTATCAATGTATATGCTTTCTATTTGTTTATTAAAAGTGAGGTCTATTATAAGACTTATAGCAGTTTAATTGCTAAATTAAATCCTAGCCACGGCATAAGCTTCATGATCACGCAAATCATATTTCTAGATCAAATTGCCATTCTATGTGAGATTAGTATGCATTTATTGCGTATCAAACAAGAAAGCATAGTACTTGCAACATTACCAAACAAAGTGTTACATTACTTAGCCTAAGACAAAAGGGACAAATAGGACTTAAACTAGTGCTTCCATGCCCATGAGAATAAAACTTGGACGTTTAATATATCCCTCCTTTTATTGAGTAAGAAATAACCCGTTAAATCTAAACATCACTCATCCAAATAAGGGGCAATTCAGATGAAACACATACACTAGCAAAAACGCATCGCAGATCCGTAATGTTGTATATTACAAGGAAAAGGCCAAGAAAGTTGCAGGTGAAGTGAATACAACAAAAAAAAAACATTATTATAGCTGGTGTAAAATGAACGTACCATAAAAGAGAGAAGTCCTGTAAGAATGCTGCATATAAAATGCAAAAAGAGAGAAAAATATAGTTAGATAACTGTAGTAAAGATGTAAAAAGAAATCTAAGGACACTTTGCCCATATGCCTAACTAATAATGATATAACATTACTAATTAAAGGTCCCTTCCACATATACATCAAACCATGTATGTAATCAAGCATGCATCTATATCCATTTAAAGGTCGAACAAAAGATGTACAATTGAGGAATTTAGATAGCTCATAGAGTCAAAAGACAGAAATCCTTGAGAGCATGTAGCATTACCCCATACTAGTGTTATTTGCCATTACCTTGATACAGACCAGATTGGGTTCCAACTCTCTGGATGAACTGAAAGATGGTGACAAGTTAAAATCAACTTTACTGTCAAAAATTAAGAAACGATTTCTGTAAAGAAACTTACAATCACTCATAGATAAGCAGATCTTTTTGTGAGGTGCAAATCGTCCACTAGGAGTTATCATGCTAGAAAACATAAGAAGGAATAAACAGAATTATACAAAAAAAGACCCGAATAAAAAAAAATAGTTACAACAGTTTTGAACAGTAGCTATTTATTTATCGTTAACCGAAGGCACGAGTAAGCTACCTAATGCTTGGAGGCTTGTATGGATATTCAGGAGGAAATTTGACTTTTCCATAATAATATCCACCTGCAAGTTAAAATCAATAAGACAACAGAGACATCAAGAAAAGGAAAATAATTGGTGGATGAAATAGCATTACTAAGAGAAACTTATTGATAAATATACTATTAGCACAGAATGATTCTACAAAAACCAGCAAAAAGTAATAAGACATTCATACTACACAATTACTGAAAGGGCAAACTAAAATTCGTAGCAATGACAATATAATATCAAATCCATTAATCAAGCTAAAGTAAAATATGTTATAAGCATTTTAATTACCTTGAAACGGTGTGCCAGCGCTTCCCTCAAGAACATAGTCTGAATGGAGGGCATTACATTAATCAGTGCCAAGCATAATGATATAGGTAGAAATATATCGAAAAGAGGAAAAACTCAAGTTCAAATAAAATATTATTGGACCAAAAAGCTTTTAACAGTCGGAACAAAATAATTAAATTTCAAGTCAAAGAGAAACCTTGGATTTATCAAGGTGATACACATACATTTAACTAGGCATTTATTTTCATATCAATTACTCGGGGAAATTATGGGCAGAAATAGTTATAATTAATTAGTATAACTACAAATAGTCATTAATATTAGGTAAATAATTATTATCTAAATAAAAATTTGATTAAGTAAATCACTGAATCGCTATATTGAATGTTACCTATTTCTTCCTATTTAATCTGTAGAACCATCTAAATGAAGTAAAGCAATTTGTGCAATAATTTATTTGTCATGGTATTAGAACCAATGCACTAAATCGGTCTTCATTTTTTTTTCCCTTCATAAAGATCCCATGAGGATCCATGAGCCTAGTTTTGGTTTTGCTAGGCTAACTACTGTTCATCAAATTCAAATCACCATTAGTTGAAACAAGAATATGAGGTTGACTAAGAATAAACTTTTGTTCCTATAACCAAAATGACAACTGTATGAATTATTTCAATTCTTGCTTCACAAAGATTGTCACTTCACCAAATGGATGTTAAAAGTACATTTCTTCATAGTGATCTCAATGAAGAAATCTATATGACTCTGTCAGCTGGTATTCCTACTCCTACAGAAGAATGCAAACAAAAGTGGATTAAAAAGGCACCTTGTGCATGGTTTCATGAATTTAGAACAACCCTATTTAAATTCTATTTTAATCAAAGCCAATATGATTCAACATTATTTCTTTATAAGATCTCTTGTGGAATTGCTCTTCTTCTAGTTTATGCTGATGATATTTATCATTACTATAATAGATTTTAATTTTAATTATTAATCTACAAAAATATTTTCTAGCCACTGTTCATATGAAAATTTTTTGTGCTCTTATCTATTTCTTAGATTTGAATGTGGCACTCATGTCTCTGGTACATACTTAAACCAACATAAGTATACACAAGGCCTGGTTCCTTCAGATAGCCTATAAAATACAACCCCTATGGACACTCATTTATAAGTAAACACGAAGTATCATAGTGAAGAAAGTGATCTTCTTCCCGATACCACTACATTCAGACAATTAGTAGGCACTTTAAACCATTTAACAATTACCTAACTAGATATTTCTTCACAAGACAATTTATATTAAATACTCATCGCTCGTATTTAGCTACCATTCAAGGAATCATTCTTTCCATTTGATTCACCTCAACTTTTGAGATAAATGATGTGAATTGGGACGCATTGATCACAACGCTCAATCATAGGTAGGTATATGTGTTTTTTGGTGATTTTTTGGTGATTCTTTGATCACCTGGAAAAATAAGAAATATCCATATAGGTGTAAATCATCTACTGAGTTTGAATATCATGCAATTTCTGCAACATGTTCACAGATGACCTGACTTCAAGAACTTCCGTCTGAACTTGGCTTTCTCAAAACAATCCTACTCTCCATGAAGACAACACCAATGACATCTAAACTGTCGCCAATCCAATTTATCAAGAGCAAACAAAACATATTAAAATTGATTGTCACTTAATTTCGGAAACTTCCAATAATTGTGTTATTTTGCTTACAAATATCTCCGCACACCTTCAAATGACACATTTACGAAGCCAAAAACAAGTTAAAAGAAATCAATTTCTTGTGGGCAAATTGATGCTTCGTAACAAATGGAGTAATTTGAGGGGGGATATCAACTTGATATGCACGCATTTAATTAAGCATTTTTTCATATCGATTATTCAAATAAATTATGGCTAGAAATAAGTATAATAAATTAACATAATTATAAATATTCAAAGATTAGGAAAATAACTATCTTTTGCTTTGTTTGGACAAATCTGATTGAGCAAATCCCTCAATCACTATCTTGTATGTTACCTAACATAATTCATGCACAACTCCATTTGTTTTATTATTATTATTATTATTAATGCACAACTCCATTTGTTGGTATTGACTATATCAATGATCAATTCTTAAAAGATATGTTTGCTTAGAACAATACATTAATATCCATTGTAAGTGGCATAATGCTGCCCAACCATGTTTAGAATATTCTGACAATCAATATGTTGAGAAACCAAATGGAAGCAACGTGATAAAGAGATCCTGCATATTCACTAAAAGGCACTAAAATAATAGTAAAAACTACAACAACAACAACAAATAAATCAGTTCACACAAGATGCGGCAAGCTGATATATGGGAAAAATATTATCCCTCTTCATTTTGTGCAAATAAACTTTAATTAGTAATCTTTAGTCATACAAAATTAAATATTCAAATGAATAAATTTTGAGCATGAAGGCGTGGACCTTTAAGAGAACGCTAGAGTTTAAACATTAAAGCATCCAAATAAAGGTCAAAGATTGTACAACTTGCAGATAGAATTATGCATTAGCGTCTAAACTAGTCAACTACAAAAGACCGGTTGGAAAGAAAAAAGAAAAAACCCTAAATACTATAATCATTAGTGATGATTCATAGCTCAAGGCTATATTGCCCTATTCCAAAAACACTTTTGTATACTGTGAATAAAAAAAATTAACAACAAAAGCAGCTGTATTGACAGCAAAAACTAAAAGCTATGCCTTTGCTAACACTAGGAGGTGGACATCAGAGAAAGACCCAACCAAGGAACCACAGGCTAGGTTTCAACAAAATGGTCAAAATAATAACAATGGTATCTGGTGAATGAGATCCAGATTTAATAAGCACATCCCTCATGTTCAGCGCCACTAGCTTGGTTGGAGATGAGGGGGTTGTTTTTGTGTGTGTGTGTGTGTGTGGGGGGGGGGGGGCGATGAGAATTTGTTATAGGTGGAAATGGAGAAAAAGCAAAAGTCTATGCCCCCACATAATTACCTACAGATAACAAGCAGGCCCACTGAGAAGTTAACAAAACCATTTTGAGGGCACCATGAAGTCCATTCTAAAGCTGGATTGGTGAATTGGACCAGGAATTGGAAAGTCTAATAACCAATTAAAAACAATACCCCTAAAATGGAATCATTATGAAGAGGAGCAAACAAAAAAAATTTCCCATCCAAATTATGTAAGTTAACAATTATTTAGTTAACCCAAATTTTCTTCCAAGCAAGAAGGTTTGGTAGGACTACTAGATTTAACAAGGGCGAAATCACATGAAGTGTACCAGTATGGAGGGAGTGCGGGGCTGAAAAAGAAGAAAATGATAGTTTTGGTCCTAAATATCAGTATATGCAATTCACAAAATTTAATGCTAAGTTGAGAAGAAAAGTGGATTAGAATAAAGCCACAAGATATTTTAACATATAACCGCATCTAAAGACAAAGAATTATTCAAATAACCAAAAAGGTAAAACCTAAAATAGTGCAACATTAAAAGGATTTAATGATCTCATATAATGGACCAAACTAGTTTAGTATACTCACGCCATTCTAGGATATCACTGGGTGATGGACAGGCTACAATCTGGGGAACTGGTTCCTGTAGATTGGCAGTGGATTAATTAAGCATTTAAAGTGGCAAATGAAAACAAAAAGTACAAAGATGTTCTGCTAAGAAAATTTAACATCTGTGATATGATATCTCGCAAAAAGAGAGTGCTACTAATAGGAAACACTTGAAGATCTCAAGTGAAAACCTATCAATCTTGGAAAAACAGCGAGAAATATCCACCAAACTCTGAGGAAAAACCAGAAAACAGCGATTTTATTGCATTAATCAAATATAACGAAAGGAAAATATCAAAATACCAAGATATAGTTAATCCTTAATTCGAGAGAATCTATCTCTCCCAATCCCCAGACATTGCTAGGGCCCAATACGCCAAGTACTAAAGACAACAAAATCAGCCACAATTATTAGATAACCCAAACCCTAATTTTCCCTTCCTACTTAAAGCATACAATTAAACAACACAAGCCAAATCCCTCTTCAACCCTAGCCGCCTCCTCCTTCCTAATGGGATTCCCTAGTGGGCCCCACAATTGCCTTGGGTGGCAACTCTCAAGGTGCGGACTTGCTTGGTCCACCTCATGTAAACCTTAGCCGGCCCTTTGCCTAGGTCCGGCTAAACTGGTCTAGCATGGAACGGTCTAACAATACCCTCATCCCAAAGAATCACCTTATCCTCAAGGAGTACTTCCAACACATTCACTTTCTTGGTCGCCATCAATACTCGGATTTTTTTTGGACTAAAAAATCCAGATAAAATTCAGCAGTCGGAATTCACAAAACAGCCCAAAAATAGTATAAAAAACTGCTCTAATACCAATTTGATAGGAAACAATTGAAGATCTCAAGTGAAAACCTATCAATATTGAATAAACAACGAGAAATATCCACCAAACTCCGAGGAAAAACCAGAAAACAACGATTTTATTACAATAATCAAATATAACGGAAGGAAAATACCAAGATACAGTTGATCCTCAATTCGAGAGAAGGATCTATATCTCTCAATCCCTAGACGCCGCTAGATCCCAAGATGCTAAGTACTAAGGGCAACAAAATCAACCACAATTATCAGATAACCCTAACCCAAATTTTTCCTTCCTTCTTAAAGCATACAATTAAACAACACAAGCCAAATCCCTCTACAGCCCTAGCCACCACCTCCTTCCTAATGGGATTCCCTAGTGGGCCCCACAATTGCCTTGGGCTGCAGCTCCCAAGGTGCGGACCTGCTTGGCCTGCCTCATGTAAACTTGAGCCAGCCATTTGCCTATGGCCGACTGGACCGGTCCAGCATGGACTATTCTAACAGTTACCCGAAGAAATAATAGAAATAACGAAAAATACCACAAAGAAAACTATGCATATAACATTTTGCATGAGTGAACCAAAAGTTAAACTATATTTTCTCTAATGGTTGATCATGAAATTCTGCAGATCTCCTGAATTAGATATAGTAGTGTTTATACAATAAAAAATCCAAGGGAAACTCAGCAAAAGTTTGATTGGATCATTGTGCATCCACAGGAAAAAATAAATAAAATGAGATGATCACATTATTAGCTTTACTTTAGAGCATGTCCTTTCTTCAAGTTCATATAAAGCAACAAACACCATCTTGAATAATCTTAAAAATCATAAATAACATTGAGACTTGGTTCACTAAAATTTGCTGCTGGAATCTTTACATGGAAACTATCTCTTCAATATAAAATTGCAAGCCTAGCACTCTAAGGTGATAATAGAAGCGACCATGGGAGGATTTTTTTTTTTTTTGGAGGGGGGGCAAAAAAAAAATCTTTATACAGTGCTCCATGACTGTCACCCTCTCTTTCCATCTCTCTTCTACCTATCTTCTCCAATGGACCGGTCTAACAAATTATTGTGAAAAGATTGTGGAGGAAAATGGCTAGGTCAAATATAACATGACTATAAGTTGTGCAAAAGATATATACAATAGAAATAACACATCATGTAACACTTAGCAAGGATGAGTGGAGAAGAAGAATTCATACTACAAACTCATAATAGTTGGATAAGAAAAATGATAATGATGACAAAGATGAAAGTTACTACATGTAAAAAAAAAATCATTTTAGTGAAAGATGAAAGGTTAACAAAAACAATTCTTAATCAATTTATGATGCATACGGAGCTAAGATGAACATACCTTACAGAGGGCATGGTATTCCTTTTGAAGCCGTTTCACACAAGCTCTCTCAGCCATCAGCTAGCTGACCTGGCTTCTGAATAGAAAGCAACGGACAGTACGACCTTAGTATGAAAGCTAAATCTCTAAGGGTAATCAAAGTTCGATGAAGCCAAAACTAAGAAACAACATCGAGCAATGGAGAACTCAAAACCCATTCAAAGTAAAGTAGAAGTGAAATAAAATGACTGCATAAAACAAACAATAATAGCAAAGTGAAGAATGTAAGATATTAGACTGACTTATATTCTGAACAGAGATAAATGCCAAAAACTTCTTATAGCATTTTAATACATAGACATAGAGAAATTTATAGAAAAATTGATCAACAAATTAATAATCTCTGAGAAATCACTGAATATTGACAAAAAGTTGCTTTCCTTCAATCATGCAGAAACCTACACCCGTGCTAAAAAGTTAGCAAAGCAGATTCAAATATGCAATGCAATCATTATCCAAACCCTTGAAAACCCAAAGGTTTTACAAAAGTATACAAAAAATAATTACAGCATGATTTTGTCCAACGATTGTCTAAATAAGTCAAACCAGGATTATGTAGAAGATTTCTTTAGGTGGATAAATAATTGGGGATGCACTACAGCTTAGTCCCCAAATTTCATAATTGGTTCCGAACAAAACAAAAGCTAAAGGCAAGTCCACAACTTAAAAGGTTTTTTAACGCTCTGGAAACTAATAATTAAAACTCTCCACAACCAAAAATCATTATAAACATAAATAAACTGTAGCAAACTAATAATTACCACAATAATCACACTATTCACTGTTATTGTTGGTGGTGGTGCTACTACTGCAATACTAATAAAAAAATTAATATCTGTACAATCATATATCTTCATTGTGAAAAAATTTCTATAATAGTACAAAAAGTTGTACCCAATGGAAGAGACTTTAACCAATGCAGGGTCTACGAAGTAGCTTATTTCCATGATCAAATTTCAAAACCATTTCCCAAAAAATAAAAAAGTAATCTCATGCATTCATTTTATCTTTATCCAAACAACTCCAAATTATTCCTTTTACACTACATTCATTTTATTCATTTTATCTTTATCCAAACAATTCCAAATTATTCCTTTTACACTACATTCATTTTTTCAGTCAATCAAATAGCCCCTTAATACTAGCAATAATAATAGCAAGAAAATAAACAACAACAACAATAATAATAATAATAATAATAATAATAGCACCTCTAAGATTATTGACAAAATTATATGGTTGTGATAAGTTCAAACTATTTAAAATGACCAGTAGCATACAACATCTAAAAAGGAAATCAATATATTATATAAATGTAACTGGCCACAAGCTTGAGAGTGGGATATAACACAACGACCATGTTGAAACCATCGCGGCTTGAAAATTATTTGATCAAATTTGAAAACATCCACTTTTCGACGAGGGTAAAATATCTCCATCAAAAAAGGCCCACTCATATTCTTAGAAGTTAGAATTTATATGATAATAGTTGTAAGGGAAAACTTCAAGCATAATGTATATTTTTTCCTAAAACATAAAAACTAAGGCAAAGAGCCAAGGTTGCACAAAAAATGATATAGGTAGATCTATCCAGTTAGGATTGTGGGTTAGGCTTAAGTTAGACATATATAATGATAGGCTAGCCGTAAATATAAGAGAAAAAAATCAGCAACTGCTTCTGTTGCAAGGATTAGCTTGCCAAGGAAAATTACAGACGTACCACATAAACATAGAGGTAAGATTGTGTACATCACCCTTTCCTTGGCTTTGCATTTGCAGGAGCTCAATGCACTAGTTATGCCATTTTTTATGTTAATTTGCAAGATTGAGGGAAGGAAAGCAGATTAATTTACAAGTTTATTAGCAACTGATTGGTATTCCATATTGCATACAATCTTTAGTTAATTCAGTGGGGGTGCAGTTCCATGGCAAGAGATAGTAGCCAATAAAGGCCAATGCTCAGCCCAAAGATTAGACATCAGAACTTATTCTTGTGGCTTTAAATTAACCATTTATCTCTTTTTTCGTAACCATGATTTGAATTTCAATCCCAGAATCCAACATCTGAAGGGCACATAATGGTACTTCGTGTTCCTTGCTTGATGCCATGACAAGTAAGTGCAGTTGTTAAGAGAAACCATGGAAGAAGATAGTAGCCAAAAAAGGTCAATACTCAACCTAGCGTATTAGACATCAGAGCAAATTATTGTGGTTTTGAAATAAACCTAATCATGTTTTGAATTTAAATCCCAGAACCCATAATCTGAAAGGTACAGAATGGTATTTCGTGTTCCTTCCTTGCTGCCATGATAGCAAGGGAATGAAAATCATGTGAATTAGGGTCAGCTAGAACATCACTATAGAAACTACTCGCGCAACAACCATGAAATATTAATCGATTGGGATGCGCAAACGAATACAAAAGAGAACTAGTAAAAGATTGATAAGCGTAATCTTTTAAAAACCAACAAACAAGCAGCTTGTTTCATAATAAAGCTCCTTCGTATGGAACAGATCCGAAAATTCCTCGATGCATAACATATATCCTTAAAAGATACGGAAATTACCAAAAGAAAAAGTGCAGATAACTGACAGAATAAGAGAGGAAAACTAGTGCACGATGACGAGCCAAGTCCGTTGAGCGAAGCAGTCCCCTGGTTCCTATGGCCAACGATTAGGGTTTGAGATCTTCAGAACTGAGAATTGAAGCAGATCGTAAAACCAAGCGGAGAATGGAGTCGGACGGGGAAAAATAGGGAAGGGTTCCGCGTCGCTGTAGGCGACGGGTCTGCTTAGGCTTCTTTTTACGCTGAAATTACTAAGGGCACCTACACCAAATAACATTTGTGAACATATTTCCCAAAAAAAAAAACACACATTTGTGAACACTGCGACGTTAATGTGAATAGTGAGAAGTTCAAAAAAAAATTTTGAGGGTAAAAATTTGAAATTTAGAAATGAAAATGAGAAAGAATATATATAGAATAGAAAATAAATTATTATTTGATATGATTGTTATTTTATATTGAAATAAAAAATATATTGTTTGGCTGGAGATGCATAAGGTGGGGCTAAGGGTGTCAATATTTGACACGACATGAAAATCCGATCCGAAAATTTCGGGTTAGACTCGACTCGTTTCCAAAATGGGTAGGGTTCGGATTCTCGGATTAGACCCGTTTGAAAAATGGGTCGGATTCGGGTTAACCTGACGGGTTGCCGGGTCAATCCGAAAACATGTTTGAAATGACTGCCCGGAGACCTGCCCATGCCTACCCGCCCCTTGCCCGGATGCCTGTGGATCTGCCTAACCTGCCCACCCCCTACCTGCGCCCTGCCCGCGTGCCTGCCGAAGCTACCCGCGCTGCCAGCACCCGGATTAGACCGGTCGGGTTAGGGTCGACTCGTTTTAACACGAGTCAATTCCGGATTCGACCTGAACCCGACTCGTGACCCGAAATTGACACCCCTATGTGGGGGTATGTTAAAAATATATGCTCACTTGTAAGGAGAACCATTAACAACCGATTATATATATATATATATATATATATATATATATATATATATATATATATATATATATATATATATATATATATATATATATATATATATATATATATATAATTTTTAACCAATAATAATATAAAGAGGAATTTATATTACTTATAATATTTAAAACTAAGTAAATATATTTGTTATTTATTTTTTAGATGAAGTACGTGTTAAATTTGAACTCAAATTAAAATATTTTTCTTAAAATGAAGGATGATATTTCGTTCTTCCACATTTTCGGTATTCTCCATTGTTTTTATCATCTTTTTGTTTTAGATTTGTTCTCTCAACAAGGTAAATAATTGAGTAGATGAAAATTAGTTTAAGATCAAATAAGAGTATGATTTGTTTTAATGTTTGCAAGTGTATCGTACAACGTGAATTAGAACACTTCAATAGAGCTCTAATTAGTACCATAGCCAAACTGAGGGCGTGGGGCACTGGCCCCTAGACATCTCAATATTGGACTCGACCCGAAAACACGACCCGAACCCGACCCAAAAATTTCGGGTTTAGGTTTACCCGTACCCGAACCCGAAGCGGGTCGGGTTCGGGTCCTGAAAACCGACCCGTTTGAAAGACCACGTCAGGTTCGGGTTGACTCGAGAACCCGAGAATAACCCGAAATGACCCGGAATACACAAACCCCTGCCCGGAAAGACCCCGCCAGCTCCCCGGCTGCCCCGCCTACCCGGCGCCTGCCTGCCTGCCTACCCGCCTGCCTGCCTGCCTGCCTGCCTGCCCGGACGAGTCACATCGCGTTGCGCCCCGAGGTCAAGTCGCATCGCGTCCCGAGGCAATCTCGTCCTGCGTCAGTCGCCGCCTCGACGACGTCTGCGTCCGGCAGTTCCGCGCTGCATCCTGCGTCCGGCGTCCGCGTCAGGCAGTTCCGCGTCGCCAGAGTCCCGAGGCCATGTCGCGTCCGCGGCGTCCACAGGTCGAGTCGGGTTGACCCGAACCCGAAGCGGGTCGGGTTCGAGTCCAGAAAATCAACCCGTTTGCAAAACCGGGTCGAGTCGACCCGAACATGAATAGTGCCGGGTCAGTTTTGGGTTCCCCGTAACCCAAAATTGATACAACTTAAATAAAATAAACCCATTTATTTAATCACCTAAAAAAAAGTTTAAAGTCTTATAAGATTTAATTGTAATATATCAAGTTGGCTTTAGCTACCAGCCTTTTGTTCTCAAACTCAACCCCTTCCGTGACATTGTGTCAAGAGGTTCCGTACATTGTTCTCAAGTTCTCAACCAAGGAAGTATATCTATATGGCGATGAGAAAAAATTATAAGGTAAAAAAAATTAGGTAAAGGTGTTTGATATATCCATTGCATTTTAGAGAATCATTCATAGACATTATGAGCACTCTTACACTTTAGATGTTAGGTCAAAAGATCACGACAAGATCAAGGCTCACTAGATTTATGATAATGATGAAGCGTATTGGATCTCATCATACTTTGAATCCAAAGATGATCATATCATATATGAGGGACTAAGGCATTAACTTATCCTACGAGGTTTAATGTTGTTTTAAGTAATAATTCACTTATATACGAGGGTGTCCCATGAATTATCCTTTCAAAAGGTATCATATTATATGATTATGTCAATGAGAAAAATTAAGGGAAAATTATTAATCTTCATCTTAATAATGTGGAACATTTCATATATGTTTACTTTTCTTTTAGTATTTATATTTATGACTTCGAAGTATGTCGTTCATTGTTAAGTGTTGATGAAATATTTGTTAATACATTTTGTGGATGTACTTTACTTATGATAGTGGTACAAGATTTCAATACTCAACTTTACTATATGACATTTGCAGTAGTTGGCTCAATAGATAACAAGTAATTGATTTATTTATGAGATTGAGAGAGACAATAAGAATGGTGGGGAATATAATATTTGTCTTTGATGGACGTAGTTATATTGTTAATATTTCATCAGTCATTTTTTTAGGCATATTATGGAACTTGCACTCATAATATTGCAATTAACATTATCTTATAATTCATTACCAATAGTTATCATGAAGAATATCATGTAGCTTTATAGACTTATAGAAGAGTTGATTTACATAGGTACTTCAGTATAATACATGTCAAGAACCCAACTATAGAAAATCTAGAAAATGATATTATCTTTGAATGATTGAAGCTAAAATCCCATAAAATTTGATAACAACTAATATTTAGGAACTTCAATTATGAGTGTCAAAAAATTACCTTACATGAAAAACCTAACATAGTCACGACTTGAAAAATCAAAATTTAGGTCAAGTTTGAGTATGAAATCTCGACCTAATGAAAATTTAGATTGATTTGGGCTGACCCACAAAACTAAAAGGAGTTGGATCATGTTAAATGAGATATTTTTGGGTTAAACAAATTATATTTGGGTTATATATGTCGTGCTGATATAAAAAATTTGCATGATCACATAATAAACGGTTAAACAAGTTATTCGGGTTCATGTCGAGTTCAATTTGACTAAAATATTTTGACTCCTTTAATAAATAGGTCAATTTTGGGTCAATTATATTTAGGCTGTTAAACTTTAGTTCAGAATTGAACTTGAGCCACCAACTTAAGTTGACACATATAGCTTCAACAATGTTACCAAGGGTGGACATTAATTCTTATCCAATGACTATTTTATTGGAGTTTTTTAGGCAAGTAATGCAAAAAGTGTTGTTTGATAGATGCCCCACTAGAACAAATACAAAAGTGTTGTTTGATAGATGCCCCATTACAACAAATACAAAATCTATTTTGACAAACAAAATTGAAAAAGCAATGAGAAATCTCTTAAATATTTCTCAAAATTTGATTATCTTGTTCATTAATCAAAATGAACTGCATATGCTTAATATATAGTTATGATATCAATTTATGGGAGAGGATATGAACATGCAGTGGTAGAGCCATAAATTTTATCTACACTACTAAAAAGTTGATATTTTGACAGCATTTAATAGCATCATTTTTAAAATTGCCACCAAAAAGTTTTTTTAGATGCGGTATAAACCACAATTTGTACTAATCTCCTGCATTCCTTCCCTTACTAATATCTCACTATTCCTCCCCTCCCATGTCACGGTATAAACCGCTCCTTTGCATGCTCGAACTAATCTTGCATTTGTCTCTCATACTCATGGCTGTCTCCTGTGCCCTAGCTCGCATGCACCTCAAACATCTGCAGCCATCTACTCTTCATTAATTGATCAACTACAATCCCACATCCTACATCAAGCCAAATTGCCTCCTCCTATGCCCTAGCTCACGAACAGCAGCCCTCATCTTCAATCGAGCACCCGCGTTCACTTACCAAGTAAGGTTAAACAATGGCATGCATGTGAGATAATTTATACCCTCGACTATATATACACTTTGTTGTTATGGAATATCTTTATGTTCTTTATGGTAATAATGTGGAGTTAACCGCTTTTGCAATTACCAAGGGGATTTATTTGTTGCTATGTGTATGAAGCTTTGACACCTATTTTGTTTCATGAATTCCACTATCATCTGAGTCATCTTCTTATTATTGGTCCCTGATTCTTCTTATTGGAATGTAATATTTTTGGGTTCTAAGTGCTACACAATATGCAATATAATAGGCAAAGCTTCTCTAGTGGTTTTAGTTATTGAATTCCATTATCACTTGACACATCTTATTATTATATTCTTCTTGCTCTTTTCTTGTCTCCTTTTGGGAATGCCCTTCTTTTGGATGTGTTTTAGTTGAAGGAATTATCATACCTTTATGAGCAATTTTAGATTTATGCATGATAGTGGATAGGTTTGTTGTATAAACAACTTAGCTTTTTGAATGTTGCACCAAGCTCTTATATGATTTTTAATAATTTATCACACATTTTTTGCTTCTATGATTTTCTTACATCTCATGTTAGATTTGTATTAGAAATCCTAGACATAAAATGCACATGTCAAATGCCTCATTGCAATTTTGATAAAAATTGAATTATTATCATATGCAATGCAAATTGACATTTTAATTTGGTTTTTTGTAGTAATTTTGTAAATTTTTGATAAATTCTAGCTACTGGTTTTATGTTTTGCTTCCCATCGACTTAGTCGCATATCAAACGTTATTTAGTCCAATTTGTTTGTTGAGTTGTTGTTGATGGGCCAATTTGTAGATCTTCGGGTTATTAAATTGGTTTATAACTGAATTGTCATGGTTACTGATTTTGTTTGCTTTTGATGTCTTTAGCTCTTCCAAATATATTGTGAAATGTGCAGCATGGATGAGTGTCATTTGTCTTATCCTCATGATCATTGATCAACACATACCTTTTTATTGGAAGTGGTTTATCTAATTATAATGTAAATAAATCCTTTTGTAAATAAAAGGGATATTTGTAAATAAATTCTTTTGGCAGTAGCTTGGGCAAATATTTTTCTATTTACATATAATATTTGTGCTACTCATATATCCCTTAAAAAAAAGAATTTTTACAGAAGTATTGATATTAATAATAATGATGTAATCTTATTATTCACACAAGTTTTATTAATCTTGTTTGGAAGATTTTTCGTGGTGTTATTTGGTTTGATAATTCATTAAAGATGTTGATATATTATTTTTTATTGTGGTTATTATTCTAGTCTTTTTGTTCAAAATATCTTCTCTTCTATGAGTATTATTCAATTAATGAATTATATATTATTAACAAGGAGATAAATAATCAAGTTTCGCATAATTGATATTCAAGGTGTAGAATAAAAAAAATCAAAAAATGCGAAATATAAGTGGGCACAATATTTTATTTTTGTATAACCGATGTTCTATTTTGAAATATTATAAGGACTTTGATTTTATGTTAGGCTCTAGGTAGTATTATATTTTTTGATATATAACAATATGGATTTTATTATCTAGATGGTTTCGACCATAGCCATCAATATGTTCTGTTTTGAGCACTGGAGATCGGCTATGTCCTCCGAATACCTTGCACTTCAGCAACAGGGAACATGGTCACTTGTATCGCCACCCTCCGACACACCAATCATTGGCTGCAAATGGACTTTCAAGACCAAATTAAAACCAAATGGCTCCATCGACAGACACAAGGCACGACTAGTGGCCTTAGGCTGCTCACAACAATTTGGTGTCAATTACACTGAGACGTTTAGCCCAGTAGCAAAGATGGTCACAATTCGTCTTCTTCTCATGCACCATTGCAATAAACAACCAATGGTCCGTCACTCAGCTAGACGTCTCCAATGCTTTCTTGCACGGAGATCTACCCGAAGAAGTGTATATGCGACAACCTCCCGGGTTCATCGACAATCAATATCCCAACCACGTCTGCAAACTACATAAATCCATCTACGGTCTAAAGTAGTCCCCGCGCTAGTGGTTTCAGAAGTTTACTTCCTATCTTCAAAGCCTCGGGTTTACGCACAGCAAAGCCGATCCATCATTATTCATCTTATCAACGAACGATACCACACTCTTCGTTCTCATCTACGTAGACGATATCTTGATCACATGGAACAGTCACACCAAACTACAAGAAGCTCTCCGCCAACTAAACTCGGCATTCCGTCTAAAGCAGCTCGGCGACGTGTCCCTCTTTCTCGGGATTCAGCTGATCAAAACCACCAATTCTTACTTCTTGACTCAAAGTCACTACAGACATGAAATTCTTCAACTTGCAGGGTTCTCCGATTGTAAGCCATCACGAACGCCAATGGCGTCCAAACAGGCAATCAATAATGACAATCAAGACTTCACCGACCCAACACTATTCAGGAAACTCGCCGGGTCTCTACAATACCTGGCAATCACAAGGCCGGACATCGCCTTCGCTACCAACACCATCTGTCAAAGGATGCACAAACCACGAAATTGTGACTTCCACGCCCTTAAGAGGCTGCTCCGGTACATCAAAGGGACCATGTCATTTGGTCTACCAATCATCAGAGGGGACCTTCAGCTCCGTACCGATTGGGCGGCCGACCCCTCCGACCGGAAGTCGACCACGAGCTCGTGCACCTTCCTCGGTCCAAATCTTGTTTCTTGGACAGTCAAGAAACAGAACACAGTAGCTAAGTCAACCACAGAAGCGGAATATCGCGCCCTCTCGTCAGCCACATCCGACATTCTGTGGCTTCAACGCCTAGCAGCCAAGTTCCACATACCACAATCCATTCCAACGACAATCTTCTGCGACAACACATATGCAATCGCCCTGTTAAACAACCCGGTCTTCCGTGCCCGAACCAAGCACATCGAGATAGATTATCACTTCATAAGCGGGCATATTCAACAAGGCGAAATACATGTCACGCATATCAGCTCCGCAGACCAAATAGCTGACATTCTCACCAAGTCCCTCCCGCTCAAACAATTTCAAACTCTCTGGAACAAATTGACCATTCGATCACCGAATGATCAATTTGAGGGTGCCTGTTAAAGGACACCTGGCAAGCAATGTTTGGTCATAAGTTGTTACTAGTTACTTTCCAGAAGTACCATACTTTCTTGTATTTGTTCTCTATTTATAGCCCTGTAATCAACCTATGGAATTAATTTTAGTTTTCTAAAATCTGTTTTTCCCTCTCACGGCTTCTCCCTGTTCTCTCTCTCTCCCGTGAAAGGGATTCTTCACAAACATCTTATGCTTAAATGATATAGTTCTTTTATAATGCTAATCTTATGCATGCCTTAATATAAACTATCTTTTTAAGTGCTTTAATTTATGCCTTAATATAGAAATATTTATCTGAATTTCATTTTATGCCATTGACTTATCTCTTCAATTTGTTTTTCTCTCATTTTCTCTTGTAAATTTGATGCATAATTATTTGATTAATTATCATTGAGAGAAATTTATTAAACAAGTTTATAGTGGGTTAGTACTTTTACAGTGCTTTCAAAATCTAAGAACTCAATTTTACCATATTTTCAACCATAGCCATTGATCTCCAACGTTAAGGAATCTGGTATTAGTTACATCAAATGTAACCTATTAGCCACTGATATTTCTGTATGGCTGTATTTATTTATTTATTTATTTATTTTGGTTTATTCAAGAGCAGGCAGGAAGTATGTCCAAGAATGTGAAGAAAAAAAGTTTCCAATTGATGTATTTTATTTAATTACTTGATTATTATTTCTGTATGGCTCAGTTTCAATATTTGCGATTAAGTTTCCATTTGATGGCAAATTGTTATTTAAAAATCAAATATGTGCCTCTTTCAAATTATTAAAAAAAAAAAATCAAAAAATTTGCAGTGGTTTTAATCGCTGCTATTGACCAATCGTCCAGCTTTGCAGCAGTAAAAACCGCTACTATAGCGAAATAACCAAGTTTTACATGTGTTAAAAGTTAAAACTACTGCTATAGACTATAGTCGAATTTCTAAGATTTGCATGTGTTAGAACCATAGCTAAAGCAAAATTTCCATTACAATTATGCAACGGTTAAAACTGCTGCCCAAACCCTGATCTAATAAAGCGGTTCTGAGACCGCTGTGGTATCGATCCATTTCCAGCGATCACAAATGTAGCAAATGTGCATCGGTTCTTAATCAAACCGCTGCAAAATTTGTAGTATATGTTTAAACCGCTTCAGTAGATCCAAAAAAAGTGTTATGAAAGCTATATTTTATAGTGATAGTAGGGGCATAAATTAAAATTTTTTAAATATTTATCTCAATTTTTTTATTTCTGCTTAAAAGTGGCTTTGACCGTTTAAATTTTTTATTTATTTAATATGTTATTTTATAAAGATAAAATAAAAAAAAAGGATCAAAAAGTTATAGTTTATAAAGCATACTCGTTATATTATGAACAAGTTGAATAATTAGTTTGCTATCAATATAATAAAATAATTTTTTCTTAATATAAATGCTTAAAATATCATTCATCCATTCAATGCTAATTCTATTTTATAATCAATTTTTTATAAGTCATATCAGAAAAAAGGTTTTTCAACTTATATTGTATTTATTTTTAAACAAATTATAATTTTTTTTTTTTAATTTTCAAAATAGAATTGTGATTATAGTATCCTAACATAATTTATTTCAATATAAAAATTAGAGCTACAAAGATATGAATTAAAAAAAAGTTGATTAACTAATTGTCTAATTTAATAAAGAATAAATAATAATACAAAATAAAATAATTATAAATTTAATAAAGAATCAAAATTAAATTTAGTATCCTAACCATAGGGTCCCCTCTAAATGAGCCCGTATGAACATGTAACAAATTTGATATGATTAGTCTCTTGTGTAAATGTGCATTAGCTATAGCTTAAGATAAATTTAATGTGATTAGAAATATGTTCTAACACTATATAAATTTGGTTTGAACCTTATTTGAATTTGGTTTAAATCTTCATCGTGCTAATTCATTTACAACATACTTAATTTAAATAAGAAACACAATAAAAAAATGAGAGATTATTACAAGCAGAGTCCGGAAATAGAGAATCGTTCAATTTTGTAATTGTGAACAGTAAAAGCATAGTTATTGTTCACCATTGTACTTTTACTGTTCATTACTGCTCTTTTACTATTCACAGTCACAAAACTGAATGGTTCTCTGAATCTGAATTCTGCACATAATAATCTCGATCTCTCAAAAGAGAGGTTATTTTTGTCTGAAATAATCGTTCAAGTACATTTCTCCAAAAAATAATTAATGACTATATTTCTTAAATTATATTTATTATGAAGTACATAAAGTAAAATTTAACCAAAAAAATTATATCAACAACATGATTTTGTTTTTATCAAGTTAGGACTTTTTTTAATGTGTTATTAATTTTACATGACATCAGTTATCTCTCAACATATATAAACTATTACCTAAATTCTTAGACAAATGCAATTGAATTGTTAGTCAATACAACAATACTATTAGAGCATTTGCAATATTTTTTTTATAAAAATTATATTTGTGAATGTTTAATAATTTTGCTATATTATCAAATTATTTGGATATATTTGTTTCATAAATTAATAAGTTTTTTTTTTTTTAATTTGCAGCAATTAAAGAAACTTACACATTAAAAAGAGTTAATAGAGCATATGGCAAGCAAGAAAATATATGATTAAAAATATGTAGCATGTAGATGCATGCAAATAGTAATAGTGTATATAAGTGATAAGTTATCAAAAATTCATTTACTATAAATTTTTAATCAAAATGATTATAGGAAGGAAACAAGCATGATGATACTAAGAGCACCATGGCCTGACTCCTAAAGAGCCTAAATCAAGACACTTAAAAATATATTTGGAAGCTTCAATAGACTATTTGAGGGACAGTAACCTCTAAATTTCACTTGCTTGGAGTCGAAATATATAAGCATCTCTATTAGACAAATCTAATAAGTCTAAGATTGACCAATTTTGAAATTATTAAGGCACAATATTTTTTTGAGAAATTTCCAAAGGATCAAATGAGAACAATGCAATTTGTGTAATAAAATGTCCTTATTTTGAACAAAAATATATAAGATAACTCACTCAAAATTTTATAAATAGACTGTAATTCTACTCAATAGTTGGATGTCATAGAGAACTTTAGTGAAGAGAAGTCATAAACTTCAAGAATTAAGGAGTTTTAACCATCAACACTCAAGGTCAACCGAGGTCAACCGGCCATTGACCAAAGTCGATCTTTGTCACTGATCATATCGTTAACCAGCACGAAGCCCCATCATCGACCATTGCCAATGCTAATTATCGACCAACATGTTGACACTAGCCTTAAGTTGATGGATTATTGGTGTTTGACACCAACATTCTAAGTCATCTGGTCTCCCTTCTATAAGAAGAACTAAGTTAGACTGTGTGACGTCAACCAACTTCAAATGTTCCTTATCAACTATCTTCTAACACATATAAAGGATCAACATCTAAAGTTTAAGAGTCACTTGCATTTTAACGCCTGTCTTCTTAGTCATTTGTCCCCTCACTTTAAAGAGAATGACTTAATATACCACCAATTGACACTTGATGTCTTCAATTCCTAAATGGCCATCGACTACTTCCCACAATGTATAACTTCTATCATCAATTAAAATTTCACTACATGAAAATCGTCAAATACCGGTGGCCTGTTCCGACGGTTAATGTAAGTTTTCCGGCAATTTTGAAGTTTTCTAGCTATTTTCTTGTGTTTCACAAAAAGCCGGAATAAACCGTATAGGAAAGGTATTCGACGGCCAATTTCCAGCGGTCAAATGTTTCGGCGGTGAAATGGCCAGTAAGTTTCAACGGGCGAATTGCCGCCTGTTGCTGGTTAATTATCGACGGGGTACCAGCCATTGATAACGCCACAATATCCGGCTATCAAGCCGTTAGTTAGCTGCTGGTAATTAACTAGCGGCTAAACCAAAAAATCGGCAGCTAAATAAGTTGTCCGGTATCGAAGTTTCTGGTAGCTAAACCGTCGATTAGCTATTGGAAACCTGTAGCATTTACAAAAAAAATTGATAGCCCATCTTTATTTATACCAATTTGTATAATATCTGCACATAATTCAAAAAATATATAAATAAAAACTTTAAGGGTAATTTGACACAATAGCAAGCAACGGAAATAGAGTCTAAAATCAACAGAACATTGCATATGAAATAACAAAACACAATCCATATGTTCCATAATCAACATAATATATAAATCCATACTACTCATAATATATGAAATCCACACAATCAACAATGCAAATGTTCCAGATACATTAAAAGGTTCTTCAAAGAAATAACAACACTAATCATCCTCTGTGTTCTCGTTGCCTTATGATTCAAGTGTTGACTCTTGCTCTTTCTTCTTCTGATTTTCACCTTCACTTTGAATAAGATATCCAATATATGTAAAACGTGTACTCTTATTAATAACTTTATCGCTCAAATTTGTAATCCCCTCACTAAGTGTATTACAACTAAAATTATACTCGATATGTTTATATTTTAAATCAAATCAAGCGAGAACCTTTACAATCTAAGGTAAACATCCAAAATTCAAAGTTACCTTCAACTCCTTCTCTAATCTTATAAAAAAGAATAGTATCATAAGCAATAGTCTTAGCAATAAGAACATTCATGACTAAAGCAAAATGATATGGGCTTAATGCTTGTCCAAAATCAACCTGCCATTCATGACTAAAGCAAAATGATATGGGCAAAGATTACTAAGAACATCCATGACTAAAGAAAAAAAAAAGTAAATACACGGAGATCACCTTTGGGCATCGACAGGTGTACTGAGGTTGTCGGCAGGCGGACTGAGGGCGTCTGCGGTCAGAGTGCTACAGACGCAGGTTACTGTAATTAAGTGATATTGTGACTTAAATTAAAACTTAAATTATAGTAAAATTTTATAATTAATTATTTGTTAAATTAAGTTAAATAAATTAATAATTTATTATTAAATTAAATTAACTAATATAATAATTCATTTTTAAATTAAATTATATTTTTTATCTTTAAGAGTTCATTGTTAAAAAATTTACTTTAAAAATTCAGCCGAAAATATTTGTCCTGCGAAAAATTCGCCGGAAATGTTTCCGGCATATAATTTTGCGCTGGAAGGCCTTTTACAACGCGCGTCAAACCGGCGAAAATATTTCAGCCGGAAATGCTAGTTTCCGACGGATTTTGACCAATTTTCCGGTGAAAATGTATGCCGGAAAATGACGTTTCTCCTATAGTGTGATATTGTGACTGATTATGTGATAGACTGAGATGTGATATGTTATAGAAGGATATATATATAACTGTTACAATTAATGGATTTTAATGTAATATAGATTTGCTTATATGATTCAAAATATATTGTTTATTTTTTTTACTACATTAATTTCAGTTTTACTATTTTGGTTACTTAGTGGACTATCTATTCATTATGCGCTATTTATTTGATTTTAGGAGAAGATAAGAATCTTATGGCATTAGGCACTGGACATAATATAATTTTTTTTTATACACTTCTAATTTAGTTTTGTTTTGGTTCATTTGGTTTATGTATATTTTTTCTAGCCTATGAATAAGGCTATTGTACATACTATTTTGGTTCCTATAGATAAAATAGAATATAAATATTGATTTTAGTAATATGAATTCTATTTTTTATTTGTTATCTATATTTATATAATATAATTTATCAACTCTAGATATAAATTTGATTTTGTTATAAATGGACGAGTTGAAAAGATAATAAAAAGAAAAAAAAAGAAATTTTTTAACTTTAGATCTTGATGCTTGACAAAATTAGTATCAGAGCAATAGTCAGTAAAAGGATTTGATTGTGATCAAAGTGGTACGGTATTATTGATTGCATTATTTTTGTATTTATAGATTTTTTTAAGAATTTATTGTGTATGTGTTTATTTTGTTTAAAGAATCTATATTAAATTTAAAATTTATTTATGGATAAGGCAAATGGACCCAAATCAATAAAAAATAAAAGAAATATGAACCTGCCATTGAAGTATTTTCAGTGACTTCAGAGAATAATAAAAGATTTGCTGACATGATTACTCAGATGGTGAGCGCGATAGATTGACGAAACAGCATGGTAAGAACTATAACAAAATGGAAGAAAGATATAAGAAAAAGATTGGAAAGACTATTAAAGCACGTACTATACTGCAATGTATTTGGTGTGGGAAGACCTTGTTATTGAGTAACATGATAATATTTTAGATGCGTAGTTATGAACATCAAATGACATAATGCCCATTGCCTGGACATGAACATGATATGAACATAGATATTTGGAATGAGTGAAAGAGGTTTCTAATGTGCCTGATGATACGCTGATATGATTTTGTGTTATTTTCTAATTTTATTAGTTAAGTTTTTCGACGAGATTTGAATTAATTTGAAGTGATCTTTGATTTCTAGTTGTTTGAATGTTGATTAATCAGTTTGATTTAGAAATTATATTTTACATAAGTTTCCTCTCCCTGATTGATATAGAAATGTCGATGACATCTTCTTTTAAAGGTGAAAAGATTATAATAACTCAAAATATGAAAAAAAAAAATTAAATTGAAAATTAAAATTTTTGTTTGAATTAGAGCCTTCAACTTTGTGCTTTTGAATGATGTAGTGTTATGCTTGAGAGCACAATGGTGCCAGAAATCATTGCTACGGGATTTGAGACTCTATTTCTACAATATATCTTAATTTTACATACAGTGCTGCAGCGCTAGGTCTGAGTGCATGCTACGATGTTAGCTGCTAACAATATTTTATATATTTTTAATCTAAATATCCGTACCATTCCCTCTCCCTTATGCTCATTTTGTGTGGCTTGGTAGAGAAGGAAAAGGAAGAGAGGAAGAGAAGGGAAGCGGCAGAAGAGAGGAAGTTCTTCATAGCTTTATTATATGTCATTCTTGTTACAAAAAACTATTCTATTTGTTATAACTAATTGTCCTATTACTTATATTTTTATGATTTTAATTTCTACATTTTTAATCATTCTTAAATTTCTCCAAAAATTCATTGTATCCTAATTTTATAAGCTTTTATTATGTAATTTTTGATATATTATATATTTAATCATTCTGAATAATATTATATAATTTTATTATATTTTCACATGTTAGAAACATGTATATGAATGTTTTTGTAAATGAGTAGGAAAAATATATAGTGAAGCCGGGTCAAAAGTGATGTATTATGATTTAATACGATAATAATGAAATATATATATGTGTTGTAATAATTGATATGACTGATATGTATTGGAATGTGATACTGATAAAGCAGAAAGAATGTACTGAACTGGTCTAACTATAATGATTTACACATTAATATCAGATATATAGTATATGTGATAACCCCACATAATACCCTCATGATTCACTGATTCACTGATGAGAGTCATAAAGAGCTAGAGACTAATTGAGAGTCATAAAGAGTCGGGACGACTATTCACATGATTCAAGAAGAGTTATAAAGAGTACGCTGATTAAGAGTCATAGGGGGTGATTAATTGAGATTCATAAGTATAGGAACAAGATCAAAATATCATCTTCTAAATTTCTAAATGTGGTTATTGATACTGACGCTAATATTCATACAGAATATTGATCTCGGTTGTTGTTAATTATTACTGTTGTTGTTACTAATATTGATCCCTATTATTGATACTGTGGTTGATGATGTAATAGACTGAGATGTGAAGTATTATATAAGGATAATGTGATATAAATAATTGGTACAATTAATGGACATTGATGTAATATATATTTGCTTATATGATTCAAAGTATATTGTTTCTCTTTTTCGTTGCATTGATTTCAATCATAAGATTTTCATTACTTGCTGGCTTATCTGCTCATTATGTGATTTTTATATGATTTTAACAAAGGGTAAGAATCTTGTTGCATGAGGCATTGAACAACATGCATAGTTTTCTTTCTATACAACCATTTTTGTTTTCTTTGAATTCATGTGGTTTATGCATATTTTTTTGTAGATGCTATTATATATATATATATTATTTTGGACTATAAAATTAGAAATAGAATGTAAATATTGATTATATAATAATATATTTTTTTTTTGCTATTTATATTTCTATAATACAAATAATCTGCTTTGTATATTAAATTGATATAGCTATAAATTAATGAGTTAAAAAGATAATAAAGGAAAAAGGAAATCACTTTAGATCACGGGGCGTGATGACATGCGGTGGGTAAGTTGGAGGTGAATAGAGTCAACAAGAAGAGGTGGACAAGTAGGTAGGTGTGGTAGAAGGGGGGAAAGTTTGCTTCTTCAAGTGAGATAAGCAACTCACATGAGTGGGAGCATGGAGAGTTGGAATTGAGAGAGGAGATTGTGGAGGTTAAAGGAGGTATCAAATGAGATAAAGGAAAACTACCGGCACGAGAGTATAATTTATCATAGATTTGCAACTAGTTTAAAATCTTGATTGTAAATCTCATCATAATATATAAAAATGTTGTAATAACTCTGATGTCTACATTTAATTATCTTATTTAGATGCCCTCCCATTCCTCAAAATTTTAATATAATTTTTTTCAATCCTCAATTCTTTTCAATGTCCTATTAAATCTTACTTAGTTTCATAAATCAATGTCAAATGATTATATACTAATTCCAAATTTATTGAACTCCTTGTTTATTTAGAAGTTAGAACTATAAAATTACTTGTTAACATGATAATCACATAGGAATTAGTTTAATGAGGATTCATTCACTAACATATTTATTAACTCTTTTAGTTACTCATCTAATTAATATAAGCATTTGAAGTTCAAGCTAAACTTGATTATATATTCATCTCAATTAATCTATTTAAAATTTAATTAAAACAATTTTATTTATTATATTTCTAAGATGAATTTAATTAAAAAATTAATTCAATAATTACTATACTCATCTCAAATAAAATTTAATAGATAAACTTAAATCAAATTATTTTAGCCCAAAATTTCTCTCGTCGTTTTCATTTCCACTCGGTTTAAGAAATGGACCTCCACCTACATACTACATGCTCCCCTGCCTCTTCAACGGCTGGCTTATTGCCGCGCACGTCTGCCACGTGGCGCAACAAAATCCCTTCCCGCCCTATTTAAACCAAGTACGCACAACATTCGCTTCTCGCCGAGCTCCATCTTCCTCCTCTGCTTCCCCAACCAGAAAGCAGATATCGGAGCCAGCCAGTCATGCCATCCTTCAGCTCCTACGGCATGATCTCCGAAGAAGACCAGCTGGGCTCCAGTCGCCGCAGCTCCCGTAAACGACTCGCCATCATTGCCCTCTCCTCCATCGTCCTCATTGCTGTCATCACCGTCGCCATCCTCGCATCCAACCATGGCTCCGATTCCGGTCCTCCAAATCCCAATACCGACACCGCCTCAGCCGCCGACTCTTCCCTCCGCACATCAATCAAATCCCTCTGCTCCACCACCCTATATCCCGACTCATGCTATGCCTCCCTCGCCCCCGTCGTCACCAACTCTTCCAGCCTCGACCCAGCCGTGCTCTTCCGCTTCGCAGTCCAAGCCGCCAAAGACGCTATTTTCACCTCCGCAAAGCTTTTCGATGATCCAAATCTAAAACAGGGCATCAAATCTTTGTCAAATGCCGCGATCTCTGACTGCAAACAGCTCCTTTCGCTTGCAGCAGCGCATATCGAAGACTGCACCACCTCAGCAACGAATTTCACTTCGGAGAGCTTCGTCGACGACCTCAAGACCTGGCTGAGCGCCGCCATTACCGACCAAGACACTTGCTTGGACGGATTAGGCAATGACCTGGGAGTTAATATCGCCGGGGCAATGAAGAACTCGACGGAAATCACAAGCAACAGCCTTTCCATTTTGAGCCAAATTGCGGACTTCGTCGGATCCGTTAAGCTTCTTCGTCGGCGGCGTTTGATGAGTTGGATGTCGGATGGTGATCGGAGGCTGCTGAAGAGCTCCAGCGATTTAAAATATAACGCTAATGTGGTGGTTGCGAATGACGGATCGACGAAGTATAAGACTATTACGGCGGCGCTGGCAGAGGTGCCGACGAAGAGCAGTAAGAAGTTCGTGATATACGTGAAGAAGGGGGTGTATTACGAAAATGTGAGGGTTGAACAGAACATGTGGAACGTTGTCATCGTCGGCGATGGGATGGACGCAACCGTGGTCTCCGGTCGGCTGAATTTCGTCGACGGCACGCCCACCTTCTCGTCTGCTACTTTCGGTAATCCATGGCTTTAAAATAATCTATTAATATTTTTGCCATAAACTTCAGAAAATAAAATCTTTAAAGTATATTAAAAACATCACTAATATTAATTTTAAAAATAATTTTTTTCATGTTTATTTTTAGATGAGATTGAGATATTAAAATACTAAATAATATAAATATTATAATTTTTAAATATTAGATAGATAAAATAAAAAAATATATATATGTGAAACAATCAGATGAACCTTAGTTAAAATAGAATCAAGACTAAACTCATTAAAAGTGCTAAAACAACGGGTTAGATTAGAGTAGTCGTGTAAAAGTGCTAAAACAACGAGTTAGATTAGAGTAGCCGTGTAACCGAGTCAAGTCGACTCGCAAGTCGGCTCAGTAACAGACTCGACTAGTTGAGCTTATCGAGCTCGAACATGATTTCGAGCTCGAAGGCTTATCGAGCTCGAGGCTTATCGAGCTCGAGCTCTAACTGACTTCCGCTCGACTCTTCAGCTCATCGAGCAGCTCGCGGAGGTGATTGGGAAATCCCAAAACAACGGATCGAGCTCACGGGTGGGAAATCCAAAATAAAGGAGCAAGTGTGCGGGAAATCCAAAAAGACGAGGCACATAGGCTTGCGGACGGACGACGAAAGACGAGCTCGGGATGACGACGACCCTCGGGATGATGGGCCCGACAATGGACTCACTTGGAAAGGAGCTCGATAGCGGAGCTCGGTACTGTGCTTGATGAGGCGCTCGACATAAAGATGAGTCGAGCTCGAGCTCCTTCCCAAGTGATATTTGAATATATAATATTTTAGTATCACAAAAACATTAAAAAAAGATATATTTTATTAAAAAATAACATTAATGTCGTTTTAAATATAATTTAAAGACTATAATAAATAAACATTAAATTTTATGTGGTAGGCATGTAAATATATAAAAGTTATATGTTCTCTATGTAAATCCAAAAATATACACATACATTCCTGAGTGTCTCAAAGACGCTTCTTCGCGAATGCAGCGGTTTTCGGCAAAGGTTTCATCGCCATCGACATGGCATTCCAGAACACCGCCGGCGCAATCAAACAACAAGCCGTCGCCGTCCTCGCCAGCGCCGATCTCGTCACCTTCCACCGCTGCAAATTCGACGCCTATCAAGACACTCTCTACGTCCACTCCCTCCGCCAATTCTACCGCGAATGCACCATCTTGGGCACCGTCGACTTCATCTTCGGCAACGCGGCCTCTGTTTTCCAATCCTGCAACATTCTCCCCAGAACCCCCCTGCCGGGCCAGCAAGACACCATCACCGCTCAAGGCAAGGTCGATCCCAACCAAAACACCGCAATTTCTATTCACAACTGCACTATTTGGCCTTCGGGGAATTTGAGCAGTGTTTCTGTGTATCTCGGAAGGCCGTGGAAACCCTATTCGACCACCGTGTTTATGAAGTCGACGATCTCCGGAGTTATTAATCCGGCGGGGTGGTTGCCGTGGCTGGGAACGGGGACATCGGTGCCGGATACGATTTTTTACTCGGAGTACCAGAATTACGGGCCGGGATCGAACTTGAAGAATAGGGTGAAGTGGAAGGGGTTGCAGGTTATGAACGCGAAGCAGGCTGGTAAGTTCACGGTTCATGGACTTATTAAAGGGGATTCATGGATTCCTAAAACCGGGATTCCTTACTCTTCTGGTCTCTGAACTTTCAAAAATTTTTAAGTGATTGAACGAAGGATAAATTAATTGTATTGTGATGACTAATCTGAAAACATTTGATTATTTCACTTCAACTTTTGTGTCTTGACTAAATTTGTCTCAAACAAAATCTATGTGTAAGAAATGAAATTTAATTTATGATCCAAACTTTGGAATTTTGAATTCGATTGAGGAATCTAGATCACTAGAATCAAAATTTGGGTTAGGTCATTATCTTAATAATATTATTATGTATATTTAATGTGTTGTGGCTTGGAATGCTCATGGGGTTATTATATTGACTAAATGCTATGTGTCAGAACATTTTTTTATTGGGTATCGTTGCTATGAACTGCTCGGTACCGGGTGACGTGATGCATTTTGACTCGTCGCTAAACTGTTCAGTGACCTCACAGAATAATTTCTCCCTAAATTGGGCCTGTTAGCCAATCCCTTGTTTTAACATCATACATCCTTAAATTAAAAAAAAAAAAAATCTTCTAATTAAATTTGCACAACATATGTCCCCTAGACTAGTGTTTTTGCCCCAACCTGATAAATTTTGGGTTACGAATTTTAACATATAAAGAGAGATTAGAGTGAGAAGCTCAAGAATTTCATTAGATCATCCACTTTTTTTTTTAACAAAAACATAATTTTATTCAAGAAGTAAGGGAGTACAACATCATCCGAACAACATCCCAAGCGACAAAACAACAATATACAAGGCAAGAAAGCAAAAAAAAAAAAAAAAAAAAAGAGCAGGATAAGAATCCCAAACGGACTCAGGAATGGAAGCCCCCTGCTTCACCTCACGGCCAAGCATGGACCATCCATAGGTGACAGCTACTCAAAACCAACACAGCCTCGATCCCACACGAGAACCCACCAAGAAAAAGGCCGAAACACCAAGGTTGCCAACAAGTCCAACCAACAAGGGAAGCAGGGGGCCACCTCATCATCGTTCACAAAGCCAACAAAAACCACTACAGTAACAACAATAGATACTGCCAAAGCCTAGTGCTTCTTGGATTTACTTTTATGCATTTTGCCACTGCCATTGAGAAAAACTTGATCAACAAAACATCCAACCATATCATTTGTTACGTCATCAAATTCCACTTCCTCCCCCACAGAAGGTGAAGAAAGTGACTCATCCAAAAATAGCCAATCAGTTTGAACTAATACATAGTTATTCACAAACTGAGCCACATGAGCCTTCAGCTCATCACTAGACATAACTGAAATAGAAATATTAACAAAAGTGACATTGCCCTTCAAGGTAGCATTAGGAGATAAATCAGATTGAACATTAATAAGTAAATTCGAAGTCAAATTAACAGACGAAGAAACAACATCCCGGGCCACAAAATCCAAAGGAGAGGATCCATCACAACCAACCGAAGGATGGATTGGAGAAACAGGGAGGCCAGAAGGCTCAAAATCCCCAGAATTTACATCCATAGAAAGATCTCTCGGAACAGCCACAACATCCGTACAAGAAAAGCTATAGTTTTAATATTAATATCACAATTGTTTTCGATCAATTCTCCTACCTCACCAACACAAAAATGAGGAATAGGGGAAACATGTTCCTCCTCAACCAAAACAAAAATAACATGAACTAAATGAGAATTAAGAAGAACAATATTATCCCCCAAAAAATCATCAGCACTCCCAGCTACATTCTTCGCAGGTCCCAACTCCACAAGTTAATCAACCACAATAATCACCCCCCCCCCCCCCCCCCCCCCCGCCGCAATTGAGAATATGCACAGCATGGGACAAAGAAGGGGGAGAAGAATGATTCAAAACTGGTTTAGAATTAACAGGGTTAACATTAGAATGATCAGCCGAAGGATGAGGATGATAATTCCCAACCACATGACTGATACATTTACATGAAGCACAAAAGTGTGGGAATTCTTTCATAACCGCTTGCTTCACATAGCCCATCTTCTCAAGACCTAACCAAATCTTATCCGGGTAAGCTTTAGTGATATCAAGCTCTACTAACACACAAGCCACAAAAGGCCTAGAGCCAACAGAAGTGGCATAATCAATCTTCAACTGTTTGTCGAAAATAGAATCCAAACCGTGAAGAATATAGGGAGAGTAGATATGAGAATGAAGTTGTAGAAAAGAAAACCAAATCAGGATCACCGACGATTCAACACCAATATCAAAAAGAGGAGATCACTTGGTATGTTTCATATAACAATTATACACAAGATAGGATCTATGATAGAAAACCCTGCAGTAATCAAGATTATTAGCCAGCTTGATTATTGTTTATAATCACAAAAGTAAAATAATAAGAAAGTTGTTCCAAATGAAACCTAATTATGAGTCAGAGGCTCCACTTAGGACAATTTTTTATTGTTTTCTAAAACAGTTTTTAGTATAAAAATTTTTAGTTTAAAATTCTTTTTATTTAAAATTACTTTAAAAAACAGTAAGAAAACTATCACAAACAAAGGCTTCATTTGGGACAGCTTTCTTCTTGCCTTCTGTTGACCTCATTTTTGTATGAGGTCACTAAGACCAATTCAAACCTTAGGATCTATCTTAGACCCTAGGATTCTCCCAAAATATTCCAGACCCTAGGATTCCTCCAGAAAAATCTTGACCTTAGGATTTACTCTAGATCCTAGGACTCTTCTAGACTATAAACCTTAGAATTTATTCTAGATCCTAAAATTATTCTAGATTAATTTACACCTTAAGATTTTTCCAGACTTTAGATTCTAGGATCCTCTTAGACTTCAAACCTTATGATCTTCTTAGGCCTTAGGAGTTACCTAGACCACAGATCAATCGATACTTTAGGATCAATTTAGATCTTAAATCAATCTAGACTTCAAATCAAACCTGACCTCAAGTCAATCCAGATCTTAATTCAATTCAAGCCTCAATCAAAATCCAGACTTTAGTCCAGTTCAAAATTTAAACTCTAGTTCAAATCTTAATCCAACTTCAACTCTATCCAATCACTTATGATCATCCCAAATGATCATAAATGATTTGGACAATTCAAATCATATCAACCAGACTCAAAACCCAAATCAAATCCAGAGTTTTAAATCAAAGTTCAAGGGTATAAGGCTATGTCCTAAAAGCCTTTTTCAATGAACTTTCAAACACTTCAAAACCCAATCAAAAGATCTTTGATTCAGAGTCTATCATTTTCAAAGTGATAAGACATGTCTCTGAGGCTACCCTCCAAATTTGAGCCCATTCTGAGGTCCTAACCCCAGAAACTAAATCAAAATCCCAAGGCAATAAAACTTTCAAATATTTACAGCCTATGCCACTAGACTTGCCATCTAGTGGATCCTAACTTTGGAGCTTTCTCCAAAGCCTCCAATCACTTCCAGACCTTTAATTATGACTCATTAAACATTAAACAATATTTTGATGGACTCACTTTGACCCCCAATTGACCAGGGGTCAAAATGACCAAAATACCCCTTAAGGGTTCAAATATCAATTTCAAACTAAATGACATCCGAATTGCTTGGAATCACTTCTAGCAATTTTCAATTATCAAATCAAATTTGTTGAGCTTGGACCCACAATCTAGGTCAACTTGGTTGACCCAGTCAACCTAGGTTGACCTAATGAGCCCTTAAGGGTCCAAATGGGTTATTCCAACTCATTTAACCAAATCAAGCCCTTTAAATTCTCAAGCTCACTTCAATGATTGATTTAAACATACACAAATCATTTGGAGTCAAGTCACCATGGATTTGATTTAGTCAAACTCTAAAACATAGTTAAACCTTCACACTACATATGCTTTTCCACTTGATTTTCAAACCCATTCATTTAAATATTCTCAATTCTATTTCATTCAAAGCTTTGAACATCTACCAACCCATAACAAATCATACCATGTTCATTTTGACCAAGTCATTCCATTTTGACTTGGTCAAACTTATTCAAGTTCCTTTAAATGCACTCAAACTCTAGCCTTTAAGCATATAAATCCCTCCAACCTATTTAACCAGCACTCCAGCTCCACCCCCTTTCCACCTCAGCAGTCAATTTGGCTGTTTACCAATCAACATATTCAAATTATCAAACAAATGGTTAAAAGGGTGGTCAAATGATCAAATCTCCTACTCCAAACTAATTCACTCATTATCAAACCACTCCAGCAATCCTAAATAACTTTTTGAAGATTCCTAAGCCTCATCTAATCCTTAGATTAAGGCTAAACCATCCGAAGTGGTTTCAAAGTGCTTAAGCAAGGACAAATTCCCTTTACACCTTAGGTCCAGATCTTCCAAAATTTATAGAAAATCTAAATTTTCACCAAATTGGACGTTCTTGGGTTCGTTGAAAAGGGAATTTAATATAGTTTTTTTTTTTAAATTAAAATCAAGTTGATTTGGCCTATGTATTGGAGATATTTATAGTTGTTTGAATTATGGTTTTTACAATTTTCTCTCAATCCAGTGGTTAACTGGAGTTTAAATTTTGGTGGAAGATTATTGGGTATCTTAGGCATGTTCACTGATTTTTCTAGGGTCAGATACCCAATGAATTTCTGTGATATCAATTTTTAAGGTAAAGGGTCCATTTTGGATCCTAAATTTTGAAAATTCATAATTCCTTAAATTCTTAGTGTTTTGCTGTGAAATTTCTATGGTGTGAATGCATGTGCACCAGGGTTAGACACACCAAGTTTCAAGCTAATTTAAATAGTAGAGACACCTAGGAAAAATATTTAAGAAAATATCTAGAAAACTTAAAAAATTCCTAGGGCATTGTACACACACCCAATTAGAATGAAACTTGAACACAGTAAACATAGTAATATTTTAAACCATAGGTTTAAACTTCACCCTTTTTGGAGCTCATTAGGTCAAAAAATTAAATAAGTTAAAGTTAACCCCTTAATTAAACTTTAAAATTTCCAAAATTTATAATAAATCAAGTTTAAATCCAAAAAATACAAACAACCTCTCAAAACTGACCAAAATTAAACTTTTACTCAATAAAAAATAAAACCAATTTGAGTTGACAACAAATCTCGACTAAATTTAATTTCAAGTGAAATTGAATAGTTAATTAATAATAGATAAAAATTCTAAAAAAATTCCCAAACACTTGGGAATCACTCCTTAGGCCATTCCTAAACTTTTGAGTTGATTTCAATTATTTGGAAATTCATTTGGAGCAAAATCAAGAAAACCCTTCTAATTAACCAATTTTAAAAATTCAATAAATACATCAAACTTCAAAATATCATAAATAATTATAGAAAAATCCAAATTATCCAAACTCACTTGCATTCAACTCATAATGATGTATAATATTTATTAAAAATATTAAAATTCCAAAAAACATTAAATTTGAAAAGTCAACTTTTTGCTCAACCTAAGTCAAAATTAGTTCAAAACTTCAAACCTTTGTAACTAAATCCAAAAAAAATCCAATTTCAACGTACTTATAGTCTAACTGATTGTATTAAGGTCTAGTATTTTAATAAAATATTAATTTTCCAGAAAATATTCTTAATCAAAAAGTCAACTTTTGACCCCTTAATTAAATGATTAAAATAATCCAGAAAATTTCTAAAATTTGAAAATTGTCCTAAAACTCCAGAAATCATTAATCAACCTCAAAATCAATTTCAAATCATTAATACTTAAACTCAAATTTAAATCTTCCCTTAAGCCTTTCAACCAATCAGAACTTCAAAAAATTTTAACAATTTGCCCTCCAAAGGACATATCCAAACCACACGGCCTACCTCACACACTTTAGATGGTTTGCTAGGACAACCAACTCTAGTTTTAGGATAGGCTGGTGTTTACTTTTCCGCTGTGTGCCGGGTTTTCGAGCTTTCACTGCATGCTGGTTGAGAGCTTAGAATTGATTGACTGTTTGTTTATTTATTTACTGCACTCTATTGAGCATTTAAATTTCAAATATATCAACTGCTTGAAATCAAATATTAACTGCTTGGGATTTATATATAACTGCTGATTATTAGGATAACCCTCCAGGGTCGAGCCTAGATTTTTTAATTTTCATTAATGTAATTTGATATAATTTGAGTTGTATTTAAAGTGATTTGAGTTGGGATGTTTAGATCCAACTTGAATTCCAAAGAGGAGAAGACATCCCTAAAAGGGAGAGTCTTCGTCCATTTGAAAGATCAAGTTTGGATGCTATTCAAATATCAAAAGAGAAAAGATAACACCCCGTTCAAGGGGGGGGGGGGGGGGGGGGGGGTTCTTTTCATTTGGATATCCAGAACCGACGAATCAAGATGCTCATGAGAAAATATAGAAGTGTATAACGAGAAGAATTCCAAATCTCAAAATCACTTAAGTCTTAGGATGTAATTCTAAGATGTAATATAAAAAATTCCACCCTGTTGTCAGTGGCGCCCGGCCACTTTACTTTTCTGTAATTCTAAGATGTAATATTAAAGGTACTTGCCTATGGACTTTCAGTTTGAATATTAATTTAATTGATTTGATTAATGTTTGATGTTGATTGTGATATAGGATTGCCTGTTTTTTGTAGTTTTTCGGCGATTCTTGCATGTTGATTTTGATTTAACCTGGAACCCGATTGTAAGCTCTTAAGGACTCATTAAAATTTGTCTACTTAAATCAAATTAAAAATTTTAAGTTCACATAGTAACTCTAACGAATTTAAGAAGTAAGCCCGGGACTGCCGGGAGTTCTCATTTCATAACTTCTTCATTTCAAATTTAAATTATTTAATCGAGTCAATTAGCATGCATTGCATTAGCAACAAATTTAAAAATCTTTAAATCTTTAATTGCATTTGCTTAAGCATCCAACCCAATATGAGTCAAAGGGCCAATTAGGATTTGCTCTAGATGTCAGCCCTATTCTCAAAAACTTTTCTTAAATAATGTCCCTATCACTCAACATTAAAAGACCAGACTCGTGATTTTAAAGCGCCCAGGTGTTTTAGCCGGCTCTCCAATCCAGGCCGGGGTTAGTCCATATTTGCATTGCACTAGCTAGGTCCGGGTTACTTTTTAGTACCAAATTTAGACTTAGGTTCTAAGGCAGGCTCGGGCTATGAGACCTCAACCTCTGGGAATTGAATCCCAACATTCTATTAAAATTGATCATTTAACTTAAAAATATCTTTCAATCAAATTCAAGCATAACACTTACGATAGGCTGGGGTGTTTCTGAAGTAATTCAGAATTTCAAAACACCTCTTACCTTTTCTCATTTGACTCTAGAAATAAGTGCTCAACATTGAACCAATCTCATTTGAAAATTCCTACCCTTTTTCTCCTTTGATATCGATATTTGAAAATTTTAAATGAAATTTCTACCGCTATTTTAATCGATAGTATTCGTAGGAAGACTCCGATTTCTTAACGATGTAATTAACTAAGAGGGCTTGCGCTCGTAGGAGATTTAGAAATCCAGGTTTGATTTTCAAAATCAAGTTTTCAAAACCTTTAATTAATTATCTTTGGGAAAATCAAACCCGGCGATCATTATTGTCATTCTCAAATGATTAATAGTAGACGATATTTTCTTTTCTTGGAAAGATATGTCGTCATATTATTATGATTTTGAATTTGAAATTAATGATCATTTTATCCATGTTAGCATAGTTAAACACTCGATTAAATTTCATTTTGACCCTTTAGGGTCAAATGTGATTCTTTCATGAGTTTGACTACGATAATCATGATGAATTTGAATTCTGAAATTTGAACCCATTAGGGAACGATATGTTCGCCCTTCGAGGCGATATACTGTTCATAATGACGCATTCAATTTCAAAAATTTAAAAAAAATAAATATTCCCAAAGATAATTAAATATTTTTCAAAACTATAAATATATTTTTCAATCAAAATACCTTCTAAAACAACTTTCCAGTTCAAAATTTTTAAACAAAAAATTCTTGAATTTGAAAATTTTGTACTAGAAAATAGTTTTAAAGAGCAATACGAAACCTATCCCAAACGATGCCAAAGTCTAAAGCTTCATTTGGAATGGCTTTCTTACAGCTTTTTAAAGTAGCTTCCTAGTACAAAAATTAAAAAAATTATACTAGAAAGCTACTTTAAGAAGCACTAAAAAACCCGTCTCAAACTAATTAAGACTAAGGCTTCGTTTGGGACGGCTTTTTTATTGCTTTCTAAAACAGAGTTTTAGTACAAATTTTTTTATTTTTGTACTAAAACTCCGTTTTAAAAAGCAATAAAAAAGCCATCTCAAACGAAGCCTAAATTGACTTACTTGAATTTGAGCTCAATTCAAACAAAACAAATCTGATTTATTTTTTGAACAGCCATGTCGACGATTGTTTCCATTCAATTCCAATTTCCAAATCTGAAATCCTGGGCGTGGGCTTAATGAATGAAGCAGACCACAATTAGTCCATAGCGTGCATTATGGACTAATCATCTTCATTGGGCTATGGCTTACTCTCTTCCATTCTTAACAAAATTTGAATTTGGGCCTGAGAGCAAAACTATTCTATGGGCATTTTCATTTTTTCTTTTTTGCGTAAGAACTCAAAATAGTCCATTAGTCCCTTGATTATTAGAAAATAATCAATTTAGAAGATATCTCAATTTGATTTCAATGCTAAAAGTAATAATTAAAGTTAATTATAACCCTTAAATATGAGAGCATTTTGAATGTTATATATGATGTATGTTTGATATATATATATATATATATATATATATATATATATATATATATCATTTATGATACTAAAATAAATTCAAAAATTTTAATGGAAGTTAACAAATTAAATAACAATAGTAAATAATTAATAAATATGGTTAAATTTTATTATGATTTTATTATTTATTTTAATATAATAAATGACAAAATATAAAAAAATAATACAATAATCCCACATAAATCCTAATATTCACAATGCACTTACATTTAAACTAATGGCAATATGTTTCCTAATTTTCAAATTAAAAATGCCTTTCGTGAGTGCTGTCTACTAGGATTTTTCCCTTCGTGAAACCTAGCTGCAATCGCCTTCTCACCGATGTGCTTGCGTTTTCATGGCGAATAAGAGATTGGATCCGGGTTTTCTTGAGGGTAAGAACTCCAAATCCTTCAAAGATGTGCTTTCTGGTTCAGTTGCTACGGCTAGATTTCTGGATTGTCGCGTGTCTACCATTCGAGGTATGCCGGCTTTGTGGTTTTCGGAAGATGAGTTTTTACATCTTGCTAAACCTTTCGAGTATGCTTTGGTTGGAAAGTTTCCCCTGAAATGGCCGGTTTTGAATTCCATTTGTAGATTTTTTTTCAACCTTAAATTCTCCGGTGATTTTTCGGTCACTCTGTTAGATCAATCGAATGTGTTGATAAAGTTCTCTAATGATTTAGATTATGGGAGGATTTTTGCTCACCGTTCTTATTTTGTTTCTAGCTGTTTCATGAAAATAATCAAATGGTCGCCTCTCCTCGACCTGTCGGAGGAGTCGCCGACGTCTCTGTGCGGGTATCTTTTCCGGGCTTGCGTCCTCACCTGTTTTCTCCTAAAATATTATTTGGATTGGGTTCGGTTTTTGGGCGACCGATTCAAACAGATAACGCTACAGCTCTGGGATTGCAACCTCAGTCGCTCGTCTCCTGGTTGAAATTGATATATCTAAATCTCACCCATAATCGGTGTGGTTGGGTCCGGAGAAATTTGGGTATGTTCAAAAGGTGGTTTTTGAAGGTGTTCCAAGCTTTTGTCAGCATTGTAAGGCTGTGGGTCACAAAAAAACAGAATGCTCAAAGCTGTTTCGTCATCTCTGCCCACCTGTGAATTCGGCTCTTCCCTCAAGTGGTTGCCGGTTTAAAACCTTTAGTGAATTCTACTGATTCTGTTATCTCTCCAATCCTGAATCTTATCTCTAATCCTCTCGATGTAACAAATACGGGTAATGGTGAGGTTAATTTAGCCCCTGGATCTTTGAATTGTGTTGGTGAAGGTAATTATGTGGAGGTAGGGGCATTACCTGTGTTTGTTTCGTCCACTGAAGTCGTGGTTTCCCCAGTTTTGTTGGATGTGCCTATCCGGTTGGGGGATGATGTATTACCTGTTAATGGTGTTGGTGTTGTTTCACCCCGTTTGAGGTCTCCGGTTGATATCAACTGTAGTGAAGGGAAGTTGTGCAATGTTGTGTCTGGGTCTGTTGAACCGACTGTTGTCTCTGGTTTACCGGACGTGAATGCTGTTAATAATGCTGAGTGTGTGCTGGTGGAGAATTTAAATGGGAATTCGATGTGCTCCAATAATTTTGTTAATGTCCCGGTTCACATGGTGGAAACGATCAATATGGTGAATCATTTGAACTCTGGTTTTGATATGAGGGATCAAGTGGATTGGTTGCATGGATCGTCTGATGGTGAATTTGAATCCGAGAACTCGGATTGTGGTTTCATTTTGCCGGATATTTGCGGGGGAAATGACCTCGGGAATGACTTCTCTCTGGTTCGTGTTAGACCAGGTCGTTTGATGGTTTCTCATGGGAGGGGCCGTGCCGTCGAAGACGTTGATTGCTTGTTGGTTTTTTGTTATCTTTGATGTGCTTTTCAGTTTATGCTTCTTTTTGTTTTATCGCCGTGGTGTTCCATTATGTTTGGGGCTATGATGTGGCTGAGACTCGTGTCCTCGTCGTTTTGCTGGTGGCAACCTTTGGTGCTTTTCGTAGTTGGTCGAATACTGGGCGCTTTTATCACCTTACTGGATGGTCCGTGTGAGGCGTATGGGGCGCTGGAAGCCTCGGTCAAATACTAAGCCCAATTCTCAATGTGTTTTGTCTTTTTCTTTTCTGGTTTGCCATCTTGATGTTGTAACCGTTTCTTTTTATTAATAAAATTATTTTTGTTAAAAAAAAAACTGTTACTTTTAATATTGAGATTAAATTGAAATATTTTTTAATAGTCAGTGGACTATATTGAGTTATTATGAAAATTTGAGATTAAATCAAACATTAAATAACTCTTTTTCTTTATAATGATTTTACTTTCTTTATTTTTTATCTAAAATTAAATTAGAAAAAAATTACATACATAAAATTTAATGATTTCCTATTAGATCTTACAACTCGATCCAGCTGAGAGATTCTCATATTATTCTCTCATATCAATGTCATTCTTCTTCTATGACCCACTGCATAATGCCCTTTCCACTCTTCCAATAAACTATTTTTCGCCCTCAAAAACCCTAAAAAAGATCTAATTCTATTCCCCGACAAATATTGATTTGATCAAAGAATCAAATTATTTGCTCCCTTTTCTTATTCAACGAACCTAAACCACGTCAACCCCAAGAGTCAATCCAATCCCATTACTATTGCATACAATTGGACTCTCTCTCTCTCATAATAATAATAATAATAATAATAATATTATTATTATTATTATTATTATTATTATTTAGGAACGGGTACCTCCCCATTTCCACCCCATTAGAGGCCCTTGGTCTCGTAACTAATCCCTCAACGGGCTTACCAGCAACCAGCCTCATAGGGTGCAGGATCTGCAGTTATTTTCTCCCGGCCTCTTAAGAGGTCGTATCGTATGAGAGGGGAATCGAACATGGGTTGATGGATCCCAGAAATACTCGCCCACCAACTTAGCCAAGGCTTTATTTGTGACTGCTCTCTTATTGTTTAATTTTTATACTAAAAAGTTGCTTTAAGAAGCAATAAGAAAGCCGTCCCAAACGAAGCCTAAGACCAGTGGGGTTCTCTATAATATTATAAATCATATGCAGTGGCATTGGCCACTAGCTCACGTGACACTTTAATTCATCGAAATGGATGGAAAATGAGAGCTAATGATCGCTTACCTAATTAGCAAAAAGCTATAAAGATTAACATTGAGTGACGCATATAACTTCTTTCATTAATTATTATTAATTCTAATTTAATATGAAGATAGACAACTTAACAAATGCTTACTTAATGCGCGCAATCAAAGCATTAATCGGTAATAAATATAGTTTGTTTTACCATTGAGCAGACGGCATTTGTTGAACTGAAGTTTTCTTTGAGATAATTATTTTTATTGTTTTTTAAAACAGCTTTTTTTATATATAATTTTGATTATAACAGTAAAAAAGCAGTGGTCAAATGCTGTCCCAAATGAAATCTAAGAAGACGACAATGATGTAATGAAAGATTGCAAGTAATTAATAGTCTATTTGAGGATTAATTATTCTATGCGGATGTCGAACGTCGTCCGGCGAGGTCAACCAGAATGCACCATGTGACCCCTTGATCGGTACCGTAGCTCGGTACCGATAGGCACCGTGGCTCAATACTACTGACGTGACACATTCTGATTGGTCTCCGGATAAGGTTTCTACGTCCGGTCTCAACATAGAATAATTTCTCCTATTTTAGGCAACTTTTTTCTTGTTTATTTTGCAGACAACATTCATAATTTTATTTGATTGTCATTTTCTTACTACTTTTCATAAATTTCTATGATGGAAAGCTCATTTATAATTTATCGCTCATTATTTTCAAACAAGATAATTATGTTAAAATATAAATATATATGTAATTTTAAATATAAAATTAATAAATTATATATTAATTATAAATCTTATGTATATTTTTTTTAATGTCTGTTATGAAATATTATGTCATAAATTATATTAATTATACATAAGTGTGTGTATATGTGTTTATATGAATTAAGTTGATAATTTTAAAAAATTAAGAGTGATATATTCCATGAGTTATGGGAATATGATTTAAGTTTCGTTTGAGAAAACTTTTTTTATTGTTTTATGAAGCAGTTTTTTAGTGCAAAAATTTTTTAAATTTGAAATTTTTATACTAGAAAACTGACTCATAAAAAATAAAAAAATTATCTCAAACAAAGCCTTAAAAAAATTGAATCAAAAAAATTTGCTCGTACACGACACCTAACTCATGGGCGGAACCCCATTGGGGTCAGGGGGGCAATTGCCCTCCCTCAAAATTTTTTTTTAAAAAAATTTCTATGATTTTTTAGGTAATTTATTTCTCTTAATCCATTTTTTAGTCTTTATTACAAGGGTTTTTTGGCAATTGCCCCCCCTAAAATTTTTAAAATACTATGGACTTTAGGTAATTGCCCACCAGTCGAACTTCGCCAGGAGGCGCTGGCCTCTTGGACCCCCGACATATATGCCTTATAAATTTGCCCCCCACCCCCCGAAAATTAGGCCTGGTTCCACCCCTGACCTAACTTGTTAGCAAAGCTTATTCGAGCACCAATATTTTATAATAGCTTAATGTGTAATAATATGGGACACATATATGACACGGCATTCATCTAATGCATGTTAAATATTTACAATATATTCAAAATATAATAAATAAATAAAGGACATCACTTATTTTGATTTATTGAAATAACGATTATGGATATGGAGAAATTAAAGAGTGTTAAAGACTAAAAACTATAAATTTTGAAATAAATAGATAAATTATACTTTTACCAATTATCATATTATATTATCTTATTTTAGAATATTTTATATTTATTTATTTTACAAAATAGAAAAATTTTTAACATCATAAATTAGATCATATATAATTAATATTTATTTACTATACAATTAGTAATTACTTGATGTTAAAATACTCAAAGGTTAATACTTAACTAATTTATTTTTTGAGAAACTATGTGAATCAAATCACAATTTGAAAAATTATCATATATGCAGCTCATATTAGTTTGTTGGTTGGGAGCTTTGGCTACCAACTTAAAAATTTTAAGTTCGAGTCTTACATATGTGATATGTGTATAATATACCTTAATTTACCTATATATATTTCGATTGCCGGCCACAACAGGGCATTCAACAGCCTTCAACATCGAACTGGAGAACAATCATGACATGACGTTTTAGTATTTTTATATCCTCATGTTCTATCACTTTCTAGTCACTTTCATGTTCTATTCATAAGAAAAAATACAATAAAATACCTTGATAAATAATTAATCAAGATATTTTCTTTTCTTGGAAAATCAAGTAATATGTCAAAACTTTTAATAAATTTCAAGATAATTATAATATGTAAATAATTAACATCAATTTTTTTAAAAAAAGATATATATTAATTATAAAATATATAATTCAAGTTAAATTTTTTTGGAATCTATATGACTATATGACTATAACTTTTTTAATAAGAGATAATATGAATATAAGTTTTTTTTAATCGAGCAAGAACAAAAAATATATAAAAAAATCATTTTTAGCTTGAATTTATTATTAAAAAAACATTTCTGATATGCATTTAGGTTTTTTCTTGATTTAATTTAAAATTGGACTCAATTTCATAACAAATTTTAATGTGGAAATTATTGTCATAGTACTTATGACGCTATAATGAGAGGTTACTATATATTGTACGTTGTTCTTTGTAAGCTTTTTTTGGTGCGGCCGGCGGCAGGTCCTTTCATTAGTTAGCTGGTCTGCATCATCTCCATTAAAGTTGGTGCCAGATGGTCTATACTTTATGCTGCTTTGTCTAAGTTCATTGCTTTTTCTATACCTTATTATGAAGATAAATTATTACGTCCGGATATCAGATATTATCTGAAGGGCACAACACTTCTTGGCCTATTGGTTGAGAACTTAAGCTTCCAACTAAGAGGTTCAGGATTCGAGTTTATGTGTATGCGTTGTGTGTGTGAGTTTGCCTTAAATGATCTAAATATCCCAAAAAAAGATATTATCTGAAGGCCAATCAAAATACGTCATGTTATTTTTTTCTCGGTACTGGTGATGCATGCATATCGCAGGGTACCGGATAATGTGGTGCGTTCTGATTGGTCTTTGGACCGTATGGTGTCTACACAGAATAATTTTTCTATTATGAAGGTTTGGTATAATTTTTATTAAAAGAAATTATTAAGATAACATTAATAAATTGTCTTAATACTTCTTCAAATAAAAAATATATTTGATCTTTATAACTACATATATTATGTTGGAGTTATTATGGTAGTGAAAAATAGATTTTTTATTATTTTAGTATTGAATGAAAATAAATCAAGAACGATCGGTTCAAAGTCATTTACATGAAAATTTTGGAGAAGGTTAAAAATCGTAGGACTTGAGTCAATTAAAATGATATTATTTGTTTGCCTTATATTATAAATGATGAATGCACTTTGTGTAATTGTTAAAGGCTCAAAGCAATATAGTTGATATGAATTATGGAGGATGACTGCCATGATATGAAAGAAAGAGGAGCTTTTAGGTGTTATAGCTATCATCAAGAGCCTTTGATTGACCTAATACAACATTCTCTTTATAAAAGGGTATATGATATGATTAGGAAGGCATGCATTAGCCTTGGTTGCGATAACAAGCGCTAGCCATAGTTAGCGTTGTAATAAGTTGAGGTTGAGTGTGTTTGCTTTCGATCGTTTGAAAATTTGAGATTTGATTGCGGCTCATGCTAAAAATTCTGAGTTTAGCATATTCGTGTTTGATTCGTTTTGAATTCATTTGTTCATGTATGGCTTGTTTTTTTCTTGAATTTAACTAGAATAATATTAAATTTTATTTTTTTAATAAATAACTTATAAAAATCAAAATAAATACATGAAAAAAAATACAATTGAAATTTCATGATTACAATTACCAACTAAGCTAAGAATTTTGCAATCACACAATTCAATATCTTTCATTACAAATAATAAGTACATTATTTATTTTATGTCTAAATGAGTTGAACGCCATTTAACAAAACCATTGTTCATGTTTAGCTCATTTAAAATTCGTCCTTTAAACTGATAGTGCTTTTAGATTTCTTTACAATTTTAGATGTTGACAGTATTAACAACCATGGCATCAATGCCAGTAGTAACAACAAACATCAACATTGATTGTGATGACATCAATCAACATAGTTCGCAACACAAGGAATCAATGATGTTAGTGCTGATTAGCATTGACTATATTTGCAATAATTGGTATTGGTGGTGGTGTTGTTTGTCTGCTTTATTGGTGGTGACGAGCTTTGGTAGTGGTATGCTTCGATGGGCAACAATGTTTGTGGTGATAATAAGCACCTGTCTTATTGGTTACATTATTCATTAGCCCTATTGGTGATGTTAGGTCTTTACTATGGCGATGCTGCTAGCCTGATTGGTGATGACAAATGTTAGTGTTGGTGAGTCATAATGGACATTGACCTTAATGGTGATGACAAACATATATCTTGTTGATAACATTAGTCATTTAACTTTATCGGTGCCACTATACCTCAATATTAGTTGTGATGGTGGGTGTCGGCATTGGTGATGCCCACCATCACAACTAATGTAACCCTTGAGCCCTTTATAAATCAATACAATTACACCTTGACCCTTATTTTAATAAGATAATAATGTGAACTTAATATAAACTTCAGAGTTTACTTCTATATGCTCCACATAAAATTTTATAAGCTCCACCATTTTGGGGTTTGATATTTTATTAATTATGACATATCTTATTAATCATTTACCTTCTAAAACCATACATAATATCTCTTCTTATCAATTATTATATCATCAACCTCTCTATTATGCTCATCTTAAGGTTTTTGGATGCGTCCTGTTTATTTCTTGGCTATGCACTCAATATAAAGGATATAAATGTTTCAATATTTCCACTAGCCACATCCTTAAATTTCCCCATGTTAAATTTCATGAATACCTTTTTTTTTTCTATAAGCTAAACTCCTCCAGTCCCAATTCCTTTATATGCTCCCAACATGTTTTGTGATGCCCTAGAATCTAAATTGAAAAGCATTAATGTATCTTTTATCTTTTTATAATAACAACTAAAGCTATATATCTAATTTATCGCAATAATAAGATACTAGCAAAAATAAATCTATTGATAAAAACATCAACATACATTTGTATTTATTTTTTTTTTTCAAAAATCATATATAATAGCCAAGAGTCATAAAATTATAACATACTATCCACCATCTCCTAACTACAAAGGAATATCTAATCAAAAGAAAAATGATAATAAAACCTTAAGAATCCTATATCTCATCAGCCTCACACTTTCGATCCTCTTGTCTAACTTGAAAGTATTTAAATCACATATAATGAGCTATAAAGCCCATTATGTCATTAAAATCCTACTACTTAACTCAAATTATAGAAAAAATAGTATGCATCCGTCAATCACAATAGCAGCAATTAATATGATCATGAATCTATGCATAAATCATAAAACACATTTAGTAATTGTGAAGCCTACAAACTAGTAAACAAATACAATACATAGGTTAGTAAATAGTGTAGTATAGATGTCGAAGTAGGAAATTAATAAATAATTATTTCTAACTCATTCATCGTGACAATATTATCCAAACATCAAATAAATCACATAAACCAGTAAAAGATAAAGTACTCAGGAAAACTGTAAAAATTCATAGCGATATAGTACAATACTATCCAGTAATTATGTAGGAGTGTACATAAGTTGTTCAATTATTGTGTACTAGTATCAATCACTAGCTTATATCACATGCTTAATTAACAAATCACATGCTCAATAATAATAAATCAACTGTAATAGTGAATCGACAGTAGCAATATTGTGAATTAATAATATACTAGTAGCAGTGAAATAGTACAATAAATCATATCCAAAAAATCATACTATAAAAGTAAGGAGTTTGCATGATATTTTTTTAGTAATCAGTAAATCAGTAAATCAGAGTTGCCACTCTTGCCCATCGACATTATAATCAACTCCTTATAACTTTCAATCATTAAATCATGTGAATTAGTAGAGGATAATACCAAATTATAGTATTTACAAAAAAGTTTGTCGGTTCGCCATCATGTACATGTATAAATTAGTCCTCGGCCAACATCAGTAAATCACTAGTCTTTATTTACCTTTCATACATATTATTATTACAATATTATAAAAATAATAACAACTAGCTAATACCCAATCATATGCCAATATTTATTCAAAATGCTTGCATTAATAACATAATCATATTACAACAACAACAACATCAAGCATTTGTCCCACAACATGAGGTTGGTTACATGAATCTTTTTTTTCCATTGTGTCATGTTAAAAGTCAAATTCTCATTTAAATCTAAAAAATAAAGATCATTTCTAATATTTTCTAACCAAGTCTTTTTAGGTCTACCTCTACCTTTCTTAACATAAGTCAAATCTAAAACCTCAACTTTCCTAACAGGGTCATTGGAAGGCCTCCGTTAATGTAACCAAACCATCTGAGGTGACTCTCTCTAATCTTATCTTCCACCGGAGCTACTCCAACTTTTTCACGTATATGCTCATTTCATATCCTATCTCTAAGGGTACAGTCAGTCATCCACGTAAGCATCCTCATCTCTGCAACACTCAACTTAGTATTATGCTTCTCTTTTAATGGCTAACATTTGGCACCATAAAGCATTGCAGATCTCACCACCATCTTATAGAATTTTTCCTTAAATTTGAGTGATACATTTCTTTCGCACAACAAGCCCGATGCATTCCTCCACTTCAACCATCCAACCTAAATTCTGCTGATAATATTCCCTCTATTTCACCATCACTCTAAGCAATAGATTCAAGATATCTAAAACATGTACTCTTATTAATGAATTGATAGCCCAAAGTCACAATCCCCTTACTAGGTCTATTGCTACTAAAATTATACTCCATATATTCAATTTTAGATCTACTCAAGTGAAAACCTTTAGACTCTAAGGTTGACCTCCAAAATTCAAGTTTACCTTCAACTCCCTCTCTAGTCTTATCAATAAGAAGAATATCATCAGCAAAAAGCATATACCAAGGTACATCCTCCTGTAAATGTCTAGTGAGAACATTCATGACTAAAGCAAAAAGATATGGACTTAAGGCTGATCCTTGATGTAATCCAACCTAAATAGTAAAATACTTGGTCCAAATTAATTTGGAAGAAATCAAATGGTCGAAATCAAAATATTTGAAAATTAGAATAGGATAAAATTCACATATAGTGATATGAGGAATTTTCGTAAAAATGACAAAAAAGATAGGCGACAAAAATCCCATTTTTCTCTTTCCTCCTTTTCCTTCCCCTCTTCTCCTCCTTTCCTTCTTTACTTGACATGAAAAAAAATGTGTGTGTGTGTGTGTGCACGCGTGAGAGATATAGAGAGAGAGAGAGAGAGGGTGGCTGAAGAGAAAAAAAAATATGTAAAAACTCATTTCAGTGCCTAGCATTGACTTAGTAATGTTGTGCTGCATGGTGAATTTTGAATTGTTGTAGAATGGGATTTTTAGTGTCACGGCGATATTTTTTGGCATCGCGGCTCTCATACTGTTGTTGCACTCAGAAGAGCAAAACAACAGTGTTTCTATAAAAAATTTTGAAATAAATTGGAATTCATTTTTTTAAAATTTTTAAAATAGAGTTGTTATAGGTTTTGCCTGTCACTCTCATTCCTCCCTCATGTATGCCAAGAATTTCTTTTAGTTATTGCTGTTTAACCTTCTTCAACCTCTTCTTCTTCTTTAATACCAATTCAACCACATCACCTACTAGACTCTCACTATCATTTACTACTTCTACTCTCACTGATTCACTTGCATCCATTTCAAATGAACCACTTCATATACTCCTCATCATCACTTGGTCACATGACTTAAGAAATGTGGATAAAGAGAAGGCAAATATTTTTCATTTAGATGTATTAGGGAGCATTGCATCTGCATATGTTACTGAACAAAGAAGGTTCAAGATAGAAAATAGAACATCATAGCTCATTTTTATCAAGAAAAAAAATTAAAGCCTATATATTATTTGCTCCAAACAATTCTAAGGTTATTATAAGTAGAGATATTAAGTTCAATAAAAAAGTGTTCAGAATGGACAAATAAGAATGCATTCAGTGTAGAAGAGCATTATCCATGGAGCTCCAAGATCCTTCACTACCTTCTCTATATTCTACCTCCTAACCACTATCTTTGAAAAAAGATCAAAGAAAAAATTAGACAAAAAGCTTAAGTTGGATATATGAAGGAACCAATGACCTTCACTTTATATATTTAATGACAAATAGCAAGCCTTTGACATATGAAGAAACCATATATCTAATCTCTAGTGAAGAATGCCAAAATGAGAGCTCACAACTTTACCAAAGAACAAAAAATCATTAGTATTAAATGATGAGTATGCAAAATAAAGAAGAATGCAAACATAAAAATTAAAAGGTACAAAGCACTTGATTGGCATCAAAAGGATAGGGGTCAAAGACAAACATGGATTATTTAATATTTTATCTTGTTGAATAAAAGAGTTTATCTTTTAGTTGAATAAATGTGAAATTTATTTTTTTAAATGGACTTATAAAGAAAGAAGTTTATTATATGCTCGAGTTAAGGTACAAAGAACCAGATTGGCATCAAAATTATATAGGTCAAAGGCAAGCATTGACGATTCTTTTAATATTTATTCTTGTTGCATACAACATTTTGTCTTTCAGTTAAACGAATGTGAAGTTTATTTATTTATTTAGTTGGAATTATTAAATAAGAAGAATATTATACTCACATGTTGAGTTTTATATATGTGCTCATATGTTGTGGGTTTAAAACTCTCTATGATTAGGGTTGGCTAAAACCTAACTCAATTAAATTAATAGTATGGTAATTAAAATGAATTGAAAAATAAGCTTATAAATGAATTATCTTGTGGTTATCATATTAACATATAAATTTATAGGTATAAATGAAAAAAAAAGGTGTAATTGAATAAATTTGAAATTTGTATCCCACTATTTGACACCAAATTAAACAAGCTCTTATTAGGACTTAAAAAATATAAGGATAAGTGTACTGCTTAAATATATATTCTGTTAGCCAGATTGGTCTCTGTTTTCATGGTGGTTCCTTTTGCCAAAACCTCTTTTTGCTTTTGGTTGTTCCTTTGGTTTCTTTTTCTTTTGTTTTTTGTTTTTGATTGTAATAGGTAGAACTAATGGCTTGTAGGTTTTTCTTCAAATGTTGTATTTTTAGAGACCTTGTGGCTCTTTAAGGACTTGTAATTTTTGTTTTAAAATTAAGGTGTATGCCCCTATGTGAGTTTTATTCCTATATATATTAGGATAAAAAAGAAGCACCTTGGTTACAAACTACGATGTGCTCGCTCATGTAGATACGTCGGAGAAGATGATTCAAAGGTTAAAATAAAGTTCTCATAAATTATGCTAATTGTCAGAACGATCGCAAGCGGGTAGATATGCATCCACGTCCAAAAGCCCAATTTTTTAGCGTAGTCCTAAAAATAAGATATTGGACTAAAATCTTGTACGGTTTGAAGGGGTAAAATTTTTAAATTTTTGAATCAATTGAGATAAATTTACATATACATATTTAAGTTTAGAATTCAAAATTTCTTAATTTATAATCAAAGCTACCAACTAAATGATAAAAATGGGGTGCATTGAGAGTATTATTTCACTTGAAACCCTACATTCACGTGACAAAGAAAGAAAAGAGAAATAACGACAAAGAAAACGTCCCTACTTAATTATTACTTGCAGAATGGTCAAATCTGCCCAACAACGGATTGAAAAGATGCATTATTAATTTTCATACTAATGGCTAATATTAGTTGCAATCTAATACATTTGTCCTTTCTTATTTCAAGATCACCCTGAAAATTACTCTTCATTATTCTTCTATCGTTTTCCTCTATGCTTTCAAGTAATAAAAAAATTACATAACAAAGGTTAATTTATAAATCAATCAGAAAAAAAAGTGAAATATACTTTTATGTCAAAATTATAATTGTGCCGCATAAACAAAACTTCTTTGTTGAAAGCAGTATTATATAAAAGTAATTGAACTGTTTTTGCAAATGTTGAGTGGGTTCATCTGCAACAAAGTTTTGCCGATGGATTATATATATATATATATATATATATATATATATATATATATATATATATATATATATATATATATATATATATATATATATATATATATATAACAAAAACCATTATTCAAGAGAAGATGATTACAATCTCTGATTCTCAGCCACTATAGCAACACAACAACAAAAAATCCAATGCAAACAGCAAGATACAAGGCAATACAATGAGGGTGACAAGAATAATAATCGGACTCAAGAATGGAAGCACCCTGCACCAGCCTTGCGACCCGCCACGAACCATCAAAAGGTGAGAACCCCACAAAATCCAAGCACCCAAGCAATCCAAGTCAAAGTCCAAATCACCCAACAAAAAACCCAATACAACCAGTCGAGCTAGCAAGGGGAAGCTGGGGGCTTCCTCATCATTGTCCACAAAGCCTTCAGAAAACAACGACGAAGAGCAAATATGAAAAAGCCATAGTCTATTTCTTTTTACCTTTATTTTTACGCATATTACCCCCATTAGAATGACTAAGGTCAACAAGCTTGACAGGCACAACCTCTTTCTCACATTCATCATATTCCTCTTCCTCCCCCCCCCCCCCCCCCCCCCCCCCCCCCCCCCCCCCCCCTAAACGAAGAAAAGGAGTCACTTAGAATGAGCCAATCATTTTGCATCAAAATAGAATTCTTGACAGATTTAGCCACCTGAGACTTCAATTCACTATTTGACATAACATTTATAGGAACATTAATAAAAGTTGTTGAACCTCCCGAACTACCATTGGTAACATGCTAAACCACATTCGTTCGGATCAAAGAATTAATTGGAGAAACACCATAATCAACCAACACAGGGTTAATAGGCACCAAAACCCTGGAATTAACCCCTCTAGATAAATCTATCAGGCCAGGCAAAAAGATCCACACAAGAGAAGCTAGCATTAATATTAATACCACAAATCTTATCTCGAGCCTCACCAATCAGAGGAGTAGAAAGAGCAGGAACCAGAGGAGAAATCGAATCCCTCAAAAGCACCTCACTCCCCACCCGAAGGGCAGCATACTCGATTGGGATAGGCAGAGAGGGAATCAAATTGTCAACAGTCGGGCCCTCAGAGACCAAAGCCAATGAACAAGCATCACAACCAGCATCCAATTCTACCACAGACACAACATCCGCTAAGGTATTACCTAAAACAAGAGCCAATTCGGAAATAACAGGAGCCACCTGGGCATTAACACCATCACATTCCTCCACCACATGCACAACATGACATGAATTAACCAGATCCACCCCAGGCAACACACACAGAGCTGAAGAAGAAAAAGGAACGTATTTAGTAATTTGTGATGGATTATGCTGTCTTGATTTAACAAGAGTAAAGTTGTAAGAATTACAATCAAAAGTCAGAATTTTTTTTGGGAATGTTAGGGGCTTTGAACATGAGCCACTGAGAGGAATTTCTTCATGTCGACCCATGAGTTGCACGTGCGAGCTCAAAGCAGAAAATTAAATGAGGACAATCTTCATGCAGTAATTATGAAGCTTGCATTCAAAATCTTTGAACTAGGTGGACTAATTTTGTTTTCTACGTCTATCTCCCTAACGATAATGGACTGATTTTGTTGTTTACGTCTATCTCCCTACTGATGATGTGACTCCTCCCTTTGCCCCAGCTTCTTCAGTTACTAAGGGAGAATAATGCAGTGCATCATATCATAAAACTACCTTAGGAATATTTTATCATTTAATATCTATTTTTTATACTTATGTAGAAGCCTCTATTGCTAATTATATGTACAAGCTATTATAAATAGGAAGGATGAAGAATATTATATATATCATTTGAAGCCTTTAAGCTTGTATTTTTTTTCCAGATTTAGGTATTACTTCTAGCAGGTTCATTTTTTCTACCGATCCACTACATCATCTGGTATGTTTATATATATTATCTTAATTGTTAGTTTTCTTTTTTCTTTAGATTTTATTGAGGTCAACTTTTCAATCTTTCACATTTTTTTCCTCATGGTCTCTTTTAATCTTGGCCAAATCATTACCCTAATAATAGCTAGAATTTTGAACAAAGGTACTTTGTTTCAAAATTAGTTCTTGCTCTATTCCGATGGCATCTCTCCCACCTTTTAGGGCTTGCTAGGGGCATCCCTCTAGCGGCCTTTGCCGCCATTTCGCTCAGGGAAGTTTTCTTTTCCCTGCCTCTTATGTTCTTTGTTCTTTTCGTGTTCTTTCATGTTTATTTTCTAGCCGTTTGTGGCTGGAATGGCGCCGAAGCACCTGTTGGACACTGGTTTTTTATCTGGTTCAAATTATTCGGGTTCTTTCGCCAATGCATTAGCTGGTTCTCCATCTAATGTGTGTTTTTCGGAGCTTAAGTCTTCATCTTTTCGTGGTATGCCCTCTTTGTGGATATATGAGGAAGAAATTCAGGTCCTTGCTACTCCTTTCCAGTTTTCGCTTGTCAAATTTTTTCCTTCCCGGCAGCCTAGTCTAGACTCCTAAGGAATTTTTTTTTCAATATGAAGCTTATAGTTGATTTTTTTAGTAACTTTACTCGATTCTACGCATATCCTGGTGAAGCTCTCAAATGACCTAGATTATAGCCTAGTGTTTAGCCATCGTTCATACCTGGTTTACAACTGCTATATGAAATTAACGAAATGGTCTCCTTCTTTGGATATCATTGTTGAATGCCCGATTATTCCTATTTGGATCTCTTTTCATGGTCTTCGTCCTCATTGCTTTAACCCGAGGATTCTTCATGAGTTGGACTCGATCTTTGGTCACCCGCTTAAGGTTGACTCTGCCACTTCGTTGGGCTCTAGGCCGTCTATTGTGTGAGTATTGGTTGAGATTGATATCACAAAAAATTATCCGGACAACGTCTGGATTGGTCCTGAGAAGCTCGGCTATATCCAAAAGGTTGAAATGGAGGTGTTCTCCCCTTTTAGTGTTCAATGTTAGTCTATTGGTCATGCTAGGGGGGGAATGTAGGTCTAAATCTGTTGTCCCTTTTAATGTACTTGTTAATCCATCTTGTTATGTTATGGATTTTGATCCGGGGGAGGCCGCTGAGGTTGCAGTGCCTCGTCCTGGTGTTGTTTCCTTGGTTAACTCTTCGGCTGTTAATAATTTGGTTTTAATGCCGGACCCCAATGTTGCTGTCGGGCGGGTTAATGTTGTGATGGCTAAGGAGGGTGTTTTGCCACTAAATTTTGCTAAGGCTTCTATTAAGCTTGTGTCTTGTAGTAAGGATAATGCTAGAGTTGTCCATGCTTGTAGTCCTGTTGATGTTGCTGTTGGGAATACTGACGTGGATGCTGTTGCTATTGGGGATTAATTTGCTGTGTTGCCTCCCTCTGTTTCTATTGAGGTCTTGCCTATTGTGCCTATGTCTTCGTCTCACGCTATGATTGATCGAAGAGTTATGCTATTGTTTCACATTCTAACAATTTGGGTAGTCCTAGGGGTGTTCCTACACCTATTTCTGTGGATGGTTTGAAGGAAAAGAATAATGTTTTTCGTGCGATTAATAGGGAGGAGCTGTCTAGTGGGGGTGCTGGGCTTGAGCTGTCTTGCAGTTCAGTCCACCCTGTTTCTCCTCATACTCATGTGGATTTGAATGTGGTTGCTTGTGATGTGGTGCCTTTTGTTTCTTCTCCTACTGTTTAGGTTTATGACCAGCTTGTAGAGGTCCCTATCAATTTAATATATACTAATGAATTGGCTGCTCATGTGGGTGATAGACTGGGGGACAGTGTTAGATGGCAAAACGATTGGCTTGAATGCTCTTCTTCTTCTGAGGTTGAAGAAGTGGATGCGGATAATCAGTATATTATTTTGCGAGATGATCAATTTTGGGTGGGTAAACATCGCAAGCGAAAATCAAAACGATAGGCTTTTTTGGTTGTGCTATCCTTGGTTGGCATTATTGTTCTTTTACGGATGATTACTTTGTTGGCCCGGCGGATTATCGGTTTTGTTTGGGCTATGATGTGGCTCGGGCTCATCACTCCGGATCGGTGGCTAGTTGGCAACCTTTGTTGGTGGTTCAACTGAGCGTTGTTAGCAGTTGGTTGGTTTTTTTGGTGGATCATTGCTCAATCACCCCTCTGGATGGTCCGTGCCTGGATTCGGAATGATTGGTAGTTTGTGCCTTCACTGAGCCCGCTGGCTTTTTGTTCCTATTTCTTCTTGTTTGAAGCTTCCCAATGTTTCCCTTTTTCTGTATCCGGTGTACTTTTTCGGGATTTTGTTGGGTTTCTATTGATGTACTCCTTTGTTTCTTCTTGGAATAAAATTTTTATCATGGAAAAAAAAGGTACTTTGTTTCAAAACTGTGTAATTTTTTAATTCAACAATAATTTAACAAAAATTATCATTTTTTACACTAATTAATTTTAAAACTTGATTTTCTTATAAATTCCAAGCAACCAAATAAGCCCAATGTCGACATCAATAAATTTAAAAAAATGCAAATTCTCACAAATTTTGGTTGAGAAAGAAGACAATTTTTATAATAATTTAATAAAAAAATATTGCCATAAAACAACTTTCATATATAACTGATAACTCCGATCCAAACTAGCAAAGCTCAGTTAAATAAGCCAAAGACTTTATTGTAATTTTTACAGTCTTTTTAATGTAGAGCTCACTTTTCTATTAAAAAAAAGCTTAATACAATTTAATATTTTAAATCTGCAATAATTGCAGATCCGTATACGAAAGAAAAATATCTTGAATAGGCTGGAAGATAGAAATCTTTCTTAATAATTGAGCAACTTGATGAAATAAAGGGATAATTGACTAATATTTATATTTAATTTAAAAAAATATTGGTCTATGATACATATGATAGGCTGATATTAATTTTCAAAAAATATTGAGATAGGATATATTTTTTGGGATAATTTGCTAATATATTTAATCATAAATTGGATTTATTTTAATTTGGTTGTCCTTAAATCTTAATTTATTCATAAACAATACTCATCCTTACTCATATGATTAGCTAAGAATAGTAGAGAGAGAGAGAGAAGACTTGTGTGTTTTATGGCAAATAGGGATGTTGAGACAAATAGGTTGTTGTGTCTTAGCAGGCCTACCCTCTTGAGAGAAGGAAGTTGCAGGAGAGCTTTTGTCTGTCATGAAATCTTTTGTAAACATATGTAGTCCTTGGTTCTATCAAACTAGCCTTGCGCCTGCGGCCCTCTAGTTCCAAGTTTTTTTACTTCGTTCTCTTCCCAATACCTGTCATATGAGCACTTTCACACCTCGCTCCAAATTTTTTTTACTTCGTTCTCTTTTCAATACATAGGGCCCTCTCATTCCGTTTTTTTTTTTTTTTACTTCGTTCTCTTTCCAGTACCTGTCATATGATCACTTTCAACCCTTTCCTTCCTAGGAAAATTAGGTGGGACAGTAGGAATAGAGACAAATGATATATAAGCACATAAAATGAGATTTTCTTAGAATATATCATGTTACATAAGATACGCATTAGAGTTTTCCAAATATAAGAACTCATGTGTGGCCACATATTATTCTGATCTGATCGTATTGAACTGTGAGATCGACATTTTTTAGCCAATTTATGCAACTCGAGCTCTGCACGAGCGAATTGGGAGATACAATTAATTGTATTATAAATTTGAATTAATTATTTCAATATTGATATATTATACTTATTTTAAAGTAAATTTAACAGGATTATTTTCACCATTCAATGGTTGGTAGGCCCCTATTAATTATTTGGAAGAATTTGGGAAAGGATTGTGCTTACCATGCATTCATGATTGAATATTAATATTCGGTACAGTCAGTAACACCAAAGCATATATAATAAGGATAAGAAGGCAATGAGATTCATTGGATAAAAATTCTTGTTTTTCTATTTAATTTATTACAATGTTGAAGATTAGATCAAATGATGTAACATTTGGTACTCTTTTTTTAAATAAAAGAATTTAATGTATGTCAGCATGTTTGACAGTACACATCTTTTTGCATAAACAGATGACATGAATAATTGACATTAGATGTATCTTAATTTGTTTGAAGGCAATTGATTTGCAAAACTTGTGTTGGCTTTCTCATTTTGAAGTTTGAAAAAATCACTCATAAAAAAGATTGAGTTTTTTAGTAAAAATTTACTTTAGTAAAGAGTAAGAAAATCATCCCAAATGAAGCATGAGTGATGAATATGTTAAAGCATCATCATCATTTTTTAGCTATAGAGTTATATTTGGTTGTTTATGATTAGTAGTTATATGGTTTAAAATTTTGTGATTAAAGTTTAAGCTAAAATTTTAGAAGATATTTGCGATCATTTTGAATTTTTAAATTTTTATTATTTTATTTTATTATATTTATGAGGTGGTTAGAAGGATTGTAATCGAGCTACAGTGGTCGAAAGAACTGCCGCGAACCGACTACAGTTCTTCCGACCTATTCACCAAATTACGATCCTTCTGACCTCCGTCGCCCACCAACTACGGTTTTTCCGACCACTTTTGCCCACCGACTACTGTCATTTCAACCATCGTCGTCCGACTGCAGTTCTTTTGACCACCATCACCCAACTATAGTCTTTCCGACCACCATCGCTTACGACCGTCCTTCGAACCACCGTCACCCACCGACTACAGTCCTTACGATCACCGTCGCCCGACTACGGTCTTTCCGACTGCCATCACTGGACTATGGTCCCTCCGTCCGCACGCCATTGCTCAACTACATTCCTTCTAACCACATTCGCCTAACTACAGTTCTTCTGACATCTGTCACTCGCCGACCATGGTCCTTCTAACCGCCATCGCTCGACTACGATCATTTCGACCAATGTCACCCATAAGGTCCCTCTGAGCACTATTGCCTAACTATGGTTCTTCCGAACACATTTGCCCAACTATGGTCCCTTTAAGTTTTGTCGCCTGACCATGGTCTACTAACCAAACAAACATGCTAACACTCTCTTTAGAACAACTGTCATATAATGAGTTATATATAATATGTATTTGCTACATTGAACCAAAGCCTTTCCAGCCATGAAGGACATCATTTATAATCAATCACCAATTTTAGTGGATTCATTTAAACTGGGCCATGCCCCATAATTTTTCTCCCTTTCAAGGCCTTCCAAATAAAAATCTTGATGTTTCTTATGAACACTGCACCACTCTCTTTTATCTATCTGTGTACTGGAACTACGTTCAAAGCTAAGATGTTAAACTTTACATTTCTCTATCTTCGTGAATGTTCCAGGACACAACGATACTCATTTTGAACTATTTATTTTTATTGTAAATATGTTATATTATCAAATCAAATTTCTCTTGAATATAAAAAGATTATTAGCATATTCTTTTAATGGGTAGATGATATATGGAAGAAGAAAAAACAAGGGAAGAAAATAATGAAGTCAAAAGAAAATTTTGATTGAAGGTAGCTATCAGGGCGTTTTAAATATTGTTGAGGAACAGTGTAGTATACTCCTTCGATGGAGCTTTTTTCTTAGACTCTTCTCTCGTTTTCCATTTCTCAAAAGCATAAAAGATTGAATCTTTACCCTCAAAGTCAAGGGGTCTATTTATAGATAAAAATCTTAATCACAATGCCTTTATCTTAAGCAGCTTTCAAAACAATTATCACAAAGCTAGCCAAACAAAGTCGCCGCATGTTCCTTCTTGAATGTGGCACATCTACACTAGTTGTCTTAGCCTTCGTTTGAGACAACTTTCTTACCGTTTTTTAAAACAGTTAATTTCTAATACAAAAATTAAAAATTTTTAACTAAAAAAACTGCTTTAAAAAGTAATTAGAAAGCTGTTCCAAACAAAGCCTTAGTGCGGCATAATCCTTAGCTCACATCTATGTGCTTGTACGTAGTAGAGCAGGTAGTTGAGAGATCAATGTTTTAATTTTTGTCCGACAAAAAAAAAAAGCTATGCAAATTTAGTCACAGGCCGAGACGAAAATTAGAGCGTTACAGGAATTTCATTGAATTTTTAGAGTGTTATTTTAATTTATACATATTTTTTGCATATTTATTGTGTATTTAGTGAGTATTATTTATTTGATGCTTATTTGCCACAAAAAAATTATGCATAAAAAAATACGCAGTAAAAATAAGTAGTAAATACGCAGCAATCCGAACCTTATTCTGCTTCGGACTGCGTACACAATAATTTCTCTCGTTATAAAAGAGTGGAGAGAAGAGAATTCTTATGTCATATAAAAGAAATTGAAATTGTATTTTCTTCACAATTAAATCATAGTGAAATTTTCATCATAAGTAATATAACATATTCATTATATGTTGATCTTCTTTCTATGTTGTATCTTTTTACTCTCTGTGTGCATATGTTACATTTGTGTGCCAACATCATAATCTGATGATGTGATTAAGATCATTGATTTCGCACTAACGTGCTTAGGAAAGACTGTGATAGAACTTCGCTCAACTATATCATCGATAGTGAATTAAATAGCGAGGGTTTTGAATTGCTAAAAATGAAAGACTTTGCTTAATCCTAAATTTTCTACAATTAATATGACTATGTCACTCAAAAGATGTTATTTCTAGTTTTACAATATTTGAAATTGACTCGCACACCTATTAGAAATGAAACCTTGAGATGTTGAACAAAAAAAGTTTTTATGTTTTGTTTGGGATAGCTTTGTTATTACTTTGCTTTTTAGACAGTAACCACAATTTATATTTAGGCTTTGTTTGGGGAGGCCTTTTTACTGCTTCTTAAAGCAGTTTTTTAGTTAATTTTTGTACTAAAAAACTGTTTTAAGAAGCAATAAGAAAGCCGTCCAAAACGAAGACTTAACCATTATTTTTTGCTACTTTCAAAAAGAAATTGCGTTAGAAAGTTACTTTCTACAACAGCTTTCAAAAAAGTTATTTTATCCACAACAATTTTACAACGAACTTTATAAAAAATTACCATCATTCCAAACAACATGTAATTTTAAGAGAAATTCAAATGAAATGATCAAATAATTTACATTTGGCATTGTTTATCCGATCAAGAAAGTTGCTCTTCGAGGTTTTTTTGGATTCTAGTTTTGTTGGTTAATGGTACATTTTAACTTTTGTGTACAATTATTTGATACTTGACTAAAAAACTGTAGGTTGAGAAAAAGACTCCCCACCAAGAAAAGATAATTATATCTGCTGACAATAGCTGATGAGAACTAATTATTCATAGTGAGCAACATAGCCAACCAAAGTTGGAGAGTTATAATTTCATTTGATGAATTAGAAATGGTGAGAAAAAAATATTTTATTTACTTTAAGATTAGTATATTAATTCAGAATATTATATATAATATTAGTCTCAATGTAAATTTAATGACTTTAAAATTTATTTTTTATTGTGTTAAAATATTTTGAATAAATTTTTTAGGAAAATTTGGATTATATTTTTCGAGTATTAAGGTTTTATTTGGATTTTTTTTTTCAATTGCTTTGGTGATAAAGAATAGTTAATAAAAAATAAAAAATATTATGTATTTGAAAGACAATTTTCTTATAACTATTTCAAATTTTCGCTCATTTAATGTCGGCAGATAAAAAATGTTTTAAAAAAATTATGCAAATAATTTTTACCCAAAAAGCATTATGGATTTTGTTTTGTTTTACCTTTAAAAATTTTTTAATTAATTTTATACAAGCCTATATATATAGGGTTTAGGGTTATTTAGCTTTTGTTCGAGGTAATTTAAGGTTTCATTTGGAACGGCTTTAATATTACTTTTTAAAACAACTTTTTAGTACAAGAATTTTAATTTTTATACTAAAAAGCTGTTTTAAGAATCAATAAGAAAGCCATCCCAAACGAAACCTAAGTTTTTTTTCTAATTTTTCCTTTTAAAAACTCCTTTCTCAATCATAGTTTTAAAAATACTTTCTAAAAAATAGTCTTTTAAAGTCAAAAATTTAAAATAACTGTAAAAAAGCTATCTTTTAAACACAAAATATTTTTTACTAATTGATTTTCTTACCACAAAAATTGATCAAAAGCTTTTTCAAACAAAACGTTAAAATGTAAAAATAAAATCATCTCTCTTCAAATATTTTTTAACTGAATTTATAGAGTTTAAAACTAATACTAATTATTAATATTTTTAGAATAAATTTTCTAACTTCTACAACAAAATTAGCTTCATAAAAATAGAAAATAACATCAACTACTAGTTTTGATCTAATAGAAATTTATGCTCTGATTAGATTAGCTTTCTCGTTGCCATACTTTTCAAACCACAATAAGCTCCATTTCATTATTACTTTCTTGCTATTTCTCAAAAAAAAAATTGTGATGGGAAGTCAGAACTTTACAACTATAGTTACAAATATATAGCAAACTTTAAGCAAATCTATAATATCGACAACAGCTTACAAAAGATGTCATCCGGAGGCGAATCAGGATGCAGCACGTCACTTTTTAGCTGTGTGCGATGTGATGTGGTGCATCCTGATTCGCCACCGAACCATCTGGTGACCGCACAGAATAATTTCTCCACAAACACACTCTTAGTCGTTATATTAAAATTAATTGATAAATTAGAATATTAATCTTAAGATTATGAAGAATAGATCTATGATTATATTTATAATATTCCTTCTTATTCCTCTTGAAGATATGAAATTATCAATTGATTATTGTGGATTATGTAGACTTTAAGATGTGGGGTAGTAATCTACGTAGGATTGATTTAGATGGCAATAAAGCTAACAAAAGTTGTGAAAGAATGATGCTGACTTGTAAACCTCTCCTTCGATATTTATTCACATTTTTTTAACAAGCTCTGCAGGTTGTATTAACTATTACGTTAATTAAAAAAAATTAAAAAAAAAAAAAAAAACTATTTCGTTAATTAACAATGGAAAGGACCCCTTCGCTTTTGGAGTTCTAACTTAGTACATGTGATGCCCATACTATATGTCAAGGATAAAAGTATACGGATAATATTTATACTATACATACACTTTACAATTATAAAATAAATAAATATTATTAGAATATCCTGGCATAAAAAATTAAGAAATAATTTGTTTAAATTTATTTTTTAAAAAAAAATCATATATAATTTGTTTAGATATTATAAAATAATAAAATGTGAAGGTCATAGTCTAATATTCATCCAAAAATCATTCTGATCAAGCATGAATGTCAATGCAATTTTTGGAATGAAAATATGAAATTAACTTTACAAGCATATGATCTTTGATTTTTGAAAAAACTTATAGTTGAACTCGAAGTATAGTTGAAAATTTTATTATATTAATCGAGGGACCTAACTATTTTTTAATATTATGTTCTTATAGTCAAATTTAACATGTCAATGAGTGATATTTAAGGAGCCTAATATTACTTAATTTTGATGTCATTAATATGCCTAAATGTTAAAATAACGGTTCAAGAGAAAATGAATCAATATAGGTCATTCGATTGAATGTTTTGACATTTCTGACTAAAATTATTAAGATGCAACCCAAGAAAATTATAAATAAAAAACCATTCTTCACATAAAGGAGATGGGGCCTTGTAGCTTGAGTTAAAATTGAAGAGCTTGAAGATCAAAATAACTTTAAAGCTCCATCTAGCATTCGATCTTAAGAATCACCGCAAGTGACAACCATCGTTTGATCATGATCGCCGAAATGCCGTTGCCTAATCATAATGGCAAACAACCAATGTCCGACGACAATCTCTCAACTATCACTGCCTAACTTATGTTGCCCATTCACCATCGTCTAATCATCATCATCTGACTATGATATATTGAACACTATCATTTTTCTATGGTCTCCTAATCATCATCATTTAACAACTAATACACATTGATTTTATCACCTTCCATAGCTAGAAACATTGATGTATACCATTGCCTATGAGGTCATACATGTCATCAACATAAACGATGTCACACACCAAGTCACCAACTTCTTCGCTAGCCATTATCAGCAATATAGGTGCATTCTATAGCTTATAAGGGTGATGTGTGTCATCGATAGCAAAATTCGTATATGCTAGCTGCATTGCATGTCATCATCAACAACGTTGACACCCGCCACTCGAAAAAAATTCTGACTCCAAACATAAACATTGATATTTATACTTGACTTATTGGTTTAAGGTGTCTCTCCTAAAAAGAAAAATGACTAAACAAACAATAAAAAATCTCATTAAGATAACTCAAATGTATGATGACTTTTTTTAACTTCTTCCATGTGATTTATCTTTCATAATTAATGTCTATTATACAATATCAACATATTCCTTAATTACATAGAAGAGAATTATTTTTAACCGATAAACTACACTAGTTGAACTATTTCAAATAGGACTTATCCTACCCTTTTTTTTTTCCTTCTTGGATTTTTAACATAAAAATTAGTGTCTCTTACAATATTTTTTTCATCTAATATTTCTTGTATCTTCATACAAAACTAAGATGTTGAACTCTTTCTCTCTAATGCCATGAATATTCTAGTATGCAATTGTTTGATAACATCTATTGTACGCAATTATAGGTTAGGAAAAACACTTTCCACAAACTTAAAAGGTTATTCATGTCAACATATCAAGTATATTTGTTAATTCAAGCCAATGCCTCATTTGTAATTGACTGCAAATACTAGTGGATGCCTCCTTTGTTAATTCAGGCCCTTATGAATGCACGTAAAAACTATGGTGTCTCTTATGAATGCAACATGCTTTCTCTTATCCGATTGTGCGCTATATTTTCGTACAAAGCTAAGACGTTAAACTTTATATTTCTCTACAGCCACGAATATTCCAAGACTCAACAAATATATTTTTAGATGACACAAATTTTGACATTCAAAAAATATCTTCTGTTGTCTGGTCATAATCTTGAAATCGCATTTGGCCTACCATAACCTCTTGACCACGGTTGCCTGAAAATGACATTCTGGTCATCATTGCTAGACTGCTGACACTCGTTCGCCAATGATGTGGATGCTCACAATCAATATACATAATTACATTCAAAAAGTTGTTTTTGAGGGCATGCCTAGTTTTTGTTTGCACTGTAAGACCGTGGGGCATCTGAAAGTGGGATGTTGTAAACTTTTTCCGAATTTGCCTTCGAATAATAATCCGGCGCCACTGCCGGTGGTGTCCGCATGTGAGAATTTGCCTTCAAAAAATCTTGTGAATCCTGTTTCTACCCCTGTTGAGAAGTCTGTTTCTCTATGTGAGAATTTTTTTGGTTGCTGCTGATGACTGTATTATTGATAATAATGTTGGGGGAGGTGGCGTCGAGCCTCCTGGTGTGAATCTGGTATCTCCTTCTGATGCTGGGGTTGATGCTTCGGGTTTTGGTGTCCATACTGTGGATGGGTTTCAACCCGGTTTTAATATTAATTACTCCTGTTGATACTATTATTAATGAGGTTGATGTTGATACTCCTGCTCTTGTTAATATTTCGGAACCTGTTGTGTCTCCTGTGGATGTTATTGTTTGTAATAGTGAGGATAGATCCCATGCTGTGGATGTTACCGCCCGTTCGGGATGTTGTACTAATGCTGATGAAGGTGTTGTTATTTCTGGTGTAAATCCGGGCATGCCTGTTCTGTCCAGCACTGTGATTGTAGAGCACGTTGAACCGATTCAGGTTCCTAATCTTGCTGTGAGGACGGATGGTCAAGGAAATTTGGTGGACGTTCCCGTGAATGAAATTGGTTCCCAAGCGTTAATGGATCAGGTGGGGGGTTCGGCTAGTGTTGATGTTAGTTTACATGGTGATTGGCTGAATAATTCGTCGGAATGCGATTCTGATTCTGATTCGTATTATGATCCGGGAAATGAATTTAGTATGGTTCGTGATAGACCTATTTCTGGCACTTTGCGTGGAAAATTTTGGGGTATAGGTGGTAGAAGAAGATGATTCGATTTTTTCAGTTGATTGGATTGCTTTTCGTTTCGATTGTTGGTTGCAGGGCAATGATGTGGCCGGGGCTCCTCTCCTTGTCGCCTCCTTGTGGCAACTTCTACTGGATGGTCCTTGTGCGGTTTCGAGGTTGATGGTAGCCTCGGTCATCTACTGAGCCCCTATTTTGTTTCCGGGGTTTTCTTTTGTTTTGAGAGGTTGTATCTTTTTTATTTTTTCTTCTCTGGCTTTAGCTGTTCTAACCGTTGTTTGTTTTTTTATAATATATTATAATGTTTTGGAAAAAATAAATAAATAAATAAATAAATAATTTGCATGAAAGTAATCTCAAAATAATCTACAAAGCCCATTTAGATTAAAATTTTGATAAGAATATCCGGACACAATTATGTTTGAAAATTGTACCCTTCTAATGTTGATATGAGAAAATTATTATTATTAAAAATCTAGGCACATTTTTTTGGTTGAGTATATAGCTTACGAATTAAAATTAAGGTTGCCTCTAAATGCTGAGAGATTATTACATGCAGAGTCACAGCGGAAGAACCGTTCAAATTTTATGAGGTTACATAATAAATACACACAAAATAATTTATTTTTTATTATATATTTGCTTTATATCTTATATATCTTATATATATATATATATATATATATATATATATATATATATATATATATATATATATATATATATATATATATATAATATATATATATATATATATATATATATATATATATATTGTTGCGTCCAGGAGTATTCGCGGCGGTAGAGAAACACAAAGTTTATCATCTTAGCGTTGTACGAAAATCCGGCACGCAATTAGATAAGGAGAAAGGGTCTAGCATTTATGAGACACCAAGATTTTTACGTGGAAAACCCCTGTAAAAGGGGGAAAAACCACGGGGCCTAGCCCAGTTTGAATGAATCCACTAGTATTGCAGTCAATTACAAATGAGGCCCTTCCCTAGGAGAAGGCCTTAGCTTGATGTACATCTTATGGAGTACATTACATGATGTAAATACAAATAATCACTATTGACATGTTTGCTTTGTTAGAAGGATTGCAGTCGGCGAGCGACGTAGGTCAGGAGGACCGTAGTCAGCTGGCGACGGAGGACTGTAGTCGGCAGGCGACGTAAGTCAGGAGGACCGTAGTCGGCGGGCGACGGAGGTCGAAAATACTGTAGTCGGCGGGCGACATAAGTCAGGAGGACCGTAGTCGGCTGGCGACAGAGGTAGGAAGGACTGTAGTCTGACAACGAAGATCAGTATGACAGCGTCAGGGAGAAGCCCAGCAATGGAAAGAAATCCATCTTCGCGTAGACGTCTAGTGAAGTCCGATAACCGGTAGAAGTCCGACGACGAGTAGAAACTTAGCGAAGAGTGAAGGTTCAACGTCGGGCAGAAGTCCGACGTCTGTTGTTGACAAAAGAGAACTCCGGCTTCACTTGGGCGGAGTTTCAGCGTCAGGAGGGAACTCTGTTGTTAATTGGGAAGGATTTCAGCATCACGTGGAAGTTGTGCAGAATTCCTGCGTTTCCTGAAAATCCGGCAGAGTTCCGGCGTCTTTAGGCGGCAGGAAAAGTTCCGGCGGTGGTCGAGGAGGTGAGGAATCTCCTTTTCCCCTTTCTCCTTCTCCTTCTCTTCTTCTTCTCTCTCTTCCCTCTCCCCCCCCCCTTGGTGTAGAATGAGGGCTCTATTTATAGTTTTTCTGGAGTGGCATAGCCCGTAAATAGGCATGAGATCAAGGGCGAATTGGGAGTGGTTTGAATGGACGGCCGATATCGAATCTTTTGATCATACACCGTTCGTTGGTTATTTGAAGGCCTTAATGATGTCGGAATTAGATGATCTTGGGCTCGTTGGATTCGTCTCGTCGAGCCGTTCGATTCGAGTATAAGCTCGTCAAAATCGGAGACCGTTTGGTTACTCAAATTGCAGTTTGAATCTTCCAACAGTGCTTTGAACCCTTGATTCGGACTCATTTGGGCTCGGATTGGGTTGATCTTGGTGTCGTTGGGTTCGTATTTCCGAGACGCTCAGTTTGACTGTAAGCTCGCTGAAATCGGAGTTCATATGCTCCCGAAATTAATATTTGAAGTTTCAACAACTAGTTTTTGCCTCGAGATTCGTGCCCGATCAAGATGATTTTGTGATGACGTATCAGTTGCCCCCCTATTTTCGGACGTCGAAGCTCCATGAGTCCGAAAATATGTGCTTTGAAAATTTGTTTCAACCAGAGCGTCAAGAATTACGATCAAAAAATTAACATCTTGCTCGAAAACTTTATCATAGAGGTCCTCTTGGGTTTCAAAAGTATCAAAATCGAGTCCGGAATGTCGAAAAACGTGTCTGGGGACCCAAAAAATGTCCAAATCGGACCCGTCCGGGCCGAAAATTGGGCCCGGACACGTGTAGGCGGCTAAACCGGCCGGCTAGTCCGGCCGGCCGCCGCCTGCCGCCGCTCGCCGGCGGCGGCTCTGGCAGAGCCGCGCGGGAGGAAACGCGCGGGGCGCGGCTTGACCGCGCGAAGGAGCGCCGCGCTCAGCGCGGCCGCCTGGACCGCTCCGCGGTCCGTCTGGACCGGTCCGCGGTCCTCCCGGACCGGCGCCTGGGACCGCCCCGCCTTGCCTGGACCGTGCGCTGGACTGCTCCGCTGTAGTGCCGCGGCTGCTGCCCGGCGGCCAGCCTTTGGCTGGCCGTGATCTGCGTGAAAAAATCACGCGGATCAGTGCGCTGTCCGCGCGATTTTGAGGAAAAAGATGCGTCGGTTCGACCCACCGACCTTGTGGGCCCCACAAATCTAGAAAAATCCCGTTTTTTGCTATTTTTGGGTCCAAAAAATTCCGAAAAAATAAAATCCCAAAAAATTCCAAAAAAATTCTGAAAAAATTCAGAAAAATTTAGAAAAAATAAAGAAATCCGAAAATTGTGATAACTCCCCCATATTCTCCAAAACCTATAAATAGGCCTTCTATGCCCTTAGGAAACTTGCAATTCCTCCTTCTTTCTCCCTCCGGTTCTCTGGCGATAGGAACCTACGGGATTTCATCTTCTCCCCCTCCGGTTTTCTGGCGATAGAAACCTACGGGATTTCATCTTCTCCCTCCGGTTTTCTGGCGATAGAAACCAACGGGATTTCATCTTCTCCCCCTCCGGTTTTCTGGCGATAGAAACCTACGGGATTTCATCTTCTCCCTCCGGTTTTCTGGCGATAGAAACCAACGGGATTTCTTCCTCTCCCTCCGGTTTTCTGGCGATAGAAACCTACGGGATTTTTTCCTCCCCCTCAGGTTTTCTGGCGATAGAAACCTACGGGATTTCTTCCTCCCCCTCCGGCTTACTGGAGGTTGAGGCTTCCGCTATTTGCGAGTTGGAATTTTTTCCTGCTCGACTTAGTGCCCCTCCTCGTGCGCAGAAGCCTACGGGATCTCTTTTCCATCTGAGCGGAGGTTTGTTGGCGATGGACGATCGAGTTGAAGCCCGTTAGTAGTCAACGATCGAGTGTGGAGTCAAAGGGGAGAGTTCGAGAATGTGTTGCGAGAAGCCGATGACGCGTAGTAGTCTGCCGACGAGCAGAAGTCCGACGTCGGGTAGAAGTCCGCTGACGAGCAGAAGTCCGACGTCGGGTAGAAGTTTAACGTCGGGTAGAAGACCGAAGAGAATTCATCGACGAGCAGGAGTCTGGAGACGAGTAGAAGTCCGCTGACGAGCAGAAGTCTGACGATGCATAGGAGTCTTCCTACGAGCAGGAGTCTGACGACAGGGAGGAGTCCGACGTCGGGTAGAAGTTCAACTTCGGGTAGAATACCGACGAAGATTCGTCGACGAGCAGAAGTCCCGACGACGAGTAGGAGTCCGCTGACGAGCAGAAGTCCGACGTCGGGTAGGAGTCCGCTGACGAGCAGAGCAGAAGTCCGACGTCGGGTAGGAGTCCGCTGACTAGCAGAAGTCCGACGACGAGTAGGAATCCGCTGACGAGCAGAAGTCCGACGATGAGTAGGAATCCGCTGACGAGCAGAAGTCCGACGACGAGTAGGAGTCCGCTGACGAGCAGAAGTCCGACGTCGGGTAGGAGTCCGCTGACGAGCAGAAGTCCGACGTCGGGTAGGAGTCCGCTGACGAGCAGAAGTCCGCTGACGAGCAGAAGTCCGACGTCGGGTAGGAGTCCGCTGACGAGCAGAAGTCCGACGTCGGGTAGGAGTCCGCTGACTAGCAGAAGTCCGACGACGAGTAGGAATCCGCTGACGAGCAGAAGTCCGACGATGAGTAGGAATCCGCTGACGAGCAGAAGTCCGACGACGAGTAGGAGTCCGCTGACGAGCAGAAGTCCGACGTCGGGTAGGAGTCCGCTGACGAGCAGAAGTCCGACGTCGGGTAGGAGTCCGCTGACGAGCAGAAGTCTGACGATGCATAGGAGTCTTCCTACGAGCAGGAGTCTGACGACAGGGAGGAGTCCGACGTCGGGTAGAAGTTCAACTTCGGGTAGAATACCGACGAAGATTCGTCGACGAGCAGAAGTCCGACGACGAGTAGGAGTCCGCTGACGAGCAGAAGTCCGACGTCGGGTAGGAGTCTGCTGACGAGCAGAAGTCCGACGTCGGGTAGGAGTCCGCTGACTAGCAGAAGTCCGACGACGAGTAGGAATCCGCTGACGAGCAGAAGTCCGACGATGAGTAGGAATCCGCTGACGAGCAGAAGTTCGACGACGAGTAGGAGTCCGCTGACGAGCAGAAGTCCGACGTCGGGTAGGAGTCCGCTGACGAGCAGAAGTCCGACGTCGGGTAGGAGTCCGCTGACGAGCAGAAGTCCGCTGACGAGCAGAAGTCCGACGTCGGGTAGGAGACCGAAGAGAATTCATCGACGAGCAGGAGTCTGGAGACGAGTAGAAGTCTGCTGGCGAGCAGAAGTCTGACGATGCATAGGAGTCTTCCTACGAGCAGGAGTCTGACGACAGGGAGGAGTCCGACGTCGGGTAGAAGTTCAACTTCGGGTAGAATACCGACGAAGATTCGTCGACGAGCAGAAGTCCGACGACGAGTAGAAGTCTGCTGGCGAGCAGAAGTCTGACGATGCGTAGGAGTCTTCCTACGAGCAGGAGTCTGACGACAGGGAGGAGTCCGACGTCTGGTAGAAATTCGATGTCGGGTAGAAGTCCTATCCGAGTTTGTATGTCAGAACATTTGTTCGATGACATTAACCTGTGAGGAAGAGGTCGAGAGAATCCACCAAGGATGTAAGATCTATCCGAGGTTGTATGTCGGAGCCCTGCTCGACGACGTTAACCTGTGTGGAAGAGATCGGGAGAATCTACCAAGGATGTAAGACCTTTTCGAGGTTGTATGTCAGAGCCTTTGCTTGACAACGTTAACCTGTATGGAAGAGGTCGGGAGAATCCGCCAAGGATGTAAGACCTTTCCGAGGTTGTATATCGGAGCCTTTGCTCGACGACGCTAACCTGTGTGGAAGAGGTCGGGAGAATCCGCCAAGGATGTAAGACCTTTCCGAGGTTGTATGTCGGAGCCTTTGCTCGACGACATTAACCTGTGTGGAAGAGGTCGGGAGAATCCACCAAGGATGTGAGACCTATCCGAGGTTGTATGTCGGAGCCTTGCTCGACGACGTTAACCTGTGCGGAAGAGGTCGAGAAAATCCACCAAGGATGTGAAACCTTTCCGAGGTTGTATGCCGGAGCCCTGCTCGACGACGTTAACCTGTGTGGAAGAGGTCGGGAGAATCCACCAAGGATGTGAAACCTTTCCGAGGTTGTATGCCGGAGCCTTTGCTCGACGACGTTAACCTGTGTGGAAGAGGCCGAGAGAACCCACCAAGGATGTGAGACCTTTCCGAGGTTGTATGTCGGAGCCTTTGCTCGACGACATTAACCTGTGTGGAAGAGGTCGAGAGAATCCACCAAGGATGTGAGACCTATCCGAGGTTGTATGTCGGAGCCTTGCTCGACGACGTTAACCTGCGGAAGAGGTCGAGAAAATCCACCAAGGATGTGAAACCTTTCCGAGGTTGTATGCCGGAGCCCTGCTCGACGACGTTAACCTGTGTGGAAGAGGTCGGGAGAATCCACCAATGATGTGAGACCTTTCCAAGGTTGTATGTCGGAGCCTTTGCTCGACGACGTTAACCTGTGTGGAAGAGGCTGAGAGAATCCACCAAAGATGTGAGACCTTTCCGAGGTTGTATGTCGGAGCCTTTGCTCGACGACGTTAACCTGTGTGGAAGAGGTCGGGAGAATCCACCAAGGATGTGAAACCTTTCCGAGGTTGTATGCCGGAGCCTTTGCTCGACGACGTTAACCTGTGTGGAAGAGGTCGAATCGGATCCCCCTGGGATCGATTTTACCTTGATTGGGAGGGGGCGAATGCCGCGTGTATCCCGAATCAAAGGTGAAGAATGATCTATTTTTAGACCGTTACTGCCTTTTTGAGGTCGAGGTTAAGACCTTGCTCGAGGAGTAGAAGTCCAACAATGGACTGTATAAAGTTTGTAATTGATTTGAAGTATCCTTGCATTTGCTCGGATATTCCTGAAATATCAACTTGATGTTGAAAGGTATTTGAGGATCTATTTGACCATGGTTTGAGTCAAAGTTGCCCCCCAGTCCGCATATTCTTCTTATGATATTGATGCTATGTGTGATCTTTTGAGATTGGAGCAAAAGTTGCCCCCCCAGTCGGGAACCACGTTCCCACAGACGGCGCCAAACTGTTGCGTCCAGGAGTATTCGCGGCGCGGTAGAGAAACACAAAAAGTTTATCATCTTAGCGTTGTACGAAAATCCGGCACGCAATTAGATAAGGAGAAAGGGTCTAGCATTTATGAGACACCAAGATTTTTTACGTGGAAAAACCCCTGTAAAAAGGGGGAAAAACCACGGGGCCTAGCCCAGTTTGAATGAATCCACTAGTATTGCAGTCGATTACAAATGAGGCCCTTCCCTAGGAGAAGGCCTTAGCTTGATGTACATCTTATGGAGTACATTATCATGATGTAAAATACAAATAATCACTATTGACATGTTTGCTTTGTTAGAAGGATTGCAGTCGACGGAGGCGAGCGACGTAGGTCAGGAGGACCGTAGTCAGCTGGCGACGGAGGACTGTAGTCGGACTGTAGTCGGCAGGCGACGTAAGTCAGGAGGACCGTAGTCGGCGGGCGACGGAGGTCGAAAATACTGTAGTCGGCGGGCGACATAAGTCAGGAGGACCGTAGTCGGCTGGCGACAGAGGTAGGAAGGACTGTAGTCTGACAACGAAGATCAGTATGACAGCGTCAGGGAGAAGCCCAGCAATGGAAAGAAATCCATCTTCGCGTAGACGTCTAGTGAAGTCCGATAACCGGTAGAAGTCCGGAGACGAGTAGAAACTTAGCGAAGAGTGAAGGTTCAACGTCGGGCAGAAGTCCGACGTCTGTTGTTGACAAAAGAGAACTCCGGCTTCACTTGGGCAGAGTTTCAGCGTCAGGAGGGAACTCTGTTGTTAATTGGGAAGGATTTCAGCATCACGTAGAAGTTGTGCAGAATTCCTGCATTTCCTGAAAATCCGGCAGAGTTCCGGCGTCTTTAGGCGGCAGGAAAAGTTCCGGCGGTGGTCGAGGAGGTGAGGAATCTCCTTTTTTCCCCCCTCCTTTCTCCTTCTCCTTCTCTCTTCTTCTCTCTCTTCCCTCTCTCCCTCCCCCCCCCCCCCCCCCCCCCCCCCCCCCCCCCCTTGGTGTAGAATGAGGGCTCTATTTATAGTTTTTCTGGAGTGGCATAGCCCGTAAATAGGCATGAGATCAAGGGCGAATTGGGAGTGGTTTGAATGGACGGCCGATATCGAATCTTTTGATCATACACCGTTCGTTGGTTATTTGAAGGCCTTAATGATGTCGGAATTAGATGATCTTGGGCTCGTTGGATTCATCTCGTCGAGCCGTTCGATTCGAGTATAAGCTCGTCAAAATCGGAGACCGTTTGGTTACTCAAATTGCGGTTTGAATCTTCCAACAGTGCTTTGAACCCTTGATTCGGACTCATTTGGGCTCGGATTGGGTTGATCTTGGTGTCGTTGGGTTCGTATTTCCGAGACGCTCAGTTTGACTGTAAGCTCGCTGAAATCGGAGTTCATATGCTCCCGAAATTAATATTTGAAGTTTCCAACTAGTTTTTGCCTCGAGATTCGTGCCCGATCAAGATGATTTTGTGATGACGTATCATATATATATATATATATATACTCTACGTAACCATGACTCATGACTTTATGTCATGAAAATGTATGTTGTATAATACGGAAATAATTAAGCCATCTTCTCATGAGAACCAAAAAACAAGCCTCAATATTATTTTTACTTTTATTTTTATTTTTATTGTTTTTGCATGAAAATGTTATTCATTGAGCCAGCCATTATTTACAAATATTTTTATTTTCTATAAAATATAATAATAATATAAAATATTACTTATTTTTTTTATTTAAAATGATAAATAGTAAATATTTAATAATACTAAAAATAAAGTACCATTAATTAAATATATGAGCCTAAAATAATCTGAATCGGGACTCTAAAAATATCAACACATACATTTTTATAATGATAAAACTTAGAAATTTTACTTATGTGTCCAATAATAGCAGACATTGATTAAACCATGATCAAATCATCATCAAATCATGATCGAAAATGTCCCGTAAGGTTCAATTATGGTTACATTCTTGTTCGAAGGTATTTCAAGTATTATTCAAATCATGAATGACGAAAATTCAACCATTCAACAATCAATACTAAAAGAATGTTCGAACATGAATTCAACATTATAAGATCATAGTTTGATGATGATCTTAGAAAATTAATAACAAATTTGTGTGGCCATATGGTTCAGTATCACGTAAATTACACAGTGCTTAACGTGAATCACTTGCTTTATAATATATTACATCTTGTGTTATTTATCTCTATTATAGTTATCCATTATATTATTGATGTAATCATCATACTTATAACTTATTTGTTGCATAATAATAGCTTCAATTGCATAAATTTTTTAGAAAAAAATTTGTGTCAATATATCATGATGGTAAACAGATCAAGATAGTCTCCATAGTCCTTATGGTTGTTAATAATTGACCCGACCAGAAATCTGATTTTGACAGACCTATTAGCCCTTTGAGTTATATTGAGATTATCTTTATATATGATATATTGAATTGCACTAATAATCACAAATATATTCAGACATTTTTTTTTTCCTTATAATATCTTTAATTTTTTTTTCCTGTGATGATATTAAATTTTGAGTTTGAAGAAATTCATTATAAAAAAAATTCCAAAATAAAAAACTTTCCACTATATATATATATATATATATATATATATATACATACATACATCATCGAAAAATTATCTTGATCGGACACAAATCTGAAGGCAAAATCAAGCCGGAAACTTCAAAAATTAAATCCGGGATCACCTGAACTGCGATTTCAGTAAACATATACAGTCAAACTGAGCGTCTCGGAAATACAAACCCAACGACACCAAATTCGACTCTATCCGAGCCCAAATGAGTCCAAATTAAGGACCCGAAGCGCTGTTGGAAGCTTTGTACCTATGTTTGAGTTACCAAACATTTTCCAAACAAAACGAGCTTACTATCAAATCGAGCGGCTCAACGAGATGAATCCAACGAGTCCAAGATCGCTGAATTCCGAAATCATTAAGACCTCCAAATGTCTGATGAAAGACCCATGATCAAGGGATTCAATATCGGCCGTCCATCCAACCACTCCACATTTGCCCCTGATCTCTCATCTATTTACGGGTCATGCTACTCCATAAATCTATAAATAGACCCCTCATTTCTCTTGAAAGGGGGACCAAAGCAAGAATAGAAGAAGAGAAGAGAAGGAAGAAGCTCCACCTCGACCACTGCCGTAGTTTCGCCAGACCACCGCCGGACCTTCGATGAACAACCACCTGAGGGCCTTTCGCCGGACCACCACGCGAGGCCCTCGCCTTTGCCGGACCACCACTTGAGGCCCTCATCTTCGCCGAACCACCGCCTTACGCCGTTACTCAGCCAAACTACCACTTGAGACCCTCACCTCCGCCGAACCACTGCTTGACTCCGTTGCTCCACCGAACCACCACTTGAGGCCCTCACCTCTGCCGGACCACCGCCTCACGTCGTTGCTCCGCTGAACCACCACTTGAGGCATTCACCTCTGCCGGACCACCGCCTGACGCCGTTGCTCCACCAGACCACCACTTGAGTCCCTCACCTCCGCTAGACCACCGCCTGAAGTCGTTGTTCCGCCATACCATCACCTGAGGTCCAAACTTATGTCAGGACACCACCTGATGCCCTGAAAGTTCTGCCGAACTATCACCCTATAATAACGACCTTTCGGACCTTTGTCTCGTGCCGACTACGGTTCCTCGGACCTCCATCACATAGTATGATCGTTACAACCTCCATCACCAGACAACGATCTTTCTGACCCCGGTCTCCTACCAACTATAGACTTTCCGACATCTATCTTGTCAACTATGGTTCTGCTGACCAAACAAACATGTCTTTGTTGATTATTGTAACTCACACCAGGTAATGCATTCTATATTATGTACATTTGTATCATCAAGTCTAGGCCTTCTCCCTAAGAAGGGCCTCATTTGTAATCAACTGTAAATACTAGTTGATTCATTCAAACTGGGTCAGGCCCCGTGATTTTTCCCCCTTTTTAGGGGGTTTTCATGTAAAAACTCTGGTGTCTCTTATGAATGCTACACCCTCTCACTTATCTGATTGTGTGTTGGATCTTTGTATAATGCTAAGATGTTAAATTATATATTTCTCTACCACCGCGAATACTCCAGGATGCAACAGTTTGGCGCTGTCTGTGGGAACATTATCTCACAATTTTAAGTGTTATTATGATTGTCAACAGGCGTAGTAGTTGTGTAGTTGGAACTTCTCGCTCCAACTCCCACCAATCTAAAAATCAGTCTATGAATCATAGACGCTCGATATCTGCTTCTTTCTACCCTGGGGGGCAAAATGACACTGGAGAAGGAACCTCGGGACCTTCCCTAGAAGAGAGAATCCAAAAAAATGGAAGAATCTCAGAACAAGATCCTTCAACTCATACGAGAGACTCGGCATCCAGCATTACCATAGCGAGAGGAAGTTCTTCTCCCTCGAGCTCCACCACTGGCCGAAGTTGTTCAACTCAAAAAATCTTCAAGCAAAGATTCATCCTCCTCCGCCAAAGAGGCATCTACAATCACACAAGGATAACGAAACTTACCGACAGAACAAGTTCTATACATCCTTCACCCACATCTCGGCAACCTCACATTCTTCAAGATCTCCCTAAAGACTCAGCCCAACCACACATGTTACTGAGCTCCCTCACAACACCTTATGTTAAGAAATGCGAAGATTAGTACGGGAAGAGCTAGTTCCCCCGAGGAGATGTGAGGCAAACTCTTTGACATAGTAACTTCCAAGAGTTATCACCTTTAACTAAAGCCATTCTTCAGCACCCCATTCCAGTTGGCTTCAAACTATTAAGCATCGAGTCTTACGATGCGACATCTGACCCGTATAAGCATATCAACCACTATAGAATCATTATGCATATTCAGCGAGCCTCGAGCGCACTCATTGGCCAAGTTTTTTCTGCCACCCTTAAAGGATAGGCTCGAACGTGATTCTATTTTCTTCCGTCAAAAATGATCCCTTCATTTATCAAATTGGCCAAAATATTTATCGAATACTTTGTAACTAATCGAAGAATTGCAAAGGATTCTTCCCACCTCTCTGGATTTACCAAAATGACGGAGAATCATTGATGAAGTATTTTCAGTGATTTTCCACTGAAGCTCGACAGATTCCAGGAGTAGACCCTGAATTACTCAGAGGGGTCTTTCTTGGAGGTCTTCGTCCTGGCCCCTTCTATTCATCACTCATACGTGACATTGTTCATTCATATGCTAATATAATCCATCAAGTGTAGGCACAAATTTCTGTAGATGAAGCTATAAATGCTCACAAAAAATAATTTGAGTAAACTAATGGGAAGCACAAAGGTGCACCTAGGATGGACAATTCATCCTTACAACAGAAAAAGCAAGGGAAGAATAATCTACCTCTTAGGCCTCCATTACGCGATGGGAACCTCGATAGGAGAAAAAATATACCCCACTCAACACATCTCTAGCAAATGTATTAATGGTCGTTTGAGATCAAGATATAGTGAAATGACTGAATCCTTTGAAGTCGAACACAAGAAATCCATATTAGTACTATCACTTTCATCATAGTCATGGTCACTCTACCGAAGTCTGTAAGCAACTCAAGGATGAGATTTAAAAACTTATCCGTCAGGGCTATCTTCGACAATTTATTCGATATCCACCTACCCGAGAGAAAGCTCATCCCACTGGGGGCAAAATCAACAACAAAGACAATCATTGAATAATATTCAAATGGTTGGAGAGATTGAATGGTCACATACTTCATGCATTTGTATTAATAATATTACTTGTCTTGTCTCATCGTGTGTTTCTTTTATGTTAAATCTAATATTTTCTTCAAAGTTAAACATTGTATTGTCCCCGTACGTATATCTTATGTGTTGAGTCATTATAACTTGTATATTCCTAAGTCATACTAGGGAACTATTGTATTGTCTTATATAATATAATAATATAATGTTCACATTATTGTGATATTATTTTCTCATATAAAAGATAAAAAAAACTTCTCAAACTCTTTTTCTATGATTCGAGAAATACACAATCTATATTATATCTCAATCACCGGATGATCAATCCCAGGGAGATTTGATCCGACCTCTTCTAAACAGGTTTTTAACATCATCGAGCATGGCTCTGATATACAACATCAGATAGGTCGTCTTACATCCTTGGTGGATTCTCTCAACCTCTTCCACACAGGTTAATGTCATTGAGCAGGGCTCTGACATACAACCTTGGATAGGTCTTACATCCTTAGTAGATTCTCCTGACCTCTTCAACACAGGTTAATATCATCGAGCAAAGGCTCTTACATATTACCTCGGATAGATCTTACATTCTTGGTGGATTCTCTCGACCTCTTCCATGCATGTTAACATCATCGAGCAGGGCTCTGACATACAACCTCGGATAGATCTTACATCCTTGTTGGATTCTCCTAACCACTTCCACACAGGTTAACGTCATCGAGCAGGGCTCTGACATACAACTTCGGATAGGTCTTACATCTTTAGTGGATTATCATAATCTCTTTCATATAGGTTAACGTCTATTGACCTCGTTTTTGTCTTGATTTATCCTCGAATATGTTTGATCGTGTTGATCGAGCCTCGTCGAGCCCGATTTGATTCGAATCAACATTAATTTGAGTTTGATTTATTTTATCTTATTTTATTGAATTAATTTTGGTCGAGTCGAGGCGAGTTCGAGTCGACCCAGATCGAACCAGACCTGACTCGATTTTGAATCTGATTTCAGTCCCTTGGGTGTAGCTAAATCCTAATCCAAGTTTGAATGACTTTTTAAACCAATTTGAATCCCCACCGTTGGATGAGGAATTTGATCGAATGGCTCGGCTCTCCCTTATCTCCCTCCCGTGCCCTAACTAAGGCTGAAGCCTCCATCTCACGGGGGATCCAGCGAGTTTCACTGCTAGCGGCTGGAGTCTTCCTCTCGCCTCCTCACACTCGGTATCCCCTCTCCCTCTCGCACTTTATCCAGAACCCGAACTCCTCCTCTCCGTCTTTCTCTGGATTCGAAGAAGCAAGAGGGACCAGAACCCCAAACGGGCCGACCTCCCTCTCTCTGGTTTTCTCTCTGGGGTTCGCATATTGGCGCCCTCTTCGCCTTCTCTGCGCGTGATCGGCCCAGACCCGAAGCCTTGCTCCTCCTTCGACCGTCCCGACCCCCTCTCTCTCTGTCGCTCTCGGTTCGCACCAGCAAGAGAAGCCGAAGCTCCCCTTTCCTCTCTCGTGTGGCTGACCCGAGCGGAGCCCCACTGTCCCGACGACTTCCCCTAGCCCCGCCTCGACGACTCTCACCCCAGCCCGAAGCCAGTCCGACCTCTAAGGTCGAACCCGACACCACCGCCGGACTAGCCCAACCGACCTCTACTTCTTCTCTAAGGCAGGTATACCTCCTCCTTCTTTTTCTTTGTTGAACATTTCACTAGAAGAAATTTAGAAGAATGAGAAATCTGTAGTCTACCTTGCAAACGGGTTGCTATGCAAATGAGATCAACCATTTTGATGAAGTTTCTTGATACGAATGGTTGTGTGGTTAATGGTTTATTCCTTGGATTTGTGTGGATCTCTTATGTCATCCTTTGTTATAGTATATTTTGAAGAAATGGCTTTCTGGATTCCTACACATTTATGTGTGATGAGATGTTGAGAATGGTGACCTTTAAATTTTTGTTGTTTCAATAAATCTCTATACAACAAATCTTTCAACTTATTATTTGATTTTGTGCTTAAAAAAATGGAGATCTGTCATGTACTGAAACGGGCTCTTATATTTGTGAAGCATGTATGCCCAAATCAATTTTGCTCACATGAAAAGAAATTGCTATGCTATGAGTTTTGGGGAGTTTTATAAGTTATTTTTGTGCTGGAATATTTTATGAGTTAATCTATATTGGAAAGCCGTATGAGTTCTTTTTATGTTTGGAAATTCTATAACCTGCTTTATAATGTGAAAGACTCCATGAGATATCTTTTGGTTGGAAAGTTTTGTTGAGTATGTTATTTTTGAGGATTATCTACTTGACTTATATGTTAGAAAGCATTCGTCGGATTTATGTTTCGTATGAAGGTTGTATTTATGGATTCAATGCAATAATACTGTAAAACCTTATCTTTTGGTGGGTTGCGTAAGTGTTTTTTTTAAGGAAATTTGGTAATGGTTGTAAAAATCTATGGTATGCATTTTTTACTCATTGAAGTGAAACGAATGTGAAATGGTTTATGATGCTTTATGTGGTGGCTTCTTGACTTATTGGAAAGCATTATGAGTTACAAATTCGTGGCAAATGTTATATATTTGGTACCAGAATAAATCCATGAATTTGGGCTAGAACCTTTCTTGAAATTTTTGATAGCATGTAGCATGAGAGGTGGAAATTTGTTAGAAGAACTCTAAAGCTTACTTTATACTAGAAAGAGCTTTGGTTTATTATATGTTGGGAACATTTATGGTTTGTTTTGTGTTGAAAAGAACCTTAATTTGTTTTATGAGGGGAAGATTTGTGATTTGTTGTATGTTGGAAGGTCCCTTGAATTGTTAGAAAGGAATGAATAGTTTTCTTTTCTTTTATCAAATACCACATTTGATATAAGTATTAAGTCGAAGCAGATATATGATTTGGAGGCTTGTCTTTTGCAAGTTGTGTTCAGTTGGAAGTCTAGTAGCTTATTCTTTGTATCTGTACCATGAATTATTTCTTGTTGTGATTTAGTATAAAGGAATGGTCACTTGAAGCAATTTTCGTAAATTTTTTAGAATAGTGATTTGCATCTACTTTTGTTTCATTCGTTCTTCTATAAACATTTTGGTGGGAACCAGGTATTGCAAAAATACTTGTGTTTAAAGCGAGTGGGTATGAATGATCTTATGTGGTGATTGGAGGAATGATGGTGGAGCAATATTTTGCGTCCAATGGGAGTTGTTGAAAAATGATACATATTGTGATTGAAACGTTATTTCCAACATTTTTATGGAAATGAGCTAGCTCCAAACCCCCTCTCTTTTATTCGTATTTGATTCAAATTGAAATGGAATGAGATAATGAATTCCTTTTATAATTTCTTGGATTTGTTTGGGGGGCTTTGTACGAAATCATATTAGCGACTACACTGAATGCCTCTTGAATTTTGGAGAGCAAGTTCGCATAAAGCTTCTTTATTATAATTGCATTTTGGTTGAGATCTAATGTTAAATGAATTGTTTGCTAGCTACTTGATTCAGAATAATGTGGTTTTGATTTTCATTCTCAAGATACGTATAGTTTTATTAATGGCTTAGTGTTAAAAAAAAAAACTTTATGATTCACATCATATCTAAACTTCTTTGATTTGTCTTATGTTGGAGAGTTTCATGAGTTCCTTTATTTTTAAAAGTTTTACGAAAGGCTTTGTTATTTGTTTTACCTCGAGAAATTCTATTATGTGCTTTGCGAATGTTTTATGATAGAGAGCCTCATGAAGCCTTCTTGTTAGAAGGTTTTCATGAACATACCCCACGCCAAACTTAAAAAGCACTTGAATTGTTTTGTTTTTGTTGGGAAGGTTTTGGTAGGTCGTTCATGTAGGACTTTATATGTAGTCTCATTGGAAAAGTTTTATAAGTCTTTTGGGGATTCATGATCCTACGATTGGCTTTGGGTTGAAAGATTCTTTTGTGTCTTTGTTTGTTTGAAGTGAATAAACTTGTTTATATGGGCAGTTGTCTTTTTTTTTCTTGCTTACACTTGTTTTCTATATGATTTTAGATTAGTGAGTAGTAAGATCATGTATCTGGGTTTTGAGTAAGAGGCCTATTTCGGGTTGCATTTTGGGGTTTTATTTCTTTTTGTCGATTGGAGCTTTATTTAGAGGGTAGTTAAGTTTGTTTGAGTTGAGTCTTATATCAAGTGCTTTGTTTGGATTGTGGACAGCAAAAGGGCATTGTGAGTGCCTTCTTCCCTATTCGTATCATATCGAATTAGGGAGGAGGCTATTTTAGAGACATGCTTGGATTCGAAGAATCATGTCCAACAACAAAATGCCCACATTCCTTTATTGTTTTGTCTTCTCATTTCTTCCTCTCTTTTCGGTATTTCTGTAGTTTTTGTTCTTCTTTCATTTCTACTACTCTCCTACTTATTGTCTTATTTCACTTGTAGATCACTAAACCTATTAATACATGTATGAATGTCTATAAGGGTTAGAAAAACATCTCCTTTCGTTCCCTATAACACTAGTAGTGACACCTAAGGACAAAAATTAAGGATCGGTTTTAAATAACTTAGACTTAGGGTGCATGCTCCCTGTAGGGTAGAGACATCAAAACTAAACTTAGCGACACGTCTTCCTAGGTTTAGCCTTTTCTTTCTTTAATCCATTAATAATCAACCAACAATTTATAACATAACTCTTAAAATGTGTTAAAATCCTTAATTCTTAATCAAGTTATTGTTAACATTTATAATTATTAAATTTCAAATCTAAGACATAAACCTAAACCAATTCTGACTAATCTAATAATTAACTCTTAATCAATCTAAAATCTAAAAGATGTAAATTTCCTTAGGAGATTAAATTATAAATTAAACTCATTAGCCTCTAACAAACAAAAAATGCAAACAATTCTAACTAAATCATCCTATATAAGACATATCCAAAACTACACACCGCTACACATACTTAGGCTAGTTTGGTTAAGACACAACTTTTAGCTCTAGGTCAGGCTTACATTTTCTCTTGTTATTCAATGCATATTACATACACACGTTTTATAAATGCAATTATTGAATTTTCTGTTAGCTATATTCAATTTCCTGTTAGTTATATTTTTGTTATTTACCTGCATTTCTTTTTTGAACGGCATCTACGCTCATATGTATATTTTTCTGTTATCTTATTTGCGAGGTACATCGGAGCTTAATGATCAAGGATCGAGCGACATCACTTGTTTATAAGCTTCCAGTGGGTACCGTTTGAATGCTTTTCTGTGCGGGTACCTTGCCTGGAGGGTACCATTAGGGTGTGTTTATTTATTTTTTTTGTACTCTAAATGTCATGCAAGAATTTATTTTTACACACCTTACCTCACATTATGCTTCACTTACATACATGCATTACATCAATAGTGTTAGAGATATTTCGTATCTGTTTCATGCATCATACAAGGCGCTAGGTACATTCTTTCGCATATTGTAGAGTCCCTGATTGAAATCTTTTAAACTACGAATCCTTGATTTCCTAGGATAGAGCCTTCCTATCTTGCATACATATAGGGCGATTGATTGTGTTTAGGATGTTAGCTAGCAGCTCACTCCAGGCAAGCATAAGCCCAGATTGTACACCCCTCAGTGTGTCTCCTTTCTTTGGGTGTGTTTTGAGTATGTCTTTTTTCTTAGGATAGTAATCCGACATTTGATCTTCTAAACTCAAAATTTTAATCATATCTTTATCCATTCAAAAATGTCTAATCATCACTAAGAGTAAATAGAAGAGACTATTTGGAATAGAACTTAGGAACTTTATCTGTGCACCAAATCAAGAAGTAAATAATACACCATCCTTAATCGAGAGTTTTTCTTAGATCGAGGTCTAAGATGTAATTATCTACGGGGGCTTGCGCCCGTAGGAAATCGATCCCCACAATCAAATAAACCTCATTCGAGCTGATGCATCAAATGGGGGAAATCTCGTGAACTTTTGGGTTATATATATTATTATTCATCAAGCTGAGGTTGGTAGGTGAAAGCCGCTATCCTCCATGTCTAATCGTATATATAACTCCATCTGCTTTTCCATCGGCCTGCTTGTGTCGATTGTAAAGGCCTACGACCATTTTTGTCCTACGGGATAGTGTGATCGTACCCTTTGCATTCGAACCACACGAGCAGAATCCTTTCGGAGACCCACAACGTCATCGAGCAAAGGCTCTGACATATAACTTTGAATAGGTCTTACATCCTTGGTGGATTCTCTCGACCTCTTCCATACATGTTAACGTCATCGAGAAGGACTCTAACATACAACCTCAAATACTTCTTACATCATTGTTGGATTCTCCTGACATCTTTCACACATGTTAACGTCATCGAGTAAATGCTCTGATATACAACCTCAGATAGGTCTTACATCATTTGGTGGATTCTCTCGACCTCTAAAAGGCTAAAAAATCTCAAAGAACACGAAAGATACATTTATTAAAGCATATCTCAAATAGGCATAAACAACTTAGTTTTCTTTGGAGGACAAGTTCATTTCAAATGAAAAACAAGCACCAAGCTCATACAATAATCTCAACTTCATATATAATATCATTTGAGTTATATTGCAAAATTGTACATCAAGTTCAAGTGTACATTTACTCTCACTAGAAGTTGAAAGTAAAAAATACATTTATGTCATTCATACAAAGATATATAATTACATCACACTTTCATATGGATGCATATTGCCTTCATAAAATGCCACTGAACACCCGCCACATCGGCCCCTTTGACTGGTGTATGCTGGTGGTCCTTTACTTCAACATATCCTCCAACTCTCTCCTTTAGATCTACACTCGACTGCTGAATGTCCACGAACTTCTTCTCAAATATCATCAGAATTCTTCCCCATCTACTCACCACTTCTGGTTATCCTTCCGCCACAAGACTTCTACACGTCGCAGGATTTTCGTCGGAATTCCACCCGATACTAAGCTTCCTCCCGTCGCAGAACTTCTGTACGTCGCGGGACTTTCGTCGGAATTCTAACCCAATGCTAAGCTTCCTCCCATCGCAGGACTTCTGCACGTCGCGGGAACTTTCATCAGAATTCCACCTGACGCTGAGATTTCTCCCGTCACAGGATCGACTTATGTACGTCGCGGGACTTTCATCGAAATTTTACCCGACATTGAGCTTCCTCCCGTCGCTGGACTTCTACCCATCTTGGAACTTTCTTCGGACTTCCAACCGTATGCTGATAATCGTCGATTTTTCCCTGCCGTAGGATCTTGAAGAAGAAGATGGAAGAAAAGAAGTGGATGCAAAAAGTCCAACTTCTACACAAAGAGAGATGCCCTGAATTTTTAAGTAGGAGATGCCACCTACCAAAATAGGAGAATGTCTCAACTGTTAGAATGTTAAAATGCGGGAGGAGAAAGAAAATGAACGATTGCAAACAATGTTAACTTCTATACAAGGAGAGGGGCACTGATTTTACGTAGGGAAAGTCACATACAAAAAATAATGGAATGCCTCCCCTATTAGAAAATTAGAACACGGGAGGAGAAAGAAAAGAAACGACTGCAAAAATTGTAACCTCTACACACGGAGAGGGGCACTAATTTTGCGTAGGGAAAGTCACCTACGAAAAATAGTGGAATGCCTCCCCTGTTAAAAAGTTAGAATGTGGGAAGAGAAAGAAAATGAACTGCTGCAAAAATTCTAACTTCTACACAAGAGGATGTGCGCCGATTTTAGTAGGGAAAGTCACCTACGAAAAATAACGGAATGCCTCGACTATAAGAAGATTGACAAAGAATAAGACATTGGAAGGAGAAAAAATTTTCTTCTACACTAAAGAGGGGCGTCGATTTAAATAGGGAAAGTCACCAATGAAAAACAGCCAAAATCTCTAGAACAAGAAGATAAATGAGGGTAAGAAGGGAAGAATAAGAGAAGAAGATAGGAGAAGGATAGGAGGGAATAACTCCTCCTCGACCACCGCCAGAGTTCTTTCCGATGCCCGAGTGACGCCGGAATTCTGCCGGAAGCCCGAACAACGCCAGAGTTCTGCCCGATGCCGAAATTCTGCCCGTCTTCCGAACAACGCCGAAAATCTGCCCGACGCCCAAGTGATGCTAGAGTTCTGCCCGACGCCAGAATTCTGCTCAATCTCCAAGTGACGCCGGAACTCTGCCTGACGTTGTAATTTGATCTCAATCCAGAAGTGAAGCATTGTAAACTGATCGTCCTAAATTTTAAGGACGAATCAGCCTCTTGTACTTCAAACAAACAATAGTGGAATTATTTCAACTGAGCGTGGCCCCGTGATTTTTTCCCTTTTCAGGGTTTTCCACTTAAAAATCATGGTGTTATTTCTCTCCTGTTTGTCTGCTAGCTATCCGTATAAAGCTAAGACAGAAATTTTCTAACTCTATCGCCGCGAATATTCTATTCTAGTATATATATATATATATATATATATATATATATATATATATATATATATATATATATATATATATATATATATATATATATCTCTGCAAAATTTAAATTTATTTGACTGTGATCGAACGGATCATATTTATTATTATTGTACTTTGTACGTTAAAGCATGATAATGATATTTTATGCATTCCAAATCATAAAATTAGAAATTTATTAGCAAAGAAATGCAATAGAAAAAGTGGCGTTAATACTGATAATATTTCTATTAGAGATAAGCTACGTTTTTACCAAAAATCTCATCAGAAGAGTGGGATGACGGATGACCTCACACCTTAAGAAGATAAATATTTACCAATCAGAAATAAAAATAATTATAGGTTTTAGTCAATTTGGTTTTGTAAAATTTTAAATTTTATTATTAATATATTGAAATTAAATTTCATGAATATTATATTTGTTATTTATTATTTAACATTCAAAATTTTTTTAAGTTTATTAATCTAATTAATATTCTAATTAATTGATAACATATAAAATGTTTATATATGCAAATGCTAAAATTTTAAAATATTTAATTGTGATTAAAGAATCATTACTGCTGTTGGTGTACTTTGTCCGTTAAAACGTGATAATGATATTTTTTATTAATTACGTAACAGTGAAATTCGAAATGATACGTAAAAAATTGAATTGAGAAGCTCACATCATATCGTACTTGGTGCAATATAAAATGATATATAAATTTTAAAAATAAAATATTTATCAAAAAAAAAAAACTATGAAATCAAGAGGCCTAGTGTAAATTTTTTTGTTGACGATGCAATTAATATTTTAAGTTAACGGATATTGATGTAGCCAGATAACATCATCAAAGTGTTATTATTGAGTGATGGTGATAAGAGAATTGTAGTTGAATGATTGTTTAGGAAATGAATGGTAAAAGGATTATAGTCTAAAAATGGTGGTAAGATAACAATTGTCTAACAATGATGGTTAGAGGGCCGTAATTAGACAGTGGTGGGTAGAAGACCGTAGTCATGTAACAATTATTGTTAGATGGTCATAGTTAAGTGATGATGGCAAGAGGGTCGTAGTAGAATGATGATATTTTGAGTACTATAGTTAAGTGATGGCGGCCTATAGATTGTATTCTAGTGATGATAACTTGAAGATTATAGTCAACCGATGATAATAAAAAGATCGTAGTTAGCCAATGACAATCAGAGGACCATAGTTAACTTGTAATGGTCAGAGGGTTGTAATCAATAAACGATAATCAAATGATCATAGGAGTGCGAGGTGGTTGGAGGGTCATAGCCGAGCAACAGTGATTAGAGGATTAGAGATTGGTGATGACAGTTAGAGAACCATAGTTGATTAATAGTGATTAGGAGACTGAAGATGAATGATTGTGATAGAAGGATTGTAGTTTGTTGACATTGATCCAAGGATTATTGTTGATGGTTAGACGATAGTGGTTAAGCCATAGTGATCGTTTTGATGAAGATGGTGAGGCGGTGGTCCTGCAACACATAAAGCTTCATTAATGTTTTGAAGGTTGACTTGTGACATCTCATTAGATAACAAATTAATTAATATAAAAAAAATCAAGTTATATACTTTATAACTTATTGTTCTCTAATATTTTTATCATTTTACGAAGTTTAAACTGGAAATTATTCCATAAACTTGCTTCAACAAATTAAACCAAAATCTATATATGATGAAACTCTCATGCTTTACATACATTGTCTTAAACCCATCAAAAGAATGCAAGAGAGCATCCAATGATGCCATATAAAGACACGAAGAAGGGAGAAAGCCACCTAAAACTTTATCTTCTCTTAGCTTTTTATTCTGAATATTCTATACTTGAAGCCCTTTCATTATAATGACCCCCATGACTTGGACTACCTCCTAATACTGACTTTGACAACCATTCACTTCCCTCTATATACACAGCTTGTTAGCATCCTCTCTTCACAAACCATAACCCCTATCTTCCCTCTTCTCTCTCTCTCTCTCTCTCTCTCTCTCTCTCTCTCTCTCTCTCTCTCTCTCTCTCTCTCCCCCAAACTCTACAATGTTCAAACTAATAGGCAGGAATTGTGAGAGAGAACAAATTAGAAGAATCATCATACTTCTTCTTCTATCAACAGCTTTATCCCTCACTGCTTCGAACACCCACCCAAACACCAAAAACCAAATCCATACTGTTTCTAAAGGACTCAACTTCTTCAAAACTACCATCACCACACCATCCTCCTCCAATGCAGCCATAGCCTCAGCCTGCAAATCCACTCTCTACCCCCGACGCCTGCCACTCGGCGCTTGCCGGAGCATCACCGAAGTCTTCTTTGAAAGACCTCTTCGTCGGCTCCGTCGAATCGGCGAGGCTCCACGCCACCTCGGCTCGTGCTGCCGCCTACAACCTCTCTCCTGCCCATGGTGCCATCGACGACTGCCTCGAGCTCCTCGACATAAGCCTCGAGCAGCTCGATGACATCATCAACGCCGCAGCTAAAAAGAGCAAGTCAAGCGCTCATGACATCCAGACGTGGCTCAGCGCCGCGCTGACCAACCAAGTCACCTGCTCCGACGGGATCGGCGCCACGGGCATTGATCCTAATCGGAAGAAAGACATGATGGCGCAAGTCAATGTGTTGTCTCAGCACATAAGCAATGCTCTTGCGCTCCACGCATCGATGACGGGGAGTGGTGGCGGCCGGAGGAGCGGCGGCTGTCGGAAGAAATGTTTCCTGGGTGGCTGACGTCTAGTGATAGGAAGCTTCTGCAAGCTTCGCCGGCGGATATTCAGGCTGTGGCGGTGGTTGCGAAGGACGGGAGTGGTACGCACAGTACTATCAATGAGGCGATCGCGTTTGTCTCGTTGAAATCCAACGGCGGCGGGGGAGGGCGGAGCGTGATCTACGTGAAGGCGGGAACATACCGAGAGTACATCAGGATTCCCACAAAGCAGAAGAACGTTATGCTGATGGGCGACGGGAAGGGGCAATCCATCGTTATAGGTAGCCGGAATGCTGAAGATGGTTCGAGCACGTACCAGTCCGCCACTGTCGGTAAATTAATTAAGCTCGTTTTATTTGCTGTAATTAATTAAGTAGTTTAACATAAATTTATTAATTAGGAAAATTATTAATTTTTAATTTTATATCAACTATATTTAATTAGTTAGCTACTACTTGCGCGTCCAACAACCATCATTATATATTTTTATTATGCATGTGCATGGAGGACGTTGATGTGAAATGGCATATCTAAATAGATAAGATTTACTAAAAAAATCTTGAGTTAATTTAAAATTAGAAATAGGAATTTTGATCAGGCTTGTTTGGGACTGCTATAGTTTTTTATAAAGTTAATTATAAAATTATTATAAGGAGAGTAACTTAATTATTTTCATTAAAAAATAATTTTTTATCATAAATTTTTTTAAAAAATTATGAAAAAATAGTAATCAGACAAAATTACAGCTGATGTATGAAAAGTAAAGTAGCTAGAAATCAGTTCTAACAGATCCTAATGCTGAAGTCAATAATGATTTAGTTATAAGTCAAATTTGAATTTATTTAAGTAAAATCTATTAATTTTATAAATATTTTTAACCATTTATCAAAATTATTATTTATTTAAAAGTATTCAAACTTTGTTTATAAAAGTCAAGTATTTGTTTTGTTCCATGCTAATTAGGACATCTCCGATCAAAAATCCCATTTTTCACTTAAAAACATAATAAAACTAAAAAATGTCGTGATGCATCTCCAATCGAACTCCTCTTCTGCAGAGGTAATCATCTTTCTCCTCTTTCGCGTGTTTCATCGACAAATCTTGTTGAGATAGAAAAACAGCGTAGGTGAATATTACAACGATAATATTAACGTCACGCTATTCACCCTCAACAGATTAGCAATTCTTTTACTATTCGAATGGAGCAAACCTGCTCTACTCACAGTCCTTTGGAGTTCAGCTGAAGATGCCCTTAGATCTTTATGCAACTTGAAAATTTTCTTTCAATGAATGCGATGAATGATTCTATGGTATATTTTTTATCGATAAATGAATCTAATTTTGTATAATATTTTATTTGGATATCTAATTACCAGCGGCAATGGGCGCCGGCTTCATCGCTAAAGGCATAACCATCATCAACGACTCCGGTCCGGACAAACAACAGGCCGTCGCCCTCCGGGTCGGCGCCGACCAAGCCGTCATATACCAATGCGCAATCCAAGGCTACCAAGACAGCCTCTACACCTACGCCAACCGCCAATTCTACCGCGACTGCGATATCTCCGGCACCGTCGACTTCATCTTCGGCAACTCCGCCGCCGTCTTCCAGAACTGCTTCATCCAACCCCGGAAACCCGCCGGCGGCCAAAGGAATTCCATCACCGCACAGGGCCGAACGGACCCGAACCAAAACACCGGCATCTCTATTCAAGGTTGTCGGATCAGCGGCTCCACCGGCGGCGCGCCGACATATCTTGGCCGACCTTGGAAACAGTACTCGCGGGTCGTGTTCATGGAGAGTGAGATCGATGGGTCGGTTAGCTCGGCCGGCTGGGAGCAGTGGTCGGGTAATTTCGCTCTTAAAACGCTCTATTATGGTGAGTACGCGAACACGGGAGCCGGGGCGGGGACTTCCGGTCGGGTCAAGTGGCCCGGAGTGCACTCCGATCTGTCGGCGTCGGAGGCTTCTAAGTTCACCGTCGCGAATTTTATCTCAGGAACTTCATGGATTCCTGGAACAGGAGCTCAATTCAATGCCGGTCTCTAGTCAATGGGAAAGTATTCAATCAGAATAATATCACCTTAGTATATTCGAACTGAAAAATATATATATATATATATATATATATATATATATATATATATATATATATATATATATATATATATATATATATATATATATATATATATAATAAAAATATTCTGATTAAAAATTAATATGATTTAATATAATATTTATTAAATTTATTTTAAGATGAATGTAATTATATTCATCTTAAATAAATTTAATAAATATAAATTTTATCATAATTAAATATTTAATCAGAACATTGATGATTTAAAGTTTTTTTATTTGAAATTTATATGTGTGAGTAATTTTTTGTGAGTGAAGTTTATTTTCTTATTAATGTTAAAATGTAGCTTGGAATATATTATATTTCAGGTTGGGGTGGTATAAACATAATTTTGCCATTTGCAAGTGTAGATTTAGAATGGCATGTAATAATACATTGTTATAAGTGCTGTTGTATGGATTGATAATGTTCTCATCACTTCGCAAAATGCAAAAATCCTTTGAAAATTCTGTGCGTGGATTCCAGCTAATGGTGTGTTTTATGTAAATTTCTATTTTTTTAAGGCAAGAAGGTTTGTGATGTTTGTGTAAATTTATTATTTGCATATTTTTACGTTATGTATATATTTGTAATGAAATAGTCAATATATGATGTGCATGAAATTATTGGATTTTAGTGCTTGGTAGGAGCATCGATGATTTTAATTATTTTTAAAATATGGTGGCTCTTATCAAGCCACAGTTCTAACTAATTAAATAGTGCTTTTTATATTTTATAATTTAGCAAAAATAATTATTTGCATCGAGGGTTAATTTGTTAATTAAAATTTTGATAATAACTACTATTTTAAAGTATAGTTAGAAAGTTAAAATATTAACTAATATTTAGATATATTGAATAGAAAAATAATGTTAATTAATATAAGATAATAAGTTTTAAGTGACGAATAGTAGTTATTAAGATTGAATTTAGACATATTAAATAATGTCAACTCAAGAACAAGCTACATCACATTAATTACCATAATAGATCAAAACATGTTGCAATATTATTCTGCCATCACTGCATATATAGCTATTATTAGAACAACTTTAGATACTAGTGAAATCCACGTGTGTTAGGGGTGTAAGTGAGCCTGAAGCTCGACTTATTTATAGGCTCGCGAGCCGAGTTTATCGAGCTCGAGTTTGAACTCAAGCTTGTTTAGTAAACGAGCTCGAGTCCAAGCTTGATGAGGCTTGGCTCGTGAGCTCGTGAACCGGCTTGAATAATTTTTAATATTTTTTAAATATTTTTATTTTATTTATTAAATTTAAATAGTGTGAGGACATCGAATGGAGAGAATCGTCCGATTTTCTTTTTGTCAATAGTAAATGCGCAGTCAAAGCACAACTGCTACAGTAACTATGCTTTGACTGCACTTTTACGGTAGATAGAGAAAAAAATCAAACAGTTTTTTCCATCCGGTATCCGGACACAATAATCTCTACTGTTAATGAGATGAAATGCTTTTTCAATTAAAAAGTTATGTCATAAATGTAATTAGGCAAACATTTTATAAGTGTAATACTCATTCCATTGTCGTGCTCATTGAAAAGATTAAAACATCTTCATAGATGTACTGATAGTCTACCGAAAGCAATCGAAGTATTAGAAGTATCATAAGGTATAATGAAAATTTAGAGGAACTAATAGGTAACTGAAATATACAATGAAAACATACCAGCTACGATATCAGCCAAAATTGTTCCAATTATCCAACAAGAACAACATCGTTGAAGAAGTTGATCGATGAACTCCTTTACATGAACACGAATCTCAAAGCATAATCGAAGTATTACTTTATATATGTATTAAATTCTATGGTAGGTTTCAAGTAATCTACCGAGCAAGTGTTGCTCACTCCCACTTTATATGTACATGAATCTCAAAACATATATGAATTGACAACTTTCAAAATTAAATTTGAGGTCATCCAAACTCAACCTGACGGCATCAAAATTGGTCTAATCCAAGCCGAAATAGCTCCAAATTATGGGGCTGAAGCACATTTGATGGATGATCAAATGATATCCAAATATAACATGCTTATAGTCAAATCGAGTGGCTCAACGAGACGAATCTAACAAGCCTAAGGAACTTAAATGCATGAATAAATTCTATATGATTAGGAGAATTGATATGAGTCATATGTTTGAGCACTCTAAATTTGATCCAGATCTTCTTCATATTTACAGTGTGTGCCACTCACAAAAATCTATAAATAAGCTCATGCTCTCTTCATGAAGGAATACTTTGACTGGAGATTGGAGAGAGTTGTGAGACTTTAAGGAACCTAGAGTTCCACCCAATCACCATCTATGGCGAACTTCCTTCGACCGTTACTGAACCGGCATCGCTCGTTTGCATACCATAGCTAGACCATCGCTTGTCTGCCGACCTTAGTTGGACCACCACTTGTCCACGGACCATCGATAGACCATCGCCCATCTGCCAAACATCTTCAAACCTCTGTCTGGTCACCTACCACCACTGAGCCACCTTCGCTCATCAACTAAGGGCCCTCTGACTACGGTTGCCCGTCGACTATAATCCACTCTGACGATCGTCACCCCCAAACTACGGTCCCTCTGACCTCCTTTGTCTGCCAACTACGGCCCCTTTGACCACCATCTTCCACCGACTATGGTTCTTCAGACCATGCACCGCCGCCCATTGACTATGATCCCACCGACCAGCATAGGCTGCATAGCGCATCAACTGCTATCCCACCGACCTCCATTACCTGCTGACTACAATTCAGTGATTTTTTTTCCTTTTTAGGATTTTTCACGTAAAAATCTTAGCGCCTCTCATGACTTTTACACCCCTCTTTCTTATGTGTCTTTGTGCTAGATCTTCATACAAAACTTGAACGCTAAACTCTATAGCTCTCTACTGTTAAGGTTATAGTTATATTTATGTATCTGGAATATTCTCTTACTCAAAACTGTTGTACATTCCCTATAAATAGACATGTATCCTGTAATTAGCATACACAGTAATAATACATTTCTTCTTCCTCTGAGTCTTTCCCGTCGCTTCTTGGTGTTTCCTTTCGCACTTCTCATGGTATCAGAGCCCAAAAGCTCTCTCAGCATTTCTTGATCCCTCATGGCGGAAGAAGACTCGGCAGGCTCTCAACGAAACGTATCAGCTGTCTCCAACAGAGAAACCGATCTTCTCATACCGCCTCATCTCAAGTTCTTGATTTCTAACATCAAGAATCTCGTCCCTAACTCTCTCACATCCGAAAATTATTCAATATGGAGGCTTCAACTCTTTCAGCATTTCGCCGCAAACGGGTTTGACGAACACCTGACCGGCCAATCCACCTGCCCACCCGAGACAGACGAATCCGAGCGACATCGCTGGAACCTGATCGATCGGAATCTCGTGTCCGCCCTGCTCTCAACAATCTCCTCCTCCATCCTTCCCTATGTCATCTCTCTCCGCACAGCCCACGACGTTTGGACGGCACTCGAACGCCGGCTTCAGCCTACGAACCGGTCCCGGGTAATACAGCTCAAGAACGAGCTTCATCAAGTGCAAATGAGAGACAGGACGATGCATCAGTACCTGGATCAAATCAAGAAGATAGTAGACAACATCGCGGCCGCCGGATCCTCAGTCGACACCGAGGATATAGTTCTTTATATCCTAAACGGTCTGCCAGCGGCGTACAATCCCTTCAAAACCGCTATTCGGACGTCTTTGCACCCAATCAATTTGGACGATCTATACTCTCTTCTAAGCAGCGAAGAGATAAACATTCAGCATCAACAATCTCAAGAAAATCTTCACCAGGAATCTATGGCTCTCTTCACAAATCGTAGCCAAAACTACCGATCAAGATCTTCGAAGTTCCGCGGTAGGCCGAACGTTCGATCCTCTGCTCCCGAACCCACTCGTCTGTCTGCTTCGGACTCTCAAGCAAACTCAAGAAACCAATCGCAGCGACCTCAATGTCAAATTTGCGGAAAAATGGGTCACTCGGCGATAAACTGCTGGCATCGATGTAATCTCAGCTACGCACCACCTACCAATCAGAGGGCTCTCACCGCGCAACAACAGCAAGCCACTACCGGCGACTGGATTCTGGATTCAAGAGCGTCCTCACACCTCACAGCGGACATCAACAACTTGCAGCCATCCATGCCTTACAACGGACTCGACTCAATCTCCATCGCAAACGGAAGCAATCTCTCCATTGCAAATTCGGGTCAGGGAATTCTTCCTCTACCTGACTCCAACAGTAAGCTCAAATTGAAAAACATTTTGCACGTACCATCTATCTCTCACAATCTACTCTCCGTTTCAAAATTAACCTCTGATAGCAACATCTCGATTTCTTTCACGGCTCATGAGTTTGTTATTAAGCATTTACAGGACAACAAGGTGCTTCTCAGGGGACCAATTCGCAATGGCCTCTACCACATCAAACTCCCTATCAACCGTGAAGAAACTGCTCTTCATTCGGCTTCAACTCAAAGAACTTCGTGGCACGCACGTCTCGGTCACCCTCAATACCGCAAGATTCAACATCTCGCACAACAAATACCGGAGATACACCTAGATTCACATAATAACGTTTGCATTTCTTGTAATGTTTCAAAAAGTCACAAACAAACCTTTACTCGTAGCATTTCTATCTGTAATAAACCCTTTCAGTTAGTCCATTCGGACGTCTGGGGGCCTTCTCCCTCTCTTTCGTTTAACGGCTTTCGTTTTTACGTTATATTCGTTGATGATTTCACTCGTTTCACGTGGCTTTATCTTTTACAAACAAAGGATGAAGTCTTCACAAAATTTCAGCAATTCTGCGCGTTAGTTAACACCAAATTTAATTCCAAAATTCAAACCCTCCGCACTGACGGAGGGGGAGAATACAACAGCTCGGTCTTTCGCAACTTCTTGCTTCAACAGGGCATCACTCATCAAATGAGTTGCCTCCATACTCCCGAACAGAACGGAACGGCGGAGAGAAAACACAGGCATCTCATTGAACTTACTCGTACCCTCCTTCACGCAGCAAGCATGCCGCCCTCCTTCTGGGCTGAGGCACTCTCCACGGCAAACTATCTCATCAACTGTCTGCCGTCTTCTGCTCTCAACAATAAAACACCATACGCTCAACTTCACGGCGTCACGGCCTCCTACAAACATCTCAAAACATTCGGATGTCTCTGCTTTCCATGGACAAAACCGTATGCCACCTCCAAGCTTCAATCGAGGTCTCACGAATGTATATTCGTGGGATACTCCACTCAGCACAAAGGATACCGGTGCTACGATAAAACTAATCAAAGGCTGTACATCTCCAGGCATGTCATATTTTACGAAAATATTTTTCCTTTCGCTAATCAATCTCTGCCCAGCACAGAGACGTCTCCACCCACGATCTACTCTCCACTCTTGTTGGTGCCAACATCTAGTCTACCTGGCACCAAAGTTCCCACAGGGGCTACGAACACTTCTACCTCACCTACACCCGTCTCCAGCCCAGAATTTCAATCCGATCCATCATCTGCCACCGTATCTCATCAGGGATCATCTCCAGCTTCAACCTCTCGGCATCCGATGCAGACTAGACTTCGCTCGGGCATTTCCAAACCAAAGAAAATGTTCACACTTCTAGCCAAGACTCCCACGCCCGTATCATTCAACGAAGCTGTTCAACACGCTCATTGGCGTTCTGCAATGACATCAGAATTTAAAGCTCTTCAAAACAACGGCACTTGGATTTTGGTACCTCCTCCGATAGACAAACCGGTTTTAGGCAGCAAATGGACATTCAAGACGAAGCTGAACACCGACGGCTCCATTCTACAGCACAAAGCAAGACTTGTGGCACAAGGCTGCTCACAAGAACTCGGCGTCAACTTCACTGAAACCTTTAGTCCGGTCGCCAGAATGGTAACTATTCGAATGCTTTTGACAGTTGCTCTAACTCAAAATTGGCCTATTAAGCAGCTAGACGTCTCAAACGCCTTCCTGCACGGCGATCTCGACGACGAGGTATACATGAAACAACCACGAGGATTTGAGGATAATGCTCGTCCAAAATACGTCTGCAAGCTACAAAAGTCTATTTACGGTCTTAAACAGTCTCCGCGGCAATGGTTTCAAAAATTAACAACATTCCTACAGTCACTCGAGTTTCAATTTAGCTCGGCAGACCCATCCCTTCTTATCCTCAACAAGCACGGAACGACGCGCTATTTCATCCTAATCTACGTAGACGACATCCTGATCACCGGCAGCCATTCTTCCACCCTGGAGGAAATTCTCCAACGACTTCGGTCCGAATTCAAGCTCAAGCAACTAGGCGACATCTCCTTATACCTCGGCATCCAGGTTATTAAAAATTCATCTGGTTACTTCCTGTCTCAAGCACATTACGCACAGAATCTCTTATCTATGGCAGGATTTTCGGACGGACTGCAAACCTTCACCTTCACCAACATCGCCGCGTTCTTCCCAAGAATCCAGACAACCAACCATTCGAAGATCCAAACCTGTTCCGGAAACTTGCAGGTTCACTCCAATACTTGTCCATCACAAGACCTGACATCGCCTTCGCCACCAACAACATATGCCAACACATGCATGCTCCTCGCAACAGCGACTACACAGCTCTAAAACACTTGCTCCGATACCTCAAAGGCACGATAGAGTTCGGTCTGCCAATCGCCCCAGGAACGCTTCAACTAAGATGCTACACAAACTCCGACTGGGCTGCCGACGCCACCGACCGAAAATCCGTCTCAGGTTTCTGCACTTTTCTCGGACCAAACTTAATTTCATGGTCAGTTAAAAAGCAGAACACGGTGGCTCGGTCATCCACTGAGGTGGAATACCGCTCGTTATCCGCTGCCACTTCGGACGTACTCTGGATTCGGCGACTAGCAAACGACCTCGGCATCCCGCAGAGCTCTCCTACTACCATTCATTGCGATAACATTTCAGCAATCGCTCTAGCAAATAATCCCATCTTCCATGCAAGGACCAAACACATAGAGATCGATCACCACTTCATACTCGGCCATCTTCAACAACGGCATATTAGCATCGCTCACATTTGTTCTAGTGATCAAATTGCGGATATTCTCACTAAGACACTTCCAATAAACAGATTTTTAGAATTACGATCCAAATTGACCATTCGTCTACCGAATGATCAATTTGAGGGGGAGTGTTAAGGTTATAGTTATATTTATGTATCTGGAATATTCTCTTACTCAAAACTGCTGTACATTCCCTATAAATAGACATGTATCCTGTAATTAGCATACACAGTAATAATACATTTCTTCTTCCTCTGAGTCTTTCCCGTCGCTTCTTGGTGTTTCCTTTCGCACTTCTCATCTATCACCATGAATTTTTCAGGATGTAACAAAGCTCAACCATTAATGCTCTCTCCATTATTATTTATTTATAGTCTTCTATTGTTACCCCATATTTATGTTAATATGTTCAGTTATACTTTCTTTATGTTCTTGTTTAGCTATTATGTTGTCCTTAGAATCAATAAATAGGTGTTATAGCCTGTAATAGTGGGTAAGCCAATAAGCAATAAAGATTGCTATTCTTAATAGCTCTCTTCTATTCTTTCCTCACTCTCTTTCAAGAAGCTCAAAAAGCTTCATCTTCCTCCAAGATCCTAACAGTAAGATTTCATGATCATCACTATATACATTATCTTTGTGGCCTTAACAAGGCCAAGACAACTTAAAATAGAATGCTATATAAATGGCACATGCCTCCTACTATGATTTCGTTTGGGACAGCTTTTTTACTGCTTTACAAAACAGCTATTTTTATAAAAAAAAATTTTTTAGTTCAAAAAACTTTTATACTAAAAAGCTGTTTAAGAAATCAGCAAAAAAATTGTCCCAAACGAAGCCTATATCGGCTACCTCCTACCACTTCTTCCTTGCAACTCATATCTCAACTATTGCTCTCTAATAAACTCAAAATCCCAGACCGTTTGATGAACCTGCTTCCTAACATGCCTGCTACCTTCCACCAATGCTTCTTCTACTCAACTATTCCCTTATGCTTATTTTATATCTCTAGTAACAATATCTTAGCCTCTAGATATCATTTAAGATATGCTCAATGAATGAAAAGTACTCTTTTATTTATATATTATCCACATCACAACGACCCACAATGAGCGTTGATAGAGAATATCTCCTATTTCTTCTCTAATTGCCTCTTAGCCACAAGATCCCATTGTCCACTCTTTGATAGCCTTGCAACCACAAGACCCCCTTCTCCATCATTTTTTTAACTGAATGATTCCAACCCTCAACATCTTAACACCTAATAATTATCAATTATTCATATATTAATAAAAAAATTTATTTTTGATAATAAAAAACTGCTTTAAGAAACAGTAAGAAAGTCACACCAAATGAAGTATATATCTTTTGCTTATAATAATTATTAATTAGGTGCCTTAAAAGATAAATAATATTTCTGTTGCATCCAGGAGCATTCGCGGCGGTAAAGAAATATAAAGTTTTATGTCATAGCATTGTACGAAAATCCGGCACGCAATCAGATAAGAGAGAGGGTGTGTAACATTTATAAGACACCAAAATTTTTACATAAAAGGAGAAAAAACCACGGGGCATGGCCCAGTTTGAATGAATCCACTAGTATTTGCAGTCGATTACAAATGAGGCCCTTCTTAGGGAGAAGGCCTTGGCTTGATGTTACAAATGTATGTCACACAGAGCGCATTACATGGTGGGAGATATAATAATCAACATAGATGTGTTTGTTTGATCTGAAGGACTGTAGTCGGTGTGCGACATAAGTCGGAAAGACCGTAGTCGGCGAGCGACGGAGGTCGGAAGGACCATAGTCGGCGGGCGACGTAAGTCTGAAGGACAGTAATCGGCGGGCGACGAAGGTCGAAAGAACTGTAGTCGGTGGACAACGTAAGTCTGAAGGACCGTAGTCGGCGGGTGACGGAGGTTGGAAGAACCGTTGTTTGATGACGGATGTCAGAAAGACGGTGTCTAGTAGAAGACCATCAATGGACAGAAATCCAAAATCAGATAGATGTCTGGTGAAAGTCCGACAATTGGCAAAAGTCAAACTTCAGGTAGATATTTGGCGAAAAATGGAGGTCCGACGTCGAGTAGAAGTTCGATGTCAGTTGGTAGCCGAGGAGAACTCCACCATTAGATGATATTCGGGGAGAACTCCAGTGTTACTTGGAGTTCAAGTGAAACTCTAACGTTACTTGGAGTTCGGGTGGAATTCCGACATCACTAGGAGGTCGAACAGAATTCTGGCGTCACTTGGGCAGAATCCCGGCGTCACTTAGAGTTTGGGAAGAATTCTGGCGTCACTTAGAATTCAGGCGGAATTCGGCCGGAATTCAAACGTCACTTGGAAGTCGGGTGGAATTCCGGCGTTACTTGAACGCCGGCAGAATTCCGACGGTGGTCGAGGAGAAGTTTCTTCTCTCCTATCCTTCTCTTCTTCTTCTTGCTTGGGCCCTTCTCCTTGCTTTTGCTCCCCCTCCCTCTCAAGAGAAATGAGTGTCTATTTATAGATTTCTGGAGTAGCATGGCCTGTAAATAGGAGGAGGATCAAGGGCAATTATAGAGTGGCTTGAATGGACGGCCCATATTGAATCCCTTGATCATGGACCGTTCGTAAGACATTTGAAGGTCTTAATGATATCGGAATTCAGCGATCTTGGGCTCGTTGGATTCGTCTCATCAAGATGCTCGATTCGAATATAAGCATGTCATGTCTAGAAATCGTTTGGTAACCCAAATTGTGGTTCGAATCTTCCAACAGCTCTTCGGGTCTTCAATTTGGCTTTCATTTGGGCTCGGATTGAGTCGAATTTGGTGTTGTTTGGTTCGTATTTCCGAGACGATCAATTTGACTATTAATTTGCTGAAATCGGAGTTTGGATGATCCCGAATTTAATTTTTGAAGTCTCTAACTTGATTTTTGCCTCGAGATTCGTGCTTAATTTTTCAAGGATATATCAATTTCTTACAAAAATAAGGCCAAAACTCATCTTTTGAATTAATGAAAAAAAATATTATAACCAAAATAATCATTTAATATATGTAAAATTAAAAAAAAAAAGTTCTAAAATAATATTTCTAAACGCAGTAAAGACTATGTATATAACCAAGACTTTGAAGTCACCAAGGAAATAAAATTCTGATAAATTAGGCTTCCATTTTAGTTATCTTTATTGATGATTGAACGTACCATTAATGCATTTTTCTCATGACTTAGACTTCATTTGGGATAGCCTTTTTTCTTATTTTTTAAAGTAATTTTAAATATAAAAATTAAAATTTTTATACAAAAAAACTATTTTAAGAAGCAATAAGAAATTTGTCCCAAATTAAGACTAAATCAACTTTCTATTACAAAAATTAAAGGGCCAAGAAAACCATCCAAAACGAACCGTTTTGAACAGCTTTTTTAATACTTTGTAAAGTAGATTTTCAATGAAGAAATTAAAAAATTTTGTATTAGAAAATTCAATAAAAAAGTTTGAGTTGTCCAAAGCAAACGCTTAAGCTCTATCATTTTCTTCATTTTTTTATAATTTTTTTGGGGCCAAGCTCACATTAAATATTTGTTGGGTTACAGCAATAGAAGAAAGGAAAATGACTTGAAAAAGCCTTTCATTTGTTCTAGACTTCTAGTTGAGCTTCCAAGTTGACAGAAAATGGTCCCAAAGAAATTGATGGGGTGCCCATCCATTCAAAGGCCTTGTAGTTGTAATGTATTGCATTGCTGTTTCGAAAAAGAAATCAGAGAAGATGATACCTGAGACATTATTGCATACGGATTAAATACTAATTAAGCTATTTCTAAATATATAATTGTATGTTTTCCCTACATTAATTCTTTTTTTTAAATAATAGTTGTTATTTATTCTGATAATTTTTATATAAAATTGAATGTACAATAATAATAATAATATAATAATAATGTCAAGCTTTTATCCCATCACGTGAAGTTAGCTATATGGATCTTTTTTTACTTCTATGTGTTCTATTAAGAGTCAAAGTCTCATTTAAATCTTATAAATAAATGTCATTTTAGATACTTTTCAACCAAGTCTTTTTAGGTCTATCTCTACCTTTCTTAATATATGTTTGATATAATAGATAGACTTCCTTAATCTGCCATCAAGAGGCCGACGCTTTAGTGACCATACCATCTAAGGCGACTCTCTATCCTTATCTGCCACTGCAGCTACTCTAATATTTTCATGTATATTCTTTTTGCATTTTGTCACTAAGTGTAAAGCAACTTATCCATCTAAGCATCCTCATTTATACAACACTTAATTTTATATATATATAATGGTCAATATTTTGCACCATAAAATATTGTAGGACTCATTATCATCTTAAAAATATGTTTCCTTAAGTTTGAGAAGTATTTTTATATTACACAAAAAGCCCAATGCATTCCTCTACTTTTGATATAAACTTTAATGTGTAGTTATATATATATATATATATATATATATATATATATATATATATATATATATATATATTTTAAAAAAAGTTGAAGTAAATTTTTTATAACTAATAAATTATATAAGATCAGATGATGAAAAATTTGTTTGTAGCGTTGAAATTTAAAATAAAACAGCAAAAACAAAGTAAAATAAAACTATAAGTGTGATATGTAAAATAAATTTGTGAGAATATTGTGTTAAATGCATCAGAGGTTGGTTGGGGATTTTGATCCTAACCTAGAGATTTAACTTTTGAGATTTAGCATAAATTTCGTTATATTTTGTAATATATATGCTAGTTAATAATTTTATTATATTTAAATTTATATAATCAATTAAAATCATATAATTTTATCATATATATTTGTGTTCTAAAACATTCGCAACGGTAAAGAAATATAGAGTTTAGCATCTTAGCTTTGTACGTAAAACCATTGTACATACAGATAAGAGAGAGGGAAAAACCCGAGGCATGGCCCAGTTAAAATAATTATACTGTGTCTATTATTAATTACAAATGAGGCCACTCGGGGGGAGCCTATGCTTGATGTAGCAAATATACATTATATAAAAAACATTACATGGTGGGAGTTGGAAGAATTTAGTGATATGAGTGTTATTCTTAAGTGAGTGGTGGTATGTTCGTTTTGTCGGTACAATCGTAGTCGGGCAACTGTTGTTGGAGGGACCGTAATCGGGTGCAACGGAGGTCGGAGGGACCGTAATTAGAATGCAACAGTGGTCAGAGGGACTGTAGTTGGCGTGTAACAGAGGTCTGAAGGACCTTAGTCAGCATGTTATGGTGGTCAGAGGGCTGTAGTCGGCAGACGACGGACGTTAGAGGGACCATAATCAATATGTGACGGTTGTCAGATGGACCATAGTAAGAATGAAACAGTGGCCAAGGGACTGTAATTGTCGTGCAACGGAGGTCGGAGGGACTGTAGTTGGCAGGTGACGAAGGTCAAAGGGGCCGTAATCAATATGTGATGGTGGTTGGAGGTACCGTAGTCGGCAGGTGATGGAAGTTGGAGGGATCGTAGTGGGAGAGAGAGGGAGGTCGGAGGGACCATAGTTGATGGGCGATGGTAGTTGGAGGGACTGTAGTCGGCAGGCGACGGAGGCGAAAGGGTCATCATCGGTTGGCCATGGAGGTTGGAGGAAACATACTTAGTGGGTGATAGAGGTCGGAAGGACCGTAGTCAAATGACGATGGTTTGAGGGACCGTAGTTGGTGAGCGAAGATGGTCGGTGGGACTGTAGTTGAAAGGCGATAGTGGCTAGAGGAACTATATATAGTTGGTGGGAAACAGAGGTCGGAAGGATTGTAGTCGGGCAACGGTGGTCGGTGGGATCGTGGTCGACGAGCTATGGTGGTCGGAGGGACCATAGTCCAAGAGAAGTAGTGGTTGGACGAGTAGCAGTCGACAGACGACGGTGGTCAGAGTGATCATAATCAACAGGTGACGAAGGTCGGAAGGATCGTAGTCGGGCGGAGATAATCAATGGGACCGTTGTTGACAATGGTTGAGGAATCGTAGTCAGCAAGCGACGGTGGTCGAAGGGATTGCAATCGACAGGCGATGGTGGTCAGAGTGGTGTCGATGACAACTAAGCAGTAGTCTGATAGCGATAGGCTACCTGATAGTGGTCTAGTGACGGTCAACGAGCAGGGCTTTGGTTCGGTGACAACTGACAAATGGGTAGTGGTTCAATGACAGTAGGTTGACGGGCGGTGGTCCGATAATGATATGTGATTGGGCGGTGGTCAATAAAAGTTCGCCTGCAGTGGTGCTTGAGTATAAAAATAATAATAATAAATCACTTAATTAATATAAAAAAAAGTGATATAATTTTAAATATTTTTAAAAATTTTGTTCTTAAAAATTTGAATCTAAAGATATATTTTAAGAATATTTTATATTAATATTTTTAAAATTATTTGACTCGTGAGCTAATTGGTTAGGTCATAGAGCTCGGCTCACGAGAGAGCCCTAGCTTGCTCATGAGGCTTGATTCACACTGCTAGTAACAGCAATAGCTGGCATGGGTGCTCCAGACCTCCAGTGGCAACTGAAGCACCGAAACAGCCGCATCTCAATCTATGTCAAATTTTGAAGAAATTATTAGGTGCATAATCCGAATGCGTTCAAGACTCCAAACAAAATAGGGCACGTGACCAATTTTGGTTGGGTCAACACATCCTAATAATTTCTCGGGGTTTTGGGACTCTCGCAGCGTTTTCATGGCTAATGGACTGTTGAAGCTTTGGAAGATGTCTAGCATGTTCACAGACTAACGAGATTTACGCTACATACAGAAGAACTGGCAATTTAGGGTGTTCTGTTCAAGCTTCTGTCACACGAAGAATTATTAAGCCAGTTCCTCATGAGGTATGAAATTAGTAGCTACAAATAGCAGAAATACCTTTCAAGGATGTAGCCCGTGATATTTTTCTTGTTTATAGCTTAATCGAAATGCTAATATCTAAAGTAGAATGGGCGTGCTTCATAATATTGATTGATATTATGTTGCGGCATCGGAATTTCCGAGAATTAGGTCTGAAAATAGTAGCCTTAGAGTCTGTCGATCAAAATTATTAGCATTCACTACCTGTTCAAGAATTAGGAGTTCCATTATAGTAAAGATGTTTTGGTTTACTCTAACAAGAAGATGTAATTTATTGGAAATATAAAGCTCTTCCCTCCATCGTAACCTCCTGTTGCCCTTCTCCGCCATGCCCTAAATACTTGCGTGGAAAATACATTTCAATGCTACATTACGAGAAATGAAGACGAGCTTGCGTATACAGAGCACTGGCATCATTAATGGTTTTTTTTCCCCCAAAATTTTTCCCCTTTCATTGTGTTAAAGTTGCTAATTACTTAGATATGAGTATAGCAATGATAAGGACTTGAACCTTGTTACTGCTCGAATGTGCTGCTATGTTTGCTGATTCTCAGTTAAATTTTCGTTTTAGTATTACACTAGATTGAACGTTTTATATGAACTTCAATTTGTTTATTAGTAACCTTTTTATTGCCCATTACGTGGAATTGGCATTGATTGAAGAGGAGATAGTAAAAAAGCATGCTTTTGGTGGTTTTGAAAATGTGCACGGAGTTGGCGCAAGGTCGGAACTGATGCAGGACTAAAAGGTTTTAAGTGTCTGCAATATGAATTGCACGATTTCTTGAATAAGATTAGAACTATTAGTAGTCAAAACGATAAAAGAAAACAAGAGAGGGGTGTCCACGTTTAGGCTAACACACTTGCCAAACGCTTGGAATATCAAAACAAGTTAGAAACTCAATAACATGCATAATAAATAGCTCCAACAAAATCTCTAATATAACAATAAGTTAGCCACATAAAAGGCACACTCAATTCATACATTTACTAAGCTCGACAGAGATAGGCGAACCAGACCTTCATGAATGAAATCAAACCACAAGAGAGAGTTAGACTATGAAAATACAAGAGTAGGGAAATTGGAAGACCTTTGTCATGGCTTGGACGTAATCCTCTATTGAACGGTACCAAGTTGCTCATTTATGACTTCGACGAGAGTATCTAGAATGCACTCCACATATTCCTCGACGGTGTTGTCGATATTCGAGTTGACATCGAAGAAAGTTGAGTGGAGGATGTGAATGAAGCCTTGCTCGTCGTACACTAGGTCTTAATCAAGGTCGAGATCAATCATGCATTGATCCAGTAGCATTGAAGCATTGAAGGCAATAATCCTTTGTTGTCCTTGTTGTTTCCCCCTTGAAAGAGAGAAGTTTCTTTCAAGCATCCAAGTATGAAAAGGGAGGAGTAGGTGGCCGGCCAAGGGGAGAGGGTTAGAGAAATTTTGGTTCAGATTTTGGGGAGATTTTAATTGGGAAATTTATTCCAACCACTCTCTAATTAATCTCTAGATTGAGAATAATTAAAGAAGGGGAAGGATAATGAGGGGGGCAGCATTAGTGGGGAGAAAGGGGTTTTAATTTAATTCCAAATAGAGGAGAAGATATTTGGAAAGAAATTATGTAAGCATGGGCATGGGAATTTCGGCCAAGGAGGAGGGAGGGAGTTTGAATTGTTTCCAATAGAGGAGGTGGGCTTTTAGGAAACAATTCCCAATTTAATTCACAAAGGGGGGCCGGCGGCTATAGTGGGATGGGGGAGTTTAATTAAAATATTAAATTAAGTTTGGAAGAAAATATCTCATCCCATCTTAATTTAAAATTTAAATAGAATTTGATTTAGTAAGTTTCCAAAAATAGGATTTCTTAAATTAGGTAACTATTTCAAATTTAAATTGATTTGAATTTAATCATAAATAGAGTTACCAAAATTATGTGACGTAATTCAGGAAAGGTGTTTTGGCACGTGGGGATGGGGAAGGAGCCAAGGATGGCCGGCGGTGGGGATGGTTTGACCATGGAGGGGAGTGGGGTTGGGGGCCTAGGCGGCAGGTGGTGGTGGAGGTCTAAATGGTCGGCGGCTTATGAGATGACTAAAGGATGACAACAAGACAAAAAAGAAGAACCACGAACACGTCCGTCTCCAATGTTGGTGGGTGATCCAAATTTCCCTCTCCTAGGGATTTCTCTCTCATGCACTCTCAAGATCTCACATGAACTCAAGCAATGGGAAATATCTTTTCATTCAATCATTAACCTTAGAAGAGAAACATAAGGTCTATGAATAGTCTCGTATAAAAGGACTCAAAATAAAAAGACGACAGTGCCCGTAGGGTTTACATACGACCTCCCTTAAGTAAGGGATAAAACAGGAAAAACAAATACAACATAAATAACAAGAGATAAATAACATAATAAAAATAAATACATGAAATGACTCAAAAATATATCGACTTAATCATGGTCGTAGATCGACATCCATGCCTCTAATATACTTTCCATGCTCTAATGTCCCCATCAGGAACTAGCCTTAATTTTCATGGAGGACAAATTTATAACTGTTGGCGTTGCTTCGAATTTGGCTTGACCATCACTACAAGAAAATGGGTCAATAGCGAAAAAAAAAAATAGAGATAAAAAGAAAATGGTCGTTAAAGATAACTTTTAGCTATCAGAAGTAACTATGGTATCTAAATAATAAGGAAACTTGATATTCGGGGGTCTAAGTGCGCCCTGGCAGGGTTCGATCTAACCGGAACAAATTTTGGTTATAAGGATATTTTTGGAATTGAAATTAATAAATAAAATGATGAATTATATATCTTTACTATTTGCTGGGGCAATTAACTAAAGACCATAGTATTTTAGAACTTTTAGGGGGGCAATTGGCTAAAAACTCTTGTAATAAAGACTAAAAAATATATTGAGAGAGAAAAATTACTTAAAGAATCATATAATAAAGAATTTTTTTTTATTTTTTAGGAGGGGGGCAATTCCCCCCATCTGAGTATTTAAATTAACTTCAAAATATTAGGAAAGAAAATGGTAGACTAATGGTAACATGATAGAGATTGTACAATAGATATATACAAAGAGCTAATTTGATTGCTTGAAGTTAGAAACATGTTTTGAAAAATGAGGGATTTTCTCGATTCTATCATTTGATTAATCGAAGTTCCTCAAATTTAAATACTCAAAATGAGTGTTGAGTAGTAATAAAATCATCACTAAATGATTCATAAATAGATTTAACACCTCATGTAATAATATTAGGAATGAATGGTGAACTATATATAATTCATAAAGCTAAATCCCAAATAGATAGTATAAGGCTAATGATATTGAGATTATGATGATAAATTAAATATTTAAACATTCAAAAGTAATGATAATGTCTTGATTGTAGGATGATCATAGTGTTTGTGATGAATGTGAGCTTAAATAAAGAGCATATTGTTTGCATTTCATGCCTTCATGCTGAAAAAAGCCTGTAAATTAGTGACCATTGGTTCCCTCTAATTACTTTTTTCATGATGCAAAAGATTTGAATTGTTGAAGTAATATTGCCTTTTTGGATTAATATTGCCCGAGATAGTCTACTTAATAGTGTTTATTATACATTAAAATCTTCAAGCAAGGCATTGATAAATCATAGACTAAGATACATATAGTTAAGAGATCTAGAGAATATTGATCATATTCATTTTGAGAATTGCTAACTTAAAGCAAGTTAGTGGAATAAATGGAGGAGCCTTGGAAGAATGAAATTCTTAGATAGTTTCATATGGTTTAATTCTTTTGTTTAACTAGTTGGACCTATATGCCTTCAACAAAAGAATATCTAACATGACAAAGATGCAACCAAATGGAATGTGGCAATTTTCAAGCTGAAAATGCATCAAAATGGAATGCAAAAAGATGCAACTCTCCTTGCACGGTTTATTTTAATACAACAACAACATCAAGCCTTTGTACCACTACGTAGGATCGTCTGCATGAATCTTTTTTCTCCATTTCCTGTTAAAAATCAAATTCTCGTTTAAATATAGTAAAGAAAGATTATTTCTATTGTTTTCTAACCAAGTCTTTTTAGGTCTATCTCTACCTTTCTTAACATAAGTCAAAATGTAATACCTCTACTTTCCTAACCGGGTCATTGAAAGGCAACCATTTTATGTGACCAAATCATCTAAGGCGACTCTCTCTAATCTTATCTTCCACTGAAGCAACTCTAACTTTTTCACGTATATGCTCATTTTGTATCATATCTCTAAGGATAAAGCCACTCATCCACCTGAGCATCCTATCTCTGCACCTGCCATGTTTATTTTAAGAAAATAATAATTTATATTTTTAGCTAGATTATGTTGAATTGAATCTTTAAGGATACAAATTCTCAAAAAAGAATATTTACCTTTCATTAATGATTGTCTTCGAATGGAAAAAGGAGGAAGGGAGTTATGAGTATCAACAAACTTATGAAAGGTTCCGCATTAGTGACAAAAAAATGCCTATTTCAAGTACACTAATTCAAAACTTTCTTCTTCCGAAGAACAAAGAAACCAAATCCATCAAAGATGGTCAATAATGATTCGTTGTGGCACATATATTACAAACATTCAAACAAAATTAGAGGTACACATGTAGGTTCATCATATATATATGTGTGTGTGGGGGGAAGAAGAACAACTCTTCACACAAAGTTACAAATCCTTTTTGAGCTTTAGTGAAAGGCAAATGATTTGGGTCAATTGACTAGTTTATAAAGTCTCCTATTTTATTATAAAAATTTAAATAAGAAAAAAAAAAGGAATATATCCATGTAATTTTAAGCCTTCATACTACCATTCTTCAGTAAAAGCTTAGGCTGTATTATATTACTGCAAGCTTCGCACAAAAGGTTAAAAGGAAAAAAACCAAAGTATTAAGCTTATTCACGCAGCAACAGTGATCTTATATCTCTCGTTGTTAGATACTTGAATTTTGGATCTGTTTGGTTGATGATTAGGCACCCTCATGAATCTGAGCCTTCTCGTTGAACCGACACTCTTGCAAAATTTGCTTATACCGACACTCCACACTACAAAATCCTTGATCACCCCTGAACAAGCAGCAATAAAGCAAATCATTAACTATGAATTCTCATCAAATATATATAGCTTATCAACTTATAAATCTGTCCCAAATGAAATCTAATTAAGATTTCGTTTGGGACAGCTTTCTTACTGCAGTTTTTTATACAAAATTTTCTAGTTAAAGAAATTTTTATACTAAAAAGTTGCTTTAGATATAAATAAGAAAGCCATCCAAACAAAGCCTAAGTAGCTAATCCATACCTATACATGTAAACCTCCTTTTGAAGGCTCAGCTCATTACTGCATGAGAAGCAGGACTTAAGAAACTCAGCAGATAAATGCTTAAGTACTGGTTTATTCTTCTTCATTGGTGACTTGATCAAGACTTTGGAATCAATTCCACCATGTTTTATAAGGATCTGAAGCCCAACAAGTCCATCTGTGTCTACTGCAAAATCTCCATTACTGAAATCATAATCCCCTTCCCCTTCTTCAATGTGAAAGATGCTTCTAGTTCTTGAAAGCATCTCAAGAAGAGGAAGAAGGAAGAGGAAGAAGGAGAGAAGAAAGAGTGAGGTGACAAACAATTAAGAAGCAAGAATGATAAGGCGATAAGGAGAAGAATGAGAAGCTGAAAGGAGTTATTGGTATTTAGAACCACTTTATTATAACATGCAAAGGGACCATCAATCCTTTTATAATTTCACTTCTGAGCAAGTTTGGAGTAGGGGTGTCAATTTCGGGTCACGGGTCGGGTTCGGGTCGAACTTAAAATTGACCTGGCATTGTTCTGGTCAAGCCGAACCTGACCTGTTTGTAAAAACGGGTCAGTTTTTGGGACACGAACACGACCCGTTTCGGGATCGGGTCAACCCAACCCGACACGGATTTTCCGATTTGACATGAAGGAACGCATTGAGCTCCCGTCACTACGTCCAGTTCCGGCGAGGCGGCGTCGTGACAAACTGGCTGGTTGTCCCGACTTCCGATTTTACAGGAAAGATCATCGTTGGAGGAGTCGCTGAAGGAGGAAGAATTGGCGTGACCGCGTGAGCGGCGGCACAGAGGAGGGCGGCCAGCAGTAGCGAGCCAGCGACAAGTCATTTCGCGGCCGGACCGCATGAGCCGCGTGATTCAAGTGACGCCTGACGAAGTGACAAAGCGACTTGATGCGTCGCAGGCTCACAGCGTCGGGTCATTTCGCGGACAGGGCGTGCAGGCCGGGCAGCACATACGGGAAGAGCAATTTCCTGGTCAATTTCGGGTCGATTTCGGATTTTCGTGTCAACCCGAACCCGACCCGAAACTCAAATCGGATCAGATTTTTGAACCCGACTCCACCCGTTTGCTATCCGGGTCGACCCGAATCCGAATTTTTTCATATCGGGTTCGGATCATATCAAAATTTGACACCCCAAATTTGGATTTTGGAGCTTGGAACCATTGATTTATGTTAAGCAGTTTATGTGATTGGATTAGGGCAATAGGGTCCTCTCATAAACCTTCAATTCTCTAATTTTTATGAGCTGAAGTGACATTCATTGAATGCTCTCTGCTCTGAAAAGAAAATATCTAAGAAGAATAATGAGAAAGAGAAAGGTGTTTGATTTCTGTACACCCAATGGCTGTACAGTTGTGCTGATGTTTTGTTTTTAATAATGTTTTTATTGTGCTACGAAATAGTAACGTTCAATTATTATAAAAAATATTAGATTTTTAATATTTTTTTTACATGATCATGAAATAATAGAAAATTTTGTGCAAAATGGTGACTAATTTTGAAGCTTATTTTTAATACAAATTAAAAGAAATATTTAGAATTGCTTGGATCAGTAATATATATATATATATATATATATATATATATATATATATATATATATATATATATATATATATATATATATATATTTGAAATAAAGAGAAAGTAATGTAAAACAGTAAGGTTTCATTTGGGACGATTTTCTTGTTGTTTCTTAAAGTAATTTGCTAGTACAAATTTTTTAATTTTTATACTAAAAAGTTATTTTAATCAGCAGTAAGAAAGCCGTCCCAAAAAAAGCCTAAAACTTAACAATGATGATGATTGGCTAGCACTGGCGCAACGGTGACAGATGACGGTAGCAAGCGTCGATTGGTGGCTGTCGACAGGTGTACTCGAGGAGCTCAACCGTGAAAAGAAATTGGCGGCTTGGGTAAGCAGTCGCAGTGGCGGATCCAGCCCTTTTTTTTAGGGTGGGCAAACTCGATATATATAAAAATATAAATACAAAAAATATAGATATATTTCACTAACAAAATTCAAAACAAAGCATTATATTTCATCATAATTTTTGAAATTAAAAAGAAAATTACAAACTTTGCATTTTCTGATAATGTTGCATAATGGCTTCATTCGGAACATAATCAAATACTTCTTTTTCAATATATGGCAATAGACAGTCATTAAGCCAAGCATCACCCATTTTGCTATGAAGTCGATGCTTAATGATATTCATTGCAGAAAATGCTCTTTCCACCGTAGCAGTAGCAACTGGTAACGTCAGTGCAAAAACAATAAGTTTATAAACTAGTGGATACACAATATTTTTTTATCCTTTACCATCTGTTTTGTTAGAGCAGCAATGCTAGTTAAAGAAGTAAACTCCTCAAAAGCTTCTCTTTTCTCTTCCAGTTCTTAAATCCCTCACCAACAAATACGTCTCCACCGCCTTGGGAAGTATTAGATTGCTCTTGAGGCTTAAACAAATAGCAATATAAACAAAATACAGCATCTTTTTGTACACTGTATTCTATCCAAGCAGGAAATTCTTCAAACCATTTTGAGTTGAACCTACGTGCAATATTTCCTATGTTTGTTTGAGGGAAACAATGATTTTTTGGTTGATGCAGCCCTTTCAACATATAAGCTCTACGAACTTTATCACGCTCATTCACATCATAACTCCATATTGATGGTCGAAGGCCAGGATCATCTGGAAGATTGTTAACATCAATTTCGACACGTTCTTTTCACTTCAAGAATCTTTCCATTTCTAGTAAAAAAAATAATAGACAAATGATTTGGGTAGAATAAAATAAAGCTATTCATATTCTCATATCATCCAATGGACAATGAGTCTTAATTTGACAAAAAAGAAAACTTACATCAACTAATATCTGAAGGACATACCTAAAGCAAATGTGTTGAAAAAGAAACAGTTTCCATCTAAATAATCTATTTTCATTATGATCTAAAATGGGGATTGGGGAAACTATTGAGAATAAAATGATAAAATGGAGAATCAGATAGGTATGCCCCATCACAATGATGATCCCAATGAAATCGATGCAAAGACGGCTCTCACATTCTGTGAGAGCTCGTTCCTTTGGTTTGTTTCTCTCTAGATCTGATTTTTCTCCCAGGATCGTCCGGGACGATATTGAGATCGTCCGGGACGATCAGTGCAGTGAAACAGCTGATTTTTCTGGAATGGGATCGTCTAGGCCGATTTTGGATCGTCCTGGGACGATCAGATGAGACAAAAATCCCGAGAGCAAAACCAAAATTATCGGCCTGAGGAATCGTCCTGGACGATTGGATTTTGTTCACATCGGCCAGGACGATGTGGCGATCGGCCGGGCCGATCAGGCTTATGTTATAAGGAAATTAGCTCGTTTTGAGGAGAGAGAAAGACATTTTATTAAAACCAAAATATCTGAGGAGAGAGAAAGAGAAGGAAAGCGAAGGAAAAGCTCATTTTCGGAGGCCGCGGAGCGCTTTTCGTCCGACGCCGCTGTTGGGAAAAGTGTTTATCTCGTGGTAAGGACTCTGAATCCTATTTCTGTTTTCAGAGATATTGAGTTTTGATCGTATTGTGCACTGTTTTGTGTTTTTGTGATCGAAAAACGGACCCGGTTTTGTATTGACACAACTTTCACCGCACAACTTTTAATATGTTATAGATATGAATATTCTACACGATTTGATTATTTTCTGGAATAATTTCACCGGTTATTTTGGGTTCTACGAGATTTTGATCGAATAGAAAAATATCATGATGTTTATTGATATTGATTCAGTAGAATAATAGTCTTATATTATTGTCGTGAACATTCTATTGTAATTTGGTGAATTGTGATTTTGTAGGATTTTTGTGTAAATTTGATAGACTGCCGTTACGCTGCCGAAATTTCGTACGATTTTCGATTTTTCTGAGATTGATGAATTGAATAGATACGCATATGAATGTTGATATGATTGCTCTACATTGTTCTTATATTGACTATTGAATTGACTATTGAATACTGTAAGACAAGCCTGGTTGAACGTTGGTTGGAGATTGAATTGACCTGTACAGGATGGTGGGCCGACGGGCTTTCCTTTAAACTATTAATCATTGATATAACGATTGGGAGTCATAAGGAGTTTAATAGGCCGACGGGCACAGAGTGACGACTCTTATTGAAACCAACGTATGGATATCTACAACAGCAATATGAATTCTACAACAGCAAAATAGCCAGTGATTGTACTTGTTCAGTATTATTGTATTGAAGTGCATGTGTACCGTATTGACATATGGATTTAATGCTTTATTGATTTGATCAGATTTATGGATTTACTGTATCGTACGATTTTATTGATTGATCGCTGAGCATTGATACTACTAAGCATAGATATTGATATGGATGGATGATATGGATGGATATATATATTGTATTGATTCATTGATGCTATGGACATGGATACTATAGATTCATTGATATTATTGCTTCTGCACCATATTAACCTGCTGCATTTGATTCATTGCTAGTATAGATTGAACTTTATTGTATTGCTTTTCTAATCGATTTCATTGACTAGATAGTATTGATTTGATCGATTTGATACGATTGATTTGACTGATCGATTGATTTTATTCTGTGTACGGATTCTTCTGAGATTGACGTATTGATTTATTGAGTTTGATTTATCGATTCTTCTATCACTGCATCGACTATTGATTTTATTGATTATTGATTTCCGTATTGCATAGACTCATTGAGCATTGACTGTTATGGATTTGATTGGCTGACATGCATATTGATAGCCGTACCGTGCTTTAATTTCAGTTATAGGTATTAGGTGACCTGCTGGGCTTTGTAAAACTCATTATATGTGGTTGATATTTTTAGATCAGGGCAAGGGAGCAGGAGATTGAGGTTGATCAGGAATCTCTAGGTTTTTGTTCCTTTTGGTTATAGTGATTCTTTTGTACTCATGACATGATAGATTTCAGTTCATAGTGTAGTTCCTGAGTATTGTATATGATCTTTTGAGATATGAATCGACCTGTACATTGATGTTTTAAATCTTATAGATTTTTGTTAGACTACTTGATTGATGTTATAGATAGCTCTGGTAATTGGTTTTGATGAATTGATTGAAATTCTTTCCAAGTTAGATCTTGGGGCGTCACACATTCATCATGCCCAACAAATAGTAAGCACTATGGCTGTGAATTGATGCAACTTAACTTTCTTAAATTCTTTGTCATCGCAAAATTGCAAATAACTCACACAGTCACACAACAACCACTATCTTGTTCATCATTTTGCTACTCTCAACTAAAGAAAAATACTCAATAAAACTTCACAATGATAACTCATAACTGAATTAAAATTTAAAACCTAGCATAAAATCTATTCTTCAACAGGAACATATTTAAAAAATGTGTTCCATTCTCAGTTGCAAAAAGCGGGAATGATTAAAACCTAACAAATATTTCATCATTCTAATCAAATCCACCCAAAAAAGAGGGAATGCGGCAAGTTACCTTGAATTCGTGAGCAAAAAGAGCTGCGCCAGCCGCCACCGATCTGCGAAGTGCGAACCAAAGAGGCGAAGAAGACGAAGTCAAGAAGATGCGACGAAGTGGACGAACGGACGAAGCTGGCGGAGACGAAAGCTGTGGAGACGTCTAGGCGAATGCTTGCGATTTTAGTAGACGAAACCTGCGAGCAGCGGGCTGACGAACGTCGAGGAGAATGGCTGAGAAGCGGAGTTGCTCGCTCGTGGAAACGAAGCGGGACTTTGCGAAATAAAATGCGGCTCAGCGTGGAAAGCACCGTGGGCAACACTAGGGCAAACTTATTTTGGAGGGGGGGGCAAAATACCGAAATTAACCCTTCTCATATATATATATATATATATATATATATATATATATATATATATATATATATATATATATATATATATATATATATATATATTTTAGGGTGGGCAAATGCCCACTCTGACCAAGCCGTGGGTCCGCCCATGAGCAGTCGCAATGATGTAGTGAGCTTGTGGTAAAAATGAAAATCAAATGAAATAATTGAGTATTTAATACAACAAAAATGAATCATAGAGTAAAAAAAATAACCGAAATTTTATTCTGCAATTTTTTTTGTTAAATCAAATAATGAAATACTTTATATTCCATTTTCAGTAAATGAAATAGCCCCTTCAAAAAAATTATACGATCAATAATTGCTTATGAAGCATAGAAAACTGATGTGAAGTAGCAGATATATTAATTCTTTCATACCGATATATATGATAAATATTAAAAAGTCGATAAATTATGAACATAAATTTTCTTTATAAAGAATTAATATGAAGTAGACAATCAAAACAAATATCAATGTTTACTATAAAAATGCATCCCAAAATGATGCATATTGTTATGTACTATACATTAAAAAGCTCAATCAACAAAAGAATTAATATAAATTCAGACTTTATTTGGGACTGCTTTTAATATTTTCTAAAGCAGTTTTTTAGTATAAATTTTTTTTAAACTAAAAAATTTTATATTAAAAAGCTGCTTCAGTAAGCAATAAGAGAGTCGTCCCAAATGAAACCTTAATCTTAATTATACTGTAATATTTCATCAAATATACTTAATTAATTGCATTATTAATATTAATTATTATACATGATTTTATTAATATTTAATTTGAAAACACCCTAAACCTTACCTAATGAAATAAAATAATTCCTTTAAAGTGTAAGCCCTAAGAGTCACATTTTTATAAAAAAAAAAATATCTAATCCATAAGAGTCACATAAAGCGACTGTAAGGCAAAATTAGGATAAGGTCAATTTCTTAATAAATTGATCGATTATGGCAGGCAAAGGCATTTAGTTCTATGCCTACTAATTTTAATTACTAGGGCATATGAAAGTTTCGTTTGGTATATTTTATTAATGTTTTATTTTTTAGATTTCAATCATAACTTATTTTTGGCAACAACTTTTTTAATGCTTTTAAAAAAATAGCGCTAGGAAGTTACTTTCTACAACAGCTTTAAAAATACTATTTTTTCACAACAGTTTTATAATCATATTTAAAAAAACTGCAGCTCTCTTAAACAAACCCGAAGATATATATATATATATATATATATATATATATGGACGTTTAGGTCATTTAAGGCAAACTCACTCACACAACTCATACACAAAACTCGAGCCCAAGATCTCTTAGTTGGAAGCATAAGCTCTCAACCAAGGTCAAGGTGAGCTGTGTACCCGAAGATATATTAGGTATTCCTATTTGGGAAATTTACATACATACCACTTTATAACATCCTATTTACATATCTAACACCTAAAACGTTAATATTAGATGCATACCACCCTATATTATTCTAATATCAAATATACCACTTATATTTCTTTCCTACGAACTATGGGTGGTATGTATGTAATATTAAAATTTTAGGTGTTAAATATGTAAATAGAATAGTATTAAGTGGTATGAATGTAAATCTCCCTTCCTATTTTTGTTTAATGAATGCTTGAGTGATTTAAGCTCTGATGTATAATTTGCATGTAATAATATATAAAATAGTTAATTTTCAGCAAGCTCGCGTCGGCTAGGGCATCGCGCTGCCGTTTTGCTCGCGTCTCCGGCGTCTTGCTCGCGGGTTTCTGCTCGCGACGGCTCGCCGCCGCTTGGGATCCGCCGCTAAGGCTTTGCCCTAGCTTTGCTGGGGCTCGTCTTCTTCCATTTGCTGATTTTCAGGGAAGTTTGCCCTCTCATTTTTTTGCCTTTTCCTTCCATTATGGTGGTTAGTCGTGTTTGTGACCCCAGTTTTTTGGATGGATCCTTTAAATCGCGTTCTTTTGTGGAAGCTTTATCTGGTTCTTCGATTTCAGTTGATTTTCCTGAGTTAAGAAAGGGTTTTTGTCGTGGTTTACCCTCGTTATGGATATCGGAGGAAGAAATTTTAGCTTTGTCTGTTCCTTTTCAATTTGCTCTGATTGGTTTCTTTCCTACGCGGCGCCCTTCACTTGATGCTATTCGGAAATTTTTTTTCAGCTTGAAACTTAATGCTGAATTCTCTGTAACTGTTCTAGATCAATCTCATATTCTTATTAAGCTTTCTAATGATTTGGATTATAGTAGAGTGTTCAGCCATAGATCTTATTTGGTGAATAACTGCTATTTGAAACTTACTAAATGGTCGCCGGATTTTGATGTCGGAGTTGAGTCTCCGGTTATTCCTATTTGGGTTGCCTTTCCCAGTTTGCGACCACACCTCTTTGCCCCTCGTATCCTTCATGCCTTGGCTTCGATGTTTGGCCGTCCTTTAAAAGTTGATAATTCTACATCTATCGGATCTAGACCTTCTATGGCGAGGGTCCTGGTGGAGATTGACATTACTAAGGTCCTTCCTGATAAAATTTGGCTTGGTTCGGAGAATTCTGGGTATGTTCAACGAGTTTGTTTCGAGGAGGTGCCTGCATATTGTGTTGGGTGTAAACGGCTTGGTCATATCAAGGGGGATTGTGGTAATTTTTCTGCTTATTTGCATGTGCAAAAATCTAGTGAGAATGTGGTTAAGCCTGTTGATATTGCGAATAATGGTGTTGTTGCCAATTCCTTGGACATGTGCGGAAATTCTAGAATTTTGGAGTCTTTGGTCACTACTAATCCATCCGTTTTGAATGTGGTTGATGTGGTTAATGCTGTGATTGATGTGCCTACTAGTCGTGTTGGTAACTGTTCTGTCCTATCCCCCGATGCAGCTCCTTTTGTACCTCCGGTTGTGACTGATGTTAGTGATCATGTTTCTCCGGTGGTGGTGCCGGAGGTGGTGTTTTTTGTGCGATGAATGTGGTGAATTCTGATGGCTCGCCAGTTTTGGGTGTTGTGGATTCAAATGGGGGTGGTCAAGGTTTAAAGGATGCAGATGGTGGTTCTGATAGTGTTATGCCTGTTGTGGTGGTGCCGGCTGAAATTGAGAAGGGAAGAGAGGAAGTAAATTTGATTACCAACAGTTTAGTTGTGGTCCCTGTAAGCGAGGTTGATTCCCAAGTGATGGCCAATTGTGTGGGTAATTCTTCTGGTTTGGATATTCGGAATCAAAATAATTGGTTGGTTGATTCGTCGGATGTGGAGTCGGATTCACAGTCTGTTGAGTCCGACAATGATTTTACTCTTGTGTGCACTTCAAATGTTGGATCTCGCGGAAAATTCTGGGGGAGAGGTCGACGCAGGAGAGGTCGACGCAGGAGATGATTTTTGTAATTTTGTTGAATCTTGTTGTTTCATCTTGGGAGTTGGCGGCTTTACTGTTTGATTTGCTGCTACGTCAGGCTTTGGGCTATGATGTGGTTGGGGTTCGCGTCCTGGTCCTTCTTTGTTGGTGGCAACCTTTTTCTCGGGGTGCTTTCTTCGCTTACTGGCGGGCTCGTGCGGGTCGCACTGGACGCTGATAGCTTTGATTTAGTTCTGAGCTCGTTTTTAGTCTCTACTTCTCTCTGTTGTCTATTTTCTTACCTGCTAGCTTTTCTTTTTTTGCTGTTGTAACCTTTGTTTTTGTGTTATTAATATATTTCCTTTTATATAGTTGAAAAGCATATTAGTCTGAAGTATTCGTTAAACAAAATAGTATTAATTTATAAATCAGTTTTTTATTATACAAACTTTTTTAAAAAGAAAATTTTGCTCTAAAAAGTTTCTTTAAGTTTTGTTTGGAACGGCTTTCTTGATGCTTCTTAAAATAACTTTTTGGTATAAAAGCTTTAATTTTTTATTAGAAGTTGCTTTAAGAAGAAGTAAGAAAGCCATTACAAATAAAGCCTAAAATGTAGTAAAAAAGCTATTCCGAATGAAATCTTAATCGCTATTCTAATTATATTTTTTATCCACACTACTTAATAATTTTTTAAATGGAAAGAAAAACATAAGAATGCAAAAAATATCTTTTTAATTGAAATAATAATTAGCTGCCAGTTCATTTCAATAAAAAAAAAAAGATAAAATATAAATATTTAAAGAATCAGAAATTTTTCGCATGCTTCATACATGTTGCAAAAAAAAAAAAAGTTTGAAGCCATAAGTATTGTCAAAAAAATATAAGAGAAATATGATATAGGAGATCTTCTTATAAAAATAAATAAAACAATTAATAGAGACTTTTTTTTTCATAATCACTCAAAATTTATCTATTTTTATAATTTTTTTACATTTAAAAGATGTAAGGTTGACTTCCTATTTTCCACTATTTTATGTAATATTAAATATGAGCAGTATATCAGAAGAGCTAGTTATACCTTAATTAGGGGTGTCAATTCGGGTCAACGGGTCGGGTTCGGGTCGAATCCGGAACTGACCCGGCACTGTTCGGGTCAACCCGAACCCGACCCGTTTTTAAAAACGGGTCAGGTTTCCGGACCCGAACCCGACCCGATTCGGGTCCGGGTCAACCCGACCCGACACGAATGACACGGAATTGACCCAAAATTGCTAGTTTTCGGGTCAAAAATCGGGTCAATCTTCGTTTTTCGGGTCAAACTCGGATTTTCGGGTCAAATATGAGTTTTCGTGTCACTTTCAGGTCAATTTCGTGTTTTCGTGTCAACCCGAACCCGACCCGATTTTTAAAACGGGTTGATTTCTTCAACCCGAACCCGACCCGTTTCGGGTTTAAGTTGACCTGAACCCAGATTTTTTCGGGTCGGATTCGGGTCGTGTTTCGTGTCGTGTCAAAAATTGACACCCCTAACCTTAATATGCCCTAGCAAGGGGAATTAAAACCAGTAGGTATAAAATTAAATGCAGCTTCATTATAAAAAAAAAAGATATAAAATTAAATTGTTTAGCCTACCATAATCAATTTATTAAGAAACTGACCTTACCCTAATTAATTTTGCTTTAAAGTTCCTCTATCTAGGCCTAACATTATTATTAATTGAGTGTATTTGAAAAAATATTAAAATATAATTATAAGAAAACCTTCATTAGTTCTTCTTTTATTTATAGTAAAGTTTTTAATGTAATACATTATTATATGATGATTTTTTATAATTAACATTGATATGTGTTTTGCTTGTTTTATTTTGTATTAATTATTTATAATAACAAATTATTTTTGTTCTGCTTGCATGTCAGAGAATTCATGCCGGTAGAAAGATAGAGAGTTTAACATTCTAGCTTGATATGAAAAATTAGCGCACACATAAATAAGAGAGGAGGTGCAATAATCATAAGTGACACTATATTTTTTGCCCAAAAAAAGAAAAAATCATGGGGCTTCGGCATATTGAAATGATTCCACTAGTATTTGTAGTTTATTACAAATGATGCCATTAATGAGGGAGAATTATTGATACAATATAGTAAATATGTGTTGTATAATGCACATTACATGGTTGGAGTTGGAGTAACCCATTGGCAGGAGAGATGTTCATAAGAGATTGTTTGTCTGTTTGTTTTGTCAGAGAGACTATAGTAGGGCGAATGTGGTCAAAGGATTGTAGTCGGATGAAGATTTTACAATCCGACCTAATATGACCTGATACTACACATGTTATACCGTGTCTGATTGTAACAAGTTTCAAACCTCAAAATCCAGTTAGAAAAATAATGAAACAAAACACTCAATTTAAATACACTGTAAAACCACTACTGAATACAAATAAAGCGGAAGGCTAATGAATCTTAAAATGATTTTCTAATTATTATTATTACTATTATTATTATTATTATTATTATTATTATTATTATTATTATTATTATTATTATTGTGTGTGTTTTATATATATATATATATATATATATATATATATATATATATATATATATATATATATATATATATATATATATATATATATAATTTGGCATCAAACAACATAACAAAATAAAAGCAAAGCTTATAAAAATCAAAATTAACAATAATATATGCAACACAGATCAGTGTCTGTTATCAAAACTATTCAGCTCGCTCCTTAATCTTTTCCTAGCTTGAAAATGAAATCAAAATCAGGCATGAGTTAACACGGCTTAGTGGGTCATACCCTAAAACAAAAATTAATAATTAAAGCCAAAAGGATGGAAGATATTGTGTTATAATAAATTGAAGTACCATATGAAAAGTTAGAATTAAAGAATATACTGAAACTGAATACATTTAAATAAATACTGAAACTAAATACATTTAAATAAATACTGAAGCTAAATGAATTATGAGCAAATATTTCAGAATGATTATAAAAAATGACTTTCAAGCCCAAATTTTCATATATCTTTGTTATCTAGAATCTCACCTCGACAGTCGACTGGCTCCAGCACAAGAGAATATCACTTCAAGAGCCTACTAGTTCTCGCATAACACAATTAAACCTCGGTAGCTCACTAGCTTCGACATAATAGAATTACACATCGGTCGCTCACTAACATCAGCATAATAGCATCTCACCTCGGTCGTCCACTTACACAGGCATAACTGAATCTCACCTCGAACGCCCACTAGCACCAGCATAATTTCACATCACATCATATTTCTTTCACATTTTTTATGCATTTTTTAATTAAAAATATTTTAATTAAATTCATAAATTGTCTAAATGTCTTAACGATAAGTAACAGAAAACTCTACTATGCAAAAAAATTATAGTTTTTAAAAATTAACCAAATAATTAGATTTTTTAGTTATAAAGATTTAATTAAACTAAAGCACTATTTTTAGATGTTAAAATAAATTTTAAAAATGGTAAAAATCACTAATCTTTCAAAATCTTCTAGCAATTTTTTTTTTTTTTGAAAGTATTCCAAATGTTAATAATCTCAATATTTTTAATAAATAAAAAGTTACGCGGTGAAGTTTTGCCAAAATAAAATTATCCTCATTTTTCGATAGCAGAAACATAAATTTGATAAAAAAAATATAAGAAATGCAAAATTATTTAAAACTAAAATAGACAAAATATAACTTACCTTGATATGAACAACTTTTTTAAATGAGCAAATAGACAAAAACGACTTTACGATCACCAAACCTTAACTTTTTTCTCTGGTTCCCTCTTTTTTTCTCCTTTTTTTTTTTTTATTTCTTCCCTATAGCATGAAATGAAAGGGAAATGAGTAGAAAAATGCAATCAAATAAATTATGCTATGGTTTTAGATATTTTTTGATAATATAATAATAAACTTTTACAATTGTAATTATGCAGTTTATTTCGTTTTTAATAAAAAAAATTATAATTTGTTTTTATATTCAAGTCTAGGGATCCAAAATTTATGAAAAATTATTCATAAGTTTGTTAAGCATGTTTTGAATGCTTGGGTGAAATCAGATTGCAAAACTGACATCAACGTTCCCAAAATCTCACTTGTATTGACATATGCCAATTTTTTATGGAATTGCATTAATGCCCAAAAATTAGAAAAAAATTAATATTATAACTAAAGTACAATAAAATCTACATCATGATGAAGATGATTTCAAATTTGAATTAATAATGACTACAGAAATAATTTTTTATTGTTATAAAACAAAATTTATCTTATAAAATTTAAATATTATAATAGAAGGTGTCAGAGGATTATAGTTGGTGACGGTGGTCAGAGGGTTATACTTAGGAGATAGTGGTTGGACTGTAGTTAAGTGATAGAGGGGGGATCTTAGTATGACGATGGAGATCGATGAGATTGTAGTCTGACAATAGTGGCCGAAGGGGTCATAGTAGGGCAAAGGAGGTTGGAAGGACCATAGTGCAGCGATGGTGGTCCGAGGACAATAGTTAGTGGGCATTGGATGTTGAAAAAACCATAGTCGGCAATTGAGGTCGAATGAACATAGTTGGGCATTGATGGTTCGTGGACCATAGTCTGGTGACTGAGTTTGGAGGACTATAGTCAAACGACAGTGATTTGAGGATGGTAGTAGGGCGATAATAGTTAGAGGGTTATAGTTAGCGAGCGACAAAGGTTGGAAGGATCGTAGTCAGGCCTTGATGGTTAGTGGATCGTATTCAAGTGATCTTAGTCTAAGGACCATAGTCAGTGGCAAACAGAGGTCCGAGGGTCGTTGTCTAGCAATGAATGTCCAACTATGGCCAGGTTGAGTGCCGATAGCAATGGTTAGTCTGTGAGGGTTTATTGGTGATGGCGTTCTAGTAAAGCTCTAAGATTCTTCTAGCTTAGGGGTCTCTTCCTCTCTAGCCTAGTGTTCAATATCTTTTTATGCAAAGAGTGTGGACTTATTTATAGATTTTTTAGAGTGGTATTGTCAAAACCCAACCCAATATGACCACAAATAGACCTATCATATCGTGCTGAATTGGGATAGGCCGACCCAAGATCTAAGTTGCAGGAAACTTTTTTTCATATTTCTTTCAGTAAATCATATATAATAGAGCTTCTAAGGAACTTCCAATAAACATAAAATAAACTCATCCACAAGTTCCAATATTTTTTGTTCATCATCAAAATATATATATGCAATCTTTAGAATATAGTATATGGTTATAGAAAAAATAGAATGATTGGACAACAAGTCATAACTATACAAAATTTTTTAAAAAAAAATTATATAGACTTCTTAGACGAACAAATGTTGAACACTCAGTTACTCAACCAGCTATTTCCCCATTCTCTGACCTAAAAAGAATGCATAGTAGGTGTGAGTCAACACAATTCTATAGATCACATCCACCAATCTAAATTTACAAACATTGTACTTATTTAAATGAATTTAAAAGTAGTTCATCAGAAGTTTATCATGTTATGCATAATAGTAAATATAAATAACTGAAATAAAGTAGATTGTAACTGAAGTAAGGTAGATTATGCACTAAAAGTAAATAAACTAGCACTTCACATTTCAGAATAAAAAAATAGCATATTTCCCTCGAACTCTTATACTTCCCATCAGAAACATACTCCTATGACTTCTTGTACCAGCATATATAAAAATATGCCCTTATGACTCTCAATGCTTAACATATATCAGATATTCAAAATGGTATGCCCTTATAACTCTATATGTATATAGCACCCCAAAACTTCTCCCCTTTGGCCCAACCACCAGCACTATGTCTCATCATCTAATAAAAAAATATCCAGTGGTACTCTCCTCTTATATAAGGACACTGCATCTCATCAGAAGTCTTTTCCAATCTCATCAACCAATCTTCTACCACTCTGGGCTCAACAATACCCTGAAACCTCTAAAAATTCAATCTCAAGAACATTTGTAAGTGCCAATCAACATCATTAAATCTAAAAGAAGAGACCTTGTTTTGGGCTTCTCGCATGAGCTAGGCTATGAGACTAACAAACTGTAAAATTAGATAAAAAATAACAACAAACATGGTACTATGTATTGTTACTGTCTAACTAGCACTCTGCTCATCTGGCTCTTGCAGATTATCATGTAACCACTCAAAATATACGACTGAACAGACATACACATAAAAATAAGTAGAAATAAATGTACATATATTGCCCATAACTATCTCACTTGAATGCATGACATTCTCTATAGCCCTATTTCACAATCAAGTCCTCAAAACCACCGCTCAAATACTAAATAGGGAATTTCACAACATGACCCAATATGACTTAGAAACAAATATGTCATACCATATTAAATTGGGATAGGCCAGCCAAAGATCTAAGTTTTGAGTAACTCTTTCAGATTACTTTCAGTAAACCATATAAACCATAGAACTTCTAATGTACTTCCAAAAAATAAAAAAATAAACTCATCCACAATTTCTAAATCTTTTTATTCATTTTCACAATATATAAAACATTTACAATATAATACATGGTTGCAGACATAAATAAAATTATTGGATAATAATATATAATTATACAAAAATTAAAAAAAAAAACTATATAGACTTAGATAGGTCAGATTTTGAATACTAAGCTACTCAATAAGCTTTTTCTCCTTGACCTGAAATAGAATGCAGAATAAGTGTGAGCCAACACATCTTTGTAGGTCACACCCACCAATCAAAATTTTTAAACATTTGACTTATTAAGCATTTAACTCAAAGATCATATTCCCCTCTCGTTTTTTCGCCCTAGCCGCTCTGCTAGGGTTCGTGGCTCCGGGCGCCTTTGCCCGTTCGGCGAGAGCTTTCTCTCTGGTGGCCATCGTTTTCCAAGGAAGTCCCTTCTTCTCTGCTTCTTTATTTTAGTGTGGCTATCTTTTATTTCTGGTTTCTTTGATTTTTTGGCCGGCTGCGCCGGCATGGCGGCGGTGAAGCTTCGAGACCCCGGTTTTTTTGATGGGATTTCCCATTCGTGTTCTTTTATTGAAGCGCTTGCTGGTTCTAAACCTTTATTTCCGGATTTGTTGTTTCTACCTTTCGTGGAATACCGTTTTTATGGGTTTTCGACCAAGAAATCAAAGAGCTCGCTGCCCCTTTTTCAGTTTTCCCTTGTGGGTTTCTTTCCCTCTAAAAGACCCCCTCTTGATTTTATACGCAAATTTTTTTTCAATTTGAAGTTGAACAGTGAGTTTTAGTTACAATTTTGGATCCTTCGCATATCCTGATTAAGCTTGCAAACGATCTTGACTACTGTAGGGTGTTCTGTCACCGTTCTTACCTAGTGTTTAATTTCTTTATGAAATTGACGAAGTGGTCGCCAACTCTGGATATTGCTGTTGAATCGCCTGTTATTCCTATCTGGGTTTCGTTCCCTCGGTTACGCCCTCATTTTTTTTCACCTCGTATTTTGTTTGGGCTTGGCGATCTGTTTGGTAAGCCTCTGAAGATTGACGAAGCTACTGCTGTAGGTTCTCGCCCTTCCATTGCCCGGGTGTTAGTTGAACTTGATATAACTAAATCCTATCCTAAACAAGTATGGTTAGGATCTGAATCTTTAGGTTATACTCAAGAGGTTGTTTTAGATGAATTTCCTCAATTCTGTGCTGGCTGTAAGTGTATCGGGCATGTACATGATAATTGCAAACCTGTTGCTCCTGTGATTCAAAATTTTTCCAACCCTCCTTTAGCGCCTGTTAGTATAGTGGCTGAGGGTGTTTCTAAGATTGCTCTGGAGGGTGAGATGTTGAATAAGGTTATCATTCCTGAGAATGTTCTTGCTGTAGAGCCGTCTGCTACCCCTGTTTGTGGGGGGGTATCTGTCGCGGTGGAGGTTTTTAATGATACTGTGTGTCCTGCTCTGGGTGAGTGTTCTCCTATCACGAATGATATTGAGTCTCCTGTTGTTCCTTTATCGGCAGACCCCTTTCCTGTACCTATTAATGTTGCACAAAATGATTTGAATGAGCTTGTGTCTGATCTGGTGGAGTCAAATGTAGCTATAGTGAATTCTGGTGGAATGGAGGCTAGCGGGACTACTGCTGGTTTATCCCCAAATGCGATTCCTTTCTTTCCTCCTACTATACCAATTCCGAGAATGAATCCTATGCTGTTTCACTCGTCGGATACTGTTAATGTTGCACCTTTGGTCACTGCTCGGGTTGATATTGTGACTGTATGTAACCCTGTTATCAATAATTTAATTGAAGTTCCTGTGAATTTAGTGGATTCGAATTTTTTGGCAAATCAGGTTGGGAATTCGTCTGGTTTGGACATTAGGAACCACTTTAATTGGTTGAATGAGTCGTCGGATGGTGATTCTGTATCCGATTGCTCAGAAGGTGGCTTGGCTTCTCCGGAATTTTGTGAGGGGTCGGACCCTGGTAACGACTTCACACTAGTTCGTGCGCGACCTAGTTTAACTGTTGCTTCTCGGGGGAGACTTCGCGGCCGAGGCCGCCGTAGACGCTAATGTTTTCTTAGATGTTGGTTTCTCTTCTTTATCTATTGGGTTTCATGTTTTTTTCTATTGGCTGATGCGATAATATGGGCAATGATGTGGTCGGGGCTCGCGTCCCTGGTGTTTAGCTGTGGCAACCTTTGGTGTGGCTCTAGGGTTGGTGGTCGCTCTCGGGTCGGTTTTCGATTCCCACCTTACTGGATGGTCCATGCGAGGCTCCAGGGATGCTGGAAGTCTTGGCTGTTTGCTGTGTGATGCCCCAGAATCAAATAGTGAAAGGATTCGTCTGACATTCTGATCGAACTCCATTCCAGTTGCCTTGCTCGGACCTGAAAATATCAACCACATATAATGAGCTTTACAAAGCCCAGCAGGTCACCTAATACCTATAACTGAAATCAAAGCACGACGATGCTATCAATATGCATGTCAGTCAATCAAATCATATCAGTCAATGGTCAATGAGTCTATGAATTGCGGAAATCCATAGTCAATGAAACCAGTCAATGCAGCGGTAGACGAATCGATAAATCAACTCAATAAATCATTACGTGAAATCTCAAGAGAATCCATCGATCAGTCAAATCAATCGTATCGAACCAATCTATCGTATCAAAGCAAATCTCTAGTATCAAGTCGGTAAAATCAATCGGAAAAGAAATACGATAAAATAATAGCAGCAGCAAGTCAAATCGATGAAGAATTAATGGTATCAATGAGTCTATGAATCTATGCCGTCCATGTCCATATCAATATCAATAATCAAGTAGTATCAATGCTCAATGATCAATCAATGAAATCAATGAATCCGTACGATAAGAAATCAATTCGATAAATCCAATCAGAAATCAATAAATCGATGCATATCATTCAATGGTCTTACTAGACAAGTACAAACGCTGGCTATGTTGCTGTTTTAGAATCCGAATTGCTGTTGTAGATGTCTATATGTTGGTTCCATTAATAAGAGTCGTCACTCTTTTTGCCCGTCGGCCGCCCGTCGGCCGCCCGTCGGCGTATAAAACTCCTTATAACTCCCTCCATGATCCATGATCCATGATCTATGATTTAAAGGAAAGCCCGTCGGCCCACCATTCTGTACAGGTCAAGTCTATCTCCAACCAACGTTCAACCATGTTCCCACTTGTCTTTCAGTATCAATAGTCAATTTAGTAAGCAATTCAATAATCAATGCAAAATCAATATTAAAGCAATTTAAAACGATCATATCAATAGTCATGCACATATCAATTCAATCTATCAATTCCAGAAAATTCGGAAATCATACGAAAATCGGGCAGCGTAACGGCAGTCAGTCAAATTTACACAAAAATCCTGCAAAAAGACACAAATTCCAAATCTCACCAAATTACAGAAGAATATCGATAACATCAATACAAGACTATTGCCCTATAGAAATCAAATCAAATCAAGTCCCGATAATTTTCTATTCGATTAAAATCGCGTAGAATCAATTCTGACCGGTAAAATCTTCGTAGAATACAGTCAAATCGTGTGCAATAATCATATCTATAACATATCAAAAGTTGTGCGGTGAAAGTTGTGCCAAATCCAAATCACGTCGAAAAGTCGACTACGAAAACACAAAACGAATCATAACTCGATCAAAACTCAATATCTTTGAAAACAGAAATAGGGTTCGGAGTCCTTACCACGAGATCTTCACTTTTCCCAACAGCAGCGTCGGACGAAAAGCGCTCCGCGGCCTCCAAAACCCAAGATTCCTCTTTTTCCCTTTCTCTTTCTCTCTCCTCAAAATATCTGATTTTATAAAAATGATTTTCTCTCTCCTCAAAACGACCAGATTTTCATTTATCATTAGTCGGATCGGCCCGGCCGATCGCCAGATCGTCCCAGGACGATCAGACCAAAAACGATCGGCCTGGACGACTCCCAGAACTATTCTCAGGTCGATATTTTCTACAGTGCCGATCGGCCTGGACGATCCTGAGAGGAAAAATCCAAATCAGAGAGGAACAGTAAGGGAACGAGGTCTCACATGCTGAGCCCGATCTTTTATTGTATTCATCAGTTTTATCTTTGCTTTATTTGTTGTATGTCTAAAAAAAAAAGCATTTAACTGAATTTAAAAATAGTTCAATAGAAGTTTATCATGTTAGGCATAATAGTAATTGCATATAATTGAAATAAAGCATAATATAACTAAACTAAGATGTTGTGTAATAAAAGTAAATAAATAACTAATCTATATATCATAACAACAAAATAAAATATTTCCCTCAAGCTCTTATACCTTCAATCAAAAATAAATATTTATGATTCCATGTGCTAGCATATCAAAAAACAGGCCATAAGGACTCTCAATGCTTAGCACATATGAGATATTCAAAATTTCATACCCTTATAACTCCTTGAGTATATAGTAGCAGTACAAAACTTCCACCACACATCAAATATCCTCAAAGTCACACATTTCAAGAAAATAAGCGTATATATCATTGCATTGCAATAAAAAAACTATAAATAAACTAATTTAAGAATATAACATAATGTTTCAATAGTAGGCAACAAAACTATTAAGTGAGCAAAATTTTCATAATTTCATATTACTACTATGTTATCATAGATCGTTCAAAGCATTATTTTGAAGCTTTTACTACAATCATTTTTATTTTTGGAGATTGAAATTTTTTTCTAATTTGTCAAAAATCATATATTTTTCAATTTATCTAGTGAAAATTTCTCAGAACAATACCTAAATATCTAAAAATGTTGTATCTATAATATACAAATATATATATATATATATATATATATATATATATATATATATATATATATATATATATATATATATATATATATATATATATATATATATATATATATATATATATATATATATATATATATATATTGAAAGTTTTGCGAGTACAATGGTATCACAGTTTTTGCTATCCAAAACTATAAACTAAATAAAAAAATCCCGAAATTCTCATATATATTTTTTAAACTGATGTATGTGAAAAGCTACCTACATTGATTAGGACAATTTCTTGAACTGGGCCGACAACAAAAAATGGATCATAGGCACCCAAAATCGGACTCTCACTCCACAATCCTATCTCTCTCTCTATAATATATAAATGGTTTCATATTTTTTATAAAAATTTGACCTAGCACCAAAGCACTCAACCCTACAACACTATAATGCTCTCCGCTGGAGACAGAGCCGCATCGCCCAACCACAACGTTGCATCGATATTTCATTTTTTAAAATTTGGCTTGAGAGCTCAATGTTGCAGCACTACCAACCAAGTACCACATCATTCCCAGAGAAAAGTTCTAGATTTTTATACAAATGCCTACAAACTCCCTATGACCCACTTCATAACTAGTTTAAATAAGCTCATGCACACAAACCACTCACAGACCCATGTAGAAAACATGAGTACAGAAATTCCACTTCATTGATCTTAACAGGCCAAGTTAGAATGGGTGCAACTGACACATGGATTCAATAGAAGTTATAGGCATGCCCTGTAAATATGGAGAAAATTTGAAGCAAATATGGAGCTCTCCATCGAACGAACTGTATTGATCCATCAATCATAGATCATTTCTTCAGCATTTATATGCCTAAACGGAGTTAGAATCATGCGATCTTTGGCTCTTTAAATTCATCTCATCGAGCCACTCAATATGATTGTAACCATGCTAAATTTATAGATCATTTGGTTGTCCAATTAATATTATGAAGCATCTAAATATGCTTCAAGCCCTTGATTTGGAGAAATTATTACATCCGGTCAAAAACCGAACGGTCCGAATGTATACCGAGCAATACCTAGTTTTAGGTGACATGGCGCGTGATTATTGGTCTCTGAACGCATTCGGACACCGGATGTAATAATTGCTCCTTGATTTGGCCCATTTGGGTTCGGATTGAACTATTTTTTATCTTATTGATTTCATCTCACCGAGAAATTCAATTTGACCATAAGTTTATTGAAATCGTAGTTCCGTTGGATCCAAATTTAATTTTGAAAGTTTCCTATTTAAATATATCTTGAGATCCTGTCCGGCCGAGGTGATTTATAATGACGTATCAGTTTTATAAATATTTCATATTATTATAAAAAATATAATATTTTATTTAATAACATAATAAAAATATAACATCAACACAACTGTATAGCTATGCCAAATCAAAATTGGGTGTACAGCATTCGAGTACTTATCCCGGTCTCTCTCCTTAGAACAATTTTAGAACATTCAAACGAACTGCTGAGAGAAATAAATTAATGTTTTATCAATTCATAACATTAAGAGTTAGTTTGGATGAGTTTTTTATTGCTTCTTAATTCAATTATTTAGTATAAAAAATAAAAAATTTATACTAGAAAGCTGCTTTAAGAAGTAGTAATAAAGACATTCCAAACGAAGCCTAAGATTTCATTTGGGACAGTTTTTATATTGTTTTCTAATGTGGCTATTTAGTATAAAAATTTTGAGTTCAAGAAAATTTAATATTAAAATTGTTGCGTCTTGGAGTATTCGCGGCGGTAGAGAAATATAAAGTTTATCGTCTTAGCATTGTACAAAAATCCGGCACGCAATCAGATAAGAGAGAGGGTCTAGCATTTTTGAGACACCAAGATTTTTACGTGGAAAACCCCTGTAAAAGGGGGAAAAACCACGGGGCCTAGCCCAGTTTGAACGAATCCACTAGTATTTGCAGTCGATTACAAATGAGGCCCTTCCTTGGGAGAAGGCCTTAGCTTGATGTACATCTTATGGAGTACATTACATGATGTAAATACAAAGAGTCATTGTTGACATGTTCGTTTGGTCGGAAGGACCATAGTCGGTTGGCGACGTAGGTCAGGAGGACCGTAGTCAGCTGGCGACGGAGGACTGTAGTCGGCGGGCGACGTAAGTCAGTAGGACCGTAGTCGGCGGGCGACAGAGGTCGGAAAGACTGTAGTCGACGGGCGACGTAAGTCAGGAGGACCGTAGTCGGCGAGCGATGGAGGTTGGAAAGATTGTAGTCGGCGGGCGACATAAGTCAGGAGGACCGTAGTCGGCTGGCGACGGAGGTTGGAAGGATTGTAGTCTGACGACGAAGATCAGTAGGACAGCGTCAGGTAGAAGTCCAGCAAAGGAAAGAAATGCATCTTCTCATAGACGTGCAGCGAAGTCCGATAATCGGTAGAAGTCCGGCATCGGGTAGAAACTTGGCGAAGAGTGAAGGTCCGACGTCGGGCAGAAGTCCGACGTCTTTGGTGGCAGAGGAGAACTCCGTCTTCACTTGGGCGGAGTTTCGGCGTCAGGAGGGAACTCTCTTGTAAATTGGGAAGAATTTCAGCATCTCATGGAAGTTGTGCAGAATTCCTGCGTTTCCTGAAAATTCGGCAGAGTTCCGGCGTCTTTAGGCGGCAGAAAGAGCTCCGGCGGTGGTCGATTCGAACCTTTGATTCGGACTCATTTGGGCTCGGATTGGGTTGATCTTGGTGTCGTTGGGTTTGTATTTCCGAGACGCTCAGTTTGACTGTAAGCTCGCTGAAATCGGAGTTCATATGCTCCCGAAATTATCTTTTGAAGTTTCTGAACTGATTTTGCCTCGAGATTCGTGCCCGATCAAGATAATTTTGTGATGACGTATCAGTTGCCCCCCTATTTTCGGACGTCGAAGCTCCAGAAGTCCGAAAATACTTGTTCTGATTTTTACATTGGCCGAATCTCAAAAAATTAAGTTCCAAAAGTTGAACATTTGCTCAAACTTGATTATAGAGGCCCCGTTGAGTTCCGAAAGCGTCGAAATCGAGTCCGGAACGTCGAAAAAAAACATGTCCTGGGACCCCAAAAATGCCCAAATCGGACCGTCCGGACCGAAAATCGGGCCCGGACACGTGTAGGCGGCTGAACCGGCCGGCTGACCGGCCGGCCGCCGCCTGCCGCCGCTTGCCGGCGGCGGCGGCTCCCGCCCGCGGTACCGCGCGGCGGGGGCGCGGTTTGACCGCGCGGTGGAGGCTTCGCGCCCGTTTGCCGCGGACTGCCTGGACCGGTCAGCGGTCTGCCTGGACCGGTCTGCGGTCTGCCTGGACCGCTCCGCTTTGCCTGGACCGCGCCTTGGGCCGCTCCGCTGCAGTGCCGCGGCTGCTGCCGGCGGCCAGCCAAAGGCTGGCCGTGATCCGCATGATTTTCCACGCGGATCGGTGCGCTGTCCGTGGGTTTTTTTTTTTTCGAGAGAGGAGTGTCGGTTCGGCCCACCGACTTTGTGGGCCCCACATGCACGAAAATAGCGTTTTTTTTGGCTATTTTTGGGTCCAAAAAATTCAAAAAAAAAAATCCCAAAAAATTCTAAAAAAAATTTCGAAAAAATTTTAAAAATTTTTGGAATTTCGAAATTTGCTATAACTCCCTCGTGTCTTCTCCAAAACCTATAAATAGGCCCCTCAGGCCTTTAGAAAACTTGCACCTTCTCTTTCTTTCTCCCTCCGGTTCTCTGGCGATAGAAACCTACGGGATTTCTTCCTCTCCCTCCGGTTTACTGGCGATAGAAACCTACGGGATTTCTTCCTCTCCCTCCGGTTTACTGGCGATAGAAACCTACGGGATTTCTTCCTCTCCCTCCAGTTTACTGGCGATAGAAACCTACGGGATTTCTTCCTCCCCCTCCGGTTTACTGGCGATAGAAACCTACGGGATTTCTTCCTCCCCCTCCGGTTTACTGGCGATAGAAACCTACGGGATTTCTTCCTCCCCCTCCGGTTTTCTGGCGATAGAAACCTACGGGATTTCTTTCTCCCCCTCCGGTTTTCTGGCGATAGAAACCAACGGGATTTCTTCCTCCCCCTCCGGTTTTCTGGCGATAGAAACCTACGGGATTTCTTCCTCCCCCCTCCGGTTTACTGACGTTTTGAGGCTTCCGTTATTTGCGAGTTGGAATCTTTTCCTACTCGAATAGCGCCCCTCCTTGCGTGCAGAAACCTACGGGATTTCTTTTCCATCTAAGCGGAGGTTTGCTGGCGATGGACGATCGAGTTGAAGCCCGCAAGCAGTCAACGATCGTGTGTGGAGCCAAAGGAGAGAGTTCGAGTGTGCGTTGCAAGTAACAGTCGAGCGAGAAGCCGATGACTAGTATCAGTCTATTGACGAGCAGAAGCCCGACGACAAGGAGAAGTCCTTCGTTGGGTAGAAGACCGATGACGAGTAGGAGTCTGCTAACGAGCAGAAGTCTGACGTCGGGTAGAAGTTCAACGTCGAGAATTCGTCGACGAGCAGGAGTCTGAAGACGAGCAGAAGTCTGCTGACGAACAGAAGTCCGACGTCTGGTAGAAGTTCAACGTCGGGTAGAAGACCGACGAGAATTCATCGACGAGGAGTCTGACGACGAGTAGGAGTCTGCTGACGAGCAGAAGTCCGACGTCGGGTAGAAGTTCAACGTCGAGAATTCATCGACGAGTAGGAGTCTGAAGACGAGCAGAAGTCCGCTGACGAACAGAAGTCCGACGTCGGGTAGGAGTCCGCTGACGAGCAGAAGTCCGACGTCGGGTAGGAGTCCGCTGACGAGCAGAAGTCCGACAATGCGTAGGAGTCTTCCTAGGAGCAGGAGTCTGACGACAAGGAGGAGTCCGACGACGAGTAGAAGTCTGCTGGCGAGCAGAAGTCTGACGTCGGTTAGGAGTCCGCTGGCGAGTAGAAGTCCGACGTCGGGTAGGAGTCCGCTGACGAGCAGAAGTCCGACGACGAGTATGAGTCCGCTGACGAACAGAAGTCCGACGTCGGGTAGGAGTCCGCTGACGAGCAGAAGTCCGACGTCGGGTAGGAGTCCACTGACGAGCAGAAGTCCGACAATGCGTAGGAGTCTTCCTACGAGCAGGAGTCTGACGACAAGGAGGAGTCCGACGACGAGTAGAAGTCTGCTGGCGAGCAGAAGTCTGACGTCGGTTAGGAGTCCGCTGGCGAGTAGAAGTCCGACGTCGGGTAGGAGTCCGCTGACGAGCAGAAGTCCGACGACGAGTATGAGTCCGCTGACGAGCAGAAGTATGACGACGAGTAGGAGTCTGCTGGCGAGCAGAAGTCCAACGATGCGTAGGAGTCTTCCTACGAGCAGAAGTCTGACGACAGGGAGGAGTCCGATGTCGGGTAGAAGTCTGCTGGCGAGTAGAAGTCCGACGTCGGGTAGGAGTCCGCTGACGAGCAGAAGTCCGACGACGAGTATGAGTCCGCTGACGAGCAGAAGTCCGACGTCGGGTAGAAGTTCAACGTCGGGTAGAAGACCGACGAGAATTCGTCGGCGAGCAGAAGTCTGACGACGAGTAGAAGTCTCTGCTGACAAAAGTCCTGCAAGGCAAAAATTCAGTGACAAAAGGAAATTCAACATCAGGTAGAAATTTAACTTTGTGGAGAAGTTAAATGAAAGTCCCTTGACGGCATTCTGGCGACGTTAACCTAGGATGTATGACCTGTCCGAGGTTGTATGTTAAAATATTTGTTCGATGACATTAACCTGTGCGGAAAAGGTCGAGAGAATCCACCAAGGATGCGAGACCTTTCCAAGGTTGTATGCCGGAGCCCTGCTCGACGACGTTAACCTGTGTGGAAGAGGTCGGGAGAATCCACCAAGGATGTGAAACCTTTCCGAGGTTGTATGCCGGAGCCCTGCTCGACGACGTTAACCTGTGTGGAAGAGGCCGAGAGAATCCACCAAGGATGTAGGACCTTTCCGAGGTTGTATGTCGGAGCCTTTGCTCGACGACGTTAACCTGTGTGGAAGAGGTCGGGAGAATCCACCAAGGATGTGAGACCTTTCCAAGGTTGTATGTCGGAGCCTTTGCTCGACGACGTTAACCTGTGTGGAAGAGGTCGGGAGAATCCACCAAGGATGTGAGACCTTTCCGAGGTTGTATGTCGGAGCCTTTGCTCGACGACGTTAACCTGTGTGGAAGAGGTCAGGAGAATCCACCAAGGATGTGAGACCTTTCCAAGGTTGTATGCCGGAGCCCTGCTCGACGACGTTAACCTGTGTGGAAGAGGTCAGGAGAATCCACTAAGGATGTGAAACCTTTCCGAGGTTGTATGCCGGAGCCTTTGCTCGACGACGTTAACCTGTGTGGAAGAGGTCGGGAGAATCCACCAAGGATGTGAGACCTTTCCGAGGTTGTATGTCGGAGCCTTTGCTTTACGACGTTAACCTGTATGGAAGAGGTCGAATCGAATCCCCCTGGGATTGTTTTTGCTTTGATTGAGAGGGGGCAAACGCCGCGTATATCCCGAATCAAAAGTGAAAAAGGTCTATCTTTAGACCGTTACTGCCTTTTTGAGGTCGAGGTTAAGAACTTGCCCAAGGAGTAGAAGTCCAACAAGGGACTGTATAAAGCTTGCAATTGATTTGAAGTATCCATACATTTGCTCGGATATTCTTGAAATATCAACTTGATGTTGAAGGTATTGGAGGATCTATTTGACTATGGTTTGAGTCAAAGTTGCCCCCCCCAGTCCGCATCTGCTTCTTATGATATTGATGCTATGTGTGAACTTTTGATATTGGAGCAAAAGTTGCCCCCCAGTAGGGAACCACGTTCCCACAGACGGCGCCAAACTGTTGCGTCTTGGAGTATTCGCGGCGGTAGAGAAATATAAAGTTTATCGTCTTAGCATTGTACGAAAATCCGGCACGCAATCAGATAAGAGAGAGGGTCTAGCATTTTTGAGACACCAAGATTTTTACGTGGAAAACCCCTGTAAAAGGGGGAAAAACCACGGGGCCTAGCCCAGTTTGAACGAATCCACTAGTATTTGCAGTCGATTACAAATGAGGCCCTTCCTTGGGAGAAGGCCTTAGCTTGATGTACATCTTATGGAGTACATTACATGATGTAAATACAAAGAGTCATTGTTGACATGTTCGTTTGGTCGGAAGGACCATAGTCGGTTGGCGACGTAGGTCAGGAGGACCGTAGTCAGCTGGCGACGGAGGACTGTAGTCGGCGGGCGACGTAAGTCAGTAGGACCGTAGTCGGCGGGCGACAGAGGTCGGAAAGACTGTAGTCGACGGGCGACGTAAGTCAGGAGGACCGTAGTCGGCGAGCGATGGAGGTTGGAAAGACTATAGTCGGCGGGCGACATAAGTCAGGAGGACCGTAGTCGGCTGGCGACGGAGGTTGGAAGGATTGTAGTCTGACGACGAAGATCAGTAGGACAGCGTCAGGTAGAAGTCCAGCAAAGGAAAGAAATGCATCTTCTCATAGACGTGCAGCGAAGTCCGATAATCGGTAGAAGTCCGGCATCGGGTAGAAACTTGGCGAAGAGTGAAGGTCCGACGTCGGGCAGAAGTCCGACGTCTTTGGTGGCAGAGGAGAACTCCGTCTTCACTTGGGCGGAGTTTCGGCGTCAGGAGGGAAATCTCTTGTAAATTGGGAAGAATTTCAGCATCTCATGGAAGTTGTGCAGAATTCCTGCGTTTCCTGAAAATTTGGCAGAGTTCCGGCGTCTTTAGGCGGCAGAAAGAGCTCCGGCGGTGGTCGAGGAGGTGAGGAATCTCCTTGACCCCTTTCTCCTCTTCTTCTTCTCTCTCTTCCCTTCCTCTCTTCCCTTCCCCCTCTTGGTGTAGAATGAGGGCTCTATTTATAGTTTTTCTGGAGTGGCATAGCCCGTAAATAGGCGTGAGATCAAGGGCGAATTGGGAGTGATCCGAATGGACGGCCGATATCGAATCCTTCGATCATGCACCGTTCGTTGGACATTTGAAGGCCTTAATGATTTCGGAATTTGATGATCTTGGGCTCGTTGGATTTTTCTCGTCGAGCCGTTCGATTCGAGTATAAGCTCGTCAAAATCGGAGACCGTTTGGTAACTCAAATTGCGGTTTGAACCTCCCAACAGCGCTTCGAACCTTTGATTCGGACTCATTTGGGCTCGGATTGGGTTGATCTTGGTGTCGTTGGGTTTGTATTTCCGAGACGCTCAGTTTGACTGTAAGCTCGCTGAAATCGGAGTTCATATGCTCCCGAAATTATCTTTTGAAGTTTCTGAACTGATTTTGCCTCGAGATTCGTGCCCGATCAAGATAATTTTGTGATGACGTATCAGTTGCCCCCCTATTTTCGGACGTCGAAGCTCCAGAAGTCCGAAAATACTTGTTCTGATTTTTACATTGGCCGAATCTCAAAAAATTAAGTTCCAAAAGTTGAACATTTGCTCAAACTTGATTATAGAGGCCCCGTTGAGTTCCGAAAGCGTCGAAATCGAGTCCGGAACGTCGAAAAACATGTCCTGGGACCCCAAAAATGCCCAAATCGGACCGTCCGGACCAAAAATCGGGCCCGGACACGTGTAGGCGGCTGAACCGGCCGGCCGCCGCCTGCCACCGATTGCCGGCGGCGGCTCCCGCGGTACCGCGCGGGGCGCGGTTTGACCGCGCGGTGGAGGCTTCGCGCCCGTTTGCCGCGGACTGCCTGGACCGGTCAGCGGTCTGCCTGGACCGGTCTGCGGTCTGCCTGGACCGCTCCGCTTTGCCTGGACCGCGCCTTGGGCCGCTCCGCTGCAGTGCCGCGGCTGCTGCCGGCGGCCAGCCAAAGGCTGGCCGTGATCCGCATGATTTTCCACGCGGATCGGTGCGCTGTCCGTGGGTTTTTTTTTTTCGGAGAGAGGAGTGTCGGTTCGGCCCACCGACTTTGTGGGCCCCACATGCACGAAAATAGCGTTTTTTGGCTATTTTTGGGTCCAAAAAATTCCAAAAAAATCCCAAAAAATTCTAAAAAATTCGGAAAAAATTTAAAAATTTTTGGAATTTCGAAATTTGCTATAACTCCCTCGTGTCTTCTCCAAAACCTATAAATAGGCCCCTCAGGCCTTTAGAAAACTTGCACCTTCTCTTTCTTTCTCCCTCCGGTTCTCTGGCGATAGAAACCTACGGGATTTCTTCCTCTCCCTCCGGTTTACTGGCGATAGAAACCTACGGGATTTCTTCCTCTCCCTCCGGTTTACTGGCGATAGAAACCTACGGGATTTCTTCCTCTCCCTCCAGTTTACTGGCGATAGAAACCTACGGGATTTCTTCCTCCCCCTCCGGTTTACTGGCGATAGAAACCTACGGGATTTCTTCCTCCCCCTCCGGTTTACTGGCGATAGAAACCTACGGGATTTCTTCCTCCCCCTCCGGTTTTCTGGCGATAGAAACCTACGGGATTTCTTTCTCCCCCTCCGGTTTTCTGGCGATAGAAACCAACGGGATTTCTTCCTCCCCCTCCGGTTTTCTGGCGATAGAAACCTACGGGATTTCTTCCTCCCCCTCCGGTTTACTGACGTTTGAGGCTTCCGTTATTTGCGAGTTGGAATCTTTTCCTACTCGAATAGCGCCCCTCCTTGCGTGCAGAAACCTACGGGATTTCTTTTCCATCTAAGCGGAGGTTTGCTGGCGATGGACGATCGAGTTGAAGCCCGCAAGCAGTCAACGATCGTGTGTGGAGCCAAAGGAGAGAGTTCGAGTGTGCGTTGCAAGTAACAGTCGAGTGAGAAGCCGATGACTAGTATCAGTCTATTGACGAGCAGAAGCCCGACGACAAGGAGAAGTCCTTCGTTGGGTAGAAGACCGATGACGAGTAGGAGTCTGCTAACGAGCAGAAGTCTGACGTCGGGTAGAAGTTCAACGTCGAGAATTCATCGACGAGCAGGAGTCTGAAGACGAGCAGAAGTCTGCTGACGAACAGAAGTCCGACGTCTGGTAGAAGTTCAACGTCGGGTAGAAGACCGACGAGAATTCATCGACGAGGAGTCTGACGACGAGTAGGAGTCTGCTGACGAGCAGAAGTCCGACGTCGGGTAGAAGTTCAACGTCGAGAATTCATCGACGAGTAGGAGTCTGAAGACGAGCAGAAGTCCGCTGACGAACAGAAGTCCGACGTCGGGTAGGAGTCCGCTGACGAGCAGAAGTCCGACGTCGGGTAGGAGTCCGCTAACGAGCAGAAGTCCGACAATGCGTAGGAGTCTTCCTACGAGCAGGAGTCTGACGACAAGGAGGAGTCCGACGACGAGTAGAAGTCTGCTGGCGAGCAGAAGTCTGACGTCGGTTAGGAGTCCGCTGGCGAGTAGAAGTCCGACGTCGGGTAGGAGTCCGCTGACGAGCAGAAGTCCGACGACGAGTATGAGTCCGCTGACGAACAGAAGTCCGACGTCGGGTAGGAGTCCGCTGACGAGCAGAAGTCCGACGTCGGGTAGGAGTCCACTGACGAGCAGAAGTCCGACAATGCGTAGGAGTCTTCCTACGAGCAGGAGTCTGACGACAAGGAGGAGTCCGACGACGAGTAGAAGTCTGCTGGCGAGCAGAAGTCTGACGTCGGTTAGGAGTCCGCTGGCGAGTAGAAGTCCGACGTCGGGTAGGAGTCCGCTGACGAGCAGAAGTCCGACGACGAGTATGAGTCCGCTGACGAGCAGAAGTATGACGACGAGTAGGAGTCTGCTGGCGAGCAGAAGTCCAACGATGCGTAGGAGTCTTCCTACGAGCAGAAGTCTGACGACAGGGAGGAGTCCGATGTCGGGTAGAAGTCTGCTGGCGAGTAGAAGTCCGACGTCGGGTAGGAGTCCGCTGACGAGCAGAAGTCCGACGACGAGTATGAGTCCGCTGACGAGCAGAAGTCCGACGTCGGGTAGAAGTTCAACGTCGGGTAGAAGACCGACGAGAATTCGTCGGCGAGCAGAAGTCTGACGACGAGTAGAAGTCTGCTGACGAAAGTCCTGCAAGGCAAAAATTCAGTGACAAAAGGAAATTCAACATCAGGTAGAAATTTAACTTTGTGGAGAAGTTAAATGAAAGTCCCTTGACGGCATTCTGGCGACGTTAACCTAGGATGTATGACCTGTCCGAGGTTGTATGTTAAAATATTTGTTCGATGACATTAACCTGTGCGGAAAAGGTCGAGAGAATCCACCAAGGATGCGAGACCTTTCCAAGGTTGTATGCCGGAGCCCTGCTCGACGACGTTAACCTGTGTGGAAGAGGTCGGGAGAATCCACCAAGGATGTGAAACCTTTCCGAGGTTGTATGCCGGAGCCCTGCTCGACGACGTTAACCTGTGTGGAAGAGGCCGAGAGAATCCACCAAGGATGTAGGACCTTTCCGAGGTTGTATGTCGGAGCCTTTGCTCGACGACGTTAACCTGTGTGGAAGAGGTCGGGAGAATCCACCAAGGATGTGAGACCTTTCCAAGGTTGTATGTCGGAGCCTTTGCTCGACGACGTTTAACCTGTGTGGAAGAGGTCGGGAGAATCCACCAAGGATGTGAGACCTTTCCGAGGTTGTATGTCGGAGCCTTTGCTCGACGACGTTAACCTGTGTGGAAGAGGTCAGGAGAATCCACCAAGGATGTGAGACCTTTCCAAGGTTGTATGCCGGAGCCCTGCTCGACGACGTTAACCTGTGTGGAAGAGGTCAGGAGAATCCACTAAGGATGTGAAACCTTTCCGAGGTTGTATGCCGGAGCCTTTGCTCGACGACGTTAACCTGTGTGGAAGAGGTCGGGAGAATCCACCAAGGATGTGAGACCTTTCCGAGGTTGTATGTCGGAGCCTTTGCTTTACGACGTTAACCTGTATGGAAGAGGTCGAATCGAATCCCCCTGGGATTGTTTTTGCTTTGATTGAGAGGGGGCAAACGCCGCGTATATCCCGAATCAAAAGTGAAAAAGGTCTATCTTTAGACCGTTACTGCCTTTTTGAGGTCGAGGTTAAGAACTTGCCCAAGGAGTAGAAGTCCAACAAGGGACTGTATAAAGCTTGCAATTGATTTGAAGTATCCATACATTTGCTCGGATATTCTTGAAATATCAACTTGATGTTGAAGGTATTGGAGGATCTATTTGACTATGGTTTGAGTCAAAGTTGCCCCCCCCCCAGTCCGCATCTGCTTCTTATGATATTGATGCTATGTGTGAACTTTTGATATTGGAGCAAAAGTTGCCCCCCAGTAGGGAACCACGTTCCCACAGACGGCGCCAAACTGTTGCGTCTTGGAGTATTCGCGGCGGTAGAGAAATATAAAGTTTATCGTCTTAGCATTGTACGAAAATCCGGCACGCAATCAGATAAGAGAGAGGGTCTAGCATTTTTGAGACACCAAGATTTTTACGTGGAAAACCCCTGTAAAAGGGGGAAAAACCACGGGGCCTAGCCCAGTTTGAACGAATCCACTAGTATTTGCAGTCGATTACAAATGAGGCCCTTCCTTGGGAGAAGGCCTTAGCTTGATGTACATCTTATGGAGTACATTACATGATGTAAATACAAAGAGTCATTGTTGACATGTTCGTTTGGTCGGAAGGACCATAGTCGGTTGGCGACGTAGGTCAGGAGGACCGTAGTCAGCTGGCGACGGAGGACTGTAGTCGGCGGGCGACGTAAATCAGTAGGACCGTAGTCGGCGGGCGACAGAGGTCGGAAAGACTGTAGTCGACGGGCGACGTAAGTCAGGAGGACCGTAGTCGGCGAGCGATGGAGGTTGGAAAGACTATAGTCGGCGGGCGACATAAGTCAGGAGGACCGTAGTCGGCTGGCGACGGAGGTTGGAAGGATTGTAGTCTGACGACGAAGATCAGTAGGACAGCGTCAGGTAGAAGTCCAGCAAAGGAAAGAAATGCATCTTCTCATAGACGTGCAGCGAAGTCCGATAATCGGTAGAAGTCCGGCATCGGGTAGAAACTTGGCGAAGAGTGAAGGTCCGACGTCGGGCAGAAGTCCGACGTCTTTGGTGGCAGAGGAGAACTCCGTCTTCACTTGGGCGGAGTTTCGGCGTCAGGAGGGAACTCTCTTGTAAATTGGGAAGAATTTCAGCATCTCATGGAAGTTGTGCAGAATTCCTGCGTTTCCTGAAAATTCGGCAGAGTTCCGGCGTCTTTAGGCGGCAGAAAGAGCTCCGGCGGTGGTCGAGGAGGTGAGGAATCTCCTTGACCCCTTTCTCCTCTTCTTCTTCTCTCTCTTCCCTTCCTCTCTTCCCTTCCCCCTCTTGGTGTAGAATGAGGGCTCTATTTATAGTTTTTCTGGAGTGGCATAGCCCGTAAATAGGCGTGAGATCAAGGGCGAATTGGGAGTGATCCGAATGGACGGCCGATATCGAATCCTTCGATCATGCACCGTTCGTTGGACATTTGAAGGCCTTAATGATTTCGGAATTTGATGATCTTGGGCTCGTTGGATTTGTCTCGTCGAGCCGTTCGATTCGAGTATAAGCTCGTCAAAATCGGAGATCGTTTGGTAACTCAAATTGCGGTTTGAACCTCCCAACAGCGCTTCGAACCTTTGATTCGGACTCATTTGGGCTCGGATTGGGTTGATCTTGGTGTCGTTGGGTTTGTATTTCCGAGACGCTCAGTTTGACTGTAAGCTCGCTGAAATCGGAGTTCATATGCTCCCGAAATTATCTTTTGAAGTTTCCGAACTGATTTTGCCTCGAGATTCGTGCCCGATCAAGATAATTTTGTGATGACGTATCAAAAATATTATTTTAGAAATTAGTAAAAAATTTGTCCCAAATGAAACCTTATTGCTTTATTAATGGCTTAATGCTTCATAAAGCAGATTTTTAATAAAAAATTAAAATTTTTGTTCTTAAAAATTACGTTAAGAAGCAGTAAGAAACACGTCCCAAACGAAGCCTAAATCAATAATTATTGCTCTAATTGTGCCCCAAAGTGAATTAATATGTTGGGATCCTCATATTTAATTGAAAATTTTTTTTGTGCTAAAAAATTTTTTTAAGAAACAATAATAAACTCATCCCAAATGAATCCTAAATGACGAAATCAACGATTATTTACTCTAATTTTGCCCCAAAGTGAGTTAATATGTTGGGATAATCAATTTTAATAGAAAATTTAGAGGGATTAGGCACTCAAAACTCTCAAAAAGAATTAAAAAAATGAAATGAAAAATTAATTTAGTATTCTAAAAGATATCTAGGTCAGAAGAATATCTCAAAATATTTTTTTTGTTTATTTAAAATATCGTTTTTTTAGGTGATCCTTTTTATCTGTGCAAAAAAAAAAATAGATTTCATTATGGATAGTTTTCTCTGTTTTCTAAAATAATTTTTTAATATAAATATTTTTTGAAAATTGTGAAAAATAGTGGCCTAAAATTGTCCTTTAGGAATGATTTTTATAATAACATTTTAATATAAATTATTTGAAAACAATAGAAAATAGTTGCCGAAAGCTGACCGAAATGAAGCCTTAATTATCTCAGGTTTTGAAAAATGCTTCTTCAACAATAAATAATTATAATCCCCTTAAAAAATATTTTTGGATTGCTTGAGAATAAAATTTCAAATTAAAGATCTTAAATAGAAATCTTAGTAGCTTATATATATATATATATGTCATTCAAAATATGTTACTAAATATTCCATAAAAATTCTAAATATACGGTTAGGTGGAATAACTTTGTATAGCTAAGGGATCATTTGGTTGAATGAAAAAAGAATATGAAAAAAATGAAATTAAAAAAAAAAATGTAAAAAGATTGTATTTGAAATTGTTTGGATGAGTGTAAAATAAATGTATGTTTTTTTTTTTTGTATGATGTAAAATGAATGAAGTGTAAAGTTCATTAATGATGGTTGTAATCAGTAGTCGTTGGACAATGACAATGAATTGTGGTTGTGACAAAGGCAGAAGGCAGCTGCTGTGGTGGGTAGCGGAGGCAAGGGAGAGGGCGACAACTGTGGTGAAAGCAGTGACAGACAACAGTGATAGTGGAAGCAACGGGTGACACCAGCCGCTGTTGGCGGCTAATGTTGTCTTGTGATGTTAATGTCAGAGAATTTAGATATTGCACTAGATTGTGAAATCCAAATATTTTAAAACTCTACTGTCGATCAATCACCAATATTTTCAAAACTCCAAATTTTGAAATATTTTACACCCTTTTTATTTCAAAATAAGCACCCTATATGAAAATAACAAAAAAAAAAATTTCAAAGGCCTGCTCACTTTCTTGATTTGTAGCTTAGGGTTGTTTGATTGGGATTAAGTTAATTAAGCTAAGTCAAATAAGTTAAATTGATTCTTTATGTGAGATTAAGATGTTAGGTTCATAAAAAAGACAAGTTGTTAAGTCAAAAATAAGCTGAGAAAGTTGTTGGGGTTTCATTTTGACTTAATATCATTTACTTAACATAAACAATGCAGTAATCTATACTTAGGTGTGAATTATCATTACTTAATGTTATTTAAATCTTGATTAGTTGAAGTTATCATAAACCCATTTAAATATAATTGAATTATCTCATTTAATTAAAGTTTTATCGATCATAATTATTTTTTTACTATTATGATAATTTAAGCGATTTTTAAAATAAAATGGTCATGTTATTTCAATTAAAAATCTTACTAATCAAATCTAATATTTTTGTATGAGTAAGTGTTTTAGTAGTTAATTTACTCATGATTAAGTATCATAATGACTATAATTAGTTTTTCTTTTAATTATTCAAAGTAACTATGAGCAATCAAGTATTTAACTAATTAGCCCGTGCTTATTTAACATAAATCAATGGTAATGCAACCTTAATTATCTAAATAAAATTGTTAAATAAATCTAAATTAGTCTAAATAACTGATTAAATATTAGTTTCAGGTTAAATATGAGGATTTCTACAAACTCGGCTTAAGTCGAATTTTAGAGCTTTTATTATTATTATTATTATTATTATTATTGCTACATACGAAATAAAACTAGCATTTGAAGTATTGCGACGTAAGCAGTGGTAATTGATGGCAACAGCTGTAATAACTCAAATATGTAAAATAAATTTATTTGAAAAATAGAAAAATTCTAAAGTTGAGCGCTTTGATGCTGATCTAGTGAGCATTACGGTGCTAGGCCATGAACAGTATTTATATATATTTATTTATAAATGTCTATGCCTAACTCCACTAACTCGCTCACTTGGTTACCTGACTAGAAAGAAATTGAAGAGGGGAAGAAGAGAAAGGTCTTTTGATCATATTTGTTAGTTATTACAGTTACATATTTTATTATATTCATTGTAAATGACTAATCTCTCACTTTTATTTTCAATGATTTTGATTTCAACATATTTTATTTCTCCTAAATTTGTAAAAAAAAAAAGCATTATCTCATAATTTCATAAGTTTTTACAAATTTATCTTATAGATTTGATCATTCTGAATGATTTGATATGATTTTATTACATTTTAAATAAAGTATTGAATGTTATCAAATACATGATATGATAACTTCACGTGATACCATGCTCATTCATGTGATTCACTGATTTAGAGTCATAAGGAGCTATAGATTGATTAGGATTTATAAGAAGTTAAGGTGACTTATTCACATGATTCAAAGGGAGTTATAAGGAGTATATTGATTGAGAGTTATAAGAGGCGTTGGTTGGGATTCATAAATGTATGAGCAAGATATTTCTAAGATATACTTATTGAATATTTGAATACTGATACTGATACTGCTACAAGTACTGTAATATTATTATGACTAACACTAATACTTTTTACTATCATTACCACTATTTAACGTTATTGATCATGATTTTAATAGTATATTTCATTAGCATTATTGAATGTTACTAATACTATGATAGATGATGTAATTGATTGAGATGTGATGTACTATATATGGATAAATTGATACAGATAATCAATATAGACATTGATGCATATATTTATTTATATGATTTATAGTATATTGTTCTTTTTTTTCTTGCATTGATTTCAATTATATGATTTTAGTTACTTGCTGGGCTATGTGCTCATTACGTGATTTTACATATTTTTAGGAAAGTGTATATGGAGCCTATAATATAAGGCTCCGAACAAGATAAAAAATGAATCATATTTTTTTTCGTTATTCATTATTAGTAAGTTCTAGTTAAATGTTTAAAATGAAAGATAAATTTAATTCTTCCAATATAGATCCTGGAGTGTGACAAAGATCAACTCTGATGGAGTTCTACTACAACGGTGGCAATATCCTTCAACTAGTATAGTCAATTGTGTTGGTCAATGGCAGCAGCAGCGTCGGAAGTCGATGTGATTAACAATTAATAGAAAACAATGGTAGATGATAGAGGGTGAAATTCATATTTTCAATGTAATAGGAATTCACTTAAATCAGAAGAATTTCATATACATAAAAAATAAACTAGATAAGAAATTTCAATTGCCTCAAAATTATTTTACATTTATTTTTCATGACACCAAATACCTAGAAAATCAAATCTTCTATATTTAACTTACTTCACAATATAAGTATTTGCAATCAAATGACCTCTAATTAAAGTCAGTAATATAATAAAGACGCCATTGGACATTTAAGACTAAGATAAATCCAACTAACTTAATTAGTGGATTTTTCCTATGAGTCCACTAACTTTCAAACATATTAGTAAATCATCTAAAGAAAACATAATATTAATTTAAGTAAAAAAATAAATATAAAAGAAAATATTTATCCAGAGTCTTTTTACTGACAAAAAAAATATTGGTAGAAATCTAATTCACATTTAACATATAGTTTAGGTTTAGGATAAATGTAATATTTTATAAAATTGGTTATGAAGTTGTTGTGGAGAAAATAATTTAATTATTTTAATTACAAAAAGTAGATTTTCATCACATAAATTTTTGAAAAAAAAAAGTAAAATAAAAAAGTAATAACCAAGCAAAATTATGATTGCTAACTAAGGCTTCATTTAGGATAGTTTTAATATTATTTTATTTTCTGAACTAAAAAATTTTTTTTACTAAAAAACAACTTTAAAAAATAATAATAAATTCATCTCAAATAAAGCCTAAAAAGAAAAGCACCGAATAAGTTATCCCAAACAGACCTATAGTCATATCATAAAAAACAAAAAAACTCATTGTATGATATGTATCAATCTCTCGTTTATTAAAAAAATTATATTTATTTTGATATAAATTATATTAAAATTAGCTTTAAAATCTTTAAATTTGTATTAAAATAAATATTATATAGGATATCTTAAATTATATTAAATTTATCATAATTAAAAAATAAAATAAAATTCGTATATTTTAATTTGAATATTCTGATAATTTTTCTTTTTCTTTTGATTTTAGTCAATAATGATCGTACGAAAATTGCTATGATCGCTTTACCACTTGGATTTGATGGGCAGATATAGTGGCCACTGCCCACTAGCCTTCTAATATTTAATGGATGAAGGATCTCATCTCTTACATCTGCAACCAATCTTTGTGTTGCTATTTTTAGGGATGAAGATCTTATATTTTGATATTTTCATATAAAATATTATAATTTTGTGTTGTATATTTTGATTTTTTTATACAAAATATTATAAAAAATATAAAAGAAAATATTTATCCAGAGTCCTAAAAATTTCGAGAGCATTTGATTTGATTTGAAACGACTTTGATGAGGATGTCAGCTAATTGATCTTCTGATCGAATCATATGCAGCACTGTCATATTTTAACCAATTCCTTTTTACCGAACATTTTGTCGACCTCGATATATTATCACAATCATCTTGCACTGGATTATGAGAAGTATCACGTACAATTCATTTAAATTGGAGATTGAAATGACCCAAAGAGAGCAAGAAAATGAGATATATAAAATATACTTTCTTATCTCAATTTAAGTCTTCGTTTGGGATAATTTTCTTTTTGCTTTCTAAAACAGCTTTTTAGTATACAAATTTCTTGAATTTGAAAATTTTGTACTAAAAAGATATTTTAAAAAGTAATACGAAAGCTGTCTCAAATAAAGCCTTACTCAATTTAATGAATTAGATTCTTTGATGACTCTTTTTTTCTTCTTGTAAAAAGAGTCAAATGCTATAAATCATGCAAATTAAGTTCAACTTTATTTTTTCATGACAAAGAAACTAAACCCACTTGCTTTATTGTTAAATGGTGTTAAGCATGTTGTTCATGAATCAGTTTAAGATATTTGGTTAGGCACTATAAATTTTTTTAGGCATTGCATGTAACTTTCAATGTATTTTCTTTTATTAAACTAAGAAAGTGAAACAAACACTAAAATATTATTAAATTATGTAACTTTCAAATTATAAAGGCTCGACGGATTTATCTGATATCTTCTAAAATATTGTTTATTCTTATTATCTTACAATGATACATTGTCTGTGTGACAATAAGATAGTTATTCTATAATTCATGACTTATGAGTTATGTCTTTCACATTAAATTTTATATTTACACAATATTGAGATACTATATCGAGGATTTGTTTGGGGCGGCTTTTTTGCTGCTTCTTAAGGCAGTTTTATATCGAGCAATACCGAGTAATCCCTAGAAAAAACTCGGTATTTTTTGGGATTACTTGGTATTGCTCGGTATTACTCGGTATTTTGTCTTCACATAATGTTATTTCTCGTTATTGTTGATATTGCTCGGTATTTCTCGTTTTGTGCATGCGATCTTAGTGCCGGCCGAACGTAGCTCTACGTACGTTCACCGGACCAAATAAAAGTTCCCTACTCAGTGAGTAATTTAACAATCAGAGGTTTATATTTGTCGATAATTACGACATTATGAGAACAATTAAGGGTAGGATTCCATTTGTCTAAGATGTATTGCCATAGTTTTTACAGCATTTTAAATATGTCCACATTCAAATAATAAATAAAGAAATATGCACCCTTCAGTCTAATATTCCAACTCAATTACACCTATTCATTCTCCTAAAAAAATATCCCCAAATTAAAGCTTTCTAATTTCTAAACGAGGAGAAAAACTCTTTTAATAATGTACTTATGTTACAATTAATATTCTTCCTATTTTAAAATCTTCTTTGCATATCATTTTCTTAACAAATTTCTTTAAATTTTCAATTCTAATAGACAACTCATTGTTGCTCTTAAAATTATGTATTTCATAAATAATTAACCTATAAATTATCATATAATTACCTTTCATCTAAAAGCTTTATATCTAACTTGTTTTTTGGCTAGGGAATGGCTAATCTTAGAATCATTACAATTATAAAAAATTTCTTCTGTGTACTTGCATATATCTTTTCAAGTAAAGGGTTCTTGTGGATTACATGACTCGTTAATCGCCCTTCAGCAAGAACTGACCACCAAAATGACTCACTATTATAAGAAAGCATCTATTCAAGAAGAATTCAGCTTGTCCCATTACAATCAATTGACTAAGGAGCTTACTATCCCAACAAGTTTGGCTTAATCACCTCTTCTCAAAATCAAATTGGGACTCTAGAATGGTCGCCAATGGCTTCAAGATAGTCAACAACCAAAGCCCTCTCCGCTCAGCACTCGCTGGCAGACTTGCCTACACTTGCTTGTCCTCATGCAATTGGCACTACGGAATTCACCCCAATACAAAAGAAATAGGATTAAGAGAAGTAATCATCCATAAAGTTAGTAAGAGTGTGAGATATGTCAAAGGCAGTCTATACTAAGCGTCATTAACTCATCATATACTTCTTTTTTTTTTATTGATATTGCTTTTTCAGCAGCCTTTAGATTCCTATAAATAAATAATAAAAAAGAATATTATAAATATGCTTAAATATAAATAATTTTTAATATTCATTTTTTTCATTTAGATTTATTTTCATAATATCTAAATATATAACTGAAAAAAATAATAAATTTCAATATGAATTTAAGAGTATGAAGTGATTTATGAATAAATTTTTTATAGGAGTTTCCTATATGAATTTTGTAGCATAAGAGAAGGTGAAGATGGCTATATATTTTCTTTATTTGCATTAATTTCTTTGAATTGGCTATAGATTCAAGCAGATTTTGATTGATCTGTCTTGAAATTCAGTCATATAAAATTTTAAATTTGCATTGACAAAGAAAGATCTATAGCCACAAAAATATGAGTATAGCAGAAGAGCTAATTTTATCTTAGAATTTATTTAGGACAACGACAGGTTTTTGTAAAGATGATTTTAAAATTAGGTTTCGTTTGGAGCGACTTTCTTGCTACTTCTAGCAGCTTTTTAGTACAAAATTTTAATTTTTGCATAAAAAATTGCTTTATGAAGCATTAAGAAAGTCGGCCCAAATTAAGCCTTACAATTTTATGAAATTATTTTTTAGAACAACTAGAAAGCTATTTTAGAAAGTAGTAATAAACTGTCCCAAATAAAGTCTTAGGCTTCATTTGGAACGGCTTTCTTAATGCTTATTAAAGCAGCTTTCATGTAAAAAATTAAATTTTTGTACTAAAATCTTACTTTAAGAAGCACTAAGAAAGTCATAAGAAAGTCATCTCAAATAAAATCTTAGGCTTCTTCATTTGGGACAGCTTCCATATTGCTTCTTAAAGCAGCCTTTTAGTACAAAAATATTAATTATTGTACTTAAAATTTGCTTTAATAAGCAGTAAGAAAGCCTTGGGACGGCTTTTTTCTTGCTTCTTAAAATAAATTTTTAGCACAAAAATTAAAATTTTTGTATTAAAAAATTAATTAAGAAGCAATAAAAAAACTATCCCAAATGAAACATTAATGTGAAAAAGTAACTTTTTAGAAATTTATCATACAAAAGAAACAATTTCTACTTTCCTTGCCCCAAAATTTTTTTGAAAGCAACAAAAAAAGAAATAACCAAATATAAATTATGATTGCAATCATAAAAAAAAATAGTAAGAAAATTGTCCCAAATAAAATCTTAATATGCCCCAGAAATTAAAATCAGTAGGCATAAAATTAAATATCTTAGCCTACCAAAATCAATTTATTAAGAAATTGACCTTACCCAAATTTTGTCTTAAAGTCGCTTTATGTATGCCTCAAATACTCTTATGGCTTACACTTTACAGGAATTATTTTGTTTCATTAGGTTAGGTTTAGGGTGCTTTCAAATTAAAAAAAATAATAACCATTTAATAGAACCTGAAGTGACGTGCCCGTGCACCCTATTTTGGATTATTGACAATATATATTTAAATGGCCAATATGTTTATAATTTATGTGTCATAGTTAATATTAAACATTATTATAATTAAACCCATATTAGTTATTCTTTTGTTGATTCTCAAATAGTTTATGTAATATAATTATTTATGTATTTAGGAGTGTCAATAATTAACCTAATCTGGGAATCTGATCCTGACCCGACTTGAAAATATTCAGGTTTGGGTTTCAAATTTCTGACTAATTTAAGTGGGGCGTTGGACTCGGGTTGACCCGTGAATAAAATTTTATCCCGAATTTGACCTATTTAATTCTTTCCTTGAATTCTTTTATTACTTGTTGGTATGATATTCTTATTTTTTATTAATCAACCTAAAATCTATAGTTGGCAAATTATTAGAAACTTTTTTTAATCAAAATGTGTTATCGAGTTTTATTTGGGTCATGTATGTTGTAAGTGGGTCGGATTTGGATCTACCATTTAGTTTTTTATTAAATGAGTCAAGTTCGATTGGGCTGGTTTTAGATCAAGTTAATTTTGGATCGATCCCAAACCGAACCCATTAACTCTAGATCTAATCAATTTTGAGTCAAGCTCAAACCAAACCCATTAATCTTTTTTGACATCACTACATGTGTTATTTTGTGATTTTTTTTTATAGTATAAATTGACATATATTTTGAGGGAAAATTTTGATATTAATTATTTATCAAGAAAAATTATGTCCATATCTTATTGCATCTTATTTTTTATTATTAGGTTGTAACCGCATCTGCTTATTATTATTACTCTTGATCAAATTTTTAGAAGGAGCATCATATTAAATTAACTAAGATAAAATTTGAGTTTAATATTAAAATAATTTGTATTTTTTAAATGTAACTTTTTCCTTTTTTATAGAAAAATAAATCTTTTTTTATAGAAAAATAAATTTATTTAGCGTTTTACATAGAAAACATAAAATATATATAAATATATTTGCATTAAAGAAATTTTGTCAAACATAACATCAGAAAACTGTATAGCTATGTCAAATCAAATTTTAGTGTATGGTAATCAAACATTGCTCTCTCTCTCTCTATCTCCCACATTATTCATATTAGATATTTTCTTTTCAGAACACTCAATTATTCTGTCTGGACTCTGATGCCATTTGGAGATCAATCAGAATGTGTCATGTCATTTCTTGTTCGGTACTGCTCGGTACCGCTCGGTACTGCTCGGTACCACTCGGTACTGCTCGGTACCGCTCAATATTGCTGACGTGATGTATTATAATTAATCTCCAAGCAGTATTCTGCGTCCGATCTCCTTACAGAATAATTTCTTTAAGCTAACAGCTGAGAGCGAAATAAATTATGTCACTATAACTCAAAAATTAACGCGTTGAAGTTTATGAAATGACCCTACTGTCCAAAAAAACTCACATAAACTACATAACCTTAAATCAATGGCTCCCTGCTCCAAACTTGACCCGAACAAGAATCCATAATAAGAATTAAATACTCCATAGCAACATATGAGAAGGTTGAAGGCTCCTTTCTTGTATTTTCCCAAAAAAAAAAGGTCCTTTTGCAGGTTATAAGTATGTGATCTTTAATAACAATCACTCCTTCATCTCCTCATTCTTCTCTTTATCATCTTTTCATCTTTCCTTTCTGAGTATTTCTCACCTCACTCTTTCTTCTCTCCTTCTTCCCCTTCCTCTTCTAACGGAGATGCTTTCAAGAACCAGAAGCATCTTTCACATAGAGCAGGAAGGGAAAAAGGATTCTGACACCAGTAATGGAGTTTTTGCAGCAGTAACAGATGGTCTTGTTGGGCTTCAGATCCTCGTAAAACATAGTGGAATTGATTCCAAAGTCTTGATCAAATCATCAGTGATGAAAAAGGATAAACCAGCTAAGTATTCATCTACTGATTTTCTCAAGTACTGCTTCTCATGCAGTAAAGAGCTGAGCCTTCAGAAGGAGGTTTATATGTACAGGTATGGATTAGCCTATTTACTAAATTTTATCAGTTAGCTTTTAAATGTTTGATTTTGCTAAGGTTTTAGTAGAAATTTGATTATCATATCATGAACTGTTGCTTAAAAAAAATAATAGTAACAGTAAGGCTTCGTTTGGGATGGCTTTCTCTTTAAAAAGCAGTAAGAAAGCCTTTGATGAAAATTCATAGTTAATGATTTGATTTATTGCTGCTTTTTCAGGGGTGATCAAGGATTTTGTAGTGCAGAGTGTCGGTACAAGCAAATTTTGCAAGATGAGAGAAAAGAAGCAGATTCAACGAGAAGGCTAAGATTCATGAGGGAGCCTAATAATCAGCCAAACAGATCCAAAATTCAAGTATCTAACAACGAGAGATCTAAGATCACTGTTGCTGCGTGAATTTTTTTTTTTTTTTTTTTTTGCTGCGTGAATTGAATGAGCTTAATACTTTGGTTTTTTCCTATTAACCTTTTGTGAGAGGCTTGCAATAATATAGTATAGCCTAAGCTTTTACTGACCAAGAAAGATACTATATGTTGGAAGTACATGGGGAATACTATGAAGGATCAAAATTTTTTAGAGATTATAATGGTATGTAAATTAATATAAAATTTTAAATGGTTAATATATAAATAATTTAAAAAATTTATGGTATATATGTTTTTGTTTTAGGTAAAATATTTCATGTCTAGAAATTATTAAAATATCAAATTTCACAGAAAGATTTATTTATCTTTTTGGGATAAATAAGCCTATAATTGTTTAGTTATCATGGGCCTTAAAAATGCTCATTCAAAAAAAAAAAAAAAAAAACTAAATTAGATATCGAAATTTTATGCTGTATGAGAACTAAATTTTAAATTAAAAATCTTAAATAGAAATTTTAATATCGTTTACATTATTTTTTTTTAATTCAAATTTTGTAAATAATTCCCTCAAAATTTTGAATAAAGAATATATATATATATATATATATATATATATATATATATATATATATATATATATATATATATATATATATATTTCCATTTTTATCTATAATTAATTTTGACCTACTTTTAATTAACAAAATATTTATGGTAAATTTTTATCTTCGAAAAATAATTATAATTAGAAGCTTTTTTTTTTTTTTTTCATCTCTCTACAATAAGTGAACTACTCCATGACTTCATTTATAAGAAAGTTAGATTACATATTGAAAACAGGCAGCCTTACCATTTTGAACTTATTGTAACACAAAATTAAAATGAAAATTATTCTTGAGGAAATATTGAGAACATAAGCTATCATTAGCATCACAAACAGTGGCCACTACCAAAAAATAGGGCTCTCGCATCACAATTTTGGCTTATCCCAACGCCACATTTTAATTTGCAACGGTTCTATAAAACACGCGTTGCACCCCCGCTATAATTGTAATGCGCTGCAATGACATTCTGTAGCGGTTTTATGACCGATATGGTAGATTAAAGAATGTGCTAGTTTTAGCAATGATTATAATTGATGCTAAGTTACAGATTTGCACCAGTTAAAATCACTGCTAATATCTAGTTTTGACAGCAGTTTTCAAACATCCCATAACAAGTACTGCGAAAAATCATGTTTTTTAGAAGTGGCCGGAGCAATAATTTTTATCTACGGTGGCACAAATTTCTGATTTAGAGGACATTTTTTCTTCTTTTCTCTCTTTTTCTTTTTTTCTTTTTTCCTCTTTAAATAATATAAAAGTCAAATACTCAATAGTTTGAGCTTTCCTATTTGACAGACAATATTGCAATTTTGCCCTATACCTTAAATTTTAATTATGATTGATCAACCAATTATGACCATGCTTTGAGTTGGCCATAATCATCATTATGAAAGCGATACATAGTTGTTTTGCAATCTATTAATAATTAAAAATTACAATATTTTAGTGTTAGCTTCACTTTCTTTGTTTAATAATACATTGAATGTTACATGCAATGCCTAAAAAATTTAAAAATAACAATTTATAGTGCCTAATCAAACAACTTTAAACTAATCTATAACCAACATGCTTAACACCATTGGATAACAAAGCAAGTAGGTTAGTTTGTTTAAGTCATGAAAATATAAAGTTGAACTTGGCATTATTTATATCATTTGGCTATCAGGACAAGAAAAAAATAAGTCATGGAAGTATATATATATATATATATAGTTGATTAAATTGAGTTAAATTGAGAAAAGAAAGTATTCATTATATGTCTCATATCGATCCTTGTTATCTTTGGGTCATTTCAATCTCAAATCTAAACGAATGAGCTAATTATAGGGCAAATCTGATTAAGCTCGAGTCAACTTGGATCTCGGTCTATCTATAAGATAAAATTTTGATCAAAGAAATCCATTTTAGCATGTATGTATTTTATAGGTCAAAATTGAATTAATCAAACTGTTTGATTGTCTCTGTTAGATAATGAAGAGAATGAGCTTCTATTGAATCATGAATTGAGGTCAAGCTGGTATAATATTAAACTATTAATAATTAAGTTTATTGTGTATCATAATATTCGTAGTGGTAAAACCCAAGAGTTTATTAACTTAGTCTTGTACAAAGATTTAATAAATATAAATATGAAAGTTATCACAAAAGACACCCGAGTTTTTGTCATTCTTACAATATAATGATGCACTTATCTGTGATTGGGAAAGATTGATAAAATATAATAAACATAAGTTGTGTCTAATGAATTGCATGATGGAAGTTAAAAAAGTCCTACAACATAGGAGTTGTCTCATAAAGAGTATTTGTTGTATATTTTGTCTACTCATTTGAGGAGGGAAAAACATATACCAAAGAATCCAGCATAAATTTTATTTTTTTACTGATGTCGAGAGTTAGAGTTATTGTTGATGGTATGTAGGGGTGTAAATGAGTCAAGCCTAGGTCGAGTCATCCCTAACATGAGCTTGATTAATTAATTGAGTTCAAGCCGACTGCAAAAGTGAGAAAATGAATATAAATTAAATAATTAATATAATACATTTATTAAAAGAATGAGAAATAAAAGGATAAATAATAAAGAAATACTTGAAATAATAATGTGAGATATAATTTTTAAATATTTATAATAGATTTACACTTGAATTTCATAATTCTAATATATTTTTAAGAGTTTTTTAAGGTATTATTTTTTAAAAGAGCAAGTTAACTAGTTAATGAGTTGAGTCGGGACTGGCTCAAGCTTGGCTTGTTCTCTCATCAAGCTCTCTTGCAAACCATTTATCTAGCATGCTCGAGTTAGCTCATTACTTAGCTTGGCTCACCAACACCCCTAATGGAATGCATCGATCTTTTAAGCTATGGAGTATGTTGAAATTATTAGAAATGGTTGGTGTACCTAGACGATAACGACAAGAGGATTGTATGTCAGAGAATCATAGTTAGACAATAGTGGTTAAAGGATCATAGTCGAGAAAAGGATGTCATAGGATCATAGATGGTCAACAATGGTTGGAGGGAAATAGTTGTGCGAAGGTGGTCAGTGGATTTTGATCGAGTGATGGTGTTTAGCAGAGAATAGTCGGGCAACGAGTGACAAAGGACCGTAGTTGGGTGGAAGTGATCAGAGGACTATAGTTTGGTGATGTTTGTTAGAGGATTATAGTTGGCCAGAGAAGTTAGAGGGCTCCAGTCATGCAATTAAGTAGAACAACAATGGGCAAGGCATCATAATCAGACAATAAAGATTAGAAATAGTCGAGCAATAGTGATTGTAGGACCATGATAGGAACATAGTATAGTGAAGGTAGTCGATGGATCGTATCGAGGTGATCATAATGAGAATGTTGTCGGACAATAGTGGTTAAAGAATATTAATCAGGGGAAAGTAGTTGGAGGATTATAGTTGGGTCACAGTGGTCAGAGGATTATAGATAGGCGATGATAATTGGAGGATCATAGTTTTGCAATTATGGTCAAAGGATCATACCTGAGCGGTGTGGTTAGAGGATTGTAGAAAAGCCTAAGTGATAGGAGGATCATTGTTAGACAATGGTGGTTGGATGACCTTAATCATGCAATAAAGGTTAGGAGATTGTAGTCATGCAACGATGATAAAAAGAAAGTAGGTTGGGTGGTGGTTTGACAACAACTGCCGAGCGGTATGTCAAATAGTGGGTCGGTGATGCTACTCATCCTTATAATATTTGACCTTCCTTGAATCTCTAGCCAAAGTTCAAGCTCTAGCTCTCCCCTCATGTAGAGAATGGAGGTTTATTTATAAATTTTAGAGAGCGACATGCCTCGAGAATTTATTTGGGGATGAGGAGTAAACACCACATTAACGAAACAAGCAAGAAAGTAAAAGCTGTGAAAAAAATAAATGACAACATGATTTAACATGGAAATACCCAAAATAGAGAAAAAATCACTGCGTCACACCACACAAAAAATTTCACTATAAAAATTGAGAGAAATAAATACATATCTCTCTTATTTCTTACTCTCTCCTTGCTTCTCTTCTCACATACACCATTCTCAATATCTTTCTCCTCAAAATACAAGAGACAACCAATTCAATAACCCAAGGGACACAACCCTTCAGAAAAATGAGAAAGAAAATAGTGCAGTCTTTCTCGCAATGCTACAGCTCTCAAACCTTCATCTTCATCCACTGCGGTGTCGTATCTAGACCATTACAGTGCACCGCTCTCTATCGTTCAACGTTGGGGAGCTCGAAAACACAGTGCTGACGCGCTTTGGTACATATCATCGAAGTGTTTTATGGGGAAAATTTTTTTGGGTGCTTTTTCTAAGGCAACAGAATAACCTGATTGATTAACACAATCAGATTCTACACATAACACTCTATTGCTTATCAATACATAAAAATAAATAACTTGTTATTATTTTCTATTACTGATGTGGCATGGTGTAATTGAGCATTTGTCTTATTATCCTCTATATATAGATAATGTTGTCTTGTATCGGAGATATGAAATCAATATAATTCTTTTCTTTTGTTACGTCTATGTCCTTCGTCTTTCCTATGTTTTCTTTCATTTCTTAAGTTTCTTCATGCTATCAAGAGCAGGTCGTGAGGAGTTGCGATCATGGCGAACTCGGCTTCTTCGCGCCTAAGCGAGAGCATGGATCTGGCTTTTCTTGAAGAATCTGCCATCTCACCCAATCTGAAATTCGTCATTTCTAACATCAAGAACCTTGTTCTGAATCAGCTCAATCTCGAAAACTATAAAGTTTGGCGATCACAAATCCTAAAAAATTTCGTGCAAACGATTTTGATAAGTATCTTGATCCCTCTTCCTCCTCTCCCTCTCAAACGATCCAAGATTCGTATGGCACCCTTCAACCGAATCCTTCATTCATTTAATGGACACTCACCGACCAAAACTTGTACGTCTACCTACCTATGTTCCACCATTTCACTTCCTTACGCTGTGAATCTTGACTCCACATCAGTAATTTGGTCTATGCTTAAACAACTTTTTCAATCCACAAACCGGTCCAAAGTCACTCAACTCAAAAATATTCTTCACAATATTTCTCTCAAGAACATGACCATGACCCAATATCTGTCTGAAATCAAGATTCTGGTTGATCAAATCGAGGCGGCTAGTTCCGTTGTCGACAATGAGGATATCATCTTGTATATTCTCAATGGATTACCCACCTCATACCAATCTTTTAAACCCGCCATTCACACTATGCTCACCCCTATTAACCTGGATCACCTCTACCCACTTCTTCTCAGGGAGGAGATTAATCTTTCCTCATATGCTGCTCGAAATCACTCTATCAACGACCCCAACCTCGCCTTAATTATACTCATCTCGCGGTCATGGCAGATGAAATAAAGGTAAACAATTTGTTTCTACAGAGAATGCGACCAGGACATCCAGCAATTCTGCAACCGTATGCCAAATATGCCTCAAGAAAGGTCACTCGGCATCTGATTGCTGGCACCGTCTCAATGCAAATTACATTCCCTCAACTTCAAATCAGTCAAACTGTGCTATGGTAGCTGCATCTGACACCTCTCACACCAACTGGTATCTTGACTCGGGAGCAACGTCGCGCATTACAAATTCCTCAACAACTTATCCATCTCAACACCATATCAAGGGTCTGATGGCATTACCATTGGAGATGGATGATCTGTTAGCATAGCAAACTCTGGAGCCAATTTACTACTGACCCCATCTCATAAGCTGCAATTATCACAAATTTTTCATACACCGTCATTGTAGTATAATCTTTTTTTCTATTTCGCAACTAACCAAAGATAATGATATTTCAATTATTTTAATCCTTTCGATTTTATGTTTAAGGATTTGAAGACTTAGCAAGTTCTTCTTTAAGGACCCTTCCATAATGGGTTGTATCCCATTCGGGACTACTCCTCCCTACCACCAACCAAAGGCTTTCTCTGCCACTCAGAATAACTCTACTCCTTGGCATCAAAGGCTTGGCACCCGCATGAAAGGATTTTAAAAACTATTCAAGATGTAATTCACATCTTAATATCAAAGAAAATATATCTTCTTATGTTTCTTGTAAAGAATCAAAATGTCACAAAATAGCATTTGAAAAATCTGTAAATCATCAAACTACTACTCTTGTTCTTATTCATTCGGACATTTGGGGAATGTCCCCTGTTAGTTCCGTTCAAGGCTATCGATATTATGTTTTATTTGTTGACAATTTTTCCCTTTTTTTTTTTGGATTTTTCCTATGCGTCATAAGTCTGAGGTGTTTGATATATTTATTATGTTTAAAAAACAAATCGAAACTTATACCTCTCACTCTATCAAAGTGCTTTGTACCGATGGTGGCACTGAATACCTTAACAATGCTTTCAAAACATATCTCAAAACCCACAGAATAAACCATCAAATCTCTTGTCCTTACAATCCTCAACAAAATGGTGTAGCTGAACGTAAGCATATGCATATCATTGAAACCTGTAGAACGCTCTTACACACTGCTTATGTTCCCTATATTCATTGGTCAGAAGCCGTCTTAACATCAGTTTACTTAATCAATAAGATGCATTCTATCACCACCAAAAACATATCTCCCTTTAAACTTTTTCATAATGTAAAACTGACTATAGTCATTTGCGTACTTTCGGCTGCGAATGTTTTCCTCTTCTACCTTCCCACACCCGTCACAAATTTTAGCCTAAATCTAAATCCTATGTTTTTCTTGGTTACTCTGACGCGTACAAAGCATATAAATATCTTGATACTACTACTAAAAGATCTATATATCTAGACATACTACTTTTAATGAACACTCTTTTCCATTCAAAAATATTCCTTCATCCTCTAGCAAACCTCAATCCGAGATCTCACCACTCTTTCTTCAACCTATATTTGTCTCGATTTGCACTACTAATGAATATCAGTTCACTCCTAATTCATCTAATGACCCTTCTAACACCAATCTCCAGCAGCCTTCTTATTCTAATCCTACTATCAATTCGCTTGCGCCCACCAATCAGGTTCCCTCCTCAACCCACCATTCTATGGTCACTCACTCAAAGACCAAAAATCTCAAACCTCGCATGCGCTTAAATCTTTTTCATATTAATATTGTGCAAGATTCTCCTACAGCTCCAACCTCTTATACTGAGGCAATCAAACATCATGAATGGAGACAAGCAATGGCCACGGAATTCTTAGCACTTCAAAAGCAAGGCACTTAGAGTTTGGTTCAACCACCAAAGAACACCTCTATCTTAGGTTGTAAATGGATTTACAAAATCAAAACTCATGCTAACAATACAATTGTTAAATACAAAACTAGACTTGTTGCTCAGGGCAACAATCAAGAATACATATTAGATTATACAAAAACATTCAGCCCCGTCGCCAAACTACCAATAATTCGCATCCTTCTGACTATAGCTCTTCACAATGATTGGCAAGTTAATCAGTTGGACGTCGCCAATGCATTCCTACATGGAAACATATCTGAAACTATTTACATGGCCCAACCAAAAGGCTTCGAAGATTCCACTAATCCTGAATATGTGTGTCATCTTCATAAAGCTATATACGATCTGAAGCAAGCTCGCATGCAGTGGTATAACACGTTCACATCATATCTACTTTCTATTGGATTTGTCCACAGCAATGCCGATCCATCTCTGCTAATTCTTCTTCATCACAAGCAAACACAAATCTATATTCTTATGTATGTGGACAATATCCTTATTACGGGGAATAATCAAAAGGAAATATCCATCATCATCGACAAACTAAGCAATAAATTTACTATGAAACATCTCGGCAAGGTTCATGAATTTCTTGGGATCAATATAGATTACATCAACCATTCTTACTTTCTCTCACAGCCAAAATATGCATTGCCTCTTTTGCAATTAGCTTAGTTACCTATTTGCAATTCTCTTGCCAACCCGACTTGCACGAAGCTTCCAACTACCCTTCCAAATGATCCGATCTTGTCTGATCCGTAACTTTATAGACGCTTAACAGGAATGTTACAATATCTTACATTGACTCGTTCGGATATAACATACAGTTTCAATCAGCTCTCTCAACATATTCATCATCCACTCCCTCAATACATCTATCTGCTGAAACGTCTCCTTCGCTACGTCAAAGGTACGTTAGATTTTGGTATACCAATAACTAAATCTATCATGGTTCTAAAATCTTTTTTAGATGCCGATTGGGCTGGTGATCATGTATCTCGCAAATCTACATTTGGATATTGTTCATTCTTAGGCAACTCAATTATCTCGTAGATTGTTAAAAAGTAACACATTGTTGCCAGATCATCAACATAATCTGTATACAGAACATTGGCGTCTCTTACTTCCTTGGCTTCGTCATCTCCTTCAAGATTTCAACATACATCAAGACCAACCTACAGACATGTATTGTGATAACACATCGGCAATTGCTTTAGCTAATAACCCTGTGTTTTACACGAGAACTAAGCACATTAAGATATATCAAAAATTTATAAGGGACCACATTCACAACAACAACAACGTCTGTCTGCTACCGATCAATACAATTGATCAAACTGCTGATATATTTACCAAGTCCCTTTCAACACCAAGGTTCCTCAATTTACGGCACAATTTGACTGTCATACAACACCCATTAGTTTGTGATGGCGTATTAGTACATAAAAATAATTAACTTCTTATTATTTTTTATTGTTGATGTTGCATGGTGTAATTGAGCATTTGCCTTATCATCCTCTATATATAGATAGTGTTGTCTTGTATCTCGGATATGAAATAAATATATTTCTTTTCTTTTATTATGTCTCTGTCCTTCGTCTTTCCTCTATTTTCTTTCGTTTCTTCAATTTCTTCATTAATAATATTGAAATTAAGTGACCTTTGGCTCATTCGATTTGTTTCATTGAAACCCTCAATTTGATTATAAGTATGCAAGATAAGGAGCGTCTAATTAAAGCCCTAAAATTTTCAATTCTACTTCAAGCATTTGATCTAGGCTCATTCAAATTTGGATTGAACATCTTTTGATATTTTTTGATTTGCCTTATTGAAACACTCCATTTGACTATAAATTTGTTGAAATCAGTATTTGAATGTTTCTGAATTTAGTTTCGTAAATTTCTAATTTAAATATACCTCAAGATTTATACTCACATCAAGATGATTATTGATGACTTAGAAATTTTAAATCTATATAGTAAAAATTAATAATTAATGGCACTTTTTGGTAGCTTAAGCTTATTTTAAATATTTAAAATTAAAAGGAAAAAAAAAAACGTTTTAAGGTGACTAGTAGATATTTGGATGACTTGGCCATAAACAGTAACAATCTCAGTTATCGAATATATATATATTCAATTTAAATCTTTACAGTCACCTTACAAATGTGATTGGGCCTCCATGCTGGTCTATGTCTGGCCCAATTCCACCGAACTTTGGACCTTTTAGGTTCCGGCCTAGTATGATGGGTGACCAGCATGGGAGCTGATTTTGTGCGTTATTTATCAACTTTTATATTGACTTTATTTCAGCATAGTTTGAACAGAACTTGATCGTTTGCAAATATATTTTAATTTAATGATTTGTAATGTAAATTTTAAAGTAAACCTTTTTAATATCGTTAGGCTATTATGATTCAGTTTGAATTTGATGAATTCAAAGTACACTATCTCTTCTCATGTCATATTGTGTTGTTCATGCACCCTCTCTCATCTTCACATTTGTCAAGACATTCTTCGTATCACTATCAAAATACGTCTTCAGGATATCGCCTTGTGAAGAGAAATTGTTATGTGTGGACACCGGACGATTCGGAGGCCAATCAAAATGTGTCACGTCGCTCAATACATAGCAGTAACCAGCACCAATACCGAGCAAAAAAATGACGTGATGCATTATAGTTGGCCTCCGAACGTTTTCCGGTGTACACACAGAATAATTTTTCCCTTGTGAAACCTCACCTCCTCTCGTCTTCGCATCCATCAATAGTGTCCGTTGAGACTGCACATTATCTCGCCTTTATGTGACCTCCCCTGCATCTTTTGGCATCTTTGACGAGACTGCCTCCGTCAGTCATCACTCAGCCTCTATCTTGCATACCATAATTTAATTTTTTTTTTTTTTAGTATTTCCTATCAAACACACACAAAAATGATAGCATGAATTACACATATGTTACATCTATTTTACACAACATTTAAAATACTTATGAATTATAAATGCTTACAAACAAATTGCCCATAAATCACTTCTCATTGGTCATAGAAATAAAATAATTAAAATTTAACAAATTCAAATTTTTATTTTTTTTATAAAATTACAATTCCTTTATCAATAATTTTTTAATTGTTGAGCATGCCGGTTGAATTTGAAAGCATACTTTTTTCTACTTTTTATATACGTTACATAAAATTACTTTTTTAACAAAATGAATTTAATAATTATTGAATTTATTTTGATATTATCATGATGTATGACTAGTCAATCAAAACATTTCTCTCAGAACAAGTCACATTAATTTAAAACCTATCTAAACTAAATTTTTGATAAATTTTATTTATTGATGGGTTCGATTAAGGGTGTAAGTAAGTCAAGTTGACTGGTGAGCCAGTTTGGGCTTAGGTCAATAAATGGTTTGTAAGTCGAGCTAAATGAGCGAACTAATCAAATTTGAGCTAGCTCCAACTTGAATCTTTAACTCAAGAGCCAAATTGTTTAAAATATATTATTATAAAATACACTCAAAGTATATTAGTATGTTGGAGTTTAAGAATAAAGTTGTTAAACCGGCATACTTTTATCAATAATTATTTTTGTTATTTTTTTTCTTTTAATTTGTTATTCTTTTTACCATTTTATTATTTTAATTGTTTGAATCATAAATATTTTCTCTTTCATTATAAATGAGTCTTGGTGAGCCAACCCGAACCCGTAAAATTAAACTCGAGCTCGAGCTCAAGCTCGAACTCGATCATCTAATTAATCAAGCTCAACCCAACAGTGTCATTATTTTTTTTTTAATTTGTCATTCTTTTTGCCATTTTTTTTATATTAATTGCTTGAATCATAATAAATGATATGCTCGTCAGCTGACTCGGACCCGTAAAATTAAACTCGATCTCAAGCTTAGGCTCAAACTCATATAATTAATGAAGCTCAAGCTCGAACAAATCTAACTAATGTATTTCTTGTTGTATTAAATTAAATAAGTAAATAAAATAAATTTTAAAATAACTAAATCTTATACCTGAAATCAATGCAAGACAAAAGAGAAACAATATACTGTAACTTCTGTAAGGAAGTCAATAAATAAATATATGCTATATGTATTGATCACCTGTGCCAATTGATCAGTCATATTAAAACATCATATCTCATTCTGACAGTCAATCAATCATTATATCTTTATCATTCAATCAGTTTCATACATTCATATCATTCAATCATTTTCGATAATCTCTCAATGATACAATAATATCAATACGCTTATTTAATAACGATAAGCAATAATAATAATTAGTATCAAGATTATCAATGAGATAGATAAGATTCTAGAGGTCACCCCTATAAGTTCAAGTGGTGCCTCCAATCACGTAGCTCTTTGTCTTATTTATCACTTAGTTCACATCTTCTGTCTGATATATATCTCTAATAACACGCTCTCAATCTCATGCTCATTTTCATTCACATCAATCATTTTAGTTTATATCACATTTCAGTATTTTCATGTCACATCACAAATACATTACTTTTCAATCCATTTCATTACGTTTTTTCCTCACTCATTTTACTCAGAAATTTCTATGCACATATTTAACCAATGAAAATACAAGAAAATTATATAAATCATTCAAAAGATGAAATTTATAATATATCAAAAGTTATGCAGTGGAAGATCACGAAATCAAGTGATAATATATTTTAATTAGATTTAAGATAAATAAATATGTAGAAATCAAATCCACTGAAGACAGATAAAAATGTAATTACTTAAGAATACCTTTTAGAATACAATTGACGGACAGAAAAGCGTCGGAGAGCTTCCTCTATCTTCTTCTTTCTTCTCTTCCTCCCCCCTTCTCTTCCTCTCTTCCTTTTCCTTCCCGGTCAAGCCACGCAAAAAAGAGCAGAGGGGTGACAGTGGCAGGGATATATATATATAGCCACGAATACCTTTTAGAATAGTGGCCTAATGTCGCAACACTGCATGTTAAATCCTGTTGACTTCAATGAAAATCCCTATAATTTTGTGTAAATCTTGCTTAGATGTGCTTTCGGTGCTGTTCATGTCTCCTCCCAAAAGTCCTGCTCAAATCCCATGATTGCCTGCTCTGGTTTCTTCATTAAAAGGAAATCGAACAAGAAATCGTTTGTTTATTCTTCTCGAACATTTCTTCCGATCCCACGAGCCATCCACCTTCTTCCTTCTATCCAACCTCCCAACCAATCTCTCACATAGCCACGAATTCTTCAGCAGGAACCCCTCACCCGATCGAACCAGACCCGACAAGCCCAATCTTGTTCCCGTCCACACGCCCTCCGATTTGAACCCCCTCGTGGCCGCAGACCTTAGCACCAAACCCACGACACCTCCCTGGCCTGTCGGTCAAACTCCACAACCGCAAGCCATATTCAATCCGATGTTGCCTCTTCCCGTCAACCTGAATCTGTCTTGATCAAAGCCCCGAAGCTAATCCATCTTCCTCCACATTAACTACAGCAGAAAGAGCATTCCACCTATTCCCTACTCTCAGCACCTTCAGTCGATCCGACCATTCAAGCCTCCAAACCCTTTGTTAGCTAAGTTAGATTTAAATTTATCCCATTTAAAAATATATATCCCATGTAAACAAGGTACCCTTTAACGAAGCGACACATGGTTGTCGACAAGGATCCATCTATCCGGTTGGGTCGACTACCTCCTCAAACTAAGTAGACCAAGGATTATGATGACCCGGGATAATGGAACCATGGGGATCTTGATCGGGTTCATCATCACTCCCCCACCATCCACTTTAAGTGCAAGATGGTGAGTAACTAATTTTAAATATCAAATTTTAAAAAATTAAATAATGATGCTACTATACGTCGGATATTACTTATATGTTTAACGACTAGCCATGATCAAAAGTTCTTTCTCGTTACTGGGAGGAGTAATTAACTAAAGAGGAAACTGGAACTCATATCATAAAACCCTCACAAAATAAGGACAAAATCTCTAAGCAATGTCTTAATTAAAACCAAAATTGCCTTATGAAAATTTACCTCGGAACCTACTTGTTAAAAATCTCTCATATGACTCTAAAAAGAGAGAAAGGGGCCACAAAAAGCCTGGGGCATTTAGATCTCACATATTTATGGCGACTCCATTAAGGATGGTTTCTCTATTCATTTTTTGGCTAGTCGCACCACAGAAAAATCATTCATTATCGAGTGATTTTTCCAGTGAAAATGGGCACTTTTACAGCATAATTTTAGTGTTTCGGCAAATTTTTTTCAACCGGTATACGTCACGTATGAAACGTAATACGTCAACGCTTTTTCAACCAAAAATTTTTTTTGGTGGTTTTCAATTTTGGTTGTGGTGACAGTCATAGAGGCGGCTTCAGCAGAATACCTACCATAAATTTTGGGTGGCATTACTCGCAGTTTGACCGCAAGTATTTTCTGGCGGTTTAACAACCAATAATTTTTTACGGATGGGTCGCTAGAAAATCATCATAAGTTTCTAACAATTTATTTATTATTTCAGCGGCTTCTAATGTCATCTGATATCGGAGTTTCCGATGGTTTGGAGGCTAGCAGGCCGCATGAAACCTGTAGCAAGGTAAAAAAAATTGTCAGCCTCTTTATTATCCACAAACACCTCCACATGTGATACATGCAATAAATGCATAATATAAACAAAATAAAATGGACTAACACACAATATTCACAATTAACACATACTAAAAGTGTTGAAAACATAAAGCTTAAAACAAACAAACTTTAAAACATAAGTCTAACAATACGAAAACATAAAGTTCAACATAATCAACCCTTAAAATATAAAGTTCAACTACAATAAAGAGATCACATCAATATATTTTTAAAGAAAAGCTTGTTCTTCAAAGTCCAAAAACAACTTCAACATTAACTTAAATCTAATCATCTTTCATGTCCTAGCTACCCTATGATTTATACACATGCTCCTGATCCTTTTTCTTCTGATTTTTGGCTTGATATGATCACAGCATCGCCTCCATCTCAGTCAGAATATGTCTCATCTTCTCTATCTCTTTTGTCAGAGCATCAACCCTATGGCTGACAATTTTTTCTACTCAATTAACATTATAAAATGTCGAGGTAGATGTACTGCTCTTAATAGCCTATCTAAGCAAACTTAAGCCATAAACCCTCCCCTTCTATCTCTAACAGCTTGTGACCACATGTGGTACTCACAGTACTGAGTCAATCATGAAGATGATCCCTCACTAGTAGACAGTTGACCCTCCCGAATTTATATGAAATCATCCTACGAGAATAAATCCCTAAAAATATATTTTTATTTATTTATTTGTTATTACTAAAAAAATGATATTCATGTGAGCTTTCTCTCGTATTATCATCAACTCACTATTGATCAATTTGATGTTGGTGAATCCTTGCATGCAACTTTAATGATGTTGGCTCCCGACCAAGATATTATTTCTACAAATAGAGATCATAGTTAAAATAATGTATATATATTTATGAAATTAATTAAAATATTTTTTACAAGTCGTCGTCTATGCTCAATATAAGGGACTAAATCACTCATATGAAGAGAGCTTTCTAAACCCTTATAGTTAGATGTTCTATTTCACTTATTACGCTCTCTCAATTTGACGAACTCATGACTTACCCAAGCTCTAGTCAAATCAGCTCACACTCCCTTGTCGTCAATCCATAATGGACGCTCTCCAAACTTAATCTTATATCCCATTTAAGATAATAATCATGAATAAATAGTGATTTGATGAATGTCTTAAAATTTATAACTTTCACAACCTAAGGGAACATTATTAATGCCTACCCAAGACATGCAAGATGGTGAGCTATGCAATACGACAAACTACATGAGATGATGAGTTGACTATGTGTAGGGTTGTCAATTTCGGGTCACAGGTCGGGTTCGAGTCAAACCCGAAATTGACCCAGCACTATTCCGGTCAACCCGAACCCGACCCATTTTTGAAAATGGGCCAGTTTTTCGGACCCGAACTAAATCCTCTTTGAGTCCAGGTCAACCTGACACGACCCGAATAACCCAAACTTGTGAAAAAATTGCTAGTTTTCGGGTTAAAAATGGGTCAAACTCCGTTTTTCAGGTCGAAAACGAGTTAATCTCAGGTTTCCTAGTAAAAACGAGTTTTCGGGGTAAAAAACATGTCACTTTCGGGTCAAAGTCAAAGGGATAACCAGAACTTGACCCAATTTTTGAAACGGGTCAAATTGTTGAACCCGAATCTGACCCGTTTCGGATACAGGTTGACCCTCACCCGAAATTTTTGGGTCGGGTTCGAGTCCGATTTTCGGGTCATGTCAAATATTGACACCTCTAACTTTGTGTGAAAGAGGTGAGATGATGAATTATATGATGGCGCACTACTATAGGCATGTGGATGTAACAAAACTAGTTGCACGACATGTTGGGCTTTAGGCTAGCAAATCAGTGTTAAGCTAGTGAGTAAGCATGGACTAACAAGTAAGCTACGTGATGGGACATTACGTTAGGTCAACATGGCAATGGGTGTAGATTTGCATGAAGGTGTTAGGATAGCTTTTGAGTGTTAAGTTAGTGTGTAAGCATGAAATATTCGAGTAAGCTATATGATAAGACATTATGTTAGACACAACTTCCCTTGGCCTATTGGTTGAGAGTTTAGGCTTCAAACTAAGAGGTCCAAGGTTCGAGTCCATGTGTATGCGTTGTGTGTGTGAGTTTGCCTTAAATGGCCTAAATGTCCCAAAAAAAAAAAAAAAGACATTATGTTAGGTCGACAAGGCAATGGTTGTGCGGTCTACGACTTCATGTACGAGGAATTCACATGACACATTTATTGGGGAGAAGAAAAAAAATGGCGATAAACCACTAGTTCATTTCTTTTATGAAGAGCAATCCTGAATCTTGAATAGGCTCTTTGATTTTTGGCGATTGTGCATGAGTTAGTTGAATATTATATTAGATTATTAGATTTCTTTTGTTCGCGAACCATGATAACATGAGATGATTAAAAAAAATTTATTGTTTGAGGAAAAATTTCTCCAAATGATTTAAATTTATAAGAAATAAAGAGAGAGAATGAACTATATATATATATATATATATATATATATATATATATATATATATATATATATATATATATAACTCTGCAATCTATATTGAGATTTAATTTGAGACGGTTTTTTTATTATTTCTTTGAGCAATTTTTTAGTGTAAAAAATTTATGCTAAAAAGCTACTTAAATAAGCAGCAAGAAATAGTTTCAAATAAAACTTAAATGTTTGATTTATTATTTATTAATAAATTAGAATTCTGTTCTCGAAGGTTAAGAATCAAAACAACGAGACATAAAATTGAAAATAGATCATTATTAAGTAATAATTATTTTTTTGGGAAAAATATTAATTAATAAATAAAATATAAAAATTAAAATGTCAGAATTAGAAATATTGCACGTTAAATTCATCCGCATGTCAACAAGTACCGGAATGTAGTCGCCAGGTGGACTGATTAAGTGGACCCCGCAACAATAGCGACGGAGACTACAGGCCGAAAGAAATCCACGAACTTCGGCTTTTTACCGCGAGCAATCCCGATCGATCGACGCTTCCCAATTTAAAATCCCGCATCAAATCACAGACCGATCAAGAGAGAGAAACCGCGAGATCACAAAGCTACAGCGGATTGAGAGAGAGAAGCAGATCGGGCTTCGTGCAATAAGTCTAGACTCGGCTGCAGTAGTCGCAATGGATCGGATCAGCAAAAGCAAGACGGAAGAAAAGGATTCGCCTTCGCCCAAAAAAAGAAAAAAAAAATCAAAACTCGAAAAAAAATAGAAAACCGAAGCCCAGTTTCAGGTTTTTTAACGATTTCGCGTTCCCCACCTACGACAAAATTCTACCTTTATTTGTTAATTCGTTGTTTTAATTTCTCTGTTCCAGCCTCCGTACAGCAACCGATCGTCAGTATTTTTGATGTTTCCATAATTTGAATTTTTCCCCTTTGATAATTTTTGGATTGAGAGTTTTTTAGCCTGTCCTTCTAATCATTGCTAACTGAATCGTGAGGTGTCTTCCGTCCGCAATCTCCTCTTCGTCGCTCTCTTGCCATTTGTTTGATTTTTAATGATTTTCGGAGTTTCGGATTCTTTTGAGGTTTTCGTTTTCTTTTCTTTGGGTTTGGTTTTAATTTCCACTTTCGTCAATCGATAGTTTTTTTTCCCTTTTTTTTATTTGGTTGGTTTTGTAATTCAAGTCATTTACCTTTTTTTTTGTGTTTTGACTACGCGTGTGAGCCTAGAAAGCCTGATGGGCTCAATTGATGTAGTTGTCTGCCCTTTTAATGTGCTTTCTATCTTTTTTTTGTTAATTGTTGTGAATCTTCTTAAGGAGAGGTCGGTCTAGGGTTTGTTTCCGCTATTTTCCTACTTTACTCTTTTCCCATCCCCTTCACTCACCTCATCTGGGCGGCGGTTTCCGTGTACGGGGAGCTATTGTGGTGGATTTCTAGTGCTGTTCGGTGATTTCCATTGTTTCTCCCATAACAATCGTCGATTCGTCGCCGTTTCGTCATCTTGGTAAGTATTCTCTTCCGATTTGAGGCGTTTTATGTGATCCTTCATACTCGATTTTTTAGGGTGTATTTGATTCAAATGGTCTAGGAATTTGGTTAGATTTCAAAAAATCTAAGTGCCTTCGATTTCTAACTCAACCAATTTTGGTGCAGTTGATGTGGTTGCTGTGAAAATGTTAGCTGATTTTGCGGTTTGATGAGAGTGAAGACTGAAGGGATGATATAGCACTCTGTGCTTCCTCTGACAATGTCTCATTTACAAGGTCTCGTGAAACAACACTGCACGCTCCTCGCCGTTTTATGCGGGAAAGTTGCAGGTAGGCAGAAGGCGGAGACCAGGCGTAGGGCTACTTATCCCTTTCCAGAGCTTGTTTCGGCTGGCCGCTTGGAGGTTGAGTTTGCCTTTTCTTTTACTAAAAAAACAAACTTGGATTTCAGATTTGCTTTGCTCTTTTGTTTGTTTATCTGAGTATTATAAATTATTAGGTATAAAATGCCAATTTTTACTCTGTTTTGATTATAATCTTTCGGATGCCTGAATGCAGGTTCATACACTAACTAACCCTACATTTGATAGCTTTCGGGCAACTCAGAGAGCTTTGGAACCCAGTATATTGTACTTTCAAGGGGAGCAGCTTGAAAATGAGGAAGAGATTGGCTCGATGGTCTGGGAAACTGCTGACGTTTCAGAACCCCAGACCCTCTGTTCACTTCTCTCTCCTCCTTTACCTACTATTGTAAGCTTCAAAATTTTGGAATTTTTTGTTGTTTTCTGTGCTTGAGTGAGTGTTGTGGTTTTGGGTATTTATCAGGGGCGGAACCAGACCTAATTTTTCAGGGGGGCAAACTTATAAGGCATATATGTCGGGGGTCAGGTCACAGGGTCAAGGGCAGCGCCCCTACGGGGGTTTCCAGGGGCAATGCCCCTGGAACAAATTTTGGTTTGAAGGATATTTTTGGAATTCAATGATGAATTCTCTTTATTATTTATTGGGGGCAATTAACTAAAGACTATAGTATTTTAAAATTTTTTTTTTTTTTTGGGGGGGGGGGGGGGGCAATTGCCTAAAAACTCTTGTTATAAAAACTAAAAAATTAATGAAAAGAGATAAAATACCTGAAAAACCGTATAAAAAAAATTAAAAACAATTTTTGAGGGGGGGCAATTGACCCCAATGGGGTTCCGCCCCTAGTATTTATGGAAGTCCAATGTTTTTTTTTTTTTTTGTATTCTTTGGATGATGAAAATATGAATATATAGCTTGATGGTTTACTATTTCATTTGCCTTGTCTTTGTGTACCAGTGCTAAAGAAGATATATAGTTGATGTGTCGCACATTAAAATTATGGGAGAGAGTAATCGAGCATAGGTTACGACATAATATTAATGTTTCTCAAAATTAGTTTGGATTCATGCTGGGAGCTTCTACTATTGAAGCTATACATTTGTTGAGAGGTTTGATGGAGAAATATAGATTAATGACAATTTGCATATGATATTTATTGATTTAGACATAACATATGATAAAGTTCCAAGAGAAGTGCTCTGGATAATTATAGAAAAGAAAGGAATTAATAATACTTATATTCAAGTTATTTAGGATTTGTATACAGGAGTTTTTACTTGTGTTCAAATTCAATGTGGTTTGACCAAATATTTTCTTATTTCGGTTGGATTACATGAAGGATCAACTTTAAGCATATATCTTTTTTCTTTAGTCATGGATGCTCTTACTAGACATTTGCAAGAGGATGTACCCTAGTGTATGTTTTTTGCTGATGATATTCTTCTAGTTGATAGGACTAGATAGGGAGTTAAAGGAAAACTTGAATTATGGAGGCCAATCTTGGAGTCTAAATATTCTCTTATGAGTATATCTAAACCCGAATACATGGAGTGTAATTTAAGTAGTAACAGATCTCGCTGTGAGATTGTGACATTAAGAGATCAAGTTATTAAAAAAACTGCATGTTTTAGATATCTCAGGTCTATTGTTTAAAATGATAATGAAATAAATGGGGATATTATTAGTAGAATTCAAGTTGAATGGTTGAAGTGGAGGAATGCATCAGAGTTGGGTGATAGAAAAGTACCCCTTAAACTAGGGGTATCAATATATGAAACGACTCAAAAATTTGACCCAAAACCGCCTCGAACATTTCAAGTTCGGTTCAATCCATTTAACAAGCGGGTTAGGTTCAAGTTGAATTTTTCCACCCTAGTGATATATCGGGTCGAGTTTGAGTTAACCCACGAACCTGAAAATAATCCTTTTGACCAAAAATTGTGCTCGCCCCCGCGCTCGCGCTAGCACCAGTACTCTCACACGGTGGCTCGCTCGTGGATCGCCCTCGCCCTGCCCTCATGACCTCTTCCTCTCCCTCACTCGCTCGACGCTCACTGCTCTCGCGGGTCGTGTCCGGTCAACCCAGGTTAGGAGCATGTTGAGTTTGGATTTTTGACCTGTTTATCTAATTGGGTTCGGTTCATGTCGGATCAATTGAAGGCGGGTCAATTTTGGGTTGGACCCAAACCCGACCCAAAAAATTCATTTTGACATCCCTATCTCAAACTTAAGGGAATATTTTACAAGATGTTGGTGAGACCTGCAATGCTTTATGGCCCAAAATATTGGCGATTAAAAAAGAAGCATAAAATTAAGTTAAGTGTTATAGAGATGAGGATGCTTAGGTGGACAAATGGCTTACACTTAGAGATAGAATGTGAAATGAGTATATATGTGAAAAGGTTTGAGTAGCTCTAGTGGCAATTAAGATTATCAAGAGTCGTCTTTGATGGTTTGGTCACATAAAACGTAGGCCTTCGGATGATCCGGTTAGGAGAGTATATGTATTAGTTCCGGCCTATGCTAAGAAAGTTAGAGATAGACCTAAAAAGACTTGGTTAGAAAGTATTAGAAAGGATTTTTTATAAAATTTAAATGAAAGTTTGACTCTTAATAGGGCATAATGGAGAAAAATAATCTTTTAGCCAACGCCACATAGTGGTATAAAGGCTTGTTGTTGTTCTCTCTTTACTCAAATAGATTTCATGGCTGATGAAAAATGTGCTATGGAATTGGAGTTTCATCTATAGAAAAATATTTCTTTGGTTGCATGGAATGGTGTTTTGTGGAACATTCTTTAAAGGTTGCACATGTTTCTTAAATTTGTTTACTGTTTGGATTATGTATGGGTTCTCCAACTTTGTACTCTGTTATGTAATTGATTATTGCTTTTTTATTAACAAACTAGATAAAATACCATAAAATTTGCAACAGATTATTCTTTCTAATTGCTATGCATGCATTGATGTTGTTTACTTTATCTTTTGGATGAATTCATAAAGGAAAGCATGAATATTGATGCCTAACAGTTCAGTAATGTATGTGATATTGTGAGATTATTGGTACAGGTTATGTTAAATTTCTTTTTGATTCCGATTTATTTGTCCTTTATGCAGGTCTATTTGGAGGCCCCAAACAGTGAAAAGGTTGCACAGGCAATTCACTCTAAGGTGCATATTTGAGATTTTATGATAAAAACCATGGAGTGCTATTTTGATGTCTTTTCATTTCTTCTCCTTGAATTGCTTAACCTTAATAAAACACAAATTGAAATGTAAGTTAAAGAGCATATTGGATAAGTGGTATGCTACAGGTTTCTCTTCTCTAATTTTGTTTTCTTTTCATTTTTCAAGTGGCATTTGGGCCAAAAAACCTGTTTGGCTTCTATTTCAATGTCATGCTTCCATCACTACAATTGTTGGGAAATAAAGTGGTAGGATATTACCTTATGAGAATTGAACTGTCCTTTTTTTGTGAGTTTTGAATATCTTATTGCTATGATAGTTGCATTAGTGATAGTTTCCTCACAACCAAATGCAAATTTTCTTTTCCCAGGGAATTTCTGTCATATACAGGAAGAATGCACAGTAAACTGATCCACAATATTATATTTTTCTTTAAAAGTTATATTTTACAAGATGGCACTTTTTTCCTTGTTCCAGGGGGTTCCATATGTGATATATTGGAAGAATGCATTTTCATCATACGCAGCTTCTAATTTTCGCCAAGCACTTTTTTCAGTTGTACAAAGGTATCCCTTCTTGCATTGATATTATTAAGGCACTTCCTTGAATATTCATTTTGTTGTAAATTGACATTTTGTTTTGCAGTTCGTGTAGCCATATATGGGATGCTTTTCAACTTGCAAATGCTTCATTCCGGCTTTATTGTCTTAGAAACAACTATGCGTTTCCTGATAACAACCAAAAAGGAAGTAGCAAGCCTGGGCCACGTCTTTTGGGGGATGCTCCAAAGATTGATGTGGCTCCTCCTGAAAGAGAAGTGATTGAAAATGAAAGCCCATCAGATGCTTTTCCATCCCTTAAAATATATGATGAACATATAGACATGAGGTTTCTCATCTGTGGAGTGCCGTGCGCATTGGTGAGTTAGAAGTTGTACGTTTTATTTCTCTTTTTGGCTTCCTCATATAAAAATGCATTGTTTATAGTTCTTTTTCCTACCTTGATTTTTTGTTTCCAGGATGCATTCTTGTTGGGTTCACTAGAAGATGGCCTCAATGCACTCCTAAATATTGAAGTAAGCTGAAAATATTGATGTACCTGGCTAGATTATAATTTTTTTAATGAGCAATAACTTAGTGATTAAATATTAATAAATTCAAGCTATTTGAAGGAACTTTAAGTTATTAATTTATTTTGCAATTTTAATGAATTATGTTTTCATAGCTTACAATAAATTTGGTGGCATTATTATGACTGAATTTTCATACTGAAATATTCATTAAGATGCGTTGAATTTTACCCTACATGACCACCTGCCCCAAAAATGACTAAAAGATGTTTTAAATTTGACTCAATTAATTATCTGCTCATGTTGTTTTCAATTGATCATTAAGTTGATAGAAAGGGTTTGATTCCAATGACAGTTAATCTCAAATCTATCCTGTTATTTAGGGCACTTAAAATTTAGGAAACCTGGTCTAATGCTTTGCATTGACTTTGTTACTTCATTTCCTATATCAGCCTAAGGTTGATTAATGAATCACATCCTAGATGACACTATTCATGGAGGTGCAAGCAATTACCTTCATGACACTGAAACATTGATGTGAAGCACATATTGGCATGTGGTGACAAGGACATTCAAGTGCCCCCTTTCTTATCTATGTACCTAGCCCACATCCTTCCCTCTTAGATCCAACGAATCCATGTTATTGTTGGATGTGATTAGCTATTGTCTCCGCTTATGCTCTAGATTTGATCTTTCTCTCTCTCTCTCAGTCTGCATCCTTCAACACAATATACTAAACTAGACTTTTGAAAGTCGCCAGCGTTAGAATATAATAATTAGCTAACATGAATACATATAAATCATGGATTTGTGATTTTAGTTTATCTAGCATTATGCATGCGAAGGCTAGATGGTATACAAATCATTTATGGAAGTAACCATCTATCAATGAAACTATAATCCATGTAAGATGTTAGAAAATAAAAAACTTCACTTACATTGTTTGTTTGCTAAAGAAACCCTAGAAGTGTATAGTTGCAACTGCTGGGATTGTTCATATCTGCTCCTTGTTCTGATGTCAGATCTACACTTATAATTGTAGTTGCGCTGATGTTCCTCATCCTATGCAAACAATCTTAAACCGGGTCGTTGAAAAGCTGTGAAGGTGGAAATAACTCACTCATGGATGTGGATAGTATGGATGGTTGAATTTGTTAATAATGGAATTTCCCTTCAATTTCTTCATATTTTAAGGGGCTTAGACAGTATCGTTGGTTAGTTTCTTAGGTCACATATATTATTAAATGGCCAAGCACAATTGAGAAAAGTGAACCCTTCTACTTTTACTCTGCTTTCATTCTTTATCCTCCCTCACATACACCCCTGCCACCAGCATGTACATCGTAGACCCAGGTTTAGCATGATTACTTTGTGATCAGGTCGGAATGATTGTTTGGATCACTCGTGTTTTAGTCGATCGAGATTCATTGTAACATTTTGACTCATTTACTAATTGGCTCCAGATTGTATTAAAACTCGATGGGTCAAATGCATTTTAAATTGGATTTGAACCCAATACATTTATTGAAACCAACAGTCCTGATGTCTTGGCCCCAAGGTTTGTTTTTGTATGCTTTAGAGACCACATACTTACGTTTCATTAGGTAATACTTTTCTGGATCTTTGCTTTTGAAAATCTTGGCATCTCACAAATTCTTTTTCTTGCGTAAATTTCTTACTGTAGACTTTTGTTGTATAGGCACGTCTTCCATAGCTTTATGACCATGGGCAACACTCATGCAAAGTGTCTTATCATCTCTATGGGAGCAGTGATTATTTTATTTCTGATCAAAGAACACAACAAAACAACTGTTTAGCATCACTAAATGAAGCCCGGTGAAAATGAAATTTAACCAAAACAAATGAATTAATTATTAGATAATCTTATGAAGTCATATCAATGCATTTTTTTAGCTAAAGAAGGTGGCACTAGACGCTTCACGTGCACTGTGTTGGCATCAAGCTAAACTGTTCATCACTGAAGCAAAATCTCCTAGATTCAGAGGATCCAACTTTTTGATGATTTGCATGCTGATATGAATCTTTATGCTGTCACATTTTGCCAAATGTTTTATCGTTAAACCTTATCTCTTTGTGCATGTATACGAATACTGATGTTTATTTGGTATCACATGCAGATTCGTGGGAGTAAACTACACAACCGAGTCAGGTACATTTTAGGCTGTTTCTGTACTTATTATGCCCGATGGAAATATATATGGTTGAATTGTTTCTTTTTAAATTATTTTTTATCGTTTTGCACTATGTTGGATGATGTATGTTTGCTAGTCATAATCTCAGAATGCACCAGTGACCATATGCTAAGCTATTGATATATTGCTCTGATGCGCATTTTTTTATTGTGAGCCATATCAAGTGAACTTTAAGAAGATTATGATTAGTTTGCATTGAGAATTTATGTTAAAATAAGCTTATGAAGGTGGGAATTCCTCTTATCGTCATAGTAATCAAACTTAAATAATTGTCTCTAAAGCTATTAACACCATTATCACCAAAGAATTGAAAGGAATGTTGGTACCTATTTTGTCAAGATTCAAAGTTTTTACCAGTATTCTTAAAACCGATTCGGACCAGTCGGTTCAACTGGTTTGACTGTGAACCAGTTCAGCTGCCGGTCATGAGAAGTTGAAAAGCCGGATTTGTGTTGAACCGGTTTGAACCGCTGGTTCAACCTGTAAATCGTCGAACTAGCTCCGGTTTGGTTGAACCAACCGGTTCAATAAATAAATTTTTTTTATTTATAAAATTTTTTAATATGAAATTTATTTAATTAATTTTAAATATATTTTTAAAATCATATGTTTATTTAAATACATTTAATCAGAATATAAAACTGCTAGCTTGCCATATCATGCAACTTTACTTTTTATTTGTAGTATGTTCTTTACATTATATAAAAACAACTTAAAATTCCTCTATGATGTGGGATTAAAATCCTGTGAGAATTTTGCACGAGCTTAAACTATCATATTTCTTGGGATATAAATTTGGGTTGAAAATGCATATAATTTATTAAAGTTAGAAATATAATTTTTTATATTATAAAATTTATATATTACATTATTATTTTTGTTAAAATTATATTTATATTTATACAATTACATTATTATTTTTTTTAAGTTTAAGACCTATATATATTCATATTCATGTTCAATTGAGCTTCGTTATAAATTTTATATTGAGCCTTAATGGAGCTTATTCATGAATTTTAATCAAAGTAATTATGTAATTATTACGTAATTTATATTATATTTGATATATCATCAAAAAATTATGTTGATCGGGCACAAAACTCGAAGCAAAACCAAGATTGGAAACTTCAAAAACTAAATCGGAGATCATCTGAACTCCGATTTCAGCAAACTTACAATCGAACTGAACATCTTGGAAATGCAAGCTCAATGACACCAAATTCAACTCAATACAAGCTCAAATGAGACCAAATCGAAGACCCAAAGTGCATTTGGAAGGTTCAATCCATAATTTGGCTTTATCAAACAGTTTTTAAACGTTACATGCTTATAGTCAAATCGAGCGGCTTGACGAGACGAATCCAACAAACCCAAGATCGCCGAATTGTGATATCATTAAGACATTCAAATGCTTAATAAACGGTGTATGATTGAGGGATTCAACATCGACCGTCCATCCAAACCACTCCCAATTTACTCTTGATATTCCTCCTATTTACGAACCATACCACTCTCTGAAAACTATAAATAGACTCCTCATTTCTCATAGAGGGGGGAAAGAAGAGGCCCAAGCAAGAAGAGAAGGAAGAGAGCTCTCTTGCCACCATACTCTTCCTCGACCACCGCCGGACTCCTACCCGACGTCAGATTTCTACCCAACGTTGAACTTATGTCTGTCATCGGACTTCTGTCCATCGTCGGACTTCTACCCAATGCCGAACTTCCACCAGTCGTCGGATTTCTACCCGACATCGGACTTCCGCCTGTCGTTGGACTTCTTCCCATTGCCGGACTTTCATTGGACTTCTACCCGACGCCGAATTTCTACCCGACGTCGAACTTTTGTCTGTCATCAGACTTATGCATGTTGTTGGACTTCTGTCCGTTGCTGGACTTTCGTCGGATTTCTACCTGACGTCGGTCTTACGCCCATCGCCGGATTTCTACCCAACGCCGGACTTCCGCCTGGCCACCAACTAATGTCAGACTTTTGTACGGCCACCAATTGATGTAGGACCTCCATCGCCTTCCAACTACCGTCCTTCCGACATTCGTCGCCTGCCGAGTATGGTCCTTCCGACCAAAAGCGCACGTCAACAGTGATTCTTCCTATTTTCACCATGTAACACATTTTATATGATGTTTATTTGTTATATCAAGTCAAGGCCTTCCCCCAAGGAAGGGTCTCATTTGTAATTGACTACAAATAATAGTGGATTCATTCAAACTGTGTTAGGCCCCGTGGTTTTTCCCCTTTTTAGGATTTTCTACGTAAAAATCTTGGTCTCTTATGAATGCTACACCATCTCTTTCATCTGTTTGTGTGCTGGATCTTCGTACAAATCTTGGTCTCTTATGAATGCTACACCATCTCTTTCATCTGTTTGTGTGCTAAATCTTCGTACAAAGCTAAGACATTAAACTTTATATTTCTCTACCGCCGCGAATATTCCTGGACGCAACAATATTCAAATAATTTTAGTATTTATTATATCATACGATTCAACCCCGGTAGAACCATCGAAACATGAACCTCTTTTTTTTTTCAGTTTATTGTCCAGTCCAATTTTTGCAACCTTGATTTTTACTAAGCCTTGTTATAAATATCACCAAACTTGTCACTTTGCACTTGACTGAACTAGTATGAATATTTAAACTAATTATGAAGAAGATTTTGAGTAAAATGATTTGTGGCCTAATGATTAAAGGAGAATGTTGTTTCTCCACTGCTATTATTTCAAGCTGCATATTTAATTATTTTAGCGCTCTATATTTCTCAAAAAGGAAGACAACGAGGATGATGTTGTACGTGAATTTGATGAGGAAGTTAGTGATTCTAAACATGCTTCATTTGAGAACTCCTTGAATTTCAAGTCATATAGTTTTTTCACATGGTATTAAGTTTCAACTTAATTGGAAAATTAATTGAATCTTTTAAGCATATTCTAAGCATTATATGAACTTCTTTATACTCAATATGAATAGTTGAAGTTGCATGGATGTTGCTGCCAAACTAGCCTTTTGATACATGAATTTGAAAGCTGAAGCACGCTCACAATAACTTTACAAAGTGAATTGGGTAGATGAACTCGTTACTTGTAGCAATAAGATATGGCGTGACGTCTTATCTATATATGTTGCACATCATTATACATAGAACTTGGTTGTACAATTTAGATGTGAAATGTTTTGTGAAGTCAATGAGAGAAGAATGGTTCTAAAATCTAAAAAGCATAAGGGTCTTTTTATGTCAAAAGAGTCAAGTGCTCTTAATAGGAAAACCTCTCCATATATTGATCCCATTTTTGAAAAGGGGAGTCGAGCTAAACAAGTAATATATGAAGTGATAGTTGTTGGATTGAACCAAGATATGACTAAGATTATACTTTCACCTTAAGAATATTAGTCAATTAGTATTTGAATTTAAGGAATTTTTTTGATGAACTACTTAATGAATTATCGCCACTTAAGAATATGCAACATATTATTGGATTGATTATTGCATTGTTTAAAATTGCAGAATATGTGACTCAGACTCAATGTAATTCTTGTGAAAAATTATTCGAGACTTACACCTCGAGCTTTTTTATGAGGCTTGCATCTCAGCTTGGCTGAGACCTGCCTTAAGGCACACCTCACCTAGCTAGTGTAAGGCGTACGCCTCATCCTATTTACATATATATATATATATATATATTAAAACTTAAATATGAAAGATGAAGATGACTTAAATAAATGAAGAATAAGCAGACTGTGAGACATTGAACTCCATGGGATGAGGCTGGGGAGAGTTCAATTTGTTATGGCAATGACTCAAACAAAGACCAAGTCAATGATGCCAGTATAGATGATTTCTAAATTGTTGATAACTATTGTAGCCTTCTTTAGGAATTAAATGTGGATAAGTGTGAAACTTTAAAAGAAAGAATTTGAAGTTGAACTTGATGTTATATGATACTTTATACAATTTCTATATTTTATATTATTTTTCTCTTGTAATATTTGTATTTTAATATTTTTTTACATAATTTATCACTTGTCACTTTATGTCTTGTACAATTTTTTTTTCATATATATATATATATATATATATATATATATATATATATATATATATATATATATATATATCAATTTATTGTTTCATAATTCAATAGAAGGTTAATATTAACATCCTTTAATATATTATTTGTGTATTATATTAAAAATCGCTTTTTAATATTTCTTTTCATTTTACACAATTTTTAGATTTTAAGGCTTAAACCATATAATCCCTTGAGGCTTACCTCTCGCCTTATGAGCAAAAAATGCCTCAATACCCAAATGCGCAAATTGTGCAAATCCGGCTCAAATCTTACATAGTTTAGTGTCCCGACGGGATTTAGCCCAAATCTTATATAAACCTTGTTCTAAATCCTGTCTAATTTGCACCTAGGAGAGGGAAATAGAGGAATTAACTCTATATGAGATTTAAGAGTTGCCTAAATCCTGCTCAAGCTTCGCATAGGTTTAATCTAATTTATAATTAATTTTAAGTTAAATATAATTAATTATAATTAATTTATAATAAATTATAAATTAAAATTAATTGATTTATAATTAATTTTAAATTAAAACATAGTTAATTTTAATTAATTAATTATAATTAATTAAGGTTGATTATAATTAATTATTTTATATTTTAATTTATTATTATTAATTATAAATAAGTTTTCTCTTATTATAATTAATTAATGTTAATCTTAGTTTGTTATAATTAATTGAGGTTAATTATAACTAATTAGTATTAACTCTAATTAATTATGATTGCCTCGATATGCGTGCTAACACCACATCGATGGAAAGCAAAGGTATAGCCCCTCGATCCCTAAAACTCCGAGAACCTGCTTTCGATGCTTGCAACGCGACAAAACGACCTTCTATACACGCTTTTCTTAGCGTTGTGGGAGCAAGTTCGTCGCGGTGCTCTTGACCAATCGGGTGATCATCTAAAATCTCTTCTTCAGCGTTCGTGGCTCACCGGAAAATCGCCCATACACACTTTTTTTAGCGTGGTGGGATGAAAACCCGGTGCGATGCGTACGACGAAGTGGGGACACCCGTAAGTACCCGCTTGCGGGGAAACATCTGCTTTTCTTTTACAATAGGTACCAAAGACCTATACACACTTTTTTTAGCGTGGTGGGAAAATACGGTCGCGGTGTCCTCGTCCAATGACACCTACCATACATGCTTTTCTTAGCGTGGTGGCACCAGAGAAGCAATAAAGGTGTGTCCTGTAATGGGGGTGAGCTGAGAAGCGAGCATATTCATTTTATTAAAGACATATTTAAAAATGAGATATTACATAGACTGACCTTGCACGTTTCCATAAAGGCTTCCATGTTTGAGCCTGGCACCGATTTCTGAAGGAGATTACTGGTACTTTGATGGCATGTTTGAACCTGGAAGCAATTTCTGAAGGAGATTACTGGTACATTAGTTGTATCTAACTATTTTGATACCCATACCATGAAAAGAAATTCCTGAAAACAGAAAGTAAAATTTTCAAGTTTAAAACTCAATGGTCCCCTAAACGGGGGAGATGCTGGGATATTGTCGAAATTTCGGGTAAATATGACTATACCTGGACTTGATTGAATTCAAAGGACAGCATGGGACTTATACTTGAACTTGTGGACAAAATGCAAATGACTAATTTTGAACTTAATTAAAATAAAATTGAAATGATAACTTAACTTGAGCTCAATTTGGACGTTAATTGAACTTGCATACATTGGACTTAAATTTGAATGAGCATGAACTCTGAAGAACTTGACTCAAGCTTTCTTTGAACTCGAATTGAACAACAAGAAGCTTGAACTTGAAAGTGATACAAGGACTTGATGAACTACAAAGGACTACACTCAAACTTGATTTGAGCATTAAATGAACTTGAACTTGCATTTGATTTGAAAAGCAAATGATATGAACAAAGATTTGAACAATTTGAACACAAGTAAAGACTTGCAATTTAACTACGAACTACGAATGACTTGAACTTGTACTTGAAACTTGAACTATAATGAAACTTGAGTTTGGATCATAACAATAAGCTCTCAATAAGGATTAAGGAATTATCATTCCATTAGGAGTTGCAAATGCTAATAAAAAAAGGTGATACATCTGAATCTCATCCAAGTAAGCAAAAATTCAAACATGAAGTCATTACAAGCTTTGGCATAAGCTTATTTGAGCAATCATAATCAATCCATAATGAATTGTCATGTGGGATATACTCATAAACAAGATAGAGGGATCTAATTTCTCTACAAGAAGTATAGTGAACGTATTAGCCCACTTATGAGTTATATCAATTGCTAAGGTGTGAATGCAATAGCTCCCCTACAACCAACATCAGATGTCTCGTAGATACAAACGACAGCCACAAGTACTAAATGACGCACAGGCGAATGTTGCAAGTTATCAATCAATATACATGGGGAGATTATTGATGAATGCAATCCATTCAACAATCAATGTTAATATACAAAGTGAATGTGTTAAATCATCCCTACAAACATACAATGTCATGTCACAAATGATACAATATGTTCGTGACCAAGTTATGAAGGACATTTAGTAGATGAAGCAGTTGCCTTACGACACTTCTACCATCAACATCAGAACATAAGCAACCATATTCAATCTTGCAAGCAATGAAATAGGAGGAGATGTATAATTTGATCTCGAACAAATATACAAGCAATAATTCTTACAAGCATTAGAAGACATGCAAGTAGATGTGGCAGTTCACCAATCAACAATACATAAGGAAGTCAAGAACATATACAAACACCTACAAGCCGTGTAGTAGAAGATAATAGATGCTACATCATCCTTGTAGTTAACTCCTATACAATGTCAATCAAATATGTTAATCATTTGCAAGTAAGGACGAATAACATGCAACAAATGCATGCTCATACAAATAAAATTAGGAGATTCATTAGTGCACTATAATATACTTGCAGAAAGCAATAAGTTGTGCACGACAGTATACATGTACAAAGCACCAAACAACTCAATCTAGAAGTTGCTACAATATGCCACCGGATCCGCAACATTTATGCAAGCGGACAGAAGGCGTTTACAAATATTTCAAAGTACCCGGCACGTGCACCGTAATTTGTATACACATATGTATACAAAAAGGGGTAAGTGTTCCCTCGCATGAGCCCCAACGAGCGTGTTATTGGTACACACGTGACGTCTAGGGATGTTGCGCGAGCTAAATGATGAATCTAAGTTCGAACCTGATTCTCCTCGACACGGCTCGAACCATTAAATAAATATATGGTCACGAGGTCGACCAGGATATTTATTTTATACATTCATATTAAGCCTTTAAGATCCTTTATAAGAAAGATTCATCGATAAAACCAAACACCCGCATGGGCCCCAGCGAGCGTGTTATTGATTCACACGTGACTCCTAGGGATGTTGCTCGGGTCAAATGGTGAGTCTAAGTTTGAACCTGATCATCCTATACGGGTAGATAGGAGCCGACATTGTTTGACCATTAAATAAATATGCGACCGCGAGGACGGTCGGGATATTTATTTTATACATTCATATTAGGCCTTCAATAAAAAAAACTCACCAATAAATGCATTAACCCTACGAAGCCCGATCCTCCTAAATAGGTAAATAGGAGTTGACAGGGTTCGAACCATCAAACAAATATACGGTTGAGTAAGACCAGTATAATTGTTTTAATACATTCATAATATGCCTTCAATAAAGAAAATTCACAAACAAAACCACAAAGCTTAGAGACCCGATCCTCTGTCGAGTAGTAGACGGAGTCGACAGTGTCCAATCAATGAAATTTCCAAATGCTCATTAATACCCTGATAATGACCATGTTGAACGAAGATCTCAATTGGAGGGGTTCACAAACACTTTCAAACGCATTTCCAAGCTCCAACCAAAATCCCAAAAATTATCCAATTCCAAATATTTAAAATATGAAAATCAACTATTCAATCACTTAAAGCAAAATCCATCCACCCTTCGTAATAGTTTGTTGGGGTGAACAAATTGAAATATGCTTGAGCTCACATAGAGCTAATGCCTAGTTGAAAATATCACTAGGATCCATTCTCAAATAATCTCTTGTTAGTAAGGATGTGATACGTGTACTCTAACCGGCGGTTTTGCCGCCAAATGACACCACAGGATAAACGAATATGACCCGGGGCCCTCTGAACCGAATGGTTTTGCCGCCAAATGGAACCACAAAATACCAGTTGTGGCCAGAGTCAATCTGCTCCTTAGTGGCATCAAATCCTTGAGATATGAATCAATAGGATATAATCGATAGGGCACAAAGCCCTCTGTTAGCTAAGGTGGATTCAAATTTATCCTCTTAGACAAACATCCACCCCAGGTCTATAAGGTACCCTTGGCGAAGCAACCCATGGCTGTCGACAAGAATCCTTCTGTCAGGTTGGATCGACTACCTCCTCTTACTAAGTAACTAGGGACCACAATGGCCCGGGACGATAGAACCATTGGATCTTGATCGGGTCCATCATCAATTCCCCCACCATCCGCTTTAAGTGCAAGATGGTGAAAATTTTTATTCTAAATATCAAACTTATAAACTCTTCAATTCCCAACCATTTTCCAACATCTCAAGCCCATCCTGCTACTATATGCTAGATAACACATATTCTTACGTATCTGATTGACGACTAGCCTTAATCGAAAGTTCTCTCTTGTGCCGGGAGGGGTAATTAACTATAGGAGCTTGCACCTATAGGAAACTATAACTCATATCATAAAGTCCTCGCAAAATGAGGGCGAAATCTCTTGGTAGTTTCTTATCTACAGACTCATCTGCCTTCCAAAATTTACCCCGGAACTTATTCCGTTAAAACTCCCCCCCCCCCCCCCCCCCCCCACCGAATAAGAAAAAGCAACAGCGACCGGAGGCTAGGGCCGAATTTTCAGAGCCCACACCCCCTTAAAAGCAACCCTAATCCCATCATAAATGCACTACTCATTTCCTCCAATGATCTTCCCTTAAACTTTTCCCATCATAAATATAGCTTACATTTCCTCCGATGATCTCCCCTTAAACTTTTTCCTCCTTTTGGTCTGAAATGAGGTGTTGGGACCCACAAAGCTACCACGTAAGGGGGTGGGGTCCACAATCATATCATCCATCTATCATATTATTAGGTTTATTATGTAGTTGCTGCTCTTGATAAGGTTAAAGTAATTAAATATTGACCAACGCCCACTCATATTTATGATAATCAAAGTTTCCATGGTCAGGGTACTTTTGAATGATGATTCATCAATGAATTTAGTGTAATGATACTTACTAATTTCCTTTCGAAAGGAGAATTTCACTAGACAAAAACTATTGAGTGTCCCTTTAATGACATTAAAAAAAGACTTGCTATTGCATGTGTGCTAAGATTACTTGATTGTAATAAAGTTTAAAAGGTTTCATACTTTCATGTATATGTCTCATGCAGGAATTGGTGGAGTATTGAATCAAGAAGGAAATCAAATTGCTTGTTTTATTGAGAAGTTAAATGAAGCAAAATAGAAATATTTAAATTATGACAGAATATTATGGCATTTTATAATTACTTTGATAGTAAGCATTAGTTGTTGCCGAAAATAGTTTCATACATTTGAGTCATTGGGTTTTAAAATAGTCTTTAGCTCATAAAAGTAATTAAGACATAGGCATGCCAAGTGTATTATATTCTTATAAAAAATACATAATTTTGCAAAACATTGTGCTAAAACTAATATTAAACGTGATATTGCCTTAAATGGGGTGGTTGTCATCTTACACATCATGTAAGTTAAAGTTAATGGCGTCAATCACATTAAATAGGATTATGCTAACTTTTAAAAGCTTTTAATGAAATATACATTGATTTAACTGTTGTCTCGCTAATGCTTAATAAAAATTCCATAATTAAGAATGGCTTTCTTCTTAGGGGAGCTTGACTTTGCATTCGTGACTCATCTATGAATATTTTTTTTAATTTTAAAATTACATTTTGGTGATGTTATATGGCTTTTCGGTTGATATGAAACTATGGAAATGGTTGAGAATATGCATCATTGGGGTTGAGAATATGCTCAAAACTAGGTGTTGCATGTATAGTGTCACAATGTATACATCGTTGCTTATTCCATGTAAATCTTAGGAAGATGTTAGCATGAATTTTGTTCTATGATTGTCATGAATGTGAGAAAAGGTGATTTTATTTTTGCAGTGATTTCTTTTTTTTTTAATGGTTTATTTCATTCAATATTTAAAGTTATTGATTGAATGTTTATATTTTAATGAAGTGGTTAAACTATATTGATTACTTGGAACTTTTGTATGTGATAGAGATAAAATTCATAAGTTTCTTTTAAATAACATTATGGAAGTGGGAATCCAATTGAAGGATGCCCTGTTTAGCGATCTTGCTCCAAGCATGGGCCATGAAAAAGCTTGAAATATTGTCCATTTGGATGAAAGGTTTGTGAGTATGGTTAAAGGCCTATGTTGTGATCTGGGGCTATAATATGAAGTACAATTGAATTGAAACTTACTATAGCCATTCTATTCACATTATTTTTTCCTTAAATATAAATTTGCAAAAAAATAGTTGTACTATGCAATAGCGTCTGAGAAATAGAGATGTCCATTAAACGCACAGTATGCTAGTTTGAAATATGAAGTTGCACACAATTGATGCCTATATTGAGGGATTCAATAATTTGTTGGTAAAAAATGGTTACGATTTTTTTTTTTTTTTTTTGCTAAAATGTGTTGCGAAATGCCTATAGTTTTAACATTTTGTTTAGATTCAATGCTTCTGAACATCCAGTTATTGCTTTTGCATTTTGTAGGTGTTTACCAGTATATAAATCATGTGAGAATCATTATAATATGCTAAATTATAATTTAGACTTTTTCATGGCGAGCTTTTGAGTACTAATATTATAGCCAATTTTTGTTTATGCATGTGTTTAGCACATAAATGAATTTTAGTACCCATTTATGGCTATTTCTATTTGTACTTGATGTATTTACAGCTTTTTTTACACCCTTTGGAGGCTTTTCTTTGGGTTTTTGGCCCTAGAATTTAAATTTGAGAGCTGCTAGTATTATAGTCAATGAGGAATATATGAAACTAATGCGTAATGCCACTTAACAATCTATCAAAGCCAAAGGCCTTGTCATTTTCCATTTTGAGGGAATATACTTCATGTTTTTATTATTGTTTATCATTTTTTAGAAAGCTCATTTATGACTCTAGATATCGTTAGTTCAAAAATAAATAACTTTTTCATTTGTTTCATTTTTTCATTTTTTCTATTTTCTTTTATTTTATGGTTGTTATTAAAAGAAGAAATCTAGAGCCTAAGGATTTTAATTGAATTTCTCAGTGCAACACCACCACCTCTCCAGGCTGGAACATTTACTCGTGGGGTTGTGACGATGCGTTGTGATCTCACTACTTGCAGTTCTGCTCACATCTCCCTTCTTGTATCTGGTAGCGCGCAGACTTGTTTCGATGATCAGGTACAAACTCTTATGGCCAACTCATTTCACTATATCACACTTTTAGGAGTTTAAAAAGATAGCTGATTTTTCATTCTTGAAACTCACTTCAAAAACTGTGAGAAATGGATATAGTTTTTAGTGCTAAGTCACCTTTAATTTTATTTTATTTTTACTTTTAATTATAATAAAATAATATTAAATTATAGGATGATAGGTTAAAATTCTATTTTTACTTGTAATAATAATATAGTAATGAAAATTTAATTTGAAGGTGTTAGTAACTCAAATAAGCTTTAGGAATTGAGTTCATCAGAAGTGAGTTCCTCTAAAGCAAACAAATCGCACTACTCTTTTCAATGCATGTCATTTTCAAAATTTAGATACAAAATTTATAGTGAACAAATTAGTTGTTTTGGTAATGCGCAGAGTTATTTTCATAATTAGAACATGCTCTTATGCCTGTTTGTTTCTCTTTTAGTATCTCTAAGTAATTAGATTTCACTATAAGAAGTGGATTCAAGTATATATCTAAATTATCATTCTTAAAACTCTCCTAGAAGAAGGCACGAAATGGATTTCAATTTTGAGTTCAAAAAAGTCAAATTTTCTTTATTTTTTTTAAAATATTGGAATAATATTAAATTGATAGGATGATACGTTACATTGTTAATTTTACTTATAATAATAATAAAGTAGTGAAAATTTAATTTGAAGGATGATAAAAAATGAAACTCATTGCATCCTAAACAAACTTAGGAAATGAGTTCACAAGAAGAGAATTCTTCCTGGGTCTATTTGGTTTGAAGTAAAAGGGATCTAAATTATTCCATATATAGAAGTTTTGAAAATATTAGTATTCAGTTTGAAGTAAAAGAAATAACGAGTAAAATTTTAAAGTATTTAGAGTTCACCCTTTAGTTCAATTTTGGTGTATTTTGAAATCATTAGATTTGACCAATTTTCAAATACACGGTAAATTTTCTACCATGGTCATTGTCGCCACCTGCCCGCCTCTTGTCGTTGGCCACCAACCGCCGCCGGTCAGTTGGTCACTAGTCACGATGATCATTAGGCTTTACACTACATTTATTTAATTTTAAGTCAAACAAAAAAAATCACCTGCATTTATTTTACACTCATAAAAACAAATTCAAAAGCATTTCAAATACATTGCATTCTTTTATGTTACATTTCATTTTACTCTACATTCCTTTTTGAGCAAGTCAAACAGCCCATAAAACAAACAGATTACAGATCTCATTGCCATTCATTTCAAGACCACTCACTTTCAAAAAATGAGATCCAAATTTCTACAGTGCAATAAACTGACGGCCGAAGTAGCTTACCTAAATGATAATTGGACTTCATGGTTTTTTGTAAAAATCCAGCTTCTGGAAAGTCACGTTAAGAATGAGCTCGTTGAAAAAAGTCAGCTAGTTCATGCTCCGCCAAATGGTGATGATGGCAAATTACCGTTACCTGATTCATTGAGTTTTGGCTCAGTAGCGTGTGGAGCATCTGTATTTGAAGTACGCATGAAGGTCCCAACATGGGCTGCTCAGGTATCTTTCTTGCCTTCTTTATTTATGTTGAAGTATCTGAGGAATATTTCCTCTTTATGAAATTTTACGCAAACTAAGCTAAAATCTGGAAGCATTGTGAACATTGTATTATTATTATTATTATTATTATTATTATTATTTTAAATGAAAATACTTATGTTCTGAAGTCATCTTGCATTCAGATGGTTTTGTCCCCAACAAAATTAGTCATGCTAGGTTAAGAATAAAAGCATACTGCTACTTTTTTTGGTGAAAATTCCTTCCCTCTACTATTTTGTCTTTTATCTGGGGCAGATTAGATAATAATCTTGATTATTTAAATAAAAATAATAAAATTAATAGATTTTTCTCGAATTAATTTGAAAGTTAAATCACAGTGGATAAACCACAACACACACAGCATCATCTTTTGGAGGAATCCCTCCTCTCCCCTATGCCTTCTTCAGGTTAGCTTGGCTCGTAATTGGAACCCAGTTTGAATGAGAGAAATGTTTATTGTTCACTTGGGTCCCTTGCGTCAAACCTCATGTTTTCTTCTTCAATATACTATTTCTCGCATCATTTAAATTATTTTGATTTGTATCCCCAGGTTCTAAAGCATCTTGCACCTGAGATTTCCTATCGCAGCCTTGTTCCTCTTGGAATTGCTAGTGTTCAAGGTACTCCAGTGGCTTCCTTTGAGAAAGAAGATGCAGATCGTCTTCTTTTCTTCTGTACAAGACAAGGGAAGGAGTCATCTATAGAAGAGGTTTTCCTTAACCATATGCCACGATGGTGTTCCTTTCTTATCAGTGAGAGGTCCAGGCTTACTCCAGAATCAAAATCTATCCACCCTGTAAAATTAGTAGGGCCAAATGGAATTATCTATAAGAAAATTGATAGGAATCATATTGATAAAAGATCAGCAGAGAGGATTAACACATCCTTATCGCATCCAAAGAAGAGGTTGAAGATTGCTGCAATGAAGCCAATTCCTCACTTAAGACAGCACAAGATGCTTCCTTTCTCAGTAGTACCTGAGACTGATCCCCCCGATGGAAGTCAAATGAAGCTTAACCCATCGATTGTCCCTTCTACAAAACCTAACGCTGTGCCTGCGGCTCCCTCAAGTCAGAGAAAATCAATGTCAAGTTCTTTCCATACTCAGCAGATTGTTCCTCTAAATCCGCTCCCTTTGAAGAAGCATGGTTGTAATCGGGCTCCTATCCAAGTTTGCCCTGAAGTAAACTGCTGCGTGCTTTCTTCTTTTTTAAAAACAAGCATTTACATACAGAATTTTCTAAGTGTTGATTATTTTCCCTTTATTTTTCTTGTTATCCCATAGGAAGAGTTCTTGAAGGATGTGATGCAGTTCTTGGTTCTTCGAGGACACAGCAGACTTGTTCCCCAAGGTGGTTTGTCTGAGTTCCCTGATGCCATTCTTAATGCAAAGCGGCTTGATCTCTACAATTTGTATAGAGAGGTAGCTTGTTCTATTTTTATTATGTTTGCAAGCTATAATCTTGTTTTATTTTTTTAATGAGGTTATTTTTAAAAGCTGAATGTATGCATTTATTATAATCAAAATTTTGATTAGAATGAATCTTAAGGTCTTTGAATTTAGTTTAAAATGAATTTAATATGAATTACTCATATATCGCACTCATTTTAAAATATATCCAAGAATTTTAAGACCCATCCTAACCGTATTTTGAATTTTTTTTAAATTCATTTATCGAAGTTTTGTAATAGCTTTTAACTCTTTGTCTAGGTGGTGTCAAGAGGAGGTTTTTATGTTGGGAATGGCATAAATTGGAAGGGTCAAGTCTTCTCGAAGATGCGCAATCACACATTGACCAATAGAATGACAGTATGTTTCTTTCCTTCTTTTTTCTCGTAATGATTGTCCTATCTTTTATTTGCTATATAGAGTTAGGGTGTATGAACATAATAAAATAATGGGCTTGAAATCAACATTTGAACTGTGCGTGCAATCACATTGAAATTGTATTTTTGCTGCTTATAGGCCTAATTTGATTGGATGTTTTTTGTACTTTTTCCTTTTTAAAATGGTAAATTTATTTCTCTTTTACTGTTTGGTTCCTCAAACTACGTTCTCAATAACACATTTTTTTCATTTTTATGTTGTTTTGAGAAAGTTTTTTATATATACTTCTCCCTTAAAAAACTCCTTTCTCTGAATCAATGTTTCTTAAAACTACCTTTTACAAAAGTACCGGATAACCAAACGAAGTCATAATTTAATTAATATTGCGTTTTAAACTTCAATAGTTTCCACGGCTCCTATGCTTATTACGCAAATGATTGTATTTCTTCTGATCTGCCTCGTAGGGCGTTGGGAATACACTTAAAAGGCATTACGAGACATACTTGTTGGAATATGAATTAGCACATGATGATGTTGATGGAGAGTGTTGCTTGTTATGTCATAGGTTACTACTCCAACACTATTTTACTCCCATCACTCTCAGTTTTATTTACTTTTTAATTTATAAGGAAGAAATCCTCTTCCCCTCTTCTTCATTTCTAATTTCATAACTGACATTCCCATATGTTTCTTGAGCATTTTAACAGTAGCGCTCCTGGCGATTGGGTTAACTGTGGATTATGTGGTGAGTGGGCTCACTTTGGATGTGATAGACGGCAAGGTCTCGGTACTTTCAAGGTAAGCACCATCTTTCTTTAAATGTGCATATTTCAATAAAAAAATGGGGGATTTACATACATATCACTTTATTTCATATTATTTGCATATCTAACATCCAAAATATTAATATTATATGCCTACCACCCATATACAACTTTAATATCAAATATACACTCCTATATTTTATTCATACCACTCATGCCACCCTATAAATTTTAATATTTCATTCCATGCACTCATATTTGTTCTATGGGTGGTAGACATATAATATTAATGTTTTGGATCTTAGATATGTAAATAGCATGAAATAAAGGGGTATGTATGTAAATCTTTCAAAAATGTAACTTTGATGTGAGATATGGCATGCAACACAGGAATTATGTGCCCACGCTAGTATAATTAGTGGTAAAGGGGTATTAACTAATAGGTATAACGGTTAAATCCATATAATGTATCTTAGGCTTCTTTGTAATTACTTGTTACTTATTTTGTCTTTTAGTCTATATATACTTCACCTTGTAAGTTTATCACATTAAGCAATACAATTTACATTTTTCCTATCTGCTCCGTTCATCCTCTTCACCTCTTCGTTCCCATTCTATTATGGTATCAGAGCAATTCCTGCTCGATGGCTGATCAAGAATCCGCCGTTTCTCCCACCTCCGCCCCTTGCTCCACCTTCGGCGACACCTCCGTCTACACAGCGACCGCTCCTCTCAAATTCTTAATCTCAAATCTTAAAACTCTTGTTCCCAACTCCTTGTCGGCAGACAACTATCACGTTTGGCGCATTCAAATTCTTCAGCACTTCTCCGCTAATGGGTTTGCCGGTTTTCTCACCGGAGAGACTTCTTGCCCCTCCGACACTTTGAGCGATGATTTCTTCAAATGGAACCTAATTGACAAGAACCTTATTTCGGCTCTTTTCTCCACTATATCCCCTGCCATTCTTCCCTACGTTCTGACCGCCTCCAACGCTCACGACATATGGCAGATCTTGGAACGGCGTATGCAACCGAATATTCGCTCTCGTGTCATCCAGCTCAAGAACGAGCTTCACAATATCAAGATGAACAACTCTTCAATGCATCAATATCTAATGCAGATCAAGAATCTGGTGGATAACATCGCCGTTTCGGGTTCTCAGATCGACACCGAGGATATCCTAATCTACATTTTGAACGGACTTCCCTCCAGCTACAATTCTTTCAAGACTTCTATCCGAACGTCTCTGCATCCCATCGATCTCGACACTTTGTATTCCTTGCTATGCAGTGAGGAAATCGCTCAACAGAGGGAGCATCAGAAAGACGTTGCAGCAAATCAAGATAATCCGGCTTTCTATGCTAATTGGTCCGTCTCCAACAAAGGAAATGGCTCAAACCGAAATTTCAAGAACAGGAAATCCGACAACTCCAACTTGCCGGATCTGTCTTACTCCCGTTCGAACCAATCTTCCACCAGATCCGATCGCCCAACGTGTCAAATTTGCGGCAAACAAGGTCACATTGCCCTGAATTGTTGGCACAGGAATAATCCCAAATACGCGCCTACATCAACTAATTCGCGTGCTCTTCTTTCTCATCAAACTCCGTCTTCCACCAAGGATTGGATTCTTGATTCCGGTGCAACAAGCCATCTGACTTCTGACCTCAACAACCTTCAAAACAACTCAATCTATCACGGTCCAGATACTATCTCCACAGCTAATGGTGCTTCTCTTCCCATCCAGCATGCCGAACAAGGAATTCTTCCTCTACCGGATTCGGCTCGTAAGCTCTATTTACGAAAATTATTACATGTTTCGTTACTTACTCACAATCTCCTTTCGATTTCTGCTTTAACCCGAGACAATAATGTCTCGATTTCCTTTGACGCTAACGGCTTCGTCATTAAGGATGGACAGGATCACCGCTCTCTTCTTCATGGTCAAATGCGTAATGGACTCTATAGCGTGCAGAACATCATCCCGGTGTCTCCAGCTGCTCTGCTCGCCCGACAGCAATCCACCCGTCTCTGGCACGCTTGACTTGGTCACCCGCACATCGGCGCTCTCTCCAGCCTTAGACACTTATTACCTGCATCTGATTTTGATTTTAATCTCTTCCATTGTAATTCTTGTAGTATGGCAAAATGCCATAAGCTTCCATTTAATAAAAGCTTGACTGAATCTAAGCATGTTTTTCAAATAATTCACTCTGATGTTTGGGGCCCGGCTCCTACACAATCTTTAAACGGTTTTTACTACTACGTTATTTTTGTTGACGATTTCTCCAAATTTACTTGGCTTTAACTTATGCGTTCTAAGAATGAAACTTTTTCAAAGTTTAGTCATTTTTGCTCTATTCTTAACAATGTCTTCAACGCCACACCAAAAATTTTCCGCTCTGACGGCGGCGGTGAGTTCAATAGCAATCAGTTTAAATCATTTCTCGCAGAACGTGGCATTCTTCATCAAACTAGCTGTCCTCATACACCTGAGCAAAACGGGCTCGCCGAACGGAAGCATCGTCATTTATTAGATCTTACCCGTGCCCTTTTACACGAAGCTTCTCTACCTAAACAACTGTGGACTGAAGCTGTCACAACAACAACTTACCTAATCAATAGACTACCATCCAAAGCCATTTCCAATCAGATTCCCTACAAACTTGTCTACGGTACCAATCCGACTTATGATCACCTACGAACCTTTGGTTGCCTCTGTTACCCGTGGCTTCGTCCGTATGTCTCCGATAAGCTATCGCCCCGCTCTCAACCTTGTGTTTTCCTCGGCTACTCATCTCATCAAAAAGGGTACAAGTGTTTTAATACTAGCACTAATAAAATGCAAATCTCTCGTCATGTTACTTTTCAGGAACATATTTTTCCGTATCAACAATCGGCGGACAATTCTTCCATATCGCATGCTACTTACGCTCAATTTGTCTCACCACTTCTGCTCACGCCCGCACTACTTCCGCACACTATCTCTCAATACAACTCTCGGTTAACTCAACACACTCCTACCAATACCATGTCACCTTCAGCCGAGCCTACTCCGATCTCTCCAACTTTGCCTGGACCACCTCTGCCCTCTCCTACTACCCGTCCAACACATCATATGCAGACAAGGGAAAAATCTGGCATACATAAACCTAAACAGATTTATGGCCTTTCGGCTATTCAGTCAAATCTGATCACTCCCACTACATTTGCTCAAGCCTCCAAAATCCCGCATTGGATGTTAGCTATGGAAGAAGAATTCGCAGCTCTCATGCGTCAAGGCACATGGTCATTAGTTCCACCACCTGACAACACTCCTATTCTTGGCTGTCGGTGGACGTTTAAAACTAAGACTCTACCAAATGGATCTATCGAGCGTTACAAAGCTCGACTGGTTGCGCAAGGCTTCAATCAAACGCTCGGCATCAATTACACTGAAACTTTCAGCCCTGTTGCAAAAATGCCAACTATCCGGGTTCTTCTTACTCTTGCTATTCATCGGCACTGGTCTATTCTTCAACTCGACATCTCAAATGCCTTTCTCCACGGCGATCTCACAGACACGGTATACATGCGACAACCAGCTGGCTTCATCGATCCCAAATATCCGCAATATGTATGTAAGCTACACAAATCTTTATACGGTCTTAAGCAAGCACCGAGACTGTGGTTTCACAAACTCACATCTCTTCTTCTTCAATTCGGGTTCAGGTCTAGTCGTTCCGACCCCTCCTTACTTATATTTCAGCAACATAACGTTCAATTATACTTTCTAATTTACGTTGATGACATTCTTTTAACAGGTAATGATCATTCCATGATTCAGTCACTTATCACCTATCTCCGATCGCATTTCGCTCTTAAGCAACTTGGCAGCGTATCACTATTCCTTGGAATTCAAATTCTTAAAACTTCCTCTGGATATCTTCTCAATCAACGGCCTATGCTATTAAGATACTTCAAGATGCCGGTCTTCACGACTGCAGTTTTGTTCCAACCCCAATGACGCCGACTCGATCTACCCCGATACCTGACAGCGAACTCTTTGTTGATCCTCATCTCTACCGCAAAATTGCCGGAGCTCTACAGTATTTATCAATCACGCGCCCTGATATCGCCTTTGCAGCTAATCGAATCTGTCAATACATGCTCCGACAAACTACCATTTCCAGCTTCTCAAGCGCCTGCTCCGGTACATCAAAGGCTCACTCGACTATGGTCTACCAATCTCCCCAGGCAATCTCTCACTCCGTACGTATGCGGACGCCGATTGGGCTTTCGATAGCTCCGATCGTAAGTCGATGTCTGGCTTCTGTACCTATCTCGGCAATACTCTTATCTCTTGGTCTGTTAAGAATCAGACCACAGTCGCAAAATCATCTACTGAGGCCGAGTATCGCTCTCTCTCTGCTGCGGTCTCCGACGTCCTGTGGCTGCGACGCCTCGTTCAAGAACTTCAGCTACCACAGTCGTCTCCTACCACCATTTACTGCGATAATACCTCGGCGATTGCTCTGGCAAGAAATCCTGTTTTTCACGCTCGCACCAAACATATTGAACTGGATTATCACTTTCTTCGCCAACACATCGATAACAGAGCTATTATCATCAGTCACATATGTTCTGCTGATCAGCTCGCCGACATCTTCACTAAGCCTCTTGCTATAACCAAATTTCAACTCCTACGCGACAAACTCATCCTTCCTTTACAGACGGATCAGTTTGAGGGGGGATAATAGGTGTAAAGGTTAAATCCATATAATGTATCTTAGGCTTCTTTGTAATTACCTGTTACTTATTTTGTCTTTTAGTCTATATATACTTCACCTTGTAAGTTTATCACATTAATCAATACAATTTACATTTTTCCTATCTGCTCCGTTCATCCTCTTCACCTCTTCGTTCCCATTCTATTATTAACACATTCTAAAAACCCCAATTTGTTAGCACATCATATTGTTTTCTGAGGGATGGGCATTGAGCTTAATTGGAGGAAAAATTATTCTGTGCGGACGCCGAACGTTATCTAGAGACCAATAAAAATGAACCACATCACCCTTTTATTATACCGTAGCTCGGTACCGCTGCATCCAGACGTAGAGCTGCGTCTAGCGTCCGCACAGAATAATCTCTCTAATTGGAGGGTTTTTTGGTCTAACCGGGTCAGGAGGATGAGGTCTTGTTAGAAGTTTTGGGCGAATCAAACCAACCTGCGCCCCATGTAATCAAGTCCAATCAAGTCAAATGTGAATAGTCTGCCCAAACCCAAGCAAAAAGCGCTTTTTGTTCGAGTCTAATCATATTACTTGGCGCTTTAGGCCGAGACCGCGCTAGGCCCGGTATTTTTCTCTGGTTGGGTTGATCGGGCCACGTTGTTTCTCGCATCATTTGCAACTTTTAACTCAACTTTCTTTTTTCTTTTTAAATTGATATCAACCATCGAATATTTTGGCAGGATTATGCAAAAACTGATGGTTTGGAATACATATGTCCACATTGTAGTCTAACGAATTACAGCAACAAGACTAAACCAACAAAATTGGCCAATGGATATTCTAACGCAGCTGTGTCGCGACACATGTAATTTTTTGTCTTCTTTCTTTCTTTTATATATTTCTCCTTCGATAAAGAGCCCCAGATTCAATAAGGGCTGATTTGTTATAGTCGTTCATGTCTATTTAGTGCTAGCTTAGTCTTAAGCCAACAATTCTATGTACCTGTCAGTAAATTCTAGGAAATTAAGAAAATTATCTAAGTAAAAATTGTTTGCTCTTTTGATGTTCCCACCAAATGAAAGGTCTTTCATATTTAAGGGTTTTTTTTTTATTTAGAATTTTTATAAATAAAAAAATTATTATAAAATATTATGATGTAAATTGCATTAAGATGAATTTTATAAATATTGAAATTATTTTAAAATGAGTGATGTTTATAAGAGTTTGTATTGTATTACTTTTAATTTGAAATGAAATTTTATAATTTCTAAGTTTATTTTGATTGAATTTACATAAGAATATTCTGACATTTTTGTTTTCATTATAAATTAGTAAAATTGGGGTACTGGTTAATTAATTATAAAATTATTGCAGAGCAAAATGATTTGATTCAATTAAAAGTAATGATGTAAAGTTATGTAATAATGTGATATTATTTATTATGTTGTCTTATCAAACCTATTGTATATTTATTAAGGTTCAAAATTGACGCTTAAAGTATGAATTAATCATGCTAAATACAATTAGTCATGAATTAATTAAGTTAATATTTATTAGGGCAACTAAGTGTATTGATTCATGGTTAAACATGAAATGATAATGCAAGTTATAAAGTAATTTCGGATATGTTATGATGATTATTTAGTAATTGATAGTTATAAATTTATTAAAATAATTAATCATTAATTAAATGACACAATTATAATAATTGAACAAGTATTATATCCTTTGTATAAATTAATCATTGTTGTAACGATTAGTTTATTTAATTAGAAAACAATGGATAGGCGACCCAGTTCAACAATATTTAAGTTTTTTTTTTTCAAAAATTGGGTTTAAGGCTTCCTAGCTAAAAATAAAAATGTAAATATATTTTTGGAAATAATTCATAATTCATTAGGATAATTTTGATGCCACGGATGAATGCTAAGAGAATATTTCAAATGAAAGGGTTTTTGGGATGGAATGTCATAGAGTGAAAAGATTTCTGCTATTTCCACTTTAAATGTACCCATGCTTGCTTTGCATTATTCTTTATTACTCTGGCATGCACTCTCTTCTCTTCTCATCCTTAGTCAAGGATTTGGACCATAAGGTGTTCAATTACTCTACAACGACTAAAATAATAACATCAAATTTTTATCCCACTATGTAGAGTTGGCTACATGAATCTTTTTTTTTCTACTGTGTCATGTGAAGAGTTGAATTCTCATTTAAATTTAATAAAGAAAAGTCATTTCTAATATTTTTTAACCAAGTCTTTTTCGGTCTACCTCTACCTTTCTTAATATAGGTCAAATCTAAAACATCTACTCTATTAACAAGGTCATCGAAAGGCCACCATTTTGACATGACTAAATCATCTAAGGCGGCTCTCTCTAATCTTATGTGACTGGATGTACTCCAACCTTTTCACGGATATGCTCGTTTTATATTCAGTCTCTAAGAGTAAATCCACTCATCCACCTAAGCATCCTCATCTCAACAACGCTTAACTTAATATTATGCTTCTCTTTTAATGACTAACATTATGTGTCATAAAGCATTGCAGGTCTCACCGCCATCTTAAAAAATTTTCCCTTAAGTTTGAGTGATACTTTTATATCACACAGCAACCATTCATCCACTTTGAGTGGTACTTTTTTATCACACAACAAACCCGAACCATTCCTCAACTTTAACCATCCAATTTGAATTCTAATAATAATATTCTCATCTTTCACCACCACTATGAAATATAGATCCAAGATATCTAAAATGAGTATACTTATTAATGACTTGATCGTTCAAAGTCACAAATATTCCACTAGATCTATTACTACTAAAATTATACTCAATGTATTTGATTTTATATATATTCAAACGAAAACTTTTAGACTCTAAAGTAGTCCTCCATAATTCGAGTTCACCTTCAACTCCCTCTCTAGTCTTATCAACAAGAAGAATATCATCATCAAAAAACATACATCATGGTACATTCCCTTGCGAATCTCTAGTAAGAACATCCATGACTAAAGCAAAAAGATAATGACTTTAGATTGATCCCTGATGTAATCTAATTGAAATAGGAAAATACTTAGTCAAACCACCTTGTGTTTGAACACAAGTAACAGGTTCTGCATGCATATTCCTAAAGACTTGAATATAAGCATTATGAACCCCTTTTTTTCTAGAACTCTTCATAGCACTTCTTTTGAAACTTTATCTTATGCCTTCTCTAAATCAATAAATATCATATGCAGATTCTCCTAAACTTCTCCGTCAACCCTCTCAATAAATAAATAGCTTCCATAGTAAACATAACCGGCATGAATCCAAATTGATTTTGAGAAACATTAGTATCACCTCATAACCTATGCTCCATAACACTCTCCCAAAGTTTTAAAGTATGACACATCAACTTAATTCAACTATAATTAACACAATCTTGTGCATCATCTTTATTCTTAAAAATATGAATTTACATACTCATTCTCCACTCATCTGGCATCTCTTTTGCCATCAAAATAATATTAAAATTTTTAGTAAGCCAAAAAATTCCTTCATCTCCTAAGCATTTCCACACCTCAATTGAAATAACATTAGGCCCGATATTTTTTCCACACTTCATTTCTATTTTTTTATTATCATGACTAATACTTAGTTTTTGTATAAAAAAGTTGAACTCAATTACTTTCAATCTTTTTTTTTTCTTCTCCACCAATTTGAAGCATTTATAATTTCAAAGAAGGATTTATGTGAAATAAAAGAAAACAAGATGCCACATTTACATAGAACTAAGTGCCCATCAAAGATTATGTGTACAACATGAGCAATCCCGATACAGCTCAATGCACATCAACATCATAGCAAAATTCAAATAAAAAATAATAATAAAAAAAGGTTTCACCTATCAATTCTATTTCCATGTCTTATTTAGCTGAAATATTGGAAGAAAATCCTATCCTGATCTCACCTATTACAAAGAATTTAAGGCCCTAATTATAAATATGTTTAAGAAATCAAGGGCAAATTATTGCATCCGATCACCGAACGGAGAAATAGGTTCGAATATTAATAAAATATTATTTTAAATTAAGCGCAGACAAAACACGAGCAAAGCGCAGTCAAAGCGCAAGTTAAAAGAACAGGTAAAGCGCAGTCAAAGCGCAACTAAAACGCACCTAAAGCACAGTCAAAGCGCAAGTCAAAAGCGCAGGTGACGTGACAAATTTTTATTTGATGTCCGAACCTATCCTCCGCATCCGGTGACAGGATGCAATAATTTCCCGGAATCAAGGCCCCTTTAGCTTTTGGTTTTTGAATATACAAATTCTAAAAACTCCTAGAGAGAGAGTTCAAAAGTAATCATCCTCCAATCACAGATCAATCACTTGAGGGTAAGTTTAGCACCACAAAATAGTCTGCAGATAAACTTAATTAGAATTTCATTTGAAACACTAAAAAATAAAGAGTAAAGTACAATGCATGAAAATAGGGCATCCATAGTTGACCCAATCACTTTAGAATAAATTGAACTAGTTTTCATCTATCATAAATTCATTAAACTATCCCCTAATTATTTATGCTCTATAGTAATAACAATTATCTGGAGAATATCTACATCATCTGTTAACATAACTCAGTATAACCAACCCTATCATTTCCTTAAGCTTCCTGTAGATCAACCAACAAGAACTATCATACTTGAATTCAGGTTACCTCCCATTGCCCATTGGCTTGGTGACCTCCTCCTGCTTCGCAATTACGCCGGGAAAGCGATTCGCCTCGTTTTCGTGATCATCCGGCTCTCTTCGATCGGAGGGGGTGGAGGCAATGGAGCCCTTCTGGTTGGAAATGGCAGTAGCAAGTGCTATTTGGCATGAGGCAGAGGCCTTTGTTCTGGAGGTATTGCATGGCAGTAGTGACACTAGACTCCATTAGTTTCACAACCTCTTGCTCAAAGGCTAGATTGTCCTGGGACTCTAATATATCTACTCCTTGGCTGATTGTTGATAGATGCAAGCTCCCAGTTTCCTGCATAATGAATTTTTGGGTCAATCTTAAGCATTAATGAAATTGACTCCAAAAAAAAAAAATCTAAAACTCTCATGAAAAGTTTTTCTTCCTCACTTTCCGTTGAAATAAACAGCGAAGTTGATGGTATAAACAAATTAGTTTAGATTTAGGCTTTGTTTGAGACGGCTTTCTTCCTGCTTAAAATTTTTGTACTTAAAAGCTGTTTTAAGCAGCAAAAAAATTGTCACAAATGAAGCTTTAGTAAGTTGAGGGGCGCATATCTAAAAAGTCTAAAAATCATTTTGACCATTTACTTATTTTTTGTGTTGTGTAGTAACTTGCAACATAATGCAACTAAATATAGCTTTCATCAACTTAAAATATAACCAAATAAATATATTCTGCTAAGAGTTCCCAAACATGAGCAATAAGAAGAATCACAGTTTAGTGGATGCTTCAGCACATAGAGAACTTTAGGTCTTTAGGAAGTAGAAGATGTATTCATTTGAAGTTTGCATGAATGCAAAGAGAACAAGAAAAGCATTGCTAGCTAAGTACAGGCAGCTTGAAGTAAATCTAATTAAACCTATACATTTTGGTATAACTTTGCAATGATAATCTGGAAATGCAAACAATCAATCACGGGCACTAAACTTAACAGTTGGTAACCACATAAAAAGGGAGTACTAATATCTTTGAAGCTTTTTTAAGGATAAAGAAATTCCACAATATAATACAAAATTAATATGCTGTGGGAGGGGGCATGCATCTTTGTTAATCGTTCAATCGTTAATATAAACATGTTTCTTAGACAAAAGATGTCCTTCCAATAGGATTGTCATCAAGAAGTTTTTTTTTTTTTCTTTTTTTTTTATTGTCATCAAGAAGTCTAATTGCGAGTAAGGGCCTATTAAATTAAAAACTATAGCTCCCGAAATGATTATTGAAAAGGAATCCTTTATCAACTTATGAAGGATGGAAAGATTCCAACAGTTTGAAAGAGATATCAATGGAATTTATTTACCAAAAGAGAGATTCCCAAAAAATCATAGCATAAGTTGACCCTATATATTGTTAATCTGGCCTTTAGGAAGATGATATATTTTAAATCAAATAACATTCAAGGAATAAGAAATGGAAGTGAAGTTCATCGAAGTTATACTTCCATAATTTCCTATATAATTCATGGTAAGTTACCAAGGATACTCCTTCGATGAGAAGGATATCATTAAGGGGCTACAGAAATTCCTGTAAACAGATGATTTTGTTTTTACTGCTAATAATAATTGGGATGCGGGAGAGTTTGAGGTTGTTAGGGAAGCCTTTTTTGTCAATCCTTAAAACCCTAGCGAAACCTACATAACCAATATTAGAAATTAAATGGGAATGAGACACCCACCTCTGCCTGGACATCTGTGATCAGAGGTACAACCGCACCAGCTGCACCAAGCCTGCTCATGCTTAGGACCTCCAATAATATTACAAAGGACGTCAGAAATCAACAATAGTCAGGTAAAAAAATGAAGGTTAAAATAATGGACATTCGTGTGCCAACCTTGACTTGTAGCTGAAGAAATTTCACATAGTCGATGATCTCATCAAGCATTGATGCCTTGTCAGTCTGCATAAAGCAAAAAATTTGGGTATCAACAGCTCCCAATCTAAGAAAGAATAAAAGAGGGCAACTTCATCGTATAAATTAGGTAGGGAATTATTCACATTGAAAGTATGTTCTTTTGCAGTATAAAAGGAAAGACATTACCCAAAACATTGACATCAATGAAAAAGAAAAGGGTGTAAACATTGTGCACAAGTTCTTTCTAAAAGAATTGTAAAGCCCCCTCTCTACATGCTACACCTCTATAGCAACAGCATGTTAAAATAATAGAAGGCGGATAAACCACAAAGTAGCAGGGAGAAATTTAACATTCAGAGAGACAAGACATTTAAGTAGGAATTTAGCAAGAAGATTGGAGAGAGAGTACAACAACAACAACAAGCCTTTATCCCACTGTGGGGTCGGCTACATAAATCATTTTTCTTCATTGTATCCTATTAAGAGTCAAATTCTCATCAAAATCTAGTAAAAAAAGTCATTTCTAATATTTCTAACCAAGTATTTTTAGGTAAACTTCTACCTTTCTTAACATAAGTCAAATCTAATACATCTACTTTCCTAACCAGGACATTAGAAGGCCACCATTTTATGTGACCAAATCATCTAAGGCGACTCTCTCTAATCTTATCTTCCACTAGAGTACTCCAACCTTTCCACATATATGCTCATTTCGTATCATGTCTCTAAGAGTAAATCCACTCATCCACCTGAGCATCCTCATCTCTGCAACACTTAATATTATCCTTCTCTTTTAATAGCCAACATTCTGCATCATAAAGCATTGCAGATCTCACTAACATCTTATAGAATTTTTTCTTAAGTTTGAGAGGGACTTTTCTATCACACAACAAGTCTGATGCATTCCTCAACTTCAACCATCCAACTTGAATTCTATTAATGATATACTCATCTATTTCACCATCACTCCGAACAATAGACCCAAGATATCTAAAACATATACTCTTATTAATGACTTGATTGTCCAAAGTCACAATCCCCCCACTAGATCTATTATTACTAAAATTATATTCCATATATTCAGTTTTAAATCTACTCAAACAAAAGCCTTTGACTCTAAGGTTGCCTCCATAATTCACGTTTACCTTCAACTCCCTCTCTAATCTTATCAACAAGAAGAATATCATCAGCAAAAAGCACACATCAGGGTACAACCTCTTGCAAAATGTCTAGCGAGAACATCCATGACTAAAGCAAAAAAAGATATGGGCTTATACACATAAATGATGTTTTTTCCTCCTTCAAACTCCAATTATAGGTCCATGGATACCACGATGAGTAATGATTTGGAAGAACATGATTTTGAAAGATGCTCATGAGGGGGTTGTTATGGGAGAGAAACCATGATTTCTTAACCACGAAATCATACAAGGTAATGTCGTGGAGTGATTTGACTAATAACATGACATCTAATAATAATTATGTACAATTATCACCATCCTAACAAACTTAAATAATATTAGTATGTTTTCTTCCAATAAATGTGGATAAATTAGTGATTAATCTTAAATAATATTGCGCACCTTAAGGTATGTTCCCAAAAATCTTAATCCATCACGTCCTTTCTAATGGGGCCCACATGCTTTTTAAAACCCGCATTCTTTAAAATCTCAGCATTTGGGAACATGTTATGAAGCTTTGGGCCATCTAATTTTAGGTGGGTTCACTAAATGCTCAACTTTAGTTTATATTATACATTCCTTTCAAGTAAATATAACGAAATGCTTCTGACTTCCTTTGGAATTGATGCCAACTATGGATTATATGCATTAGCTAAGTTTAGGTCGAATGAATCATGGCATTAGTTTCTTTGATCATTTAATGATGCAATTGAGCCTATAAGATCATCGAGAGATCTCTGTGTCAGATATATCAAGCATTTGGGATTGGTATGAAGTTACAGGGAAGTTTTTGCATTGGCTTTATCAAAATTACAAAAAGCATCTTAAAAAAAAAAGTTTCGAGAAAGCTGTAAGGCAAATTAGCATCACAAATGTTATGAAATTTATGACAAAATGTATTGAGAATACATCCAATATCAAAATTTCAACTAACACGTAATGGATATTTTCTCTCTTAAGAAGGATATACAAGATTGCCCCAAGTAGTGGGATAAATGCTTGATGTTATTGTTGTAAGAAGGATATACAAGATTGGTGAATAGAACGTGATATGACTAAATGAACTCTATCTTTGATAGTCATTTTAGATACTGTACAATAAGCATGATTGTGTTTGAGTGCTTAAATGGTAACCTTAGAAATGCTCGAGATCTTCCATTACAAGCTCTTATTTGTTCAAACATTCACATTTTCTTTTGATGCTATGGGGACGCTCAGCAACTACAAATCGCAAGTGAATATGTATTTGCATCAAGGATTAATGTCATTGCTTTGAGCTCAAGGAAAGAAGATATCCTTGTCAATGAGGATTAATGTCAACAAATTCTAGGTGTTTGACATTACATATTGAACCTTTCAAGTGGGCAACATTAGCGACATAATTTGTACGTGAGATTGTAGTTGACCACTTTTATACCTTCTTTCTTGGTCAAAAGATATTGCTATGTTTGGTCAGTACGGATGGACAATATTGCACCCTTATCTTGCCACTTTATTACCGGCAAAGACAAGCTTGCTTATGAAGGCAAATTTTATTCTGGATATATATATATATATATATATATATATATATATATATACTTGTTTAGTTCCGACCATCTTTAGGCGTTCTTGAGTTTCTTATGCATGTACTTATTTAAGATTAAATGTCCAATTTTATTGTGAGGAGAATGCAAAGACAAAAGACCATTGTGTTAGGTACATCATGATAAACTTCATCATTGAAATATACATGATAAATCTAAAGCATTTCAAAATTAATTCATATGAGATGCACTAGCATAAAAAGAAGTTACAAGTTGGAGTAGAAAAGGCAATGAAGGATCCAATCATAAAAACATAAATGATAAGCCCAACTACTAAATTCAGAGATAATTCTTGTATTTGAATGCTAAGAACTGCATAAATTATCAACCGAAAATGGTTTTATACTTATTTTTATTAAATGATGAGTTGCTCGAAATTAATTCTTTCATTCGAAATTAATTTGATATAACTTAATCTTTATTAAATACTAGCCCTTCTTAGGTTCATACAATACCCAAACAAGATGACATATATCATGGCTTGATTGGAACCGCACAATCTCAAGGATGATGGCTATGTTCTCTTCATGACTTGCTTGAATTCTATTGATTTGTTGGGACTCAAACTAAAAATTAAATTGAATCAACTCAAGCTCAACTTAATATACAATGAAAATGTGGAAATACATGCAAGTATATTTAAGAATTACATATCACATTATATATATATATAAACAGCCAAACACACACACACACTTGATATGTTGTGTGCATACGTGTGTGCAAGTGCATGCATTCATTTATATTTTTCATAAATCTTATCTTATAACCAAATACTAAGTACATATATTTAAGTAATGATATTGTTTAGTAATTATAAAGGTAGTTTAAAATTTTAATACACTTAGGTTTGCTTCAACTGGGGACTTGACTTGAAATCAATCAATTTCATATTCACTTGAATTAGACTTAAATCAAAATTTTCAATATTGAGCTTAGTTCGACTCAGTTAAACATGCCTTGATATCACTTTGGGTTTTAAAAGCTAAATTAATTGCCTTCTTGTGGTGATTTGTGCTTTGTTGCGTCCATGTGGTTGCCAAGTTATGGCAGTTATATGGTTGGAAATTGGAACGGAGGAGCAAATCATCTCATAATAGGGCGGTTAGTGATGTCGATTGCCCCATTAGTTGATGATTTTCTACGAAGTGAATTTTTAAGACAATTGTTTCAAATTGTTGAAATGGGACGATTGAAAACTTGATCCCAAATCTATTTACAGTAAAGTCATTTTGTTTGTACATTTAACAATTTCATTGATAATATGAATGAGATATAGCCTTATATGTCTATGAAATTGGTTGATTAATGTGGATGAGGACAAGTATCGTTACTAAATTGGAAGCTGGGGAAAACAAGAAATAAATTATGTGAAGTCTTTTGCTTTGATATAGGATTCGTAAGCCTTATCCATGTAAACCATGACAGTCATGGTTAATGCACATCTAACACATGGTAAATGGATTTTTGAATACCTGGAATTATGATAACTCCTATCTTACTTAGTTTTTCAGCTTTTTAAAAATTGCTTTTGGTGCTTGCTTTGGTTGGGCAGGCCAAACTTGCTCTGGGTCAACCAAGGGAGGTGTCCAGCTTGCATGATGCCCTGCAGGCTGAGGCATTATCTTGGACGCCTGCGACACTTTCACTCTCTGTAAGAGGGGCCATCCCCTTATGTTATTATTTATGTGAACTTAAATTAAATGATTAGAAAACCTAATTTAAAATATATTTTTCTTCTTAATTAATTTACCAAGTAAATGTCTTGAACTTATATTTAAAGTCCATAGAAAAAAAAGTCTAAGCAAACCCAAATTGCTCTCCATTTGCTCATTGCTCTCTAACTAGCCTACTTAGTGCTCTTTCCCTCAGTGACTAGCTCGATTAACTCGCTTGGTTAATCTCCTTCATTGACATAGCTCCCTCACCAACTTACTGGATGACTTAATCTCCATTAACTCGCTAATTAGAACATCTCATTTTAGTAGTAAGGACACTTTTTAGTCTTTTTGTTGTCTATTTCATTTAGGAAGTCAAAGATCTTGACTCTTTGTAGGCTCTTATAATGGATCTCAAAAACCTATTATGAGATTTAAACCCATATTGTATTTAGTATTTTTTCTGATTTTTATTGTTTGGATGACATGAGCTTTTGGGCTTAATGAAATTTTAGAGATTGGTTATTAGGTTATTTTCACATATTTGGATGTTTGTACTATATACCTTTATTTTGCCCTCTTAATTAGAGATTTGGATGTCAAACTCTCGACTAATATTTCAGATTTGTGTTATTAGATTTTGTAATTCAAATATGAATGAAATATTAGAATTTATTTTAAATTTTTTTCTTATAGTTGATTTGTAATCATACTTTTTTATTTATGAAATATTTTAAATTTGAAATTCATTGGGGTTACATCCTATGCCTCAAGGCTTACACCCTGCATTTTAAAATATTTATTTTTCACACACTCTCCATGCAAGAAAATATAAAAAATAAGAAGATATATTATAAAAATTGGTTTAGTTGTAAAAATTTTGATCATTGGGAAAGATATAAAGAGGCCTATAAGCAGTTTAAAAAGCAATATGTGATGCAAAAATTTTAGCTTTTTAATGATTTATATAATAGATTAGATACAAAAGAGGACAAAACATATATGTATAAGTTAGCTAAACAAAGATATTGCAGTAGTAAGGATATTTAGTTCAAGTGAAGTGTATTAAAGATGAAGATCAAAAAGTTCTTTTATTAAAAAAGAATATTCAACAAAGATGGTTTAGATATTTTGCTAAACTTTTCAAAGAAGATTGTGAGAATGCAATTGACTTTAGTGATCTTATCACACTAAATGAAAATAAATATATATATTTTTATCAGTGTATTAGTAAAATTGAAGTTAAAGAGGCTTTAAAGAAAATGAAATGTGAAAAAGCTGTTGGTCCTGATGATATTCCAATAGAGGTGTGGAAATGCTTTGAAGATTAAGGCATTTCTTGGCTTACTGAAATTTTTAATATTATTTTGAAGACAAAAGATGTTAGATGAGTGGAAAATGAGTGTGTTGATTCCTATTTTTAAGAATAAAATTGATGCACAAGATTGTGCGAATTATAGAGGAATTATGTTAATGTGTCATACTTTAAAACTATTTGAGAGGGTAATGGAGCATCGGTTGCAGTGTGACACTAATGTTTCTCAAAATCATTTTGGATTCATGTCGCGTAGGTCTACCATGGAAGTTATACATATATTGAGAGGTTTGATAGAGAAGTATAAAGGGATAAGGAGGATCTACATATGATTTTTATTAATTTAGAGAAAGCATATGATAAAGTTTCAAGAGAAGTGCTATGGAGAGTTTTACATAAAAAAGGGGTTAATAATACTTTTTTTTTTTGTTAATAATAATCATATTCAAGTTATTAAGGATATGTGATGCAATCAAGATTTGTTATTTTATATTTTTTTCTTGTATTTTGGACGCAATGTAATTTTGTTTTGTAAGACCCTATGATGGGAATCTACCCATGATCATGCCAGGTTGGGTGCTCTCAAGTCGGTACACTCCATAGTCTTTCCACTTGTATTTTCTTGCTCCTTTTCTCCAATGACTGTTTTGGTTTTCCCTGCTGTCTTTTCATTCTCCCTGTTGTATTTTTGTTTTCCCTGTTGTGTATGCTTGGATTCCCTGCTAACTGTTTGGATTCCCTGGTGGCTATTCGATTTCACTGCTGGCTATTCGATTTCCCTGTTGCCTTTTCGGTTTTCCCTATGGGCTGCTCGATTTCTTGCTGCTGGCTGCTTTGTTTTCTCTTTGCTCATTCCTATGCAAGAAGTTTTAATGTGGGTTGAATTTGGTGGTTCTGATTGGCTATTTTGGTGGCCCATTTATGTGATTTATTAAATACTATTCCATCTTCTCTCTCCTATAAATTGGGGTTGAATTCCTTTGTGCAAGGAGTTTTTTGAATATGATCAATTAAAAAAACATGAGGGTTTTTAGCTTGCGAGCTGATCTTCTCCCTATCCCATATTACTTCATCTCGGCCTTATTTCTACTTATTCTCTCCACAGTTTCCCTTCCACCTGTGTCTTTCTTCTCTAAACTATTGTGAGTTAATTATTTTAAACCTGAGGGTTTCTTCTAATAAACTTGTGAGTTGTCTTCTACCCTCCCGCTACTTATTCATCTCGATCTTCTTTCTACTTCTTCTCTCCAAGATTTTCCTTCCACTTGTATCTTTTTTCTCTAAACTATTATGAGTAGTAAGTGGTGATGTGCCTTGTTCTTTTGGTCTTTGTCGGAGAAACAAAGTGTTGTGTTGGGTCATAATTTATGTGGTGATTTGTTGTTTTGTCATTTCCTTTGATCACCTTCCTTAGTTTGTGTTTGTATGTGAGGTAACCATTCGTGGTTGTTCTGGGGGTTTATAGTTTATAAGTTTTGTTATTTGTTCTATCTTATGCGACTTCTTGACAAATTTCTCATATTAGTTTTCTATTAAGTGTCCTTCATTTTGGTGTTTTTTTATGTGATATAGAAATGAAGTATCTTAATTTGCATTCATAATATTCTCCTACTTGGTTTAAGATCTTAGGTTGCATCAATATGTATGTTGGAGTTGTTACTTGTGTTCAAATACAATGTGGTTTGACCAAGTATTTTCTTATTTCAATTGGATTACATCAAGGATCAGCCTTGAGTTCTCAAGAGTAAGCAATGTCATCCAAAGTGAGCTGCTAAGAAGTGTTCGAAAGTAAATATCAACTAGTGCAAAATAAAAGGTTGGATTAAGTTCTCATTGTGACTTATGCCCTATAATCCACACATTGAGTGATCTGTTCAAATCATCTAGCTAGGATTAAAATTTATAATAAATTATTTTCTCAACTATATATATATATATATATATATATATATATATATATATATATATATATATATATATATATATATATATATATATATATGTTATCATAGAGGAAAATATATGATGATATTGAGGAAAATATGATGATATTGAAAATATAGCATTTTATCCACTGCATCTATGACAAAGGTTGAGTATCCTCCATAATTTTGTTTGAATGGATCAAAGATGGAAATGCAAATCAAAATTTAAAAAGGTGAAATCAAGAACTAAGGCGTTTTGCATTGGTGAGGCATAAGCTTCAAAGTGGATCAAAGCATAAACCTCAAAATAAAAATAAAAATAAAACAGAAATTAAAGATAATTCAACAAAAATATCATAAATCATCAGCAAACAGTTAAAAATAAAAGAATAAAATAAAAACATTAACCCTAGAAGAAAATAAAAACAAAAGAAAAAAAAATCAATTCAAAAGATAATAAAAATTTTGTCAATACAACAACAACAACAAGCCTTTGTCCCACTATGTGGGGTCGGCTACATAAATCCTTTTTTGTCATTGTGTTCGGTTAAAAGTCAAATTCTCATTTAAATCTAATAAAGAAAGATCATTTCTAATATTTTCTAACCAAGTCTTTTTAGGTCTACCTCTTCCTTTCTTAACAAAAGTCGAATCTAATACCTCAACTTTCCTAATCAGGTCATCGGAAGGCCTCCGTTTAATGTGACCAAACCATCTAAAGTGACTCTCTCTAATCTTATCTTCCACTGGAGCTACTCCAACCTTTTCACGTATATGCTCATTTCGTATCCTATCTCTAAGGGTCAAGCCACTCATCCACCTAAACATCCTCATCTCTGAAACACTTAACTTTGTATTATGCTTCTCTTTTAATGTCCAACATTCGGCATTCAAAAGATAATAAAAAATTTTTCAATAAAAGAATAAAAAGGCATTTAAAAGAAAACTAAAAAATCAAATTAAGAAAATTTCAAATAAAACCAGTTAATAATAATTTAAAAAAAAATTAAGAAAGAACTTAAAAGCAAATGAACAAACAAGTTAAGATAAAAAAGAAAAGATAATTAGTTTAAAAATAAAAAATAGTTTAAAAAAACTTGAACCTTTTATGCCCAAACTGTTTAAAACTTAAACCCTCTTATATATAACTTAAAAGTATATTTTTAAAATAAATTTTAATTAGAGGTGTTTGCCTCTTGCATCTTATAACCTCGAGGCAAACAGCTCAAATACAAAGGCATAAGCCTAGACCTAGAAATTTTTAAGCATCAAGGCGTTTATTGGATGCCTCATGGTGAGGTATGACTCGAGGCAAGCGCATCAAATGCCTTTTTAAAAGCAAACATATACAACTATCACATCACTTGAGCAAGGTTGGGCTTGATTGGTTTTTTCTTCAACATGATTGTTTAAAGTATATTGACATTTTCCTTTGAAAAAATCACTTCTCAAGCTTCATAGTCAGTAACAAGCCGTAAGATATTTACGCATTAAATTAATAGCGTTTGCAGAGCATATTGTGATTGGATATTATGTGGGCTTGCCAGAGTCTTAAATTTCCTCCGGTGTGAAGATTATAAACATCAACAATGACAAATGTTACTATATTGGATCATTATTTGTGTGACATTCCTACTCATCTAAGCAATTTTTCAACACACAGAAATTATCCAAAAGAAATGACTCTAATTACTGCACTTAAATACTTAAAAAATGGGCAATTTTTTTAACACTTATTCCAATTTTAAAAAAATAAATAACATACAATAACTAAAAGTAATAATGGGTGATGAGTAAGCACTAAAAAAGAGAAAATGCATGCACATAACATCCAAATCTTTCTTATTTATACATTTAACACACCCAAGCAAAAAATGAACTAACAAACTCATGTATTGTGCATGTCACAAGCAATTCATTGAGAATTTAAAGAGAGCATAAAATATGGACTATAGTTTTATCATTCTCTTTGAGATTATAGTGGCATTATTATACATAGAAGCAGTTGGTGTTAGTTTTGAAAATAGAAAATATTTGGAAGATACATAGGTAATTGCCTGCAAAAAAATTATAATTTGATTATCTATTAAACACTTTGATTATCTCTTAGTTCAATCTAAAAAAGTTGGTGTTCTTTGAAACATAACAGTTATAGAAACATGACTATTTGCAAGGAAAATTCAACAAAAAACTCATAAAAAATACAACGGTTGTTAAAAACTCCTTGTTAATTCTTCTGTGGTGAGCAAGCATTGAAAAAACATCAACGGATTGAGGGAGAATAGTGTTATAAAGGCTATAAGGAGAAGGAACAAGAACTTTGACCAAGAGAAGAATAAGAAAAGGAAAAAAAAAATTAAAAGAATTTTAGAGGAAAGAAAAGAATTTTGGGAAAGAGAAGTGTAAGTAAAAGTTCAAGAAGAATAAGAAGTTTCAAGATATGGAGGATCGTTGGCATTGGCCAGCTATTTATAATCAATAGATGTAAACTAAATGGCATCAATTATGAGGCAATAACCCAATTAATGGGAGGTCATCTGATGTGGGGCCCAGAAACTTTTCAGTGCATCAAGAACCTTCCAGCTGTCTTGTGAGGCCCAGGACCTCCTTGATCCCCTATAGGAGAAGAGTCTTTGGGGGGGAGCTCTTTGGGAAAGATATGAGGGGCATCTATCAAGGGATTTGGGCTGATTTGAAATCAAAATAAAGAGGGAAGTAGGAAGATTTATATGAGGCTTAATAGGGTTGTTTTATGTGTGTTTGTTGTAGTTTTCTTTGGCGTTGTTCCTAGCAGCACCTAGGATTTGTAGGAGCCAGTCTACCTCTCAAATAGTAAATCAACTTGTATCTTAGTTTGTTATGCTGAAATAAACATCTTTCTCACTGATTTTTGTTGTGTTTTGTCTCGTTCTTGCTGTTTTTGAAATTTGGATGACAAATTCCTATTAAATTGATATCAGAGCGTGATTCGAGACCTATGGCGCTGAAGAAAGTGGATGCTTTGGAAGAGAAACTAAAAGGAGAAGTTGGTCTATTAAAATCTGAAGTTGAGAAGAGGATTTCATCCATGGAAGGAAGGTTTTCTAACCTAGAGAACATGATGAAGAAAATATTGGAGCTTCACACCCAAGACCCAACTGACAACATAGGAGGGCAAGAGAATCGTTGGGTGGCCAAGGAAGTGGGAGAATCTCCAATATTGGCACAATGAGGGATGATCGAGAGGTAAAAATCTTGGGCGATAGGAAAAATTTGTCATCTCTTGAACCGATAACAAGGAGGGAAATGGGTGAAGGATATAAAATGAGTAGAAATTGGGAGGAAGAAACAAGGAGAGCTGATTTTGAGAAAGATGATATCTATGAAAAGAGGAGTGGGAGAGAACAATGGAGAGATCACAACAATCGCTATATGAGAGGAGCCGTAGGTGGAAGAGGAAGTTGGGGCGGAGGGGATCCAAAATTGAGAAAGATGAATATGTCCATTTTTTAGGGGGAATATGATCATGGGTAGATCTATATGGTCGAGAGATACTTTGCAGTGAATGGGCTGACGGAGGATGAGAGACTCATGGTGATGGCTTTATGCTTAGAGGGGAAGACCTTGTCTTGGTATCAGTGGAGAGACATGAGAGATCAAATCCGATCGTGGAGGTTGAAAGATAGTTTATTAGAACGTTTCTGAACTAGTCTGGAAGAAGACAACTACGAGAAGTTCTTTGCTCTGGTTCAAGAAGGGACAATGATAGATTATCGGGAGAGGTTTCAGTACATTTCTAGCCAATTGGGGAGGTTATCCGAGATAGTTTTGGATAGAGGTGTAAAAATGAGTCAACGGGTCGGGTTTGAGTCCAACCTGGCCTGAATCGGGTCCAAACAGGTCAACACGAACCCGACCCGTTTTTGCAAACGGGTCAGATTTCCCAACCCGGACCCAACCCATGCAGGTTATCGAGTTGACCCGACCCGAGAAACCTCTTGTAAACGCCTGTGTGAGTGCGGCTCAACGATATCACGAGGCTTGCTGGGACGCATACGGGAGGGGGGGGGAGTGCGGGACGCCTGTGCAAGTGTGACCCAAATGATCAAATCCTTGGGGAGGAAGACAAAGGAGGAGCCCAATCCATCCTTCCTCTACATCAACCCTATCTTCTTCTCTTAGCAGCGGCGGCAACGGAGGAGGCTCAACTGAGACCGACGGAGTGGAGGAAGGAGGAATGGGCGACGAAGCTATGGCTGGGAGACGATGCTTACTGCAGGCGAGAAGTGTGGGATATGGGCTATCAGCAGACGACTGGGAGAGGATGCTTACTACCGCCGGTGGAATTTGACTCTGGTATCACCGTTGCTGCTTTGGTCTCGTGGACCCACTCCTTGAATTTGAACCATGGAGCACGGAGGCAAAGATGGCGAACTGGTGAAGGTGAAGCCTTCTAAGGTTTCAAGTCAAATCGGGTCAAAGTCGGGTTAGCGGGTTGACCCAGACCCAACCCGATTTTTCATACGGGTCAAAAAACTGCAACTCAAACCCGACCCGCCTGAACCCAAATTTTTTTGGTCGGGTTATTGGGTTGTGTCAATAATTAACACCCCTAGTTTTGGAGGGAAATTTTATGAAGGGACTCAAGCCAAAAAGTAGGGCTGCTATTCGGTTATTGAGACCACGAGGGTTGGGGGAGGCAATGGAGCTAGCCCAGTTAGTCTAGGACAAAAACTCACTTGAGAGAAGCAGCAATATCAGCAGTTTGGGAGCTTCATACAGGATGACGACCACTTTTTTGGCACCAAAGGTACAACATGTGCCCATTCAGAGAAAAGTACCCAAGGATATGGGATTGGGAGCACGGTCAGGGTGAAATTTCAAGCGGCTAACTGAGGCAGATGTTCAAGAGAAGCGGGCTAGGGGATTGTGTTTCCATTGTGATGAGAAGTTTGCACCGAACCACCAATGCAAGGGACCGTTCGCTGTAGGTATTTACAGTTTGTGATGAGGAGGAGGTGGTTGAGTAGTATTTGCACCTAGATGTGTCGGAGATCTCCCTAAACTCAGCGGTAGTGTTTACCTCAAATCAGACTATGAAGATGATAAGGCATATAGGAGGAGAATCAGTGGTAGTTCTGGTGGACATTGGGGCAACCCACAACTTTATCTCTAACCAGGTTGTGGATCGATTGGAGTTGAGGCTAGTCAACACGGGCTATTTTTGGGGTGAGCATGGGAACGAGGAAGATGGAGAAGAGTAGAGGCATTTTCCAAGGTTAATGGTGACATTGTAGGAGATCCAGGTGAATGAAGATTTTCTTCCCTTGGAGTTAGGGTGCACAGCATGAAGTAGCTGCAGACATTGGGGGAAACCAAGGTGGACTGGAAAGCATTGATTATGGAATTCATGATGGGAGGGAGGAAGGTGAGGATCGGGGGGATACTAGTCTATCCAAAATTAGGGTTTCTCCTAAAACCATGGTGAGGGCAATTCAAGGAGCAGGGATGGGATTCTTGGTGGAGCTCCAAAGCCTCGAGCGAGGGGGAAGCATGGAGAGAGATGGGGAAGTTTAAAAAACAGTCCAACCACTCATGCAACAATTCAATGAGGTGTTTCAATTGTCTCAGGGCCTACCTCCCCCAAGGGAGCATGAGCATGCCATCATCTTAAAGGATGGGGTATCATTAAAGAGTGTTCGACCCTAACAATACCCACAGGTTCCAAAGGATGAAATTGAGACTAATCAAGGAGATGTTGGAGGCCCAGATCATTCGTCTCAGTGTTAGTCCCTTCTCCAGTCCTATGTTGTTAGCGAAGAAGAAAGATGATAGTTGGAGATTTTGTGTAGATTATCAGACTCTGAATAAGAAAACGGTGTTGGATAAGTTTTATATACCAGTTAATGATGAGTTGTTGAATGAGTTATATGGAGCAGTGATATTCTCCTAGATTGATCTAAAATCATAATACCATCAGATCAAAACGCGGCCTGCTGACATCCACAAGGTTGCTTCAAGACCAATAAAGGTCATTATGAGTTTTTTGTAATGCCTTTTGTGCTTACCAATATCCTAGCTACCTTTCAAATGCTTATGAATAATGTATTTCAGCCCTACCTCTGCAAGTTTGATTTGGTTTTCTTCGATGACATTTTGGTGTATAATCAATCAGAGGCAAAGCATGTGGAGTGCATTGGCGCAGTAGCATATCGCCTACGATTTCCACCGACCTCTGCCATCCATCCCGTATTTCATGTATCGCAATTGAGACGAGCCATTGGTTAGAGGCAAAGCATGTGGAGCGCATTCGCCCACACTACCGGCCATACTGTCAAAGGATATGGAGATAATATTATAACCACTGGAGGTGAAAGGGATGCTCCAAGGAGCAAGATCAAGGAGGTATTGATCAAGTGGAAGGATTTACTAAAGTATGAGATAACATAAGAGCCCTACAGTACCATCTAGAAGTGATTCCCCTCTTTCTTGAGGACAATGTGACTTTTTGGGAGGGGAATATTGATATGGGGCCCAAAAACTTTTCAGCAGATCAAGAACCTTTTAGCTCTCCTATGGGGCCCAGTACCTCCTTTATCACCTATAGGAAAAGAGGCTTTGAGGGGATATCTTTGGGAAAGATGTGAGGGGCATTTATTCAGAGATTTGGGGTGATTTGAAATTAAAATGAGGAGGGAAGTAGGAAAGATTATATGAGGATTAATAAAGTTATTTTATTTTATCATGTTAAGTGTGTTTGCTGAAGTTTTCTTTGGAGTTGTTCCTAATGGCGCCTAGGATTTGTGGAGAGCCGATCGACCTCTCGAATAGTAGATGAACTTGTATCTTGATTTGTTGTGTTGAAATAAACTTCTTTCTCGTTGATTTTTGTTGTGTTTTATCTTGTTCTTGTTGTTTTTGTTGTCTGGAGGATAAATTCATATATCATCCCTCTTCAATCGACCATGCCACTTATCAAAAAGCTGCATAAGTTAGCTATATTCTAAGATTGTACTATGCAGCTTTGATTAGGTTGATTTCCTTGTTAGTCTGCTTAATGTTGACAAGGCAAGCAACAAAAAAAATTGTTGGAAGCCTCATGAATGGTCCATTCTCCGACTCTCCACATGGCACCAAAAGACACAATAGGTGATGATTTGCCCTACATAAATTGCCACTAATGAAGTGATTGACTCCTTTTTAATTTTTTTCCTAAATGGAGCTTCTCCTAATTTCAAAACAGAAGAAAATTGATGAAAATTTTGTTTTGATTTAACATATTTGAATTAAATGTAATAGAATAAGTCATTATTATTCTACTATTTCACAGCTAGTAAAAGATTGAGAAAAAAATCAGTAGATTACCCATATTTTATAACATATATAAAAATCAAGAAAACCAAAAAATGTCAAATCTAGAACGCCTCTTTGACCTAAGAAAATTTATATTCCCTATTGTAAGCACATAAATTTAAAGTTCGAAGTACTTGTTGTATTGTTGATGAAGCTACAAAATGTTCAAGGTGTGCATGACTCCATTTAACTCCAAAATGTTTATTTTATGGCATAAAAATTGAACCATAAAATTTTAGGAAATCCAACTTTTGTGGGTAAGCGCTTCCAAAAATGAAATTGTGAAACACAAAAAGTAAAAAATAAAGAAACCAAGTATATAACAAAACATCAAGGTTTACGCAATTGCCTAAATACGTGCATACATCCATAGGAGATGGGACAAGGATTGATATACTATATAAAAAAAAAGTTACACAAGTGAACAAATAAATAGGATAAAATAAATTATTCTTCTCCAAACCTAAGTACACCTAATCTCATTAAAAAAAACAATCTCTCAATGCAAACAAATATGGAAAACCCTCAAATATCTTAAAGATATATCAGAATTACATAAGAGATAGTAAACAAAGTGATCTAAATCAGATCAAAAGGTCTACATCTAAATGATCCACAAGAAAGCCTTTTCTCTCTTTAGCTTTCTCCCTAATATATTTCTCAAAAGCAGATGACCATATATCCCTCAATCATATTGCAAATCTTTTTTTCCATTTTATATTTATAGGAGTTTAAAGTAAATTTTAAATCTAAATCATGTTCAAATTTAGATTTGAAGCTAATCAAAAATTTCATATGACGTAATGAAATGTTAACATCATCTTTACCAATAACAATAGGATAATTTTGTTTTAATCCTAAATTCATTCATTTTATAATTTCACATTTATCATGCTAATATTATAGAGTCAATATCATAACACATTTCAAAACACTGCCAAAATGACCCATAATAATGAAATTTCCTTTGATTTGGTATAAATTTTTTTTATTTTAATCAGTTAATATCAGTTTGGTTTAACATTGCCTAACATAGCAAGGGGAGTTCTGCAAGTTAAGAGTCATAAGATTAACGATTTTTTAACTAATTTAGTTCAAATATGTTAAATCTCTTAATTGAATATTGTTGCAGTTCAAACCTCAAACCTATATCACATCAAATCAAATCATTTATGCAAAATATGAAACTATGAACTCAACCAAACAAAACCAAACCAATCAAACTTTCTGTATGGAAATTTTCCCATTAATATGGTTTTGCACTCCTATAAAAAAAAGCACTTTTAACACAACTAGGAGCAAAATTTCATTCGAAAAGAACTCTCTCTGAAAGGAGCACAGTAAAACCTGAATTCCAATGAAGTAATTTAAAGTAACAGAATGCCATTAAAGGTAGTACCTTATTGGAGTTAGGGACAAGTTCCTGAAGATTCTTCATTCTTTCTGCAATTTTCTCTCTTCTAAGCTGCATAAGATTGGAACTAAACGTTGAATTAATCTACCATTAACAATGTAACACGTACAAAATAGTTAGAAATAAAACCATATATTCTAAATTTGTAGTTTACTAAATAAATAGATAGAAGTCATGGTTTAACCTTTGTGTAAATGTCAAAAAAGAGGAATGCTTCAAATTAAGATAAAGAATTTTATACCGACCCTTTCAGCTATACTATGAGGGTCAGTAGCTTGACCTCGCCGTGCTCGCACTCTTGGCTTGGCAGTTACATTACAACAAACGGCATTGGATTGTGTCATGTGCTGATGACTGTTGGAGGAATGGCCCAACTGATGCTGAAGAGTAGTTCCTTCAGGCTGCAACAAACATATACAGATGTCATGTGATACATCTAATCAACACGTTCAAAAGACATAGGAGTTGGTTGCCCAACCATGTTCTTAAAATATATTTCTTCACACACTGCGGCTATTGTGCGCAAGCATGTCCAGTAACGAAGCACTTAAAAGGGCTTAAAACAAGAGTTAATTTGTCACAAATTTGCATGCATGCACACATGGTAGACAACCCATTGGTGCACACACAGAGAGTTCCAGTGGATAAGTAAACCCAAGAGATTCAAAACTGTGCAAAAAAAAAAAAAAAAAACATGCTAGAGAACAAAGATGCAGATAAAAATGTGTAAATACCTGGGGATTAGTATGCATCCCGGTTGTTTTACTGAATGACATTTGTGACCCGCCAGAAAAGGAAGGCAATTGAAGGCTCGTTGCTTCAGTTGTACCCTGCATAATCAAAGAAGAGTTAGTGCATTCAGTTGGGAAATCGATAGCCTGTTATTGAAAACTCCAAAGCACCAGATTATGAGGTGGTGAGTTTGCCCTGGTCATTTTCATATGTTGCCCGCTTGCAAAAGTAACCAAATTTGAACAAAGTTCATTTTGACTCTGCAATGTGAATGCATGGAAAGGTGGTCAGATAAATCTTTATTCAGTAACAGAGTCAAACCTAACTACTTTAAAATAAATAAATCCATATATGCAGGAATTCCCTATTCAAGTACTTACGTTCCTCAGTAAATCAACACCATTTGTAATGCCTTGAAAGCTGAAGTTTTCTACCTTTTGTTGTCCGCTTAAAGAAGAAATGCCTGAATATGATGGCCAGATCGTTGGAACTGAAGAGATGGAGTGTGCCTCTCCAATTGATCGCCCAAATGTCGGTGGTTCACTGCCACTGTTCTCCAGTGAGCTGGAAATGGTTAGTGCGCTATGGGGCAGTGAGGAATTTAATTCCAGACCATAAGTTATTCCTGTTGAGTTGCATGTAACTGTGTCAGGTATTGAGAACCTCCCTTCACTAGCCTCAATACAATGGGATGGTTGTGAGTTGTGGCTTGCTTGTTGACTCTGTGAAAGATTTTCCCCCAAATAAAGCCCTTTGCCGATGCCAAATTTCACACTTCCATCAGAAAAAAAAGATGATGTGTTTTCATGAGCTATAGATAAATCTTCCGCAGCTATAATGTGACCTGATGGAATTATTGGCATTGCTGATTTTTTTCCATCAGCTTGAAATGATTCCATAGAGTCAGCAAGCAGATTCTCTGTTTGAGAGGCAATTGTTCCTCCCCATGATCGGTTTGCAGATTCATTCACATCTGACCAGGATGATGACAGGAATGTGCTTAGAAAACTTTCCATGGCGTCTCGCTCTGGCATGATCCTGTATGGATTTGCTAAACTGAAAACATGATCCTGTAACTCCAATTGCTTCGCAAAGAAATTTCACTCAGGAAGAAGCAATCAATTGCTGAAATTTATAGCAATCATCCTGCACATAATGGATGAGGTAGAAAGGAGCAATAAGATCCTCTATTGCCAAGATTCTAGATATCTATGCAGAAATCAAATCATATTTGCTCTGCTCATATCAGGACAAAACTAATAACCAATTAGTTACATGATATATAGGTCAATATCTGCAAATTAACATTTTGGATTCTGAAGCCCAAGACAATTAAGTAAAAAAACAGCACTGAAATGAAAGTACATTTAATACATAATCAAATAAATTTGAAGTTTCAAAATTTAAAGAAATGCAATGGTGCAAACGTTTTCATGCACATTTAAATAAATAGAATTCCAATACGATGCAACTTCATGTGAATAGCTGCTATTAAACTAAAGAACCATCTAAGTGAATATTCACATTGCTAGCCAATAAGATACCGAAAAGAATTGTTATTCTATGGCTGAAAAAACAGACAATAAAACATTTTGATGCTGCAAGCGGAAGCATCAAAAAAATAAAACATTTTGGCTAGGGTTTCCAGCCATCATGTTGACAATGTCTAAGAATAGACGAACCTGGTATGCATGGAAAATTAAAGAGGTTGCAAGAAAAAAGGGATTGTGGAAGAGATAAATGAAAACCTAAGAGGACAAAGGCATGTCGAGGGAGAAGAAAAAGAATTATCATGGCTATGAGCAAGAGGAGGAACCAAATCACCGGGAGGGGAGCCACAAGAAACCCTTTCTTCTATACATCATAAATTCTTATTAATGAATTACAAGACAGTAGGCCTTATTTATAGAAACATACATTATTAAAAAATTATAAGAGCACTATTGAATAGAGAGAAAGTACTAAACCAATCCCAACTCAAATTTAGCATGGTAATTGATGTAGACAAGGGGGGGTCAACACAAGTTGAGTTTTTCTTGCCTTGTGTCTTTTTATCTTCCCCCTCTCCTTTTCTTATCTTGTCCTTTCATCTTCCATTTTGTCCTTTGGTTGTTTGCTGGTTTCATGTGGGCCTTGGCTGTTTTGTTTCGGTTTGGGCTTTGGTGGTTGAAATCCAAGTAGTGCAAGCTCATTAATATCTTGTGAAGTTGATCTCATTATAAGCTGAAGTTTAGTACTACTTTATGGCAGATTTTGGTGAGTGAAACTTGCCTTTTCCTATTCTTTTTTCTCTTCCTTTCGTGGCTGTTTGGAGAGATGTGTCTTGTGGCATTGGGAGAGGAATTGGCTGGAATTTAGGCAGCCGTGGCTGCTTGGGGTGCCTGTTCGTTTTCTGGATTCCTTGGACCTGCTGTTCCTTTAATGTTTCGGTGCTTTTCCCATGAATTCTGGCTGTTCCGTGGCTGGTTGTTGGTCCCGTGATCTGATTCTTCTCTGTTTTCTGGAAAGTTGTTGGCTGCTGCTTTGGAACTGATGTGTGCCTTTTGGTTTTTCCTATCCCTAAAGTTTATTGGGGGAATTATGGGTGCATTGGCTGTTGGGCTTTCTTCTTTGCTTATATATATATATGAGATGTTTGGGTGTGTAAAAAAAGTGATAATGTGAGTGATTTTTGGAGATAAAACCTGCGGGTTTTTTGTTTGGAAAAGCTTGTGGGCTTTGTCCATTCCCTCTTCCTCCTCCTTTGGAAATCCTGCGGGCTCTTTCCAACCTTTCTTCTCGGTCTTCTAACCTCCTTCTTCTCTACGCAAGTTCCACTCCACCTGTATCTTTCTTCTAGTTCCGTTGGTGAAGTTGTTGGCTGTTTTTGTTGGCTGTTTTTGGTGAAGTTGTTGGCTGTTTTGTTGGCTGTTTTAGTGAAGTTCTTGGCTGTTTTTGGTGAAGTTGTTGTCAAAAATTTGTAATGTCATGATTTGTTGAAAGTCAAAGTTTGTAAGAGTCTCCTTTTATTATATAAAGTTGTGGTTTATATTATTTGTGTTATTTTGGGTATTTTGTAATCTTCTAAATCCTAGAAAGAGTATCTTTTTGTGATCAAAAATTTGGGTCCCTCTCCCAAATTTTTGATTACATCAATTTGGTATCAGAGCAAGTTTTAGGAAGTCCTAGGTTTAGGTTTGAGGTTTATCAAGTCTTGTTTGTCAAAAGTCAAGTCTTGTCGTGAGTCTTAAGTTGAGTCTAAGTTTTTTTTAGGTAGAGTCTTTTGAGTCTCAAAAAATGAAAAATCCCAAAAATATGGCATCATTTCTGGAAGAATGCGAGCAACATGATCCTAATGTCCCACTCCCGTTGGACAGGTGGATTCCTACAGAAGGTGACTCAACGGATCCACTTCAAGATCGTCTCTACAAACTGCAATATAACATGTTCCTATGTGATCAGAAATTCGAAAAATACAAAAGGTATCTACAACAGCAATTTGAAAAAGAACAAGAAGAGATTCTAAAAACGATTTGGCGAAAAAACTCGAAGAACTGGATGAACTGTACGCACCGCCTCAAGGAAATCAACAGCAGATAATTCATCAGGAGCTGAATTCGCAAGTAGGGGAGTCTGATGTAAACAAGAGGGGGTCAACACAAGTTGAGTTTTTCTTGCCTTGTGTCTTTTTATCTTCCCCCTCTCCTTTTCTTATCTTGTCCTTTCATCTTCCATTTTGTCCTTTGGTTGTTTGCTGGTTTCATGTGGGCCTTGGCTGTTTTGTTTCGGTTTGGGCTTTGGTGGTTGAAATCCAAGTAGTGCAAGCTCATTAATATCTTGTGAAGTTGAGCTCATTATAAGCTGAAGTTTAGTACTACTTTATGGCAGATTTTGGTGAGTGGAACTTGCCTTTTCCTATTCTTTTTTCTCTTCCTTTTATGGCTGTTTGGAGAGCTGTGTCTTGTGGCATTGGGAGAGGAATTGGCTGGAATTTATGCAGCCGTGGCTGCTTGGGGTGCCTGTTCGTTTTCTGGATTCCTTGGGCCTGCTGTTCCTTTAATGTTTCGGTGCTTTTCCCGTGAATTCTGGCTGTTCCGTGGCTGGCTGTTGGTCCCGTGTTCTATTTCTTCTCTGTTTTCTGGAAGGATGCTGGCTGCTGCTTTGGAACTGATGTGTGTCTTTTGGCTTTTCCTATCCCTAAAGCTTATTGGGGGAATTATGGGTGCATTGGCTGTTGGGCTTTCTTCTTTGCTTATAAATATGAAATGCTTTGACATAGAATGAGATATGTGATATGTGAATGATTTTTGGAAAGAAACCTGAGGGTTTTCTTGGATAGCTTGCGAGCTATGCCACTTCTTCCTCTCCTTGTCTAGGAAAGCTTGCGAGCTTCTCCTCTTTCTTCTCGGACTTCTAATCTCTTTCGTCTCTCCGCAAGTACCACTCCATCTGTATCCTTCTTCTAATGGATGAAAGCAACTTTAGGTGTCTTTGTTTGAGTCGTTTGTAAGAGTCAAAAGTTTGTAAGTCTTTATATGATATGAAAAGTTTGTTTTGTCTAATTAGTCTAGTTTTTGTGAGTTCATGTAAGTTTTTATTCTCTAGAAAGTTCTCTATTTTGTGATCAAAAATTTGGGTCCCTCTCCCAAATTTTTGATTACATCAGTAATAATTAACTTATATACAAATAAAAATGAATAAAAAACAAACTTATCACCAATGACTGAATGAACTTGCATTGCATCACATTCTCTTGTCCATTTTCCTTCCTCTTCCAATACCCTCATTCCTCTTCTCCTTCCACCACTTTCCGATCTTCTTCCACCTCATCAGCATGATCTACTAACCTGGGTTGTTTCTTTGGCTTTCCTATCAGCCATTTCCTCCAACTTCCACCTTGCCTTTAATCGATTATTTTTCCTTTCTATTCCTATGCTCTCTTCTCTCCAAACATCCATCAACTCCTCTTTAAATATCAACATCACTGACATTTCATTGTCCAAAATTTTTTGGTCTTTTTCCCTAGCTTCGATAACACTGAATGAGATTTGGTGGATTAGATCACTCTTCAAGAACGCACTAGTAATTACAGTGACAGCTAAATAGAAAGGGAGCTCCAATAGTATTGGCTCATGCTGTATGTATGAAATGCAATGATTTGTCACACAAGAGCTTGAGCAAACTTTTTGAGGATTAATTCCTTCATGTGAATATGCTGAGGGTCGATTTCCACATGCTTAGCTTATAGTCTGGTTTGTGCAACTACCTACTGTATGTTTAGGTAGCTCTAGGACATCAGTTAAATATATTTGGTCTAATTGTATGGTATTGTATTTGAAAGAAGTGAAAGTTTCTTTCGCACCACAAAAAACCCCAATGAAACACTAGAAATTTCAACTTTGTAAAATCATATAAAAGATTTGAAACTTCAACAACAACAACAACATCAAGCCTTTATCCCACTGCAGGGTCGGCTACATGAATCCTTTTTTCTCCATTGTGCCTTGTTAAAAGTTAAATTCTCATTCAAATCTAATAACGAAAGGGGCATGTCTAATATTTTCTAACCAAGTCTTTTTAGGTCTACTTCTACCCTTCTTAACATAAGTCAAATCCAATAAATCTACTTTACTAACTGGGTCATCGGAAGACCATCGTTTTATGTGACCAAACCATCTAAGGGGACTCTCTCTAATCTTATCTTCCACTAGAGCTACTACCAACTTTTTCATGTATATGCTCATTTCGTATCCTGTTTCTAAAAATAAAGCCACTCATCCACCTGAGCATCCTCATCTCTGCAACACTTAACTTAATATTATGCTTCTCTTTTAATTGTCAACATTTTGCACCATAAAGCATTGTAGGTCTAACCACCATTTATAGAATTTTCTCTTAAGGAATGTTACTAAGGCCTCAATAGGTGATCTTTTGGTGTGTAGCTTATGAAACAAATTAGTTATTACTCTCATAAAGATAGATGAGCTGCCACACCAGATGATCTGCAGAGTGAAAATTGCTAAAACTTCACTTGGTAATAAATTGATGCGCGTGTTATACAAAAAAAACTTGTTTCTATTCTCAAAAAGATGGATAGCTGCTCTGCAAGTATGTTATCATTTGTCTGAAACCATGGAGGGGTTAGCTTGTATGGGTTAGGTTGATGACATTAATGATGCAGGGTACAACTGAGGCGATGAGCCTTCAATTGCCATAATGATGCTTTTGTTGGAACTCCTGACCTTTCAAATGTGAGTTTCTAACAAAAACCAAAGTTGATCTTTTGTTGGAAATGTTAGAAATAGTGTACGGATGATGCACTGACATTCAGGTCCGACTCTCATATCGTATGACATAACAAAAAACCTAATATTAGGCATAGTGTATAGAAATTGAATAACCATAATGATGTTTTGTTGGAAATCTTGACCTTTCCAAGTGAGTTTCTAACAAAAATCAAAACTAATCGTGAATAGCTTTTTGAAAAGCTGCAAGAATATTTACATAATGAAGTCCAAATCACAAATCCCATAGGGCAATAAACTAGAACATTTTTTAATTCATTTTTACCAATACTTCTGATCAACAAAAAAAGACAAAAATAAGAAAGCACATCAAAACTACACTCCAAGTCACCAATCAAATCAATGTGCAAACATGCTTATCAATTGCAATTTTGTCCCAACAAAAAAACAAAAAACATGCTAGTTGAGCATAGCTATTACATATTGAACTATAAGGTTGTAGAATTTCACCAAGAATGAAAGGAAAACCATGTAGATAAAAATAATCCTTCCTAGGCATTCACCAAATATATTCTAACCACAATTCCAAAGAATATTTTTCTTCTGTACTTGATAGAAAAATTGTTTAAAACAAGTTTCCTTGAAAAACGTCCAGCATATATTTAAGGAACATATTCTATTTTCAATATAATAAAACTCTGCTTCATTAAAAGTTAAGATCAAATAATGTCCATCACATATTACATAAAAGATAACAAAGCTATATGAGCCTCCGGTGGCTGGGAGGAGTTATAATACATAATTAACTTAAACAGCCTATGCTGAGCAAAATCATTATTACATGCTAACAAAAGCATCATTATGGTTATAAAATGTTTTCTTTATATATATATATATATATATATATTCAAAATGTTTTCATTTGTAGTGTATATAAACTCCACGAGGTTTTGAAATGTAGGTGTCCTTTTGGATAGGTTTGCTAATGGAACTCTGACTAAATCATAAAACAGAAAGCTTGTTACAGCATGGAGATGTTGCAATAATGCTAAGAGAACTGAAAGTCCAAAGAGTTGTTAATGTAGGGGACCTTTTGACAACTTAATTGAAATGCTTAAAAGAACCTTAAAATAGTCATAAATAGAACTTTCAAGCGACAGGCTAGGCATGAAATATCTGATTAAGCAACCATTTTTTTATCTCTTTTAAAAAAGAGCCGGAAAGGCGTGCAGAACAGCACAAACAATAATATTCTGCACAAGCAATAATAAGAATCTGTCAACTATCATGCAGATTCAGTGATCTATAGATTTTACTTAGTTGGCCAAGAAATAGGGTAAATCACAAGACAATTGAATTCTTTGTCATTCACGACGAGTTTATCAAATTCAAAGAAAGGAAACATCTTTCCAAGATATACTGATGTATTTAGATATTAAGTTAAATCAGAACAAAACAAGGTCTTCCAAAATGCCTGTCTGCAATACGTGTAAGTGGGTAATCATCATGTCCTCAAACATGTAAAGAGGCCTTCCAAAATTCGTGGAAGTGTTAACAAAGTAAAACAACTAAATTATTAGTCATCGTCATCTCCTTTATACAATTCTAAAGGTAATTAATACAACTTTGAAATAGTCATTTTCAACATGATTTTTCTTCTTTTGGTCTCTAGATATGCATATCTAGGTGTTTTCAGGACATAATAATATTCATTATTTCCCTTGATGTTGATTTATTAGATATTTAAGATAACCCCAATATCTAAATTTGTGCTTAATTGGTTAGATAGTGCTGTTAAGCCAGACAAAATGAACTCAATCTAAATTCTCAAGAATAAAGTAAAAACATCTGGGAAATGTCAAAGTCATATTTAAGAGTTGACCAGCCAAGCATGAATTAGATATCTGAACTTTGTTAGAATGCTCGGACTTTTTTTTAGAAATAAATTGGGAAAAGCCTAAACGCTTCTTATTTTTGACTGAATGAGACAAATATTACTGTTCGTTGTTTCTAACAGTACAATTAAAATGTAATCATCAGGCTTAAAATTAAAAATAAATAATGATTCTCATGTACATTCAGGACCAAACAAAATCTACAAAAACAAAATAATTGTCTTCTTGATTTACATAACTGAAGCGAATATTCCATGTTTCAAGTTCCTCGCATCAACAAAACAATAGAAACTCAAAGAATTCCAACCACCTACCCAATACACTTTCCACACAAAAAAAACCCAGAAGCTAAAAAGATCAATTTAAAAGAAAGCATTTGAAACACAACCATTCAGACTACCAAGATCCAATCCAAACCAGAATTTCAAACAATCAAGTATACATGCAACAATCAAAATCACAGTTTCTTACCTTCCACAATCAAAGCCGCACTGGATAAACAAATTCTCAATAACAACGTAGAGAACATAAATCAGCCAGCATAGCTAGAAAAAACATAACATCCCACTCCGACGACTAAAAACAAAGCAAACCCACACGACCCAAACGCCATCAGAAACTAAAGCTATAAATATCAAATGCCAAATCAAAATAAACCCACTAAGTGGCAGTTTGGATGCAGGATTTAGGCCGGATTTGAAGTGGATTTGAGCTAAATCCAGCCAAACGTCCAAAAAATGTAAAACCAAATCTCACGGTAAATCAAAGCCGCCGTTGACGGAAAATTCCCTCTTTTCGTGGTAAATCCCGGATTAACGAAATCCTTTGGAAAGGGAGACAGTTACCTTCACAGCAAGCGAGCTCCCGTTGTTGTTGCTTCCGATCAAAAAATGTCGTAACTTCCGATCCAACAGGAAGGGAACGTCGTCGAAGGAGCAAAGTCGAACAGCGACGAAGAAGAACTCCGGCAAAACTCTACACTCATGCGAAGGAAAGAAGCCGAACGGAATAGAGAAGGGAAAAGTAAAACCTGGGCTCTAAATTATTTTTGGATAACTTAATTAATATAATTGAAAAGCTCCACATCCTACCGACCCCTCACACACTGCACAATCCCCCACTCCACCCCCCAAAAAAGTGAAAAAATAAGAAGAAATTAAGAGATTTAAATGAAACAAAAGCTCTAGAAGTGCTTACTGACACCAGAACAAGTTTAAAGCAGCGAAGATGCAGACCTTAAGAAAACCCTACCCCAACAATTCGCAAACCCTAGAAAAAAAAATTTAAGTAAGCATATGGGAGAGAAATAGCTGATACTCATAGAAGCAGAGGCCGCCAGGAGAATACAGCTTTGGAGCAAAGTACAAATGAGGAGTTAGAAAATGGGGCAAAGAGACCGGCTCAGAGAGAAAGACAGATTGTTCACCTCGATCCATAAAAACGTAAACAAAAAGAGGAGAACTAGCAAGATTGCTCACCTCGATCCAAAAATCGCAAGCCCTGAAAGTAGCGACCAAAACCCTAGCGCTCGAATCGATATTTATTGGCTGCTCTAATGCAGGGAGCACAGGATAATGCGTGATTTTTTTAACAAAGGATTTGATAAGTTAATGATTCATTCCCCCAAATAGATGAGAATACTAAAAAAAAAAAATGCAGGCGGACGAGGACGACGTACCAGAGCAGAGAAGCCGAAGAAAACGGAGTCGCCTCCTGCGAGTCAGCAAGCGGAGCTTCGAGACAAACGACGAGCAGCGATTGCCGAGCGCACGAGGGTATTCGAGCGTGACGATACTCACAACGGCAGATTCGATCGTAGAGGGGAGAACCGCCGGCACGGGCTGAGTCTTCGGCAGAAGAGGGCGGGAATACGCCAGAAATATCGGCTGGGGCAGTTAAGCTGGAGCTGCAAATTACTAAATAGCCCCAAGTTTAATAAGTATTTTAATTTTTTTTTTTATGGGTGCGATTGCCCCTGGCTGGAGCAATTAGTCTGTGAGGACACCCGACGGGAGAACCGTCGGGTTAAGTGTTCGGTAAAGAGCTGTATAGATTGCGGGTATCGAGCGCGGTATATTTTTGGGTGACGTGGCGCATTTTTATTAGTTTCCGAACTCCACACAGAATAATACATCCCTTGGCTAACCGTGATTCCGCCCGTGATGCTGGAGATATTACTTTGTGCGGACACCGGACACAGCTTGCTGTCCAGAGATAAATCAAGTGCAGCCACGTCATCCAATACCAAGCAGTACCGAACTTGATATCGAATAGTACCGAGCTCGGTACCGAGCAGTACCGAACCGCGGAACCGGGTAAAGGGTGACGTGGTGCATTTTCATTGGGCTCTAAACGACGTTCGGTGTTCGCACATAATAATTCATCCTGATGCTGAGGAATACAATAATCACTTGTTTTTTTATGGAGTCCTTTATATGTATGACTTAATAGAATGTTTTTCTTAGTGGCATCTTCTTAAGGCTTCATGCCACCCTCTTACAAGTTTTACATCATATATGTGTGTCATTATCTCCTCCATTTGGAAAGAAATAAATGATGGCACAACTCATTCTATACAGATCCCGAAGGACTTGAGATCCACATTAAGTGGTTGATTAGACAAAAAAACAGGCAATTGGCAAGGCTCCAAAAGATGGGATGCTGAATTTGAGAATTTTATTGTGGAATGGTTGAGATGTTGAGGGAACCTTTCTATCCTCGTAGGCTTTATTATTTATAATATTGGTTGCTATAGTCTTAAAAAAAAAAAAAATTGGAGATGTCAACAAAATGAGCCGGCCAGAAAAATATGGGTTAGAGTTGACCGATTTAATGAAAGGGACAGATTTAGGTTGATCTGTCAATCCGATTTTGATCCGAAAGTGACACATTTAATAATATTTTTCTCTTAATATTTTTGTTGGTATGGTCATCTTATTTTTCATCAATTAATCTAAAATCTTTGTTTAACTATTTATAATTTTTTAATCAAAATGAGTTATCTAGTCGGCTTATTTGGGTTACTAGCGGGTTGGGCTCAAGTCACCTTTCTAGTCATTTTTTTTTTTAATGGGACGGTTTCATGTTAACTAGATGCTGGTTATTTCATACCTGAACCAGACTTGTTAACCCGTTTTAACACCTCTACTTTTTCAATAAGTACTTTATGCTTTTAAATTTCTCTTTAACTCACTTTCCTATTAGTTTCATAAATTTTATTCATAATTAATACCCTCCTAAATTTTAATTAATAACCATATTGACATTTTCTTTATTAATTTCTTAAAATTTTCTTATAATATTACAATTGTCTAATATATATTACAAATAGTATCTCTCACAAAAATTGTTCAACAAAAAAGGAAAATTCTATCTATTCTATCATAATCAAATCATATTTACATTATTACATAAAAACCTTTCTATCTGTAATTTTTTAATTATTTATGACCTTATCATAATTTGTAGTTTTATGCATAACAACCATTCACACATAAGAAAATCATTATGTTAGCTTCATTATTAGAATGAAGACAATTTTAAACACAAACATATGGCGACTACTCTATGCTCTTATACCTAAATTAAGAATCAGTCAATTAAATAAAAATTTTCAAGACTACTATCCTTCCTATTTTAGGGGGCCACTGCAACAATTGGCTTCAGGAGGAGTAATTATTCCGTCAGGTTACCGAATGCATCCATAAACCAATAACAAAACGCCACGTCACTAAAGTGCTCGGTACCGTGCTCGGTACACTCGGTATGCTCGGTATTGCTCGATATTTTCATCGGATGTAATAATTTTTCCTTCAAGAGAGGAAGGAGAATCTATAACAATTGATATTAATGAAATAATAAAATAATAAAGTACACGGCTCGTTTTTATTTAGGCTTCATTTGGCACAGCTTTCTTACCGCTTCTTAAAGCAGCTAATTTTTAGTACAAAAATTTTAATTTTTGTATTAAAAAACTGCTTTAATAAGCAATAAAAAAAAAGTCTTTCCTAACGAAGCCTTATTGATTGAGAGTTTTAGCTACCAACTGAGATGTCTTAGATTTGAATTTTGCATGTGTGTTATGTGTGTGAACTTATTTTAATTGACTCAAAAACCAATAATAATAATAATAATAATATTATTATTATTATTGTATCATATATTGACTCTTCCAATACAAAGAATAAAATGTATATATGGACTTAGAAATTATATTACACTAATCTTAAAGTAAATCTTGTGACTTTTAAATCCGTCCTAATATACTAACATAAATTTTTTAAGAATATAACTGTCAACTATGGAAGATGTAATAATATTATTAATATATAAATAAATATAATTTTTATGCATAGAATCCGATAAAAATTAAAATTATATACAGCAGTGGTATGAGCAGGTGTGTGTTTCTTTTTCCATAACTTGTTTCATTGTAATTATTCCAGTAGTTATTGAATAATTTCAAAATGGCTTGAACAACAAATGAATGATCACAATTGTCATACAACAGCAACATCAAGCATTTGTCCCACTACGTGGGGTCAGCTACATGGATCCTTTTTCTCCATTGTGTCCTATTAAAAGTCGAATTCTCGTTTAAATATAATAAAAAAATATCATTTCTAATATTTTATAACCAAATCTTTTTAGGTGAATATCTACCTTTCTTAACATAAATCAAAATTAATACATCTACTTTCCTGATCGGGTTATCGGAAGGCCGCCATTTTATGTGACCAAACCATCTAATGATCACAATTGCCATAATGAAAATAATTGCAAATGATCGCAAGTGGACGAATGGAAATAAGTTGAACTAAGGTTTTATTTGGGACAGTTTTTTTACTACTTTATGAAGCATTTGTCTAGTTAAAAATTTTTAAATTCAAAAGAATTCTGTACTAAATTTTAATTAATAACCATATTGACATTTTCTTTATTAATTTCTTAAAATTTTCTTATAATATTACAATTGTCTAATATATATTACAAATAGTATCTCTCACAAAAATTGTTCAACAAAAAAGGAAAATTCTATCTATTCTATCATAATCAAATCATATTTACATTATTACATAAAAACCTTTCTATCTGTAATTTTTTAATTATTTATGACCTTATCATAATTTGTAGTTTTATGCATAACAACCATTCACACATAAGAAAATCATTATGTTAGCTTCATTATTAGAATGAAGACAATTTTAAACACAAACATATGGCGACTACTCTATGCTCTTATACCTAAATTAAGAATCAGTCAATTAAATAAAAATTTTCAAGACTACTATCCTTCCTATTTTAGGGGGCCACTGCAACAATTGGCTTCAGGAGGAGTAATTATTCCGTCAGGTTACCGAATGCATCCATAAACCAATAACAAAACGCCACGTCACTAAAGTGCTCGGTACCGTGCTCGGTACACTCGGTATGCTCGGTATTGCTCGATATTTTCATCGGATGTAATAATTTTTCCTTCAAGAGAGGAAGGAGAATCTATAACAATTGATATTAATGAAATAATAAAATAATAAAGTACACGGCTCGTTTTTATTTAGGCTTCATTTGGCACAGCTTTCTTACCGCTTCTTAAAGCAGCTAATTTTTAGTACAAAAATTTTAATTTTTGTATTAAAAAACTGCTTTAATAAGCAATAAAAAAAAAAGTCTTTCCTAACGAAGCCTTATTGATTGAGAGTTTTAGCTACCAACTGAGATGTCTTAGATTTGAATTTTGCATGTGTGTTATGTGTGTGAACTTATTTTAATTGACTCAAAAACCAATAATAATAATAATAATAATATTATTATTATTATTGTATCATATATTGACTCTTCCAATACAAAGAATAAAATGTATATATGGACTTAGAAATTATATTACACTAATCTTAAAGTAAATCTTGTGACTTTTAAATCCGTCCTAATATACTAACATAAATTTTTTAAGAATATAACTGTCAACTATGGAAGATGTAATAATATATTATTAATATATAAATAAATATAATTTTTATGCATAGAATCCGATAAAAATTAAAATTATATACAGCAGTGGTATGAGCAGGTGTGTGTTTCTTTTTCCATAACTTGTTTCATTGTAATTATTCCAGTAGTTATTGAATAATTTCAAAATGGCTTGAACAACAAATGAATGATCACAATTGTCATACAACAGCAACATCAAGCATTTGTCCCACTACGTGGGGTCAGCTACATGGATCCTTTTTCTCCATTGTGTCCTATTAAAAGTCGAATTCTCGTTTAAATATAATAAAAAAATATCATTTCTAATATTTTATAACCAAATCTTTTTAGGTGAATATCTACCTTTCTTAACATAAATCAAAATTAATACATCTACTTTCCTGATCGGGTTATCGGAAGGCCGCCATTTTATGTGACCAAACCATCTAATGATCACAATTGCCATAATGAAAATAATTGCAAATGATCGCAAGTGGACGAATGGAAATAAGTTGAACTAAGGTTTTATTTGGGACAGTTTTTTTACTACTTTATGAAGCATTTGTCTAGTTAAAAATTTTTAAATTCAAAAGAATTCTGTACAAAAAAATTGCTTCATAAAGCAGTAAGAAACCCATCCCAAACATATTAAAGCAGCTTTTTAGTAAAAAAATTAAAATCGTTATACTAGAAAGCTCAGTAAAAAAGCCCTCCCAAACAAAGCCTAAGTATAAGAAGATCTATCATTTCTAGTGATTATTTAATTTATCTATGAGTATATACAAATTGACTTAGGAATGAATGAAGGTTAAGTTTTATTTTCATAGGCCATAAAAAAAGTGTAGGTTCTATTAAGCTGTTAGACTTTACGAAAAAGGGTTGAAATTCATGGACCATAATAATATGGATGATCTATTTGAATTGCTTGAAAGTTGAAAGATGGTCGATTACAACAATATCAAAGGATATAAAACTAACTTATTTTCAAGGGTTTTGCTAAAATGGAAGTGTTGACTCCAAAGATATATTTATCCTATTTAAAAAGATATTGTTTAGAATTATCTTGGCAATGACAACTTATCATGAGTTAGAGTTGCATTAGATTGATGTGAAAATCACTTCTTCTTTTTTTAATGAGAGTTTGTTGGATCTAAATTTATTAGTGGACAACACTTGAACTTACTAATAATTTTGGCTACTAGCAAGAGAACTTGAGAAGAAAATCAATGAATATGGGGAACATATAAGGAATTAAGTAATCTTTATGAACAGTAAAAATGGTAATTTAATATGCTCATCCCTTATTTATAAAGTTAAGATGGTTATGTGAAAGGCTACACAGAAAAAAAATAGAAAATGATACATTAAATAATAGGTGCATATTGATACAGACATGTTGATTAGGATGAAATATATATGAGAACGGAGATGAGCGGGAAAGAAGAATAAACGGAATGCTGAAGAAGAGAGAGAAAGATGTATATTGATTTCTTATTTCTCAGTATTATAGATTACAATTGTATATATAGGCATCTAATAATACCGGAGACGTTTCTGGACTGCTGACGTGTCAGGTGTCTTAACATTCCCCCTCAAATTGATCGTTCGATGATCGAATGGTCAATTTGGAGCGAAGGTCCAGAAAACGATTTATTGGAAGTGATTTCGTGAGGATGTCAGCGAGCTGATCCGACGAGCCTATGTGAGCAATGCTGATGGTGTCGTTTTGAATGTGGTCGCTGATGAGGTGATAATCTATTTATATGTGTTTGGTCCTGGCGTGGAAGACGGGATTATTTGCAAGAGCTATCGCTGATATGTTATCACAATAAATAGTGGTGGGAGAAGTCTGTGGGATGCCGAGATCGGAAGCCAATCGCCGGATCCAGATGACTTCCGACGTAGCTGTCGATAGCGTTATGTATTCTGCTTCTGTTGATGATCTTGACACGGCTTGTTGCTTTTTGACTGACCATGAAATCAGATTTGGTCCCAGAAATGAACAGAAGCCTGAGATTGATTTATGGTCGATGGGATTTGCGGCCAAGCCTGCATCTGTGTAGCACTTGAGTTGAAGTGGTCCATGCCAAACCGGAAGACCGAATGCAACCGTTCCCTTGATATACCGCAGCAGGCGTTTAAGTGCTTGATAGTCGTTGTTACGGGGATGATGTATCTGCTGACAGATAGCATTTGTGGTGAATGCTATGTCCGATCTGGTGATAGATAGATATTGAAGAGAGCCGGCAATTTTGCGGAATAGTTGGGGATTGGAGAAAGGTTGGTTGTCTGGATTTGGTTGAGCCCGAGGGGAAGCAGGAGATGGTGATGGCTTGCAGTCCTCAAATCCTGCATTAGTAAGAAGGTTTTGTGTGTAGTGTGATTGAGACAAAAAATAGCCATAGTTGGTTTTGATCACCTGTATTCCGAGATACAAGGAGATATCTCCAAGTTGTTTGAGGCTGAACTCCGAGCGGAGGCTTTGTAGAACTTCGTTCAATTTGAGTGTGTTGTTGCCGGTGATGAGGATATCGTCAACGTAAATAAGAACGAGCAGGTTTGTGTTGTTGTTTTGAAGGCATATAAGAGATGGATCCGCTGCACTGAATTTGAATCCTAGTGTTTGCAGGAATTTGGTGAGCTTTTGGAACCATTGCCTCGGAGATTGTTTTAGACCGTAGATTGATTTCCGCAGCCTGCACACGTGCTTCGGGTGTTGATTGTCCTCGAAGCCTTTAGGTTGTCGCATATACACCTCGTCGTGAAGATCGCCGTGAAGGAAGGCGTTCGAAACGTCCAACTGTTTGATTGACCAGTTATGGGTTAAAGTAATAGTAATGAGCATTCAGATAGTTACCATTTTGGCGACGGGACTGAATGTCTCAGTAAATTTGACCCCAAATTATTGTGAGCAACCTTGTGCCACGAGGCGAGCTTTGTATTTGATGACTTTGCCATCAGGATTTAGCTTCGTCTTGAACGTCCATTTACTGCCAAGAATGGGCTTGTCGAGCGGAGCAGTAACTAGTGTCCAGGTGCCCTGTTTTTGCAAAGCCAGGAATTCAGAGGACATTGTCGAACGCCAATGTGCATGCTTCGCAGCCGTAGTGTAGGAGGTGGGGGTGGGCTGCACAGAGGCGTTAGCAGACAGTGTAAATATTTGTTTCGGCTTGGATATACCTGAGCGTAGGCGAGTTTGCATCGGATGGCGAGGTGGTGTAGAGGCGGTAGAGGAGTCCTGTAGGCGGATAATGTCCGTTGTTGGACTTGCTTATTCGTGAGCGTTCGCAGCAGAGGAATCGTTGGAATGAGGTATCTGCTGAAATTGAGTGGAAGACGCGGTGGCCTTGGTCGAGTCGGTATATGGAGCAATAGTGGATGTAGGTACCAGCAGAAGAGGAGAATGGTTCTTGAGCGTTGTGTCGTCTGTAGTTGGAGTAGTTGTAGTAGCGGCAGCATATGGAAAAATGTTTTCGTGAAAAATTACGTGCCGCGATATATAGAGCTTCCTAGGAGTCATGTCAAAACATCGATATCCTTTATGTTGAGTGGAGTACCCAAGGAATATACAGGCCTGTGACCTTGGAGCGAGTTTGGTGCATGCGCAAGGTTTTGTCCATGGAAAACATAGGCACCCAAACATTTGCAGGTGACTATAGGATGCCGAGGTACCATGTAGTAGAATGTATGGAATTTGATCGTTAATGGCAACCGAGGGAAGCCTGTTAATAAGGTAATTTGCCGTGGACACGACTTCGGCCCAAAATGAATTTGGAAGAATGGCGGCGTGGAGCAGAGTGCGGGTGACCTCAATTAGGTGACGATGTTTTCTCTCAGCGGGACCATTTTGTTCGGGTGTGTGCGGACAGCTGATTTGATGCATTATGCCCTGTTGTGCCAGATAATTTCGGAGGGCATTGCTGAGGAATTCGCCTCCTCCGTCAGTTCTTAGAGTTTGAATTCTGGTATTGAATTTAGTTCTAATGAGAGCACAAAAATTTTGAAATTTAGTAAACACTTCATCTTTGGTGTGAAGAGGATAAAGCCAGGTGAATGCCGTGTAATCATCTACAAAAATGACATAGAATCTAAAACCATTGAACGAAATAGACGAAGCTGGTCCCCATACGTCCGAATGGACGAGTTGGAACGGTTTATTACATGTAGAGATGCTACGAGTAAAAGGTTGTTTATGACTTTTGAAAACACTACAAGAAATACAAACGGGATGAAACGAATTTGAAGAAATATAAGGGATCTGAGTAGCGAGTTTGCGGAGCTTCCGGACGTGCGGATGACCAAGACGATCGTGCCAGGAAATATTGGGCGCCTGGACCGTGTGAAGAGCAGCTGCTTTATGGTTGGAAGGAACCTTGATGTGGTAGAGACCATTGCGTATTGGACCCCTAAGAAGTACCTGATTGTCCTGGAGATTCTTAATGACAAATTCGTTAGCGATAAAGGAAATGGAGATGTTGTTGTCAAATGTTAATCTTGATATAGATAGAAGATTATGAGAAATTGATGGAACATGAAGTATGTTTTTAGATTAAGCTTACTATTGAACTCGGGTAAGGGTAGAAGACCTTGGCCCGAGTTCTGTATTGACAGGTTACTTCCATTTGCGACTGAAATCGTATCGAAGCCATTGTAAGGCGTGGATTGCTGGAGGTTGCTCTTGTCGGGGGTTAGATGAGAGGACGCTCCAGAATCCAGTTGTTGGTTGCTGTGTGCTGTTGTTGAGCCGTGAGAGCCCGTGGATTGGATGGAGGGGCGTACGTTAGATTGCACCTGTGCTAGCAATTTAGTGCTGAGTGACCCGTCTTACCGCAGATCTGTCATTGAGGGCGCTGGTTTGAAGTTCTTGCAGAGGATTGAACCTCAGAGGAAGAGGCTCGATCTGTGGAGGATTGACGAAAGTTGGTTTTCCCGCGGAACTTGTTCTGTTTGCCGCGGTAGTTTGTGGATCGATTTGTGAAGAGCGCAGTTGAGTCCAACATACGACTTTCTTGAAGCTGTTGATGTTGTATATTGATTTCTTCGCTGATTAGCAAAGAGTATAGATCGTCGAGCTGGATCGGCTGAAGAGAGGTTCTGATGGCCGTCTTGAATGGATTGTAAGCAGCGGGCAGTCCGTTGAGGACGTACAGAACAATATCTTCGGTGTCGACGATGGAGCCTGCCGCAGTGATGTTGTCGACTATTTTCTTGATTTGATCAAGATACTGGGGTATAGTCCGATCTTGCAGCTGTATCTGGTGTAGCTCATTTTTGAGCTGAATGACCCTAGATCTGTTTGTGGGTTGAAGTCTGTGCTCGAGTGTTGTCCATACGTCGTGAGCGGTGCGAAGAGAAATGACGTATGGCAAGATGGCGGGTGAGATTGTAGATAGCATGGCAGATACAATATTACGGTCAATGAGAGTCCAGCGATTTCGCTCGGATTCTTCTGAGTCTGGTGGACAAGAAACTTGTCCGGTGAGATGTTCTCCATAGCCGTTCGCAGAGAAATGCTGGAGTAATTGAAGCCTCCAGATCAAATAGTTCTCGATTGTAAGAGAGGTGGGAACCAGATTCTTGATGTTGGATATCAAGAATTTGAGATGGGGAGGGATTATAAGCTCTGTGTCGCGGTTTAAAATCGCAGAGGAGGCCCGGCGTGAGCCGGCGGAGTCTTCTTCCGCCATGGAGAACGAGAACGCTGTAGAGCTTTACAGCTCTGATACCATGAGAACGGAGACGAGCGGGAAAGAAGAATAAACGGAATGCTGAAGAAGAGATAGAGAAAGATGTATATTGATTTCTTATTTCTCTGTATTACATATTACAATTGTATATATAGGCATCTAATACTACCGGAGACGTTTCTGGACTGCTGACGTGTCAGGTGTCTTAACAATATACACGTAGTCATTTATCTTTGGAATAGCTCTAGATGATGTTGGTAAGTGCCCCGTGTGGGTGGCAAATCCTTGGGAGTGAGTCATTTAGAGGAGTCTTCTAGGATGGCATCTTGGGCGAGTTCGTGAAGGCCGGTGCCATGGAAATGTGCATGAATTAATCTCTCATGGTGAGCGACAAATCGTCCATGTGGGTGTGGCAGCCATGGTCGTTGGCTTTGTAGATTTGTGTCTCCTGTAGCTTCCATGGATATTGATGGCATTAGCTGAGGAGAATGATATGAGAGTTGAGTTCTCACTGACCTTCTAATACGCCTCATGAAGAGTCTTGTTTTGGGCAAGCCTGGCTTGTCACAACCCAACCCGACCGGGACGGATCCCGCTCGCATCGGGTCGTGGTGCCTGAACTGAAACTGACCGAACTGATTCCAGGATCTGGCTTTGGAATTTGTTTCAGAACTTTCTTCCAAACATTACATACAGAAACAGACGCACACAGAGCTACTATAAACATCAAATGCAGCGGAACAGATCATCCATCTTTCCTCAAAAGAATCATATACAAATACAGCTCATGGCTTTCAAACAGAAAGAAAAGCAGAACATAAAAGCCATGACTGTACAAAATCAAAAGCACAAAATATCTATACGGGATCAGACTCTGAACTTCTATTCATGGACTTCCTTCCCCTTCCCAGAACCTGAAAACCACGCAGAAAATAAGGATGAGCTACAACAGCTCAGCAAGACAACAAACCTCCAATCAAAATTCTCAGAGTCCACATCAACCACAACAGACAGAAATCCTTACAAAACCAGAATACAGAACTGACAGAACAGAACAGAACGAATCAAATCAGGACAAAAATCATACAGATCGGATCAAATCAGAACATAACAGAAATACATTACATCAGAGCTGACAGAACGTGCAGAAATCAGATATCAGATTAAATCATATCCAATCAGAAGTCATAAGTCATATCAGAACAGACAGAATCGTACGGAAATCAGAAATCATGCCAATTCAGAATATATCAAAAGTCAGAACAGATTCCCTAACACTGACAGAATCTCAACGGATTCTGGCCCCTTATGCCTCCCTTCCCATACACTAACATAATCTCTCGGATTCTGGCCCCTTATGCCTCCCTTTGTGCTCATGGCACCAGAACAGAACTTATCATCGGATTCGAAACTTGTATTCAGAAACAGATTTCAGAGCTCATTTCAGATTTTTCCTGACACAGGTAGTATCTCACAGGATCCTGACCCCTTATAACTCCCTTTTCATAGCACACAAGCATAGCATGTCATTTCAGAACAAATCCGGACAAATTTCAGAAATCGTACGAAAATCCGGCGGCATAACGGCAGTATACGGAATTTACACAAAATTCACGAAATCAGAATTTCACCAAATTACCACAGAACATTCACAACAACATTATAAGACTTTTATTCTACTGCCCAGACAAATTCAGAAATTATCAGAAATTACAGTCAAAAGAAAACATCGCCGAATCAAAATTACCCGGTCAAAATTCTCCAGAAAATAATCAAAACGTGCACACTCGGCACTTCAATAACATACCAAAAGTTACGCGGTAAAAACTGAACCAATCGAAAAATACGGACGAAATTCGCCAACGGAAACAAAATCCGGACAGAAAATTCGTTCAAACTTCACCGTTCTTAAAATTGAGAAAGGCGGAATGTGCCTTACCTTGCGTACACCACTTTCCTGAATAGTCTCGTCGGACGAAAACGGCCCGGCGTTGCCCGAAAATCAACTTTTCCCAAATTCTCCTCGACTTTCTCTCTCCTCAAACTGAATTTTAGATATTTTTTATTTTCTCTCTCTTCAAAACGACTGATTTCAGCTAAATAATACTCAGATCGGCCTGGCCGATCGCACGATCGTCCCGGACGATCTGTCAAATTTCACATCGTCCTGGGATGATTTCTCAGGACGATAATTAATTTTCAAAAACCCCTTGCTCTCTGACTTTTGCCATGAACTGATCGTCCCGGGACGATCCCAGATCGGCCCGGACGATCCCTACAGGAAATCATTCCTGTAACTTCTGTACAGAATCTGGAACAAAATTACAACTAATCGTCCCAGGACGATCCTCGATCGGCCTGGACGATATGTACAGAACTGTCCTGGCTCTTGATTGAGCTCATCGTGGGTGAACTTGTTTGGTGCCTATGAGTTACCCATATATGCATGTATGGACATACAAATTTAAATGAAGAATATTATATAGATTAACTTAGGATTTTTTGGTTGAAGGAAAGAAGCATATTGTGTGTAAACAAATGAAGTCGGTATAAGAACTTAAACAAGTTTCACGATAATGATATCTTAAGTTTAATGAAACCATCACCTCTTTTCAATTTAACGAAAATATTATTGATCAATGTATACATCCAAAAGATGTGCAAGAAAATTTATAATTATGATCATGTATATTGAGGATATATTATTGGCTATTAATGATATTGCCTTATTGCTTAAATACTCAAAATTAAGAAAATTTTTCTTAAGAGCTTCAAAATGATCGAAAGACATGGGTGAGTTATTGTATATGACAAAAATGAATTCTTGTATGACAAATCATGAGGGTTATCTTAAAATACACACACACACACATAGATATATATATAAACAAGGGTTATACATGTGATAACTTTAGGCTCAATATAGAGTTAAACCTATTTTAACCCGACTAGATTCAAGGTAATCCGTTAATTTTTTGCATTTGAATTCTTCTGCATGGGTACGAAAATGTTTTATGTGCATGTAAAAAGTTTGTATGTGTTTTGAAGTGAGTCCCATGGGGTCTTTTTGCATGTTTTGAAAATATGAAATTCTCCCCCTACAACATCGACACACTCGGGAAGTTAGATCCCCGATGCTGAGGTTTCTGAAATTTTAAAAAATTGAACTAGCACAGTGGCACTGAAATAATTGGGTGTTGCGACACTTGGCATGAAATTTTTATTTAAATTATCATTTTCACAAATTTAGCTCATTTTCTTCCTAAGACAACCGACTAGAGAGAGGAGAGAGATTTTTAGATAGGTAAGTTGCATTATGCCCATATCGATTTTAAAAATATGAAAGTTTATGGATTTTATGATTTAAATTATAATTCTATTAGCAAAAATGGGGATAACTTAATATCGAAATTTTTTTCCACTTAACTTCATATATGTCATAGAAACAATGATTATGATCATTTAGATATTTTTCTAAAAAAATTACACATAGGATTTTAAAATTTGTTATTTTAATTGATTAGAAAATAGTTTTGATATTAAGAAAATAATGATGTAGTACAATTAAAGCTTCAAGACAATGTTTTGAATATTCTCTGATAATTTGGTTATGTTTTGAAATATTACATTTATGCTAAGTAGTACATTTAGCTACCTACCATTGTAGTATTTTGTGAAATTTGGAAATGAGTTATTTATATTTCAATTACTGCAATGCAATGAATTATGTGCTTAATTAGTTGAAATATGTGATTATGAGGAGTTTTGGAGTGGATGTAGAAAATTATATTATAGTACCAACGACACTGTAGCCACAAACTGTAGTTGTAATACATTTTGGTGATCGATGGAAAGATAAATTTTGTAGAAGTGCTTATTTTCAATACATTGGATGTATTTAGTAGCTCTGTGATTATTGTTATTTTAAAATTAGAATTTGACCAAAATTCTGAATACTTTCTAAAACTTTGATCATTGGATTCACCTTTTACACGCAAATACGATAGGACTAGCTCAATTAGTGTAAAGGCTATTTTGCTCCCAGGTTCGTCCGGACGAAGTTGGATCGTCCGGGACGATCGGTACAGGTTGTGGAGGAAAGCATGTTTGGCTGCATGGTTCGTTTGGACGAAAGTCGGATCGTCTGGATGAAAATCGTCCAGAGAGCAGATCGTACGAGACGATAATTAATTCATTTTGGACGAAATTTGTCCAGAGCCCAAGTCGTCCGTGACGATAATTAATTTCGTTTGGACGAAATTCGTCCAGAGCCAAATCGTCCCGGGACGAAGTTGCAATCGTCCGGGACTATCATTTTTGATATATAAGAAAATGAGATATTTTGGAACGAAAAGGACGTCCAGGAGAGAGAAAAATGAAGGAAAAGAAGAAAAAGAGGATTTTTGGGCGACTCCGATCTGTTTTCGTCCGTTGTGATAGTTAGAGAAGTTGACTGACTTGAGGTAAGACACATTCCGCCTTTCTCAATTTTCAGAAACGAGAGTTTTGACGTATTTTATGTTCCGGATTTTGTTTCCGTTAGCGAATTTCTGGTATTATTTTCTTTTGACAAAGGTTTTACCGCGTAACTTTTGGTATGTCTCTGAGATGATAATTATGCACGTTTTGAGTATTTTATGGAAGATTTTTACCGGATATTTTGAATTCTGCGGTGTTTTGATTGAACTGCAAATTATCAGGATGTTGAAAAATGTTTTGTCAGTATAATGAAAGTCTTACAATGTTGTTGTGAATGTTATGTGGTAATTTGGTAAATTTCTGAATTTGTGAATTTTGTGTAAATTCCGTATACTGCCGTTATGCTGCTGAATTTTCGTACGATTTCTGAATTTTCTGAAATAAGATGATTTGAATATTTGATGTGTTTGTGCTATCAGAAGGGAGGTATAATGGGCCGAAATCCTATGTGATTCCGTTGTCTGGGTCAGGGAATTCTGAAATCTGAAATGAGCTCTGAAATCTGAAAATATTCCGGAACCTCCGTTATCTGTTCTGTTCTGGCGCTATAAGCACAACGGGAGATAAGGGGCTAGAATCCGTTGAGATTCTGTCTGTGTCAGGGAAGGGAGGCATAAGGGGCCAGAATCCATTGAGATTCTGTCTGTATCAGGGATATCTGAAATCTGATGTTATCTGAAATCTGTTGTTTGATATTTAATAATCTGTTATGTGACTTATCTTATCTGTTTTATGAATTATCTGAATCTGTTCTGTGAATTATTTGATTTCTGTACGACTCTGATTATTCCGTATGATTCTGTCTGCTCTGTGACATGAAAGTTTATGATATCCGATTTGATATGATTTTAGTTCTATATTCGATGTTTGATTCTGATTGAGATGTTATCTATTCTGTCTGTTATACGATTTCTGTACGATTGTTCGATTTATGTACGGATACTTTTCTGATGTGAGTTTTTGATGATTTTGATTGGTGATTGATGTCTTGCTGAGCTGTTAGCTCATCCTTATTTTCTGCGTGGTTTTTAGGTTCTGGGAAAGGGAATGAGGTCTTGGACTAGACGTTCTGAGTCTGATCTGTGATTAGGTACTTGATACTTTTGATTTTTGTACAATCATGGCTTTTCTGTTATGTTCTGTTCTTTCTATCTGAAGCCATGCACTGCATCTGTATATGATTATTTTGATGAAAGAAAAGATAGACGAACTGCGCTGTATTTGGATGTTTATATCTAAAACGGAATATATGGAGTGTAATTTTAGCAGTAATAGTCCTAGTGAGGGGATTGTGACTTTGGGCGATCAAGTCATTAATAAGAGTACACGTTTTAGGTATCTTGGATCTATTGTTCAGAGTGATGGTGAAATAGATGGGGATATTATCAGCAGAATTCAAGTTGGATGGTTGAAGTGGCGGAATGCATCGGGCTTGTTATGTGATAGAAATGTACCCCTCAAACTTAAGGGAAAATTCTATAAGATGGTAGTGAGGCCTGCAATGCTTTATGGTGCCGAATGTTGGCCATTAAAAGAGAAGCATAATACTAAGTTAAGTGTGGCAGAGATGAGGATGCTTAGATGGATGAGTGGCTTTACCCTTAGAGATAGGATACGAAATGAGCATATACGTGAAAAGGTTGGAGTAGCTCCAGTAGAAGATAAGATTAGAGAGAGTCGCCTTAGATGGTTTGGTCACATAAAAAGGCGGCCTTCCGACGACCCAGTTAAGAGAGTAGAGGTATTAGATTTGACTTGTGTTAAGAAAGGTAGGGGTAGACCTAAAAAGACTTGGTTAGAAAATATTAGGAATGACCTTTCTTTATTAGATTTAAACGAGAATTTGGCTTTTAATAGGACTCAATGGAGAAAAAGGATTCATGTAGCCGACCCCAAGTAGTGGGATAAAGGCTTGATGTTGTTGCTGTTGTTGTTGTTATATTTGGAAGAAAGTTCTGAAGCAAATTCCAAAGCCATATCCTGGATTTGTTGGCTGTGTCACGGCCCGATGCGAGCGGGATCCGTCCCGGTAGGGTTGGGTCGTGACAATTAGTAGGTCTTATCGGATTGAGTCGTGACAATTCAAGTGTTGTTTTGATTAAAGAAGTTGAATTCAATCTTATACAATACCTACATAATGAATTGGCACATGCATCGATGGAAATGATTGCTAGTGTATATGTGGTTATGAGTTGATGAATTCTAATACTTGTATTATGACTTGCATCAATTTTGTTATTGGCATTTTGGGTAGGTATTAAAGTAATTCATGCATGAATAATTGAAAGCTATAAACAAAATATTTAGATATATATGTGGAATGAAGAGTCACATACTCATGTGAGGTCTAATCATTTTGAGGTGTTTTGATATTTTGATACAAATTACATAGGATGTATTAATATAAGAAAATTCATATATGGTTATTTGTTTCTTTTAGGAGTGATTTCAATGATGAGTACAAATCAATATATCATTGTTGCATCTAGTATAGATTTTAGGTCTGTGGAAGGTTTTGAGTTATCCATTCATGACATTTGGTTTTCAAGAAGCAATAAGAAAATCGTCTAAAACGAAACAAGAAGCAATAAGAAAACCGTCTCAAACGAAATCATAATCTCACGCTTTGACGAAATATGGAAATAAAAAGATATGGATCAATATTTGGTACTCTTCCTATTGATATAGTTTTCCCAACAAGAAACATCTGTCAAACTAAATAGATTAAATGGGAGAAACTAAATTTTATCTATTTATTTTTTTCTTTGTGAAGTAATTTCTTTGTAAAAATCGATCTCATGATCAAACTCGACACAACATAAAAAATCATCTATATCAAGCATGGATCTTGACGTATACTTCAATTAGCTTCTAAAATTAAACTTTGGACCATTCAAACTCTGATTTCAGCAGAGTTATATAAAATTTCTATAGGTTTTATTGCTTTCAAAACTTATAAACAATTATTCCAATGTTTTGAGAATTATCATTAGTTTGCTAGTGTTGATACTTTGTCATATTAATCATTGGCTAACGCTGCTCATCCCTCAATGTAATTGTTGATTGGCGCCAACATTCGTCAATGCTCAACATCTAGCTTCCTTTGATCTAAATTGATCATTCTTGGACGACTACTATCAATCGTTCACATATCGTTGGCCGACGCATGTCATTTCATATCGACATTTTTTGACCTTCTTCACTCCCACAAGATAGTCTCTTATGCTTTGATTCTTTTCATTATAATTGTGCCTTCCCTATTAACAAGAAAAAAATATACTATTTGTAAAATTAAAGTTGAGTTAGTGGAGTGATTTCAAATAGATTAGATTTTTGTGATTTTTCTTTTTAATATTTCCACATAAGAAAATTGTTGTTATCTATTAGTAAGACTTTCTATATATTTATGAATGTTTATACTTTTCTTACAGATTTCATAGTAAATATAAATCTCTGATTCTCTATCACAACATATTTTTAGCACACAGTATATCTTATCTCAGATATTTTAGAATTTAGATCCATTTTATAAACATGTGATATATACTCCAAAAAATTATCTTAATTGGGCACAAATTTTGAGGCAAAATCAAGTTGGAAACTTTTGAAATTAAATTTGGGACCATATGAACTCCGATTTCAACAAACTTATAGTCAAACTGAACGTCTCGAAAATACGAAACCAACGACACCAAATTCGATTCAATTTAAGCCCAAATGGATCCAAATCAAAGACCCGAAGTACATTTAGAAAGTTCAAACCATAAATTCTACGACCAAACAATTTCTGAAAGTGACATGCTTATAGTGGAATCGAGTGGCTCGACGAGACAAATCCAACGAGTCCAAGACCATCAAATTTTCATATCATTAAGACATTCAAATGCCTAGTAAATGGTTTAAGATCAAAGGGATCAATATCAGCCATCCATTCAAACCACTACCAAATTACCCTCAATCTCCCTCCTATTTATTGACCATGTCATTCTCATAAAACTATTAATAGATCCATCATTTCTAATGGAAGGGGACTGAATCAACGAAAATAAGAAGAGAGAGAAATTAGAGTTCTCCTACCACCAAACTCCTCTATCACCACCAGACTTCCTCCCTGCCACCGACTGACGGCAGACTTCTGCCCGGCCACCAAGTGACGTAGGACTTCTGCCCCGGCCTCCGACTGTCGCTGGATTTCCGCTAGACTACTGGCTATCGCCGGATTTTCGCCCGACCGCCAACTGATACTTGATTTTAGCCTAATCGAACATCGGTTGACCTTCATTTGATCTCCGTTAGTTATTAGATTTGAACCCTATAATTGACTTGTAATTTGATCATTATCAATTTTGAAGACGAATCAGTCTCTTGTAATCTACGCAGACACTAGTGAAATCGTTTCAACTGGGCGTGATCCTATAATTTTTCCTTTTTATAGGATTTTTCATGTAAATTTATTTTAATTATAACTATTTTATCTACATATTTATAAGATGTATTTTGAAATAATAGATAGTAGTTATAATATTTTTTTGATTGTTTTTTTTTTTAATTTTAGACGAGTATATCTAATTTTACAATAAAATTGACCAATATATACACGCAGATAAAAAAAAAGGATAAAATTATTACGCAAGAAATTCATCAAATCCGATGAATGGGCCAAGCAAAGCATACCCCACTTTGCCTTCCAGTCGCGACATTTCCACGCTTCCTTCGTTCCTGGAACTCATTTTGGCTTAGGGTTTTTCCTTTCGCGAACTAGATTGCTCCTCAAGGATTCGAAGATGTTCCTCACGAGGTGCGTGCATACTTCGTTTGGAATTTAGGGTTTATATTTTAACTCACTGTGATTATGTAATTCATTTTCCCGGCAATCTTATGTGGCTTGAAGGACTGAGTATGATCGAGGAGTCAACACCTTCTCCCCAGAAGGGAGATTGTTTCAGGTGGAGTACGCTATCGAGGCTATAAAGGTAGTAGATTTTAAGATTTCAATGTGATATATAGAGCTTGAAGGCTTCGGGCTGTAAATCTTTGAGGTATGTGATATTGCAGCTTGGTTCCACGGCGATCGGGATAAAGACCAAGGGAGGTGTCGTGTTGGCGGTTGAGAAACGCGTGACTTCCCCGCTGCTGGTATTGAGTGATTTAATGATTTGGTTTGAACTAGTTTCGTAAATGAATATTTCTAATTTTGATTCTCTTACTGGTGAATGTCTAAGTCTACATCCTTCTGTTGGAGAACATTTTGTTTGTTTTGCACTTAAATGATCGGCATCTTGAAAGTAATCACTAGATACAATATTATTTTTGTTTATAGCTGACATTACTGGTTGTTTGATAATCTATGAGCATGTACTATATTTTCTAGGATCTGTTCACTTTCGGTTTAGAAATCTGCAAATTTGCAGCTAAATTTATCAGGAAATTCTCTTGCCCCATCACTGGTGTCCTCCTTTCACTGTTTGTTACATGGTTACTGTTATAAGTAAACAAGACGTTTATGGTTTAGGAACTTCCAAAAATTTCCCAAAAACAAACTTCTAAGTTCTAACATAGTTTTGTACTATCAGTCTTATGCTGTTTCATTGGATAGCTATTGATGCAACTTTCTAAGTAGAAGTATTTCCAAATTTATTCATTTGATAGTTTGGCCTTATATGGCGAGAACTATTAATTGTTGCAGGCTTTTAATGCTTTTTTTATGATCACTCTACAAATTTGATCAGTCCTTCACCTTGTAAAATTTTCTTCTACTCTGTATGCTGTTGCTTCTTTTGCTACATGTATTGTTTGATCTAGTTGGGAATCCTGATGGAACACTCAATTATTCTCAGGAACCAAGCAGCGTGGAAAAAATCATGGAGATTGATGAGCATATAGGATGTGCTATGAGTGGTTTGATAGCTGATGCTCGCACACTGGTTGAACATGCACGTGTTGAAACACAGGTGCAATTTCAGAGTTTGGCTCTAAAAGAAAGTATTAATGGACTGTCTTATTATCTATTTTTTGTGTTGTTTTTGGTAGAATCACAGGTTTTCATATAGTGAGCCAATGACTGTTGAATCTACGACCCAAGCTCTTTGTGATCTTGCTCTACGGTTTGGTGAGGGTGATGAGGAATCTATGGTTAGTATTCTGATATTATTGATTTTTTCTTTTAATTATTATTCTTTTTCTTAGGCATGGAATTTTTCCTCTTCAAGTAAAAGGAAAGCTCACTGATATTTACTTTCAGCCTGCTTGTATATATGAAACCTAAATCGCCTATGGCATATAGTAATGGAAGGAGTTATGCTGGATATTCACATACGCTTTTGTACCCTGTTTCATTAATCTTCAAAGTTTTGCAATGTCAAAAAAAAAAAAAAAAACAAATTGCAATGAAGTTTTAAGCCCTTTCAGGGTTAACTAAAATCTGGAAACTCTTGTTTTTTGATTGACCTGATCAAGCAATCTGAGGATGTCTGCAGCTTGTGAACTTTGATACATATGTGGTTACTTTAATATAATATGAGGCGTTTCAGAATATTTTTTCTTTCATAATGTAAGATGCTTAAGCAAGTAACACCCGAAAGAGTAGTTGGCTGCATATAACAATTCTTCTGTTAATGTCTGTAAGCTCGATTATGATGTGCAACTTGGCACATTTTATTAGTCTTTCGTAATCAACAAACCGAAGGCACAGATACAAGGTTGCAATGCAGAACCCAAAACTAGGTTGATGGAAAAATTTAATTTTGAGAACCTTGGTAATAATCCCGTGTTTAGCCTGGATAAAACAGTAATTAGTAACTTTATTTTGCTTTTCTTGTGAAAAAAGAAACATAGAAGAAAATAAGAGAATAAAAAAAAAAACTACGAATATCACATTACAATTGCTTGAAAGCATTATAACCTTTTTAGCTACATGTTTCTTTTTTTAATTGTTTTTTTCCTAATGCACATTGTACTAGAACGACAGTCAGACTTATGTTCACTTGGAAGTTGGAAGATGATGTGCCGCCGGCCCAGGAGGGGTCGGTTGGATTGGTCCAGCCTGGACCGGTCCATGTTTATGCCAGGCAGAATAGAGAAAGGGCGCGGAGGGGGGGGGGATCGAGAGGTGGGCCAGGCTTGGCTTAATTCATCTTAGGAGGGAAAATTTGAATGTGGGGGCTGTTTTAGGAAGTTTTTAGTTGCCCTTTGTGTTTAATTAGGAGATTGGGGGGTGGGGGGTGGGGAATTGTTTCTCATCTTGAATTTGAATGACAATTTGAGATCTAGTGTTTCTTGATTTGGGCTCTTGGCGTTGCCGGAGATTGAAGAGTTGTTCTTCCTCTCGGATTGAAAAACAAATTGTATATTTGCTATTTTATTTGCCTACTAGTAAAATACAAGCTCTTGCTTGAGTTTTCTCTCAGTTTTTCCGTGATTTCTCACTGTTTTCTTGTGCGAAACTGCTGTCCACTGCTGAAAACAGCAGTTTTCTCCTTGTTATATTTTAGATTTGGCTAGGAACTACTTGAAATCAAGTATTTCCTATCAAATTGGTATCAGAGCCTCTTTTTTGGGACTGTTGGTGTTTGAATTCCTGTGATTTCAGCGGATTTTTCGTTTCCGGAAGAATCGTCGTGAGTCTTGGGAAGAACGATGGTCGGGAAGAAGGTAGAAGTCTTGGAAGTCGAAATCGGACAATTGAAATCCGATTTGGAGGAAATTGATGTGATGCGTTTGAGAGTTACACAAGAACTTTAAAAGATAATCAAATATTAGCTTCCACGAATTATTTCATCATACATCAAAGTCAATTAGATTAGAAGAAAGTCGCGATATTTGATTTGTTAGGCAAGAAAAAATACGACAATGGTGCTAGGTCTTTAAGCAATTGCAAAAGAAAACGTAACAACAAAAGCTAGTAAATAAAATCCCAAGATTAATACCAAGTTGTTCACACTTTGGGGCCTTTAGCACTCTCTTCCTACGGAGACTAAGTTGAATGGCGGAAGATTGTCCACGCTAGCAAGGAGGTTGCCACTAAGATGGAAGCGCCAACGAACGTCGCCGTGGAAGAAGATCTCGGAGGTGGAGGAGGCACGGTAGATCGACCTTCGATAAGCCAAGTATAGACGGAAAAGTGTTCGTCAATTGATTCTATGAGCGTCGGCACGATGCGGGCTAGATAATCTTCGACGGTATCGTCGAAATCAAATCCGACGTCGAAGAATTGTGAACGGAGGATGTCGACCCTTCCGTTGTCGTCGTACTCAAAGCCGTAATTCCACTCGTGCTCGTCCATGCATCCTTGGATTGGATCCGGATGGTCGCCGCAAGCAAAATCTTCCAAGGAGGAAGGGTGGGCTGGCGGGCTTAGCAAGGAGGGAGGGGAGCCGGCGGTAGAACAATGGAGAGGGGGCTGGTCGTATGAGAGCAAACTGAAATTGGATCTCAGTTTTAGTGAAATTAGGAGGGAGGGATTAGGGATTTGAATTTTCAATTAATGTCATTAATGCATTAATTGAAAATTTCAATTAGGGAGAGATTCTAGGAGAGAAAACTGAAATTATTTTCAGTTTTAGGAGAAGTGGAGGGAAAATTTCAAACCTAATTTGAATATTAATTAGGATTTGATAGGTTTAATGGGGCATTAATGGGATTGCTCAATGAGGGGGGCCGGCGGCTATTGCAAGAGAGAGAGAGGGTTAGGGAGAGAGGAGAGAGGGGGATTTTAAATTAGATTTGATGACTAGGATAATTTTAGAATAAGTCCAATTTAATTTAATTTAAAAATGGAGCTCATTAGAAAACTTTCCATATATGAAATTTCCAATTTTGGAAAGAAATTTTGAAATTCGAAATTCGAATTTCCAAGATGAATTGGGGGAGGAAGATGGAGGGAGGTGGAGGTGAAAGAAAAGAACACAAAACCGGTGGCAAGGTGGTGGACGGCGGGACTAGGGTGGCCGGCGGGTAGAGCTTCAAGGGGGAAGATGCTTGCGGAAAATTCGTCTCCTTTCAACGGTTGATTTAGCTTGCGGATGATTCGTGTAGAGAAGGAGTTGATAGCATGTGGTAAATTCGAGAACTCACTAAGAGATCTCTAAAGGAACTCACAAAGAGATCCACGTTTTGGCACTCACAAAGAGAACTCAAAGCACAAATTTCATTCAATAATTCAATACCCAAATACAAGATACAATGGCCATATAAATAGGCTCCAAAGAAAATAAAGTGCAAAAGTCTAAAATGCCCCTTGGGGCTACAAAAGCAACTACTACCCTCAGGGGTAAAATGGGAAACTACGAAAATAAAAGCATAATATAAAAACTGATGGTACAAATAAAATCAATAATAAAGGCTAGCAATCATGGCCGTCGATCTCCGTGGTCGTCTCTGATAGACGCGCCGAAATCTCCTATCGATGACCTCATCATTCTCCCGGGTGGGAGAGAACTCGACCCCGTCGAGTGCGTACTGCGAAAGCTCTCATATAACTCCAGCAGGTCTGGGTCCAGTCTCTGTAGCTCCTCTCGATCGGTCCACGTGTCCTCTGTCTCCGGAGTTCCCTCCCAATGGACCAAGTACCGTTGGCGACCTCCATCTTTTGTGGAAATAATCTCATCATCCAGAATGGTTTCAATCTTTTCCGCTCTAGGTAAATGGGGTAAGTTGGGGAGTGGAGGAAGGCTAGGGATCTCACCAGGTGGGGTCACACAAGGCTCTTTATGAAGTGGATTGTTGGGGTTAAAATCAGGACCCTCAAAGGCTACTATATCCTCAATATTAAAAGTGGGATTCATATTAAACCCTTCCGGGAGTTCCAGCACATAAGCATTATCGTTAACCTTCGCAAGTATTTTAAAGGGCCCAGCACTTCTCGCATGTAATTTCTTTACGGACCCAGGAGGAAAACGCTCCGGGCGGATCCGTACCATCACAAAATCTCCCACCTTGAATTCTTTAAATCTCCTTTTCTTATCAGCATGAATTTTATAATCAGTGTTGCTTTGTTCAATTTTCTTTTTAATTTCATTGTGTAACTCATGCAGATGAGATGCGAATGCAAATGCAGACTCAGATGTTCTATTCCTAGGACTCATGGGAATTGGGTTAATGGGCTGATTTGGCTGAAAACCATACACAACCTTTGCAGGGCTGAGGCTAGTGGTTCGGTTTAAAGAGTTGTTGTAAGCAAATTCGGCTATAGGAAGCTTTGAGTCCCAATCTCTAAGGTTTTCTCCTATCAAAGTCCTTAAAAGACTCCCTAGACTTCTATTAACAACCTCAGTTTGACCATCGTTCTGGGGGTGGAAAGCGGTGGAGAATTGAAGTTTTGTCCCCATTTTGTGCCAAAGGGTTTTCCAGAAATAGCTTGTGAACTTAACATCCCTATCGGACACGATTGTCTTAGGAAGGCCATGGAGTCTAACGATTTCTTCAAAGTAAAGCTTAGCGATTCGGGGAAGCATCGAAAGTTTTGGAGCATGGGAGGAAGTGCGCTATTTTAGAAAAACGATCCATGACCATAAAGACGGAATCATGTCTCCTAGTGGTTTTGGGTAGACCCAGGACGAAGTCCATACTTACATCTTGCCCTTCGAGATCATTGTCCACTTCTCTCGCAGTTAAGAAGTGTAAGCCCTTATTAGGCTTAGGGGGAATAACCTTAGTTTCGCTCTTATCGGGTCGGGGCTGTGAGGGAATCAACTTAATCTTCTTTCCGTTGTGTTCGAACACGCAGGTGTTCGTCTTCCCATAAATGTGGACATCGTTGTCAAACAGCCAAGGGCGGCCAAGAATAATTTGACCCACATCCATAGTCAATACATCACACCAAATCTTCTCCTGATATCCATTAAACTTGAGTGGGATAAGGCTCCTATCTTTGATTTCCATAGAAGTTGAGTTAATCCAGGCGACCTTGTACGGGTTTGGATGAGGTGTGGCCTTAAGGTTGAGCTCAGAAATCATCGCTGAAGATACAGCGTTGATACAGCTTCCGCTATCGACAATAACCTTACAGTTCTTATCCCCGATCTTAGTAAAGGTGTGAAAAATGGCTGTTCTTCTCCAATCATCACTCGGCTTGGGTTGGGACAGTGCACATCTAACGACTTGCAGGGTGACAGGTTCATCCTCCGTAAAAGAATCTTCCTCTTCATCCACATGGTGAACTAGGTCAGTATCGGGCTCGCCCTCGTCGTCATCAACCTCCTCTATTATGGTGACCTTATAGGGACTGGAACATTGAGAGGCAATGTGTCCATACCCATGACACCTATAACATTTGGTTCCAGAATTGGGTTTCGGGGGTGTCTCGTTCAGGTGCTTTACCCTTAAGGTCAGGGCGATGAGGGGCGCGGAGCTAGTAGTGGGTCGGCTACCGGTCGAGTTGGAGGGTCGGTTTTGAGGCTGGTTGGTGGAGGCGCGATACGGGTTGGGTCGGGAGTCGAACTGTCTAGTGTGGGAATGGGTTTTGGACTCTTCTAGGTCAAGTACCAGGCTGCAAGCGGCCTCTAGTGTGTCTATTCCCCTAGCAAACAGTTCAGTGCGAAGATCTTCTCGAAGGCCAGCTCTAAACATAGACAAGATTTGTGTTGGGGTAGCAGATTCCTCGCCGTTACAACGAATCAGGAAATCGTCGAAGGCGGAGATGTAATCTTTAACTGACTTGCTCCCCTGAGTTAGCCGATTCCACTTATCCAAGAGCTTAGGGTAGTAGGACGGTGGTAGGTATTTCCTCCTAAGTTCCTGCTTCATGGTTCTCCAATCGCTTATCGGGTGTTCTCCTCGAGATTCACGCATGTTTTCCAGGTTGGTCCAGTAAAGGGTTGGCTCGTCCGGTAAGCTTCATTTCAGCGAATCTGACTTTCTTCGCTTCAGAGATGTTGTACCATTTAAAATAGCTATCCATTGACTTGAGCCAGTCTAGGAAAATTTGGGGTTCAAGTGTTCCATCATAAGTCGGGGCGTCGATCCTAATGTTTTTCAAAAGCTGAGCGTCGTTGTTTCTCCAAGGATTGTCGTGTTCTACGGGCTCTTGATGGGGTCTTGGATTAGGATGATAATGGTCTTGGAAGTGTCCGGGATCGCGAGGTTGTTCGCGATCGGGTCGATTGTCGTCACCATAAGGTGAGTGAGGTCTTGATGGCGTGTAAATTGCAGGATTCCCATTACGCTCGATGTTATCTAGTCGGTCACTCGTGTGGCGCCTAAAGTCGGCTAAATCGGTTTTGGGTGTTGCGAATCTGCTGAGTAACGGTACCCAATTGGCCCAAAATGAGGTCAAGGGTTGCTTGCATATGAGTTGGGTCCATGGTTGGGTGCTAGGGATCACTAGGATAGCTTCCTAAGTCACGAACACAGCCACTAATCCCACTGAAACGTTTGCTGGAATTGAAGTTACAGCAGCTGGAACGTGTGGGGCAGCAAGCACAGAAGAGTGGAAAGTTGCCAAAGTGATTTGGTGAGGTTCCCGGGTCAAAGCAGCACCTAAACAGCGGTTAAAGGCTGACAAGCGGCCACCTAACAGCTGCAGAAAACAGTGGACAGCAGCTGTGCAGATGCCTAAAGTCGTCCTAGGAGTTGGGGCAGTGTCAACAGGGTGGACAGCACTTGGTCAGTGGCTAAAAGTCTACTAAACGCACCCTAACAGTGGCTGGAAACAGCAAAGACAGCACAGTAAATGCAAGGGAAAAAGGTTCTAACACTTAGAAATCTAACAAGTTAAGTGCAAGCAAGTGATACCACAATTGATAGGCTAAGACTTAACTATATGCATGCAGGAAATTCCAAAGCAGTGAATGAAAACAGTAAAAATTCTTAAATGCTAAATGATGTGCATGCCAAATAAAGCTACAATGAAAAGCTAATCCCTAGGATGTTTTCTAAACATGCCAAGCATGGTAAACCATGCTCTGATACCAAAATGATGTGATGCGTTTGAGAGTTACACAAGAACTTTAAAAGATAATCAAATATTAGCTTCCACGAATTATTTCATCATACATCAAAGTCAAGTAGATTAGAAGAAAGTCGCGATATTTGATTTGTTAGGCAAGAAAAAATACGACAATGGTGCTAGGTCTTTAAGCAATTGCAAAAGAAAACGTAACAACAAAAGCTAGTAAATAAAATCCCAAGATTAATACCAAGTTGTTCACACTTTGGGGCCTTTAGCACTCTCTTCCTACGGAGACTAAGTTGAATGGCGGAAGATTGTCCACGCTAGCAAGGAGGTTGCCACTAAGATGGAAGCGCCAACGAACGTCGCCGTGGAAGAAGATCTCGGAGGTGGAGGAGGCACGGTAGATCGACCTTCGATAAGCCAAGTATAGACGGAAAAGTGTTCGTCAATTGATTCTATGAGCGTCGGCACGATGCGGGCTAGATAATCTTCGACGGTATCGTCGAAATCAAATCCGACGTCGAAGAATTGTGAACGGAGGATGTCGACCCTTCCGTTGTCGTCGTACTCAAAGCCGTAATTCCACTCGTGCTCGTCCATGCATCCTTGGATTGGATCCGGATGGTCGCCGCAAGCAAAATCTTCCAAGGAGGAAGGGTGGGCTGGCGGCTTAGCAAGGAGGGAGGGGAGCCGGCGGCGGTAGAACAATGGAGAGGGGGCTGGTCGTATGAGAGCAAACTGAAATTGGATCTCAGTTTTAGTGAAATTAGGAGGGAGGGATTAGGGATTTGAATTTTCAATTAATGTCATTAATGCATTAATTGAAAATTTCAATTAGGGAGAGATTCTAGGAGAGAAAACTGAAATTATTTTCAGTTTTAGGAGAAGTGGAGGGAAAATTTCAAACCTAATTTGAATATTAATTAGGATTTGATAGGTTTAATGGGGCATTAATGGGATTGCTCAATGAGGGGGGGCCGGCGGCTATTGCAAGAGAGAGAGAGGGTTAGGGAGAGAGGAGAGGGGGATTTTAAATTAGATTTGATGACTAGGATAATTTTAGAATAAGTCCAATTTAATTTAATTTAAAAAATGGAGCTCATTAGAAAACTTTCCATATATGAAATTTCCAATTTTGGAAAGAAATTTTGAAATTCGAAATTCGAATTTCCAAGATGAATTGGGGGAGGAAGATGGAGGGAGGTGGAGGTGAAAGAAAAGAACACAAAACCGGTGGCAAGGTGGTGGACGGCGGGACTAGGGTGGCCGGCGGGTAGAGCTTCAAGGGGGAAGATGCTTGCGGAAAATTCGTCTCCTTTCAACGGTTGATTTAGCTTGCGGATGATTCGTGTAGAGAAGGAGTTGATAGCATGTGGTAAATTCGAGAACTCACTAAGAGATCTCTAAAGGAACTCACAAAGAGATCCACGTTTTGGCACTCACAAAGAGAACTCAAAGCACAAATTTCATTCAATAATTCAATACCCAAATACAAGATACAATGGCCATATAAATAGGCTCCAAAGAAAATAAAGTGCAAAAGTCTAAAATGCCCCTTGGGGCTACAAAAGCAACTACTACCCTCAGGGGTAAAATGGGAAACTACGAAAATAAAAGCATAATATAAAAACTGATGGTACAAATAAAATCAATAATAAAGGCTAGCAATCATGGCCGTCGATCTCCGTGGTCGTCTCTGATAGACGCGCCGAAATCTCCTATCGATGACCTCATCAGAAATATTTTTTTATTTTCAAAATCAAATCACCACCAACAATGAAAAGTTGGAGGGGAAGTTCACTGTCATGGAAGAAATGCTTAAAAAGTTACTGGAGATAAAAACAAATCCGATGACGTCGAAAGTAAGAGAGACTACTGGAGGCCACGTCGGAGGAGGAAATCCAAACCCTTTTAGGGGGAGGAGAAATCCGGAAGTGGAGGTCATTGAGGGGGAGGGCAACATGCCGCCTCTAGAGCCACTTTCTAGAGAAGAGATGAGCTTGGGGAATGATCGGAGGGGTGCTGATTTCATCGGAAGAAGGGAGGAATTCCATCGGCGAGGGGCTGATTTGAAGGGAGAAGAGGAGAATATGATGAAGGGTTAAGTTATAATCACCGGAGGGAAGATCGGGATAGTTGGGGAGCACCTCATCTATGAGGGATGGGAGGGTATGGAGGATTCAGGGGATACGGGAGAGACCCACGGGTGAGGAAGCTGAAGATGCCTGTCTTTGAGGGTGAAGACGGCCATGGCTGGATCTACAAAATGGAGCGTTACTTTGCTGTCAACGGGTTGACAGAGGATGAAAAGTTGGCAGCGGCAGGTTTGTGTCTGGAAGGAAAAGCTTTGGCATGGTATCAACGGCGTGACAAGATGGAGCCCATACGGAGCTGGAGAGAGTTCAAAGATTGCTTATTAGAGCATTTTCGAGCCGATGGGGGAGGAGACTTCTATGAGCAATTTTTTGCCTTGACTCAGGAGGGGACTGTGGCAGATTATCGGGACCGGTTTGAGTACTTGGTTAGCAGATTGGATCATATTTTAGAGTCAGCCTTGGAAAGGAACCTCATGAAGGGGCTGAAACCAAAGATCCGAACAACAATCTGGGTGATGGAGCCGAGGAACCTGGGAAAGGCTATGGAGCTGGCACAGTTGGTCGAAGATCAAAAGAGATCAGAAAGAGGAGCTCGAGGGAACTATTCTGGGGGATCCTACAAGATGACTACTACCTTCTTACCATCAAAAGGGGGAGCACTAGGGGGACAGAAGGAAGCACCCAAGGAGAAGACTAGAGGGGGAAATGTGGGACAGTTCAAAAAGTTGACAGAAAAAGAATTGCAGGATAAGAGAGCAAAGGGGTTGTGCTTCAGATGTGATGAGAAGTACATATCGAGGCACAGGTGCAAGGACCGAACTCTTCAGGTTCTCCTTGTCTGTGAAGATGAGGAAGACGAGGAGGGAGGTGGGAGCAGAACTGAGGAGGAGGAGGAGGAGAAGCTGCACCTGGATGTGGCAGAAGTCTCTCTGAACTCCATAGTGGGATTCACCCCGAGTCACACTATGAAAGTGAAAGGAGAGATAACTGACCGTGAGGTGGTGGTGCTGATTGATAGTGGGGCAACCCACAATTTCATCTCCAACCAGATCGTTGAGCAGTTGGGAATGGAGTTGGTGGATACAGGAGGTTATGGGGTGATGATGGACACGGGTTTGGTAGAAATGGGCAGAGGAATTTGTAGATGGGTGTTTTTGAAGATTCAGGGGATCCAGGTGAAGGAGGACTTCCTTACCTTGGAATTGGAAAGCAATGACGTCAACCTTGGGATGAAGTGGCTGCAGACGTTGGGGGAGACCAAAATCAATTCGGGTACACTGAGGATGGAGTTGGTGGTTGGGGGCAAAAAGAGGACGATTCAGGGTGATGCCGGGCTGACCAAGGCAGGGGCTTCTCTCAAATCCCTCATCAGAACCATTCAGGAGGAGGGGGGAGGCTACTTAGTAGAGTTGCACCGCCTGGAAGGGGTCAGATTGGAGGAGGAAGGCAATGTTCCCTCTACAGTGCAGCTGCTCATACATCGGTTCAGCGAGGTCTTTCAACCTCCACAGGGTTTACCTCCTCAGAGAGAGTTGAAGCATGCCATTACTTTGAAAGAAGGGGAGACCCCGATCAGCGTCCGCCCTTATCGCTACCCACAGATTCAGAAAGATGAGATTGAGGAGCTGATCCGGGAAATGCTGGAGGCGGGGATCATCAGACCTAACAACAACCCTTTTCCTAGTCCAGTCCTTCTGGTCAAGAAGAAGGATGAGAGTTAGAGTTTTTGTGTGGATTACAGGGCTCTGAATAAAGGCATTGTACCAGACAAGTTCCCAATTCCGGTGATTGATGAGCTGTTAGACGAGCTACATGGTGGAGTGATGTTTTTTAAGCTGGATTTAAAATCAGGATACCACCAGATCAAAATGAGGGAGGCAGATGTTCCAAAGACAGCATTCAGGACACATGAAGGGCATTATGAATTTTTGGTAATGCCTTTTGGTTTGACTAACCCTCCTGCTATGTTTTAGTCCTTGATGAACATGGTATTCAGTCAGTACCTCAGAAAATGTGTCCTAATTTTCTTTGATGATATTCTGGTATACAGCAAGGCTGGGGAAGAGCACTTGGAGCAATTGAGGATGGTCTTAGAGGTACTGCAGGAGCACCAACTGAGAGCCAACCTTAAGAAATGTAGTTTTGCTCAGCCCAGTGTGGAATACTTGGGACATGTAGTATCTCAAGAGGGAGTGGCGGCGGATCAAACCAAGATTGAGGCAATGCAGAAATGGCCACTACCTAGGAACATAAAGGAGTTGAGGGGATTCCTAGGATTGATTGGCTATTACAGGAAGTTCGTGAAGGAGTATGGTACCATTGCAGGGCCTTTGACTGAACAGCTGGAGAAAGACAACTTTTCTTGGGGTGAGGCAGCGACTCGGGCCTTCGAGAGGTTGAAGGAAGCCATGACCACTGTTCCAGTGCTAGCCCTTCCAGATTTCAGCCAAGCCTTTGTTGTAGAGATCGATGCGTCTGGATATGGGTTGGGAGCAGTGTTGATGCAGAACCACAGGCCAGTAGCATACTTCAGTCAAGTGCTATCCACCAGGGCAAGACTAAAGTCAGTATACGAGAGGGAGTTGATGACAATTGTGTTGGCCATTCAGAAGTGGCGCCCCTATCCGTTGGGTCGACACTTCATTGTCCGGACTGATCAGAGGAGCCTGAAGTACCTCTTGGATCAAATGATGGTGACTAAGGAGCACCAGCGGTGGCTATCCAAACTCTTTGGTTACGAATTTGAGATCCAGTACAGGTCGGGTTTGGAAAACAAAGCAGCGGACGCTCTATCCAGATGTGTGGGGGAACTCCATGAGTTAGCTCTGTCTGTACCCTTAATGGTCGACTAGGGGGCCATCAAGGAAGAAAGCATGTTAGATGAGAAATTGGGAAAGATCAGGGAGGATCTAAGGAAGGATAAGAGTAGCCATCCGGGTTACTGCCTTGAGGGGGAGAGACTATTGTATCAGGGGAGGTTTGTAATGCCACGAACCTCCATTCACATCCCCCACTTGTTGCAGGAGTTCCACGGTAGCGCAATTGGAGGCCATTCAGGAGTTCAGAAGACATACAAGAGGCTAGCAGCAGAACTCTATTGGAAGGGGATGCATAAAGATGTGTAGGAGCTGGTAGCGAGGTGTGAAGTGTGCCATAAGAACAAATACCTGGCCATGGCTCCGGGAGGGCTTCTATAACCATTGGCACTTCCAAACAAAGTTTGGGAGGAAGTGTCCATGGACTTCATCAACGGATTACCACGGTTAGAAGGATACACTGTCATCATGGTGGTGGTGGACAGACTTAGTAAGTATGCACACTTCATCCTCTTATGACATCCCTACACCGTAGTGTCAGTGGCAGCAACATTTATCAGGGAGGTTGTTAGGCTGCATGGGGTTCCTGAATCGATAGTGACAGATCGAGACAAGGTATTCCTTAGTCAGTTTTGGAAGGAGCTGTTCTGATTGCAGGGCACTATCCTAAAAAGAAGCACTGCCTACCATCCACAGACAGACGGGCAGACGGAGGTGGTGAACCGAAGTGTGGAGACCTATTTGAGGTGTTTTGTGTCGGAGACCCCGCGGATGTGGGCAAAGTGGCTGCCTTGGGCTGAATATTGGTACAATACCTCGTACCATTCTGCCTCCCAGATGACCCCATTTAAAGTGCTGTATGGAAGGGACCCTCCACATATAGTGCACTGTGGGAGAGGTAGTACACCCGTGTCGTCAGTTGAGCAGTATTTGGAAGAAAGAGACATGGTACTGGAAGATTTGAAGAAACATTTGATGAGAGCCCAACAGATCATGAAAAAGCAGGCGGATTCACACAGGAGAGACATGTAGTTTGAAGTGGGGGAGAAGGTGTTCCTGAAACTACGACCATACCGGTAGTAGACAATGGCAAGAAGAAGGAATCAGAAATTAGCACCCAGGTACTTTGGGCCATTTGAGGTGTTGAATAGGATTGGTGCGTTGGCGTACCGACTGAAGTTACCCCCATCGGCCACTATACATCCAGTGTTCCATGTGTCTCAGCTGAGAAGGGCCATAGGGCAACATGCCACAAGTGAAGAACTTCCAGACAACATGACGGAGGACTTAGAGGTGGTTTTAGAACCACTAGAGCTGGCAGGAGTCCGATCAAACAAATAGGGCAACAAAGAAGTACTGATTAAATGGAGAGGCCTCACGGATTTCGACGCCACGTGGGAACCAATGGATAGAATGATAAATCAATTTCCTTCCTTCCACCTTGAGGACAAGGTGAGTCATTGGGAGGGGAGTATTGATGTGCCGCCGGCCCAGGAGAGGCCGGCTGAACCGGTCCATGTTTATGCCAGGCGGAACAGAGAAAAGGGGGGGGGGGGGGGATCTAGAGGTGGGACAGGCTTGGCTTCATTCATCTTAGGAGGGAAAATTTGAATGTGGGGGGCTGTTTTAGGAAGTTTTTAATTGTCCTTTGTGTTTAATTAGGAGATTGGGGGAGAAATTGTTTCTCATCTTGAATTTGAATGACAATTTGAGATCTAGGGTTTCTTGCTTTGGGCTCTTGGCGTTGCCGGAGATTGGAGAGTTGTTCTTCTTCTCGGTTTGAAGAACAAATTGTATCTTTGCTATTTTATTCGCCTACTAGTAAAATACAAGCTCTTGCTTGAGTTTTCTCTCAGTTTTTCCGCGATCTCTCACTGTTTTCTTGTGCAAAACTGCTGTCCACTGCTGAAAACAGCAGTTTTCACCTTGTTCTATTTTAGATTTGGCTAGGAACTACTTGAAATCAAGTATTTCCTATCAGAAGACTTACAAGAACATATGGTATTAATGTTTTGTATTAACCAAAAAATCTAAAGAAAATGCATCATTAGATATGTATTTATTTTGTTATAGTTTCATTTTAGTTGATTTATTTGCACTTTGTTTAGCTTTTGCAAGCAGTCGACAGAGATGTATTCGGTTGAAATCTTATTTACTTGTCGTTGTATCTCCGTTGATCCATCATTTCATTCTTATGTTAATGATTATAATTTTATTTATTTATTCCTCCATACTCCCATTATAAGGCTTTACTAAGAACTAGGGAAACTTCATGGAATGCCGCCACACCAGTTGTTTCTAATTTTATTTTTTCTATTTAATGCTTTTGCTGAAGAAATTATTTTTTGTGATATGTGTTTTGTAAGTGAAGATTAAATGGATGGTATTTAGAAACATGAAGGCTTTTGCTGAAGAAATTATTTTTTGTGATGTGTGTTTTGTAAGTGAAGATTAAATGGATGGTATTTAGAAACATGAAGGCTTTTGCTGAAGAAATTATTTTTTGTGATGTGTAGTTATATAGTATAGTGTAGTAATTTATAGAGTATAATGTAGTTATATAGTTTATAGTAGTAGTATATATATTATATTGTAAAGAGTAGTAGTGTTATATTGAGTAGTAGAATTAGTATATATATATATAGTATAGAGTAATAGTAATATATAATAGTATATATAGTATAAAGTAGTATTATAGTATATTATATAGTTATATAGTATAAAATAGTAGTAGTATAGTGTAATATATATAATATAGTGTAGTTGTATAATATAGAGTAGTAGTAGTATATAATAGTATATATAGTATATAGAGTAGTATTATAGTATATTATATAGTTATATAGTATAAAATAATAGTAGTATAGTGTAATATATATAATATAATGTAGTTATATAATAATATAGAGTAGTAGTAGTAGTATATATAGTATAATGTAGTTATATAGTATAGAGTATTAGTATATAGAGTATAGTGTAGTTAGATATAATATAGTATAGTTATATAGTATAGAGTAGTAGTAGTAGTATAGTGTAGTATATATTGTATAGAGTTGTAATAGTATAAAGTAGTATATATAGTATAGTGTATATATAAGATATAATAGTATATATAGTATAGTGTAGTGTAGTATATATGTTATAGAGTAGTTGTATAGTGTAGTAGTATATATAGTACAATGTAGTTATATATTATAGAATAGTAATAATATAGTGTAGTTATATAGTATAGAGTAGTTACATAGTATAGAGTAGTAGTAATATAGTGTATATATAGAATAAAGTAGTTATATAGTATAAATTTGTTATATAACATATAGTAGTATAGTATAGTATATATAGTATAGAATAGTAATAGTATAATATAATATATAGAGTATAGAGTAGTATTATAGTATAGTGTAGTTATATGGTATAATGTATAGTTATATAGTATAGAGTAGTAGTATAGTATATACTAGTAATGCTAATTTATATATAATATAGTATAGTGTAGTATATATAGTATAGAGTAGTAGTAGTATAGTATAGTTTATGTAGTATAGTGTAGTTATATAATATAGAGTAGTAGTAATATAGAGTAGTATTATAGTATAGTGTTGTTATATAGCATAAAGTAGTAGTAATATAGTATAGTATATATAGTATAGAGTTATAGTAGTATAGTGCATTGTATATAGTAAAGAGTAGTAGAAGTATAAAGTAGTATTATCGTATAATGTAGTCATATATTATAGTGTAGTTATGTAATATAAATTAGCAGTGGTATGGTGTAGTAGTAGTATAAAGTAGTTTTATAGTATAGTGTAGTTATATTATATAGAGTACAAGTAGTATTGTGTAGTATATACAATATAGAGTAGTTATATTGTAGAGTAGTAGTAGTATAGTGTAGTTTATATAATATAGCTTATATATAGTATATGATTATATAGTTGTAGTAGTATTGAGTAGTATATATAGTGCAGAGTAATAGTAGTATAGAATAGTGTATAGTGTATAGTATATATATATATAAGATAGAGTAGTAGTAGTATAGAGTAGTTATATAGTATATGATAGTTGTAGTATAGTGTAGTATATATATAATATGGTGTAGCTATATAGTATATAGTAGTAGGTATAGTGTAGTATATATAGTATAGAGTAGCATTATTAGATAGTGTAGTTATATAGTATAGAATTGTTGTAGTATAGTGTAGTATATATGATATAATGTAGTTATATAGTATAAAATAGTAACAATATAGTGTAGTTTATAGAGTATAGAGTAGTAGTAGTTTAGAGTAATATTATAGTATAATGTAGTTATATATAGTATAGAGTTGCAGTAATATATTGTATTATATATTGTTTAGTGTAGTTATATAGTAGTTGTAGTGTAGTGTATTATATAGAGTATAGACTAGTAGTAGAACAGTGTAGTATATGTAGTATAGTGTAGTATATATTGTATATAGTAGTAGTAATATAGTGTAGTTATATAGTATAAAGTAATAGTAGTATAATGTAGTTATATAATATAGAGCAGTAGCATATAGAGTATATTAAATTTATATAGCATAGAGTAGTAGTATAATATAGTATAGAATAGTAGTATAATATAATATATAGAGTATAGAGTAGTAGTAGTATAGAGTAGTATTATAGTATAGTATAGTTATATGGTATAATGTAGTTATATAGTATAGATTAGTAGTATAGTATATAGTATTAATGCTAGTGTATATATATAATATAGTAGTATAGTGTAGTAGTAGTAGTATAGTATAGTTTATATAATATAATTTAGTTATATAATATAGAGTAGTATTATAGTATAGTGTAGTTATATAGCATAAAGTATTAGTAATATAGTGTAGTATATATAGTATAGAGTTATAGTAGTATAGTGCATTATATATAGTAAAGAGTAGTAGTAGTATAAAATAGTATTATCGTATAATGTAGTTATATATTATAGTGTAGTTATGTAGTATAAATTAGCAGTAGTATGGTGTAGTAATTGTATAAAGTAGTATTATAGTATAATGTAGTTATATTATATAGAGTACAAGTAGTATTGTGTAGTATATACAATATAGAGTAGTTATATTGTAGAGTAGTAGTAGTATAGTGTAGTTTATATAATATAGTTTATATATATAGTATAGGATTATATAGTTGTAGTAGTATTGAGTAGTATATATAGTGTAGAGTAATAGTAGTATAGTGTAGTTATATAGTATATGATAGTTGTAGTATAGTGTAGTATATATATAATATGGTGTAGCTATATAGTATAGAGTAGTAGGTATAGTGTAGTATATATAGTATAGAGTAGTATTATTGTATAGTGTAGTTATATAGTATAGAATTATTGTAGTATAGTGTAGTATATATGGTATAATGTAGTTATATAGTATAAAACAGTAGTAGTATAGTGTAGTTTATAGAGTATAGAGTAGTAGTAGTTTAGAGTAATATTATAGTATAATGTAGTTATATATAGTATAGAGTTGCAGTAGTATATTGTATTATATATAGTTTAGTGTAGTTATATAGTAGTTGTAGTGTAGTGTATTATAGAGTATAGACTAGTAGTAGAACAGTGTAGTATATGTAGTATATATAGTATAGAGTAGTAGTAATATAATGTAGTTATATAGTATAAAGTAATAGCAATATAGTATAGTTATATAATATAGAGCAATAGCATATAGAGTATATTGTAGTTGCATATAATATAATGTAGTATATAGTATAGATTAGTAGTAATGTAGAGTGGTATTATTGTATAGTGTAGTCATATAATATAAAATAATAGTATATTGTAGTTTATATAGTATAGTGTAGTTATTTAGTATAGAATAGTAGTAACAGTAGTATATATATAATATAATATAGAGTAGTAGTAGTATTATTGTGTAGAAGAGTAGTAGTAGTATTATATATAGTTTAGTGTAGTTATATAGTATAGAGTAGTCGTAGTAGTATATATGATATAGTGTAGTTATTTAGTATAGAGTAGTAGTAGTATGGTGTAATATATAAAGTATAGTGTAGTTATATTGTATAGAGTATTAGTATATATAGTAGTAGTAGTAGTATAGTATAATATATATAGAGTATTAAGTAGTAGTAGTATAGAGTATTATTATAGTATAGTGTAGTATTATAGTATAGTGTTGTTATATAGTATAGTGTAGTATAGTGTAGTTATATATATAAAGTTGTATTAGTATAGTGTAGTTATATAGTATAGAGTAATAGTAGCATAGATTAGTATTATAGTGTAGTGTAGTTATATAATATAAAGTAGTAATCAAGCTCTCAACTTTATAAAAAAAGAGTATAAAGTAATAGTAGTATAGTGTTGTATATATGATATAGTGTAGTTATATAGTATATATTGAAGTATAGTGTAGTATATATATTATATAATATAGAGTAGTAGTAGTATAAAGTAGTATTATCATATATTGTAGTTATATAGTATAGAGTAGTAGTAGTATGGTGTAGTATATAAAGTATAGTGTAGTTATATTGTATAGAGTATTAGTAGTATGGTGTAGTATATATAGTATATAGTAGTAGTAGTATAATATAATATATAAAGTATGAAGTAGTAGTAGTATTGAGTATTATTATAGTATAGTGTAGTATTATAGTAATATAGTATAGTGTTGTTATATAGTATAGTGTAGTTATATAGTATAAAGTTGTAGTAGTATAGTGTAGTTATATAGTATAGAGTAATAGTAGCATAGAGTAGTATTATAGTGTAGTGTAGTTATATAGTATAAAGTAGTAATCAAGCTCTCAACTTTATTAAAAAAATAGTATAAAGTAATAGTAGTATAGTGTAGTATATATGGTATAGTGTAGTTATATAGTATATAGTTGTTTAAGTATAGTGTAGTATATATAATATAGAGTAGTAGTAGTATAAATTAGTATTATCGTATAGTGTAGTTATATAATATAGAGTTTTAGTAGTATAGTGTAGTAAGTATAGTATAGTGTTGTTATATAGTTTATAGTAGTATAGTATAGTTTAGTATATATAGTATAGTGTAGTAGTAGTATAGAGTAGTTTGTTATATAGTGTAGTATATATTATAGAGTAGTAGTAGTCTAGTGTAATATATATATATATATATATATATATATATATATATATATATATAGTATTGAGTAGTAGTATAGAGTAGTATTATAATATTTTGTAGTTATATAGTATAGTGTATTTATATTTAGTATAGAGTAATAGTAGTATAATGTAGTTATGTAGTATAGAGTAGTTGAAGTATAGTGTAGTATATATAGTATAGTGTAGATATATAGTATAGAGTAGTAGTATAGGGTATTATATATAGGATAGAGTAGTATTATCATATAGTGTAGTATATATAGCATAGAATAATAGTAGTATAATGTTGTATATATGATATAGTGTAGTTATATAATATAGAGTAGTAGTAGTATAGAGTAGTATTATATGGTGAGCCAATGATTGTTGAATCTACAACCCAAGCTCTCTGTGATCTTGCTCTACTGTTTGGTGAGGGTGATGATGAATCTATGGTTAGTATTCTGATAATATTGATTTTTTCTTTTAGTTATTTTTCTTTTTCTTATGCATGGAATTTCTCCTCTTCAAGGAAAAGAAGAGCCCACAAATATTTGCTTTCAGCCTGCTTGTATATATGAAACCCAAATCGTCTATGGCATCATAGTAATGGAAGGAGTTATGCTGGATATTCACATGTGTTTTTGTATCATGTTTCATTAATCGTCAAAGTTTTGCAATGTCAACAAATTGCAATGAAGTTTTAAGCCCTTTCTTGGTTAACTAAAATCTTGAAACTCTTGTTTTTTGATTGACCTGATCAAGCAATCTGAGGATGTTTGCAGCTTGTGAACTTTGATACATATGTGGTTACTTTAATATAATATGAGGCGTTTCAGAATATTTTTTCTTACATGATGTAAGATGCTAAAGCAAGTAACACCCGAAAGAGTAGTTGGCAGCATGAAACAATTCTTCTGTTAATGCCTGTAAGCTCAATTATGATTTGCAACTTGTCACATTTGATTAGTCCTTCGTAACCAACAAATTGAATGCACAAACGCAAGGTTGCAATGCAGAACCCAAAACTAGGTTCATGGAAAAAATATAATTTTTAGAACCTTTGTAATAATCCTGTGTTTAGCCTGGATAAAACAGTAATTAGTAACTTTATTTTGCTTTTCTTGTGAAGAAACATAGAAGAAAATATAAAATTTAAAAAAATTACGAATATAATATTAGAATTGCTTGAAAGCAATATCACCTTTTTAGCTACTTGTTTCTTTTCTAATTGTTTTTTTCTTAATGCACATATGTACTAGAACGACAGTCAGACTTATGTTCACTTGGAAGTTGGAAGACTTTCCAGAACATATTGTATTAATCTTTTGTATTAACCAAAAAATCTAAAGAAAATGCATCATTAGATATGTATTTTTTTGTTATAGTTTCATTTTAGTTGATTTATTTGCACTTCGTTTAGTTTTTGCAAGCAGCTGATCAGAGATGTATTGGGTTGAAATCTTATTTGCTTGTCGTTGATCTCCATTGACCCATCATTTCATTCTTATGTTAATGATTTTAGTTTTATTGATTTATTCCTCCATACTCTCCATTGATATGTGTTTTGTAAGTGAAGATTAAAATGGATTGTTTTTAGATACACGAAGGCTCTCTCCAATGGTGTTTTATGCCGTTTATATTTTTTATAAAACCGAAAGTCTACCAGTCTATTTGTATTTAGTCAATTTTCAACCCAAATTCAATGACAAGATGAAAACACTGTTTCAAATTGATCACAAATTTCAACCCTATACAATATTTCATTTTATGTTCCAGGCTTTTCTTTTTGCTATTGCTGTGCCCATGTTGCATCTACTTTGCAACTTATCAACTTCTTAATTTCTATCATATTACCTAATACACAGCTATACTTGAGTAAGAAACATTGTTTTGACCACTTGGGACCTCTCGTCAAATTCCCTTTTAATTATTGCTAAACATTTTTCGTGGTTTCTTTAACAGGATAGAAGATCTAATCAAATTCTAGTAGTAATGTTTTGCGGAGATCAATAATGCCTTTCAATATGACCCTTGCTAATTTTTACCTCTTAATAAATCAGCATTTTGATGCTTAGGTGTTTCAGAAGTGTCCTGCAGGTCATATGCACTAGGTGCTTATCAAGGCTAAACTTGCTTTTCTTTATGTGTTTATTTTAAACCGGATTGCAAGAGTATTCATGTTTTTTTTTTAAAATAAAATTTTCTGAAATTTGTGACTAGAATTGTATGCTCCTAAATCTCGCTTATTCAGGATATAATCACTGAAACTATTGCTTTCTAATTCAATAGTGTGCAGACACAAAAACATATGCATTATCATCCTTTCTTAGTGTTTATGTTGTTATATTGTTTATTATTGTTGCCGATTCTTTCAGAATTCAAGGAGCTTGAGGCTGTTATTTAAAATTAAATAACCTTTATTTTGCAGTCACGGCCTTTTGGAGTGTCACTTCTTATTGCAGGTCATGATGAGAATGGGCCTAGTTTGTAAGTACTTAAATATTTAAGTTCTTTTGCATTAAACAATGTTTATTTTTGTATCTTCTGTAATATAGGATATTAACTTTCATATTAAAATATTTACTTTATCATGAAATCAGAAAATGTGAATCACTATTGTCACTTGTGTGAGTAGTTCAACTCTCAAGTGAATTTGAAGGCCCCATTTGTTGATTGTTTATGGATTTTTCTGATTTGATTTGGTGCTTTGTGTGGTTATTTTATGTAGCTAATTTAGGCGCTTAGTTTCACCATTTATTAATTTATTCTTGACCCTCATTACTTGTCCCAAGCCCCTTCAATTTGCATGTTTATATTAAGTTGATATTCACTCATTGAACTTATGCCAAAATTGATAAATTTAATTCAAATATAAATTTTTCTATTGCGTGGCAGTATCTAGAAGCGACAATCCTTAAACTAACCCAAATGTGGTGAGAATAGGTAATTGTTTGCTAGGATATTTCCTATAAGATACATGTCACGGTTTAACATGAGTGTCGGTGGAGTAGAAAATGGTTTGCTAGAATGCTATCCACAAGTGACAAACAATGACACCTAGTTTGATGTAAAGTAGAAAGAGTTGTTATGTATAAAATTAAATTTTGTTTTACTAAGTAGATTTTGGCACTTTAAAAGGGAAGATGAGTGAATTAGTTGATGGGATGATTAGATGAAAATTTAGTATCGCTTGTTTATTTTAAAAAATCAAATGTAAATTGACCCATGAGGATCTTAATAAAATTTGCAAGTTTAATCTTCAGAGGATACATCTACAAAATAAAAATTGAGGGTGGATTATAATAGCAAAAAATTGCAATTTAAAATTAAAAAAATAATGCAGGTAGCCATGACATTATAGGGAGAGAGAATTAAGTGGAGTGAATTAAGCAAGCTCTCCTAAAATTTTTGCTTAATATTCTACTCCTTATGCCAATGGGACAATCAATTTTTCAATGAGAGAATCAAGGAAATTTTTTATTTGTAAGGGATGATTATCCATAATTCAAACGTTTCATAGGATATTTAGGGCAAAGTTTGTAAAATTTGTGCATTTATTTGGATTGTGAATTGATATGAATTGTGTCCTTTTGTTCTATAAGTATGAGGTGTTAGAATGTAAAGTTCAAGTGAAAATAGTTGAATAATTGTTCTCCTAAATTCTCTTTGAGGTTTCAATCAAGGCTCTCTAGGATCCTATCTCTCATCTCCATTTTTATGCTGTTCAAGGCTCAGTCCAAAGCATAGGCATGGTTTTTAAGCCATCATCGAGTCATCCCCTCTCTCCTCTTAGGAGATCAATTTAATTTCTTGAATTACATCATAGTATCCTTATTTTGCTTGATGAAGATATTTCTTATCGGTTCCACTTCTTTCACATCCCAATCCTAGATATGTTGATATATATATATATATATATATATATATATATATATATATATAACTTAAAAAACAAGTAGATACTCGATCAGATGACTACCATGATAGTTATTTATGAAAAGCTTGTTACCAAGCTATTACCACTAGCACGCCATAATAAAAAAGGAGAGATAATAAAGGAAAATATCAAAGAGCACTTATTGATGAGGATGTGAACTAAAGAGGACTACGAAGTGTGTACCAGAGTGGATTATAGGATAAGTACCAACGAAAGTTGGGCTGAATAGACTTAACATGCTATTGAGATAGGTTTGATGAATTCTAAGAAGGGAATTAGGTTTTTTGAAAATACATTAAAGGAGGAGGAGAGGAGATTTTTTTTTTCCTTTTTTATTTATCAATCCTTTTATTATGGTACAATTTATTACTTAATATTACACATACTTTTCACCTTTATTCAACATTGATCTCTTTATAATCAATCAAAACATGCCCGTTTTATTAAAAAAGTTGGCCATCTTGCAAATTAATTTTGCCAAAGAAACTAATGTTTGGTCATCATGCAAATTGGTTATGCCAAATAAACTTTTTTGATGGATTCTATCAAATGGAAGTATTATCAGGTGGGATGATCAATTCAAATGGACGAGCTATTTAGCTTGGATAAATTTTTTTTTTCAACATAATTAATATCAACATCAATAGCAAGCGTTTATACTATTTCTAAGTTATCATTATTCTTTGATTAATTCCATTAATAGAAGCAAATGGCATAAACGAGGAGCCATGAACTAGTAGGCTCTTAAGAAAATTTGCATGGGTTACTTTCAACGGATAAATTTATAAATAAAAATTGAGGAATGATTAAAATTATAAATTTTGTAATTTAGGATTTCAAAAGAAGGATAAAGACAAAGAGTAAGTTGAGAGAATCAAGAAAATTATCTTGAAGGTACTACACAAAACTCTCCGCTTTATTTGAAGTGGTTGATAACCTTTCATGGAGAAAATCAATGAGGTTTTCTATTGCAAGTGATGATTATCCATAATCTAAATTTTAGCATATTTAGGATAATGTTTCCTAAATTTTTGCTTTTTGTTGGATTGTGATAGATATGAATTGGATCTTATTTTTTTTATAAATATGAAGCCTTTAAGATCTAAAATTAAAGTGAAGGAATTGAACTCCCTTTGTTAATTTCCTTCTCTTAGCAATCCAGATTTATACTTTATCATCTTCATTATCATGCCATCCAAGGCTCACACAAAGCATAGGGCACATGGTTCCAATTGGTGGGCTGCCCACTTATCTTCTCTCTCTCTTCTGAGTTGGATTATGATTTAATATTTTTTTATTCTCCCATAGAATTCTTATTTCCTGGAATTAAATATTTTATTCTGATTTGACAAGCCTAGTACTCCCAAATCCTAGATCATAAAGGGCAAGACAAATCTAAAGATATTTTTGTCGAGGTTATAAGATTTTGTATGTTGGGAAGCTTAACAATCTAATTGGGATATGAATAATAGTGGATGTACAATTAAATGATAAAATATTTAGATGAATGGGTTAGTAATGAGATGTTTGTTATTTGTGATACGACAATTATTATTAAATTTTAGTGGTTAGTTTTATGCTTCCTAAGTTTTACTGGTAGATAGTTTGAAAAATAAAATTTTTTGTAAAAAGTGACAAACTATTACAACATATGTATGTTTGAAAAATATATGATAATTTTTAGTGTTACTTAGTTGGACATACATATGAAAGATACAACAAGAACAACAACAACAAGTCAACAACATCAAGCCTTTATTCACTTTGTAGGGTCGACTACATGAATCATTTTTTGATGCAGGCAAGTGGAGTCAAATATTTTGAGTCAACATTTTAAAAGGCGAAATCGGGAATTGAGGCGTTTTGGCTAAGCGAGTCGAGGCGTAAGCCTCGGTACCGAGCATATACCGCTCGGTACTGAGTGGTACTGGCTCGGTACCCAACATGTACTGAAATATCGAGCATGTACCTAGTGGTACTGGCTTGGTACCGAGCTTGTACCTAGTGGTACCGAGCATGTACCGCTCAGTACCGAGCATATACTTGCTCAGTACCGAGCGGTACTGGCTCGGTACCGAGCATGTACTGAGCGATACAAGTTACTCAATAATTATTATTAATATTATTAATTATATATTTAATAATATATATTTTAATTTATATTAACTAGACTAATTATATTAATATTTAATTAATAATTATATTACTAATTAGTCAATTAATTTATGCACTAATTATATTATTAAGTATTTAATTAATTTGCTTAATTATTAATATTTAAATTATATTAATTAAGTTAATCAATAATAACTTAGCTGTGTCTAGGGTTTGCCTTTCATCTTCTATTTTCGTCCTTGTTGTTCGGCTTCGTTGCTTCATAGGAGGTCTAGAGATTACACGCGTCGCTTCTTTGGCTCCTTTGTGGCTGTTTGACTGCGCTCCTTCGACGACTTTCCCTTCCTGTTCGATGGCTTTGAAGGTAACTTTCTCCCTTTCGAGGCGCTGCCTCGATGCGCCTCGGCGCCTCAGGTATTGAGGCGTACGCCTCCGTGGAAAAAGGCGTAAGCCTCGCCAGGACGTTCGAGGCTTAAGCCTCAGTTCGCCCGACCTCCGCCTCGATTCGAGGAGCGCCTCGAGGCGTCCGCCTCGAGCGCCTTTTTAATCGTGGTTTTGAGTTTAATTTTGTTGAGTTTTTTATCTTCTACTAAAATAAGCTCATTAATGAGCTTCTTCTACTTATTTAGCTCATAAATTGTCATCATTTGGTTCATTACCCCTTGCCTTTGTCTCTTTGGTTTCTTCTTGTGTCTCTTTGGTTTCTTCTTTGAGAATAAAAAGCTGGCTTTTGGGATTTCTCCTTGGCTGTTTTCCCGTTAGTCTCTTCCCCTTCTCCTTGTCTTCTCGGTTTTCTCTTGGCTGTTGCTGTTCTGGTGAATCTCTGCCCCGTTTCCTGTGCTGGCTCCTCGGGACCCTTGCTGGCTGGGCTTCCCGTAGCTTTTGGTTGGGCTTCCCGTTGCTTCTTCTCCCTGTTTTCTGTGCAGATTTTTGTGGGATGTTATGGTTTCTTTTGGCCTTTCATTTCCCTTTTTTTATTGGTTTGAATAAAGGTAAATGGCTGTTTGGTATCCCCTTTCTTCTTATATATAGGGGCTGATTTGAGGCTTAAAAAAGGTTGGAAAAAAATGCAATTTTTGGATAGCAAAACCTGAGGGTTTTTGAAAAAGCTTGAGAGCTTGTTCCAGTTCTTCTTCTTCTACTTCTTGGGAAGGCTTGCGAGCTTCTCTGCTCTTCGTCTCGGCTTCTAATCTATTACTTCTATCCGCAAGTGACCACCGCACCTGTATCCTTCTTCTCGATCCAAGAAAAGCAGTTTTAGGAAAGTTGTTGTATCTTTATTTTATCGTTTGTAAGTGTCAAAGGTTTGTAAGTCTTTTATATTATAAAGTGAAGTTTATTTTTGGTTTATTTGTTGTATTTTGTGTCCTTTTGAGTATTTTGTGTATTTTCTATTACCTAGGAAAGTATAGTTTGTGCTCGCAAAAATTTGGGAAGGGCTCGCAAAAGTATAGTTTTTTCTCCATTGTGTGTTGTTAAGAGTTAAATTCTTATTTAAATCTAATAAAAAAAGGTCATTTCTGATATTTTCTAAGTCTTTTTTGGTCTACATCTATCTTTCTTAACATAAGTTAAATCTAACACATTTACTTCCCTATTCGGGTCATCGGAAGACTGTCGTTTTATGTTACCAAACCATTTAAGTCTACTCTCTCTAATCTATCTTCCACTGTAGCTACTTCAATCTTTTCACGTATATGCTTATTTCGTATTCTGCCTCTAAGAGTAAAGCCACTCATCCACCTGCGCATCCTCATCTCTGCAAGAGTTAACTTAACATTATACTTCTCTTTTAATGGCCAACATTCTGCACCATAAAGCATTGCAGGTCTAACCACCATCTTATAGAATATTCCCTTTAAGTTTGAGGACTTTTCTATCACACAACAAACCCGATGCATTTCTCAACTTCAACCATCCAACTTGAATTATACTAATAATATCCCCATCAATATGAACAATAGACCTATGATATTGATAACGTGTACTCTTATTAATGACTTGATCACCATTAATCACCCACGCCACATCCTATGCTCCATAACTCTTTCCTATAGTTTTAAAGTATGACACATTAACTTCCTCTATAATTCACACAATCTTGTGCATCACCTTTATTCTTAAAAATAGGAAACATTACACTCATTCTCCACTCTTTTTAGTTTTTAAAATAATATTAACAAGTTTAGTAAGCATGAAATTCCTTCATCTCCTAAGCATTTCCACACCTCTATTGGAATATCATTAGATCCGACAGCTCTTCCACACTTCATTTTATTTAAAATCTCTCTAACTTTGATTTTACTAATACGCCGATAAAAATATTTATTTTCATTTAGGGTGTTAAGGTCATTAAAGTCTAGGGGTGTCAAAATTTGACCCGGCACAAACCGAATTTTTTTTGTTCGGGTTATTGCGCAATGAGAGGCGCGCCTTTGCGCAATTCCTCCCAAAAACGCCTCATAGCCTACGCAATTTTGGTCTTGCAAGAGGCGTACGCCTCACAGGGGCTGAGGCGCGCCTCAGAGGCGCAATTGCGCAATTCCTTGTGAGGCGTACGCAATTCTGGGTAGGGTCCACTCACTTAAAATGAGGTCTTTTTATCTCTTTCACCCGTCTCCTTCAGCCAAACCCGATTTTTTTCTCCCTCCCGCAAGCTCCTGGGTCGCGAAAACAGCTTACGCACGCCGTCGGCCTTGCTTCCCGCCGCTCCTCCCGCCGGCGCCGCCCCTCTCCGGCGAAGTGGAAACTTCCGGCCACCCTCTAGGAGTACTCCACATTGGATTTTAGGTATTTTTATTAAGTTTAGGGATATATTTTGCAAGTTTAAGAGAAATTAGGGTTTAGTTTTTTTTTTTTTTTTTTTTTAGTGTATTTGATTTTTTGCTTTAGGAGACATGGTTAGAGGTAAAGAAAAGACGAATACGTCATTGCGGAGGGACCCTTCTTGGAAGTATAGTGTACAAGTTGACATTGGCGGCGGAGAGAAGAGCTATGTCTATTTAAAGTGCAACTTTTGTGAGAAAGTTGTGAAGGGCGGAGTAACCCGCATGAAGGAGCACTTATCATGCTCTCACAAGAACGTAGCACCTTGTGCAAAAGTGCCGGACAATGTGAAGGAAGAAATAAGTGCTTACATGAAGAAAACTACCACTGTCAAACACTTACAACAGCAGCAATTTGATGAAAGGGTCGACCACGGTGCTTATTTTGGGAGCGAGAGTGGAAAAGGCTCTTCCTCCACTATACATAATAGAGGTGCACGGGGTCCTATGGATCAGGAGGAGATAGAGAAGAAGCAAAGATGATGCCTGCAGCTGGTACTAGAGAGGGTCGGCGACAGGTTTGCATGGACATTGGGAGGTTCTTTTTTGAAAATGCAATACCATTTAATGTTGCTACATCGCCTGCCTACTTAAGTATGATGCGGTCTGTAGGATTGTATGGAAGAGGGTTGAAAGCACCTTCTATGTATGAGTTGCGCACTTGGATTTTAAAAGAGGAGTTGCAGAACACCGAGCGAACCATTGATGAGATTAAAAGGACATGGAATGAGACAGGTGTGACTATAATGTCAGATGGATGGTCTGACATGAAGAGTAGGAGTTTGATAAACATCCTTGTCAACAATCCCTATGGTACAGTGTTCTTAAGATCTGTTGAAGCTTCTGATGAGGTGAAGAATGCTACATTCATTTTCAATTTACTTGATGGAGTTATTGAGGAGATTGGAGAGCAGTTGGTTGTCCAGGTAGTGACTGATAATGCAGTGCATACAAAGCAGCTGGTCAGATGTTGATGGAGAGAGAGGACACACCTCTATTGGACACCTTGCGCAGCACATTGTATTGATCTCATATTGGAGGATCTTGGTGACTTACCTCAGCACAAGAGTGCTCTTGCTAGGGCGAAGAAGATTACAAAATTCATCTACAATCACTCTTGGGTCTTAAGCTTAATGAGAAAATTTTCAAAGCAAGAAATCATTCGACCTGCAACCACTAGGTATGTTCATATTTTTTTACATTGTAAATCATTCCAACTGTATGTTCATAGTTTTAACATTTGGGCACTGTGAATCTATAGGTTTGCCACCTCCTATTTGACACTGCAGAGCTTGATGGAGGTGAGGCAACCTTTGGAAGCCATGTTTACATCAACTGAATGGCTAAACTCTGCTTGGGGGAAGAAGAGTGAGGGAAAGGAGATAAGAAAGATAATTCTGAATGATAAATTTTGGGCTACTGTGACCTATGCTATTTTGAGCACGAGACCCTTAGTGCAAGTCCTACGCTTAGTTGATGCAGAGAAAAAACCAGCTATGGGTTTTATTTATAATGCTATGGATGAGGCCAAGGAGTTGATTGCACATAACTTGGGAGGAGAGGAGGCAAGTTATAGGGAGATTTGGGATATCGTTGATGCTCGGTGGGAGGTGCAGTTACACCGACATCTACATGCAGCTGCATATTATCTTAACCCTCAATTTCAATATTCAGAGAAAAAATCTTCAAATCCGGAGGTTAAGCTTGGTCTATATCACTGTATGGAAAGATTAATACCGGAGCAGGCAGATAGGGAGCTTGCAGATTTACAGCTTGTTCTGTTCCGGAATAAAGAGGTTTTTTTTTGGATTGAATGCAGCAAAAACAACCATTTCTAAACGGTCTCCAGGTATAATTAATTTGGTAAATGCAATACACTTTATTCAGTTCTGAATTTTGATTATATTTTTTCTTGAAAACAGTTGAATGGTGGATCCAATTTGGTGATTCCACCCCTGAGCTACAGAGTTTTGCTGTGAGAGTGTTGGGCCTCACTTGTTCTTCTTCTGGGTGTGAGCGAAATTGGAGTACATATAGTCAAGTGCAAACAAAGAGAAGAAATCGACTATCTACACTCAGAATGAACTCCCTCGTATACATAATGCACAACAAGAGGTTAAGAGATAGGAGGTTGAGGAATAAGGGGTTGAAAGATGATGAGGACCCGTTGGTGTGTGATGATGTGTCGTCTGATAATGAGTGGTTCATAGATGATGAGGCAGATTTGCCATTATCAGACTTACAGGTAGAAGATCTAAATGTGGATGTATTGAGGGGCGAAGCAGATCAAACGGGTACATCCACTAGTACCCACCACACACACATCTACTAGCTCTGCAAGTAAAGGTATATGTTCTCTGCCAGTCTGCCTGATAATGAGTGGTTCATCCAATTAATATGCTAATGATCTTTTCTTTTATTGAACAGGGAAGAGAAAAGTGAGTCATATTGATGATGATGATGACATGACATTCATAGATACAATTGGCGAAGAAGATTCACTTGAAGACCCATTTAGTGATGGGATATGATTTCATTTTATATGTTTTTTGTATTTTGGGAGTTTTGTTAAACTAATATTTTGTGATTTTGTACTTTGGGGGACTTGACTTTTTATTGCATCTACTTTCTTATTTTCAACTATTGCTATTATTTTCCTGCTAAAACCCTTAATTTTTCATTTACGCAATTCTGTGTTCGTGAGGCTTACGCCTCAGACCGCCTCGAGCCGGGGCTTACGCCTAGACGCTGGCTCGACCACGGACGAAAACCGCGGGACTCGAGGCGCAGCTCGACCCGCAGCATCCCTCGTCAAAACATTAAACAAAATAGCCAAAATGTTTGAAATAAGCAAAGCATACAAAAAACCAAAAACACCACAGCCATTTCCTGATGAACATCAAAGAAACCTGGTTGAAGATAGATTCTCTCCTCAGGGGAAGCAAATTGAAGAAATGAGTAGCGAAAGATTTGATTGGATAGTCAGCAGGAACAAAGAACTGAACGCATCAATTCCTTTGACCTTCCTTTCGATCGATTGATTGACGGAACCAAAACTCCCCCTTACACCGGCTCTCCTCTCTTCAAAAATTTCCCTCCTTTCAATGGAACCAACGCTCCCGCATTCGCACCTTGTTTCGCCCTTGCCCTTGACGGCTCAACCCGTCAACTGCTCAAGCACTCGACCATTTTTTATTCAAACGGGTTTGCGATCGGGTCTGGGTTGAAATACCTGGCCCGTTTACGAAAACGAACGGGTCGTGTCGGAGTTGACTCGTTTACACCTAGGTCAACTTGGGTTCGGGTCGACCCGTACCCGACCTATTCACCCGAATTGACACCCCTATTAAAGTCAATCTTATTCTCATAATCTTCATCGAAAAGTTTAGAAAAATATCACATCCACTTTTGTTGAATATTCTTTTCTAATAAAAGCACTTTTTGATCTTCATCCTTAATACACTTCACTTGAACTAAATCTTTACTGCTCTTATCTCTTTGTTTGGCTAACTTATGCATATATCTTTCATCTTCCTTAATTTCTAATATAGATATAAATCATTAAAAGGTAAAATCTTTGCATCGCATGTTGCTTTCTTAGACTCCTTACGAGTTTTTTTATATATTTTCCAATTATCAGAAATTTTATTTCTAAATCAATTTTTATAATAAATCTTCTTATTTTTTTATCTTTTCTTGCACATTTTGATTCCTCTACAAACTATTTATACTATTAGGAGTTTTTCCCTTTGATATTACACGCATATCTTTTAATATTTTTAATATCACTAGCTTTGTTTTCTCACATAGCATTGTTTTTATCATGCACAGACAAAATCTTAAGATTTAGAATCTTACTCTCAAAAATATTTTTGTTACTATTCCCTAAAACCCTATGTTATATTAGAATAACGTTTTACTTTATTTTTTATTTTTTGCCTTTCATCATAAAGTTCAAAACTAATAAGCTATGTTGGGTACATATAACTTTCACTTGGAATAACTTTACAATCTTTGCAATTTTAAACAATCTATTTTTCTTATAAGAAAATAATCAATCCGAGTTTTACTATATCTATTCTTATGTGTGATGAGACGCTTATATTTTTTCTTAACAAATGTATTAACAATTATAAAATTTTAACCTAAAGAAAAGTTTAATATAGTCTTACCACCTTCATTAGTCGCTCTAAACCCATAACCAAGAATGTTTTTAATATCATCTACCTCTCTGCGAACATGTCCATTTAAATCTCCTATAATAAATTTTTTTTTTCAAGAAGTATCTTTGTATTAATTCTTCTAAGTCATTCTAAAAATTTAATTTTGAATTTATATCCGAACCTACTTGAAGAGCATAAACAATTATAATATTAATAATCTTAGCATAAGCATCAACATCAATCTTTAAAGCTATAATTCTATCTTCAATTTTATTAATTTTTATTACATTATCTTTTCAACTCTTATTTGTAATCACACATATATCATTTTTAGTATAACTTTTATCAGAATACTATAGTTGAAATCCTAAACTATTAATAAAAAAAAATCCTAAACTATTAATCTCCTTAGCATTCTCTCCAACCCATTTATTTTCTTGAATGCATATAATATTTATCTTCCTATCAATTATAATATATATTAATTTCATTAATTTGTCTGTAAGGGAACATATATTTCAAGTTCCTATCCTAATCTTTATTTAATGGATTAGTTTCTTTGCCCACATCCGTCCATGATGTGAGAACCTTTGCCTTTTAAATACTGCACCCGGGCGCTAGTGCAGCGGCATTTGCATACTTGTTGCTGTATTCAGGCCATATGATACGCCGATTTTAGGGAACGCCCTAGCATTAACACAATGTATTAAAGGATTCATGTCATAATTATTCGACAAGTTTTGTGTTGATTGTCGACTACGTAACGCAATCATTAACTTTTCTCATCCATGACTTGGGACCTGACAATGACATTAATATGAATGAAAGATAAAATGATTTAAATGAATGGATTAGTAATAAGGTGATTGTTATTAGTGATATTGGTGATTATTATTAAATTGTAATTGGTAGTGTTATGCTTCCCCACATGGTGGGATAAAGGCTTGATGTTGTTGTTGGTAGTGTTATGCTTCATAAGTTGTACTGGTAGATAGTTTTAAAACCCAATTTTGTGCAAAAAGTGATGAACTAGTATGCTTGAAAAATAAAAGATAATTATTAGTGTTACTTAATTGGACATATTGGTTCTAGTTGGCTGAAAATTGAAAGAAACTATATTTTATTTTGTTGCGGCATATGATCTTGCAATAGTGAATGCATACTTCAAGAAATGAGGGGTGCCCTTAATAATATGAAGCAATCATATTACAAATAGACTTTTTTTTTGGATTGCAAAATTATATGGTGATTTCAAATAAAACTTTGAATAGTAATTATTGATACCTATTTTAGAAGTATTAAGAAAATGACCCTAAAAAATAATTGCCTAGAAGATTGTCATAGAAGTTTCATGGAAGCTTATAGTAAAATCAACGTAAGCAAGGAGACTTGGTGTTTTAAGTAAGGAGGTACAAAAGGTTTTATAAAGAAAATGGAAGTTATTTTTAAAAAGTAGCAATGTTAAGTGCAATGGAGACATATAATGATTATAATGAAGTTGAGATCTAGGAAAGAGTGTGGCAGATGATGGATTTTTCTTAGTTCTAGCTTGTGACCTACATCCTTGCTATTGCCATTACTTGTGTTGTGGTTTGTTGTGTGACTTGCGAGCGTGTTGTTAATATGACTTCTAATTGTGGAATTTGGGTGATGTAGCTTGCTATGGAGGATTGCAGCTTTCTTGTGTTTCTTTTTTATTGAGTTTCCTTCAGTTCCTACAGTTGCAATTTCCTATGATGGTTATCTCTGTAGGATTTCAAGTGACCCTTATCATTTCAAGATAAGCTTGCTAACCCCATCTTTTGATTTTATAAATTGAACAAACTTGTGATTTTACATGAGGTTGCTCGAGGCTTGTAAAAGGATTAAATGATACTAATGTCAATTGCTTCAATATTTTAGAGAAGGGAGTTCCATTTCTTCGGTCGATTGATGACCATAAAATTGGATGAATTATGATATTGGAGAGCAAGTCTTGCAACCCCAGGTTCAACCAAATCCATTCTATTGGCAATTATTGCAAATTAGAGAATTGAGTATCACTATTAATTTTTTTTATTGAAGCACTCAGATTATTGTGTTAATGAACCATAATATATCAGATCAGAAAATTTTGAGTTTGATCATATGTGAAATTTCGCTGATAGTCGATGCTTTAATAATCTTGAAATGACGCAGAATGAGAATCCTTTTATTGTTTCTCCTCGCCATCTTGAAGTAAAATATTTTGTAGTTCTGACAGGATGTTAGTGTAATAATTAGGATGTTGTGATAAAAGCATGAATCTCTTGATTGTATACCATGTGATTGGGTATTGTGATTAAAGGGTTAGACTCTCTTGAGTATACTTTCTAATTTGGGACTAGATACTAAGCTATTTTATGTTAAGATGTAGCCTGCCTTTTCCACTTCATGATGGGTGCAATCAATTCCATATCTCATAACCAAAGGAATCATATTAGAGTCTGGTTTCTTTTGCTAGATCATAATTAGAGAGCCTTGTAACCATGTCTTCTATTCCTGTCATACTACTATCCTCTACAACCTAATGTAGCTCGCATTCCCTACTTGATGATCGGTGCACATGCCAGATCATAATCAGAGAGAATCATATAATAAGCCACCATATCCATACCCATAACTGCCTACATACAATCTATCTTTCCTTCCTGATGTTGGGTGTTATTATTGTAAAATCATAATCAGAAGGAAAAATTTGTAGCCTCTATTTCTTCCCTCAATCAGCTAAATACAATGTCTTTCTTTCTTGGTGATGGTTGCAATCAATGCCAACCCTTAACGGGAGGGGGCCGGACAATTATGGCTACTTATCTCAGTTTAATATCTATTTTGTTATATGCAATGGCATTGGATGAATAAACCAGAAAAGTAGTTAACTCTAGTTGATGGACACTAGATGATTAGTCAAAAAGGCTATAATAACGATTAAGAAACATAATTAAAACGTTTAATTTCAAGCAAACACTTAGCGGTAAGTAAAATGAGAATTTAATTCAGTGTGTATTCAATGCCAATGGACGAATTAATTAAAGAGCAATAGCCAACTCCAATTGAATACCAACTAAAAGATTAACCTTCAATACTATAATAAGGGTATAATTATTGAAGCACAACAATAGTCTTTATATTCAACAATTACTTCAGCCATCTGCTAAATTCAAATGGCAAACTAAAATTCAGTTTTTAAATAAGACTACACTAAAACGTGAATGTAACATTTGTCCAATACTAGTTGTGCAAAACTAGATATCAAATATAGAATCTTCACTATCATACAGTTGGCCTTGAGAAATAAGAAGCTTATGGGAAAACCTTTTGCTGATTCAAAATTACATTAAAGCAATTCAAATGGTGTAATAAGTAACTTTATTAAGAATAAAATTAAATTAAATGAAGTGCAAATTTTATAAAAGAAATTTAACTAATATTTAGATCAACTCAGTTCTATAATCTAATTCACAATCCATAATTCTAACAGGTAACTCCTATCTCTGAAGCATAAATTGCTATACCATGTTACCAAATTTAACTAGAAACTAATCTCCGTTCAAAAAGAATACTAGCCATACTAGTGATGAGGAAATTCGTGTGCTCCCATTTGCGTTATATCATGTTTACTTTTACTGCCTCTTGATTTCCTGGACTGTAGCAACCTACCATCTATGGCTTTGCTTCATCCACTTTTTCACACTCGGGACTGTTGCAACTTGCTTTATATGGCCGTGTTCTGTTTGGTCTTTAACAATCAATGAACCTGATAGGAAGTGCTTGCAGAAATTTAGGAAAATCCTTGGCTGAAATCTGATTTCAACAATTTTAGAAAACCAACGATAAGAAAACCAACAATAGAATGCAGAAAAATATTTTTTTATTGAATGTTTTATGAAAGAAAAGACAAGAAACAAGTGGATCCGACTCTCCCAAATCTCTAGTTGTCGGCTAGAGCCCAAACACCCTAAGAACAATCTAATTTCAGCAAACAACTCATAGTCCTAAACCTAGGAAAACTCCATACTTAAAGCAAACAATAAACATCAAATACCCAAACAACCCTGCCCCAATTCCCTCTTATTTCCTTAATTATTTCCCTCCCAAATCAGCCCTTAAATCAATCTCTCAAATCCGCTTTCTTTAATTATGAAATATTTTCTAATTAATCACCTCTAAATCAGCTCCCAAATATGCTCTTTAATTAGGAAACAACTCCTAATTAATCTCCTTTGATTAAGATAAGAACCTTTCTAAATAGCTCTCTCTTGATCAAGAAATTTTTTAATTCCCTCCCAATCAAATCGACCGGTCCATCAATACTCCCCTCCCAAAGTGCCACATTGTCCTCAAGGTGGAACAAAGGCTACTAAAACACTTGACTAATAGCACTGGACTGACATTGGGTCGAATGATTCCTGCCTTCAACATCTCCCATATCATTCCCTTAATCTCATCATTCTGGATTTGGGGATAATGGTATGGACGAACATTGATAGGTGAGACTACTTCCTTCAAAATGATAGCATGCTCGTTTTTTTTTTAATATATCATATTATTTGATTTTGAAAGGTTTAAATGTGCTATATCAAAATTATGTGACATTAATTTTTTTGTAGAGGTGTTTCAAGTGAAATTAAACTTACATAAATATAAACTTAAAGAGCAATATCTATCATTAGAGAATATATGCATCTTATGAATGAATAATTTAAACATTGTAAAGAAAATGAATGTGGCTTGTATGAAATATGAATATTATTGTTGGTTTAGTATTCCTCTAAATTGTTTTGCTATCATCATTTACTTAATTAAAGGGCTTAGTTGAATGATTATGAAGGAATTACTTAACAATCATCAGAAATCCTAAGTGCTGTTTTATTGAGATATTTGGATATTGAGGCATAATATGAATGTTATGTTAGGACTTCCATGCCTGTAATTAAAGCTATAAAAAGAAGTTATTACCTTCTCTCAAACATTATATCAAAATAACTAGAACTGGGATTCAAAATGAATGTCATTTAATGGATTTCAAAGGGATGAGATTTTGATTAACTTGCACAACCAATTGAATGAGCTTCAATTAAAAAAAATGGCTAAATGATTAATAAAATAAATTGAAGTCCCTATAGAGAAATCATTCTCTTCTCCTTCAACAGTGTCAAACATACCATCACAGAAAAATATTGTAGTAGAATTAATTTGATTCTATTGAAGATATTATAATGTCTGAATACTCTTTTGAACTTGTATTGGACACAAAAAAGATCTATAATTGCAACTAGAGTTTATGTCTAATTGTGTTGAATATGAATCTATGCTTATGTTAGAATTTGTTCTTGAAATCGAGCCTATACTTGAGCAAGAATTATAACTTGAATTTTAAGTTGAATTTGATATCTCGTTTGAAGATAGATCTCAACTAGAAAATGAGCGCTTAATTGATATTGAACCTAAATTGCAATTAGAACCTAAATATAATCTTGAGGATGAACCTAGAATTCCCATAGGAACTATTGAATATAAAGCTAATTTTTATTGGACATTAAATCTATTCCTAAATAAATCATGCACGTTATAGTTGATGAGTCTAATGACCAAATCAATAAAGTGAATCTTGACTTTGAAAGTAAATGATTCATGCCTATTTAAGATAATAAATCAATTGAACATATTGATTTAACTTTTGATGAAAATTTTAACAAAGTTAATTCTACCAAATAAGTTGAAATTTACTTTATTTTTGGTTCTTGATTCCTTGATTTCCAAACTTATAGAGAGTGACTTTTGGGGAAAAAAATTCCATTTACAACAATATTATAAGCAATAGTCATTGATAATCACATTAAAGAAAACATGAAATTTAACTTTTCATCAATCTGAACAACTCTAAAAGTGTATACTTAAATCATACTAGTATTTAGGTCACTTGGATTAGCTTTTTCTTTTTTAAGGAGCTTTTTTGTCTTAGAAAGCATTTCATATTTGTGTGGCTTGTATGCTTCAGTTTTCTTTATTATCTCAATTTATAATATTATGTTATGAATCATTATTATTAGGGCTATAAATGAATCGAGCGTTCGACCGCTACTAGTAGCTTGGCTTGTTTTAGCTTGTTCGTGTTCGTCTGATTAAGTAATCAAATAAGCTTGAACAAATATGCGCTTGACTCGTTTATTTTCATTAACAATATTATTAAAGCTGGTGAACATGCTCAGTAATAAGCTCTATAAGAAGCTCGATTCATATTCGATAAGAGATCACAAACAAGCACGTTAAGACACTCGATTAGTGTTTGATATGGGATCACTTAAGTTTAATATAAATATTTTATATTTGTATTAATTTAATAATATAATAATGAATAATTGATAAATTTTAAAAGTAATTAAATATTATAGTATCTATTAATTAATATAAATTATTAATACCTATTAAATTAATATTATGTATAATATAATTACAACTATTTAGTAATTAGGAAATATGTAAAGAGGCCCATAAAGAGTCTAAGAAAGCAATATGCGAGGCAAATTTTTTAGCTTTTAATGATTTTATATAATATATTAGATGCTAAGGAGGGCGAAAGATATATGTATAAGTTAGTCAAACATAGAGATAGGAGTAGTAAGGATTTAGTTTATGTGAAATGTATTAAGGATGAAGATCAAAAAGTGCTTTTATTAGAAGAGCATATTCAACAAAGGTGTATGAGATATTTTTATAAATTGTTCAATGAAGATTATGCGAATGCGATTGACTTTAGTGACCTTAGCTTCCTAAATGAAAATAAAGATTTTTGTTTTTATCAGCGTATCTATAAAATCGAAGTTAGAGAGACTTTAAAGAAAGTAAAGTGTGGAAAAGCTGTTGGACCTGATGATATTCTAATTGAGGCGTGGAATGCTTAGGAGATGAAGGAATTTCTTGGCTTACTAAACTTTTTAATATTATTTTGAAGACTAAAAAGATGCCAGATGAGTGGAGAATGAGTGTGTTGATTCATATTTTTAAGAATCAAGGTGATGCACAAGATTGTGCGAATTATAGATGAATTAAATTAATGTGTCATACTTTAAAATAATGGGGGAGAGTTATGGAGCATAGGTTGCAGCGTGATACTAAATGTTTCTCAAAATCAATTTGGATTCATGTCAGATTATGGAAGCTTTTCATTTATTGAGAGGTTTGATGGAGAAGTATAAAGAGAATGAGGATCTACATATGATTTTTATTGATTTAGAGAAATCATATGATAAAGTTTCAAAAGAAGTGCTATGGAGAGCTCTACATAAGAAAGGATTAATAATGCTTATATTCAAGTCATTAAGAATATGTTCTCACTAGACATTTGCAAGAGGTTGTACCCTGGTGTATGCTTTTTGTTGATGATATTCTTCTTGTTGATAAGACTAGAGAGGGAGTTGAAGGTAAACTTGAATTATGGAGGTCAACCTTAGAGTCTAAAGGCTTTCGTTTGAGTAGATCTAGAACTGAATATGTGGAGTGCAATTTTATTAATAATAGTTATTGTGAGGAGATTGTGACTTTGGGTGATTTAGTTATTAATAAGAGTACATGTTTTTGATATCTTGGGTCTATTGTTCAGATTGATGGTAAAATAGATGGAGATATTATTAGTAGAATTCAAGTTGGATGGTTCAAGTGGAGGAATGTATCGGGCTTGTTGTGTGATAGAGAAACCACCCCCCCCCCCCCCCCCCCATCCCAAACTTAAGGGAAATTTCTATAAGAAGGTGGTTAGACCTATAATGCTTTATGGTGCAGAATTTTGGTCATTAAAAGAGAAGCATAATATTATGTTAAGTGTTGTAAATATGAGGATGCTCAGGTGGATGAGTGGCTTTATCCTTAAGAGATAAGATATGAAATGAGCATATACATGAAAAGGTTGGAGTAGCTCCAATGGAAGATAATATTAGAGAGAGTCGCCTTAGATGGTTGGTTTGGTCACATAAAACAGCGGCCTTCCGATGACCCGATTAGGAAAATAGATGTATTAGATTTGACTTATGTTAAGAAAGGTAGAGGTAGACCTAAAAAGACTTGATTAGAAAATATTAGGAGTGACCTCTTTGTTGAAGTTGAAATACTCATTTTCTTCACAAACGGAAGTCATGCTTACAAAATTGTTACCTCAACGAAGCTCCTAAAACAAAGGGGCGAAATGTTTGGTTAAAGAATTGGTGTTCTATTTTTATGCTGCTCATTTTATTGTTAGGAGCTTTGAGGGAATGTTTCCCATTCAAAATCATGAGAATGAACAATAAATACTCCAAAGTGGCCACATAGATTGCTTCCGCCACATGCTTCTATATTACAAACTTAAGAGATGGCGGAAGGATTAAAATATTAAGGATTTGAGAAATTGAGGGACTTAATCGGACGCCTAAAAATTTGTGGGACTATATGACTCTAAATGGACACCTTTAAAACTTTGGGACTTAAATGGACATATGCTATCTGTCTAAGGATTACATTGATCATTTACTCTATTGGACCCTTAAGGATTTATTAGTAGCCTTTATTTATAACATTTGTGGTGCTTTATTATATATTGACATTGATTATGTCCTTGTCCTCCTGACCCATAGATTGTCACCACTTCTCTTTTTAGAATACTCTCAACATATATTACTTCTAAATATTGCTCGAAGTACAAAAAAAGATATTATATATCGTATTTTACACCGTTTATCATCATTTATCATTCTTCCATGTCGAGCCATGTTCAGTTGATGTATAATGCCCGACCTTTGTATGCTAAACTTGCTAAACATGCCTTGGGGGGGCTAATGCTTGGTAACGGAAAAGAAAATCTCATTTTCATTTGTATTCAAAGCCTACTATTGTATGTACATGTCTGTACGATACCTGTTTATTTTATATTGTATTTCTGGGTATGTAGGTACTACACGGATCCTTCTGGTACATTTTGGCAATGCAGTGCAAAAGCTATAGGCTCTGGTTCTGAAGGAGCTGACAGCTCCTTGCAGGAGCAATATAACAAGGCAAGTTATAATGTTCTAGCAACTCTGTTATTTTTCTTAGCATTTGTTATTTTTAGAACTGTCTGAAGTTGAATCACTTGGGCTACTACGCCCTTTCAAAATGACATTTGTGCAGGAAATGACTCTCGAGGAAGCTGAAACAGTTGCTCTTTCCATCCTAAAGCAAGTCATGGAGGAAAAGGTAAAGATTGGCTCTAAGATTCATTTTCCATCCTGCTTAGTGATTCCTTGCTCAACCATATTGATATGTTATGAATGCTTCTATGTTTAGGTGACTCCAAACAACGTTGACATTGCTAAGGTTGCTCCGACTTACCACCTTTACTCTCCATCTGAGGTTGAAGCTGTTATCAATCGCCTCTAGAGGTGTAACTGCTACTTCTGAAATTATGCTTTCTTCCCCTAAACAACTTGAATGTAACGGCTTGGTGTGTAGACGTTCTTTGAACTTAATATATTGTTTAAGGAGTCTTTTTCTCTTCTGTAGCTCTATCTATTTATCTCCCTAGCACAAAAACGTTAAGCAACTTCATTGTTTAGTTGTGATTGCTTTGCAATGATAGGGAACTTAACCCTAGTTTATATTAATCCATTTTGTCATTTTAAACGTTTGATTTGGGCAATTTAATTTATAGGACAAGGAATGGACATAATTATGTGAATTTTGTTTAGTATACATTTTAAATTTTTTGATTTTGTTGACTATTGTTTTTCCGACTTCTTACCACCCCATGGCATAGCGAGTAGCTTGCAGGTTTAGAACAACCAAACATTGCTGTGGTTTATTTCCGAAACAACTTTGAGCACAAATGAGCTTTCTAGATAGCCTAATAAAATAATTATATTCCTGCCAAAGCCTTATTATTAATAGCCATTGCACCTAGTTTATTTTGAGCAACTGAATTGAAAACCTCTGAAATATTTTGCTTAAGTTGGCCCTGCTATAGACGTTGTGAATCTTTTCCAAAATTGCATACTGACACTAACAATGTCAGATGAGTGGAGAATGAGTGTGTTGATTCATATTTTTAAGAATAAAGTTAATGCATCAGATTGTGCGATTTATAGAGGAATTAAGTTATTATTTCATAGTTTAAAATTATGGGGGAGAGTTATGGAGCATAGGTTGTGGCGTGACACTAATGTTTCTCAAAATCAATTTGAATTCATGCAAGGTAGGTCTATTATGGAAGCTATACATTTATTGAGAGGTTTGATGGAGAAGTATAGAGAGAATAAGGAAGATCTACATATGATTTTTATTGATTTAGAGAAAGCATATGATAAAGTTCCAAAAGAAGTGCTACGGAGAGCTCTACATAAGAAAGGGGTTAATAATGCTTATATTCTTAAGTCATTAAGGATATGCATGCAGGAGCTATTACTTGTGTTCAAATACAAGGTTGTTTGACCAAGTATTTTCCTATTTCAGTTGGATTACATCAAGGATCATCCTTAAGCCCGTTTCTTTTGCTTTAGTCATGGATGTTATCACTAGACATTTGCAAGAGGTTGTATACTGGTGTATGTTTTTTGCTGATTATATTCTTCTTGTTGATAAGACTAGAGAGGGAGTTGAAGGTAAACTTGAATTATAGTGATCAATCTTAGAGTCTAAAGGCTTTTGTTTTAGTAGATCTAAAATTGATTATATAGAGTGTAATTTTAGTAATAATAGATCTAGTGGGGGGATTGTGACTTTGGGCAATCAAGTCATTAATAAGAGTACACATTTTAGATATCTTGGGTCTATTGTTCAGAGTGATGGTGAAATAGATCGGTATATTATTAGTAGAGTTCAAATTGGATGTTTGAAGTGGAGGAATGTATTGGGCGTGTTGTGTAATTGAAAAGTCCCTCTCAAACTTAAGTGAAAATTCTATAAGATGGTAGTGAGACCTGCAATTCTTTATGGTGCAGCATGTTGGCCATTAAAAGAAAAGCATGATATTAAGTTTAGTGTTGAAGAGATGAAGATGCTCTGGTGGATGAGTGGCTTTACTCTTAGAAAAGAGCATATACGTGAAAAGGTTGGAGTAGCTCCAGAGGAAGATAAGATTAGAGAAAGTCGTTTTAGATGGTTTGGTCACATAAAACGGCGGCCTTTCGACGACCCGGTTAGGAAAGTAGATGTATTAGGTTTGACTTATGTTAAGAAAGGTAGAAGTAAACCTAAAAAATTTGGTTAGAAAATATTAGAAATGACATTTCTTAATTAGATTTACCTGAGTATTTGACTCGTAATCAGACGCAATGGAGAAAAAGGATTCATGTGGCCAACCATATAGTGGGATAAAAAGGCTTGTTGTTATTGTTGTTGTTGTTTACACTAACAATGTCAGACTTTGTTTTTTTACATTAGTTAAGGTTAAAAAAAGCACTAGATTTTAATCATAAAATTTTGGTGCATTTTCTTGCCATTTAAAGCATTTTTTTTTTACTGAGTAGGCCATATTGAGAGATTGAGTGACTGCAATAACAGATTCATTTTATTATTTTAGGATGGCCGGATGCTGGAAATGGTGGGGGCAGCGGCTAGATACATGGTTCAAACTTTATTTAGTATTTAGTATAAAGATAAAATCAATGGAGTTGTGGCATGCAAAATCATTACTCTCAGCAGCCATTATTCAGTGGAAAGTTTGATTCTATGAGTTTGATGATTGATGTACATGCTAAGAGCTTGGCTAAATTAGACATAGTAGGCATAATTAATATGGACTTGCTGCAACAAGCCTTGCTTTAGCACAAGGGGCTTTAGGAAATATTTGATAAATATAATCTTACTTTACAACATGAGGTATTTTTTAGTAGTTAGAATAAGTAATTTTCAAATCCAATCATTACTTTTATAGGAAATACTTGAATATTTCAAGTAAATCCTAACAAAGAAAAACAACAAGCGATTCACACAAAATTTGATGGAAAACTCTCCAAACATTTTTTTATTGCAAAGGAGAGAACTAACGGAAACAATGAAAGCAAAGATACAATTGATCTTCAATTCGAGAAGAGGATCGTTCTCTCCCAATCTCTAGACGAATCTAGAGCCCAAGACACCAAGAAGAAATTCCATCAAGAACACAATAATCAAAACATAACCATAACCCTAATTCCCTCATCTTACTTAAAGCGTACAATTAATTAATTAAGCCTAAATTACTAAGGAGCCCTTGCAGGCCCCTCCTTTGCCTCCAAGGAGTTTGAATTTGAATTCTTAGTGGACCCCACTCCTCCCTCTCTCTCTCTTTGATTTCGCCCCTTCTGGAATAAACAAAAACTGGTCCCCTAGGGACCGGTTGTGATTGGACCGTAGGACTGGTCTAACATACTTAAAAAAACCCTAACTATTGTTTTAAGAATTCTAATTTGTTGAGCATTATTTACAACCTCATTTCTTGTACAAACTAAAGATTAGAAGACGGCGGCTATCTGGTTCATGCATTATGTTCTCATATCCTTTAATTTTTAAACCTGAATGAAACAATCTGTAGCAAGTGATAGCAATAAAGTAGGAGCATAAGATAAACTGATCAATATGAGTGTGCCTGTTCTCTAATGGTTGAGGAAAAAACTATCAGGTGTCAACCTCTTTAATTTTGATGTCCATTTCTAAACTCCTAATTAAAGAAACAAAGATAATATGGCAAACTCAAAATTCTGATCCCTTCGTGCTGAACTCATCCTGTAATTTAGATTGACATCAACTCAATCCATTTTCAACTCAAATGAACAAAATTGTAAAGCAAAATCATCAATCCTTCTTAACAATAACACTACAAAACCTCCTTCATAATTCAGAGAATGGTATTCATTTAGGGTAGGTAAAATGGGTTTTCGGATTAGGTTTGGGTTCAATCTGGAATTGACTCGATTTAAAGGTTCGGGTTCAATCTGTAATTGACTTGATTTCAACTCATTTGACTCGAACTTGATCCGATTAGGTAAATAGGTCATAAGCTTGGACTTGAATTTGACATGGTTCAACTTGATGTGATACGACCCAACCCATTGATTCTGTTGAGTGCGATGGGCGAGTAAGCCGAGCGCGAGTGCGATGGATGAGGGCAACGACGACGAACTAGCATGACAATGACGGACTAGCGCGATGGAAGAGTTTGAGTTACTTTTGGATTTTCGGGTTGACCTCAACCCAACTCGAAATTACAACTGGATCAGAATATGAAACTTGAACCTGACTTGTTTTCAAAATGAGGTGACCCGGATCCGAAATTTTTAGGTCAGATTCGTGTCGATTTTTTTAAGTTGTGTCAAATATTGACACCTCCTACTTCAATGTTTAGCATTAGATAATGCTAGTTTTGTGAAAGGTTGAAATTCTAAAATGTTACATAAGAAATTTTTTATCTTTTTTTCTTACTTGGCCACAAACATGTGGCATTAAAATAAAATGTGTCTTAGAAAAGCACACCAAGCCAAGATAAGGCTGGTACACCTTAAGCTGTTGGACTATTAGGGTACTAAGTAAAATAAATACAAGATTTGATTTTTTTTTTTTTAAACAATTGATATAAAGTAAAATTGATGTAAAATAATTCTGTTCACTATTTCAAATAGATTACAACACCAGTTTTCAATTTCTTTTAAAATCACATAAGTTAGGTGGAATCAAAACTCCTCATGTATTGCGAAAGAACTCTCGCAATTCTCCTTCATGGCTTCGTGTGTTCCTCTCGTATGTCCTCATATGTTTTAATTTTTCAATATTAAGACTTCGTTTGGGACAACTTTCGTATTGCTTTCTAAAATGACTTTCTAATACAAAAATTTCAAATTCAAGAAATTTTTGCACTAGAAAGGTGTTTTAGAAAGCAAGAAGAAAGCCGTCCCAAATGAAGCCTAAGTGTTAGCTCAACATTCTTTAGATCTAACCAAACAAGAAAAAAATAATAGCCCTAAGGGGCTGTTTGGTTGCCTAAAAAAGGAATAATTTGGGGTTGCTTGAACGAGTGTAACATAAATTCTGATGAATACCATTTTTATTTGATTTAAAGTAAAATGAATATAGTGTAAAATTTAAAGATGACGGCGACCGGTGGACGGCGGCGGCAGCGTTGGTCGCTGGTGGGTGATAGTACCAAACTTTTCAAAATCCTTACATTAGCTTTACGTCCGTTTTACTTCAAACTGAATAGCCCTTAAGAAAATCACTGCATTTATGTACAAGCATTCTTAAAATACATGAATTATGAATATTTACATTCCAATCAAGCAAGTATTAAATTTCAGCTTACGTTGAAGAATTTCTTCTTAACATGATCTTTCAAGTCCACCAAATCCTTCACTACTTATTGCCAGCTGACTTCTACTTTACTCGTCATGGTCTATTATAGTATTCATTTAAATGATAATTAATTTTTGAATTTAAATAACATAAGAATTCATCAAATAAAAAAAAAAGAATAAATGATATCATCAAATCCTAACCCTACATGGCTTTACTTTCTTGGCTTCATCGTCACTCGTCATAATTTGCAAGACATCCCATAGGATCTTATTCTTGGAGAAATTATTCTGTGGACATCTGACCATTCGGAGTTAAATCAGAACACATCACGTCACCCGGCACATAGCGGTGCACAATTGCGATACAGAACAAATAGGTGACGTGACAAGTTTTGATTCACCTCCGGACGATGTCTATATCGGCACAGAATAATTCGCCTTGTTCTTGACCCCGCTATATACCAACATAACTATGATCTCTATGGTATCTAAAAAAGAACAATATGTTTTATTTTTTAGCCGAACAAATAAATAATTTTGTAAATTTGTTTATAACTAATCAAACAATTAAAAAAATACAAAATATTTAATTATATTATATTTTAGATACATATTTATATTAAATATTTGCAATCCAATAGCCCATTAATTAAATTCCTCGTCTTGAGATAGGAGAAAAATTAAAAGAAAAAAAATCAATGTATTTTTATCAAAGTTTTAATGAAAATAAGACAATTTTTAAATTTTATTTTAAATAAATATGTTACATAAATAGTTAATATTAAATTATTCTTAATGTAAATTTAAAATTTTAAATCTCATCCTAATTATTTTTTTTATCAGAATATTTGAGAGAAATTTTTTCCAAGCAAGAAAAAAAGCTAGTGCTATCTCTAATCCCAGGTGCGCACCGGCGAACTCGCGACGCCTGCGGGCTGGAGGCGGAGGAGGGGAATGGCAAGGTGAGTGCGTGAGTCGTGACGTTGAATGGGTACCGGACAACCTCAAACTAGACCGGAAACCGCTTAGCTTGACGCGGTTGACGCCGAACGGGGAACGGGAGGCCAGAAGAGGAGGGGTTGGCCGGAGCGCCGCGTGGTGGGTTTTGAAGATTTGAAGGCGCTGGTTCATGAGAGATCATCATCGAACAGGTTGTTTGCTCTTCTTTCTCATATCCTCTTTTAAATTTTTCTTTGCTATCGATCTTTCTACTTGGAATAACAACAGTGAAGACCTGTACCGTAAGGATTTGATCGGCGGAGATTTACTTTACTCTTTCTTATTTTTTGGAACCTAGAAACCCTAAGCCCTATTTTTTAATTAACTTATGCATATAAATCTGTAATTGAAATGGTTTGAGGTGTATTTTCAATTGTCTTGTTTGATCTAATGATCTTACCATTTAAATACTCTTGTTAGTGTCCTTCATTGGAGCTTATTTTTTCAAGTTTTCTACAGAATTGCCAGTTAATTGTTCCTGATGGTTATCAGATGTTTTCTAAGTGTTGCAAATATAAGGAATGGAATCACTCAACGCTGTCGAATTTCTCTTGCTGATGAGATAAGTCAGCCTTCTTTGACAGTTGAAGTAGTTGGCTCATCTTTAACATGTTATTACAATTCCTCGCAGAGGAGACTGATGAGTAAAAGCAGGAGGGTTCAGGACAGAAGCAAGAATAAAAGGGTTCATGACCTCGAAATCGCTACAGAAAGGTGGAAGGTATTATCAAAGATTTTGTTTATTATGGATGTAATAAGGAAAGAGCCCGAACAAATCATTCCTTTGAGGAACTTAGAACAATACCGACAGCAGATAAATCTTAGCAAACCTCACAGAGTTTCTGACTTTGTTCGAAAGTCTCCAAAACTCTTTGACCTCTATAAGGATAATAGGGGAGTTGTATGGTGTGGCTTTACAAAGAAAGCTGAAAATCTTGTTGAAGAAGAGGGTCGGCTTATTGAAGAGAACACTGAGAAAGCTGTTGAGCATGTCACACGACTGTTGATGATGTCCGTGGAAAAAAAGCTTCCATTAGATAAGATTGCTCATTTTAGAAGAGACTTTGGCTTTCCCTTTGATTTCAGAAGAAGATGGATCCACATGTTCCCTGAACATTTCAGAGTTATAAAAATTGATGGTTCAGAGTATTTAGAATTGAATTCCTGGAATCCTGCTTGGGCAGTTACAGAGTTAGAAAGAAAATACATGCCAGAAAATATGTCTGGGCTTCCATCACCTGGAATTCTTTGCCTTCCTTTTCCAATGAAATTCCCTCCAAATTTCAAGAAAATTTTTAGGGATGGAGGTAAAATTGAGCATTTTCAGAAAAGGTCATACATATCTCCATATGCTGATGCTAAGGGCCTTGTTCCTGGTTCACAGGAGTTTAACAAAAGGGCGGTTGCAGTGATTCATGAGATTTTGAGCTTCACCATTGAGAAAAGACTTGTAACTGATCACCTCACACATTTCCGATGGGAATTTGTGATGCCCCAAAAATTGATGAGGCTTCTTTTGAAGCACTATGGGATTTTCTATGTTTCTGAAAGGGGGAAAAGATTCAGTGTCTTCCTGACCGGAGCTTATGATGGTTCAGAGTTGATTAGGAAATGTCCTCTTGTTCTCTGGAAAGAAAAGATTATAAGTCTGACTGGCTACAGAGGAAGGAAGAGGGGAGTAAAAAATTTTAATGAATTTGTTGATTTTGATGAAGATGATTTGTTTGATGGTGAGCTTGATGATCAAGATACCATTTCTAATTTTGAAGATGATGAAAGCATAAGCACTCTCAAGGAGCCTACCCTTGCGGAAGACTCAGAGATGGATGTGAGAGATTTGTATGATACATACGGGATCACCTAATCTATTTCAGATTGGCAGCCTTAGTTTGGTACTCTTTTGCTCTTTTAATTTTAAATTTCCGCTTATGGTCTAAAGTTTTTATGGTGAGGCATGTTCTCAATATAGCCTTCGTTTGGGACGGCTTTCTCGCTGCTTCTTGAAGCAGTTTTTTTGTACTATAAAGCTGCTTCAAGAAGCATCAAGAAAGCCGTCCCAAACGAAGCCATAGTCTTTGCATACACTTGGCATTGCATCAGGTTTTCTTCTGCTTTCTCTCTTTTTTTTCCTAATACCAAAAAGCACCTTTGAAATCTCTTCAACTCCTCAAACTTACTGGCTCACCTGCTGTCATTCTTGAAGTTATCCTCTTTTGCATGTTTTCTTCGGCTAATAAATGCTCATTTTATGAATTAATGAGCCCAACCTCGTACCATGAAGCCAAAAGGTTTGTTAGTATACCAATTACCAGTGTTTAGACCTCAGTTACACTTTGGAGTTGTGCATATCACCTTTTATGGTGTAAAATGGGAAAATCATGCTAGCTAAAGAAATATAGATGAAAGCATGCTAAAACTGGATGTGTGGATCTATTCTCTTCAGCAAGTAGAGATTTAGATGTATTGAGTTTTGAATACTATTTATCAATAAAATCATGATTAGCCTATCGCATTGTAATTTTATTGGCTTATTGAAGGAAATATTGAAGCGTAAATATTGCGGATTATAAATTTTTTTCTTCTCCATCTTATATCTCTTTCTATGTTGTATTAGAGACTCCAAACCCTCAATCGTCCCAGATCAAAATGGTATTAGAGTCTAGATTAGAATTAACATGTGATGCAAGACTAAAAATATTTTAATTGCATGCGTTAAGAATTTGCACGATCTCTTGAATAAAACAATTAGGATTAAACTTTTAGCAATCCAAAACGACAAAAGAAAACAAGAGAGGGGTGCCTACGTTTAGGCTAAATTGCTTGTCAAATGCTTGACTTATCAAAATAACGTAGAATATCAATAACATGCAAATTAAGTAGCTTTCAAACAAAATCCCTACGCTAACAATGAGATTAGAAGCATAGAGGCTAAACTCAATTCCTACGATTACTAGGCTTGGCAGAGGCAGGTGAACAAGACCTTCATGACTCAAATCAAATCATAAGAGAGGGTTAAATTACGAAAATACGAGAGTAGGGAGATTGGAAAACCTTTGTCACGGTTTGGATGTAATCCTCCACTGAACGATACCAAGTTGCTCCTCTATGGCTTCGACGAGAGTATCTAGAATGCGCTCCACGTATTCCTCGATAGTGTTGTCGATGTTCGGATTGACATCGAAGAAAGTGGAGTGAAGGATGTGCACGAATCTTTGCTCGTCGTAGGCAAGACCATAGTCAAGATCGGGATCGGCCATGCATCGATCTTGTTGCATCGGGGTGTTGAAGGAGGCGGCCCTTTGTTGTCCTTGTTGTTTTCCCTTTGAAAGGAAAGGGATTTCTCTCAAGAATCCAAGTAGGAGAAGGCGAGAAGGTAGTCGGCCAACGAGAAAGGGTTAGGGGAATTTGGGGTCAGATTTTGGGGAGATTTCAATGGGGGAATTTGTTTCCAACCACTCTCTAATTAATCTCTAGATTGAGAATAACTAAAGAAGGGGAAGGATGATGAGGGGCGGTGGCACTAGAGGGGAGAAAGGGATTTTAATTTAATTCCAAATAGAAGAGAAGATCTTTGGAAAGAAATTAAATAAGCATGGGCATGGGGGAATTTCGGCCAAGAAGGGGTGAGGGAGTTTGAATTGTTTCCAAGAGAGGAGGTGGGTGTTTAGGAAACAATTCCTAATTTAAATCACAAAGGGGGGCTAGTAGCTATAGTGGGAGGGAGGAGTTTAATGAGGTCTTTAATACTTAATTAAATTATTGAATTAAGTTTGGAAAGAAATATCTTATCTCATCTTAATTTATAATTTAAATAGGAAGGGATTTAGTAGGTTTCCTAAAATAGGATTTCATAAATTAGGTAACTATTTCAAATTCAAATTGATTTGAATTTAATCATAAATAGAGTTACCAAAATTATGAGATCTAATTTAGGAAAGGTGTGGTGGCATGTGGGGATGGGGAAGAAGCCAAGGGTGGTCGGCGGTGGGAGGGTTTGGCCGTAGAGGGGGGATGGGGTAGGAAGCCTAGTCGGCGAGTAGTGGTGTGGTCTAGATGGCCGGCGACTTAGGGGTTCGGGAGAACTCATGGCCGGCGGCTAGGAGATGAAGAAAGGACGACAACGAGATAAAGAAGAAGAACCACGAACCAGGCCGTCTCCAAGGTTGGTGGGTGATCCAAATTCCCTCTTCTATGAATCTCTCTCCAAGTACTCTCAAGATCTCTCAAAAATACAAGCAATGGCAAAAGTTTTTTTTATCATTCAATCATACCCTTAGAAGAGAAACATGAAGGCTATAAATAGCCTCGTATAAAAGGACTCGAAGAAAAAGGACGATAGTGCCCTTATGGCTTACATACGACCTCCCTTAAATAAGGGGTAAAATAGAAAAAAAAAAATAAATAAATGCAACATAAATAACAAAAGATATAATAAAACATCATGAAATGACTCAAAAATACATCGACTCGATCGTGGCTGTAGATCGACGGCCACTCATCTAATATACTTTCCATACTCTGATGTCCCTATTAACATGTCACTTAAGAAGTATAATGAATTATGCGAGTTAATTGACATTTCAATCCAAATTAGAGCTGCAAGTGCATAAATGCACTTGAGATCAAACTATCTTTTGAAGAGTGTTAAACATGTTTGCTGCCCTTACATTTAAAGCAACATTTGTTTTTGCTAAAATTGGTAGTAACTAGTTGATTATAATTTTTTTTTTTTTGTTTTTGTTTTTGTGTTTTCATCTTGAATCTTATCTTAGATTGTAGTGGAAACTCTAGACTCTTAACTATCCCACATAAAATTGAAATTAGAGCCTAGTTTAGTGTCAACAAGTCTCTTAAAAAGTTGAGCTATTTATTTGGGTCAATTGACATATCAGTGAAAGAGAGGGTTGTAAGTGAACTGATGCACTTGATGAATTGCTTGAGCTTGGCTTGAGTAATACTCACTCAATTTCGTTCAAGTTAATGATTGAACAAATCTAATAGTTTATTTATTAAAAAAGAATCTTATTTACTTTTTAAAACTTGATCTTTGTTTCATTGGTATAGCTCATACATTATTCAATTAATTTTTTTAAAAATATAAATTGTTTGTTGATGAAATATTATATGATTATTTATTAGATTAGGTTTCTTTGCCTCTTATTTTCACATATTGTTTTTCATTGTTGTTGCTTTCAATCTCCACTCTCCAGCTATATAAATGAGGTCACGAGAGCTTCATTGCTAGGTCGGACTTTTCAGGATTTGGCTACATTTGATCAATGATTTATGAAAAGATTTGGTATTATTATCTCATCTATTAATTAACTTATAGAGGGAAGCTTTTTTTTGTAACAGTTAGGCCAATTAAGGCATACTTAAACACATATCGCATACACAAGATTCGAACTCAAAACATCTTAGTTGGTAGCCTAAATTCCCAACCAACAGTTCAATATGAGCTGTCTTATAGAGGGAAGCTCAAAGTGATAGAATCTACTGAATGTGTGTTTATTAGATTTAAAGAAAAAACAGTGTGCTTTTGTTAAGGTTATTTGATTTTAATATAATTTTTTTTGGCTTCATCTGATGATGTGGCCTAGTAGTTAAGAGAATATAGTCACGATGGACACCCAATCACACTTATTTAAATAAAAAAGTTAAAGATTTGTTTGACATCACTTTTTGTTTCTATTTTTATTTTTATTTTTAAAAAAATTGGATAAAATTTGTTTAATTAGTGTTTTACAAGTTTTCTTCTTTTTAAAAATAGATGAAATTATTTTTTAAAATTGCTTAAAATAAGTTTTAGATATTTTCAATGTGAACAGGAAGTTAATTATTTATTATGGCAAAAGTGTGTGTAATAAATATTTGCTATTTGATAGGAAATACTTGAGTTCGCAAGTAGCCCTAAGGTAATACTTGAGTTCGCAAGCAATCCTAATCCAAATCGGAGATCCAACAGCGACAAAGTTGCTGCCCAGAACAAAAAAACAGAAAAGATACAATTGATCCTCAATTCGAGAGGAGGATCGATTTCTCCCAAATCTCTGGCAACGCCAAGAGCCCAAAGAAAACCTAAATATAAGATATCTCAAATTTCATCCAAATTCAAGATACCCAAACCCTAGGAAAATCAACTATTTAATGCATACAAATCAAAAGGAAATCCCTAAACAGCCCCTACATTCAAATTTCCCTCTCAAAACTCAAAAAAAAATTCCTAAAATGCTCTAATGGGGCGGACGGGCTGCTCGATCTCCGCAGGAGGCGGAGATCCCGCCGTCTTTGCTAATAGCCGGTCCCATGCGGACCGGCTGGACAGGTCCAGTGAACCGGTCTAACAATACTCCCCTCCCAAAGATCCACCTTATCTGCAAGGTGGAAAGACAACACCCTCCATTCCTTCTTCATCACAAACGATAAGAACCTGAAGAGTTCAGTCCTTACACCTGTGCCCCGGCATATACCTCTGATCACATCTGAAACAAAGCCCCTTCGTCCTGTTCTCTTGTAATTCTATCTCTGTGAGCTTCTTGAAGTTGTCCCCAGGTCTTCCTCCTGTGGTATTTTCCTTCGAAGTCCCTCGAAGAGTATCCGGTGTTGGCTCCTTGGATTTCAATAAAGTGGTGGTCATCCTGTACGAGCCTCCTGAGATGCCGCCTCCCGTCTCTCCCTCCAGGTGTCTTTGATCTTCTACCAATTGAGCTAGCTCCATAGCCTCTCCCAAGTCACGAGGCCTCATTACTCTAATCGCTGCTCTGATCTCTGGTCTCAATCCCTTCATGAAGTTTCCCTCTAGCACTGTCTCAGAAAGGTGGTCCAATAGGCTACCAAGGTACTCGAATCTCTCCCGGTATTCCGTCACTGAACGCTCCTGTGTAAAGGCAAAGAACTGCTCGTAGAAGTCTCCTCCTCTACCAGTTCGGAAACGCTCTAACAAGCAATCCTTGAACTCTCTCCAACTTTGTATGGGTCGTCGCATGTCCCTCCACTGATACCAAGACAAAGCCTTCCCTTCTAAACATAGGTCTGCCGCCGTCAATCTTGCCTCCTCTGTCAGCCCATTGACGGCGAAATATCTTTCTACCTTGTAGATCCACCCGTGTGCATCCTCCCCCTCAAAGATTGACATCTTCAGTTTCCTCACCCTCGGGTCACACCCGTTTCCCCTAAATCCTCCATAACCTCCCATTCCTCGAAGCGGAGGTACTCCCCAATTGTCACGATCTTCCCTTCGGCGATCATACCCAAACCATTCATCAAAATCCCCTCTTCTTCTTTCAAAATCAGCACCACGATGATTGAAATCATCTCCTCGCCTTACAAATTCAGCACGCCTTCTTGCTTAGCCAATTCTCATCTCCTCCCTAGAAAGTGGTTCTAGAGGCGGCATTCCGTCTTCTCCCTCCAGGATCTCCACTTCTGGCTTTTTCCTAACCCTAGGCGTGTTAGGGTTCTCATCTCTTCCATGGCCTCCTGTAGTTTCCTTTGCTTCTGATATCACCGGTTTGGTTTTGGCTTCAAGCAATTTCTTCAATAAGTCTTCCATTACGGCAAACTTTTCCTCCATCTTTTCATTGACGGATGCAATCTAACTTTGAAAATAAGTCATCTTTTCCTCAAAATCTGCTTTGAGTTGCCCAAGTTCTCCCTCCAAAATTTCCACTTTTCTTCCGGCCATTGGTTCCTCTTCGATCGACGTGCTCTGATACCAATTTGATAGGAAATACTTGAGTTCGCAAGTAACCCTAAGGTAATACTTGAGTTCGCAAGCAATCCTAACCTAAATCGGAGATCCAATAGCGACAAAGTTGCTGCCCATAACAGAAACAGAAAAAACAGCAGATTTCTGCTGTTTACAGGAGAAAAACAATACTAATCCAGGGAAAATCTGAGAGAAAACTCAAAGAAAAGCTTGTATTCCACTAGACGATGAATAAAACAACAAAGATACAATTGATCCTCAATTCGAGAGGAGGATCGATCTCTCCCAAATCTCTGGCAACGCCAAGAGCCCAAAGAAAACCTAAATCTAAGAGATCTCAAATTTCAGCCAAATTCAAGATACTCAAACCCTAGGAAAATCAACTATTTAATGCATACAAATCAAAAGGAAATCCCTAAACTGTCCCTACATTCAAATTTCCCTCTAAAAACTCCAAAAAAACCTTCCTAAAATGCTCTAATGGGGCGGACGGGCTGCTTGATCTCCGCAGGAGGCGGAGATCCCGCCGTCTTTGCGAATAGCCGGTCCCGTGCGGACCGGCTGGACCGGTCCAGTGGACCGGTCTAACACTATTCCACTAGGAGATAATAATGGTGCACCTATATTTGGAGAGGGTTTCCTATAGGAATCATTAGGAAATTAACTATGAGATAGATAAAAGCATTTGAATTTGTGCAATGTATTGGGTTTAACTCATATAAATTGAAAATTTTGAGAAATAGTAGTATCAAATATGTCTATAAAGTATTTGATTTGACATTATTTCATAAAGCTATTGCCAATACCTTGAATTCTTTTGTCCTACCCTCCTCTCCTTAGGAATCTACATCCAACACTAATCCCTCCAAAATTAAAGAATTTTGTCTGCATTAGTTTGTGTAGTTTTTTATTTTTTATTCCTTGTATTTATAAATAAGACCCTAAATTTGTACAAATATTTAACAATTAATATTAAAATACAATTTTAATTTTCTTCTTTTTTTGGTGTTCTTGTTTGAAATATATAGTAGGGTTATAAGAAAGACTTTGAAACTTTGAAGATAGAAAATTGTCTTGCAGGAGTATTTGGAGGATAAAATTTTCCAAATTTATCATGGTAATTGGAGAGGATCTGAACTCGTTTGTGTATGGCACATCCATCACAGTTTTATGAACCACCTTAACTATGTTTTTCCCACGTTTATAAACTTTGCCTAGGATTTCACGGATGCACCTACAATTTTGGGGATGAAGGCAACATAGAATCAATGAGGAAAAAATGATCAAAATGGTCCGGTAACTTTTTAGGAAGGATCAAAATGATCCACAATTAAGTTAAGAGATCATTTTGATTACTTAACTCTTTAAAATGGAACTATTTTGATCCCGTCAACTAAGTTAAGATTTAATGGTGTTAAAATAAGAGGTAATTTGGTTATTTTTTTTTTATTTTAGCTATTATTATATATTATTTTCAAGCAAAAATGTAAATAATTAACTTCCGATGAATCTACAAAATATAAAATTTGGACAGCAGCTACAAAACAGAAGAAATGAAAAAAAAAGTTCTTCCAACTCAAATGTAACCCCTGGTAAAGTTTCTTATCTATATAAATAATTAATATAAATCAATAATAATAAAAATATATGACAAATAAAATGTTAAGCAACATATACACACACTCTTTCGATCAGTTCGACATCGCTGTGGGTTCAACGCTGCTAGGGGTTCGAAGCCAGGGTTTGAAGATGCTGAGGGTACGAAGCCGAGGTTCAAAGATGTTGAGGGTTTGAAGCCGGGGCTCGAAGATGTTGAGGGTACGAAGCAGGGGGTCGAAGTTGCGAGGGAGTTCATAGCTAGGGTTCGAAGCTGCTGAGGGTTTGAGGCAGAGGGTCGAAGCTGGTGGGGGTTCAAAGCTGATGGGTGTTTTCATTCTGGGGTTTCAATACGACATTGCTCGTTTTGTAGATTTTGATTTCACGTAATTTTTGTTATTCCTAATATATCCTTCGGCCATCCCACATTTACTTATTTTTTATGTTAATTTTTAACGGTGAGGCCAAAATGATTCAATTTTAAAGAGTTGATGGACCAAATTTCTTAATTTTGTTGGAGATCATTTTAGCCCCTTTTTCAATCAATGAGTGGGTTTCAAAACTATTAAATTCTGGAAGGATGAGCTTTTGGCATTTTTTTTTTTGCTGATATAATGAGCACGCTAGAGGCTGAGTTTTTTAGTAAATAACTAAAATTATAACAGGTGTTATCCGAGTGCCAGTCATGCTTAAAACCATTTCTTTTCAGGAATTCCTCTGTCGAAGTTGTTGAGACAAGTTAGCAGCCTTCATACCTATGGAATTTGAAATGCTTGTTCATTTATTCATGGTTTATGTGTTTTTGTAACTGTCAGAGTATGGAATAGTTGCAGATTGTATCTCAGCATGGAGTGGTTTATCGTAACAGTTGGCAAGGACTATTTAGGCTTCGTTTGGGACGATTTTTTTTTTGCTTCTTAAAGCAGTTTTCTAGTATAAAATTTTTAATTTTTGTACGAAAAAGCTGCTTTAAGAAGCAACAAAAAAGCTGTCACAAACAAAGCCTTATTCTGATCATACTAACATGCAGAACTGCTTCATTTATATCTGTGGCAGTGTGTTTGGAAGTTCTTTCTCCCTATGTAAGTCCAAATTCAATGCATTAACTTATATCAATCTTACCAATATTTGTATTTTGTTCCCCACCATTTTCATAAAAAGAACACATTGCTACTTTTTGCGAGATACCTAAGGAATACTAGGTTTGCTTGAACTTTGCTGATATACTGTTAGGCTGGTTCAACCTGAACCGGCCTAGCCAGCCCAAAAGCCAGCTCTTGTTTGCAAGAGGCGGACAAGAGCCGCCTCCCTTTCTTCTTGCCGCCCAAACTAGTGGGCCCCACCAGTAGCAAATTAAAGAAAGAGGGGTGGGCGGCTAGGATGGGAGGAAAAATTTTGAATTAAGGAGTTTGAATTGGGGAATTAATGTATTAATAGTATGGGTTGTTTAGGGTTAGGGTTATGCATGCTTTGAGTGGTTTTCTTTGGTTCTCTTGAAGTTTCTTTGGCATATTGGGCTTTAGATTCATCGTCTAGAGATTGGGAGAGAACGATCCTCCTCTTGAATTGATGATCAATTGTATCTTGCTTTATGTTTGCTTTTGCTTTGAATCCACTATTGCAATCTATCATTTTGGATTGATTTCATCGAAATTATCACATTATTTCCGCTCTTTTTATCAATTATTGCTAGGGTTACTTGATCTCTAGGCCACAATTCATTCCAGTGATTGCAGGTGCTTTAGTTCATATGAATTCATTGTGGCCTTGTAATAAAGGTGTTTTAATGTCAGCTATCTGAAGAAGGAGAAAATGATGGAATTGATCCCTATTAATTATTTTTTTTTAATATCAATATAGTTATTCCGTGGGATCATTTAGGTTCCTATTTAAAAACTCAAATGATTTAAATTGGATTTTTGAATAGTCAGAGATTATTTTGATCATTATGCCTATTTAAAAGGTATTTATGCTAAATCTGCAGTTGATATCATACCAAATTTTCAATTGAAGGACAGTAGCCTGTAAGTTCCCATCAATGATTTATGTGATGTTCAAGTTGGGCTTCATTTGGGACAACGTTCTTACTGCTTTCTAAAATGGCTTTCAATTCAAAAATTATTAATATTAGGCTCTAGCTCAGCTCGTTTACTCGAGCTTATTTGAAAAGCTCAAGCTTGAATCAAAAAAATAATTAAACATGTTTAATTTATGTTTTATTATATTGTTCTGAAACTAGTCTTGAAATATGTTTCATTTGTTTGATTTGCATGATTACGAGTCGAGTCAGGTTGAACTCGAGCTCTAGTATAGGAGCGAGCTTGAACTAGTGACTCGATAAGTTCTTTTTGTGAGCCCATTAACGAGTCGAGTTTGAGCTGGTTGGTGAGTCGACTTTGTTCACTTTCACCCCCTAATCTTAGGTAAATTATTGCGTCCGGTGTCCGGATTAGTCAGGACACCAATCCTAGCGCGCCACGTCATCAAAATACACCGGGACCCAGTGTATTCAGGTGATGTGGCGTATCTGGATTGGGTGTCCGGATGTCCGGTGATCGAATGCAATAATTTGCCCTAATCTTATGATGCATTAGTTTAGGTTGGACTTTATGACATTAACTCTCTTCCGCAAGCATTTAAATTCTTCTATTTAAAAAAAAAAAAAGTATGAACTTTTTTGGTCGATATATATAATGAGAGAAGAGCATAACTTATTTTTAATAAATTTTTATAATTACTCATTATTGTAAACATTTTTAATCAATAGATATTCATTTATTAGAATATGAGATTTAATTTGGGTCAGCGTTACAACACCTTAACACAATAATATAATTATATTAATAATAACAGTGAAATTATAAAATAAATGTGTGCAATATGTGATTATTTTTTATAAACTAATATAGCTTTAATATATTTCCAGAAAATTCATTTGAGCGGTCTAAATCGCAAAGCATATTTTAATTGGAAACTTTCAAAATGAAATTCAAGATCATCTAAATTCTGATGTTTATAAATTTATAATCGAATTGAATGTCTCCATAAGACGAGCCTAATGGCGTGAAGGTAATTAGACTTGACTTCAAATGAGCCAAAATTTAAAATCTCAAGCATAGTTGGAAATTTGGACATTATTTGATGATCAAATAGTCTTATAATATTGCATGCTTAATGAGATGAATCTAACAAGATCAAAATTGCTCAATTATGAGGTTATTGATACACTTAGATGCTTAATAGAAGGTCTATGATTAAAAGATTCGATATGAACTGTCTCATGGAATGTTGCAAAATTTTGGTTAAATATATCAAAATGATTGCTTACAATATATAATGAATAAATCTTCAATCTCCAAATGAAAGAAACCTTGATCAGAGTGATTTTAGTGTTTGAAAATTTGAAGAACTCTAGAGCTCTATATAATATTCAACGCTAAAGATTACTGTAATTTATCGTCATCGTTTGATTGCCATCATCCAACTGTCGATACCTGACAAGTATTGCCCAACTGTTGTTACCAACCGCTATCTCTCGCTATTATCACTTGATTATTTTTGTCTAATCATCATTATCCGACTAATATCATATAACTATTACATCTCCTACATTCTCCCTCGTATTTATAAAAATACAAATTTGTAATACATTCATCTCCAATTGAGAGGGGAAAGCATATTTTAGCAAAATATCTATATAGTTGATCATTTTAAATTGGTTGTCTTATGATTTTTTTTTCATATTATATATATATATATATATATATATATATATATATATATATATATATATATATATATATCTTTATTTTTACTATATCTTTTTTTTTATATGAATGTGATGAATTTTCATGTAAAATTAAGACGTAAAAAATAAATCTTTATTATTGTAAATGTTCTAACATGTAAGATTAAATGGTTAAGGATATAATAATAACTAATTAAGCATCTAATTATAACTAATTAATGGAAGTCGAAGAGAAAAAATGTGAAAATATTCCATTTTTAAGAAAGCTTAGTGTTAATAAATAATAAAACCCTTACAACACACATCTTGATCTTGCGATTCTCCGGAATCCTCTTCCGAACTTCTAGAACCATCTCTCTCGGCATTGGACAAATGACGATTCGCTTAAGAAATTCCTCTGGAACACTTTATGCTCCATTGATCTTCCAAAAGGCGGAGGCTTTAATTGCCAGATCAAACGTACGCTATCCATGAAAGAGGATAGCAAATGACCTCTTGAGGAGCATTGGACCAGCCCGCACCAAGATAAAGCTGGTGAGTACCTTGGAGGCTAGAGCTAAGTGGAGATCGCTCGCTAGGGTTTTACCTTCTCTAGCATTTCTGAACAGCATAAGCTTCTCTTCTTTCTCGTTTCACTGAAGGAAGGGAGCGGCGATGGCCTCCATTCAGCTAGCTGGGTGTGGATTGGCTGGAAAGAAGAGCCTACCATGCTTTGATGGCCTCCGCAGCTTGCGACCCGCTTTCGGTGTTTCTTCGTCGCTTGGAGCTAGTGGAGCTATCCTTGACCGTAGGTGCTTCAAGGGACTTGTTATAAAGGCCGCCACTGTGGTTGCTCCGAAGGTAAATGGATAGACTGTAGATGGTTGATAGGTTAGTAATGTTCATGGATGTAGCTGATATGCTTACGGGAATTTTCTGCTCTGTCATAGTACACCTCAATTAAGCCATTAGGAGAAAGGGTTTTGGTTAAGATTAAGATTTCCGAGGAAAAGAGCACAGGAGGCATATTACTGCCTACTGCAGCACAGACAAAGCCACAGGGAGGTGAGGTTGTTGCTGTTGGTGAGGGAAAAACCATTGGGAAGAAGAAAGTAGACATTAGTGTCAAGGTAATGTTTACTTTTTGACCTTCTTATGTTGCATGCCATGAATTTAGACTTTTATGTTTTTTAATGATCATGTCAACTGCGGCAGAGTACTTCATTTTTAGTTTAGGTGATTGTTGCCTATGATATTTAACTTGTTCTAGTCCCGATTTGATTTACAACATCCTCTGTGCTGATAGAATTTTATTGTAATTAAGGTGAATTCTAGTCTTTTATGGTGATGGTTATGTTCTTTTGCTCTTTTGCTAGTGATTTGATTTATGAGATCTTATGTGATAATTGAATTCATTATAAAAAGAAAATTTTTATCTTCGAGCTCTTGATCTAAAATTTGCTGCTTGTTGAGAGGAAAGAAATTTTTTGTTTCCTCTCTATGGATTATTAAAGTACATGCAACATCAAGGTGATGCAAATGTTTTCTTTCACCTTTGTTATCTTATTGTAGGTATGATTTGATAAGGTGTTGGTAGATAACATGTTAACTAGAAATATTATGACATATAAGATGCTATCTAGAGTTATTTAGGAGGTGGTAGGGATAAATCCTTTTCCAGAGAGGGAGAGGGAGAGGGAGAGGGAGAGGGAGAGAAGGAGAGAAGTAATTATGATAGTAGGAAAACTTTGCATGGTAAAGGCTGAAATAATTGTGAGTTACTTGTCAATTTATACACCATGGGCAACTATTACGTTAAGTGTTCCGGAGATGAGGATGCTTAGGTGGATGAGTGGCTTTAATCTTAAAGACAGGATATGAAATGAGCTTTTTTCTGAAAAGGTTGGAGTAGCTCCAATGGAAGATAAGATTAGAGAGAGTCATCTTAGATGGTTTTGTCACATAAAATGGCAGCCTCTGGATGACTCGATTAGGAAAGTAGATATATTAGATTTCGCTTATAATAAGGAAGGTAGAGGTAGGCCAAAAAAGTCTTGGTTAGAAAATGTTAAAAATGACATTTCTTTATCAGATTTAAATGAGAATTTAACTCTTCGCATGACATAATGGAGAAAAAGGATTCATGTACCCGACCCCACATAGTGGGATAAAGAGTTGATGTTGTTGTTGTTGTTGAGCAGCTATCATAGAGCCAAAGGATGAACTTACATGGAAGATATAATTATTTTTGTGTTATGGTGAGTAAATTATATTTTTCTTGTGAGAGTTTTGAAAGGTATATTAGCAGAGTCATATAAGTAACATGTTGAATAATAGGAAGATATCAAAACTTTTCTCAATCATGATTAGTGATTGGTTTCATGATAGTGTTGACTAGATGGAAAAGACGTGGGTGGAGAGAAGGGGGGCCAGAGGAGGCACGACGCCCCAAAATTTAATAAAAATTTTATATTATTTTTGTATTATCATTATTTATTTTTTATTGAAATAGAAATAGAGTTAAATCATCACCTTTATTTTTTTAATCATCTCCTTGTAGCTTTGGTTTTATATGAAAATAAATTATGTTTGGATATTATAATCAAAATTTCATGTTGATAAATTAAAAAAATTAACAATTTGTTTTAAGATAAATGATCTATAAGCTTTTTTAGTTATCATTATTAAAAAAAGGACTATGAAATACAGAATAAGATTAGTGGATGAATGATATTTTAATCATTTTATTGATAAATAAATATTTGATTGTATTGATAATGAAGTAATTGTTAAACTTTTAAACAATATGGAAATTAGGCATTGTTAATTATAAGTATTTTTTTACATCTTATATTTTACCTTTTCAAGAAAATAATTACAAACTTTTTTTTTTTAATTGCCGATTTTGGCCTTAAGTTTGGATGAAAAAAGTTGAGATAGTTTTTGAAAAAATTAATTTGTGCCTCCACTAGAAAACTTACCTGGTTCCTCCATTCATAAAGGACTCGTATCCACAAGTACATCCACCACCCCAATCACCATGTCCATGAGTACCACGACTATCTTTAGTGCTAACAATAATGGCACTATGATCAAGGGTAAAAGGAGTAGTTAACTTAAGCCCTAAGTAATGTGTGAGAGATTGATGAATGAATTTGGGATCGCAAAGTTGACCATTAAATTGTCTTTAATAGATTGGAGTGATGGATAGAGGTAATCACATGGGAGATAATAGTTATTTGTGTTTTGTAGTAGACAAGTCATAGTTATTTTGGGAAAATGTTTTAGAAGGCATATTATTTGAGTTAGTTTATTCCTAGTGACATGCTTAGTAGTGGGATGATATATGAACATTCTTTAATAATGATAAGATAATGATTAATTTTTTTAGAGTGATGATAAGTTAGGAATCGTTTCCACTATCATGTCCACCACCTTGACCGCTACCACTACGGCCATAATTATGTAGAATACTTTTAATACCAACAACAAGAGCATTGTGGTCAAGAAGGAAATGAAGATGGAGTAGGAAGCTCAATTAGATCTAGAGAACATGAGAGTGTGATAGATATATTGGGGGTCACATGGTTTGGTTGTTGACTAAGCTTGAACATATTAGAATGATGGATAGAGAACTGTGCGGAAAGTAACAATTCAGATATCCTTATTTTATTTTTGCCAAGTGTTTGGAAGAATGGAGGGATGTTGTTAAAATAAAAAAGAAGCTCATCCTATTTGGTTTTTAAGGTGTTATAATATTTGAATAAAAATCTGTAATACAGAATGGTCTAAATATCAGCTAAAGCTCGTCCTACTTGTCTTAACCAAAAATTTAGCTAAGGTTATCCATTTTTTGTATCACTTAACTTTTGGTAATCATATAAATATCTACAAGCTTTATATGATATTTGGACCATTCTGTATGGCAAAGAAAGTGGCCAAGTATTCATTTGCTTGCTTGTCAATGGAAATTGGTTTTTAAAAATTATGTTTTTTTAATGCATTTTATTAAGAGGATTTTGAAGTGGCGTTTGGAGTTGAAAGTCAATTTGATTTTTATTTACTTTTAACCAATTGAAATGAGAGAGTGAAACAGATTACATGTTATTTTTCTAAATCTGCTTCAACTTCCTGCAACCAAATGGGCATGGTGCAAAATCAACATTGCCTATCTATTCTTGCTCCTTAAGGTTGTAGCGTGCGAGAATGTTTCTTTTAAACATTTTTATATGTGAAGTTGTGCTGTTGATATTATGTTTTCTCTCATCTCTTTCTTGTCAATCTAGACCGGCGCAAAGGTTGTTTATTCAAAATATGCTGGAACTGAGTTGGAATTCGGTGGATCCAATCATATAATTTTGAAAGAAGATGACATTGTGGGCGTTCTCGAAACTGATGATGCCAAGGATATACAGCCCTTAAATGATAGAGTTCTTATCAAGGTCTGTTTTTTATTATTATTATTATTATTATGGATCATTACTGTTAGGTGTTCTTCTCTCATACCTATCTTTTTTCCTGTTTGCATTTGAATGGGCCATCCGTTTTTTTTTTTAAGCTTAAATGCTAAAATTCATAGATATTTTAGTAGGTCACTTGAAGTCTGCTATAAGCTAACAATTTAATCCTGCATGTTAATTTCATTCAGGTTTCCCTTGCTGAGGAGAAAACTTCCGGTGGCTTGCTGCTGACTGAGGCAGCCAAAGAGAAACCTTCAACTGGGACAGTGAGTAACTTAAGTTGCTTTTTTTAGGTTTTGTTTGGGACGGCTTTCTTACTGCTGCTTAAAGCAGATTTTTAGTTAAAATTTTTAATTTTTTATTAGAAAGCTGTTTTAAGAAGCTTTAAGAAGCAGTAAGAAAGCCATCCCAAATGAAGCCTTAATCGGTGGTCAAATTCTAAAATATAAATTTGCTTTACTTCTACTTCTATGCAGATCAAATTTCATTTTTTCTGTGGTTAATAGGTTATCGCAGTTGGTCCTGGTCCCTACGATGAAGAGGGTAACAGAAAGCCACTAACCATCAACGCTGGAAGCACAGTCCTGTATTCAAAATATGCTGGAAGTGAATTCAGGGGGGGTGATGGTTCAGATTACATTGTCTTGAGAGCATCTGATGTGATCGCTATTCTCTCCTGAGTTTCAGAGTTGCCTGTTGTGTAATGCATTGGCTTTTTTAGGTGAGCTATTACTAAGGTCTTTTTTTTTCTCAGGCATAGTTTCTGCTGTTTTGGATTTGATTCCAAGTTGCTCAAGTCTTCTTCTTCTGTTCTTCTTTTATTTCCGAACTTTTACATGGAACTGTGGTTGGAATTTACTTAATTAAGCATATAGATACTTACATTTTGGGTTTGATGTTAAGTAGGCCTCATTTGGGTGGGTGAGAATATGGTGCTAGTAGATCACTAGGTGCATTTTTAAGCCTGTCAGCATCGGATATATTGGAGAACTAGGGATGCTAATATTTGACACGACCCGAAAACTCAACTCGAACCTAATCCGGAATTAAAATTCCAGGTTAGGGTCAACCCGGACCCGAAACGACTTAGTTTTAAAAATCAGGTCGGTTGTGGGTTGACCGTTTGACCCGAAAACCAAGATTGACCCAAAAAGTGGAGATTAACTCGTTTTTTACCCATTTTTTTACCCAAAAATTAGCAATTTTTTTTTCATGGTCTCGGGTCGTGTTGGGTTGACCCGGACCTAAAGTGGGTCGGTTTGTGTCTAAAAAATTGACCCGTTTGCAAAAAAAATGATTTAGGTTTGGGTTGACCTGAATAGTGCCGGGTCAGTTTTGAATTTGACCCGAATTCGACCCGTGACCCGAAATTGACATTCCTGGAGAACTGTAGTGTTACTAATGTCATAGACAGGAGTCATTATCCCAGCATAGTATAAATTGGCAGGCCTAGGTGGGATCATCGCAGCATATGCCAAAATTGTTTTGTATATCCTTTCATTTGAGCCCTGTCCATCCATTCTATTCAAATGACTAGCCGCCATGCATGGCTTTGGGATCAACACAGCATTTAAAGAAATCGATGCAGTAACTGGACTAGATGTTTGTGAACTCTTAGAAGCGCTGCCCACGCAATTTTGAGATGAGTTGAATGATTATAGGAGACAGATTAGAACAATGGATAGAGCATTGCATAGAGATTTCTTCTTCTTGTGAGGAATTTCTTTGAATTTGTTTTGATAGTTTTCCAAGGGTGCAAGCACACCCAAGGCAGAAATTATTCTATGTGGATACAGAGCGTAGTTTATTTTCCGGAGATCAACCAGAGTGTGTCATGTCAGCGGTACCGAGTATGGTATCGAGTGTGGTACTGCGGAAGCTGGGGTGATGTGACACATTTTGGTTGGTCTATAGACTATATTTGTCGTCCGCACAGAATAACTTGCACATGCCGCAAGGGTTGAAATTGATTTGAGTCGTCAATTTTGGTGCAATATTAGATGTATTGAGCAATGAATGCATGCGTTTATGAATATACAAACATTTATTGGTGTCAATTTATAATCCACTTGGTTAGAGGGCTTTTATCATTAATATATTGTAATGACATAATTTCTCAACTACCTTTCAATCTGTAGGATATTTTTGATGTCCAAACTGACTTGAAATTTTTAACTGACATGATGCTTATGTATCTCAAAGATGCTCGGGGTTTCACACTATTTTTTTTTTAATAATGAAAACTATTAAAGGGGTAAAGCCTATGTTTTTTTTTCCCCTTAAAAAAAGTCTCTTCATTGTGCTGACACTCTCTCTTTTCTGAATAAAATGAGAAGAGAAAAAAAAGCTTTTCCTATGATTTTTTTAAGAAGAATTAGATTCTCTTAGCTATGATGATTCTTTAACTATATTAATTTTTTTTAATTACTCAAGTACTTAAAGAGAAATTAAAATAATTTTATTGCAGGATTATTTTAGTTTAAAAAATTGAGAGATCAAGATGATTATTTAATATAATTAGGAATTATTTTGTTTTTTATTTCATAAGAATTAAGGAAAGTCGTAGTCCAATATTATTGGAAAATGATTATTGAGGTTCTCTTTATAATATTTTATGAATTTATTGAAAAATTATTATGAAAAAAATAATTTAGTTATTATTATAAAAATAATTTATAACATAGAAGTTTTTGCCAAATAAAAATAAAAATATGATGTATTGTATGTATGAAAAAAATAGAAAAATGATTGAATAAAAAGTCATAACATATTGAATTAGATTTAAGAATTATATTTATTATGAAATTAATATATATATAAGAAAATTTTACATAAAAGCATCAGAATTCAGATCAATATGAAAGATGCATAAAATTATTCAAGCACTCAAACTCTCAAAGTTATTTATACAAATCATCATGAAAACATTTCAAATTTACACAATAAAATTACATCGCATTAAAATGCCACAATCTGCTATAAAGCTCGCACAAGAATTTTTACATACTTACCCTTCTGCAGAACACACAATGCTTTATTACTTCTGAAATCTTATAAATACTCTTGCAGATTTATCCAATTAATTTTCTTTTCTCCTTCACTCATCTATCAAGAGCACTGATCACAACCCTGAAGAATAAAACATACTTGATTCAAAATTCCAATTATATGAATAAACTTGTAAAACAATTAGTTTCCCAAAACCCAAAAAAAATTTACATTTTAGCCACATAGATTCTCATATTTACAGCATTTCAATTAGAAATTCAACTCAAAACCCCAATAATTTTGGGATTCTAACCTAAGGAACATGAAGAAATAAAAATTTATTTTATTTGTTAATATAAAGAAATACAATTTAAGTGTTTGAATTCTTTATAATTCATAAATAAATGAATTTAATAAAAATTTGATCAGAATCTTTTAATTAAGATTTGATTAGATTTTTAAATTTTGATGAGTTTAATTTTTAAATAAGTTCTTAGATTGTAAAATTTATTCGAATATTTTCACACAATTTTTTTCAATAAATATTGATAAATCTTTTTTATTATTTTTTGAAAAAAAAAATAATGTTATATAAATTATATGAATTAAAAAACCAATTATATCTATATTAAAATTAGTGATGCATATGCATAAATTTTATTAAATTCATATAATTTTTTTGACAGTATATTAATATAATTTTATTCATTCTTTTTCTCAATAAAAGTGAAAAAGATAAAAATGTTATCAAATCATCTTTTAATAAAAAAAAATTAATTTTCTTCCCAAGCAAAATAAGAAAGAAAACATTTTTCCTCCCTAAACTTTTCTTCAATCAAAAAAGCTAGCGAAAGCTAATATCAATTCAAGCTCGCGCAATTCCTTCAAAACAGAACCCTAATCTTCTTCTAAGAACCCAATCTATCAAATCGTGATCGAATATGAAAACAATTATTGATAAAAAATCAGTCAAAGACGAACCAATCAAAGACGGTAGGGTTTCGCGGCTCCGCCACTGTCCTCCGAAGCGGCCTCCTCGAATCTCCCTCCGGCGTCCTCGCTGAAATGAATAATACAATCGTAAAATTATTATAAATATAAAAAAATTAAACAAATACTTGTCGATCTTACGAGTGAGAGGCGAATCGGGACCGCTTGCTAGAAAAGGCTGCTCGCAACCGGCGGTGGGTCGGAGGATAGTGATGCTTCGGGTGACCGAGATGCCGACGGGATCGGCGGTGGAGTAGTAGGAAAAGCGTCTGAGAGTACCGGAGTCCGGGCGCGGGCCGGCGACGGTGTCGTCCCAGGGATGGTTTTGGAGGCTCATCTGAGTTGCGCTTAAGTTGTTGGATGGATGACCTAAGCGGGCCTTTGATTTTTGTTGTAGGTGAGGTAGGAAGTTGTCGGGTGTTTTATAACTCGTTAGTTATCCAGTCGAATGTAAAGAATTTCAAAATATCTCAAACTAAGGGACTTTTATTTCGTCCGGTGTAAGGATCCAGAGGAATATTCGATTGTAGGTAAAATCGCGTCTATATCGAGGTGTACCGAGTTTTTTGACATTCGATTGTAGGCAAAATCGAGCCTATACCGAGGTGTACCAAAACTCGGTAAACCTCGGTAGTGAAAAAACTCGATACACCTCGGTATAGGCGCGATTTTGCCTACAATCGGATGTTCCTCTGCATCCGGTCGGAGGACGTAATAATTGTGCCAAACTAAGGCTTTGTTTAGGACGTCTTCCTTATTGCTTCTTAAAGCAACTTTCTAGTACAAAATTAAAAAATTTTGTACTAGAAAACTGCTTTAAGAAGTAGAAAGAAAACCGTCCCAAACAAAGCCTAAGTCTTAGGACATCATATGCAGCTCTATATCCGGAGACGAATTACAGTGAGTTATGTCATCTGGTACACAGTGGGTATATAGTCACAGTAAACAGCAAGGAGGTGACATGGCATGCTCTGATTTATCTCTGGACGACATCTGGTGTCAGCACAAAATAATTAATCCCGTTTCGTTCTTTCGTTTTTGACGTCCGCAAACTACTACAATCAAAAGGAAAAACATGCTCTATTCTTGTGTTCGTGAACAGTGCGGTGCCAATATTGACGTCGCGCTGTTTCTGAAAACATAGAAAGTGGAGCGGAAGCACGTGGAGTTCAATTGAGAAAAAACATATACATAATATTGTTTTTTTGAGTTAATAAATAGAGTTCGGTTAGAACTGAATTATTGCATTTTGGAGTGGAAAATGAGTTTTTCGGTTGGTGATGATCTTATACTCGATAAAAAATTTAATTTTTATAATGGAGGTGATAAATATTGTACTATTCTGATAATGACTTATCAACGGAGATAAATATCAAATTCAACATCGCCAATTGAATACTTCATCAAAAGCATCTAATTGGGATGAAATGGCCCAATCGGGCATCCACATCACTTCAATATTCAATTTCCTTGTTGACCAAAGTAATATAGCCATCACTTTCATGAATGAAAGCAAAGGCCTATCTTATGAATATAGCATAATTAATAAAGCTATTATTGGTATAAGTTTTTGTGAATATAAATTTATTGATATATCATAATGTTTCATATTATAGATAGCCATAGGCAATCTTAATCTATTGGTAATAATATAGATGTTATCCTAATTAATTGTTGTTAACTATAAAGAAAATTTTCATGAATTATTTTTTTAAATAATCATTTAATCTATTTTATTTATTTTAAAAATCCTAATTTATTTTTTTATAAGAGTAAACATAAAAATTGTTAGATTTATTAAACAATTGTGCTATATGATACGGGTGTAAGTAAGTCAAGTCGGCTCGAGTTCAACTCATTAACGAGCTCACGAGTTGATCTTTTAGAGTCACAAGCTTGAGCTTAGCCTAGCTCGGCTCATAAGCTCGTTGAGCTGTTCAATTAATTTAAATTAGTATTATGTAATATATTTTAATCTTCTAAAATTAATTATATATTATGAAGAAAAAATTTAAAATTTTTCAAAATTTTAATTTAAAGTTAAGAAATTGAGTTGACAATCAAGTCAAGCGCCTGCTTTCCAGAAGAGCTCGAGCAATCGAGTTGAGCTCAAGCTCAGTAAGAATTAAACAAGTTTAACTCAATTAGGCTAATACTCGACTAGTTTTGTTTACACCTATGTTATATAAATTCTACAATTTTAAAATAAATTTAATAATTTCAGGATGTATTCTAATTAAATTTTTTGTAAAATATTATGATAAAAATGTTTTCTATGATATTATTTATAATTAGATCAGGATTATGCCTAAATATATTCATTTTAATCCTAATTATAAAAAAAAACATGACTAAGAGTTTATATTTGGTCATATTTTTTAAATTATCATTTAAAATTTTAATAATAAGTAGTGCTACGTAATATATATTAAATTTGTATTTATATTTAAGTATGAGTGTTGTCTCATGATAAGGCTTTGAAAAGTCACGATGGAATTCTGGATAGGCCCACCGCGCCTTTTGCAGCTGGACTGTTTGGGATGGCTTACAGTTTTTACGAATAATTGAATGTAATTATGAAGATGTAATGTGGAAAATAATTTTTTTAACAAAAAAAAAAAATAGTGATCAAATAGAAGTGTAGAAGTGTGTTTGTGTTCTAAAAATTAAAGACCTTAACTATTTTTATTATTTTCAATTAAGTCCCTATTATAAGAATCTTATGGCCTAATTTGACATAATTTTTTATTTTCTTAATGAAAAGCACCCCCATTGGTGAGAATTTAAATATTCTAAATAATATTGTTATATGCTAAAAAAAATTTTGAGTTGACAGAGTGTGTTTTACGTCACATATCCTATAGTAAAAGTAGTAAGATGAAAAAAAAATTTATGTAAAAAATCAAGAAGGGATAAAATCAGAGGGTCTGACCCAACAGACATATTCACTGTATCGTAGGTGATACAAGATTCCTCATTTCTTCATCGTTAAAGAAGAGGGATTGAAGGAGGTCATAAATCAAGTGTCCACTAAGTGGCAATTAACACCCAACAATAGGTTTTGATTTTCCGAATAGTGAATATAGAAATCAGATCTCCACAGACAAACAAATATACCAATAGAATGATGAAATATTGTCAGTATTCTAGAGATGGAGATGATTTTTATGTTGATTGTCGGTGGCGATATATGGTTGTGATATGCTTCATAATTAGAGATATTAGCGTGGGTGATTTAGCTAGAATTAGGTTGTTCATATGGTTTGTAGCTACCAACCGAGGTTTAGGGTGGTTGGTGGGCGAGCAAAGTTTGGAACCTCCCATCCCGGGTTCGAATCCCTTCTACTATGGCATTGCCTCTTTGGTGGGGTAAAGTAAATGTGGGCCCGATGTCGGTGGGTAGCCTCTATAGGTTTCACAAAGGGATTAGTTACGCCACCAAGCACTCCCTTTGGAGTGGCTGCAGGTAGATGACCCTGATCCCCCCAAAAATTAAAAAGGTAGTTTGTAGCTCTGATGCTTGATTATTAGTTGTTTTCTACTAAAGCTTCGTTTGGGGCATTTTTTTTGTTATTGTCTAAAATAGCTTTCTATAATAAAAAATTGAACTAAAAAATTGCTTTAGAAAATTGTAAGAAATATGTCCCAAAAGAAAGTCTAAGTTTGAGCAACTTTCAAAGCTTTGATCCCTGACTGGCATGACTTATGCATGTGTTTTTTAGCGAGTTTTTAATTCATGGTTTTTTATGAAGTTAAAAAGCTATAATTTTTGGCGAAGTCATACAATAATTTCACATGGATAGTTAAAAAATATATATTTGTATAGAAATACTAAATGATTAGACCTAATTTATGTGTTCAAACTTAACAATTAAAAAATATATAGAACTTTGATCCCTTTTAGTAGAAGATATATTGCATCAAAGATATGGAAATTATATAAGTTTGATAGAGAATAGTAGAGGCTTACTTAGGTGGAAGAGTTCAATAAATTTCACATATCCTAATAACTAACTAATTTATAAAATATTAATACTAAGGAATGATGAGATATTTAAAACATGTGAAAAAAATCTAAATAAAAATGTATGTAAAAAAAAAATGCATGGTAAATTTAATATATAAAATACAATATCTACTTATGTAATTACTCATCAAATTGTTCATTCCACATTAATACTATACATGATATGTAAAAATATATTTAATATGATTTTAATACACAACATAAAATAAAATGTCATAAAATTAAGTGATATTAAGAACATACCACTCTTACATAGTCTTCAATTCTTTCTAATGAAAAAAATTATATCATGATATTATGATATATATTATATGAAGATAAACTTAAAAGTTATTAAATTTGTAAACACGAATTTAAAAATAAATTCAATAATTGTTAAGCTCATCTTGATACAAATTACATCATAATATTCTAATTGTTACATGTTAGAAAAATTGCTATGATAAAGATCAAATTTGAATGTCTTAGCTTTCACAAAGATCTAACATACAGTGATAATAAAAAGATGGCAATAAACACCAAAATTTTAAGGAGGAAAAAAAAAAAGGAAAATATAACGAAGCATGACTAGATGAAATGATCAAGGGTGTAGATAATTCAAAAGTATGCTCACGCCCTCAATTGAAGAAAATGGGATTACAAGTTTGTATTTCTGAAAATATGAGGTGCAATAGTTTGATGATGTTACTCAAGTAATGATAGTTAGACAATATCAGTTAGATAATTGTGATTGGATGATATTAGTTGAGCGATGAAAGGTAGATAATGGAAATTAAGTACAGTGAATGGTTGATGATCGCATGCCGAGAGATGTACAACAAGATAATGAAAGTCAACCAATAGTGATTGATAGTCAGATGATGAAAGTGGAGTGAATGCGGTCAAGCAATGGAAGTCAAGCAATAATGATCAATAGTCGGATGGATAATCATGCAATTTATGCCAAATAATGAAAGTCAAATGAGAGTGATCACCAGTCTGATGATGAGAGTTGAGTGATTGCGAACATATAATAAAAGTGAAGCAAAAGTGATTGATAGTGTGATAATGGTAGTCGAGCAACAACGGTTCTATAATGGAAGTCATGCAACCATAATCAACAATCAAATGAAAGTAGTTGAGTGTTGGTAGTTTGCCAAAGGTAATTAGTTGATGGTGGTAGTTGTCATTGACATCGAATGCCAAGTAAAGCTTTAGGGCTCTTCGATTTACAAGTTGTCTCCTAATTCAAGTCCAGGTCTTCTTCATGTGAAGAATGACGACTTTTATTTAAGTTGGCATTACGATAAATTTAGTCATAATTCATTGCACTTCATTCATATCGAATCCTTTGATCTTAAGTCATTTATTGAACATTTTGGTAATTTATTGGCCTCAAAATTGAGTTTGTTGGATTTATCTCATTAAGCTAATAGTTCTAATTATAATAACACAAGATTTGGAGACTGTTTGGAACTCCAATTACTAACCCTCAAAAGTTTTTTTTACTATCTTTTAATTATTTGATTTGAGCTCATTTGAACTCGGATCGGATCAACTTTGGTGTCATGGGGTTCTTGTCAAAATGTTTTATTTGAAAATAAACATTGTATTAAGATTTGCATTGATCAAAGTGAATTATCTTCAGACAAATAGCTGACATAATTAATTTTTTTGACAATTTCACATCATCTTAATATTTTTCCTTAATTAGTATTAGATGGGGTGGGCTCACACTTAAACCAAATAATGAATATTTTTGTAGTATATCATAGGACATAGGTGTGGCATCATATCAAAAGAACCTTTCAACGTGTTTTTATTAGTAGAAAATCAAAGTCATATCTTAATGTCTTACCTTAATTTATTACTTCATTTGAGGTAGGGCAGCAAGTGACCCAAATGTTCGACGAGTCACTCGTTGTTCGGTTCGATTAAAGCTCGTTTGTGATCGTTTAATTAACTAAACAAACAAACTTGAACAATATTTTAGATACTCGATTATTAAATAAACAAACTTGAACACTAATGTGTTTGCCTCATTTATGTTCATGAACAACATCATTTGAAGTTCGTGAACAAGCTCGAAATTAAGCTCGATAAGAAGCTCAATTCGTGTTCGATTTTGAACTCGTGACTAAGCTCGATAACAATAATTAATATTTGATTATAGAATTATTAAATATAAATAATATAAATATTTTATATTTATTATAATATAATGATATAATTATTGTTAAATAATAAAATTTTAAGTAAATAATATTATATTATATGTTAATTAAGTATTTTTATTAAATTTAAATGAATGATAGCAATGTCAAAAAAATTGTAACTTTATATGACTATTTATTTATAACTCCTTATCTTTATTAATGATGCTGCTAGGAAAATTCTGTGAAGATGGGATTTGCTTATAAATCAGTCTTTGTTACATAGACAATTATTTTTATTATAAATGTATTTGTTCATATATATGTTCATGAACGTGTTTGTTTGATAGTTAAAATAAATTTGTTAGATATGTTCACGAACATGCTTGATGTAATCGTTTGTTAGGAAGCTCGATAAAGCTCGTTTGTTAAGTTCATGAACATATAAAAGTAGAGCTCATTTATAGCTCGTTCATGTTTGTTTGAACATGAACTGAACATGAACCGAACATGAACACTCATTAATTTAAATGAACCAAACATGAACACAAACATGAATACTCACATACTCGGCTCGGCTCGGTTCGTTTGCAGCCCTAATTTGAGGCAGCTTTTTTATAATTTTTTATGCAACTTTTTAATATAAAATATTTTAGTTTAAAATTTTTTGTACTAAAAATTGTTTTAAAAATCAATAATAAAAAAAACATAGTTTAGTTTGGGACTATTTTTCTACCGCTTCTTAAAGTAATTTTTTAGTAAACAAAATTACTTAAAAAAGCAATAAAAAATCCATTCAAAATAAATCGTTAATCATTAAATAATCACACATTCCATTGTGGATTAGTTGTTCTTCTTAATCTTTTGGCGAAAGAATTTCCATACAAGCGCATTTGCGATTCGTCTTAGCTGCAGGCCGCACATGGGCGGTGATTATAACAAATAATCGTGGAATCTTGAATTAATTAATTTAGTCCATTCGCATGAAAAGAAAAATTTACCCCTATTCAACTTTTTCGTAATAATTTATATTTCTTTTTATAATAAACGAGTTGACTCATCAGCTGGCTCGAATTTATAGCAACACAACTCAGCTTGATTTGTTGGTTGGTAGCTTTGACCATCAACCAAGCACTAGTAAAAATGAAGGTTTAAATATCGCTGCTATAGATTGGCTCTCACAGCACTATTAACCGCTTGCTAATTAACATAAAGCTAAACGATCGAATGCCTTCCAGTCCTATCCCTTTCGATCTATGACTTGCATGCCTTCTTCCAGTTCATTCTCTGCGTACGTCGCGAGCCCTCTCCTCCACATGCCAATGCGCTGAAGCCGAATCTATCGTTTGGTTGTTCAATCAACCTCAACGCCGCCGTTGCATGGTCGCTCAACATGTAAATCCACTCCTCGATCTTTTTAGATTTTAAAAATAAAGTTATCACAAATTAATAAGCCTTAATAATAGAAGAAAAAAAAAACACATGTTCGAAATTTTATACATTGAATTACAATAAAAAATATATATTTTTGGGATATTAAGATAAATTAAGAAAAAACTCCTACACGCATTACATACGTAAGACTTGAACCTAAGACCTCTTACTTGATAGCTAAAGCTCTCAAGACTCGAACATAAGATCTCTTACTTATAGCCAAAGCTATGATATAACAGATCAAAATGAGTTGCGTCCAATAAAAATATTGCAAACTCGGTGTTACGCACTTAGGCTTCAAACTAAGAGGTCTTGAGTTTGAGTATGAGTTGTGTGAGTTTGACTTAAATGTCATAACTCCTGAGAGATTATTAGGTGCGGAGTGCAGACGGGGAGAACCGTCTGCACACTAGTATAAAATCCAGCTGGGTACCGTTCGGTACCGCTGGGTACCACTAGGTACCGGTTGGTACCCTGTATCTGTGTAGATGGTGCTCTCCCCGTCTGCACTCCGCACCTAATAATTTTTCCCTAACTCCTAAACTCCCCCCCCCCCCCCCCCCCCCTAAATGTCTCCCCCCCCCCCCCCCCCCCCCCCCCCCCCAAAAAAAAAGTAAATAAAAAAGTTTTTACGCCGAAAAGCCCAAAACGCACGACACGTGACGTTTCGGCGGAGTTCTTAGGTAAAAACACGCTACACGTGCTGGCATAAGCCGATTCCACGGATCAAGCAGCAGTCGAATTCTATATTAATTGACATCTCATATCATGTGGTTCCTGTTCGCTTTTTTAAAATTTATTCTTATATATATATATATATATATATATATATATATATATATTGGGATGGCATTTGCGGTCACACAAAATTGCTTTTAACAGTATAAAATTTAACAATATTTTTTTAATAATTAAATTAACTTACACAAAATAAATAAATAAAAAATCATATCATCAGCACCCGAACTGTAACGTAGCACTTTAAAGTTAGTTAGAGACAATGCATTTAAGGGAGACAATAATAAAGACTCATAGCTCAATTTGATTTTGACGATCTATTTGGGATAATTTGTGTAATATTTTTTGAATTTATATTATAATTCTATTTGATTATGATTTTCTCATTGGTTTCAAAAATATTTATTCTAAAAAATTACTTTTTATAGCTACTTTAGGCTTCGTTTGGGGCGACTTTCTTATTACTTCTTAAAATAATTTTTAAGTAAAAAAATTAAAACTTTTGTATTAGAAATTTGATTTTAAAAGCTGTAAAAAAATCGTCCCAAATAAAGCCTAATTTGTTTGGGAGAGCTTTCTTATTACTTTTCAAATAATTTTTTAGTTTTAATTTCTAATCAAAATTTTTTATACTAAAAAAACTGTTTTAGAAAAGTAAAAAAATTGTCCCATACAAGAACATTTTTTTTCCTACTACATCTTTACAAATAGTTTTATAAAAGCTATAGCCATTCCAAATAAACCTTAAAACAATATAATTTTGGGGAAAATTCTGAGCTCATATGCAATTTATATTAAAATTGATTTAATTTTTTTTTTAAATTTCCTTTAAAATTCTAATACTTTTTTTCGTATAATTTGAAATGGAGAATCAAAATTAAATTACCAAACCAATAAAATAGAATTGAGTCGAGCAGCCATTCTTAAGAGATCCTCAGTCCAATTCAACTGTGAGTACAAAGGTTATTTTCTTTTTTATTTATACCGGGTGCAGTTTAGCTTTAATACTTGGGCAAAATAAATGACCCTGCCAAAATTAAAGTATCAACCCAAAACCAATTGGGACAATTCAACAAACACCTTCGGTGCATTAGGATACCCTACACATTATATTTTAAAAAAATCATTGAAAGCCAATTCTGCTTGTGAGAACATACAAAGAGAAGTTGAACGATCTTATTAAATAAACTACAACTTACATCAACATTACAGCAATCCAAAGAACCAGAGGAAAACACGAAGACCGAATGATGAAATTAGTAATCAGAATTAGTTAATTTAACCACAAATCATCTAATTATTCTTCTTGGCATCTTTCCCCTTTCCTCTTACCGAAAATTGTAGAAATTAAGTAAACAATCAGCTCAAATGCCTCTTATTAAACATGAGGGGATAATGCTCACCGCCGTCCATTAACCAGATGCATCAGCAGGCATAGAAATCGACGAGGTCATCAAGCAACTCCGGCTGCTGATCGGCGTTCTTCAGCATCCAAAGAAGATGCTCGAATAGCACAACCTCGCACCCAACGACGGCGTCGCCGTCATTGCCGCCGAAGCCGCCGGAGCGGTTGATTAGGGTTTGGAAGATCGGCCGGTCGACAACGTTGGAGCTTAGAAGATACCGCCGGCGAGATTTGCCGACGAATACAGGGAGCAAATCGTTAGGGATTTCGTCGCCGTGGAACGAAGACGGCTGCCACCTCTCGTCATCCGTCGACCTCCCCGAACCGTCACTAATGCCGCTGCCGGCGCCAGCAGTGCGTGTGATCCGGCTTGAGGAGTTCCACCTCTTGATCATGGATCGGAGCTTGCTCAGCTTCCCGTTCTTCGCCATTTTCGCTTACTGGCGGTGACGCGACTTCGGTAGTGATCGTTTGGGGAGATAGGCGTCGACGGTCTGCGCTAATATATAGAAGCGGGGAAAACAATGGACACAAAGATTAAGCGGATAGAGACGTGGTCGTTTTCTCCCCGTATTATCGACTCGTATTTTAAGTTTTTAACAAATTAAATTTTGAAAAAAGAAAAAAAAAAGGTTAATATTTAAATATAAATTATGTCCAAAAAAATTTTATATATTAAACTATTTACGATTTTATAATATATCATTAATATAAATTTATATTATTATCAAAGATTCAAAATGTTAAAATCTATTTGCTTAATAAATTATAGTGTCAATAATTCGCTTAATGAATTTATTTAAAAGAATTAACTTGGTTTTTCATATCATTAACTTATAATAATTAGTTTCATTTTAAGATTAATATTATATTTGAATAATTTAAATATGTTAACTTTAAAGTAAATTTAATAATTTAAAATTTATTTTTATATAACATGTATTTGAATATGTTAATATATTTTTTTTCTTGATATTATTATTTAATATTAATTGTAGTTTACTATTTAAAAATAGGGTTGTCAAAATCGGGTCGGGTTCGGGTCCAACCCGAAACTAACCCGACATTATTTGATATAACCCTAACACGGTCTGTTTTTTAACAAACGGGTCAGATTCTAAGACCCGACAACCCTAACACGACCTGTTTTTAAAAAACGGGTCAGATTCTAAGACCTGAACCCGACCCGCCTCGGGTCCGAGTCAATTCGACACAACCCGCCTTTCGCCACATACGATGTTGATGATGCAGAGCTCAAACGACGGACGGGGGACAGCGAGGCAGCGACGGTATATGGGACAACGAAGCATCAACGACGAATGGACCGGACGGCGGACACGATTGACGCGGTTGGCATCTCTTTGGACGCAACAAACGAACACGATTTTGACATTGATTTCGGGGGATAGACGCGATTTTTTGGGTCAAACCGAGTTGATTTTGATTTTTCGGTTCAACACGAACCTGACCCGATTTTTCAAACTAGCCGAAAACTAAAACCCGAACCCGACCCGTATGATAAACGGGTTGACCCGAATCCAGAAAATTCAGGGTTCGGATTTTGGGTCGTGTCAAATTTTGACACCCCTATTCTAAAAACTTCATAAAAAATGTAATACTTTCGAACTCATAGCATAATTTTTAATTTGTTATTTCCAAAATATTATGTGTCATAACATAAATTATCTTTTACAGTCAATGGGGAGCCATAAAATTTTTATAGAGGCGGCTAAAAAAATTTTTTTAATGTAAAAGCATAGCCTATAAAAAATGCTAACCATACATGTAAACCAATTAAGCATATGCAAACAAAGCATGAAATGGATATATAAATCCTATCTGCTGCTCCGTCAAGAAAGTTAAGTCTCACTAGAAAGAGCTTAGGCAAGTAGATCTACAAAAGCAAAGAAGAAGTAGATATGTTAGTTTCCTACCTCCTTAGGGCATCTCCAACCGAAAATCTCATTTTTCAGCCTAAAATGCAATGAAACAAAAAAATGTCGTGATTCATCTCCAATCGGACGTCATTTTGCCCCGTAACTGTCGTTCTCTTCTTTCACGCCTTTCTTCCACAAGTTCGGTAGAGACCAATTTTTTGCGCAGATGAACAGTGGAACGGCAATATTGACGTCGCACTGTTCATCCGCGATCAAATGATGGTCGGTTGGAGTTCCATTGGAGTTGCCCAAACCAATTTTCGGCAAACGTATCTGTCATCAACAGTTGCAGTCCTTAACTCCAAGGAAATATCACCACATTTACAAGCTGGGTCACAAATAAAATAAGAGGAGATAAAGGAAATTAAAACAGCTTCATAAACTAGTAAATAAATAGGGCTTCAAGCGAACCAAACGTTCGATGAGTTACTCGTTGTTCGGTTCGATTAAAGCTCGTTTGTGATCGTTTAATTAACTAAACAAACAAACTTGAACAATATTTTAAATACTCGATTCTTAAATAAACAAACTTGAACACTAATGCGTTCGGCTCATTTATGTTTGCGAACAACATCATTTGAAGTTCATGAACAAGCTTGACATTAAGCTCGATAAGAAGCTCAATAAAAGCTCGATTCGTGTTCAATTTTGAACTCATGAATAAGCTCGATAAAAATAATTAATATTTGACTATATAATTAATAAATATAAATAATCATTGTCTTTGTTACATAGACAATTGCTTTTATTATAAATGTGTTTGTTCATAGATATGTTCATGAATGTGTTTATTTGATAGTTAAAAAAAATTTCATTAAATATGTTCCCGAACAAGCTCGATAAGCACTAAACGAACATAAACTGAACATGAACCGAACATGAACCGAACATGAACACTAATTAATTTAAATGAACCAAACATGAACACAAATAATAAAGCTCGAACAAACATGAACCAAACTTGAACAAGCTGATATTAAATGAACACAAACATGAACACTCACATACTCGGCTCGGCTCGGTTCATTTGCAGCCCTATAAATAAATATCGGAATGAAATCCTGTCAACTGTACGAGTTGGAGAATGGCGGCGTAAAGCGGCGGATGGCGGCGTAGATCGGCGGCCTTGGCAGGTGGGGTCAGGTTGGAGAGGTCGCGTCAAACGGCAATGTCGGTATAGTGGGGAATTTTTATTAGGTCCGGACACCTGACGTAGCTATACATCCAGACTCCAATAGAATGTCGCCACGAGATCTTACTCTTTACCGCGTGGCCCGACGACCCGACCCAACCATAACCCAATATTGCTATGTATTAGCTGATTTGTACAGACCAGGGTATTGCTAGGTTTTGCTCAGTATTGCTCGGTAACGAGAAATACCATTATGTCAAGATCAATACCTAGCAATACCCCGATTTTGCTAGGTATTGCTCGGTATTGATCTTGACAGAGTGGTATTTCTCATTATTTCCAAGCAATACCTAGCAATACACGAACATAGTAATACCGGTTTTTGTTCCTGGTCGGGTTGTCGGGCCGCACGATAAAGAGTAAGAGCACGTGGCGACATTTGATTGGCGTCCTGATGTAGAGCTACGTCAGGTGTCCGGACCTAAAAAAAATTCGATAGTGGGAGGGGGACGATGGGATCAACGTGAGTGAGGTGGTCAGACGGGTTAGAGAGCAAATATGAAACCTCAATGCGCCTTTTGATATAATTGTTAGAATTTTATTTGAGAAACTCTACAGTTAAGTGTGCTTATCCAAAGAATTCTTAGGATGGATGAACTCTTGTAATGTTATACCAATAGGACAAAATCATGAGCCTCTTAGGCCAAAACGGATAATATCTTAAAATTTAAGAATTTGGGCTATTACAAATGACATCAGAAAAATAATTCAACCAAAAGATGGGAACTAAGTGCTATACAAAATAAAGTGCTACACCATGGGAGTCATATCTTGAACCCAGTAGGGAATAAAGTGCTACAAGGCGTGAGTCACCACCTGAACTTACAGGGCCACCTCTAGAATCACATATGTTTGGTAGATAGTTCTTGGATAAAGATGTTGAAGAGGATTTAGTTACTTAAGTGAGAGAGATTGTGAAACCACTTAAGTAAATGAAGCTAAACTCTTAAATAGCGAGATGAGTTTTTGCAAAATGATTTAAACTTCATTTAAGAAACTTTGTAGTTAAGCGTGCTCATCCCGGATAAATCATGGGATGGGTGACCTCCCAAAAAGTTTCACAAACAAGACAAAACAGTGAGGCCCTTTGTCGCTAAAAATGTTTTTTTTAGCTTATATATAAGCACAACAACAATATCATAAAGCCTCTATCCCACTATGTGGGGCTAGCTATATGAATCTTTTTTCTCTATTGTGGTGGATTGTATTAGCTACTCGATGATCAGTATAAATTTTTTTTTTTGAATAATCATGACATGCATACATATAAGTAAATGTAAAAAAAAAAAAAAGTATTAAATATTAAATATATGAAAATTTTATGATACGCATCTAAATTCTATATAATTAACTTATGATTTATATCATATAGCTCCTAGAAAGAGCATTTGTAAAGAATTTTATAATAATTACAACTTGGGACGACTTTTTTATTTCTTTTTAAAATAGAGTTTTAGTACAAAAATTAATTTTTTACTAAAACTATATTTTAGAAGCAATAAAAAAGTCTTCCCAAATGAAACCTTAAACTTCTTGTGGACATAAAATCATGGATCAATTATATATATATGCTTAATATTAATAAGTGTGTAAATGATTAGTGATGTCAACTAACAAATTTTTTAAGATAAATTAATATCAAAATAGATATAACTCATAATAATACATGTTTGAATCATAATCACTTTCTCTTTTTTACGATAGACGAACTAACTCGTAAGCCATCTCTAACTCGTAGGATTACACACAAGCTCGAGCTCGAGCTCAAACTCATAGAATTACGCACGAACTCAATTAATTAATCGAGCTCAAACTCAAGTTAAAGATGAATCAAATTCGGGTCAACTTATTTACACCCTTATTATTAATCAATTGAGTTGTAAATTTTAATTTAAAAAGGCGGGGGAAACAATATTTAGGTGTATTAATTATATAGAAAATTTCTCCCTTAAATTATCTTATAATTATGATTATAAATATCATAAAAGCTTCCCATATGACGACAAAGTGAACCATATATGCTGTATGTTATTTTGCTTTTATTATTTAAGAAAGCCTTTAGAATTAATTTCTAAAACCTTAATTAAGCTTACATTAATAGTTCTTTGTTAAGGAGTTAGCCCCACTATTCATTAATATAATAGTTAGCTTAGCGCTAATCGTGCAACTTAATTTTGTCCTATGTAATTGACCTAATTATCAAAATCCAATTAGACATTCTCTTGAATAGAATAATTAGTTCTTTATAAGACTATTTGTCTAAGGCCAGAAAAATCTCCAATTTCATTGACATATTTAGTTATTTATCGTCTACGATTCGAATGTGTTAAGGGATTTCTTCTAACCTCCTAAGGATTTGATCTTTTAATTAAAATGTGGTTGTTGAATTTTGAGTTTTCTAAATCTAAGATACATGCAAGTCTCTTGTCTTCTAGCATTATTTTATTTTTTTGGAATTTGATTCCTTCTAGAAACTCAATGATGGGAGAATTTGTATAACAATTGTACTAAGAATTCAAAGCATGTGTTAGGTAACATAGCAAATGCTTATGATATATTGAAGTTACTTGAGAATGGAAAATGTATAAAGTGATTCTTCTAATATATTATCAGAAGATTTACATACATACTACTTAATGTTTTCTCATTTATATATCTTACATATATCACTATTTACCTATATTCAAATAAAATAAAAATATGACAATTGAGTATAAAATGTATGGATTTTAACTTTTTTAGGTGTTTGATTTGACACCGAGTAAAATAAAATAAAATTCAAATGAATTGCAAACTCTCCTCGTTAGGTCATTCTGTACGTAAAGTAAAACAGTTTGAATCGAGCGAAATAGGAATTCACCAGCACGGGCAAGAGCGTTTCTTCATCCATTGTTGCAGGAAACATCATTGTTTCTTCTCAATTTGCAGAACCCATCGTTGTTTCTTCGTGCGAGGTAGAGTTTTGCTCGAGTTGCTTCATTGGATCCTTGTTGTTCGACTTCGCCCCTTCGACTATGTTTTCTTCCAGTCGGATCAGAAGTCATGGAAGCAACAACAGGATCCTTTTCGCAAGCTTCTTTGGCCAAGTATCATCAATCCACATAATTCCAAACTCTCCAAAGCATAGGCCGATGATTTACTCTAGCGACTGTATGTGTTTATGCTCCCCTTTTTTTCCTCTTCGTCAATCAACTTTATCACCACATCATCGGGCACAAACACATTAGTAGAAATGATGGCTATGAATGCCCACGCCATAGATCGGAGCTTCATCTCTTATTTACTTCCCTGGTTATAGTTTTTGCATTTAATTGTTCTCTGGTGCTAGTTCGTGTATTTTCTGGAAATCATGTATTTGTAACTTAACTTTTGGAAGTACATTTATCCAGTATCCATTTTTGATGTATTTTTCTCTCAGTGGTGTCGAATATGTTCTTGAAACTGCTAACGAGGATGCTTATTCCTTTGCTAAGTCGGAACACCAAAGATTTATCTGTTACAACCACCTTTGTAAGTTATTTTTTTGGAAAGATATAGTTGCAGCGTGTCCACTACAGGAAAATCAGCATTTACCGACGGTAATTTTGGCGGTCAAATAACTGTCGGAATTACCAACGATTAAACTGGATGTTGGACCGCCACTATTAACTGGCGGATTACCCGGCGGTTTGTAATAATAAACCGCCGGATATGCCGGCGGTAAAATAACATCTGGGTAGGCCGATGGTTCTACTATTTTCACGTCGCATTTACTGGCGGTCTAGCCGTCGGTGTTAAGTAAATTTTTTCCATAGGTCTAAACCGCCGGAAATTGAACTAATATTGGCCAAACCGAGCCTTACTCCTCATTTGTTCGCGTATCCTTCTTTTCCTCCTGACGCTTGCGCTCGCAATCGCCTCTGGCTGCCTCCGCAGGATTCCGGTCGCCGACGCCCTAACTCCAACAAACGATCTCGTCCTCGCTCTCGCCGCCGATCACGCCCGAATTCTGCCGCCGAAACCCGCCGACGATCTCGTCCCCGAACTGAAGGTTTGAATTTTGTTTTTTTGCTTAATTTTTTAATGTTAATGTGTCATGCTTTAAAATTATGGAGAGAGAGTTTTGGAGCATAGATTGTGGTGTGATGCTAATGTTTCTCAAAATTAATTTTGATTCATGCAAGCTAAGTCAATTGGGGAAGCTATACATTTTTTTATTATGTTTAATGGAGAGGTATATAGAAAATATGGAGGATCTATACATGATATTTATTAATTTAATGAAAGTATATGATAAAGTTTCAAGAGAAACGCTATAAAGAGTTATAGAAAAGAAAGGGGTTAATAATGCTTATATTCAAGTCATTAAGGATATGTATGCAAGAGTTATTACTTGTGTTTAGAAAGAAGATGGTTTGACCAAATATTTCTCTACTTTAGTTGGATTACGTCAATGATTGGCCTCAAGTCCATATATTTTTGGTTTAGTCCACACCTTAAACCGACAGTCAACCGGCGGTCCGGCCGCCAGTACAACTGGCGTTTGAGATGGCCAGTATGCCACCGGTAATTAACCGGCAGTCACCGGCGCTATGATCGCCGGAAATTACACGCTGTGTAAGCTGCCGGAAAGCCGCTGGTAAAATTAATCGCCGGAAATTCACCGCCGCAATTAGTTTCCTACGCGGTTATACCGGCAGTTAATAGACCGCCGGAAAAGTAATCGAAACCGCCGATAAAAGTCATTAGTAATTGACAATTTTCCTGCAGTGATTATAGTTATGTTTTTTCTTGTTTCCGAATATTGCATCTTAATCACTTGCACTAACTATAGGGCTCTTTTTTTTTTTATGGATGTAGAGCCCTCTTTTATTGGCCATATAAGATATTTGCTTTTATGTATACTTTCGTTGTTGACTATGACTTGTGAGCGCTGACCATGGTTCAATATTATTTGGATTTTGTTCTTATCTTGCTTGTTCTTTAGAATTTATTCATGCAATAAATTGGAATAGTTGCAAACAGTTGACAAATGATTGAATTTTTTTTTTTTTTTCATATATTTCCATCTTGAGATGGAATAATTTGATGTTGAGAGCATTCCCTTCTTCCTGATTTCTCTCTTCCCCTCATATGGTCAAATTTCATTTCAAGAATGTGGAATAAAAAACAAGTTTATAATATATATTGGATAGTATTGCTTTATTACGTGGGTAGACATCTCTGATCAAATTTTATGATGTTATCGAATTATAAGATAATTATAAATGGCAGTTTGAAGGAATTTTCGAGGTTTAAATGGTTATTTACAGAATTAATGGACTCACAAGGTCCATCTAGCGCATCAAGGGTCAAATCTAAGAAGAGAAAAAAAGTTTATAAGGAGTCTAAAACCCGAATGGATATCTGAGTTATAACAGATAATATGTGAGTATGTCGATGCTAATATGAAGTGTTAACGGCTTCAAAGATACTATTTATCAAGTGCAGCACAAAAATTAAAAGAGAATTTTGATATTAAGGTCACGGGTGAGCAATGCAAGAATCAAATTAGATATCAAAGAAGTGTTTGAAATCACATTCAAGAATTAAGAAAAAAGTCTGGTGAGTCATGGGATGACAATATGAAAACTATCTTGATAGGTCAAGAGGAGTTTCTATCGCATATCCAAGTAATGCTTCGAACCTAGATGAATACAAATGTAAAGATACAATCTTACTAATCTGAATAATTACATGCCTTTTCCAAAAGATGCGATATATATTAATATTCCTCTCCCAAATTATATGGAATTAGAGAAATTTTGTGGTGAAAGTCAGCAATTGAAGATTGTGCTAGGTCAGAAAATTGCCAAGCTTTATTTGGTACTTAACATATTAACTTAGATGATGAGGAGATAGTTGGTTTTGTGGGGAGACTCTTGTGGATACATCAGTAGATGTGGATTATCCTGAACAAAATGTTAAAGAATACCTTATAGGAACAACAAAGCGAGTAATGTCGTCATCTTCTAAGAATCCAAAGGAAAAAGAGTAAAAGGTATGTTGATTGTCAGTCTTCATAATTATATTGCAATGATGGCTAACAATGTAGATCAAGTTGTTAATGTTATTCAAACAATAACGAGAGCTTCTAAGGAAAGAAAATTGTTTAGTGAGCACATGATACAATTATATAGCATTCCAGAGTTTTAGGTGGAAGAGATTGATTCTATATATGATAAATTATCCAAGCACACAATAATGATCCATTCATTCATCTCCAAACCTAAGGAATCAAAGGCTCGATAGATATGAAAAGAGTTAAACAAATGATTCATTTGCATCAGAAGAACGAAATTGATATGTCGTGGATTCAACACTTTGTACTAGATTTCATTCTTTAATCTTTATATCAGTTAGATTATTGTTTTATATTGCAGATATTTTTACCATAAGAGAATAGGTGGTTGATGATAGCATATACAAGGAGAATTGAAGAAGACATTTTGAATGCCAACAATATCGTTATAGTTTTCGTAAAGTTTATTGAGTATTGAAACTTTGGTTTAATATTGTTAATATTTTGAGATTTGTTGGTGTAGCTTTTAACTCAACTCAATTGAGCTTCATTGAAATAAAAAGAATCTGTATGCTATAGATTACATGCACTGTTGTTTTTATAGTTGACATGTTGATAGTCTACTAAAAAGTTGAGAGTCGTCATGATAGCTCGTAGAGAAAAGTATTTTATTAATGTATGTAAATATTTTAAATTCTCATAAAATTATAATTAATAATGTGTACTTAAAATATAAATTAGAATATTTCTATTTTACTTTGTAGACCCTCAATCAAACAACCTCTAAGTATTTAGAATGAACTGGTTTTATTTTACTTTGTATACACCAAATCAAAAAAAAAAAAAAAGCTCCCATGCATTCATTTTACAAACAATCAAACAGTCTCAAAGTATTTACTTTATACTGCATTCACTTTATAGCCAACCAACAGTCCCTAAATTCCAAAATACAATCATCGCCCACTCTCAGGCCTGCAGGTCCAATCGCTTTCGCCAACCTCGGTTCCATCACCTTTGTCACCGCATATCTTGCAGTTAACTATCAATCCTTCCTCTTTCGTGCTTTTATCTTTTTGTGATCTTGATTGACTTGTGTTTCATAAAAAAAAAAAAAAAAAAAGAAAGGTTGATGGTGCTTTTGAACCCTAATTTATTGTAGTTGATTATTGTGGACAATGGATTGTGTGTTGATTTTTTTTTTCATTTTAGTCATCATCTTCTAATTGTTTGGTTAGAGATTTTATATTATTTTATAAAGCCTTTATGTCATGTTATTAATGTTGGCATGAAAAGGCATCGACCGCCGACAACAACAAAATTTGATGAGTTGGTGGTGGAGCTCATGGAGAGAAAGACTGATGTATGAGCTCCAATAAGATCCCATGAGTTTGTTAATGGTGTTAATTAGGGTGCTATATATGTATGTAAATAATGAATGAAAGATATGTAAATGAGAAGTGGTTATGTATGTAAATCCTCCTAAAAATATGCTATTCAAAATTTTTAATTATGATACCTACAATATTTTTTTTATTATTTTATTACAACAATTAGCTGTTTTTATTTTTTTTATCATAGAAATAATTAATAAAAAATAATATATTTTTATGCTAATTTTTATTTATGTTTTTTTTAATAAAAATACATTAAAATTATAATATCTTTCTTTTTCGAACATTTGAGCTGATGAGATATTTTTGGGTGGTGGCCAAAAGATTACCCCTTAATTTTATGTAGTTAATGTTAATCTGTTGATTAAGGTCATAAAACCAAAAATAGAAAAGCTGCATGGTTTATTTTCTTCTAACTAGTGCAACTGTGCTCGAAGCCCTAACACTACCCGGCGTCGGTCGGCCTGTCAGATTGCTTCGCTTCGCCGCCCGGGAGCCGCTTGCTTTCGCTGCACTAGACTTTTCACCTGCTAGATATGCGTCCTCCGAAGCCGAGATCTGGGCTGCAGGGGGGGTCTGATCCTCCTCTGCCTCCGCATAAACGTCCCACAGATCAGATCCGCGAGGTACTGGACCTGATGACCGAGTTCGGGCAAACATTGAAATCTAAACAAAATCTTCCAGGAACCAGCAGCCAGGTAGGCGTTCTTCTTGGACCTCGTGGTGATCCAGGGCTCGGAAGAAGTTTGGATGGTTTTCAATTTCGTCAACCTGCAGAGACCCAGAAAACAACGGATGCTCTTTACTCTCGTCATATTCCAGGGATTGAAGGTACATTACTGCGTACTTTGTTATTTTCTGATATGAATTTTTGAGGAGATTGTGTATGATATCTTGGTTACTTCGTGTTGATGATGCAGAGGTACTGGGCTGTAGAAAATCTTATCTGACATAAAAATTTTAACCTGGTCTTATTCTTTAATCTTGTTCGTATTGGGCTGGTGTAGATCGTTTAGGGTTTGGGCTATGGTTATGTCAGCATGTTTAGGAATTAGATTAGGAAAAAATTTTCGTTGAATATGCTAAAAAATCAAACTGGTAAAAGCATATAAGGAGTTTATATGATGTAAAACTACGTGGAGTTACCTGAGAAATTAAAGCGTAATTGATTAAAACTTATTGCTTGCAAAAGAGAAGAATTAAGAATTTAAAGTGTATATTTTCTTAGGCAAAGAAGTGCTTTTGATATGAACCGAACAATCCAATCAAAATTCAAGACAAATAACAAGTACTAAGTGCTCATAATATAATCCACCATTTAATAAAGAGAGATTCTCCTTGAGTACCATCTCACTCATGCACTCTTTGGGCTTTAGCGGAGGAAAGCAAACCAAATAACGAAAGATATTACCATGAAGAAGATGGCGCCAAGGATCTTCGTTGATGGAAAGGCAGTCGGTGGTGGAGGAGGCGGTGCATGGCCGATGATGGTCCAACAACTTGGTGGAAGGTGCTCTTTAATCGACAATGTCAGTTGGCACAAGATACGGCCGATGTAACCTTGTATATTTTCGTCGTTGCCAAAGAAGACGTCAAAGAATGATACGGTTTGAGTTGTTTCCATTAAAGTTGGTCATTTTGTAAACTATACTAAGGGGCTATTTGGCAACAGGATTTAGTGTAAATCCTGTCAAACAGGATTTTGAGTTCGCATAAATCTCATGGCGGAATAAATCTGCCATTACCACCTTTTTGCGGTAAATCCCGATTCACAGGGGCGGAACCAGTTATATATTTTTTAGGGTGGACAAACTCATTTCATGAATAATTAAATATTAAAAACTAAAAAATATATAAGATTAAATCTCAAAATTGTCCCATTTGTATGTAGAAATATATTGAGGGTGGGAAAAATCTCAAAAATTTCCCCCCTCATATGTAGAATTAATTTTGAGGGTGGGGCAATTGCCCATCCTCACCTATATGGGGTTTCGCCCGTAATCCCGGATTTACTAAATCCGGGAGTTTGTCAGATTTATGGGATTTGGACGAAGAAGCATGCAAAAGGGATAAAGATGGTTACCTTCACAGTAAGAGAGCTCTCATCGTGACTTTCAATCTAACGTGGTCGAAGGGGGAATAGAAGATTCTTTAGCGACTCTTTCAAAACACTATTTCACACAAAGTCAAAACACCACTTAATGCGAACACCCGAATACGAAGTAGCAACGAAGAAATGGCTGTGAGGAAAAGCAACATCAATGAAGAAATGGATAAGATGAAAAGCAAACCCTAGACAACCTACCATCCAAATTATAAATTAATTTAATTTAGCTTAATTAATACAATTTAAATATTAATAATTAATTATATTAAATAAATAATTATTAGTATAATTAGTAGTATAAATAAATAATCTAATTTAACTTAATTAAATATAATTAGCTTAATTGATATAATTTGAAATAGAAATTACTATGTAATTAATGAGTAGTAGAATACTTAAGTGATCAATCAGATAATTAATAATTAAAATTAATTAAATAACACTAAAATAAATAATTAAATTCTTAGTAGGAGCACTAGTTAAACAGATAGTTATTTAAAAAAATAATTAACTAATTAATTTGATAAGTATCAATATCATTGGATATTAAATACTTATTAGATTAACTTCTAAATAAATAATTTGATAATTAGTACTAGAATTAATAATTAATTTATTAGTTAAATTATTTGATAATTAAGCTAGCTTATAATTATATTATTTACCATTATAATTTATTGAAGATAATTAAAATTGAAATTAATAGCTAACTCGTACTTAACATATAAAATAAATTCAAAACATTTAAAATTTAATTTTTAAATGAACTAATCATCTTAAATCTTGGATTACGTTGTCAAACAGTTTCAAAAAGTTTAACAACTATCTTGCCAAGCAGTTTTCAGGATTTAACATACCCAAGATTTACTAAATCTAGATTTACCATATTTACTAAATCCTACTTGTTTCCAAGCAGCCCCTAAGGGACCCACCATCATGAATTCACACCTCTATGTGCAACTGTCAGGTCAATCTGAACTTTTTATGATGATTCATCCATGGTATTTAGGATTTAAGAGTCTTATGGTTTTGTCTTGTTGGTGCAACTTCCCAGGAGGTCACCCTTATGAAATATAAAACTTAAAATGATTTCAATGTCACTTCAATGATGATAATGTTGATAGCGAATCTCAACAAGTTGGTCTATTTTTAAAAAATAAAATTTCATATTACAAATATTAATACATCAACTGATTTTAATGTCATCCTGATAATGGTCGCTTTGATAAAAAATTTCAACTAAAGTGGATTATGATTTTCAAAATGCTCCGAAATTTTAAAATAAAATACTTGGTGCTTAAATTCCAATAAAATTTAAAATTTTAATATTTAACAAAATTTGAAACATTCAAGTGAAATTTTCTCCTAATAACAACAACAACAACATCATCAATCTTTTGTCCCACTACATGGGGTCAGCTACATGAATCTTTTTTCTCTATTATGTCCTATTAAAATTCAAATCTCATTTAAATCTAATAAAGAAAGATCATTTCTAATATTTTCTAACCAAGTCTTTTTAGGCCTACCTCTACCTTTCTTAATATAAGTCAAATCTAATAGGTCTACTTTCCTAATCGGGTCATCGAAAGGCCGCAATTTTATGTGACCAAACCATCTAAGGCGATTCTCTCTTATCTTATCTTCCACTGGAGCTACTCCAACCTTTTCACGTATATGCTCATTTTGTATCCTATCTCTAAGGATAAAGCCACTCATCCACTTCAGCATCCTCATCTCTGGAACACTTAACTTACTATTATGCTTTTCTTTTAATTGCCAACATTCGATACCATAAAGCATTGTAGGTCTCACCACCATCTTATAGAATTTTATCTTAAGTTTGAGGGTACTTTTCTATCACACAACAAGCCCGATGCATTCTTCCACTTCAACCATCCAACTTGAATTCTTTTGATAATATCTCCATCTATTTCACCATCACTATGAACAATAGCTCCAAGATATCTAAAATGTGTACTCTGATTAATGACTTGATCGCCCAAAGTCACAATCTCTTCACTAGGTCTATTACTACTAAAATTACACTCCATGTATTCAGTTTTAGATCTACTCAACCGAAAACCTTTAGACTCTAAGGTTGACCTCCATAATATCTCTATATATTCACCAACACTGCCGTTGTCAAGTCCCAAGTTCTGGATGAGAAAAGGGGAGGGTTGCATTAGGTAGTCGACAGTTAGCGTAAAACTTATCGAATAATCATGACATGAATCTTTTAAATATTCTCCTAATCCATTTTCTCTCCTGCGTCCTTATATTTGCCCATCGTATGGCACATATCTTTATCCTTGAAAAATTAACATCTTCTTATCTCAGGAGTCAGGAACTACACGTTAGCGACGGAAAATCTTCTCGCTGTTTTCATATCATTTTGAACTTTTTATCATCTTTATAAAATCACTGAAAAATCTGTTAATGTAATTCAGTTATATACATGGAAATTCTTAATTCTTTGCTATCCTCAAGGTGACCCAGACTGCAATAAACACTACCACCAGGGCTCCAGCTCTGCTCCGATCCAGAGAATGAGGGACTGCCGCATCTGCATGCAACCCAGGCCCTTGTCTAAATTATTTCTCATCAAAGGTTGCTTGCATAGCTACTGTTCCAGATGCTTGCGCTCCTATATCAAAACCAAGGTCAACATGAAGGCGACTCTGATTAAGTGCCCAGATCCTGCTTGCAAAGATATCGAATTGGAACCATTGGCGTGCAAATTGATAATCACAAAAGAGGTTTTTGATCGCTGGTGTGATCTTTTGTCTGAGTCCTCTGTCAGAGTGAAGTTTTACTGCCCGTTCAAGGATTGCTCTGCACTTCTTATAGATGAAAGGGGCCAAGAGGTGATGCAGGAATCTGAGTGCCCACACTGTCATAGACTTTTTTGTGCTCATTGCGGGGTTCCATGGCATTCAGGTCTTAGTTGCAGTGAGTTCCTGGAAACGGAGAACCATGAGGATAAAACGCTGATTAACTTGGCCCAGAAAAGCAAGTGGCAGAGATGCCCCAATTGCAAGTTTTATGTGGAAAGAACCTCCGGGTGCATGTTTATCCAGTGCAGGCAATAAACTCTTTCCTTCTCTGTGTCTTGTAAGGAGCTATTATTTTGTGCGGACACCGTACGGTTCTCCCATCCAGTTCCGCCCTCGGTACCTCTCCGGTTCTCCCGTCTGGTTCCGCGCTTAGTACCGAGAGTGCCGGTACCGATCTTGGTACCAAGCGTGGGTACCGAGCTCCGTACCGAGTGCGGTATATTTTTTGGATGCCGTGACACATTTTTATTGGTCTTTGGAGGCTCCCGACTCCGCACAGAATAAAAATTCCATATAACTTGCTATCCTTACAAATCATAAGGCCCTTCTCCAACCGAACTCCAAACGCATGAATGACGCGCTCGTTAGCTCTAGCCGAACGGCAAAACTTCCGGTATTTGGTTGCGGGTGAACAGTGCGACGTTAAATTGGCGTTGCACTGTTCACATGCGTTATTTTTCAGTCTCTGTCGGATTTGCCTAAGAAACGCGCGAAGGTGAACAGTGCGACGTAAAATGGAGTTTGATTGGAGATGAATCACGCCTTTTTTTTTATTGCACTGTATTTTGGAGTGAAAAAATGAGAATTTTCGGTTGGAGATGCCCTAAAGAAGCATCATTCATTTATATGCGCGACTAGCAACGCATAAAGGCACATTTGTACTTATTAGCACCATTTCATAATGATTTGCTATTTAATTTTTCTCTTCCTCTATTTGAAGGTGCGGTGTCACCTTCTGCTATGGATGCGCATCAGAGATGGAGGATGATCACTTCTGTCAAAAATGCAAACGTTAGAAGATAAGTTAAGCTTCGTTTGGGACAGCTTTTGGATATTAATTTTTACTGCTTTTAAAAAAGTTGTATTAAAAAGTTTCGATAGAAAGCAGTAAAAAAATTGTCACAAACTAAGCCTTTGACTAATTGGGAGGGGTGGTAAATATGATTAAGATCTCGTAGTTTTCTTTCAGTGAATCTAATGGATTTGCTAATGTTAATATGTTTTTTTTTTTTTTTTTTTTTTTTTTTTGTGGGGGTTGGGGACTTTTGTCTGCAATATTATTATATATGGAAAGAAGTTTGGATATATTTTGATTGGAATTTTTTTATTTATTTTATGATAAATAATATGAAGTAAATTTATTTTTTTTTTTTAAAAAAATAATTAATTTATTATTTATATGTTGTAGAATTTCGTGACAATTTTAAAATATTAAGCTGAGTATTTCAAATCAACTTTTATCAAATGTATTTGCTTTGATTTTCTCTAATCAAAATCCAAAAATCTTATTGAAAATAGTAATTGAAACATACATTATTAAATTTAATATTGTATGTTTTCAAATTATTTTTTATTTAAAATGCAATGAAATTATATTAATTTTCAAAATATGTAAAACATTAATGCTTTTAGCAAAAAAAAAAAGAAAGTCTCAAACAATAAAATCTAGGTCTTCACAAATTTTTAATTACAAATCATTCTAAGAAAATAACGCTGGCTGCGTAAGCAGCAAGTTTTAGGAGATATTAATTATTTAAAGTATATGCTTGATTAATCTATTTTTAATTCAGAATTTATATAAAGAAATTAATTATAATAACTTTGAAAAATAATTGTTTTAATTATTTATTCTATTTATGTGGGACAAAAAATTATAATAATAGTACTTTACTATAGAATATTTAATAAAATTAATCAGCATATTTATAATAATTTTAAAAATAAATAAAATTTGTAAAAGCATATTTTTAAATACTTAAACTAATTTTTTTTAATTTGCTTATAAATTTTTGTTTTAAATATTTTATCAGATTCTTAACTATCAGAAATTCGTCATATATTTTTAGCTCAAAATGTAAATAAATGATTTATTTAGTTAAATGAGTGTAAGAAATAGTTTTTTTTTTTAAAGGAAAAATGAAGGCAAAGCTTATTTCATTACTAATTCAAATAATTACAGTCGGCCACAGCTTAAAAAGTAATGCAATGCATAAGTAATGTGTGTCGAAAGAATATTTTAGTATTGTTTAGATGAATGTAAAATAATTATAGTTAAATATTTTTTATTTGAATTAAAATAAAATAAATATTATATAAAATTTAAAGATAATGAGTAGTAGATCACAGTAGTGATGGTGGGTGGCAACAACGAATGATGGTGGTCAACGATGACGAGCGACGAGAGGTGGCAAGTGGAGATGGACAACCATGGGTGACAGTGGCAAGTGGTAGCTTGCAGAAAGTGTTGGCGATTGTGGAACAATTATTAGGTCCGGTGACCGGACGTCGCTCTAAGTGCGGTCACCACTGAGATCGCGCCATGTGCTCTTACTCTTTACCGCGCTGCCCGACGACTTGACCCGGACCGGAACCCGGGAATGCTATGTTCGTGTATTGCTAGGTATTCTCGGTATTTGCTCGGTATTGCTTGACAATAACGAGAAATACCGCTCTGTGAAGACCAATATCGAGCAATACCGAGCAATACCGAGTTTTTCTAGAAAAACTCGGTATTGCTCGGTATTTGTCTTCACATAATGGTATTTCTCATTATTGTCGAGCAAAATCGACAAATACCTAGCAATACCAGGTTGTCATGTATTTAAAAAACGCACGTGCGACATACCCACTATTCGCCGGGTCGGGTCCGTGGTTTTGTGCTTGCTACGTGGCGCGATCTCAGTGCCAGCCGAACGTAGCTCTACGTCCGTTCACCGGACCAAATAACAGCCGACGATAGGTGGCGGTAGCAAGTGTGGCGATTGTGAATGGTAGCAGGTGGTGGTGATTTTGGATGGCAACAAGCAGCGCCAAAAAAGCTACTTATAATGAAAATGATTTTTGCTTAAAATTAGATAAGCTTATTTTACCTAAAAATGGTTTACATTATATCCTTTTATTTTATTATGCATATATTTTCCTCTAATCAAATACCAATAAATTCAAAAGCTATATTAAAAAAAAAGGGAACTTGAAAGCTATATTTTCCTCTTTTAGTGTATTATTATTATATATATATTGATTGATTAAAATAAGATCTGTTACTGCTAAGCTGGGAATCTGAACCCAATGAGTTCATTAAGGGGCAAATTATTGCATCAGGTCACCTGACAGAGAGATGCGTTCGATCTCTCTCTGTCTACAGTAACCTGGGCTTTACCAGGTTACTGTCTAAGAGAGACCCTGACGCAATAATTTGCCCAGAAGGCATCGGATATTGCAGCTCTGTTGCATCTGAAGCCGCATCCAGATGGAGGTTTCTATTCAGAAACCCTAAGAGACTCTTCCATAATCCTCAACAAGTCTCAGCTTCCTCCAAAATGTAAAAATCCACAATCTTTTCTACTTAGCCCTTTGGTTTATATTTCTGCGGCATTTATGTTTTGCGAGGTTTAGGGTTTTCATTGCACTTTGCAGGTTGATTGGCGATTTTGAAACTCTTTACTGTTATAACTTCCTTTGGGCTTTGTTTCTGCTGTATTATGTCCATTTTACTTCCAGTTATACATGGCTGTTGGATAACTTTTCTTTTTCATTTCTATGAGGAGAATGATCGTTATCTTTATATTTTTTTCTATCATTTTATATGATCTTCATATAATGATAATGTTTTAGTAATTTTATTATGTTTTGTCAATTCACTAATCAGGTTTTAAAAAAAACGATCGGACAGTATATAAAGTTTAGCTGATCCTATGGATTTCTTCAATCAAAACTATTATAAATTCTCTAAATTTCACCAACAGGTTTTATGTTTAATACCGATTCATTTGAAAGATTCTAAAATTGATAATTGATTTTGTGTCATCATTCAATCTAAAGCATTCATTGAGAATTTTTTAATCCATTCAATTGATGATCTAATTATTATAGAAATTATTGAAGCTATGTATGTTGGAGATTTTGCATAAAATGTGTAGGATTGTGTCAACCATGTTTTGAATGTCCTCTATGAATACTATGTATATCCAGCATGCATGCTTAATATGCCGGATTAGGCACATGAACGCCATTTCAAACTGAAGCTAACAGATGAAGAGACCTTCCATACTTTCACAAAGATTAGGGGCTCTTGAGCTAATTTAGTAGGTTAGGGCTCTTGAGCTAATTTAGATATTCTTCTTAATTGACATAATTCCACTTGAGTTACTGCATTATAAAACTTTGGAGAATTCACATCATATTGCAAAATTTTTCTTTATTTATATGTATATATAACACCTAAATATTTATATTTAGGTACATAATATTCAAATCCATAGCACATAAAAAAATCCACTAATATTAATTTAATGTAAAACTCACATTTTAATACATATGCTTTTCTTTGATTTAGGTTTAAAACTGATATAGAAGTAAATATAAAGATTTGGATATTAGGTATAAATACATTAAAATTTTGTGAGACATATACAAATCCCCCTAAAACTTTTTTGCAATTGAATCTAGGTGTGTAAGTGAGCTTAGTTAGCTTGAGCTTAGCTCTTTGATGCACTCATTAACTAGGCTTGATGACCCGCAAGCTGAGCTCAAGCTTGAGTTTGAGTTGCTTAATGCATAAGTGCATAACTCATTAAGCGAGCTCATTTATATATGTTGCTTAATGCTCTATCTATCAGACTAGCTCATTTATATTAGATATTTTTTAATAAAATAAAAAATGTTAATAAACTATCTCCTCTTTTCTTCTGAAGCTCGACAAGCTACCTGTCAATCTCAAGGACATCAACAAACTAGAAGTTGAGCTTCATTTATGAGCTCGACCCGAGCTAGGGCTCGAGTGTGAACTCACTTAAACTTGGCATCAATTGTTTACACCCTCATCTGAGAATAAATTTAGACACTTTATAGCTAGCAAGCAATCTTGCATGATGAGCACAAAGAGACCAACTTTAGATGTATTGGGAATTGAAATCTTTCCCTACAAACAAACAAATAACAAAAAGTTGTGTGTTTCTTGATTAAGAGTAGGTCAATTTGTTTCTTTCTTTCTAAAACAGTATGTACTACTCTTTTGGATCATTTGTAGACAAGGTGGATCGCCCTATTAGTTCAGCAATCTTCTTCTTACTGCCATCTGGAAGCAAATCATTCCTCCACCGTCTCCCTTGTGCAGAAACCTTCCACTTTTACATGGGCGAACCTCACACGGTATGAACATTTTCTTAACCTCTCATTTGTTACTTCGCTTTGATAAAAATTCTACTTTCTTAAATTTGTGTTCCTATGAACAATGGCTGTATATCATCTGCTACTATATCATAAAAAATAATTTTTTATTCACATGACACATGGCAAAGTATTTATCACATAGTAACTACACTTCTAGTTCTTTATTTGCAAAATAAGAGACCACTGGAAGCCACTGTAGTTTGTTGAAATTGGCCGAGTGAGTTCTAAGTAGTCTATAACAGCAGAACCTGCCCACGTGCTATCAGGAGGAAATACCCATATGCACATCACGTCAGTCCTCTCCAAAACCTCATAACAAACCAATGCAATCATCGCCACACATCATCACATCACACTTGTATTTACTATCTATATATGCCAATGTATTTAGGAAGTAAAGTGTAATGAATACATACATAATTCCGCAAACAACTCTTTGTATTCTTCTCTGTTACAGCTTATGCATTTCTTCTGTCTAGTTGGCTAGTGAGTTCATCCTACAATGGCAAGAAAATGATATCTCTCTACAAAGTACAGGCCTTTTCTATTTCTAGATGCATTGCTTAAGGTAGATCATTGTTGGGAATGAGGAGTAAACACTACAATGATAAAACAAGCAAGAAAGTAAAATAACAGAAAAATAAAAGACACCAGTATTTAACGTGGAAAAATCCAAAATAGGGGAAAAAATCACAAAGCCACACCACACTAAAAAATTCACTATGAAAATTGAGAGAAATAAGTACAAATCTCTCTTCTCTCTCTCCTTGCTTCTCTTCTCACTTGGGCCGTTCTTTATATCTACAATCACAAAATACAAGAGAAAGTCAAGTTTAATAATCTTAAGGGATGCAACCCTTCAGAAAAACGAGAAAGAAAATCATCCAGTCCATCTAGCAGTGTTGCAGAGCCAGTTTGGGGCGTTGCAACGCTCAAACTTTTGTCTTGATCTGCTACAACGTCGTATCTAGACTGTTGCAGTGCTCCGCTCTCTATCGCTCAACGTTGGGGCGCTCGGGTGTGCAACACCGGGGCACTTGAGTGCACAGCTCCAAGGCGCTCGAGTACACAACCCGGAGCGTTGCATGAAAAAAAAAATTGGGTGCTTTCCTGCACCCCCCGGCAAGAACGACCAACTTAAGGTTCGAGGCAATAGAACAACCCGATTGATGAACACAATTAGATTCCACACATAATAATCATTTAGTTGTCTTTTGAAAAAATAAATCACAAGAGCCAAAGCAAGGATTAAAAACAATAGAAAAATTGAAATATGAGACAAAAATTTACATGATGTAATGAAATTGACTCACATACATCAATGGTTACACAGAAAATATTCCCCTTATAATTAAGAAGGGCTGCTCAATTTTCTCTTACCTATTTTTCTAGATATTGGGAAAAGATAATAAAGGATCAAGCCACACAGTAAGAGATTTGGAGAAGATATAAAGTAATGTTGAGTTATAATTTTTGCATATGATGTTTTCTGGCACCACCAAACTTATCACAGCGACTACTGCACTTGTCTACAACACCATGATTCCACTGCACTGAGTAGTTAACCATGGCCACAAATGAAAGAGCCAATTGTTTGTTTCCTTTCTTTTTCTTATTTTCTCTCTCCTCTCTCTCTCTCTCTTGTTTTCTTTCTCTTTCTTTTTCTCTCTTATATCCTAATCTCTTTCGTTCGATATATTTTTCCCCAACAAACTTCAGGCAGTGATAGACTTCCAACAAATTCTGGCATGGTAAAACCTAATGAAACTGGCTCTTTTAAGCATCCTATTTATAGGAGTTTAGCAGTTCAAAATTTAAAACAAATAATCATATTCAAATTCAAATTTGAACCTAATTCATAACAAAATTTTGAACTTAATCTTATCCAAAAAGATGATTCATATTAGTTCATATTTATCAATAATAGTATTATATCTTTTTCTATCTTATAGAACAAAAATTTGGGCACCACAAAATTAACTCTATCTCTATGCAACTCCTAAAATAGTCAAACAGATATTTATTAAAGCCCTATAAGCCTTAGGGCTACAGTTTATAGATATTCCACCTCATTCATCTTGGCTTGTGGATTATGGTGCATATGATTTGTTCTTGGGGTGAAGATCTAATTCTGGGGTTAATATATGCTACTTGGATTTCATAATTTTCTAAAAAACATAATTATTTTTTACAGTCATCCGGAATATGAGCGTGTGACTTGTTATAATTGATCCTATTGATAATACAGAGAATGGACCTGTCATCTCTATCAAGATGATTCTACCTCGTCAGATATTTATTCTAGTCTCTGGAGCACGGACTATATAGAATAGATCAAGAAAAGAAATATTTGAACTATGATTCATGCCTATTATTCAGACCTCGCAACCGGATTAAAAAAATGGAAATTGGTCTTTTATAAATCAAACAATTTTTTCCTTCATACTTCTTTTGACCGAAAGCAATCTCTTTCTCTAGATTTTTTTGAGTTATTACATTCATTAAAGAAGTGATGATCAAATAGTTTTTACTCAGAAAACCTTTGAGTTTAGCTTTGGTTTTCTTAAATCATCGTGGTTTTAGTATGATGTCCCTATATGCCTCAATAAAATTTGTGTTGCTAAACATAAATAATCTTCACCTACTTACTATATATTTGAATTTTATTGCTTGAATCTTTTGTTCTACTTAAACTCCATGTTGAATCATTGGGCAGTTTATTTAATTAATATATTATATTATCATATTTGAACTTTGACTCCCATTATTATCGTTGTGTCATATGCGTCCTAACTGTCATGATATGCATACAATTGGTTGTCTATTTTGTTCATCTACCATCTCATGAACACCCCAAATTCTTTGCTCAATCTATTAAATGTGTATTTATTGGTTATACTACTTATAAAGATTATATTTGTGATAATCTATAGTCCAAAGTATTTTAATTCTCTCTTCATGTTTTGTATTCTTTGAACATCTATTTTTTCCCCAAATCATGTCGACTCTTTTTCTAAAGATATACTGTTCTTATTAATATTGATGAATTAAATTTTAATATTTACCAATTCAATTTGAATTCGAGTGTGAAATAAACCCTCCATTTTATCACTTCCTAAGCTAAACTTGTCATTTGAGCCAATGAAAATGGATTCGACAACTAAGCCAGCTAGCTGGAATTCATTCTCTACTCCTAGACGAAATTCCAAAATCTCTCATACTCCAATTTGGTATGGCTTTCACACTATAGGAGCTCTTGAGGATAACCAAACATAGGATATTTTGATTATCTTCCTAATGGTAAATCTATTATCTGGAAATGGGCTTACACAAACAAGCTTTGCTCTAATGGTACTCCAGATCACTATACGACACATTTATTTAATGGTAATAAACAGGAATTTGGGATTGAATTTGAAGACATTTTTGGAACTGTGGCAACTATAATATAAATGATTATCTCAGTAAGGGCCGGATCAAATTATTTTTACAGGGTGGATAAAATTTTAATTAATTAGACAACAACAATAATAATAACAAAAATAAAATAAAATAAAATATAATAATTACATCAAATAGTAATAATAACAATTTTAAACCAACATAATACTATCAAATTTATAAGAGAAATTTTTTATCATTTATCTTTCAATTACATATTTATCTTCAAATTTGTATAGAAATTACATCATTCTAACTTTATTGTCGAGCGACCTCTAGAATGCGACTGAGAAGAAGACGGCTGCGAAGCGGCGACGGCTTCGCAGCCGTCTTGAACATCGAATGTGCGAATAGTGAAAGCGGTTGCAAAGTGTGAACTTGCGAGATGGGTAACGAATCTTAGGATGATAATATTATGGCAAAAAAGTTCTTTTGGGAGGGAGCAAAACATAAAAAATGCTCCTGCTAGTACATTGTTTATTTTTTTGAGGGTCTGGCATTGCCCCACCTGACATCATGGGGGATCCGGCCATGATATCAGTTACTATTTCATTTGGGTGTGACTCCATCAAAATTTTTTATTAAAATGCTCATTATTCTAAAGCACATACTTCTACCAGCTTTCTATTCTCTTTCCACAAATAATTCCACTCATTTTTGACAACAAACAGGTATTTGAACTCCATGATAACGGTCAAATTAAGCTGACAATTCTCAGTCATGATTTAGAAGCTGGCCATAAGCTACAGTACACTGTTCCACCTAATGTGTGGTTCTGCTCTTTCCCTACACTGGACGTTCAATCTTTCTCTTCTGATGGTAGCGTTGTAGTGAAGGCTCCATATAGAGATCCTGAACTGTATTATTCTCTGGTTGGTGTCACCTGTGCCCCTGCTTTCCAGTTTGAGGATTCAGAAACTGCTACTTTTGATGACATGATTACTATTGCCCCAAAGGCAAATTCTTTTCTTAAAAACCTTATCCGGCCCTGAACATTTCATGCAGGTGAGAACTTTATATGTTTTGTTTTTTGTTGAAGTGAAGTTGATTCAGCTTAAGTTATAGGCTACAGAAAGCAGATGGGGTGAAAGTTACTCGCTTTTTTATTGGAGAAGAATAAGAGGGTTTCAAAGAGCTTGTTTGCAGATTTGAATAACTGTTGTGATAATTTATTTACCCATCAAATTCTTAGCAAGCAGTTTTTCAACTTGTTCAGCTACGTTTTGTCTACATATTTGGGTTTCGTTTGGGATGATTTTAGACCATTGTTTTTTTTCTGCTTCCAAGAAATTTTTTATCAAAAATTAGTTTTACAAAACAGTAAAAAAACAGTTCCAAACGAAATATTATTATTATAAAGAGAATCCAAAATTTTATAATACTTGAATACACTAAATTATTATAAACTATCCAATACAAAGAAAAATATTAAAGAGAATTCAAAAATATGTAATTGTCAGGTCGAATCCCGTCAGGGGGTGCTGCTCTCTTGGACCCTAGACATATATGCGAAGTGTACAACGATCAATGATATGAACAAATAGGGGTTGAGCCATATTCCAGGCAACTCAAATATGCATTTTGTAGAAATTAAATGATTAATTAATTACATCATTTTGATTTTTTTTTTGCAAACAAATAATTCATACTTCAACCTAATTTTTGTTTAAGAATAATTTTCGTTATATAAGATGTTTATGATATTTTTAAAATATATTATGTATTCAAGTACAAAGAATCAATAGTCACTAAAATTATATATATATATATATAAAAGTTGTCCTCTCCTGAAAATTAAGGCTAATTTTGCCCTGCTTAACGGTATTGCAATGTTTAGAGTAGCTTGGCCAGATTTTTTGGTTTTATAAGTTAGTTTAGAGTAGCTTGGCCAGATTTTTTTGTTTTATATGTTAATTTCTCAGCTTCTTTATTCTCTAATTGTAAATTCTTTACTAATGTTGCTTCAAATAAAGCTGGAAAGACGATCAACTCTTATAACATATTAACGAAATTTAAATTTATTGAGCCACAAAATTTTAGCTAAGCTCAATCTCATATATTATACAACTACGATCTTATACTTAGCTCTTTTAAGTTCGATGAGTTACTCAATTAACGTAAACATGTATTTAAAAATTAATTTCAAATTAACATTATAAAATATATTCAACACTTTTTATTCTTCTATACTCCCATTATAAGTAAAAATCTTTTAAAAAATAAAAATTTTAATTTAAAGTTTAAAAAATCAATCTCAACAATTGAGTCAAACTTAAGCTTAAAATTTTTTATATGAGTCCAATTCAAGCTCAGTAAATAAGCTCAAATCAAACTCAAACTCAAGTTCAAACTCAGTAAAAATTCAACATTAAACTCAACAAATTCAACTCAATCAAGCAGCATATACTCAACTCAACTCGTTTACACCCTTAAATCCAAATTTCTAAGCCAAAGCTTCAAAACTGAATAGATTACTTGTACTGGTCAAGATAGGTGTGGAATTAACAATCCAAAACTTTAAATGAATCAAAATAGAGTCAAATTTGGGCAGGTGCCAGCTGCAACTATAAATAGAAGAGGCCAACCACCATAAATGTGTAGTAGATTTGTGCAAATTGGGTATATATTTATCCATAAAAGAGGGAAAAGGATCATAAATCATTCCACTATATGTAAAAAAAAAAACTTCTTACTCTGCAAATATAGTGACTGATTACTACAATGACAAATCTTCTGCTATGCATATGGAGATAGAATGAGAAAGGGAACTGATTAAATGGGGGAGTAAAACTAAGAGAATAAATAAATTAAGCATTCTCTTTGTAAAGAGTAAATGCCACTGCACAGCTAACAGACCCTGCCGATTTCTCGTTTAAGTCGCTAATATTATTATTATTATTATTATTATTATTACTATTACTATTACTCCCGCTTGTCTTCTTCGATGTCTCCATTGTTAGAGACTTTTAAAGCTGCTTTGTTTTCTGGTGAGAGAGAAGCAGTCTGGCTGTCCTTGGAAGGGAAAGGCCCGGGTTTTATCAAAGAAAAGGTTTCCTCTCTATCAAATTCTTCGCTTGCATCAGCAGAGTAAGCATATCTGATTAAGAAAAGAGAAGAAAAGGTAGATTAAATGGATAATTATGTTTATGATCAGGGGAAAGTATAGTTAATGGAAGATTCTTCAATGAATAAGTTTCCTCTCTATCAAATTCTGCGCTTGCATCAGCAGAGTAAGCATGGCTGACAAAGAAAAAGTAAATTACATAACTAATTATGTTTAGACCATCCGCAACAGAACGCTAGAGAGGCGTATGCCGTCCGCCAAACGATTCAACAGAAGGCCAATTTGCTTGCTAATTTCTGGGAGCAAACAGTGTGATGCCATTGTTCACACACATAAAGTATGAGAAATAATATAAAATAGAGTATGAAAAAGAATATACACATCATTTTTTTTTTTTGTGTTAAAAAATAGAATTCGGTTGGAAACGAGTTACTGTAATATTGGAGTGAAAAATGAGTTTTTCGGTTGGAGATGGCCTTAGTGATGAGGGGAAAAGAAACTCAATTGAAGATTCTTCTCAAATGAGATCAAATGTCTTTAATTCTCATGGAAGCCACACTGAAATATGAGGAGCAAATACTGTCATGAGATAGCGAACTTATAAAACCATTTACCCAAGGAGAGGCTTTGTAACCTCATGCAAAATCTTTTTTAAGTGTAGGAGTACGCACACACAAGCTGCAGGGTCAGCTAGGGGAATTTATGTGGGTTTTTTAGATTATTAATTTCTAGAAAAAGGTTGAATTATAAATTCAAAAAGCTTTGGAAATCAAATTTAATTAATCATATGCTATCCATATCTATTCACCTAAGGATGAAGTCTACAAATCAAGGTTTTAAAGCATATAATTTGATATATTTAGTTGAATAAAAACGATTCTTCCAAATTTTAATCTTGTCTGTACAAGTTGAAAATATTTTTCTTTCGAGTGATATAAGATTGCTATCTAATATTGGGGAAGTAACCTCGTTGTATTGGCATGGAAGCAAGATTTTGAAATTTTTTCATGACCTAATTTTCTTCTACATACTTTGTTATTATCTTGTTAATGTTCCCATTTTTATTCAAATTTGGTCTTCCGATGACCCGGTTTGGAAAGTAGAGGTGTTAGATTTGACTTCTGTTAAGAAAGATAGAGGTAAACCTAAAAAGATTTAGTTAGAAAATATTAGAAATGATCTTTCTTTATTAGATTTAAACAAGAATTCGACTTTTAACATGGCAAAATGGAGAAAAATGATTCATGTAGCCAACCCCACGTAGTAGGACAAAGACTTGATATTGTTGTTGTTGTTGTCGTCGTCACTATTGGGATTCTTATTGTTGTGATCAAATTACAAGCACTTGTTGATCAAATTACATAAGTTGCAACTAGCCTAAAATAAGCCAATACTAAACTCGGAATGTACAAACGAGTATTATATTTCAATCTTCCATGAATACATTCCAAGCATGGTCCATTGAAAAGTGTTCAATTTGGAAAAGATCAAAATGGTGTTTCAGCTGTAATAAGAAACTAGCATATTGGTTGTATATCTTGAGAAGACGGTGTTGTACAAGACATACAACAATTTATCTCGCACATAGAAAGTACTAGACGAAGTTTTTGTTTGGGATAACTTTTTTCCTGCTTCTAAAAACAGCTTTTTAGTAGAAAATTTTAAAATTTTTGAACTAAAAAGCTGCTTTAAGAAGTAGTAAAAAAGCCATTCCAAATGAAGTCAAAGTATGCAAGAACAAAGCAGTCGTAAATCTTGAGAAGTGTTTTCCGAGAAAACGCATAGCATTAAAATATATATCATGAAAAGCTTATCATAACTGAAGGCTCACCTCATTGAATTCTGAGACGGTGCCCACAGAATACATATCACACAGAGAAGAGAAAAGGTAAGGACCTGCCAAAAAGCAGGAATTATCCATGCCCTCTGCCATCGCTCATTGTACACATCAGTTGACTTGAAATAAAGCTGCATGAAGAAAAGCAATTGATGTTAGTCCAAAAGTAATGCAATTGGGAGCAGCTATATCAAATGAAGGAACTGATAAACAGTTTTCTCAAGACAGAGAAAAGAATAGTCTCAAATACCACCATAGAATGTGAAATATTAACAAAGAACTCAGCTTCAAGATTCCATTTGCATTGCACGTTCACAAACCATAAAAAGGTTTTAACAAATTTTTAACTAATAATCACCAAACATGCTTTAGGCAAGCCAGTGATCCAAAAACCTGACACAGTAATCTATTTTGGCTTCGTTTGGGATGGCTTTCTTACTGCTTCTTAAAACAGTTTTTTAGTATAAAAATTTTAATTTTTGTACTAAAAAATTGCTTTAAGAAATAATAAAAAAGCCGCCCCAAATGAAGCCTTCATCTGTGAAAAGCATGCAGTTAATGAATTTTACCTCGTAGCCAATCCAACCAACAGATACAATAACAGTTACGGCCAATGTATTTGTGAATTTTCTGTAGATGTCTAGCTTAGCCATCAATCTTCTAGCCTGTAACAGGGAAGCAACAGAAGTAAAATTCCAACCACTTACAGCACTGTGGATGTTGCCATGTGGATGTTGCATGTGGATGTTGCCATGCCAAATGCACTATAATTCAGTATAGAAGAATCTATACCTGGAGCTTCTCTAGTGTCTTGGAGAGAGAGGTGAATATCCAGAGGATGAAGAAAGCATCCAACATAGCAACCGGAAGAACTAAAAACAGTCTAGCATTTCCAGAGAGATCACTTACAGCACCAAGATTCTCTACGGATTCAAGAACCTCAGAAGCTAGAAAAAAAGTTGCCCCAAGCATCTTTACCTTTGATGAAAGACCACCTAATGTCGGCCTTACAACACCATAGCCCATAGAAACAAGAAGTATGATCAGCCGCGCAATAGTTCTTTTAATAGTGCCAAAGGTTACAGCCCAAAACGTGATCCCCATGGGGCGAACTCCAGTTTTATTGAACTCAGCATATTCTAAATACCATAATGCCATTTCAAACATGCCTAAAGCAATAACAGCTGTTATGCAGTTTTGAAGTGGAAGAACCTCTCTCCAGAACCTTGCGTACTGAGAGAACCAAAAGATTCCGAGTATCACAAAGGCAAGAGAGATTATTCCATAGAAATTCATAAGTGGAGCCATCCTCCCAGGTAGATAACCGGAGGGATTTTTCCAAACAGTCTTGCCTTCAATGACCAGTCCTTTAAGTGAAGGATCACAAAAAATGAAATATACATTATACATCCCAGTTTTTGTAATTGATATTGTTTTAGATGGTAAAGTTGCAACTACATCCTTTCCTGTGAAATAAGCAGAGAATATTTGGGGCCAGTCAGGGTTCTGGGCAGAGGGACGATAAATGAGATTGCCTTGAGTGCAAACGCCTAATTTTGCAAGATCTGCCGTGCAGCAAATAGCTTTCTGACCACCATAGGCAGATCCACCAATAGTTTCACGATCTTCCACTTCAAATACAATGGCTTGAACCTTTACTGAGTCCGTTTCTTTACTCGATGCAGCAGCTTCCTCTGGCCTTTGCAATGTGATCTTCTCAAATCTGTGACATCAACAAATTTAATGATGTGAGTGTTATCAATTTCATTTTTGTCAAAAAGTTCATTTTGGTCTACAAAGTTCTTAAATGAAAAGCAATGATAGGCCTGAAGTGTAAAGGTTCACTGTATAACGCATAAATAGACAAGCCATATGTACTTCAAAATGTTCAAATGCTCCACACAGTAAATTGAACAAAAGGAGAAAATTACGCCCTCGCGTGAAGCCTGTCACCAAACATACACAAAATCATCTACACATCAATCACTTCAAAAAAAACCTTATAAGACAAGTTATCTCAGTTTCAGCTACACCCATTAGGCTTTGGCAGATTCTTCAAAAGCCAGCAAGGAGGCTTCCACGTAGCTGGGAAATTAAGCTGCAGTTAAAGCCACATATGCAGAAAAAGCAGCCTCCTCGACTGCATCCAACCAAGTTAAGTGCACTTCACAATATTCACCACTATTGCACAAGTAACTCGTGGCAAGATGGTTCATGACAAAGATCTCTTTCCACTAAATATGGGCGGCATGGGTGGACTTCACCATGAAACAGAACACCGCCAACAGACATTCTTTTTCACATAGCTATATATCAATTTATTGGTTTCTCAAATAGTATCATACATTGAGGTTTAACTCAGACTACATGTGCAAGGAACGATTAGCGCAGAATATAGTTATTCAAGAGAAATAATAATAATAAGTTTATTGTGGGCTCTAAATGTCCTCACCAGCTTTGTATATATATAAGACAATTGTTATCTGAGTTGATTTTTCATAAGATGGATTAAATAATAGATAAAGAAACACTGAAAGATTTCTCCCTCAAAAAGTACTTTATATTTTTAGTTTAAGGCTTCCCAAAGGTACAAATCATCATAGTTAATTACCCCTCTCAATCATGACAAAAGTACTTTCAAATAAAGCTAATCTATAGTTTTTATAATGCTTTGTTTTGATGGCAACAACTTGGATTGGGTATAGATTGGGTATAGAAAGATACATCGCTATTGGCGCAAAACAAAAGGTTGAAGAATGAAAAAAAAAAAAAAATTTACAACACGTGGCCAATTACAGTTAATATACAGTAATTAGGACGCATGGCCAATACACAGTTTTTTATATTACTCTGTATTAACTCTATATATAAAATGTATTATATACACAGTCAATATACATCACACAATAAATGCACAGTAATACAAAAACTATATATTGGTCATGTGTCCATATTTGATTGGAGTCCGGACACAACTCTACATCCGGACTCCGTACGTAATAATTTCTCCCTCAAGAGAGCTTTATCATAGGTACTCATCCAAAAGATTGGGGGAGATGCGTTGAAATTCATCACTAGTCATGTGATGGTGGATGACCTCTGCATCAATCAAATTAGCATTGCTCGACTGAAAGATCAGATGTAATCTCATCTAATAAAATATGCTTAAAAACTAGGACTATGCTAAGATTGATGACAAAACTAGAACTCGTGCTACTGGCGTATATAAAAACCTACAATCATAGATATAAATGTTGAAAAGTGTGATGCTCTAAATAATCTGTGGTATTAACTCCTCAACATTAAAGATAGGACTGATATTCAGGTTAGCAAGCAAATCAGTAATATAATCTGGAGACAAATAGAGACTGTTATTTAGGGATTCATTGTCTTCGATCATAGATCAATCTAATACAATTTTCAAGCAATATGATGGATCTTAATTTGTAATTTTCGGAATCCAAGAAAAACAGTCAAAAAATGATGGAAAAATGCGAAATTTCTTGGATGAAAACACTCACAAACACTTCAATAACTTGAATATCAAAAGACTTACAAGTTTTCACGGATACAATGCTCTCACTTCGAGAAGAGAAGCTTTCTCCCAAGCCCTAGATTAGAAAGAAAGCTAAAACAGCCACCAAACAAGATGCCTCCAAAAAGCCACCCTAACTCACTTTTAACTCTCACATAAACCCCTCAAAATACCCTAATTACCCCTAGGGCAAACACCTCATTCTTCCTCTTCAATTTGGTGGCCCCCTTGGGCCCACCCGCCTCCTGGTTCCCCTTCGGCAGTCCGCCCAGGCAGGCGGGTTCTCCGCCTGCAGTAAGTGAGAACCGGCCCTTTTTTGGGCCGGTGCTGCTATGGACCGGAGCGGTCCATCATCACTTCCCGACCAAAGATTAACCTTGTCCTCAAGGTTGAAAGCAGGAAACTGAGCTTGTATGATCTCATAGGTCTCCCAAGTTGCGTCATGTGTCGGTAGATCTTTCCACTCAATCAAAACTTCCTTCCCTCCTTCCTCAGTGTGTCTAACCCCTTTCAATGCAGAAGGCTCTAATAGATTTGTACCATCTTCAGACAATGTTGGCGGTAAAGTATCGACTGGTACAGAATCTCCCTTGAACTTCTTCAACTGTGACACATGAAAGACTGGATGAATCGTAGTAGTGGGTGGTAACTTCAGGCGATATGCTACATTCCCAATCTTCTGCTCTACCTCATAGGGGCCATAATACCTCGGGGCCAACTTAACACTTAGCCTCCTTGCTAAAGTATTCTGCCTGTAAGGCCTCAACTTCAAGTAAACAAATTCCCCAATCTCAAATTGAACGTCCTTCCTATGATGATCTGCTGCCTGCTTCATGATGTTCTGGGCTCGTAACAAGTGGTTCTTCAGCTCCCCCAAGATCTCATCCCTTTCGGACAATTGTTGCTCCACTAAGGACACTGATGTAGAATGAGGCCTGTACTGTAATAGGGTTGGAGGATCCCTCCCATAAAGCACCTTGAAAGGTGTGACCTGCACCGCTTTGTGAAATGAAGTGTTATACCAATATTCAGCCCAAGGTAGCCACCTTAACCAATGCTTGGGCTTCTCCCCTGCAAAACATCTAAGGTAAGTCTCGACACTTCTATTGACTACCTCAGATTGCCCATCTGTCTGTGGGTGGTAGGCTGAACTGCGCTTCAAATGTGTCCCTTGTAGCTTGAACATCTCCTTCCAAAAGTGGCTCAGGAACACTTTATCTCTGTCGGAGACTATCGACTCAGGAAAGCCATGAAGCCTCACAATCTCACGAATGAAAACTGCTGCAACGGTAGTGGCATTAAAAGGATGTCTCAACGGTATGAAATGAGCATACTTACTAAGCCGGTCAACTACAACTAGAATGACAGTGTAACTTTCCGACTTGGGTAAGCCTTCGATGAAATCCATGGTCACCTCTGACCAAACCTGATCAGGTAACTCAAGTGGCTGCAACAGTCCTCCAGGGGCACATGCTTGATACTTGTTCCTCTGACAAGTATCACACTGGGCCACCATTTCCTCCACATCTTTCCTCATCCCCTTCCAGTATATCTCTCTAGCCAACCTCTGATAAGTCTTCTGCCCTCCTGAATGTCCTCCAATAGCACTGGCATGAAACTCCTGAAGTATCAGTGGAATCTGGGAAGAGGTCCTAGGTAAAACTAACCTTCCTTTGTGTAGCAAAAGCTGATCCTCCACTGTATATCCTGGCGGTATTTCTTTCCCCTTCCTTATGGCCTCTCTTAAGCTCCCCAATTCTTCGCTAGTCATATTTTCTGTCCTCAAATTCCCCCAATCCACTAACTGAGGCACAGATGCAGCAATAAGTTGTGAGCACTCCACCTTCCTGGATAAGGCATCAGCAGCTTTATTCTCCAACCCTGGCTTGTACTGAATCTCGAAATCATAGCCCAATAATTTGGAGAGCCATCTCTGGTGTTCTTCTGTCACCATGCGTTGCTCCAGCAAGTATTTTAGACTCCTTTGGTCAGTCCTCACAAGGAATCTTCTACCCAACAAGTACGGTCTCCACTTCTGAATGGACTTAACAATGGCCATCAGTTCTCTCTCATAGACAGATTTGAGCTTTGCCCTCCCTGATAATACCTGACTGTAGAAAGCTATGGGTCGCCCTTGTTGCATGAGAACCGCTCCCAACCCCAAACCAGATGCATCAGTTTCCACCACCAGCTGCTGCTTGAAATTCGGTAATGCTAACACCGGGGCACTAACCATAGCTCCTTTCAAAGCCTCCATAGCGCTATCTGCCTCCGGTCCCCAATTGAAGCTGTCTTTCTTCAACTGCTCAGTGAGTGGAGCTGCAATAGATCCATACCCTTTTATGAATTTCCGGTAGTATCCTGTGAGTCCTAAGAAGCCCCGGAGAGCCCGAAGGTTCTTAGGAGTTGGCCAGCTCGTCATGGCCTCCACCTTGGAAGGGTCAGCTGCTACTCCTTCTGCTGAGATAATGTGCCCCAAATATTCCACACTTCCTTGAGCAAAAGAACACTTTTTCTGATTGACATACAACTGATGATGTTGTAAAGTGCTCAAAACCTTTCTCAAGTGCTCCAAGTGTTCCTGTAGGGACCTGCTATAGATCAGAATATCATCAAAAAATACTAGGACAAACCTCCTCAGCATGGGTTGAAACACTTGGTTCATCAGAGCCTGAAATGTAGGAGCGTTGGTGAGTCCAAATGGCATCACCAAGAACTCATAGTGTCCCTCGTGAGTCCTGAAAGCAGTCTTGGGAATGTCCTCCCTCTTCATCCGGATCTGGTGATACCCTGACTTCAAATCAAGCTTGGAGAACATTGTAGCACCCCCCAACTCATCAAGAAGCTCATCAATAACGGGGATTGGAAATTTGTCTAAAACAGTCTCCTTATTGAGAGCCCGATAATCAACACAAAATCGCCAGCTACCGTCCTTCTTCTTCACCAATAGTACTGGGCTCGAAAAAGGGCTCACGCTAGGTTGGATGACCCCCGCCTCCATCATCTCCTTGACTAGCTTCTCAATCTCCTCCTTCTGAGCATGAGGATAACGATATGGCCGCACACTAACAGGATTTGTTCCACCTTTCAGTACAATGGCGTGCTCCTTGCTTCTCTGTGGTGGTAGCCCTGCTGGCATCTGAAAAACTGTGGTGAAATGCTCCAACAACTCTACCACCTCTTCTGGAATATTACTCTGCTCAACTGGCTCACCACCCTCCAATCGCCATAACTCTACCAGAAATACTTCCTCCTTACTCCTAAGAGACTTGAGAATAGTCTTCAAAGCCACCTTAGATCGGCATAATTTGGGGTCCCCATGCAAAGTAACTCGATGCTCCCCTGCACCATACTCCAACATCAAGGTCTTCCAGTTGACCTTCATCTCCCCCAAAGTTTGCAACCACTGAATACCCAAAATGACATCCGTATTACCCAGCTCGAGCACCAAAAAATCCTGGGTGATATCTTCCCCCTGTATGGAGAGAGTAACCCCGCTGCATCTTCCCGCACACTGCTCCCTCTGACCGGTCCCCAAGGAGACTCCCACTCCTCTCCCTTGGATCATGGGAATGCCCAACTCTTCCACTAATCTGCAAGCTATAAAGTTGTGGGTGGCCCCACTGTCTATCAGCACTGTGACTGTAAAGCTCCCGATCCTCCCTTCCATCTTCATGGTGGAATGTGCTGTCAACCCTGCCACTGAATTGAGGGAAACCTCAATCATGTCAAGATGTAGATGATCTACACCTTCTTCTTCCCCTCCTAATTCTTCCTCAACTTCCTCCCCCTCGGGGTCTTCTACCAATAGGACTTGGAGTAATTTGTCTTTGCACCTATGCCCTGGCCCAAACTTCTCATCACACCTGTAACAGAGCCCCTTGGCTCTTTTATCCTTCAGCTCTGCCTCAGTGAGCCGCCTGAACTCCCCCTTGGCCGGTGCACTCCGATCCCTCTCCTTCTGTCCTTCTCCTCCTGCCCCCAAGTAAGCACCCTTGGCTCCTCCCGTAGGATTTGCCACCTTCTGTCCCCCTCCAAAGAAAGTAGGCCTGCGGTATTGATCAGAAGACAATCTATCCTCTATCAGCTCAGCCATCTCCAAAGTCTCCCTCAGACTCCTTGGCTTGGCCGCTCTAACTGCTGATCGAATGTGGGGCTTCAAACCCTTCATGAAGTTACCCTCAAGCACCTCATCCGTCATCCCACGAATTCTACTGGACAGCAACTCAAACCTGTCCCTATAAGCAGATACTGTACCAGTCTGAGTCAGTGCGAAGAACTGCTCATGATGAGTTCCCTCCTTTGGTGGTCTGAAGCGGTCTAGGCACATCTCCCTAAACTCTGCCCAACATCTGAATCTCTGCCTTTCTTCCGTCCGCTGATACCAAGCAAGGGCTCTTGCCTCCAAACATAAAGGTACCACCAAGAGTTTCTCCTCATCTGTCATCCCCATCGCTGTGAAGTATCTTTCTGCCTTGAAGATCCACCCATAAGCATCCTCTCCTTCAAAGATTGGAAGCTTCAACTTCCTCATTCCCCATTCTCCTCTCCCGTTTACCCTGCCGTTGCCCATACCTCCTTGCCCATATCTCCCCTCTGGTTGCCTCTCCCATGGCCGTGGGTCCACCCCACGACTCTCCCTTCTTTCCCAAGCTTGAGGTGCCACCGGATCCTCCCTTGCATAACCAGCCGACCCCCAATGAGGCTCCCTAGGGTCGGCCTCCCCTCTGCCTCGATACGATCCTCCTCCCCACTGATTGTAAGGCATGCTTCCTCCCTCCCTTCCTTGGAAAAATTGATCTGGATGATTCTGAGTATAGCTTGCCCTAGCGTCTCCCATAAATCCGGCGGTAGAGTAGTCCTCCCCTCCACGGTTTGGGCCAAACCTGCCCCCCCCCTTGGGCCGGCGGACCAAGCATCCCCTCCATGGTTGACAATGTCAATGGCCTCCTTCCCTTTTGCATTAGGTCCCTCACGAACCCTACTACCTCCTTCACCATCAACCGGCGGCGCAATAGGGTTAGGGTTAGGGTTAGGGTTAGGGTTAACCGAACCCCCTATGTTGTGTTGGTCCGCCACAATTTGTTTGATCGTCTCTTGTAACCCTAACATTTGAGTCTTCAACTCCTCTACTCCATCAAACTTTTCATCAACGGATGCAAATTTCTCCTTAAGGGCGGTGAACTCCACTTCCCACTCTCCAACTTTCTCTTCAATAGATTCAATCCTTCGTGTACCCATCCCTTCCTTGTGGATCTAGCGCTCTGATACCACTTTGATGAATCTTAATTTGTAATTTTCGGAATCCAAGAAAAACAGTCCAAAAATGATGGAAAAATGCGAAATTTCTTGGATGAAAACACTCACAAACACTTTAATAACTTGAATATCAAAAGACTTACAAGTTTTCACGGATACAATGCTCTCACTTTGAGAAGAGAAGCTTTCTCCCAAGCCCTAGATTAGAAAGAAAGCTAAAACAGCCACCAAACAAGATGCCTCCAAAAAGCCACCCTAACTCACTTTTAACTCTCACATAAACCCCTCAAAATACCCTAATTACCCCTAGGGCAAACACCTCATTCTTCCTCTTCAATTTGGTGGCCCCCTTGGGCCCACCCGCCTCCTGGTTCCCCTTCGGCAGTCCGCCCAGGCAGGCGGGTTCTCCGCCTGCAGTAAGTGAGAACCGGCCCTTTTTTGGGCCGGTGCTGCTATGGACCGGAGCGGTCCATCACAATCTTCGATCAATGCATCGATTTTACAACCCTAAACTGCCCACCCAACCCTCGCCCCCTGCATCTAGCTGTTCCCTCGTAGTTGTAGCTCTAGAGCCCATTATGTTTTAATCAAACCATGCTAACGCAAAATAAGCTGCTGATTTTAGTGAATCTTTCTCTAAGCTACTCTGGTCGGATCAGTCTCCATCAGTATAACAAAAATCATGCTAGCTCCTCTCAATTGTATTAAACTTCGGTATTTTCAGTTGTCCTCCCAGCATTGCTCTTTGAAGAATTAAAAAACATTTCTCAGGTATTTTTAAGCAGCAAGCCTGAGATTTTCACCAAAAGACTCAAGTAAATATTGGAGTAACAAGTAAATATTGGAGTAAATTGGCTTATAGAGACAGATCGAGTCACTAAGATCCACCCACATTCCCCGCCCGCAGATTTCACAAGTCATGCTAGCCACCCCATCAAAATACACTAACATCAACAAACCTAAATCCCCAACTCTTCGACGCAACAAAACCGAGACAAATATCTAAATGTACAGCATTAGATCTGAGAGATGTTAGAACGGGACGAGACATTACCGGATGAAAGAATCTCCACTCGCAGCAGCGGCGGAGGCATTGGGGTTGGGAAGGGATGAATAGAGTCCCTCACTCCCGCCGTGCAGGACGAATGCGTTGCCCTTGCTCATAAACTTCTCCCCCTTATAATCATGAACGGAAGCAACGGCTGGGTGGACAACGAACAGGAAGAAGAAGATGAGCAAAAGAGGAGGCGAAGGAGATGAGAGATTGAAATTCTTCGACATTGGATCACGGGAGAGCTCCCACTCTTTCTTTCACAAAGAGAGGGAAAGAAAGCGCCGACAGAGCTGGATCTGATGAGAATTATTTAAGATAATAAGCTGCCAGAGACTCGAAGGCCGAGGATTGGAGAAGACTTATTAAGGAGAAAATTCTTCTTTGTTTACGCTCACTAATTGAGATTCGAGATATTAATTATATTATGATATTATCTACATGCATATAAATAATAAATCTTATTAAAGTTATTTATTTTAATCTTTATTAAAAAAACTAATTTTTAAGCGTCTAAATTTTTTTATTTCATAACTCATAAATTATTTCTCAATAACACTGAATTATTGATGATACCATTAAACTATTACTTATAATAGTATATAAATCTAATTATATTATTTAATATTTTAGTTTTATTTATTTTTTTAATTGAATTATATAATTTAATAATTTAGTTTTATTAAATGATAACATGTTTTATGTGAAATTAAGGGTGTATTTGTGATGAAATTATTATGTGCGGATAACGATGCCGTCCGGAGGCAAATTAAAATGCGTCATGTCACTCGTTTACTGTGTACCAGGTGATGTAGTGCGTTTTGAATCGCCTCCGGACTATCCGGTGTCTGATAACAGAGAGCGAAGAAGCAGCGACGGGAAAGAAGGAAATAAAGCTTTCTTTTTTTTTTTTTTTGGACATTTAGGTCATTTAAGGCAAACTCATACACACAACGCATACACAAAGACTCGAACCCAAAACCTCTTAGTTGGAAGCATAAGCTCTCAACCAACAAGCCAAGGTGAGCTGTGTGAAATAAAGCTTTCTTATTAATGAACATTGGATACATGGTTCTATATATAGAGAAAGACAGAGCTAATGAACAGTAAGGATTACACGATAAAATCTAACGGTACAGAAAATACATATTAGTTAATACTTTCCACCAAAATCAATGAAAAAGTATTAGTCAAATGAAAATGTAATTACTATCTAAAAAGCAAAGTAGCAAGAAAGATGTCATGAAAATCCTATCAATATGCATAAAAATATTCAATCATATTTTTTTTCTCTTTGATTAAGAATTCAAACAAACAATTAAACAAATAAATAAATATCAACATAAATATACTAATAGAAATAAAAATGAATGGATTTTAATGGCAATAAATTTTATTTCTGATGTTACAACTGCTCAATTAAGTTTTGTAGATCAAAATCATCGTATGGGAGTACAACTGCCTCAACATCACGGTAATGGTTCTGCTTCACATGAACTTCCAGGGAGTGCTGGTGGAAAAAATGGTTCAGATGAAAATAGTCTTTTATCTTCAAAAGGAGTCAGCCATTCATACTTCTACATTAAAGGATCAAGCAGGATTGACACACCAATGTCTATTCAAAAGCAGCTCGAGCAATGGGAGATTTGATGCAATCCTATTCATGCATGTTCCTCAAAGAGAAATGCATAAACACTTGATGTCCCTAGCAACCCTTGATTCTGGTTCAGTTGTTGTTGGTCATAGCACAGATGGCTAGTTCAGACGGTATCGACCGCGGAATCACTCGGTACCATCGGTATGATGTCCGGACAGAATAATTTTTACATAAAACACAGGGAAGTGGTCCTAATTAAGCTATACCAAGCCTCCTGATATATTAGCGTTTCATCATGCCCATGATGGTGATCACTAGAGCCTGGAAAAGTTGCACCATATGAATAGGATTGCATCAAATCTCCCATTGCTCGAGCTGCTTTTGAACTGACTTTGGTGTGTCAATACTGCTTGATCCTTTAATGTAGATGTATGAATGGCTGAGTCCTTTTGAAGATAAAAGACTATTTTCATTTGAACCATTTTTTTCCAACAGCACTTCCTAGAAGTTCATTTGAGGTGCCTTCCCAAGGTCTCCCCCTTATGAAGCATGTAAAGCATGCATAACCATTACCGTGATGTTGAGGCAGTTGTACTCCCATATGATGATTTTGATCTACAAAACTTTCAAGCTGGTTTTTGAATTGAATAGTTGTAACATCAAAAAACCCATTGAATTCAAAGTCAATATTACCATCACTGTCTGAAGAACCAATGTCGATGATTTTGGTTTGCATGGGTAATGAATGACTAGAGAAAACTTCTCTATTAAATTAGAAAAAGAGTAGCTAGTAGGACTGAAGAGGTGTAAATAGAAGAAAAAATTATTCTATGAGGACACTGGACGTTCTCTGGAGGTCAATCTGAACTCTTCACGTCACTTTTTTACTCGGTACTGATGTTGGGTACCGCTGGGTACCGGGTGACGTTGTGCGTTATGGTTGGCCTCCGGATCATCCGGTGTCTGCACAGAATAATTTCTCGAATAGAAGTAGCTTACAAATGCACACTTCTGCCACTCCCCACTCTCTTTACATGACTTCTCTGATACCATATAAGAGATTATAATTGAGAATAAAAAGTTCTTATTATACTAAAGAGCTTTTATAATATTTATAGATACAAAAATTATCTGATAAAAGAAGGTGCATTAACACCCAAATTGAATGAGCATTAACTATTAAATTAAATGACAACTTAATGTGATAAGTATTGAAAGGAATATCATAAAACTCAATAAAAATAATTTATGATATTCCATTATTCCCCGAATAACAATATCATAAAATTTAATTCATACCATTATGAACATAAAGTATTATTCATTATGCTATGAATCAATTCTGAGCAACCTTCAAAATCATGGTTGGTACTAATTAATAAATAATGGCCTGACTAAGTTAATATATTATGAAGTATTGATTCAATATAATAGATGAAATATATGAGACAGCAGATTTTAAATTTCTGCATGAATTTATAAAAATATCTTAGGTGATTTGTTATTTATTAACTAAGTATTAATTTATATATAAATCATAACTTGAGATTGATATAAAATATTTTGTACATGCAAAAATTAAAAAATGAATATGAGAGTTTTTTTTTTAGATGGTTATAATTTTTTATAAAGTTGGTTGTAAAGTCATTATAGGAAAATAATTTTGCATTTACGAGTGTAAAAAAGCAGCTTTTCAGCATTAATTTTTTTTTTTTTTAAATCAGTGAGAATGTAGTAACCAAACATAATTGCAGCTGCTATCTAAAAAGCAAAGTAATGAGAAAATTGTTCCAAACAAACCTTATATGAGTATGCATAAGTATCTTTGTTTTGGATTTGGGTGTGTGTGTGTTGATTTATATAAATTTAGATAGAAAGCATGAGATAATTTTAAGCTTTTAGTAGAAGTTGAGAAGGAAATGAGAAGAAAGAGAAGTAGGTACACTGCTGGGAATAGCTATTTCCAGTGGAATATGACCCATCAGAATCATCAGAAATAAATTCGCTATTACAAAAAGCATAATTTCAAGCAGGAATATTGCGGGTTTTAAATATATTGTTAAATTTTTTGGAAGAAAATTTTGCTTAAAATTCTATCAGAAATGACCCTATTTTTGGGATTTCCTTCCTCCCTCTGCTATTTTCATGCAAAACAGCATTCAGAACTTCATTTTCACGCGAAATGCAAACGTAGCTCGAACCCTTGTTCTCGATCTTCATTGTTCGCCATTCTCAAACGCATTCGAGTATCCGTTCCCGAACACATTCCTCTGTTGATTTCTCCCTTGCCGGTCACACATTCCTCCATTGTTGGACACAATTAAGTCTCCATTCACTTGTTGTAAGCACATTTATTTATCTCTTCCTCAAACTCTTATTACTTATATAATGATTAGACAAAGCAAATATGAGATTAATTTTGTAACAGTCCAAACTCTTAACTATCGATATATTGTCTGTTTTTATTAGAATAAGCTGTAAATAACTCTTTTAGCCGACTGTATTTGTACAGGTGTCAGTATTCTATTTGTTAACTTTTAGTTAATAGCTGTTATCTAGTCTATTAATAGGCGTCTGTATCTCTGTCAAGAATACCATTCTTGGTTCTGTTCTTCTTCTTTACGTTTCTACATGGTATCAGGAAAGGATTTTCGATCCTGAACTCATGGCCTCCTCTTCTTCTCAGACGGCAGATCATGCCGCTCCTTAGCATCCCGACGAAACTCAAATCTCCACCACTCTGAAATTTGTCGTCTCAAACGTTCGCAATTTTGTCACTACCCCGCTCCAACCAGACAACTATGCGATCTGGAAATCGCAGATCCAGAAAATTCTTCGTGCCAATGGATTCTTGCATTTTCTGGATCCAGAATTTCAGTCTCCTCCTCAGTTCTTGACGAACAGTGATGGAACGAAATCCATTAATCCCCTTCACACCCAATGGCTTCTTCACGATCATAACCTATCGGCGTCAATCTGCTCCACTATCTCATCTACAGTCTTACCTTACGTTATATCCTTAGACTCTACAGCTGAGTTGTGGTCTGCCTTGGAAAATCGATTCCAAGCAACCAACCGGTCCAAAATCATCCAACTCCGTAACGCTCTGCATCAAGTTTCTCTCAAGAACCAATCCATGACCCAATACCTATCTGAAGTCAAACTCATCGTCGATCAAATCGCAGCAGCAGGAGCTTCAGTAGATGCTGAAGATGTCATTCACCATATTCTCAACGGTCTTTCGCAGTCTTACCATTCGTTCAAAACAGCGATTCGTACTATGCAAACTCCATTGAGCTTAGATCAGATGTATCCTCTTCTCCTAAGTGAGGAGATAAATCTCGCTTCTGATGCAGCCAGAGCTCTTCCTGTACCTGATCCGACGACGGCTTTTCTATTTCCATTTTTGTTCCCTATCAACCATAGGGAAGGAATTAGAAAAAAGCATAAAACTTGTTGATTATCCAATATATGAATAGCCTTGACCATCTCAATAATAAATAATTTAAGATGAGTTTTAATGTATAGATGAAAAGATGTTTTAAGATGAGTTATATGTGTAGTAGGACATGATAACAAATGCCTAATGAGCATGATTGAAGACATCATATACATGCTGAGCTCACTTGAAAGGGATTGTAGATCACATCTATAAGAGAAAATGATTTACAAAACGCGTCTTTGTACTAATTTTATTAGGATTCTTTGCATGTAAGATTTAGTATATCACATCTTATATGGATATTCAAAATTAAAGAAATTGGATGTATAATTAACATTTGCATGTACAAAAACATTAACAGATTAATTCACCAAAGGAGATCATTTTTCATGCCGGTTTCAAACAAATCAGAGCCATCCAACCAATTCTTGATTTAGGAATAAATTCAAAAATGCTTAAAAAATCAAATGGAATTTAATCATTTTAAATTTTGATCAATTATGGCTGAAATTACACTCAAATCAGCCCCGATTCGAATCAAGCTGCACCGATTTGGGTTCAATTGCATTAGTTTGGTGAAATTAAACCCAAATCGACATTGATTTGACTCAAATTGGGATCGACGAGGCTCAATCAACTAGATCGAACATTCTCAGGGCCATAACTACAAAATTTGAGGTCAAGAGTTGTTTGTTTCTTTTTATCTTTAGATATTATTTTGTACTCACGAGCGGATAGAGGGGTGTTGCATTTGTATGACTACTGGATATTCTGCATACTTTTTGGAGTATGAAAGATAGATATCGATGTTTTAATAAACAAATTTATTTTCGCTAATATTTATACTATTGATAAAAAATTAGGTAGCTCTGATTATTATTAAAAGATAAAATGAATAGTTTTTTTCAAATTAAATAATGGGGCATGACATATTATTAAAGTGGTTGAAAGAAGATAATTAATAATATAGAACACTAATAACTTGTCATCTCTCCAAAGCCAAGAAAAATCATATACATATATGCAAAGATGTTATAAATAATTGAACATGATTTATGTAGCATAATCAATCACCATGGCCTTTAAGACAAATTAATGTTATAATATATTATTAATAATGCATGTGTAAGATATTGAAAATTTCGTCTTATCATAAATGCAATAACTTAGACTATACTATAAAAGATATTGTTCGCTTTAGCCTAGTTCATTCTATATGAAAGTCAACCTCATGATTTTTTTTTTTTCGCTTAACTTCCTAAGAAGTCATATACCGTATGAATGTTTCATTATAAGCATTCATAACAATTTGAGTTTTCAAGAATACTGTATCCATTGTAAAGTTTTCAAGAGAAATTCACTCGAGAGTTGCACCTTATTCAAGCCTAGGATCGATATTCAGTACTTTCTCGTGATTTTTCTCTCTTTGATTTTGAGTATTATAATATATGTTGTAACTTCTCAGTCAAATGCTTATTCTCTAATGTTCACATTCATAATATTTATTAAATCCAATAAATTATGTGACTTAAAAAGGGTATTAGCTCTAAAATAATTGAAATTTCATCTCTTGTTTAAAATTTGATCAACTAATTCCAATAAGACATTAATGATTATCGTAATTTTTTTTTTTTATTATGGTCGAAAAAAACTTGTATTCTTGCAGGAATAGCGATGATAATTTACTAGGGGCAAATAGACAATATTAACAAAGCTAACTAAAGCTAGCATAGTGGGACTAGTGAAGTTGTCTAGAGTTGGCATTGCTTTATCGGAGCTGCCATTTTAGGTGCGACAATGCTTCCTCTTGGGTGCCACGTGTGTAGAGTGATAGATGATGATTTGATTTGATTTAAATTTACATATTTTTATTAACTAGCATAAAATATTAAGATTGATTTAATTTATTAATTAATGTTCTATAACTAATTTATTTAATTAAATATTAATAAATTATGAGAAGAAAAAAAGTATAGTAAATTAGAGGGGCAAAATTAAATAAAATAAAAATTGATTTTAGCAAGTGCAACAACATTAGTGATAAAGTCTTCTTTTCTGTCAGCGGGTGAAGTGCGAGATTTTTTTCTCTGCTAGGGTTTGCGATTTTGCCGCTTCTTCGCCGCTTCTCTGGCCGGGGGGCTCTTCCCCCATGGCTGCTCACGATTTCCCTTCGCTTCCCTCTTCTTCTCCTGCCATCGCTTCTCAGGCCACCTCTGTTCTTCCTCTATGGAAGAACCTTCTCACCACTACACCTCCTATTTCCACAGAGTTTTCGCACTCTCTTTCCTTCGTCCCAAATCGTAACTTTACTGCTGAGTTTACCAACGAACAGTTCATCGCCGGAGCCCCGGAATGGTCTATGTCATTGATCGGCTACTCGATCGGAAAAAGGCCCTTTTACGAAGCCTTGCTCTCGACCATCAAGAAGTCTTGGCCTCTAAAAGGTTCTCTCACTCTCCTCACCCTTGATGATGGTTTTTTTCTGCTGAAATTCGCTGCTTTGGAAGATTACGAGTATGCTTGGTCTGGTGGACCTTGGTTTTTTTTTGGCAAGCCGTTTATTTTACAAAAATGGTCCCCTGATTTTGTTCCAAAGAGGGAAGAGTTCCCTTCCATCCCTCTTTGGATCAAAATCATGAATCTTCCCCTTTCTCTATGGACCCCTGAAGGAATCTCTAAGCTGGCTAGCTGTGTTGGTGTACCGATTGCTGTTGATGGCCTAACTGCGTCAAAAACTAGATTGACGTTTGCGAGAGTCTGTGTTCAAGTTACTAGCAACTCTCCATTACCGGAGGAAATATTTTACTCTGTAGACGGAAAATCCTCTCCCCTTCGTGTTCAGTATGACTGGAAGCCTGAACGATGCACCCAATGCGGATCGATCATGCACCCTCCCACCCTATGCCCCAAAGATCCAGTTCTAAAAAACACAACCTATCTCCCGCCCTCGTGGCAGAAGCTCCAGCCGCAAGCCTAGAACCACCCCACCTCCGAAGCTGGTTATTCCTAAGCCAGCTCCTACCCTTAAACTGCCTAGCTCCTCTGCAAACCCTCCCCTGTTAACTTACCAGCCCCCACCACAAAACCTCATCACTGCCCCCTTCATCCCGAATCTAAACTCCCCTTCCGAAGAAGAAACTCCGGACACGACACACCAACCCTCTACAGCCCAGATTCCAAACCTCATCAACAACAAAAACAAGTTTGATGTTTTAGCTTCTCAAGACACTAACGAACCCACTTCTACAGCCAATTTAACCCTTCAAGCCACCAACCAACCTTCTTCCTCTAACATTGGCAGCCCACCTCAAACCTCACCACGCAATCATCAACCTACCATCCCTCAACCCATCACAGATCTCTCCTCTGAACCTTCCACTTCCTCTTCTAACTCCACCAAAACCCAACAAACCCATAACCAAAATCAAAAGCAAACCAGAGGCAAGCAAGCTAAGAAAGCCTCTACCCCTTCCCATAAGAACTAATGACCCTTCCCAACATAGCTGCTTGGAATGTACGTGGGTTCAACAGCCCGGACAAGGTTCTCTGTTGCAAGCAACTAGCCAAAGACCACAACCTTGACCTCCTCTTTATTCTTGAAGCCAAAATTTCACCTCATAACATGTCCAATAATTGGTTTCTTGCCAATCATAAAGTTTTTCCCAATGAAGACTCTTGTGACAATTTTCTTTTTTCTAACCCCGGCCGTATATGGGTTAAATGGAACCCTGGAAGTGTTAACTTCTCTCCCAACCACATGTCTAGCCAATTCATTCATGCATTGTTTCTGTTAACTCCACCAATATCTGTGCCATCACTGCTGTTTATGCTAGCAATTCCCACTCGGATAGGCTTGCTCTTTGGAATTCTTTACAGGATATTGCAAGCTCTATCTCTCTCCCTTGGGCTATCCTAGGTGACTTCAATTGCTGCCGGTTTATCAATGAAAAAGTGGGTGGCTCTTCACTTAACAACTCCACTCTTGGGGACTTCAACAGCATGATTTTTAATACTGGTCTCTGTGACCTCTCTTCGGTTGGGCACTACTTTACTTGGCATAATCAGCAACATTTGAATCCTATACACATTAAGCTTGACCGTATCTTAGTTAATGATGCTTGGCTTGCTTTTTTCCCTGACTCCTTTTACAAAGTTGCAGATCCAAACTGTTCTGATCATTCTCCTTTGGTTCTGTTGAATACCTTGGAACAAAAGAAAGGTCACAGATTCATGTTCAAAAATTTTTGCTCAAGAGTTCCGGAATTTTGGCACACTATTTTGGAGGTTTTTTCCAAAACCAATGAGAGCAGCCCTTTAAGCTCCTTTTGTTTCAAACTTAAGACCATCAAGTCCATTCTGAAGTACAAAGATTGGTCTAATGCTAATAACATCCAAAGTGAGATCAATTCTCTAAAGCTGCAACAACATCATGTTCTTTCCAGTATTCAATTGAATCCACTTGACTGCCAACTTAATGTCATTCTTAAAGACATTAACACTAAGCTTAACTTCTATCATTCCACTCTTTCTAGTTGGATGAGTCAAAGAGCAAAAGTCAATTGGTTAACACATGGAGAAGAAGATCTAAAATTCCTTTACTCTAAAGTCAACATCAGCAAAAACTACAATCGCATCAGGCATATTGTCACGGATAATGGGATTTTCTCTTTCTCATCAGGACATTGCGAGAGAGTTCATTTGCCACTTCTCCAGACTTTTCAATACCCCCTTATCCACCGCTGAGCAGTTTAATTATAATTTCCCTGCTGGGAATGTTATTCCTAGCAATCTTATTGCACAACTCATTGCACCGTTCTCCAAAGAAGACATTAAGAACATTGTTTTTTCTGGCTCTAAAAACAAGGCCCCTGGACCGGATGGGTTCACATTTGAATTTTATAGGGCCACCTGGAATGTTATCCAAAACCAGTTGTGCAATGCAGTCTCCTCCTTTTTCACTACCGGGTATATGCCTAACCAAATGAAAGCCACTGCCATAACTCTTATTCCCAAATGCCATCATGCAACTAATATCAAAGACTTCAGACCAATTGCCCTTTGCAATGTTATATATAAGATCATAGCAAAGCTCATTGCTAATAGAATGAAAGAGGTGATGCCCTTCATTATCCACCCCAGTCAGGGAGGTTTCATTCATAAGAGAGTCATTTCTGACAATATTCTTCTTGGTGCTGATATTCTGGGGAATTTCAATCATAGAGGCAAGCATAAGTATTTTTGTGCTAAATTCGACATTACTAAAGCCTTTGACACTGTTTCTAGAGAGTTCCTTTTTAAAAGACTGGAAGCTAAAGGTTTCCCTGAGATTTTCATCAAATGGATCAAAGCCTGTACCACTAATGTCCATTACTCCATTTGTCTTAACGGGAGTCTTGAAGGTTATTTTAACTCCACATCCGGTATTCGTCAAGGCTGCCCCCTATCCCCTTACCTTTTCAGTATTGTTATGGACTGTTTATCTACTTGTTTAGATTGTGCCACTTCTACCTTCCCCTTTGAAGGTTTCATGGCTGGTGACTGTCATATTTCCCACCTCATGTACGCTGATGACTTGTTAGTCTTTGGGAAAGCCACCTCTCACAATGCCAGAACTCTTTCTGCTATGCTTGGGGATTTTGCTGTTTCTTCTGGCCTCCATGTCAATCCGGTTAAAAGTTCCATCCTTTTCTCAAAAAAACACTACTAATGCAGATGAAATCTGCAGCATTCTTAATATTCAGCAGTCTTTTTTCCCCTCTGAAATATTTAGGCCTGCCTATTTTTTACAAAAAGCTGAAAGTGGCTGATTTCCAACCCTTGATTCATAAGATTTCTAAGCTTTTAGATGGTTGGAAAGCCAAAACTCTCTCTCCTTGGCCGGCCGGATCCAATTCATCAAGTTTACTATTTGCAATACGCTGTCCTACTGGATTAGAGGGTCTATTATACCTAAAAGCTGCTGCAAAATTATCAATAGAATGTGCTCTAGATTCACCTTCTATGGTAACATCAATGAAAAGAAACTTCATTTGATATCTTGGAAAGACACTTGTACCCCAAAGAATAAAGGGGGGCTGGGCATTGCATCTATTGACTCCCTTTATCACAGCTCTTCTTGCTCGCTTATTTGGAGATTTTTAAACTATGATTGTTTACTGTTTCATTGGTGGAGAGCGAATTACCAATCTCTGTGGCGTGATGTTCCTGGTAACTGCTCTAGATACTGGAAATTTTTATGTGCCAAAGCTTTAGATATCAAAAATTGCATCTCTTACACCATTAGTGCTGATAGTAAACTCTCCTTTATTTGGGACCCTTGGTGTGGAGGGTTTTCTATTGCAGACTACTTGAAAGAAAAGAATATTATTGCCAATTTTTCCCAGTTTTATACTATGAAAGTCTCTAGCTTTATTCTGGATATGAAATGGGATATATCCCGCACTGTTTTGACAGTCACATTGGTAGGCTCATTTGTGCGGTAAAAATTGAGAACCAGCCTACTGCTCATCTCTGGCTTGGTAACCACAATCCTCTGTTTACCAATTTCACTGCCCATTTCTATGCTCACTTGGATACTGTTGAGTGGTTTAAACACATCTGGCACAAAAAATACTCCTTACGTTTTGCTGTTTACACTTGGTTGGCTTTCAAAAGAGGGCTTAAAACTGCTGATGCCCTTGCAATCCGGGGAATCATTACTCAAAATTGCTGTTGTTTTTGCTATAATCACCTGGAGTCTATTACACACTTGTTCTTTGAATGTGATTTTTCTTTCAACATTGCCAAAACTGTGCTGCCTTGGCTTAATAACTGGCTGCTGAGACCAAACTTGAACCAGTTATTTGACAGTATTTTGGACCCAAACTTACTCTGTTCACTACACCAATGTCTATCTGCTTTCTGCTTCTGCTATGGTCTATTTCCTATGGAGAGAGCCCGTAATGATAGAATTTTTGGTGGTATCTTGGAATGCCATAACACTGTGATCTCAAAAATTAAGAAGGCTGTGATATGGAAAACGCAAGGATGGAAGAAAACTTGAATTTTTTGCCCAGGTTTTCCTGGTGGTTCCCCGTTGCTGATCCTTGTTTCTTACTGTGGACGTGTTTCTGGCTTGCTGCTATCTGTTGTCTGATTTCTGGAATTCTATGGCCGAGCACTGTTTCTTTTTGGAAGGACGATGATGAATGCTGTGTTACAGCTGCCTCTCGGACGGTCTCTTTGGCAACCAGAGGCACCGCTCTTGTTTTTGACCCAGCTCCTCGACTGATTTATGATGCTTACTTGAGCGACCTGAGTCCTTCGTGGCTGTTGCCACTTATTTCCCCTCTTTACTTCTGTAGGTTTTGTAATGTTTTTGCTTCTTAAGAATTCTAAATCTCTTTTTGCTTATGAGATTTAGAATTTTATTTCATAGGTCTTCAGTTTTTTTCTGCTCTTTCCTTTACTTGTATTTTTTTCATATCAATGAATGGGCTCTGCCCCAAAATTTCCCAAAAAAAAAAAAGTCTTCTTTTCTTATTGGAAAAGGCGTTCTCGTATTTTTCTGGAGCATGTAGCAACCAGCGAGTTGCGACTATCGCATTCTTTGCCCGTCTGCTTCCAATCCGGTGGTGGAAGTTGCGATCGTCTATTTTTTCTCCGCGATTCTCTTTTTTTTGGTAATCTATTTGTCTCTTTGACTATTGATCTCTCTCTCACTGTTTTTTTGTTGTTTTTTAGTGAGATTTGGGTGTATGGGGGTTCTGTTAGGGTACCCCAAATTTGTTTTCAAAGTGAAAATGCAAGAACATTTGCACACATTTTTCATTAGATGGATGCATTGGGGAATGGTTTGGTTCGCTCAAAAATTTAGATTGTTATCTTCGTTTCTGTTCGAAGGCAATATATGATATGAGGGAGGGAGCATAAGGGTGAAAGGCAGTGATAAGTGGCATGTGAATGGCGATAGGACTGGTTAGGCGAGGCGATGATGGCATGAGTGGATTGTACCAAGGAGATTCTATGCATGTAAATAGAATAATGAAGTGTAAGTGTCCAATATATAAATCCTAATATTTTGAGTGAAATGCATCTAAATAACCCCTTTATTATAATGATGGCGCCAAATGACATGAATTCAGATCTCAGATACATCAATAGGACAGAGTTCTGTGGTTATTTTGGTGAATTTACTACTGTCCTGGGATGGATCACTTTCTCTTTCTCTTTATATAATCAATTAAGGAAAACTATGTAGCTCATCTAAATTTGTTGGTTGGGAGCTTTAACTATCAATGAAGATGCATTAGGTTTGAAGCTTGCGTATGAAGCTTGCGTATGTGATATGTGTGTGCTTTTTTTTATTAGCTAAAAAATGACAACTTGCAGTACTATTTATGCATCTTCTGTATATTGTCATTTATATAAAATTTTTACATTCTCAGCTTCCAATGAAGAGACCACTCATTGCTCCCAACAATTTGTCACGACCTGTGAATGACCATTTTGACAAGGAAAGTTTAGTGAAAGTGTTAAAACAACATTTTGGCTATTCTGGATTTCGGGGAAAGCAGTTGGAGGCTATTGAAGCTTCTTTGACAGGTTTAGAATACATTGCTCTAATTTATTAAATGAGTCAAACTAGAATTAGTATGTTAACCATTCAATTTCTCTTGATATATGAAAACACATATCATTTTCCTCCTTTTCCCATCTTTCAAATTCTTTAGTTTTTTTGTTTATACTATTATTAAATGGTTCAAAATGTTGACAATTTGTGTTACAGGAAGGGATTGTTTTTGTCTCATGCCAACAGGGGGAGGAAAGTCCATGTGCTATCAGATTCCCGCATTGGCATCGTCAGGCATTGTGCTTGTAATTTCTCCTTTAATTGGTGAATATCGTAGAGGCAATATGATTTGAGAATGTTTTTGTGGTAGTTTGAGCTAAATCCTGTTATATCTCAATAGACTAACAAGTTGTTGTTTCCAATCTGAGCTTCTCTGAGCAGCGTTAATGGTAAGCTATTAGTTTCATGAATAGTAATGTTGGTATTCTTTTTCTAATTGGCATCACTTGATTTTACATGCTGTGTTAAAATAGGAAAACCAGGTAATGGCGTTGAAGGCAAGAGGAGTTCGTGCAGATTTTCTTTCATCAACGCAGTTGGCTTGTACTAAAGAGAAGGTAACGTTTAGTTTAATTCTAGATTAATGTTGTTGTTGGATTGATTATATTTAGCAACAAAACCATATGGATGCATACTAATTTGTTGACTTGCTGTATATGATTAGTTATGCTCAATCACAGTTTCCTTGATAATTACAATATGAATTGACTTAACATGATAATTTTATAACCAACTGAGGGCCTAAATGTAGTCTGATTAAAGATTATTACAAAATTTGGCCTTTGAAAGAATGTTTAATATTTATTTTATTGCAGGAGACTTTTTTAGCGGTTTTATTTTCCATATTCCAATTTTTTTGTTTTATTTTAGAAAGTAAAGATGTTATTCTAGGATAACATATATTATTAGAATATGCTACCTGGTTTGTCTATGTATTTGAGGTCATAAAATGGCTATCTTTTTTCAACATGAATCTTTAATTTGGTAAATATTTTTTCATAGTACAATGATTTTCAGATTAAATAGCCTACAAAATTTTAACTTTCCCTTGAGTGTACCTTCAAACTCTTAAAAACTACCCTGATTTAGCATTTGATAAAGAGTCGTTCCTAATTAGTTGCAACAATTTTTAGCAGCATATTTTATTTTCTCGCAAGGTTTATAATCTCATGAAAATTTTAAAAGAGTTGAATTGCAATCATATTTTTTGTATTATCAAACTATGCCACAAGAGTTCATTTACATTCATATTTGTTGTATTATCAAAAGCAATCCAAAACTTCTACCTCACCCTATGACTGGTGGGTTCGTGGAGGTAGGGATTATGGCGAGCTTGGTTATTTGATTGTTGATAATAGAAAAAATCTAGTGTAGACAAAGAATAAAGTTTGTAACGAGAAGAAGATATTGGTGAAGAGATTAATGAATACTTTAAGGGGAGGAGATACCATATGCTGGATAGAAATTTAACCAGCGGTTGATTTTCATATGATATCATATGCTGGAGATCTTAACTATCATCTATAATAAAGGCATAGTTTTGATGGTAAATTTACCGTCTTTAATCTTAGTATTTTGTCCTTCTCCTCATCAATCTTAATCTCAACAAGCAAAGAAGATAACTCGAGAATGAGAGGGCAAATAGAATATAACATAAATCTATTCCAATGGGCACTTCATCTTCTATTCATCATGTTGAATTTAGATTTTGTTGAACAATTTTGATTCCAACTATTTTTCATGCCAATAAAAAAATTTGGCTACTAAAGAGTAGTAAAATTATGGTGGTTAAGTTCATAATCAAATTATGTCCTCAAATAATCTTCTGAACCATTGACTTAAATTGTTTAAAAGCGGTTGATTTTCAAAGATTTTCAATAGGAAGCTCATTTAGGCATGTTTTAAGGTTCTTTTTAGATTCAAGATATTATAGACAGTTTTTCAAACCAAGGAATATTTCAATCATAATGAATGTCCTGTGAGCATCATGTAAAGTTTGTTGGTCATAAGATTTTATTTTTTTTGGTAAAATTTTATAAGTCTATTAATAAACCTTTTCTTAATGATTCATGGTTCTTTAGATATTCCACTAACATAACATCCATAATCTTGTAAGTAAAAATTAGTATAATATTTGATAGTATCAATTGCGGCCTTGATGCATTCTCCTGGTATTTTTCAGTAAGGGAAATTCGATGTTATTCCCTTTTAAGGAATTTATTTGGAGAAATTACATTCATAACATTCAAATATTAGCTATTTACAAAACTAATGCCCTGCTACCTCCATTTTTTATATTCTCATATAAATATCATAATTCACTTAAAACGCCAAACCATATATTTCACTTTGTTAAATTGCCAATAGTTTTATAATAACATGTGGAAATACATGAACACAGTTATTAAAAAAAATGAGATGGGTATTAGTTTTATAAATAGTAAGATTTCAGTGTTTGTAATTCCCCAATTATTTTCTCTCAAGCAAAACCTAAGGTTTGGGTTTTGGGACGAAAGCAAAAGTAGAGATGTGGGTTATTTGCTGGTTAATTTCTAGATTTTTCGAAAGATAAAGGCGGTGACCATTATTTGTGGAGGGGCAGTTGTAGGGCAAGGATTCTCGATTAGTTTTTCTAGAGAGTGGAGGTAACTTGTAGAGAAAGAAGAGTATTAGGAAATAGAGAGAGGGGGGCAAGTACATGTATAATTTGGAGGGGGGAAGCTTTAGAGATAGAGAGGGGGAGATTTAGGATTCGTTTGGTAGCGCATAAATTTTTCCGTTTGCGGTTTCAATCGGAAAAAAATAAGTATTTTAATGTTTGTTTGCGTCGCCTTTTTAAAAGGCCTTTTCATATAACTCCGAAATAACACCGATTTCAGAAGTAAAAAAATTCCGCTTCTCCGTTATGATACTTCCGTTTAAAAAATGAATAAAACTCCGGTGGAAATCAAACGAAGCCTTAATTAGATGGTTTGGGAGTAATATTTTTTAAAAATATTTTTGTTAGGCCGCCAGAAAAATCTCTAAATTTAGGAGCATGTTTAGGCTTTTTTTATAGAAAGAATTTTGGTTTGGAATTTCTAACACTACTGCAGTCAAGAGAGGTTTATCTTGCTAACACTTGGCGTTAATCATGTGATTTGAAAAAAAAGTAATTATATATGTTGTTGTGATTAGAAGCATTATAGTTTTATGCCCCACACATTTTCTATAAATAACTTCACTTGTTTTAATTTGTCTTCAAGTTTTCTATAAATATCTTCATTATGTTTGTTTCATCTCGTAAATCAAATTCATTAAATTATATTATTATTGCAATCTTATGTCTTACAAATTTCATATAAATATTTTAAATATTATCTTCAAAATTATTATAAATGTATTTATTATATTTTATTTATGCTCTACGCCAAAAATGAATTATTCTATCATGTAATTTGGAAATAAATGCCATTTGTTGTTAAGATAAATTAATCCTAACGGTAGTGTGGGCTCCGAAAATTCGGCTCCGGCCTCCGCCCGTCTGATTGCTTTTCTTCGGCGAGGGAGTTTTAATGGAATAAGTTACGGGGTAAATTTTGGAAGGCAGATGGGTTTGTAGATAAGACACTACCCAGATATTTCTCCCTCATTTTGCGAGGACTTTATGATCTGAGTTCTGGTTTCCTATAGGCGCAAGCCCCTATAGTTAATTACCCCTCCTGATAACGAGAGAGAACTTTCAATTAAGGCTAGTCATCAGTCAGATACATAGAAATACGTGTTATATGGCATATAGTAGCAGCATTAGGCTTGGAGATTTGAAAGGTTTGGACTTGGGAATTGATATTTAAAATAGAAATTTCACCATCTTGCACTTAAATCAGATGGTGGGGGAATGGATGATGGACCCGATTACAAATTATGGTGTATGTGCAGGGGTATTTTGGAATATTTTAGCTGTGTAGGTAATTGTAATTTGAATACACTGGTAGCAACCCCGAGACCCAAATGTTTTTTTCTTTTCTAAAAACTATCTTAAAATTAATTTCAAATATTAGTTTAAATCAATCTTAATTTTAGGGGGATGAGCAAGAGGGTTTAATTTTTTATAAATTATTAATCTCTTTTTTTCTTTTTCCTTTTTTTTATTTCTCTTTTTATTTATCTTATTTTTTTTAATAGGGTAGAAATTGAGGATGGGAAAACCAATGGATGTGGTGTGGAAATCAAATAATGGTATGGGAAAAGGGTGTTTTGACCAGGTAATTCTAAAAAAGATGCAGAAGAAATTTCAGAGTTTGCTCGATTCCATAATTGATGGATATGGAATTTTCCTTGGTTAGCAAATTGGACAAGAAGATGCTAGGGTTTATGAAAGAATGATAATGCTTGAGAATTCTTGAAGAGAGGAGAACATACATACAAATTTGAATACTATAAAATATCTTGAATGAAGAGGGCAGAGGAAGATAACTCACAACTAAGAGCTATACGCATTCACAACTAGGATTAAATGAGGAGGAAGCAATCAATCGCTAATTGCCTAATCAAGTAATTCATTCAGCATTTATAATGCATAAGTTTGTTAAATTACTCCTGTTTATAAAGAAAACAAACTTCAAATTAAGATTGATATTATCGTTATTCTTATTGCATTTAATCTAATTTAAAAATAAATTAAAAATTGTGGAATTTGGCTGAAATTCATAGGTGTTATAGAAAAGCTTTAAAATTGATCTAGCTTGGCTCTTTTGTAGCGAGGTTTGACTCTATATAGTGGGCCTATTAGAAATTGGTTTCATCTGGGCTAAGTTTGGGGGATGTTCAACCAATGCTTATTGTATTGAACGAAAAAGAGTGGAAAAATACGGAATGTTTTGGTATTGAGGTAAAATTGGGAAGTCTGTGTGTTTTAGATTTTCATATTCAATATTCTTGTTGCTACTAGTAATCTAACATTTGTTGTCTGTTTTTAATGGATCAGATACATGAAGACCTTAACTCAGAAAAGCCCTCTGTTAAGCTGCTGTACGTGACTCCAGAACTGGTTGCAACATCAGGGTTTACTGTAAAGCTGATAAATCTTTACAGCAGAGGGCTGCTTAGTCTAATTGCTGTTGATGAGGTTCAACATTTCTTTCTCATTTATCAACGAAGATTGGCTTTTTAAGTTTTTATTTGTTCTTTTCTTTTCAGTTTTCACCATATGACTCTTATTTGTCTAGTTTTTATTTTCCATTAATTTTTATTGCATTAGGCACATTGTATTTCCACATGGGGCCACGATTTCAGGTTTGCTATGGCTATTCTATGATTTCCCGATTGAACATTCAGTTAGTTCAATTTGTGAGCAAATATATCGTAATCCGTGTGATTTGTGAATTACTATTGAGCATGCTTGTGATACAGACCTAGCTACCGGAAACTATCTTCTTTGAGGGATCACATTCCAGGTGTGCCGATAATAGCTTTGACAGCTACTGCTGTTTCTAGGTGAGTTGCAGAACATTCCAGGATCTTTAAATTCTGCAAGTTTATACATCCCTTTTCATTTCTTGGACATTTCTCCTTCAAATCCCTTTTTTTCTAAGTGCCTATAGATACTTTTTTTTTGTTAGCTGAATACAATAGCTGAACTAACATTTGTAGAACTACAAAATGTTGACATTTAGCGAATGGCTTTAGTTTCTATATCAATGAATATGGGAATGGTTGATGGAAATGGTCGTGTTTATCAAAGTATTGATATGAGCAAAGTTTATTTGTTTTCTGCAGTTGTTCTATTTTTATTTTAGTAAGTATTATTTATGCAATCATGTCTAGGATGATGACTTACGAGAATGTGATGTATTCTCTTTGGATCTAAGTTCGGTGCGGTTTAATTGTATTTGTAGCAGCCGAATGATTATTTTTATACAGTTTGAATGGTTGTTGTTATCAGTTTGATTTGTATTCCTGTTTATCTGACCTATTTTCCCGCAAGAAGGCAAGTCAAAATTTCTGGGAATTTCCACGGAAATGGGATTTCAACACTCAACTCCCCTGCAAAATTCAAATACCATCGATTTAGAAATCTTGATGTTTATTAATAAGAAATTCTGAGGCATATAAAAGAAACTAGATTGAATATAATTTCTCTTTCTAGTTGTAATCTTATAATGTAAGTTGGATGTATAATTTCTTTGAGTGGATGTAAGTGTGCTGTTTGATTTTGGGAAAACAATCTGCTTATATTGATGTGAGGCCTAATTTTTTCTTTGAAATTTTATTATCTTATTTTGTCTAAATAGTTTATTAATATTCTTGATTCCGTTAAAAAGGTGAAATGTCAACAGTCCAATATGTGAAAATTTATTTAAAATTTTCTTGTTGATTTTTTATGTTTAAAAAATTCTCTTTTGTTATTTAGATTTTTTGTTATGATTTGGAATTTAATTATATCATTGCTTGTTCACATCTAAAGAAATTTGAAGAAAGTAAATTGTTGAATTAATTGGTGACTCGTTGCATGTGAATCCTCAATTTTCTTTGGATGAAATCTTAATACATATTATATTAGTTGCATTAAGAAGCCTTAGCTCTTAGTCATTTTGCATCAAATTGATATTAGAGCTTTCAATTATGTTAACATATCATTCAAAAGCTGGGCTAATTATTAGGGTAACATAACAAATTGTGAGAGATAAAGTTTTAGCAACTTTGCAAACTCAATATATTGAATTGCTAAACAAGTAAAATCAACAATGTGATGACATTAACATAGTTAAAGCACCAATTGAAACAATGAAAATCAATCAAGTTCATCAATTGAAATAATGATAATTAATCAAGTTCATTGATGTGAACCAGAAGTGGATTCCTTCTAATAACAATAATGAACTAATTCAATTTAATGTCAACACTATGTTAGGCCGGTCCAACCGGCCCAAGGAAAGGCCGGCCCAAGTCTACATGAGGCAGACCAAGCAGGTGTGGACCCCACTAGGGAATCTAATAAGTAGGGGGCGGCTAGGGCTGGAGGGAAAATTTGACTCGTGTCTTTGAATTTATGCTTTAAATAGGAAGAGAAAATTAAGGTTAGGGTTATCTAATAATTGGTGACTGTTGGCGTCTTTGGTAATATTTGATGTCTTGGGCTCTAGTGGCGTCTAGAAATTGGGAGAGATAGATCCTCCTCTCGAATTGAGGATCAACTGTATCTTGTTATTTTCTTTCTATTCTTCTTGATTCTTGCAAAGATGTTTTTTTTGTTTTCATTGGAGTTTGGAGGAAATTTCTCACAGTTTTTTCAAGATTGATAGGGTTTATTTGAAATGTTCAAGTGTTTCCTATCACATTATCAATAGACGAGGAGATATTCAAGAGAAACAATTTAGGGTGTTTAACAATGATGCTTATGAAAATCATAGACATAGAAAACTTTGTTGTAGATGAGACCATAGCCAGAAAAGTTTGTTAAAATGTCTACTATGATGGTAAAATTTATATTAAAGCTTTTACTAATTGGTGATTTGATGTCTATGTTTTCTTTGGATGACAAACAATGTCTAATGAATGACAAATGTGATTTGCAAGAATGAAATTAAGCAGTCAAGCTAAAATATATTAGATGATCACGAAAGAAAAATGAAAGATTGGGAAGAGAATCTACTACAATATGGACTAAAATGAAATAATTGTTGGAAGGTAGGTATTTCCCTTTGTTATATTGGAATTATTTGCTTGATTAATTTAATTCATAAAGTAAGGACTAAAAATGAGAGTATATGGAAAACTTGAAGAATTTGTGATGTTCTTATATCATTGAAGATTTTAAAATTTAGGTTAGGTTTGAACTTGATATGAAAGAAATAACGCCTCACTACATTTTATTACTTGAGCATGTTTTTCAACTTGTATTAGATTTTAAGTAAATTTTAAAATTTCATTTGTATAAGTGGGTCACTATATTGAGGGAGTGTATTGTTTCATCAGCGCAATCAAGTTTAATATGTTATACTTATTGTATCTAAAGGTGGCATCACGATTATCAATAAGGATAATAAGGGGAAAATAATTTTCTTTGTATTGAAATCCAAAATTTCTACAAAGACAGTTTTGAGTGTCATTAAAGTAGTCGTTATACTAGTGAGAATACCAGTAGGAACTTTAATATAAATGTGGAGAATTAAGATAATGAAATTAAATATTTTGATGATCTTCATGATTTTGATGAATAAATTACTGATTCTAAGGTTTTTTATTAGATAATTCTTTGAATGTCATGCATTGCATTATTGGTATTCTTAAATGAATCTAATTGATAGAATTACAATTTTTCTAACTTTATTTCAAATATGAGGCATGAATTTGAAATTTGAACTCCATCCATAGGATGACAACCATATAACATAGCTTGGGTGGATAAACTTATGTTTTTGTCTCTAAGATGTTTAGTTTCGATTCAATTAATATGTTACCCATGGACTTAGCTCACTTTATTTTGGATAGGCCTTGAGTGTATAATTTGGATGTCACTCATTCCAGGTGATCTAAAATATATGAGTTCAAGATTAATGAGAGAAGGCTTGTATTGAACCTGCAAAGTCTAACAGTAAATTTGAGTTTACATTTTTTTTTTTACCATGAAATTCATTTCAGTTGATGTCATTCCAGAAGTAGAAATTGTCACTATTTATCAGTTACAGGGAACTTAACAAACTCTCAGCAAACAACTTAAACACATGGCTTATTAAGGCTTCGTTTGGGACGGCTTTTCTACTGCTTCTTAAAACGGCTTTCTCCTACAAGCATGTAACAAAATTGCAAAAATAATTGTACTAAAAAACCTTTTTAAGAAGCAGTAGAAAAGCCATCCCAAACAAAGCCTAAGTCCCGACTCCACTATTCTCCTACATGCATGTAACAATAGACACTCAAATGATCAAGAAAAGCAGAATCAGCATCACCAGTGATGCCTTTGAATGAGTTGCAAAAGGAAATGAACTAAGAAGATAAGGTGAATTAACTTACTACTTGCTGCGCTTCACAGCTCGCCTTCCCTGGCCCTTCTTAGGAGGACCCTTACCACGACACTCGAGCATTTCGAGCTAAGCCAATCGCTCCTTCTCTTCCCGAGCCAACATGAGCGGATCATCGTTCTTGATGTCGTAAGGGTACCACTGTGCGACCTTCTCACCGATTAGCTTCTTTCGTAGAATCTTGTGCGGCGATCGCTTCCCTGTCGGGTTCAAATATCCTCGCACGCGCCTCCGTAACACCATGCAAAGCCGCCGAACAGAGAAGGTTCTTCAGGCTCATCCTTGATCACCGCTGCTGCTTCTCTTTGGCCTCTTCACTCCATCTAAGGAGTAAATTTGAGTTTACATAAGAGTCTAGTACTCCCATTAAAGTGAAAGCTTTTCATATTTTGCATAAACATGCATTTGAGAAGGAAACAGGCAAGAAAACAGGCAAGAAGGTGTGATCTTTGCTTTAGCAGCTATTGAGTTGAGAAATGTAGTGTTGGAAATTGTGATTGTGCTTGATAATGTTAATCACATGTTGGTTGGGTTTCAAAATGTCTATTTTGATGAAATTCCTAAGGAATTACTATCACTTCATGGCATACATCATGCTATTATGTTAGCTCTCTATTATTATTACCTAATTTATCTAATTATAGTATGAATCTATTATAACTTGTAGAACTAAATAAATAGATTGGTTAGTTACTTGAGAAGGAATTTATTGGAGAAAACATGATTCCTTGCATTGTACTTCTTTTCTTACACCTAAGGTGGATAATTTTTAGATAATGTATATAGTCAATAGAGTCATCAACAAATTATTATTAAATATGGATTTTCTATTTCCTCGTTTGGATGACATACTATATATTATGAACAATACTATGATATTTTCTTAAGATTAATTTGGAAATGCAATGAGTTAAAAAGTATTTTCAAGACTGAAGATCGATCATATAAATGGTTGGTAATGCCTTTTAGATTAGCCAATGCACCAATTACTTTATATGGATAACTAATCATGCTTGTAACCTTCTATTAGAAATTTTTTGAATTGTTTATTTTGTTGATATTTTTATTTATAGCCAGTGGCGGATGCAGTGTGGGGGCCCTGGGGGCACGGGCCCCCACTGGCTTTGGATTAACATTCTAATATTAATTAGTTATGATGTTTTAAACATAGGATAAATCAAATAATTTTTGATCTTTTTCATCCCAATCCTTCCCGTATATAGAGGCAAACGGACCGAGCCGAGCCGTGCTTTGGTCTGTTCGAGTTCAAGCTTCATTTGCAAAATCCAAGAACAAGTTCGGTTCGGACCTTCTTGGAAGAGATTTGGGCTCGATTAATTTCAACTCGTCGAGCCTCTTACAAATCCGAGCCGACCGCAATTCACAAAATAATCTTCTATGAATAAAATCGAGCGATGTTTGCTCATTCCCTCCACGTACCTTCCCGTATACAAGTTTAACCAAACCGAAAGCACTGCAGCAAGCCATACGACGCACTGTTATAAGCCGCATATGCATTTGTTTATATATAAAAAAATTCATTATCTCCATGTTGTGTGGGACTAAAAAACGAGGGGAAAGAAAGGGAGAGATGCGGGCATGAGGGAGTTGAAAATTTTTAAAAACAGTTATTAAACATATTATCTAAATATATTATTTAAATAATATTATTTAAAAAACTGTTTAATATATATAATTTAAATATTATAATAATGTAAATATATTCAATATATATAATTTAAATAACATTATTGAATATATTTAATATTTATTTTTAATTAAAAAGGCATAATCGAGCTTCTTAACGAATATATTCACTAGCTCTAAACGATGTTCTTCATAAACGTCAGGTTGTTCAAGATTGTTTATTTAGCTGTCGAGTATTAAGGCATAATCGAGCTTCTTAATGTTGAGAATTTTTTAATTACTTTAATGATTTGTGCCCCCACATAAAAAAAATTCTGGCTCCGCCCCTGTTTATAGCATTGCCTGAGATGATCATTTGGTGGAGCTTAGAGACTTACCAATGAGCTTATATTGAAATTACCTGATTTTACAATTAGGAAGGCATTTGAGGTTATACAATTTGAAAAGTTTTCTTTGAGTATGAAAAAAAGTTTTATGGCTCATCTATGATATATGTTTTGTTGTGACCGGAGATGGACTGTCTTTTATTAGAATTCTTTTGTTGTAATCAAAATAATTCATGATTATCCAAAATCAACTAATTTATTTTGCATTCAGAGTTTTCATGCTTTGATTATTTTTTATTGACAATTTATTAAGTGTAATATTCATATATAGAGACTTACTAATGTGCTTATATTGAAATTACCTGATTTTAATAAGTCATTGATGTTTCTTGTGATGCATCCACTATTGGTATTGAAGGAGTGCTAAGTTAGGAGGATATTTTAATGCATTATTTAGTGGGAAATTGGTGGAGCTAAATAGAAATATTCTAACTATGATAGGAACTTCTATGTTGTACAAACTCTTTGACATTGTAAATATTATTTGCTTCCTAAAGAGCTTGTGTTTTATTTGGATCATGAATTCTTTAAATATTTGAATTCCTGAAACAAGTTTGGAAATAAAAAAAATTAAGTGGGTAAATTTTTACAAGAATATTTTTTTATCCTTAAAACATGCTGGAACTGATAATAAACCTCCAGATGCTTTGAGTACAGTGTATATTCTTGTACATAAAATACAGGGTAAGGAGATGGATTTTAATCATGTAAAAGAAGAGTATGTTGGAAAGATTTTGGTAAAATTTATTAAGATTTAAATAATGTCATACCTTTCTTTAATAAATGCTATGCGATTAAAGATGATTTTTTTTTTTAAAGTACTCAACTTTGTATTTTTTATTAATCATCGGGGGATTTTTTGATTTAGAATTACATGTTGGGGGTGTTGCATGACATTTTGGTAGAGATAAAACTATTGCATTGATTGAGGATATGTTTTTTTTGCCAACTTTGAATAAATATGCAACACATATGATTTCACAATATAGTACTGGCCAAATGCAACACATGATTGCACAATATAGTACTTGCCAATCTGCTAAAGTTAGGAAGCATAACAAATGGGCTTATAAGTCTTTAACACGTCTATGTAAATTTTTTGCAGACATAAGTATGGAGTTTGTATCAAGTTTATTATGAACATTGTGGAAATATGATTCTATTTTGTAGTGGTCGAGTATTTTTAAGAAATTATTATATTTCTTATTGTTATAAAGTTGTTGATGCATCTTATATTGCTAAATTTTATTTTAATGAAATAACCATGTTACTTTATAATCAAGATGTAAAGTTCATCAGTTATTTTTGGAATGTTTTTTGGAAGTAATTATGAACGCAACTTAAAGTTTCAGCTGTTTATATTATAATCCACAAATTGATGGTCAAATTGAATTGGTAGATAGAAGCTCAGGATATATGTTGCGTTGTTTGATAAAAAGACTATGCATTTTAGGATTTAATATTGCCTTAGTTTGAGTTTGCATAAAATTCATCTATCAATAGATTTGCTTGTATGAGTTCATTTGAGATTATTATAGTCTGTCTGCCTAGAAAGGGTATAGACCTTGTTGATCTACCTATAGAATTAAGGCCTATCATATTGCATAATCTTACGTAAAATATGCATGTTTTGTATGAGGATTTTCATTGTGGGCTCCGAAAATTTGGCCCCGGCCTCCGCTCGCTGCGTTCTTTTTATTCGGCGAGGGAGTTTTAACTAAATAAGTTCCGGGGTAAATTTTGGAAAGCAGATGGGTTTGTAGATAAGACACTACCCAGAGATTTCGCCCTCATTTTGTGAGGACTTTATGATATGAGTTCTGGTTTCCTATAGGCGCAAGCCCCTATAGTTAATTACCCCTCCCGATCACGAGAGAGAACTTTCGATTAAGGCTAGTCGTCAATCAGATACGTAGAGATACGTGTTATCTGGCATATAGTAGCAGCATAGGTTTAGGTATTTGAAATGTTTGGAAGTTTGGGAATTTGGGAAAGTATTGAAAAGTTTGATATTTAAAATATGAAATTCCACCACCTAGCACTTAAAGCGGATGGTGGGGGAATGGATGATAGACCCGATCAAGATCCCATGGTTTCGTCGTCCCGGGCCATCATGGTCCCTGATCTACTTAGTCAGAGGAGGTAGTCGACCCAACCTGATAGAAGGATCCTTGTCGGCAGCCATGGGTTGCTTCGTCCAAGGGTACTTTGTAGACCGGGGTTGAATGCTTGTCTAAGGGGACAAATTTGAATCCACCTTAACTAACAGAGGGCTTTGTGCCCTATCGATCATATCATATTGATTCCTATCTCAAGGATTTAACGCCACTAAGGAGCGTATTGGCTCTGGCCATAACCGCTCTCTGTAGTGCCATTTGGCGGCAAAACCACTCGGTTCAGAGGGCCCCAGGTCATAACCGTTTACCTGCAGTACCATTTGGTGGCGAAACTGCCGGTTAGAGGACACGTACCACGTCCTTACTGGCAAGAGATTGTTTGAGAATGGATTCTAGTAATATTTTCGACTAGGCATTTGGCTCTTTGTGAGCTAGAGTTTATTTGAATTTGTCCACCCCGACAGACTGTTGCGGAGGGTGGATGGGCTTTGCTTTAAGTGTTGGGATGGATAGTTTCATTTTTACATATTATTTGGAATTTTGGGATTTTGAGGTTTTTGAAATTTTCTAGGATTTTGGGTGGAGCTTTAAATTATTTGAAATGGTCTTTGGATATTTGGGAGATATTTTTAAAAAAATATTTGGGAACCCCTCCAGTTGAGATCTGCATTCAACACGGCCATCATCGGGGTGTTCGAGGTCTTTTTTTATGGATTAAACCATGTCAACTCGATCAAGCTATTGATCGAGGATCGGGTTTCTCGTAGGCTTTATGCCTTTATTTAGTGCATTCTTTTGATTATAGGCCTTGAAGATCTATTATGGATGTATTAAGACAAATATAACGGTCGTCACAACCGTATATTTGTTTGTTGGTTCGAACCCTGTCGACTTCTATTGACCCGTATAGAAGGATCGGTTTCGAACTTGAATTCACTTGTCAACCTGCGCAGCATCCCTAGACGTCATGTGTGTACCAATAACACGCTCACCAGGGCCCATGCGTTTTTGGGGGCATTTTATAATTAAACCTTGTCGACTCCTTTTTACCTGCTAAGGAGGATCGGGTTTAAAATTTAATAACCCGCGCAGCATCCCTAGACGTCACGTGTGTACCAATAACACGCTCGCCGGGGCCCTTGCGGGTTGAGATTGTATTTTTCCCTTTAGTGTACCTATGTGTATACAAACTATGGTGCACGTGCGGGGATACTTTGAAAGTATTCGTAGACGCTTTCTATCCGCTTGCATAGGAGTTGCGGATCCGGTGGCGTGGTGTATCAGCTTCTGAATAGAGTTGTTCGCTGCTTCATACAGGTAGACTGTCGTGCACTACTTATTGCTTTTCGTAGTTGGATCGTAGTGCATTAATTAATCTCCTGCCTTGGATCCGTAGGTGTTTGCATTTATTGTAACTCTTTGGCACTTTGCTTGTGAACATTATATTGGGTACACTATGGGTCTTCTACAGTAGTTTATAGGAGTATGCATCTGTCACCAACCCCTCCATGCACGCTGATTGGTGTTGACTATATGAGGATATTATACCCACTGCATATATGTTGCTATAATCTATAAAAGCTATTTTCATTGTATATTGCATCATATGTATCTTCCCTTGATTTACATGGCTTTCATCACCACCTTGTGGACAATCTGTCGAATATACGAGTGCATGGCTATGTTTGTATAGAACCTATCACTTCTACATCATTTCAATCGGTGTTACTTATGAGTGGATTGCCAGTTCTATTTGTATTGTCTTCAAGCATGCCATTATCATTCATGAATGATCACAAGTATCCCATAGTTGTTTGTAAGGAATTTTCATTCTCCCTTCACTAGCTAGTTGATGTTGACTGCTAGGATGTTGCGATGATCATTTCCTTTGTGCTTGTAGGGAATGAGAATGTACGCTTGCCACGATATTAGCACAGGTGATATGAACAACCATTGCAGGCTTCTATGTTCACATACTCATTATAGAGATATTGCTAGATCTCTAATATTTTTCATGAGCATTTCATTCCACTATCTATGGATGAATCATTTCATATATTTGAGAATCATGCATCATTTAATGCATTTGGGAATACCCCCCCATTTTACCTTTGTATATTGCGAATGAGGTTCAACATTTCATAGTTTAGCTCATGGCTCTTGCCACTTATGATTATTAGTTCTCAATCAAATAATTTAGAATTTAGCAGTTGCATTTTTATGATTGAGTTCAAGTATAGTTCTCCTGTTGTCATTTGTTTCATTCACATTCAAATTTATTTAGAATTCAATTTGAACTTCTTTTGGGTTCAAGCTCCTTGTAGTTACAACTTCTAGTTCAGTTCATAGAAGTCAATGTTCATGCTTGCAAGTCTTCTTCATCTGATTCAAGTCAAGTTCGTGTTCTCCTTGATGTTGTATAGTTCAAGTTCAGTGTCCACGATAGTCCAACTCAAATATTTGTTTGAGTTTATATGTCCAAGTCATGTCTTTGTTCATTTCAAGTTCTAGTTTTGATTTGAGTTCCTTATAGTTCAAGGTTGATTCAAGTCTTTGCTCACATCATTTGATTTCCAAATCAAGTATGAGTTCAAGTTCAATTAAGTTCTATCCTTGTTCATAAGTCCTCTGCTCTTGTTCGAGTACAAGTTCTATGTCCTTGTTCAAATTGTTCAGTCCTTTGTAGTCTCTTGAGTTCAAGATCATATTCTAACTCAAGTCTTCGTTGTAGTTCATTTGTAAGTTCAAGCTTAGTGACCATTCAAGATTGACTTAAGTATTTTGTTCATTAAGATTTAGTTCATTTATTGTCCAAACAAAGTCCAAATAATGCTCAAAATTGTCCCAAGTACGAATTGTATTTACCCGAAATTTCGGCAGCCTTCCGGCGTCTCTCCCGTTTAGGGGAAAACTACGGAAAGTTGGGCCTCCCGCCACGCTAGAGAAAAGCGTGCACGGTAGGTGCCCTCGGACGAGGACACCGCGGCTGTAATAATTTTGTTCCCCACCACGCCAGAGAAAGGCGTGCATGGGTTGCCGGCACCAGTTTAAAATAAGCAGTTTATAATTTACCCCGCCTCGTCGTAGGCGTCGCATCGGGTTCCCTTCCCACCACACTAGAGAAAAGCGTGCATGAGTTGGTTTTCTGGTCCAACACTAACGCCGAAAATGGGGTTTTGATTACCTGCCCCGTCGCAAGCATTGCAACGAATTCCCTTCTCACCACGCTAGAGAAAAGCGTGCATGAGTTGGTCGTTCGCCGCGTTGCAAGCGCCGGGAATGAGTTTTTAAAGTTTTAGAGTTTAGGAGTTTATACCTGCGCGGGGTCGTTGGCACGTGGATCTAGACAAGAGCATATCTAATTTATAACTAATTACCAATTATATTTATAATTAATTATATTTGACATATAATTAACTATATACAATTTATAATTAATTATAAATTAAATATATATGATTTATAATTAATTATAAAATAATTATAATTAATACATAATTAATTATATTTAATTTCAAAATTAATTATAAATTCATTAGATTTATTTTACAATTAATTTAAAAAATAATAATTAATTATATTTAGTCCATAATTAATTATTTTTAATTTAAAATTAATCATAAATTAATTAAATTTAATTTATGATTAATTAAAAATTAATTATAGTTAATTATATTTTAATATATAATTAATTATATTAATTTAAATTAATTATAAGTAAACCATTTTAATTTATAATTTATGATAAATTAAATATAATTAATTATATTTAAGTTAAAATTAATTATAAATAAAAAATTAAATTAGATTAAACCTAATCTTATTAAACAAAGAGTTTATGTTTCTTAAACTCTCTGTTTAAGAGATTTGGCCGAAGAAGCATGCGTGAGGGAGCCACCTTCATGACCAATGAGCTCTTGTTGTGGCTTCCGATCGAACAAAGCAAGGGCAAGGGAGAAGGCGTCGGCTACAGAGGCGGAAGAGCTAGGTGGAGGTAAGGGATATCTCTCTCTCTCTCTCTCTCTCTCTCTCTCTCTCTCTCTCTCTCTCTCTCTCTGTGGACGGGAGAACCGGAGATCGGCAGCAGTGGATCGGAGAAGAGGAGGGATCGGAGGGGCGAGCTTGAGTCTCGGGAAGCAGTGGAGAGAGGTATCGGGAGAAGTCGGATGGCAGCATAGGAGAGGCGGAGGTCGTGTTGACGGGATGAGAAGAGCGACGGGAGCTTGGAGGGATTTGCGAGAGAAGAGGAGTCGTGGGAAGAAGAGCAGCCGAAGGGGTTCCTCTCGGTTGGCTTTTAAAGGCGTCAAAAACTAGCGATCGAGGCCGTCGTTGCGGGATTTTTGGGGAAGCGACGCGAACGGCGCCGAATCGGCGGGATTTCAGCATGATTTTGAGGATCCGACGGGTTAGAGGTATGTACATGGGATTTTCAGTTTGCTGCCTCCTCTCTTCTTCTCCTTTGGGTATAACATGATGGTCAACATTCATGAAAAGCTAGCTACTAATGGTGACAATTTTAAGTTTTTTGTTGATGTAAACTTGAGGTATGTGGAATTTAAACTTCGCGATAATGTTATGGTTCATCACAATCTAGAAAGGTTTACATTAAGAACCCTTTAGAAATTGAATGCTAAGAAGGCATGGCCATTTGAAATTTTGCAGTATGTTTGAGCTAATGTTTACAAATTGGAAGTTATAGGTAACTTTTGCATGAGTTTAGTTTTCAATGTGTCTGCTTTAATCTAATGTCATGAGTCTTCTATTAATTCCTTGGATCTTCTTTCCACCTCTTTCGTGTGAGTTCACGCCCAATCATCTATGATATTATTCTAGACTTTGTATTCGTAAAGTTATTTTTGATGATGAGATTGTCTTCATTGTTGTTAATGGATTCTAAAGATATCTTGTTTATTAGCAATACATACGTATTTGTGACGTTTCATAGATTAATTTTATGAAACATAGAGTTTACATCACGATTAACTTCTTGAATGTATAAAGCTAAATTCATTGGATCCGAATTTGTCCAAGTAGGGTATATTTGATGAAAATTATTATTTTTATTCTCATTGTCGTTGAAAGCATTGCATGAAATATTTAATTGATGAATAGTTATTTGGTTTCAATAGTTCTGATTTTAGTCATTTTTATTTCAATAATTAAGACATGTATGTGACTAGTTTCTATAAGGATGAGAACTTTTCTCTTTAAATCTGTCTTTTGGGTTTGGTGTGGCGTAATTGATTTGTGTTCTAAAATTTTCATGCTGGAATGGTTGTTGCTATCAGTTCTGGAATGGTTGCTGCTATTAACTTTGCATTTATAAGGTGTCTTGTCCCCATCAGTTGCTATTTTCATGCTTATTTCGTGGATGCTATTGACATGTCTCACCTTTCTAGCTATTATCATGTTTGCCACTACTCTTGCCATGGCTTCTAGGTGCCGTTATTGTGGCTATCTTTATGGATTAGTATTTCTATTTCTTTTTTACTTAAATTGCTGCTAGAAGGCAAAGACTAGATTTCAAGGAATTTCAATGGAAATGATATTTCAGCACACTTGATCCTTTAGGGAATTCAAAATACCAATGACCTTGAAATCTTGATGTTTATAAATATGAAACTCGGACAAGAAACTCTTAGTTTAAATAAAATCTCTTTCTAGTTTTAATCTTGTGAGTACATGTTGGATGTGTGATTCCTTCGTGTGCAATACAAATGTGACTACCTATTTTTTGGAGAAGTTAATCTAACATTGCATACATGAATGGTTCAACGTAAATCCCGAAATTAATAATGAGATTAGGCACTATGCACGAGTCCCTCACTCAACTCTCTAGTTCTCTAAGCGTAGCGGTGAAGAGCTTGACATGATCTTTATGAGTCAAAATATAACCACAATTGAAAATAAACTAAGAAAATAGGAAACTTGGGGAAGAGTTCACCATAGTCAAGTTCGCAGGTCTTGTTTGAGGTGCGCAGAGGAAGTTCCGAATTGTGGCGGTTGATCTTGGCGAAGTTCTGTGGGTGGGCAGCCGATGGAGTCTTCCGGGCAACAAATGGGAGTATTCCGAATGGCAAAACATCACTAGAAAGCTGTTGGATTTACTGGACAGCAGGAGAACAAAACTGGGACAGCAATCTCCAAGTTCGTGGGAGGGCAGGCTCACATACCAAACGTCCAGAATTCTCTGGACAACAAGGAGGCTGGTCTTGGATAGATCCTGGACAGCAACCTGGAGCTATTTTGGACAGCAATGTTCTGTTCTGAAGTCTTGGACATCAATTAGAAGCTATTTTGGACAACAATGTGATACGCCTTAGGTTTCACAAATTAGGGTTTGCCCTAATTTCTCCTCCAAAAGGAGAAATTTCTCCACCAAAACCAAATGAGAAACACTCACAAGAGGGTTGAGATGAAAAGTAAGAACCATTGCATTAGAAAGCCAAGAGAAAACAAGATAAGTTTGTCCACTTCGAGAAGGACAAGATCTCCCACAAGAAAACCCTAGAAAAGCACAAGAAAAAGACTAGAGGAAGAAAAACTAGAAAGAGAATACACTTTTCATAATCCCCCCAAAACTAAACCCTAATGGCTCCCTTCATACTCTTTGAAAAATCCCTCCCATCCCCAAAATACCCCCACTTAAGTGGTGGGTCCCTTTGGTCCAGCCAGCCCGCCCCCTCCCCTTTTCTTCCGCCTATAGACCCGCACGGGTCCAGGCGCCGGTCCATCAATACCGCCCTCTAGAAGATCAACCTTGTCCTCAAGGTTGAAGTCCGGAAACTGCGCCTGCATGGTTTCGTATATCTCCCAAGTAGCCTCATGTGTCGGTAAATCCTTCCACTCGATGAGAATCTCCCTTTTGCCTTGATCATTCTTCCTCACTTCCTTCACATGTAGTGGCTCTAGTAAGAATTGCATATCTTCTGTGAGGCCCTGGGGTATAGTAGGAATGGCCACAGTATGATCCCCTATGCTCTTCTTCAATAGCGATGCGTGGAAAACCGGGTGGATGGAGGAATGAGGAGGTAACTTGAGACGGTAGGCCACCATCCCCACTTTCCTTTCGATCTCGAAAGGCCCGTAGTATCGTGGAGAGAGCTTTTCGCTCCTTCTGCTAGCTAAAGTCTTCTGTCTGTAAGGCCGTAGCTTCGAGTATACCATCTCTCCCACCTCAAATGTCACATCCTTGCAGTGAGCATCCGCCTTGGTCTTCATGATCTGTTGGGCCCTCAATAGGTGTTCCTTCAACTCACCCAACACCCTATCCCTCTCCTCCAAGTATTGATCCACTAGATATACAGGTGTCGTTCCCTTCTGATAATTCACCAACAGTGGTGGATCTCTTCCATAAAGAATCCTGAAAGGTGTGAACTGAGATGCGGTATGGTAACAAGTGTTGTACCAATATTCTGCCCATGGTAGCCATTTGACCCACTGCTTAGGCCTCTCCCCAACGAAGCATCTCAAGTAAGTCTCCACGCTTCGATTCACCACCTCGGACTGTTAGTCTGTTTGTGGGTGATATGCTGTACTTCGCTTTAAGAATGTGCCCTGCATCTTGAAGATCTCCTTCCAAAATGAGCTCAAAAAAACCTTGTCCCTATCCGAGACAATAGAAGTGGGAACCCCATGCAATCGAACCACCTCTCTGATGAAAGTAGATGCAACAGTAGGAGCTGAAAAAGGATGTCGTAGTGGAATGAAATGGCTATACTTGCTCAGACGGTCAACTACCACCATGATGACCGTATATCCTTCCGACTTGGGTAACCCCTCAATGAAATCCATGGTGACTTCCTCCCAAATCTTGTTTGGAAGCACCAAGGGCTACAACAAACCACTAGGGGCACAAGCTTGAAACTTGTTTCGTTGACAAATATCACATTTGCTCACCATGTCTTCGACATCGCCTCTTAACCCTTTCCAAAAGAATTCGGCTTTCACCCGCCGATAGGTCTTCTCCACCCCTGAATGTCCACCAATACGGCTATAGTGGTACTCCCGTAGAAGAATGGGGACGAATGCTGAGTCACGGTGTAGTACTAACCTCCCTTTGTATAATAAAAGAGAGTTCTCTAGGTGATACCCTTTGAACCCTCCTTCTCCCTTCTGGATAACCGCCCGGATCCTCTCTAACTCCTCTGTATGTTGATTTTCCTTCACCATTTCACCCCAATCAACCAATTGTGGGACAGATAGTGCCATCAGCTGTGAGCACTCCACACGGGAAAGAGCATCTGCCGCCTTGTTTTGAGCCCCGGGCTTATACTGAATCTCAAACTCATATCCCAAGAGTTTTGCTAGCCACCTCTGATGTTCTTCTGCCACCAATATCTGCTCTAGTAAGTACTTAAGACTCCTCTGATCCGTACGAACTATGAATCGTTGCCCCAATAGATAAGGCCGCCATTTTTGAATAGCCAACACAATGGCCATTAGTTCCCGCTCATAAACTGATTTCAGCCTTGCTCTAGTAGATAAGATCCGGCTGAAGAAGGCAATCGGCCTACGATTCTGCATGAGTACTACTCCCAAGCCCACTCCTGAAGCGTCAGTCTCAACTACAAACTGCTGGGTGAAATCTGGAAGTGCCAAAACTGGGGCACTAGTCATGGCTTCCTTCAGAGTCTTTATAGCTTCCTCTGCCTTCTCTCCCCATTGAAAGTTGTTCTTTTTTAACTGATCAGTCAAAGGACCTGCTATGGAACCATAGCCCTTGATAAACCTCCTGTAGTAGCCAGTAAGTCCCAAAAATCCCCTTAGGCCTTTAAGGGATTTTGGTGTAGGCCACTTCACCATGGCCTCTATCTTGGTGGGGTCAGCCGACACCCCACTCTCTGAAATGATGTGTCCCAGATACTCCACCTCCTTCTGAGCGAAAGAACACTTCTTCTGGTTGGCATATAGCTGATGCTCCAACAAGGTCGTGAGTACCACCCCAAGATGGGTGATATGGTCCTGCAGAGATTTGCTATACACCAATATATCATAAAAAAAACTAAAACAAACCTCCTCAAGTAGGGCTGGAAGACCTGATTCATCAAGGCTTGGAAGGTGGAGGGAGCGTTAGTGAGCCCGAACGGCATCACTAAAAACTCATAATGACCTTCGTATGTCCGAAATGCCGTCTTCTGAATGTCTTCAGTCCTCATCCTAATCTGGTGATAACCAGATTTCAAGTCCACCTTGGAGAAGATGGTGGCTCCCCCAAGTTCATCCAAAAGCTCATCTACCACAGGAATAGGAAACTTGTCCAACACAGTTTCCTTGTTGAGGGATCGGTAGTCTACACAGAATCTCCAACTACCGTCTTTCTTCTTCACTAAGAGTACCGGACTGAAAAATGGGCTCACACTGGGCTGGATCACCTGAGCCTCCAACATCTCTGCTACAAGCCTTTCAATCTCTTCTTTCTGAGCATGAGGATATCTGTAGGGTCGCACGCTGATGGGTGCTACCCCCGCCTTCAACACAATAGCATGCTCTCTAGATCTGACAGGTGGTAGCCCCTTGGGCATCTGAAACACTGTGGAGTGCTGTTGTAGAAGATCCTGGACCACCTCCGGTATGACTTCTGACTCCCTTTCTGCTTCCCCGTCTACTTGCTGTAGTTCTATCAAATAGCCCTCTCCTTCATCTCTCAAAGTCCTGAAGATGGACTTCAAGGCCACTCTGGCTCTGCATAAGCTGGGGTCTCCCTGTAGTGTCACTCTCCTGCTCTCCTTTCCATACTCCATGTATAACTTCTTCCAATTTACCTTCATCTCACCCAAGGATTGGAGCCACTGCATCCCCAGTATCACGTCAGTGCTTCCCAAGTCTAACAGTAGGAAGTCTTGCACTGTCTCCTCTCCTTGCAATGTAAGGGTCACTCCCTTACACCGCCCGCTATAGCGCTCCTTCTTTCCCGTGCCCAAAATGACTCCTACACCTCTCCCCTGTGTCACTGGTAGCCCCACCCTCTCCACCAATCTGCAAGCAATGAAGTTGTGGGTGGCCCCACTATCAATCAGAACCATCACCTTGTACCCTGCAATCTCCCCTTCCAGCTTCATGGTGGAATGTGATGTCAGTCCTGCTATTGAGTTGAGTGAAACCTCCACCATAGCCAAATGAGGGTGCTCCTCCTCTTCTCCCTCCCCCTCAGTTGCCCCTGTATCCTCTTCCTCCTCATCAGAATCCCCCACTATGATCACATGTAGTGTCTTCTCCTTACACCTATGCCCGGGTGTAAACTTCTCATCACATCGGTAGCAAAGGCCCTTGGCCCTTTTCGCTTTCAGCTCTGAATCAGTTAATCTCTTGAACCCTCCTTGGTTCACTGCCGTAGTGGGTTTCTCCTTGGTTATCTCCCTAGGAGGAAGGATGGTAGTCGCCCTTGGGCCTCCAATCATGAGTGGTGGTCGGTAAGTGGGGTAGGACACCCCTGATCTCCTCGGTGTCTCCACCTTCAGCTTGTCCTCTACAAGCTGTGCAGTCTCCATGATCTTCACTAACCCCTGTGGAGCAACTACCCTGATGGCTGCTCTGATGTGGGGCTTCAACCCCTTCATGAAATTCCCCTTCAAAAGGCCATCTGGAATCCCTCTCAATCTGCCTGACAGTAGTTCAAAGTGCTCTCTATACTCTGCCACTGTGCCCTCCTGCACTAGAGCCACCAACTGCTCATAGTGTGTACCCTCGCTGGACACCCTGAATCTATGAAGTAGGAGGTCTTTGAACTCCTCCCAACTCCTAACATGTTGCCTCCCTTCAAGCCATTGAAACCAGGCCAATGCCTTCCCTTCCAAATATACCAGAACCGCCATCAACTTCTCTTCTTCTGTGACACCATTCACTGCAAAATAACGCTCCACCCTGTAGATCCACCCGTAAGCATCCTCCCCTTCAAAAATAGGAATCTTCAATTTCCTCATGCGATTGTCAGCTCGGTGAAAGGTTCTTCCATCTCCCCATGTCCCCTGAGTAAATCCCTCTCCTTGTGGTCTTCCCCTCCTCTCCACCGGGTAAGGATTTTGAATCCCCCTCTATGGTGGTTCTCTTGGCTCTCCATAGCCCATGCCGTAGTCTTCCCTTCTTCCTACCTGCTCCCACGTGGCACGATTTCCTTCCGGAAACCCCCCCATTTGATTCGGCCACCCTTCACGTGTGCCGTGGGGGCCCACCGAGCCCATGTATGGCCGGCCCCCTTGACCACCGGTCATTCCCCAAGGGCCACCTACTCCAGACCCTTTCTCCTCCTTCCCTTGGCCATTGCCTTTGCATGCCATCTTCACTCTGATTTACTCCTTCTTCCCTAATTGGAAAATTAGGGTTAGGGTTTTGATTCATCACCGGAGATTTCCCTTTTTCCTTAGGGTTTGATGGAACAACTTGAGCTTCTAACAATTTCCGGATCATCTTTTCCATTCTCCCCAAATCTCTCTTCTAGGGTTGAGAATTTTCCCTCCAACGACGAAAGTTTCTCACCCACTTCCTCTTTCAATTGGCCCATCTCTCCCTCCAAAACTTCCACCTTCTTTGATGCCATGCCGTCTAGGATCGAGAGCTCTGATACCAAATTGATACGCCTTGGGTTTCACAAATTAGGGTTTGCCCTAATTTCTCCTCCAAAAGGAGAAATTTCTCCACCAAAACCAAATGAGAAACACTCACAAGAGGGTTGAGATGAAAAGTAAGAACCTTTGCATTAGAAAGGCAAGAGAAAATAAGATAAGTTTGTCCACTTCGAGAAGGACAAGATCTCCCACAAGAAAACTCTAGAAAAGCACAAAAAGACTAGAGGAAGAAAAACTAGAAAGAGAATACACTTTTCATAATCCCCCCAAAACTAAACCCTAATGGCTCCCTTCATACTCTTTGAAAAATCCCTCCCATCCCCAAAATACCCCCACTTAAGTGGTGGGTCCCTTTGGTCCAGCCAGCCCGCCCCCTCCCCTTTTCTTCCGCCTATAGACCCGCACGGGTCCAGGCGCCGGTCCATCACAATGTTGCTGTTCTGAAGTCTTGGACAGCAATTAGAAGCTGTCCAGAAATCTGGACAGCAACTGACGAGGAAAAATTTCAAGATTTCTTCCTGGATGCACGTGAGCTTGAAGGGTATGGTGGGGAATTGCGTGGACGACAGTGGAGGGAAACAAGAGTTAATTTCCTTTGATGGAGCATATGGGGAAATCTGAAATTAATTTTCAGATTTAGGGAGTAATTATGGAGCAATCGATTTAGACATTTGAATTTGAAATTTGTGGAGTTTAGGAGGGAAAGTGGGGAGGGGATTGAATTAATTAGATCCTTAATTTGTGGGATCTAATTAATTAAATGGGGGATATGGGTGGCCGGCCAAGGAGAGAGGAAGGGAGAGGGGTTGGGTATTAATGAGGTGGGGACCACAATCTTAATTTCAGTTTTAACAAAAATCTGAAATTAAATTTCAGTTTTCTAAAGAGGAGTTTCCTAATAGGAAGACAATCAATTAGATTAATTTGAATTTCAAATTCGAAATTGAAATTCAAATAAATTGATTGCATGAATTAGGGAGAAAAATTAGGAAACATTTAATGCTCATAAAACTTTAGAATTTCAAATTTGAAATTCAAAGTAAGGGGGCCGGCGGCTAGAGGAGGGTGGCAAGGGGCGGCCATGGTGTGGAGGTTGGCTGGCCGGTGGGAGGCGGCGGCCTGGTGGCCGGCGGTCTGGGTGGATTAGAGGGGAGGCGGCGGCAAGGCCTGCAGGCCGGCGGGTAATGGGGGATAAGGAGAATTGGGATGGAGGTAGACCACGAGCCACAAACTCTTCCAATGACTGACGGGTATTGCTTTTGCCCTCACCTTAGGCTTTCCCTAGAACTCACACAGAGATCTAGGATAAACAAACTCAATAAGAGATCTTCAAGAGGGAACTCACAAAGAGAACACAAGAGCAAAAATTGTCATTCAATAATCATCATCCTCCTACATTAGAAAATGGCCATATATATAGGCCTCAAAATGACAAAGAAAATAAAAGACTAAAATGCCCCTTGGGCTACAATAGCGACCAAATACCCATAAGGGCAAAAATGGAAAAACTGAAAAATAAAATAAACTATTACATAAAAAGACTCAAAATAAAACTCCTGATCGTGACCGTCGATCTCCAGCGTCTCCGATGGTACACGTGCCGAAATCGCTGACGATGTCCTCATCACTCTGTTTGGAATATGGACAATGGCTCCAACGTGTGTTCTCAGCATAGCTCACTGATACGTTTTCCAGCACATATGACAGTTAAGCATCATGATTAAAGGATGGGTTACTAAAACCCAAACAAAAGAAACATCTTTTTGTCCCAATACTGATCAACCTGAATGTGGTTTGCTGCCCTGAATTTTGATTGTGCAAGTGGTTAGAGAAATCCCAAGCACCCTTTGAGATTTAGGTATGTCAAACCTCTATTGTCTACTGCTCACCGGCAATGGGAAAGCAAGGTGATAGAGTACTTGGGAAACCATATGAGATTCTCCTTGGGAATAGAAGGTCTAGTCATATGAGATTCTCCTTGGGAATAGGTCTAGTCATATCAGTAGTACACATTTAGAGGCACGGTGGAATTAATAACATTTGACATCATCATTTTTAATGTACATATAAATGGCAGGAAAAAAAATGTGAGATTATTTTCCAAATTTGTGTGCAAGGAAGTTTAGTGGAAATCTAGGACATATAAGCAAGCGAACTTATATCTTAGCAACAATATCTGGGTAGTGATGTGTTTCTACATAATGTCACATCTATTGCTAAGCATAACTGCTTGTGTTGAATTTTTTTATTCAGGGTGGCCGTTTTATTTGGAATATAAATTTCACATTGGATGAATCCCTATTGTTTCTATCAGGATTTTCTTTTGCTTTCCAATTGTCATATTGCCTAACTTTTGAGGTATTGTATATCATAAATTAATGAAAGGATATCATAAATTAGGGTTCAAGAGGATGTCGTCAAGTCATTGCAGCTGAGGAATCCATTGATTCTTAGGACGTCATTCAACCGTCCTAATATATATTATGAAGGTAATGACATTAAATATATTTTTCCGCACTCAATGACTTCCCCATATAGAAACCATTTTGCAAAGGAATGTTTCAACCACTCTGAGATAGATAATCCTTGTGTTTGTTGAATCTTTGTATTTTGCAGTGTAGCAGATTTGTTAATAGATTTTGAATTTTGCACGAGTAGCAGATTTGTTAATGGATCAATTATCACAACACGCCCATTGAACCTGGAAGATGTTAATGGCATCCCAACTAGATTGGGTGAAAATGATAAATTTTTAGTCTATCCAATAAATAATAACCTATCACAATAATGTGTTTCTATTGAAATATTATCAGAACATATAAAATCCCATGCAAGTAATTTATCTATCAAAAATAATATGGAACCTACCAATTGTAATAATGACACCGGATAGGAGGGGGTTTTACAACTCGTCGATGATCCGGTGATCGTAGCCCATCACAACTTCAAGAACTCCTTGGAAAGAAACCACCACCTGAATATAATTCAGGATATAGAAATGAAACAAAACTCAACTCAAACCTTCTTAATCATCCTCTATTACAAGTATTAGCTATATATTTGTAGATAAATGTAGCAACATAATAGACTACAACCAACATAAAAAATATAACACATATATAGCTATAATAACTACCATATGGAATTAATCTGGCCTGATGTTAACAAGATTAAGCAGTTTAGCTCTGGTGTCATTCTACCGGGGTAGGAGGAACTTCAGGCTCATAGTAAGATGTCCAGTTGGCCCCAATAAGGAGGCGGGTTCAGTTGGCTAAACCGTCTGGATAGGTCCACCCGGTGTCATTCTCCCCGTCTAGGAGAGACTTCAACATAAGCTGGAGTCAATGACAAATGGGATAGCTGACAAACTTAGAATGTGTCTTTATTAGCACCTTCAAACGACACTATTCAAGAATTGAATTGAACTCAACACCAAATGGATCAACCATGCAAATATCAGCATCCACAACGAGCGCCTTCATGAACTTTTTGTCGGAATGCGCGAAGCTACCAAGGTGTTTGCAATGTTCTAGTTTGGTCATACCAATTTCATTATCAATAATGGAGAGCGCATTCGTTGCCTTATCAGGAGCGATATGCATGAATAACTCCAGCTGGGCATCCACCATTCTCTCGTCATCATCATATGCGGGCTTATCAAGATCAAGAATTCCATTGAATATGTCGTCATTATACAGTCTTATCATAGACAGAAAAAGACGATGATTTCGTCCATGGATCTTTAAATCGATCGAAATTGGACTCATATATAGCCATACTAACTACCATATGGAATTAATCTGGCATGAAGTTAACAAGATTAAGCAGCTCAGCTCTTGTGTCAAATAATATAAGTAAACACTAAATCTCTATTCAATCAAATTAATTACTTTTAATCTCCTCCATACAGCAAGCAGCATTAGTCTACTAACTCACTTCGCAAGGTTTCCCAGCTGCTTGAAAACCACAAATCAGTAGGTTTGAATTAGTAAGAACATGCTTAGTTGATAAAAATCTACTCATCAAGGCATTGTAAATGATAAGGGGTAGGGCATACAATATGGAATATTAATAAGACATATTATCAAAGAAATATTATGACTACTATATCAATTAGAATAATTTGATTTGCAAGGACTATTTGAAATAACAAATTTTAAACAATGGTAATCGCATAATAGATAGAGTTCATAAACATGTGAAAACTGATAAGGACATTCAATGCCATTAAAAATTAAAATAATGATAAACATCGACACCTTACATAAATAAAGAAATGTCTCAAGTAATTCTCCATCAATTATATTGTATATCTCAATCTCTCATTGTATACTAAATTTAAAGAAAGGCCATCACAAAATTAACTGTCTGTAAACTCTTTTAAGGGAGTCATCACTCTAAATGTTAGGTCTACTGAAAGCTAACTAGTAGTAAAACAATCAAGAGGGTACTATTGATGTTCATATACATCCATTAACCATACCAATTTATATATATATATATATATTAAAGTGAATTATCTATTAACATAATTCAAAAGTGATAAACAAATGGATTCAATTGCACCATAATGATATCAGAGACGTGAATGCTAAAGCTATGCAATAATATATGCAATAATGAAACCAAAAAATATCATGCTCCATTATAATTATGAAGTAATAAAGTACACATTGAGTAATATACATAATAATTAAGCCAACAAAATTCACACTCAATCTTGAGTGTATTCAACTGATATCTACTTCTAATCACGACAATGATGACAATTATGGAGGAATAGAGTACACATTGAAAACTAGATGTACATGCACACTTAGGCTAATTTATTAACCCATGACATGTGCACCTCTAAGGAAATTATTATAAATAAAAGGCACAAATACACTAATAAACCTACCTTTTATGAGCATAGCTTGCTTTAATATTGTTTTGTCACAACTAATTCACTCATTTGGAGTACGTTGTTGACAACATCCTATAGGATTTGGTTAATTGTTAATTTTATTGTTAGTCTAATAAATAACAACTTGACCATATTACCTAATACCCACCATGATATAATTAGAGCGTAAAATTTATAATATCATCTATGTAATTTTTCTTTTTAAAATAATATAAAATTTAACTATATAATAATTCATTTGACAAGTGATAAACTTATTTTAAATCAAGTTAATAATATTATAAGATTAATCATCTCCACATGTGCAAGAAACATGAACCTACTACCTCATTGCTTATGATAGCCTAGATGGTAACATGAAAATCTCAAAATCAATAGGTGCATTTTTACATAACAAACTCAATAGATAAAACCTACTTATTAAGGCAAAAATGATGAGTTAGGCATATAATGTGATCAATAATATGTCATAATCAATAAGAAGCATTATAGTATGATTGTTAAGGCTATTATATCTTGTAGTTTAATTAACAAAAAAGCTACAAGATAGATCCACTATTAAAAAATTGTATTCTGGCAATAGAGTCCATAAACATGTGATAAAAAACCATCAATAGAATTAAATGCTAAAATAATAATGACCAACCACACCATACTTGGATATGCAAAAAAATGTCTTAAGGGTTGTTCTATTAGCAATGTTTTATAGTATATGTTTGTCTTTCATAATATGTTGAATCTAAAGGAAGGTCATCACCAACTTGATGGAGTCTATCCTCCTTTCAAGTGAGTTGTCACATTGAACATTAGATTTGTCGGCCAGGCCAGCTAATTGTAAATCAATTACAAGGGTATTGTTTACAATCATATCCATCAAGCACATCAGTGTAATTATATATACTTTAAATTTTGAGTGGTGTAATAACAAAGATACACTACCAATATCCATGTGCATGATCCATCAACATAACTCAAAATTATAAACATACGAATTGAATTATATTATAATGATATTAAAGACTTGAGTACCAAGGCTATGCAACAATATGCATAATAATGAAACCAATAGAATTCAAACACATTTATGAACTTGCTCGACTATAATCTACTCCCAATTAAGGCAATGATGACAATTATTAATTGACAAACTATTCGTGAAAGTTATGGGGGTTAGATATAGAGGATTATTAATCAAATTGTCCTTATTCGGGATTTTGACATCATATTATGAAGAGATCAAAAAGATCAAGATCATTCAAATTTTGACCATTTGATTTGTTGATGAAAATTTTAATATTGGAAATTTTCAAATCATATTATTGTTATTGAAGATCAAATCAACAAGAGTCTGCAAGGCAGAGCACTCATTGGTTGCTTGATGATTAAGATTGGGAGGTAGAAAATTTGGACCATTGGATTAAAAATTCTTAGGGACAAAAAAAATGGATTGATAAGCCCATCCAATGATCCAAATATGGTCAATCAGCACTAAATTGAATCAAATTTAAATTGTATTGGATAGGAATTATTTTGAATTTGCTTTAGATAAGTTCGCTTTTAAATTCAAACAGTCTTGCTTATATTGTGGAGTTAGTTTAGAAAATGATAAAGTTCAATTTGATTTTATTCCTGCTATAGTTTTCCTAAATATAGGCTTTTCTTATGGAATAGAATCAATCAAATTTCTCCATTAAATCCTCTCCTAGCTATTGGCCAACCCAACATTGCTAAACCAACAGCCTCTCTTGTGACTCATTCATTCCTACTGCGGTGGCTTTTAAGGTACTACCTTCAGATGTTCCCAACACCCATGGCTACATCTGTTGGCCCTTGCCATTGCTACCTATTTTTATTCCAAGTTTGTTTGTGACATTTAACATGGAACATAGGGAATCTATTGCTATATAGAGTAGGTAAACAACAATATGCGTGCTGCCCACTAATGTTGAAACATCACATTTGTTGATTACCCTAAACAAAATATAGCCAACTATTTTTTACCTAGGAGAAAAAAATCCAAACATAAGAGAATTTGTTGTCTACAATGGGAAACAAGTTCAAAACTAGAGGAAGTTAACTTTAGCAAGAAGAATTAGTTGAGGCACCTTTATTGTGATTGACAGACCTCTACTATCTTAAAAAAGATTCATATACTCTTTTCTAGCCCTCTTTTATAGATTAACTTCTTAACATTAGCGAGTTAGGATGAGATTGTAAAATAACATATACAATTGAAGAATATTAATATATTTTATATGAATGTCAAAGGAGCACCCCTAAAGAGGAAGGATATGTCTATTCCACAACGAGAGTTCACCTACTCGTATGAGAATGGTATGCCAATCATGACTAAGCTCTCCTACTCTTGACACATTGGCTTTATGTACTCTAGATTATAAGAATCCAAGTCAAAAGTTCACTAAAGATATAGAATTAAGTGGATTCCTAATGTGACTAATTGCTTTATATTAACCTTTGTATTCCTTTTCACATTTAACCACTTCTAATATAATCTACTTATGCATATTGATCTATAATCTACTTGTAAATGTCAAGGGAACCACCCATAAATAGAAAAGGTATGTGTATTCCTCGATGATTGAGTCATGTACCCATATGAGACTTGTATGCCAATAATTACTCTAAGCTCTCCTACTCTCAACACATTGGCTCAATGCACCGTTGAGCATAAGAATCCAAGTCAAAAGTTCAATAAAGATACAAAATTAAATGGATCTCTATTGTGCCTAATTGTTTTATATTAAGCATAGTGTTCTTTTTCACATTTAGCCATTCCCAATACAATCTACTTATGAATATTGACTCCTAAATTTCAATTTGAGGGTATTCTAGAAGTTCGGAAGCGGGCACCCCCCCCCCCCCCCCCCCCTTCCCTTGAAAAAATCCCAATTAAGAACTTATCCTTATCAAGGGATTCGAATACATAAGTTTAATTTAATTTTCAGCTTGTAAAATTCCTCTCTCAACATTTAATTTTACTCAAAAAATAATATGTTAAATCTCTTTCTTCATAACATTGGGTTTTCTATGATTTAGATTAGAGAAACCAAAATGGATGATTTGTAGGGAGGAACCCTCACTCCGACGACTTAAAGATGAATGCTTGATATCACATGAGAAAGAAGAGGAAGTAGAAAGTGTAAGAGGGTTAGGTGTCAATTCTGCTTAGTACTAGATAAAAACATTGATGGTCATTGGAATCCAACAACTAAATCAACTGTTGCATTTTTGTTCCTGTTCATCTCTTTCACGATCTTGCCCTTCACCCACCTTTGGTCACTCTCTCCCACCCTTGATCCTATCTAGGGATTTAAAGTCCATTCATTACATGACTTCTTGTGTGGGAAGCGGTTTGGGTTAGTTCGTGAGGGCTGGGCCTATCCAAGTTTCTATTTTTTAATAATGGGGTGTTACCAATACTAAAAAGCGTGCTTTCATGACTCTTTTTCTTAGTTGCTTTCCTATTCCTATGTACAAAGCATATAACTTAAATGATGAATGTTCAATCAATGCAGTGAGGTTCAAGGATCTTCTAGATGATGTGTACACTGATCTGTCAAATCTACTCAAGTCTAGTGGTCAGGTTGTTTGCTCCATTGTTTATTGCCTTGAGCGCTCTACTTGTGATGATTTGTTTTTGCACCTATCAAAGAATGGCATCTCTTCGGCTGGTATGTGTGGATTGGTGCTTTATATATTAACTATAACTCAGTATTTGTTGAGATGTTATGCTGTCGTTTTCCTTTTCTTTTAGCTTATCATGCAGGTCTGAATAGTAAAATGAGAAGCACTGTTTTAGATGATTGGCTATCGTCCAGAATACTTGTTGTTGTTGCAACAGTGGCATTTGGGTACTTTACTCCCCTTGATAATATATATATATATATATATATATATATATATATATATTTTAAATTTGGAGAATCCTTTGTCTTAACTTCCAATGTGCAATTTGTTAAAGCTCCAATCTGCTTTCATGTAGGACATTACATGAATCAGCTAATGCATGTTTGTTCAAGTACTTCAATTTAAAACTTAGGCTGCTTAATTAATGTATGCTGAACTGTACACAAAGTAGGTTTAAACGTATGAGCTCACTAGTTGTTAACTAAGAAGACGATTGGAGATGTGTATATTTCAAAGTGTCATGTGTTAGCTTGTTGAAGCATTTTGGGTATGTCTTTTTCTACATCTTTTTTCTTACGGAATGAATTCATTTTGTAAGAAGCAGCCTTATGCCTTCTTTGGCAGAGCTTATATTGGCAAGTCATGATCGATTGTTATTTCTATTTGAAGAATAGATTCAGGAATAGAGGCCACCAATCATGTTATTCATTCCTTAGATTTGTTTAAAAATTTTGTTCCATCATTTGTTCATCTAATTCGTGAAGTGAAAAACCTTCAACACACAACTAGTGTAACTTTAGGCTGTTATCTTGATGAACATAAGCAAGCATTTATTGTGTCACAAAAGAAATAGTTCTTCTACTACAGTATATCCTTTAGTATGCAATGAAATGTATTTCAATTAGCACAAATGACTTTTTTTATGCTGCTATTGCAGGATGGTAAGGACTGTTTCATGTTTTGGCTCTTCCTCATGGTCTGGCTAGAAATTCTTGTTGTTGGTTTGAGGATTTTCGATGTAGAATGTTGTCTGTGACTACAGGGTATTGACAGAAAGGATGTTCGAGTTGTTTACCATTTTAACATTCCGAAGTCAATGGAAGCCTTCTATCAAGAATCTGGAAGAGCTGGCCGTGATCAGCAACCTTCAAGAAGCGTGTTGTATTATGGCTTGGATGACCATAAAAGAATGGTAATATAGATATGCCAACTAGTTGCATATATCTTAGTCTAGTGTTTCACTCATCAGTTGTAAAGACATTGCTTTTCATATTTATTTTGTGCTGCTAGGAATTCATCTTGAGTAATGGCATTAAAAAGAAATCACCCTCTTTGAGTTCCTCCGATGAGCTCTTGAAGAAGCCCCTTACAGATTTCAAACAGGTTCACCTTTATTTTATTTAATGTTTAAAAATAATATAGATATGCAAGTTACAATTGGGTAATGATAGGCCTTTGGTATGTGTAGATGGTGGACTATTGTGAAGGTTCTGGCTGCCGGCGGAGAAAAATCCTTCAGAATTTTGGAGAACAAGTAGTAAAGTTCATTTGTGAATATGTCATGCATTTTAATTATAGATAATACTCTCCTTCCATGAATTAACTATGTAAATCATATGCTATCATCAAAATAGGTATCTGCGTCACTTTGTCAAAAATCATGTGATGCATGTAAATATCCATCTCTACTTGGAACAAATTTGGCAGACCTTAAACGTAATGGTAACATTTTCAGGAAGGGAGGACTTACTCCTGTTTTCCTTCAAAGGTAATTATTAGCTTTTAGAGTCAGAAAGTTGAGAACTCTTTCGAACAAATTTTCTGGGTCATACTCCTACAGGCTTATTATATTTTTTTTCTGCTTCTTAAGCTCTACCATTTTCGTGGCACAAGTTATCATCAGTGCATTTACTAAGCAAAATGTATCTAAAAATTCCTCCATATAATTTTCATCCCGTTGGATCCTGTGATGAAGGTATAAACATATGTTGCCTTTAATCTCTAAAATGAGGGTCAATGGTTCGAATCCCTAAAATGATAAAACATTGCTTATATGATGGTGTTGTTTGGTTTGAAGGAATTGAAAAAGAGATGAAATAAAAAAGAAATAAAAATTAAAATGATAAATAAAGTTTATTGAAATTATTTTTCACCCGCTTGTTTGGTTGAAGAAAATTTAAGTGATTTTTTTTTAATTTCATGTTTGGTTGATGATAAATTGAATTATTATTTCTTGAGAGTGGGGGGGGGGGAGACATGAGTTTGATGGAATAAATTTTTCCACCCAATTTTCACGAAGATTGAGTAGAGAATTGTCAAAGGCAAAATGCATTTGCTTCTATTTTCTAGATAAATCCATTTACTTATTAATTATTGTTAAATCCTACCCGTCCCTTGGCATTTTGATCTCACGGCTAGGATGGGAATCCGTGAGAGGCTCACCTGTTAAATCCCAGCCGTCCCTTGGCATTTTGATCCTACGGCTAGGATGGGAATTCGTAGGAGGCTCACTTGGATCATGCTGATCTCCTTCCATATTTAGTTGGCTGATATATGAAGGATTATATTAGAGCAATTATGCAAGATTTTATAATTATTTGTTTCTTTATTAAGATACCTTGTATAGATCTATACATATGGATAGTTTTGTGCAATAAAATTATTTTTTTTTCCTCTCCAATTCTCTAAATTTAACATGGTATCAAAGAAATATACTACCGGAAGATGAGAACTGTGTCATACATGACAAAGTGCTACACCATGGGAGCCACCTCTTGGGACAAAGTGCTATGTGGTGGGAGTCACCAACTTGTAGGTGTCACCTCTAGAATCCTATATGTATGGTAGGTGATTCTAGGATAAAGATACTGACGAGGACGTCAGTTACTTAAGTGAGGGAGATTGTGAAATCTCTTATGTAAAAAAAATTAAACTCTTAAACATCGATATACCTTTTTGTATGATGGTTGGAATTTTATTAAGAAAATTCACAGTTAAGCATGCTCATCCTGGAGCAATACTGGGATGGATGACCTAATGGGAAGTTACACCAACAAGACAAAACCGTGAGGCTATTAGTCCAAACCGGACAATATCTCGATATTTAAGAGTTTATGCTGTTACAAATGATATCAGAGAAATTGAGGAAGATGACGAAAGTAAGCTTTCCCCTCTTAATTTTCTAGCTCCACCTCAAAAATCTAAAATCAAAGCTAGGGAAAGTGAGGACAAAGCTATTATGGATAACATGAGATTTGGACAAGTGTATTCCAGGCATACGAATCCAAATCATGTTCCAAAGCATATCCAAGAATCTCAACCATATCTTGAAATTGAGGTAAACACAAATTCACTAAAAAATCACCCTTGTACCATATAACCAATTTTGTATCCTTCCATAACTTCTCATATTCACAGAAAAATTTTATGATTACACTAAATGATATTCATATTCCTAATGATATTTCTGATGCCTTATCTAATGAAAATTAGAAAAGTGTCATGAAAGATGAGGCCCTGTAGAAGAACAATACATGGGAGATCACCGACCTACTTATAGGAAAAAAATCAGTCTGTTGTAAATGGGTGTTCTCTATGAAATATAATGTTGATGGTTCATTTAAAAGGTATAAAGCAAGACTGGTGGCGAAAGGATATGCTTATACGTACGACATTGTCTACTTGAAAACTTTTGCATCGGTGGCCAAGACAAACACCGTAAGGATCTTGCTCTTACTAGCAGCTAATTACAATTGGCATCTGGAACAACTAGATGTCAAAAATATATTCCTACATGAGAACTTGGAGGAAGAAATATTTATGGAGATTCCACCATGATTCAAGGAGAAATTTGGGGGTAACAAAGTGTGCAGGTTAAAAAAGACTCTATATGGATTAAAATAGTCACCTAGAGCTTGGTTTGGAAGATTCTCAAAAGTTATGTTACTTAATGGTTATCGACAAAGCCAAGGGGACCATACATTATTCTTCAAGCACTCAGATCCAGGGGAAGTCATAATTCTATTAGTTTATATGGATGATATCACTTGACTGAGAATGATGAAAAGGAGAAAGTGATTTTAAAGAAATGTCTTTCTAAGGGATTTGAGATTAAAGATCTTGGTAGATTAAAATATTTCCTTGGAATTGAAGTGGCCCATTCCAACAATAGGATCTTCATTTCACAACAAAAATACATTAATGATTTTCTTAAAAAAACATATAAATTAGCTTGTAAACCGGCGCCAACACCAGTAGAACCAAATCTCAAATTGGGGGAAGTTAAAGAAGATCCAAATGTAGATAAAGGATCTTACCATAGACTTGTGGGGAAATTAATCTACCTTTCCCACACCAGACCAAATATAGTGTTTGTTGTAAGCATGGCGAGCTAGTTCATGCAAAATTCAAAGCAGACTCACATGTAAGCTGTGGAAAAAATATTGTATTATCTTAAGGGGAACCTAGGTAAAGGAAGACTCTTCAGAAGAGACTGTGGGATAATTCCAAAAGCATATATTGATGCAGATTATGCAGGATCACCAGTAGATAGATAATCTACCTCAGGATACTCCACATTCCTAGGAGGAAACCTTGTTAAATGGAGGAGAACGAAACATAATGTGGTGGCAAGGTATAGTGCAGAAGCAGAATACAAAGCTATGGCCTTGGAAATGTGAGCTGCTATGGATCAAGATGATTCTAGAAGACCTAAGGATTAAGTGGGAAGGACTCATAAAGCTACAATGTGACAACAAATCAACAATCAACATAGCTCATAATATGATTCAACATGATAGGACCAAGCACATATAAGTGGACAAACATTTCATAAAGGAGAAATTAGACAATGATCTTATATGTATCGATCATGTTTCATCAAAAGATCGGCTTATAGATATTCTTACCAAGGGACTCGATAACTCTATCTTGCTAGGATTAATAATCAAGATGAGAATGACATATATGTATTCCCCAGCTTGAGGGGGAGTGTTAAATCCTAGTCGTCCCTTGGCATTTTGATCTCATGGCTAGGATGAGAATCTGTGGGAGGCTCGCCTGTTAAATCCCAGCCGTCCCTTGGCATTTTGATCCCACGACTAGGATGGGAATCCGTGGGAGGCTCACCTGGATCACACCGATCTCCTTCCATATTTAGTTGGCTGATTTAGGAATGATTATATTAGATCACTTATGCATGATTTATAATTATTTACTTCTTTATTGAGATATCTTGTATAGATATATAAATTGGGATAGTTTTTGTGAAGTGAAATGTATTTGCAGTCCCTTCATTTCCTTCAACCTGAACTCACCCTATGTACCTGGATTTGACATAATATACGTGACTTTTTTAAGGAGTAAGTTTTTGGTATCATAAGTAATATTGCAATAGATTTAGTTTTACAATTTAAAATTGTTAACTGGTTTAGATCTTATTTTCTTGTTTGAGTTTTCCTTTGACTGTATCTTACTGTAAAATTTGCCCTCATAATTATATATTGTTTGTCTTTCCCAACAATTTTAATGGAACTATTTTTTGCTCATTTTATTGTCTCTTCTCTAGATCGTTTGTGGCTGCATCAGATCCAGCGAGTGAATATTGGAATCAAGAGGAGGAAGAGGACTCTAATGAAGATATATCAGAATCTGAAGGTCTTTCCTAGTTTATGACTCAAAATAATGTAAAATGTTAATCATTTATTACTCTTTTGGAAGCATCTATCAAAACCACCATACCTTTTTTGGCTGTGGTATATTTAATCATAACTTGCGGTGGGAAAATGCCCCATGTAATCGTTGGTGCAGATATCGTCAAAAGGCTTTGGTATTTAGTGCAATAAAGATAAACTAGATATGAATGAAATCAAGAATCTCTTCATCATTGGGTCTGTGGCCCGGTGGTATTATCCCTTACCTCAAAAAGGTGATGTTCATGTTTTGAATCCTGCACCAAAATAAATTTGGTTCCATTATTAAGTAATTACTGCATCAACTTTTGAGATTCATTATTTTCTATGGTAGGAAGTCACCGTTGAACATAGCGTATCTAGTATATGAAGTTCTCTCTAATATGGGGTTTCGGAAGATTGATAAAGTTAATGCATACAGCCTAACCTTGCAAATAGTTTTTTCACATGACTTGAACCCATGATCTCTAAAGCTCACTAGAGGCAACATCTAAATGTTTTTCGAGATGGAAAGATTAAAATTTTACTTGTTATTCAACTTTAGGACTCTAATGTTTTTCGAGATGTAATTGTTAAGCTTGTTAGATGGAGTTGCTTATTTATTTTCCTTACAATCTGAATCAGTAGAAGTTACTTCTAATCTTCTAGCTCATTCGATGTAGCATTTGTTCTAATTTTCTAGCTTATTAGATGGAGTTGCTTATTACGAGTTTGCCCAAACTGTAGATGAAGCACTGGTCCTAGAATGTTCAGCAAAGTCTAAGATTTCATCTAAAGCTACTCTTGATGAGAAGTTTGAGGCCTTACAACGTGCAGAGGAAAGTTATTATCAAAATAAAGGCCAAAAAAAGCAGGTTTGTTATTAACTTCTTCCTTCCAATCTTTGTTTAAGTAGAATATTTGAATTCGATGAAAATCTCTGATAGGGAAGGTATACGTCATTATACTGCAATGCTTATATCTTGCTTTTCTCAAGGAAGATTAATTCTATGAGTCATGCTTTTAGCTTCATCAAATTCATGCCGATTGCACATTTTATATTATCTTGTGTTGTTGTGCTGAGTGACTTAGGCTTCGTTTGGGACCGCCTTCTTACTTCTTAAAACAGTTTTTTAGCACAAAAGTTTTAATTTTTTACTAAAAAACTGCTTCAAAAAACAGTAAGAAAGTCGTCCAAAACAAAGCCTTAAATTGTTGTGTAAATAATGGATTCCATTAACCGGTGAAACATATTAAAATGGTATGCCATCAAAACGGTGAGCTGAGGTTCCTTACATTTTCCATCTTTCCCTAATAAATAACAAAAAAACATGACGATATCAGCTCGCTGCCTTCTTTGTGAAGTATTTGGAAAGTAAAGAACTGATGAATGCGATATAAAGAGGTGCCGGTTGGATTATGAGGAAAAGAATACATTCATTGTATTGGGATGGTTTCTCTGAAAGAAATTAGAAAATCCATTTTTATTTGAATTTTAAATTTGTATCTTATTTTCTTTGAGAAGTTGTTGTAGAAATTAAAATTGTAAGGACTAAAGATATCAAGCATACTATAAATATTGTAATTTTATTTTTGATTAATTATAAGTCTTAAAAATTTGCTCTCCAAAGTTACAAAGTACATAACCTTTAATTGTTTCAGGAGAAGAAAAAAAATTCTGTCAGGCTAGAGGTGTCTTAGTTTGCAATTGGTGATGTAGGATTGTCTTATTATGCAGAAAAGAAATGAAGGCAAGTGTAATGAATGTGTACATTTCTTCGGAGTGAATATTAATGTGTTTCAACAGGTTAGAAATGATAGCAAGTACTACACTAAGTTACAATGTTCACTGGAACTCTCCATTGGAACTATGCGGGATTTTATCTAAAAGAGACCGAACTCGGATGTGCTCCAATGATTGAAAATTGATTAAAAATAGGACTGTTTTTAGTAAGCTAGAGAATAAAGAACTGATTAGCAAGCTACGTTTTTTTATTGGAATTTTATTCAGACTGAATTAGAGCTTTGGAAAGTTGGGGTTGAAGAAGCTAAGGGTTGGATCCTTCAGTTATGTCAAAAGCTCAATTACATTGAATTTTTCTAATTCTACAAGTCAGTTATGAAGTGATGTCTGTAATTGCAACATTTCATCACTTTCAGTCAACCACACGTTGAGTCCAAGTATCTTTTCATTACATAAGCTCAAATAAGTGAACGGTATTTCAAAGACATGTTGAAATCTATTCTCTATTTGATTTTTGTTGGACTCATAATTGTGTAAAAGCAAATTCTGGCTCAAAACTTCGCATCGAAGAGGCTTGAGCCTATTTCAACTCATCTTTTGAAAATGCGATCCAATCTCAAGCCTGAGATGGATCAACTAGAAATTATATTTTTATTTGGTGTCGTTGTGGGTAGAGAATATGGGGAAAATGAACTATTTTGCTTCATAAAGAAAGTAAATCCTAATGTTTCTCAAAATCAATTTGGATTCATGCCGGGTAGGTCAACTATGGAAGCCATACATTTATCAAGAGGTTTGATGGAGAAATATAGAGAAAATAAGGAGGATCTACATATGATTTTTATTGATTTAGAAAAAGCATATGATAAAGTTCCAAAAGAGTGCTATGGAGAGTTCTTAAAAAGAAAAGAGTTAATAACGCTTATATTCAAATCATTAAAGATATGCATGCAGGAGCTATTACTTGTGTTCAAACACAAGGTGGTTTGACCAAGTATTTCCCTATTTCGGTTGGGTTACATCAAGGATCAACCTTAAGCCCATATCTTTTTGCTTTAGTCATGGATATTCTCACGAAACATTTGCAAGAGGATATACCTTGGTGTATGCTTTTTGCTGATGATATTCTTCTTGTTGATAAGACTAGATAGGGAGTTGAAGGTAAACTTGAATTATGGAGGTCAACCTTAGAGTCTAAAAATTTTCGCTTGAGTAGATCTAAAACGAAATATATGGAGTGTAATTTTAGTAGTAATAGACCTAGTGAGGGGATTGTGACTTTGGGCGATCAAGTCATTAATAAGAGTACACGTTTTAGATATCTTGGATCTGTTGTTCAGAGTGATGGTGAAATAGATGGAGATATTATCAACATAATTCAGGTTGGATGGTTGAAGTGAAGGAATACATTGGGTTTGTTGTGTGATAAAAAAGTACCCCTCAAACTTAAGAAAAAATTATATAAGATGGTGGTGAGATCTGCAATGTTTATGGTGTCGAATGTTGGCCATTAAAAGAGAAGCATAATAGTAAGTTAAGTGAGATGAGGATGCTTAGGTGAATGAGTGACTTTACCCTTAGAGGTAGGATATGAAATGAGCATATACGTGAAAAGGTTGGAATAGCTCCAGTAGAAGATAAGATTAGAGAGAGTCACCTTAGATGGTTTGGTCACATAAAACGGCAGCCTTCCGATGACCCGATTAGGAAAGTAGATGTATTAGATTTGACTTATGTTAAGAAAGGTAGAGGCAGACCTAAAAAGACTTGGTTATAAAATATTAGAAATGATCTTTATCTATTAGATTTAAATAAGAATTTGACTTTTAATAGGACACAATGGAGAAAAAGGATTCATGTAGCCGACCCCACGTAGTAGGATAAAGGCTTGTTGTTGTTGTTTTTGTTGTTTGTGGGCTCCGAAAATTCGGCCTCGGCCTCCACTCGCTTTTCTTATTCGGCGAGGGAGTTTTAACGAACTAAGTTCCGGGGTAAATTTTGGAAGGCAGATGGGTTTGTAGATAAGACACTACCCAGAGATTTCGCCCTCATTTCGCGAGGACTTTATGATCTGAGTTCTGGTTTCCTATAGGCGCAAGCCCCTATAGTTAATTACCCCTCCCGATTACGAGAGAGAACTTTCGATTAAGGCTAGTCGTCAACAGATATGTAGAGTATACATGTTATCTGACATATAGTAGCAGCAATGGGTTTGGAATTTGGAGAACAGGATTTGGATTTGGGAATTTAGAAAGTATTGAAAAGCTTGATATTTAAAATATGAAATTTCACCACCTAGCACTTAAAGCGGATGGTGGGGGAATGGATGATGGACCCGATCAAGATCCCATGGTTCCGTCATCCCGGGCCATCATGGTCCCTGGTCTACTTAGTCAGAGGAGGTAGTCGACCCAACCTGACAGAAGGATCCTTGTCGGCAGCCATGGGTTGCTTCGTCCAAGGGAACCTTGTAGACCGGGGTTGAATGTTTGTCTAAGGGGACAAATTTGAATCCACCTTAGCTAACAGAGGGCTTTGTGCCCTATCAATCATATCCTATTGATTCATATCTCAAGGATTTAACGCCATTAAGGAGCGTATTGGCTCTGGCCATAACCGCTATCTGTGGTGCCATTTGGCAGCAAAACCACTTGGTTCAGAGGGCCCCGGGTCATAACCGTTTACCTGTAGTGCCATTTGGCGGCGAAACTGCCGGTTAGAGGACACGTACCACGCCCTTACTGACAAGAGATTATTTGAGAATGGATCCTAGTGATATTTTCGACTAGGCATTTGGCTCTTTGTGAGCTAGAGTAAATTTGAATTTGTCCACCCCGACAAACTGTTGCGGAGGGTGGATGGATTTTGCTTTAAGTGCTGGGATGGATTATTTCAAATTTAAATATTTTTAGAATTTTGGGATTTTGAGATTTTGTGGAGTTTTGGAATATGGATATTTGGGAGACAATTGAAAGTATTTGGGAACCCCTCCGGTTGAGATCTGCATTCAACACGGCCATCATCGGGGTGTTTGGGGGTCATTTCTTTTTATGGATTGAACCTTGTCAACTTTATCGGGCTGTCAACAGAGGATCGGGTTTCGTAGGCTTCGTGCCTTTGAAAGTGAATTCTTTTAATTTTAAGCTTTAAAGGCCTAATATGAATGTATTAAAACAAATATTCTAGTCGTCATGGCCATATATTTGTTTAATGGTTCGAACCCTGTCGACTTCTATTGACCCGTATAGAAGGATCAGTTTCGAACCTGAATTCACTTGTCAACCCGCGCAGCATCCCTAAACGTCACGTGTGTACCAATAACACGCTCGCCGGGGCCCATGCGGGTTTAGATTGTATTTACCCCTTTTAGTGTATACAAATTACAGTGCACGTGCAGGGGTATTTTGAAAGTATTCGTAGACGCCTTCTGTCCGCTTGCATAGAAGTTGCGGATCCGGTGGCGTGGCGTAGCAGCTTCTGAATTTAATGGTTTGCTGCTTTGTACAGGTAGACTGTCGTGCACTATTTGTTGATTTTGTTGGCGGGTCATAGTGCACTAACTAATCTCCTGCCTTTAGTTGTAGAAGCTCGTAGGAACTTATAGTCTTTAAGCATTCTGTTATGACTTTGATCTTTATGATACATCCACTATTGCTGGAGGTATATGTATTCCTCCTTAGACTGAAGTTGACTACAGGATACTGCATTTACTGTAGTTTTTATGCATCTACCCATGGGTGGATGTTGTGGCACATACATTTATCTTCGTAGAGAGCTCGTATGTGTTGCAGATCTTTTGTTCTTGCTTGTAGAAGGCTGATATATTTGGCTACTACTGAGTGGCTATCAATTGTATGGATGATTTAGCATCCACTGCACATTAATCGTCATCACCCATAAATGGGCTACTATATGAGTGAAAACTATTCTATATTTGCTTGTGGTCAGCATGGTGGACTTGTATCGTTGATCTTTGCTTGCAATCAACTATATGTACCCCTCCAATTTTCTTTTGTTTGCTTGCATATAGATGTTGATTGTGAAGGTACTATTGTGTTCATCACCTACAAAATCCTTCTAGTAGCATTTGATTGCATGATAGATATATATCACCTTCTCTTGAACACTTTGACCCATATGAATTTCATTGTTCATCATTTGCATTTGTTTGTAAATATTCATCTGAAGCTTCAGCAGAAGTTCCTTGCTCTGTTGATTAATGCTTCTCTAGATGACTTGGATCCATCAACTATCTCTTTCATATCAACTAGTGAGTTATTGTGCTCTTAATGTCACCTTGATGTTGAAAGTATTGTTGTAGGCGTTGCATTCATCCCTCCTTAGCTACATGTTGATTGGTAGGGTCCAAGCTATATCTATTAGAGACAGATATTCGCTAGCAATTTGATTCGCTTGTTGTAGAAACATCTTGCTCTCTAGTAGATTGTAGGGATATCACCACATTTATTTCGTGAGAGATATGAGCACCATTTAATCTCATTTAGAGATAAATTTAATCAGGTGCCCAAGCCACATCTATTATGATTTTCTTGTAGCTAGCGAACAAGTTGTACCCATAAATATCTCATCCCAAAAGAGGGATTACAATGTGTACAAATATATGGTGAACTTAACATCATGGATCATTAACATTTGTTGTCTAGCAAAAGTGATAATTGGAAAATTTACATTGCCTTAATATTATTATTGTGCCAACTTATGAGTCTTTTCTTAGGCATAAGATTATATTTCATGATGCTCATTCACTTTCATTTGTTCAATATTGAATTTATCCCCATTGTTATCAAACTTGATTCAAGTCCAAGTCTTTTGTAAGGGTTAATGTCTAAAGCCATTGTAGTTCATATCCAAGTTAAAGATCAAATCCTTTGCCTCAAGTTGCAAGAATTTGTTTGTGCTCATATCATTCAAATTATTATTTAATATTCAAATAGAGTTCAAGTATTCATTAATCATTTGAATTCTAGAATATGTCCCCTGCAGTTCAGCTTGGATTCAAGCTCTTGTTCAAATTGTTCAAGTTCAAATTCCTTGCACCAAGCTCCTTCAGTTCAAGCTCATGTTCTAACTCAAGTCCAATATGAGTTCAAGTTCAAGTGGCAAGCTGAAGCTTTATGTCCCCTGTAGTCCAACTCAAGTATTTGCTTGAGTTCAAATGTCCAAGATCATATTTTTTTTTTTTTAGATTTAAGTTCATATTTATTTAGATCAATTGACAAGTCCATAAGTCTTCTGTTCTTGTTCATTTAAGTCCCAAATCTTTGTTCTTTTGAGTTCAAATAGGTACATGAAGAGTTATGTTTCACCCGGAATTTCGGCAGCCTCCCGGCGTCTCCCCCGTTTAGGAGAAAACTACGAGAAAACTGGGCCTTTCCCACCACGCTAAGAAAAGCGCGCATGGTAGATGCCCTCTTTCAAGGACACCGCGGCCGTGTAATTTTTCGATCCCCCACCACGCTAAGAAAAGCGTGCATGGGTATTTTTTTTTTTGTAAAAAAAAAAGTATTTTTTTATTTTTGAAAATATTTTGTAAGCAAGACAGTTATTTCCCCGCAAGCGGGTACTTATGGGTATCCCAGCTTCGTCGTGCGCATCGCACTGGGATCCCTTCCCACCACGCTAAGAAAAGCGTGCATAGGTGGGGTTTCCAAGGCGATACGAACTTCGAAGAAGGAATTTGGGTGATTACCTGCTTCGTCGCAAATGTCGGGACACACTCCCTCCCACCACGCTAAGAAAAGCGTGCATAGGTGGTCGTTTTGTCTCGACGAATGTGTTGAAACAGGTTCTCGGAGTTTTAGGGTTTAGGAGTTATACCTTGGCGGTCGTCGGGGTTGGCACACGGATCGAGGTAAGCTTGCTTAAGTTATAATTAATTATATTTAACATATAATCAATTATAGTTAATTTTTAACTAATTATGAATTAATCGAATTTAATTTATAATTAATAAAAAAATAGCTATAATTAATTATACTTAATTTAAGATCAATCATAAATTAATTATTTTTTAATTTATAATTAAAAATAAATTAGTCATAACTAATTATATTTATTTCTAAATTAATTATAAATTAATGTAATTAATTAATTTTGATTGATTTTAATTAATCACAGTTAATTACTAAATGATAGTAATTAAATATAATTAATTAAAATCAATTATAATTAAACTAATTACACAGTATATTAACTAATCTGCTGTCGAGAAATAGGATTAGAGCAAGATTTCTGTAGGATTTGAACAGGATTTGATCGCCCCGCAAATCTCACGGCTAAGTAAACTCCCTGCCTCCCTCTCTTGCTCAGCATACTCACGGGATTTGGGCGAAGGAGGGCTCGAAAGGGAGAGAAATTACCTTCACACGAGCTAGCTCTCGTTGTGGCTTCCGATTCAAAATGGCGTAACTCTCGATCCGATAGGAAGGAGGCGTCGCAGAGGTCGAAGGAGAGCTCGGGTAAGGCTAAGGGAATGATCTTCTCTCTCTCTCTCTCTCTCTCTGGATCAGAAGCAACAAAGGGGGTCGGCTTGAGCAACAGAGCTCGGACAGAGGTGGAACGAGGCTGAGGATGGATTCGGGTAGGTGGATCTCTCTCTCTCTCTCTGCAGGATGAAGGAGTAGAGGGATTCGGCCGAAGATGGAAGTCGGCACAGGCGACCGGCTTCAGAGGGATCGGGATGGAGAGAGATGGCAGCTGGGGTCGAGTGGGAGGAACGGGATCGGAAGTGGCTTCGGACGTGGGAGAGGAAGCAACGACGGGATCTCTGTGTGTGGAAGTGGGGAGGAGAAGTAGAGGCAGCGAGAGCTTTGGGTCGGTATTTAACGAAGAGGATGAAGCTACGGATCGCAGGATTCGCGCAGGGGTTCCGGGAAATGACACAAACGGCGCCCAATTCAGCGGGATATCTGCTGATTTTCTGGACTTCCTCGATAGATACGAGGTGAGCTGCTTTCTTTTTGTTCTTTACCCGTAGGTCAACATTGTTGTTGTTGTTGTTGTGGAAGTGTAGGCTCTAGTGGAGGCCCTGGAGGACTGTTAAGAAAAATTATTATGTGTGGTCACTGAATGGCGTTCAAAGGCAAATGAGAACGTGCCGAGTTTTTTTTTTTTTTTTTTTTTGCTATATACAGCTATTGTGTACCACTCGGTACTGGGTGATGTGGCGTGTTTTGATTTGTCTCTGAACCGTTCGGTGACCGCACAGAATAATTTCTCCTATGTTAGGGGTGAGAAAAATGTAATTTCCTAACTTGAATTCTAGGAGATGGTATAGTAGAGTCCTTGGAGGGCTATTTTAAAGGGCGAGTAAAATGTCGTTAGGTGGTTGAATTGACAAAATGAATATTCCATTAATGTAGAAATTTACAGATATTCGTTAAGTATTGTCGTTTTGTTTATAGCTTTTATGCTGCTACCTCAAATATTACTTCAATAAAAATTATCGAACCATCATTTATCCTGCTAAATTTTGTATATGGATCACAGGTCAAGTTCGGCCTTTCTGGAAGAAACATAATATCGGAGGCATTAAGAGAGGCATGCAAGGAGAGGCTTTCAAATGCTCTGAATCAGGCCAAGGAGCGATTGAGAAATCATTCGTAAGCATTTCAAATCTTTTCCTGACATCATTACAGAATTAGTCGTCTTCATCTTTTTAATATTCCAATTTTTTCTCTATTTTTTATCATCCATGAGAAAGCGTTAGGTTAACAACATTGAAAAAAAACTGGTTGGTATCAGCATACTGCAATAAACTTTGTTTTTGTCTCCGTATGATGGTTATGGTTAGAGCTATTTTATGTTCCTTGCATGAATCCTCTCATAGAATACATTAACAATTTAGTTTTGGTATCAGTAGAGTGTTCAGAATTATTTGATATTGCTTGCATCAACTCTTCCTCATTCAGGCGAACGAAAAATTATTCTGTGCGGTCAAATTCGACATTCGGATGCCTAAGCCCACGACTCAGTACCGCTCGGTACCGTGGTATCGAGGCTCGGTACGGAGCTCGGTATTACTGACATGGCTCATTCTAGTTGGTATCCGAACATAGAGCTGTGTTCGGCGTCCGCACAGAATAATCTCTCCAAGTGAACATTGCTAAATTGCCCAAGTTTTCTTCTTATGTTAATATCAACTAATCGCCTTTACAGGCTTGACATAGGCTCTTCCTCTACCTCACTTGAATTGGATTGCTTTAAGAATTATGAGAAGGTTGGCAAAACCTTCTATAATTCGCAGATTGCGGCGACTGTGAGGTGGCTATCATCGGCGAGCTATGAAGAGATAAGCGAGAGGCTTAGCCGAAACTCTTCATCTCATGATGCCGAAAACAAACCAAAAGTTATTGAAAGTGCTGCTACCTCATCATCACTGAGTCCTGAAAATCAAATACTTGTTCAGTCAGTAAAACAGGATCAGTTCATGGCTAAAATCCTGGAAAAAAATGTTTATGAGGCTGCAGCAGTGGATTTGTCCCATGGAAAGGTGGATCTTCCACCTATACCTTCATTTTCAGAGTTTGTTTACCAAAAAGCCAACAACCAGAACAGACCTTCCATGGGTTCTGAAAGTGCTCCAAAGAGGATAGCTGAAGCTGATGAGAGGAAACAAAGAGTTCATGTTCACAAGAAGATGAAACAGTAACAGAATATCGTTTAAGGTTCATAAGTTAGCCGTTAAAAAAATGAAAAGTAGGTTGGTACTTAGGCTTAATTTTTTGTACTAAAAAACTGCTTTAAGAAGCATTAAAAAAGTCGTCCCAAACGAAACCTTAAACTTTATTTGGGATAGTTTTAGACCGATGTTGTTTTACTGCTTAAATTTTTACACTAAAAAATAATTTTATGAAGCAGTAAGAAAGTCGTCTCAAATAAAATTTCAATAAGAGAGTTAAATAGTTTATGCATGTTAATATAGGATGCAAGGGCATGTCTCTATCATCAAACATGTATAGCAATGATTTGTTAAATGGTGATGATGAGATTCATTATTTTCTTTTAGTTATGGAGATAATTAAATATTATTAATTAATTGTTAACTCTAATTATTACATATTCATTGGAAGGTCTATTTTATCTATACAAATTTCTTTTTAAACAATTCAAATTATTTTTTATGTTTAGAATTTATTCCAATTTTTCTATTGCTAATGTAGTTTTTTAGATCTCTTTGTCATTTCCTTTGCTTAAGATGGTGGAATTGTTGTAATCGGTCATAAGTAACGATACAACTAGTATTTTGTAAAGGTGTTTTTCTTTATTTATTGATTAAATTATGTGTAGATATTCAAATTAAAAATGGATTGTAATGAATTTCAAAATTATTTTGGAGACAAATAAGGCATAAATAATCAATTAATTTATAATAGACTACTTAAAAAAAAATAAATTTAATTAGTAGATAAAATTCATACTGACTCAAATCTTTTTACTATTTTAAAAGAATATGTTTGAGCGCATCATCAAAAATCAGATGCAGGCAAAACTCAATACACCTTTACAAATAACTTCAAAAAAAAAAATTACCAAGCTAGTTGATATTTGCATTTAAGCTCACAATAAAATTTTGTTTGGTATGCCTTTTTTTAAATGCTTTTTAAGGTAGTTTTTTTAGTAAAAAAATTTTAATTTTTAACTAAAAAAATAGCTTTAAGAAGCAATACAAAAAACATCCCAAACAATATCTTAAGCTTCGTTTGGGACAGCTTTCTTAGTATAAAAATTCTTTTTATTAGAAAGCTGCTTTAAGAAGCAACAAAAAAATTCTTTCAAACGAAGCCTAAGGTTTTGTTTGGGACGGCTTTTTTATTGTTTTCTAAAATGGAGTTTTAGTAAAAAAAAAAAAAAATTGTACTAAAACTCCGTTTTAGATAGCAATAAAAAAGCCGTCCCAAACGAAACCTAAATCTCTACCACAGCTCGCTTATTTATTAACGTAAGTTAACCATAGGCATAGCACATCTTGATTTATTGGTTGATAACTTTGACATATTTATTGATTGATAACTTTGATTATAAATTAAAAGATCTTGAGTTCAAATCTTGCATATATTATACATGTGAGTTTATTTTATTTGGCTCAAAAATTTATTAAAAAAAATTCATAATATTCACATAATTTTCATGCACATGGATTATTGAAAAAAAAAAAACTCATTTTTGAAGAACCAAAAGGAGATCTCACGCATACCTCAAGTTTCTGGTCATATAAAAAAATAAAAATAAAATAAAAAATTTCTGGTCATATAATTTCAGCCTATTAGGCCTTTTTTACTTGACAACAAACCGAAGGACTCACTAAGGCAAAACACAAATTACAACATAAACATGATAACGCTGGAAGGTAGCTAACAAAATTATGTAGATAATTCATAGGACTGTTTGAACTAATTGAAGATGGAGAGGTGCTGCTGCAATGGATTTAAACACAGCTAAAATCCACCCAAATTACCATTTTCATAGCTTATTTACCTATCTGAAATGATCAACTCAACATGGTAGAAACTCCACATTGAAGTCTCCAAGGACAAGATGTTGAAACTGCAAGCAATGCAAGAGAACAAAAATCACTGAGTTTGAATAATAATTAGAGTAATTTTGACAAATGAGGCTGCATGTTGCCATAGATGTAAATGGTGAGCTTGATGATGTAGTTTATTTTATCATGATAATGGGTGGGTGAAACAAACATGCAGGGTTGGCCTTAAATGAGCCGGGACCCGGGAATGACCAAAAGATGAAGCTATAAGCGAGGTCAGGCTGGATTACCGCTTCTTAAAACAGCTTTCAAGTACAAAAATATTTTTATTATTATTATTAAAAAGCTACTTTAAGAAGCAGACCAAACAAAGCCTAAGAGTCCATGCCGAAAGAAATCCTACTAATGCACGAAATGCCAATAAGACATAATCAAGTCTTATATTGATTCAGATGTAAAAAACAATCATGCATTGGAAGCAATTATTTAACATTGACTGGAATCAGAACCCATTTATGGTGCATGATTTATTTCAGCATTCTATATTAGAAATTTGATTAAGAAATATATAATTATTTAGTATTGCTCATTGAAGAATAAAGAAAAGCAGACCTGAAGATGGTTGGGACTACCCGAAGTTGATTCCTTGAGCTAGCGGCAGCTCACTTCCATAGTTGATTGTGCTGCGAGATGTTGCTTATCAATTCAGAAAAGCTCAATTGAAAAGTTTAAAGTTCAAAGCAATTAGGTGGAGTATTCGACAAAAGTATAAAGCTTATTAAGCCATTAAAAAGTTGCAAAATGAATCTAAGGTCGAGTAAATTTATGGGAAGTTGTTCAAGTTCCAAACAAAGCTTTTCCTCGTCACTTTTTTTTAACATGTTTTTTTCTTTCCTTTTTTTCCTTTTTTAATATGTTCTTTTATTAGCAAAGACAATCAAAAAGTTGCTATGCAAAATAAAAAAGAATAATGTTTCACTCACCTAAAAAAGCACTTAAAATGATTTTTTTTGGGTTGCCTTTCAAGCCACAACTAATGTCCATATATAGCCTTCATTGTTTGGGCCATGGTAGTCATGGACACCAATCAACAAAACTCCTTTGTAAGTAGGGTTTTCTATTCCACTTCCCTATTTTTGCATGGCCAAGCAATCCAACACTACTTGATCATAGTACTAAAAGTAAAACAATACCTTCACGTAATACATACAGTTCAATCTTTAAGCACAATATATAATAACACTTCTAACAAGTATGCACTAATATGAATCTGTAAAAGATATTATAGGCTTACTTTTCATTCATAAGTACTGTTTGATCCATAACGTAAAACGACTCGTGGTTGGACCTATACTTATAAAACACCATGAAATTGCAAATGAACATAAACATCAAATGAAAAACACTATTTTGAAACTATAAATTATTTTTTTTTTCTTGCATTCTTTACTAGTGTTACAAAATTTTTGTATGAAACATCTATGAAAAGAATAATGATTTTATTAAACAAAAGTTCCTATCAATGTACAGTTTTACATTAATTCTTAGATTTTAGATTATGCCAAAACAACTAAATACTTTCATATAATACTTAATATTGTATTAAACTAATACTTGATTACGATTTGACTGCATTACTCAATAAGTATACAGGAAAACACAGGATTAAGCATATACAAATCATCTTAAAATACATTTTATGGGCAAAAATAACCCTAGTAAAGGTTAACAATAACAATTTTACGTTCTTCCAATATTTTAGAATCCTTTGCGCTAGACCTGCATGGAATTGGCAACCATCCTGTGATGCCTAGTCAATCGAGGAGTCTGTTCCTCATGGAATAATATAAAGCGAGAACCCACATCGCAAGACCTTAAAATATATTGAGAAGCATTCTTAACTGCTACATACCTAATTAATAGAATACTCTCAAGAGTCCAAAGTCTTATAAATTATATGGCTAAATTATTCCTCACAAATAAAGTTTTTCTAAAAATTCCTCAAAACCTTTGGGTATATTATCTATTGTCCAAAATAACACGGATGTATTTGAGCATAGAGCTCTCAAACGTGCTTTATTGGGTATTCTTCCACTCAAAAATGATATAAATGTCATCACTCTACCAATAAAAATACCTTACATCAAAAGATATCACATTTGATGAGAAGCAATGTTTTTCATCAAACTCATTTGCAGGGTAAGAACTGAGAACTCTCAATTGGAAGATAAATTTAATGAAATTTCTATCTTTCATCTCGGCATTCCTACAACAGAAACTTCAACAAATCTAGATATTATACTCCTTTAAGTGTATAAAAGAAGAAATAAGTCTAGTCAAAATCTCCTGCAAGCTCAAGACTTAAAATCATTATTAGGTAATAAAAAAACCTATTGATCAATCCATCACTACACATTCATCTTTGCATCCCATCTTCTAGTATACAACCAAAAAAATTTCTACTACCAATAAAGCATTCCTTACAAAGATCAATTCTAATTCCATTACAGCATCACAAACTTTATTTGAGGCACTTAAAACAAGAATTTGAAGGATGTAATGAGATAAAAGATGAATACTTGGAAGACCGTCAAACTACACGGGGAAAAAATAATATAATATCAATGGGTTTTTTATGTAAAAGATAGAGCAGATAGAAGCCTAAAACAGTATAAAGTGAGATAGGTAGCCAAAGGATATACTCATTCTTATAGAATTGACAACCATGAAACTTTTGCTCTTGTAACAAAAATGAATACAATACGCTTCAAATTTTAACTTGCGGCTAATCGTAGATGGTCCATACAATAATATGATATAAAGAATGCCTTTTAAATGGGATAATTGAATAAGCCTATATGGATCCACCACTTGAATTTGATAGTTCTCTCACAAAGAAAAAAATATGTAAATTAAAAAAAGATTGTTGTAACCTAAACAATATTCGAGAGAAATGTTGGATAGATTCACAAAATTCATGAATGAATCTAAATACAACAAAGCCAAGGAAATCATATCCTCTTCATAAAAACTCCACTAATGATAAAATCTTACTTCTCATCATAGATATTAACAACATAATTGTCACATATGATGACAATAGAAAAAAGAAAAGGCCCGAAAAAGGCTTACTAAAGAATTTGGGATCTAAGAGTTGGGCAGACTCAAATACTTTTGGCAAATATTAGTTGTTCAATCATTATAAAGAATATTTCCTTCTCAACAAAAATATATCATATATCTACTAAAAAACAAAAATAATTGATTGCAAATTCTGTTAAACTCCAACTGAACAAGGAAAAAAATTAGACAAATAAAAAAAAGTAGACATGAGATAATATCAAAAATTAATTAAAAAACTTATCTATCACACACACACATGTCCAAAAATCATATTTACATTAAGTATCATTAGTTAATTCATGCACAAACCCAAAGAGTCTCACATCCAAGAAGCTAATAGAATCTTCAAATACCTTAAAAAAAAGTCCTAGTAGAAGAATTCTCTAAAAAAAATTCTATATTTTATAACTGGAAGGGTATCCATAACTAGATATTATACATTTTTCAAAGGAAATCACATAACATAGAGAAGCAAGAACCAACCTATTGTTTCAAGATCTAGCATTGAATCTATAGTTATAGCAATTTCACAATGAATCTGGGAGCTTATGTGGATCAAATCATTTTAAAATTTTTAAAAAATCAAATGGGAAGGGCCAATAAAGATATGCTATGACAATAACTATGCAGTTAGCATTGCTTATTATCCAATATAATATGCCGTACCTAGCATGTGAAGGTGGATAGAAATTTCATAAAAAAGAAACTAGAAAGTTAGTTGATCTACACTTCATATGTGCCTACATGAAATCAACTTGCAAACATTCTCACTTAAGAACTCTACAATCACATTCAAAAATATTATAAACAAACTTTGAATGTCTGATTTATACCACTAAATGTGAGGGAGAGTGTTAAAGAATCATGGTACCCACAACCAATCCTAGTTGAAATCCTTGAGCATATGGATTAAGAGTTCTAATTGTTAGATCAATCCTCTTATGATCCCTTAGATTGCAATCTATGTGCTTCCTCTTCATATTCTAGCCACCAGCCCCTCTTAAGGGCTTTTATTCCTTTTTCTTTATAAATAACTTTAATTTATCTCCATTTAAGTCTTTTAGAGGCATCTATAAATACCTCCACATTTTATATAGAAACAAACAATAAAATTCAAAGCTTTTTTTTTCTACATTTCTACAATTTATAATAGAAGCAATATATCATTAGGTAGATCCTTTCTCGAATTTTTTATTTTCATCTATGCAAATAAAAAAGTAATTAAAATTAAGAGTTTAAAAGCTACAAATATGTGCATTCTGTGATTTTGTGCGCATCAAATAAAATATATATAACAAAATTGTAAACCCTAAAATGTCCCGCATCAAGTTCATATCATGTCAAAAATACCAATAGCAAAGCTTCAGTAAAACATTAGCAAAGATCCCATCAGATCTAATGCTAAACCGAATTCAATATCTTTCTTTTCTAATATAGTTAACATTACATCAGCTGGCAACTCACCAAGTAGAGCGTCGCATGTATTGCTTCCATGAGTCACTTCCTGCTTCTCGACCACCACCAGTGGCCTTTTCACCGCCAAAAGCGCCACCAATTTCAGCACCATTTGTTGGGATGTTAACATTTACAATGCCACAGTCACTGCCAAGTGGCCTGCACAAGTTCAAGAGAGGATGAAATTTTTCAGAAACTTGGACTGTAATAATAGAGCTTAAAGATCTCAAATAAACTAATGAAAATGTTCGCCAAGCAAAATGAAATTTAATATATCTTGCTTGCATATTCTAAACACCAACATGTAAAAATGCCCAGTTTTTATTAGAATTCTCAGTTCTATAAGCATTGTCAATAACCACATTGTATTGAATATGGAAGCAACAAAGATCCAGTCCACTTTGACTACCAATATACAACAGTGTGTAAGGTGTACAGATCTTGATAGCTAAACAAGCTTTGACTACAAAATGTTGCAGAGGAAAAGCAATCTCAAATCAATTTTTAAAGTTCCAAGCTTACCCAATCCATTTGAAGATGACCTCTGGCCTCCGAGTGAAAATGGAGCTACTTAGACCTTGAGGCACTGAGTTATTTATTTCTATCGCATCTTTCAATGTCTGAAGAAGTACACCTTACGAGCTCAGATATTGCAGGGTCATGAAGTCGTAAATGATAGGAAAATGGTTCGATGACAACACATAGAAGGGTAGCCAATAGAAAATAATGGGCCTATGATGAGGCGGAGGCAAAAAGGGGCACATTACCTTGAATTTCATGGCATAAAGGACAGGACCAAATAACTCTTCCTTGACAACTTCTGCATCAGAAGATATCTCAACTATTGTAGGTTGCACAAAGTTTCCTTTAGATTCTATGGCATATCCTCCAGTGAGTACTTTTCCTCCCTGAATGAATTATGATAAACAATAAGAAAAATATTGAATAATGCTCAAAAATATGCAAAGAATGTTTGCAAAAGCTTCCATTTTTCCCTTCAAGATTGATGATATCAAACTTTATCATAAAATAATTTACATGAACCAGTGTGCGCAAAATTCTCAGACATTCAAAGAAGATTAAATTTGTATAGACATTTAGAAAATGGAGGCGCTAAATTAACAACTACTTTTATTACTGGTATGCCAGGTTTTTGAAAAGCGGGCCCATACCAATAAACTTCTGTTTCAATACAGCAATCGTAGTATGCCGTTTAGTTTTAGCTTTGACATTGTTCGAAACATATTTAAACTATTTAGAATACATGAAGTAATTTTTAGAAAACTGTTAGACCGGTCCACTGGACCGGTCCAGCCGGTCCAGGCGGGACCGGTTCACGGGCCAAAGTCGCGCAAACAGGCGGAGATCTCCGCCTCCTGCGGAGATCGAGCGGCCCGACCAGCCCATTAGAGCATTTTAGGAAGCGTTTTTTTAGCGTTTTGAGAGGGAAATTTGAATGTAGGGGCTGTTTAGGGATTTCCTTTTGATTTGTATGCATTAAATAGTTGTTTTTCCTAGGGTTTGGACATCTTGAATTTGGCTGAAATTTGAGATCTCGTAGATTTAGGTTTCTTTGGGGCTCTAGCTGCGTCTAGAGATTTGGGAGAGATCGATCCTCCTCTCGAATTGAGGATCAATTGTATCTTGCTGTTTTTATTCATCTACTAGTGAAATACACGCTTTCCTTTGAGTTTTCTCTCAGATTTTCCCGGACAAGCGCTGTTTTTCTGCTTAAATCTGCTGATTTCCTGCTGTGGACAGCAGTTTCCATTGGTTCTACTTCAGTTTTGGTGAGAAACACTTGGGAATCCAAGTGTTTCCTATCAAATTGGTATCAGAGCGTCGATTTGGGACCACAGGCGGCTGAAATTCTGAAATTTTTCAGCAAGTTATCATTTCCGGAAGTGATATTTTTTGAGATCCATTAGGAAAGAAAGATGGCCGGGAAGAAGGTTGACATCTTAGAAGGCGAAGTCGGCCAATTGAAAGCCGATTTGGAGGAAAGATTCTTCAACCTTCAAAATCAAATCACCTCCAACAATGAAAGGTTGGAGGGGAAGTTCACCGCAATGGAGGAAATGTTGAAGAAACTACTTGAGATGAAAACCAATCCGGCGACATCGGAAGTAAGAGAGATCGCCGACGGCCATGGCATGGGAGGAAATCCGAACCCCTTGCGGGGGAGGAGAAATGTGGAGGTGGAGATCCTAGAGGAAGAGAACGACATGCCTCCTTTAGAGCCCCTTTCGAGGGAAGAGATGAGCATGGGATATGACAGAAGGGGAGCTGATTTTGGTGGGGAGAAGAGAGGGATCGCATCGCCGAGGTGCTGAATTCGAAAGAATTCAGCGTCGAGGGGGGAATTTCGAAGGAAGAAGGGAGGAACGTCATCGTCGAGGTGCTGAATTTGAAGGTATTCAGCGTCGAGGTGATGAGGTTGAAGGGAGGAGAGGTGAGTATGAAGAGAGGGGTTAGAGTATATTCGTCGGAGGGACGATCGGGGAAATTTGGGAACGCCTCCTCTGAGGGGAATGGGAGGCTATGGAGGATACCGGGGAGATCCCAAGGTGAGGAAATTGAAGATGCCCGTTTTTGAGGGGGAAGACGGCCATGGCTGGATCTACAAGGTAGAGCGTTACTTTGCGGTCAATGGGTTGACAGAGGATGAGAAGCTGACGGCGGCAGGATTGTGTCTAGAAGGAAAGGCTTTGGCATGGTATCAGTGGCGTGATAGGAGGGAGCCTATCAGGAACTGGAGGGAATTCAAAAACTGCATAATAGAACGTTTCCAAACCGATCGGGGAGGAGATTTCTATGAGCAGTTCTTTGCTCTGGTGCAGGAGGGATCAGTAGAAGACTACCGTGATCGGTTTCGAGCACCTAGCTAGTAGGGTGGAGCGATTATCAGATAGCGTATTGGAGGGGAATTTCATGAAGGGGTTGAAGGCAGAGATCCGAGCGGCAGTTAAAGTTCTGATGCCTAGTGACTTGGAGGAGGCAATGAAGTTGGCACAGCTGGTAGAAAATCAAAATAACCTGGAGAAGGGAGCTAGGAGCAGCAGCTCAGGAGGCTCTTACAAGACTACGACCACTCTTTTAGCACAAAAGGGGCCTGCATCAGTCAACAATAATGAGATCACCAGGGAGAAGCCAATAGGAGGAGGGAGTGGGGATAACTTCAAGAAGCTCATTGAGACAGAATTACAGGAGAAGAGGGCAAAAGGGCTTTGTTTCAGATGTGACGAGAGGTATACGCCGGGGCACAGGTGTAAGGACCGAACTCTTCAAGTTCTTACTGTGTGTGATGAAGAAGGAATGGAGGGTGTCGTCTTTCCACCTTGCGGACAAGGTGGATCTTTGGGAGGGGAGTATTGTTAGACCGGTCCACTGGACCGGTCCAGCCGGTCCAGGCGGGACCGATTCACGGGCCAAAGTCGCGCAAACAGGCGGAGATCTCCGCCTCCTGCGGAGATCGAGCGGCCCGACCAGCCCATTAGAGCATTTTAGGAAGCGTTTTTTTAGCGTTTTGAGAGGGAAATTTGAATGTGGGGGGCTGTTTAGGGATTTCCTTTTGATTTGTATGCATTAAATAGTTGTTTTTCCTAGGGTTTGGACATCTTGAATTTGGCTGAAATTTGAGATCTCGTAGATTTAGGTTTCTTTGGGGCTCTAGCTGCGTCTAGAGATTTGGGAGAGATCGATCCTCCTCTCGAATTGAGGATCAATTGTATCTTGCTGTTTTTATTCATCTACTAGTGAAATACACGCTTTCCTTTGAGTTTTCTCTCAGATTTTCCCGGACAAGCGCTGTTTTTCTGCTTAAATCTGCTGATTTCCTGCTGTGGACAGCAGTTTCCATTGGTTCTACTTCAGTTTTGGTGAGAAACACTTGGGAATCCAAGTGTTTCCTATCAAAAACCTACCAATATAATATAATAATGGCAATATGCTTTCAGTCTTAGAAAAAAATCAACCTTTTAATCATGATAAATAGAAAATTACATCTTGTGATGAAAGAAAGCGCCTTCTCGCATTACCTTATTCATCAATCCTATACTCCAAACAAACTCACCTCCTGCATTCTCAGTGCATGAACAATAATGATGGGTTACCATGAACAGGGAATTGCGTGCACATTTCTCTTCCCATCCTTTCCTCCCAGCAACAGCTAACAGATTCTCTTAATTCTAATGGCTAACACAAACTACAAGCAATTCGCAATAGTAAAGTGTTGGGTCTAGTAATTAGGTTGTTAAGCCTAAGTGAGTGTCCCAAGGCTACCAAGAGGGGGGGGGTGAATTGGTATTTTAAAAAATGTAACTTCAACTCTTGGAATTTTAGAAAACCTTTGGAATTATTGATGTAAGTTAAAATTAAAGTTTAAAATAAACTTTTCAACTAGAGTAAACAACTTGCAATGAAATTAAATGCGGAATAAAAAATAAGAAAGAACACACCAGATTTATAGTGGTTCGGTCAAACCTTGACCTACATCCACTCCCCAGAGGCACCCTCTGAGTATTGCACTAATACCACAAAGTGACTCTCCTTTTGCTCCCACAGCAAGGCGGAGAAGCCTGTACAAATTCACTTTCACCTTCCCCGGTGCGGCGGAGTAGCCGGGTTCTTTAACACCAAAGAGATCTTCTTCTTGCCAAAACTTCCCTCAAGACGTCCCTTGAATCCGATGGTAATGAGGTGCAAGTTCGCCGGAGCAACTGTGTGAATATCCCCTTCACACTCCCTTGAAATCCCCTTCAAGGATCTTCTCCCTCTCAAACTCCACCCTTTCCTCTCTCCCTTTCAAGTTCTCTCTTCAAGTTTTCTCCACAAGAATGAAGACACAATGAATGTTAAAGATACACTTTGTCGTCCTTTTACACTTCTCCAAGTGTCGGCAGAGAACCGGACCGATGTTGTTGAACTTCACTTGAGAGCCTTCGCCGGAGCAACCGTGTGAATATCCCCTCCACACTCCCTTGAAATCCCCTCCAAGGATCTTCTCCCTCTCAATGATCCCTCTCAAGAGAAAACAACTTCAAAGGCATTTGTAATAGTTTCTAGGACTCCTTATATTGAAAGGAGAAGAAAAACCGTCCAAAAAACTGCCCAAAACAAGTTTTTTTTGCGCACTGGATCGTCCCGTACGAAATTTTGTTCATCTGTACGAACCAATTTCGTCCTGGACGAAATTGGTTCGTCCCGGGACGAAAATATTTCGTCTGGACGAACAGTTATATCAAAAGTCGGTTCCGAAAACTGCCAGAAACTGCCATAGTCGGTTCCCATCGTCCTGGACGAACTGTACTTCGTCTGGACGAAATTTTTTGCAGAAAGAAACTCGTCTTGGGACGAAAATGATTTCGTCTGGACGATTAGGACTTAGAAAATATTTCCAGTTCAGTTGTTGTCCGTTCAATTGCTCTTACAAGGAGATAACTGATCTGATCGTCCCGTACGAACAATGTTCGTCCCGTACGATCAGTATAAAAACTTTTTCAAGATCTCCTTTAAGTTTGTGTAAATTTATTCACTCAATTACAATCACTCCATCTCAAATTTAATTCAAATAAAAAGTACAAGCTTCAATTTCACAAAGTATCTCATGCTGAATTTGATTTGAAGTCTTCGTAGTCTGGAGTTTGATTTTCCTGAAATATTAGTACACACAAGAGCAAAAACAAATCTTCCAAAAAGTGTTAGGAGATAACTACACATAAAACAATAATATTTGGAATCATCAAAATAATACAAGTTGCAAGAATGTAAAACATGCAAATAGCAACTTTCCTAACATAAAGATTAGCAATGTGCTAAGCACCACCATTAATCGACTCCCTCAGACATTTAAGGCAGATCAAGGAGACCTCTCTCATAACTGAGAATTCTAAGTTTCTTTCTTCTCTCCCACTCTAGCAGACACTCCTAATATGGCAGTTCTCGTTCCGATTAGCCTGAGTTAAGGAAACTACTTGCAAATATTTGGCTACAATTAACAAGAGTAAATGAGAGATTGTGAGACAGGACAGACTGCAATGGATCGGACTCACAGATATTTCAAACCAGGAATTCAAACAATTTCTATAACACAATCCAAATCATAAACTACAAATCATGCTTATATGCATGAGGCCGGTGAAAGCTTTGTTTTTGCACTCAGCTTCCAAGATGGGAGACTGATTTCTCAAACCATTAAGACATGGAATGGAAGCACTTCGTAATGCATAATGTAAGAAATCATACAATTAGAAATGATATTTGAAGTAACATATAACTACCAATGAAATTTGAAGGGCATCATGCCATGCTATCAACATGAAGTCCACGTGATCCAAGAGAAAACTAGGTCACCTCCCTCCCTCTCTCGTGTCAGTTAGAGGCAATAAATCAAAGTACCCAGCCTCACACTCACCTCGCCACTGAATCCAAGAATCCAACATCCGGGGAAGGTTTTTGAACCTCCCAGCTGTTGTCCTTCTTGTTTGCAGTGAATTTATTCATTGTTTACTCTTTTTCTTTTTAAGAAAAGCCTAAATCTATGAAATAGTATTATTACTGCTAGTTCCATAAACCTTCTTCACGAGATTTTGGATTAATAAGGAAAGCCTACTTTTGCACAAAGGGGCAGTCATATCAAATTTTATGCATTTTATAATTAATTCATCAATAAATCTATAGCGAAAGAGTCTCTACCAATAGGGTTTGATCAAAAAATCTATTATGATTATTATTGGCATCCCTTATAGGTAGAGAGATAAGCAACAATGAATGAAGCTTCTCAAAGACAGCTTCTGCAATTGTTGCTTCATCCTATAGTTTCAATTTCATGTTTAGGGGCAAACAAACTTAGCTTATGCCGTCAAGAGAAATTTGAAGCGGCAAAGGATGTGCTTCTTCATCACTTTGCACTCCACATGACGTACATGCTCCGTCCTTCCAAGTGGGAGAAAAAATATCATTTCAGTAATGGGTTAATACTGTGTGCTACTCATTACATCTCATGCGTTCCCTATTGCTTGCTAATTGGTAAATATTTGACTTAAATTGTCATAGAACATTTCATAATTTTGAGTTATACAATGGTCATTAAATGGTATAATACTAGATAATATATTTTTTGTAATATTTAAACATCAGTTAACTGAAGCACATAATGTGTTTGTGCTTAGCACTTCAAAAAGAAAATAACCCTTTGCAAGCCTCATTGTACTTTGTGCATTGAAAATTTTCTCAATTTGAACTATCAATATCTTGAAAATATACTCAACAAACAAAAACTAAACTATGCACATATATTTTCAAATTTTATATTAGTTTGGGTCCTACACCATTATTCCAACTTTTGGTCTTCCAATAGTGGCAAAGGCTTCATGCTTGCTACATAATATGAATTTCATTAAGAATCGCCTCATATGGCATTGCTAGAATCCAGAACCTTCTTGATGCATGCACAAAAATTTTCTTAATTTTTTATTCATTATGGACATATGAGCCTTTATTATTCTTTATTTTAGTATAAACTATTAAATTTGTAAGCAATTTTTTAAATAGTAGGTCATTTGTTGGCAATTTATTAGCAATTAATTAGTAAAAAAATTTAACAATTTGCTATTTCTTTCATCTAAAAAATAAGGGAATTTCAAGCAGGATTAGATAGCTTATCACATTCACAAGTTTGTGACGTAAAATCCTTACAAAAAAGCTCAGAGTGAGGCGTGCTCATCTAGTTAGTAATATTTCTTATATAATTGTATCCAACCTTCATCTTTTCCATAATTATTTTTTTATTTATTCTCTTCATTCAAGATCTTCTTGTATCACTTGCCGCACATAAACCTAAATTATGAAGATATTAAGAAATCAATGTCGGCATACAAAATCAAATAAATACAATTCTTTAAGAAGAAACTCCAAAAATTCCTGCTCAGCTACATTAAAAAATGATTGAAGTAATTAAACATACCTGAGATTTAATGACTTCGATGCCTTTTATGAAGTTCTCCTTGGAAACAGGAGTATGCAGTGGTCCTAGTAAGGTACCATTATCCAATGGATCCCCTATTTTAACTTGCTGATATACTGCAAGCAGTTGATCCAGAAATTCTTGGTATATGCCTTCATGAAGTAGCTACGTCCAACAAAATGAAAGCAACATAGGAGGAAGTTAACCTCTCAGAGTTAGTAACAGATAGAGGCTCAATATTGCCGGGTCTTACCAGCCTCCTGCAAGTTGTGCAGCGTTGTCCAGCAGTACCAACAGCAGCAAACAGGACTGAGCGGACAGCAAGTTGTATGTCTGCATCATCCATGACAATTATTGCATTGTTCCCACTAAGTTCAAGCAAACATTTTCCAAATCTCTCATTAACTGTCTGCTGAACCATAAGGCCAACCTGTATTTGGAGATTAAATCATATCACCATAACATATAAAAGACTAACTTTAGGATTATCTAAAAAAATAAACATGAAAAAGTGAGAAAAAAAAAAAAACATCTAGTCCTACTTCTGGAAAAAATAAGCAATACCAACTACAGTTTGACAAAATACATAGTTAATAAGCAGTTAGATTAACAAATAAATAAAGATGATATCTGGTAAAGCGAATGCTATATTCTAGCTTATGCTAACAGGCTATACAATGATTCATACCCTCAAGACACGGAGCTAGAAAGAACCTCGTGTAAGCAATTTAAACATTTTGATGAACTTGATATCATGGCTTGCATATACATACAGACGAATCATGGACAGAAAAATGAAAACAGTCCATCTAAATAGCAAACCTCAGGTAAGTAAAAGAAAATGACAAAATGTACGAGATAGTTGAATCTCCTACGCTAGTTTAAGAAAGAACTAACTTAAAAGGCAGCTAAAGTGAATGATTTCAACATTTGATGTTTATTTATGAAGAAAGAATTTTAATGATCAAATAAATACGTAGTTAACTGTACTTCCAAGAGGATTGAATTACTTCTGAAAAGCATTAAAGCCCGAGGATATTTACATTACATACATTCACTGGGTTCACCAGAAACATTTCAACTAAGGATGAAAGCCTGCATCAATATATTAAACAAATACTTATGAAAAAAAAATTTTAAGATATATGGAAATAAATCGATAGAAGTATGATAACCCACAAATTTTCTCAACAACAACATCATCAAGCCTTTATCTCACTATGTGGGGTCGGCTACAAATTTTCTAAATGCTTGTAAAATAAATAAGCTTCAGCAAAACCAAGACCATTTTGTGGCAATTACCCCAACTTAAATGAGAAACCTAGTTACTGTAAAGTATGACCCAAAAAAGGCCCTGCTTGACTTTTCAAATCCTCTTATATAATGCAAAAACTAAAGAATAATTATCTAAAAATCAGTCATTTAAAAAAGGGATGTTACAGGTATATTACCTACTGTTCCAACACCTTGATGCTACATACATATCACTTCAAAACCCAGTTGAAAAATACTAAATAGAATAGGTATATATTGTACAGGGTCAGCAAAATGGCAAATCCTACAAAACTTTTCATAAATATAGCTTCAATATTTTTAAAAAAAGGCCGCATAAGATGCCTAATATTCCGGCAACATAAAATATGCAAAATATCTAACATTCCAGCCAAGTAAATGAGAACATGTTAAGGCCAATTTTTTAAAAGATGTTGATAGGATACAATAGTAGAAATCAATTTAACTTGGCGGAATTTGAATTTCAGCAAGGTTCAAATCCAGAAATTAAGAAGAATTTTGGTGGAAACACTAGCGAGAGAAGATTTTACTGATAATAGATGAAAGAAAACAGCAAGATACAATGGATCCTCAATTGGAGAGAAGGATCCGGCTCTCTCAAATCTCTAGACGCTACTATAGCCCAAACAAAACCTAAGAATTCTCCAAATTTCAGAAAACACCCAATGAAACCTAACCCTAGGGTAAACAATGTATTTAAAGCATACAAAATACAGTTAATGCCAAAACAACTCTCCAAATTTGAATTTTCCTCTTAATCCCCTCTTTAATTTTCTCTTAATTGTTGCCCTTAATTGCTACTGGACAGCTGGGCCCCACCCCAATTAAACAGGTGGATGCCTTTTCATCAAAATCACAACTTCTTGCATAATTTTTAATTTCAAATATCAAATTTTAATTATAAAATATTAAACTTCATTTAGCTATGATGACAAAATTTTATATATATTTAAAATTTAAATTTTAAGTTTTAAATTCATATAAATATAAATTTAAAGAAAAATTTAAAAAAAAAAATTTGCATGTGAGGGCCGCCGGGCACCACTAAGTCGCCCAAGGATGGGGCGACTTGCTCTAGGCTCCCATGACTGGGGCGACTAGCTCCCATTGTTATTATTTTTTAAATATCCTATTACTAAATATTATAGGTATATATACCCTTTTAAAAAACCAGCCTTCTAACAACATAAAATATGCAAAATATCTAACATTCCAGCAAAGTATATGAGAACATGTTAAGGACTCATTTGGTTTCTTCTAGATATAAATGATATTTTAGAACAATATTATTTCATTTTCACTCAATTTAAATGTGAAAATGAAATCTTCAGTTTGAGAGATTTTCAAGGCATTTGTAGAGTTTAAAATTCATATTTATTTATAACTACATCCACCCAAATTATTAAACTTATTATTTTTCAGAACATGCTTTCTATCTTCAAGCAACCAGATGAGAGTTGATACGAAAATCAATGAATATGAAACTATTGTTTTACTATATGTGCTTGTTTACTATCATAGACAGATGAATGTGTATGTTTTGCAAACATCTTCATATGTGTGTACTACTAAGTATGCGTTATATATATATATATATATATAGTGTGTGTGTGTGTGTATGTGCACACATATGAGCATATATAAAGTGAATGATTGGAATATCATACTGTATCACAAATCATCATATATTATCATTACAATTAGGACACCTTGAACACTCCTACCATCAACTAGAATAAAATTCAAAAATTAACATTATGAAACTCCACCATTAAGCCAAGCAGCAATCACAGCATAGGACATTACACAGCATACCAAATCAGTATTCGCAACATAAAAACTTATTTTCATCTATGATCTCAATGAGCTCCCAGCATGGATGTCATACCTTTGAACTTCCAGTAAATGATACAAGAGGTATTCGTATGTCGCGAGCTATTGCTTGACCAATTTCAGCACCTCCACAAAATGCTGTGAAAATAGCACCTGGTAAATTGTTCTTCTCCAAAACTCCAGCAATTAGTTCAGTCATTGCAATAGTGATTAGTGGGGTTGTTGGTGCACCTTTCCTGTAATGATAGAGCCATGAAGTTAAAAATTATTGAGCATTACATTACAAAAAAATAAACTTAGATGTGTGAATTTTATAGATCGTGGGAGAGTTATTGGTATTGATCTACGTAGCCATCCAATTTCTGACATAACAAAATATTAGCTTCAGTATCTCTGCTTCCCTCCTCAAGAAACAATAATTCAAATATAGAATTTCAACAAAGCATTTTATTTGTTTAGGATCATGATAGGCTGGCCCAGGAGGGGCCGGCTGGACTGGTCCTTGTGTATAGCCAGCGGAACCAGCAAGGAAGAGGGGGGGCGGACCACCTTGTGGGCCCCATTTTGAGTTAAATCCAGTATTGGGAGGGAAATTTTGAATTACAAGGGTGTTTAGGGAATTTGTATCTCTCCTTTAGCTTTAATTAGGGAGTAATGATAGAATTAGGTTTTCATCTTGAATTTGAAAAAAATTTGGAGATCTTGTCTTGTGCTTGAGCTCTAGGGTTTGCTAGAGACTTGTGGAGAGTTGTTCTTCCTCTCGAATTGAAGAACATTGTATCTTTTGTTGTTTTCAATCATGTACTAGTGGTATACAAGTTGTTTATTGATTTTTCCTTCAAATTTCTCTCTGTTTTCATGTGTTTACTGCTGTCCACTGCTGAAAACAGCAGTTTTCTTGCTGTTTTTCCCACCGATTTCGATTTGGTTTGCTTGCGAACTCAAATATTCCTTAGGATTACTTGCGAACTCAAGTATTTCCTAACAGATCATCCTAGCATAGCATTATTTGTATACGATCATGGAAAGTGCTGCTCACATTTACTGGGTGAACACGGCAATATTATGATGGAAAATAAAACATTAAGCACTAATTAACATAGGAAAAACTATATATAATAAATCATAGGAAGGATCATGAGAGGTAATAGCTCAAATATTTACTATATATGCTCTTTTAGTTCTCGAACAGACTTTTTTCATTCATCAACAAAAGAAACTTTACAGCAAACCTCCCAAAGAATTTAGTGTCAAATAAACTGCAACTTTTCATAAAGTGATTCCAACCATCTATTCACACGGTCTAAGAAATAATAAAGGAGTTAAGATAATGGCATGACAAGAAACGATACTAACTTTCTATTTTTTTTAAATGCCAGAGGTTTGAAAGTACGTTTAAATAACAAATACAACAAAAAAGGGTACGTTATTAGATGGGTATGGGAGAGCATCTGCATAAGCAAACAGTAAAAAGCATGAGAAGTCAATGCACTTGCACGTGAATAATTTATGTCTAAAATTTAATGGAAAATAAGATGTCAAATTAATCTATAACATAAATGCCTTACCATACAACGCAGTTTCCACATACCAGCGCAATACAGGCATTCCATCCTGCATCAAAAGGAAAAAGACTTAACATTAAAAAAAAAGTTAATCCCCGTGTACTTAAGAACCAAAAATACATCTCACACATGGAGTTTGAAAACGTAAACATTGAAAAAACAGAATTTAGAGGGAAAAAGGGCTTTGTTTCAGAGGGGAATAGCTTTTTTTGGAGGTGACGAGAATATCTCAAATGGGAATTATGATTTTTTGATTTGTAGGGAGATAAATAGTGAGTTTCTAGGAATATCTCAAATGATCTCGTGGGATTTAGAATTATTTGGGCTCTAGCGGCGGTCTAGAGATTTGGGAGAGATCGATCCTCCTCTCGAATTGAAGGATCAAAATAGTAAAAAAGTAAGTGTTTCCTATCATTAAATCATATAAGTATGATGAATAAACTTCAAAATCAAATCACCTCCAACAAAAAAAAGAAACTACTTGAGATGAAAATCAATGGTTGAGCTATATATACTTTTGGGAGGAGTGAGAGAGGGATGAAAAACTTAAAAAAAGGTTGGTTGAGCTATATATACTTTTTAACCCAAAATTACTCATCATGATACTTAAATTTATTTCAGAAATGATGCTTATGATGATCAATTATGGTCTATATCGTGTAATACTTAACGAGTCTACCGGCAAGCCTAAATCCCATATTAGCATATATATTACGTCTAAATGAAATTTTGATGAAATGGAGATGAAGAGTGCATTGTCGCCCAAAATAACTCATCATTATACTTAAATTTCCTTCAGAATTGATGTTTATGATGGGCTATATCCTGTAATATTTAACGAGTCTAATGGCAAGCCTGAATCCCATATTAGAATACATATTACGTCCAAATGAACTTAAAATGAAATGGAGATGAAGTGCAAACTTACCAAGCACAGCACATGGGAAGTTGAACGCGGTAATAACACCCACTACACCTAAGGGATTCCAAATCTGAATTATATGAAGAAAAACATGAACGAAAACCATAAGTTATATCCTGCCATTATTGTAAAATAAAAAGAATCTTCTCTCAAAAGGAAAATATCATCATCACCTCCAACATCATGTGATTTGGACCTGTTAATACGACGGAAAACAATGAAATTTTCAGAGAAATTCATACAACTCTATTGTGATTGTATAATGTAAAATTGAAAAATTAAGAATTGTGATACAAAGAACATGAGAAATTATGGGGATGATCTCACGTTCTGAAGGTATCACCGATCCATTTAGTTGCCGACTCAACCCAACTGCAAAATCACACATATCAATAATTTCCTGCATAAAATGATTACAAAAGAGTTAACATAGTGCTTGTATAGTTGAGAGAAAAATAGACAAGTTTATGGCTTTTGAAATTCCTCTTTTTTTTTCGGTCTACATCAAAAAGTAATTAACACCAATTATAGTTCCACAATCTACAATCCTAAAAAGAGGTCGATGTTTATGCACAAAGAAGTGGTTCTACGACAAGTCACCAAATGCACCAAAAACCTCTTTGTCATCAAAAAGATCACAATTCAGGTTTCCAAGTGAAGTACAAAAACCTATGTTTTTTGGGTATATATCCCATGTGTAGCATCACACATGTCTGCATATTCTATAACCCAAAAAAAAAAATGATGACCAGTGGCCAAAAAATTCATTGTCCCCGTATTATAGTCCACATCACCCAGTAATTCTACAATTTCTAGGAAGTCGGTGGTTAACTAACCGAAGAGGAGGGATGGGGCAAAATGCCTTTTAGAACTTACAAACTATCCTGAGGAAGGTGAAGTGGTGCTAAAAAAATGTGATTTACACCTAGTTGAATCATCCATTATATTGAGTTAGCGCACTATATTCTCACATATTCCTATTGATACTATTAACCAAAATCTTGCGAGAGTATTCATTTGGCTTCCATATAAAGCAAGGGTCAACAAGTCCACCAATCCACGCCTTTAGGGACGAGTAGTGGTGAGGTCCTCTTATATTAATTCTATTAATTTTTATTTGCAACTAAAATCTAACGAGATCCATGCAATAGGGGTATGAATATTAGATTTCACATGACAACCCAACTAGAACCCAACACAAAAAGTTATAGTTTCAAGTCAACCCATATAGAATTTGGGTCAGGGTCATCCTTGTAGGACTCAAAAAAATTAGATCATATTCAGGCCAACTAGAAACACAAACTAAACCAATTGACATGTGAATTTTTCTTTTTTTCAACTACAACAAAACTCATAAAAAGTATTTTTTTAGTTTTTATATACAAAATGAACCATTTTGTAAAGTTCATGTTGTGTTGCTAACACTAATACTACATGACTACTCCTGTCAAGGCAACTCAAGTTTGGCTTAACAAGTCATATTTAAGTTACAATTATCAACTTGCTTAATTAACATTTTATATTCAGGCTGACTTTGTTCATGTGGTCATTTTCAGGTTGAACCCAAACTTAACCTATAAACCTAAACTGACACTCTTATTATACACACCTTTGGGAGCATGGTAGAAATCCTCCAAAAGGCTCACACATGCCTTTCGTGCCATAGTGGATAGCCTCTCCACATTTTATTATTGTTATATTGTTTTTAACTATCCACTACAATAGATTCCCAAAGTTCAATAGGCACATTTGGGTGGTGATGAGGTTTCGTTCTATCGAACAACTTCATGCACCAACTAGCCAAGCTTTTAATATGGTTGGAGCCTCCTTTTCAATCTTAACATTTTATGCACCACACAATATACAAATTTTAGAGTCATGTTGGATTGGCCCAATACTCTTCTAGCACCCTCTTCTCAAGTGAGGGCAAAAAAAATTTCCTAAATTTTTGGTTACTTCCATGATAGAATAAATAGCTATCCCCACGCCATAAAGGCATTACATAAACTATTATGGACAATAAAATTCACTTGAGTCCAACCTTAAGACTCTCAATTGACCTAAGCTTTTGAGGTTTTTCATGCATACTCTTAAATTAAAAGGCCAATCCAAATTTTTAAGGCATGTAAGATATGCTTGAATGCTTAAGTCCAACCCTAAGTTTCTAAACTATCCTAAACTTTTATGACATTAAAACCATGCCCAATCATTGTAAGGTCGATACAAGCTTTTAAGGTGCATAACTTATGCTTGAATACTTAATTCTAACCCTAAATCTCCGAACCAACCTATGCTTTTGAGGCCTTTTGGTAATGCTTGATCATTATAAGGCTGATCCAAGTGTTTAAAGCATGTTGGTCATGCGTGAATGCCAAGACTCTAAACTTTTTTTTTCAAGACTGTAAACTAATTTGACCTTTTCAGGCATTTCAACTATGCTCAATCTTTTAAGGTTCATCCAAACTTTCAAGACCGATAAATTTTTCTTGCATGATATGGTCGTAAGTTTATAAATCGACCTGAGTTTTAAGGACATAAAGCATGCTTGGTCATTATGAGATCAATTCGATATTTTAAGGCATGCAAGCTATACTTGGGCACCTAAGTCTGGCTCAAGCTTTGTGACTTACCGACTTCGCTCATCTAATGTTTCTTTGTGGATCAATTAGGGGGCAAAAGTAAATGCTCTTAACTTAATCACTAAAAAAGATAAATAATTATTTATCAAATTAATCTCAATCAAGTGATATGAAACAAAAATCCAATGGTAATGTATTCAAAAAATTTAAACGTTATAGAGTTAATAAATGAGTCTTTCTTTTATCAAAAAAATAATGATGACTATGTGGTGACTCAATTTAAATAAAAATTTGCATCAATTTAGACCAGGCATCGATGGTCTATTCCAAGTTTCCAACTCTAACCTTGCATGATTCTTCTTTCTCATCGTTCATCATTGGCAACAGCATTGCACCAATCAGGTTAGTGTTTCAGATGAAGAGTATAGAAAATGTTTTAGGATAAGTAAAATTTAGATTAACAACAATTTTGGGAAACACACCAGAAAGAGGTGTTATTAATCTTGAGCGTGCATCATCACCCCTTTAAAACCTTGAACCAAGAATATGAAGTCTTCGAATAAAGGCAATATCTCTTAGTATTTCTTTCCCTCTACTTTATCTAACACCCAAAAATACACTGCTTCGATTTGCAAAAAATTAGAGTTATAAAGCTACATGCATGGAATAAAATTCACAAATTTTTGATGAGTTTACAAACTACTTATTGGCTACGACCCCATATAACTCTTTTCCATTAAGATAACTAAATTGAAGGATAGAGTGACAACTTTGGGAAAAAAAACTACAAAAATATGATGGGATTTCACATAAATGTGAGAAAGTTTGCATATTGATATAATTACTGCAATGCTTTCAGTGATAAGATGATGTACCATTATATTCTTATGCAAGGAAAACTGATGCGAGACTCTTTATTTAATAGATGCTAGTACATAGTTTGGCATTTATTTGCATTAAGCAGAAAAGACAAATATGAGTCATTTTAAAGGAATCTCTTAGAACATATAATAAAAGTATATGCATAAATGGCTGCTTCAAACATTGTAATAACATTTAACTCACCAAAGGTTGGACCTTGGTGCATATTCAATCATAAAGTCCCTAATTTAGGCTTATGATAATATTAAAAAGCAAAAAAAGAAAATAGCAAGACAAGACGGTACTACTCATAACATAACATACAGAAATTCTCAATAAATGAGATCACTAAGGGCATGATGATTCTCACTTGAACTTCGCCAATCCCTTCAGGTAATATTTTTCCCATCTCAAGTGAGACAAGCCTACCAAGGTGCTGGAGTCTAGCTCTCAATGCATCTCCAATCTGCCTAACAATGTCGCCCCTCTTTGGAGCTGGTAACTGATGAAAACAATAGAGCTGATTAGCAATCAAACCACTAGACTATTCTAATGAATTCAGCATTTGCATTAAGTACATGTAATATATTTTCTTCAAGAAAAGTGCACGATCTTGCAAAAGCCCACACAAAGCTAAAAAGTTTAGCAAGGTGACAAACTCAAAAATGAGTCAAGGATAGAGCTATACAGCGAATTCTCTCTAGTATATCTTAACTGCCATATTGAAGTCCATGCCATACCAAAAAGTGAATAGAGCAAAAGGAATAGAAGATTATAAAAATCTGTAATTTAAGTTGTACAATATGGCTGTGAACAAGTAACTAGATACAGATTTATGCCTTCATTATAGTCGCTACATAAAGATTGGTCACTGATGCCTTGTATGATCTCTAATAAGCATGCTAAAAATTGCAGAATGGATAATCAGTGCCAACTTTTCACAGGAGAACCTCAAATAGAACACATATCTGATTTCAAAAAAGCTCACGACTACAAATTAGGGAGTGGTCATTGTGTGAAACGTGAACAATTTTTCGCCAGACCGACCATACCATATGAGAAGCTAACGGTACTTGCCGAGCAATCTTTAGCAATGGTCAGCAACCAATGAGTTCTCGGATGGGATCTCTAAACAGGGAAGCATAAGACCAAACAAAGTTCTCCTATGCATGTGAAAATAAATCGAAATTAACGATATCAATAAATGCATAATTTGGCATTCCAGGAAAAGATCAAACCCACCGCAGAATCTGCTTTATCGAAGCCTACATAAACCTAGGACAAGTATCAGGAGAATTATTCTCATGGCACTAGTAACAATAACAAAACAACACATTTACATTACTTCCAATCCCCAGTCTTTAATAAATGACCAAGAAAACTTGCTACAAAAACCTCCACTAGACAAAAAACCAGCATATCAGGTAGAAATAGAATGGTTCACCCGTGAAAGCAAACAGTGGTACCTGCATCCATATCTTAGAAGCATCAAAACAGGCCTTCATCCCTTCCTCGTAGTCATCCATTGAGGCCTCCATCACTTCGGCAATAACCTAAACAAAGCGTGCAGAGCCAAAACTCGTCAAGAATAATCGAAAATCAAGAGACATCACAAACCCAATCACCAAATACTACACTAATCATGAAATTACAAAACGACGAGAAAGAGCTTCGAGATCATGCCTCGTTATTAGCGGGATTCAACGAGGCGACCAAGGGTCCGCTCCCTCTCCATGAGCCGTTCAGATAGCAGCCGGGATTCCGTGGGCCGAGGCCAATCTCCGAGAGGAACTGGTACTCCTTCCTCAGAAACCCCATCCCTAACACTCTTTCGATGGTGCAAACAATGGCTGGAAGGGGAGGTTGGAGAAATCACAGAACTGCGCGCACTACTGAGGAGGAGAATACTAAAACGTAAGCGTGGAAATGATGAAGGGATAGACGACAGTGAATGATTTGGTCGTGAGTCAGGTGGGGCCGGCCTGGTCGCAGCGCTTGAGGCCGCGGCCGCCCGATAACGTAAAGAACAGAGTTTATCTACAGAAATTTACATACATATCACTTTATAACATCCTATTTATATATCTAATACCTAAATTTTAATATTACATGCATATCATCATATATTATTTTAATATCAAATATATCACTTATATTTCTTCCTACCATTCAAATATTTCATTTATACCACTCATATTTGATATGAAAATGAACTATAGGTGGTATGTATGTAATATTAAAATTCTAGGTGTTAAATATGTAAATAGAATAGTATTAAGTGATATATATGTTAAATATATTATCATCCTGATTTTAGTGATGAGTCGATGAGCATAAATGATAATTTGATGTAGAATAATTAGAATTCAGTAATTATATTATATATTTTGGTGTTTTTATCGATAAATATTATTTGCACCAGTCTTATATTTTGTTTAAGGATTTCTAATCATGTTAAATTTTTTACCATTTATATGAAATAAAAATATATATTTTTGGCATATTAAATATAGATTATTTGTACATATATTTAACTTTTTATAATAATATAGAGAAATTTGATTTCCCTTTTTTTTATTTTGTTTAATAGTTGGAATTTTTATGCTTATGTTCAAGTATTCTTGTGAAATATGTACTATAATATTTTTGTGGGTAAAAGCATTTTGGTACTTATTAGATTTTTTTGTGTTCTATGTTTAAAAAGTAGGTTATTTTTTGTCACTTTTTTCCCGGTTGGTCTTTATCCTAAAAGTTAGTCAAAAAATCATAAATGAAACTGATTTCAATCATTTGGTCACAATTTTTTTTTTAGCACTTGAGAGCATCGAACAAGGAACATGCAGGGCGAAACTTTTTCATCAACCAACGAGAAAAAAACCATCACTTATAATATAAGAAAAAGCCACTCTTACTATTAATCATCCTTTATTGCTAACCACAATGTTTATTGCTAATCCATCATAATCTTAATTTCTAATAATGCAAATATCAAGATTTTGTTTGAGAGAATTTTCTTATTGCTTCCTAAAGTTACTTTTACCACAAAATTTTTTAGTTATGTAATTTTTGTATTATAAAGTTGCTTTAGTTATATTTGAGCTATTAATAAAATTTCAATATTATTAATGAAGAATATATTTTATGAGTGGAACATATAAACCACAGAACTATTAAAGCCCCAATTATTTACTTATTTTTCAAGTAGGTGGCCCATAACTTTAAGAAACTCAGGCCTCGTTTGATTCCTATCCACCTTTTTCATAAGGAGGTCGTCAAGCAGTTACTAAAGAAACGACGTTCTAAAAAAATGTATTTCCTAAACGTGATATCAGTTTGGTTACATTTTTCTTAATGCTGCCTCAATAATAAAACCTCTACTACTCTAACCACAAAAGACAAATTTGCCCTCTAATTACCCAGACCATCGTCCCTTCTTTAATGGCGATCACTTTGACAATGAAATTTATAGTTTTTCAAATAACATATTTTATTTTAGAATAAATATTTTATCAGAGAATTAAATTCTAAAATCAACAATCCAGTGTCCATGTTAACATCTTAACATCAACTTATGTTTCCACAAATTAAATTACTTTTTTTTTTTAAGCCAAAATATATGAACGTTACTTAGAACGCATTAATATGTTATAAATTATGATTCTTGAGCAGCATAGATTCTTTAAATTATATATTCAAGTAAACCATAATAAACCACTACTCCTAAATAGTTATTAACATATAAATTTGAATAAATTATATGTAAATTGTCTTCAACATCTTCATATATACAATGCAAACAGAGCATAGAAGCATGCTCATAAGAATGAATCAATATCCGCTTTACTAATTTCTCCTTTAAACCTTCTTCTTCTTCTTCTTCCTCGCTATTATTCTTTTTTTGTTTCATTTCTACTGTCTGTTTCTGCTTGAAAACAGCTCAACCAAATTAAAAAAAAAAACTTATGAAGAAAGCCCTTATTTCCTTCTCCTTATTATTCTTACATTAACAGAAAATTTTTGTTTCAAAATGTCTTCATAGTGTGTCCGAGTTGGAGTACAATTGCTCAAACAATATGACATAGTGTTGAAAGAAGATGAAATTTGATTAAACTACAATCATAAGTTTAATATTACCAAACACCATCTACTAATTCATTAACACAAACATAACTTCTTTATTCAACTAAATTTATTTCAATGACAAGAATATAAACAAAAAAAAATATAACAATCAATTGACATCTGCATATTCATTCAGTCTTTACATTCTCAGCATCACATCTCATATGCACACCTGAAATATAAAAATATAAATTAAGACTCATTACCTACTTCATCAATAATAACATAAACAAACATAAAACATGATTCCTCCATAATATTTAAAAATAACTAACATTTATTAGACAATTGTAATACCTGCTAAAGTTGTACAACTGTATTACAATATTATCTCGAAGTTCAGTCATTTCAGTTGCACCTTCACCATCAAACGAACACACATCATTATCAACACAGATTTCTTTCAACTTGTTCTGCATCTCCATTTGGAGTAGAATGACAATAATCAAAATTATCATCAATTTCATACTCATCAAAATCTGAATCGATCCTTGACTTATGTCTTCTTATAAAATTATACAATGCCGTTGTAGCTACAACTATGAGACGTTGTTTCTTAAATGAATAATCTGGCATATCATTTAGAATTCTCCATTTCTTTTTCCACACACCAAATGCACACTCAATAATACTTCATAATGATGAATGTCTTTTATTAAAAACTTCCTTGTGATCCCTTATAGGTTGACTTCCTCTAACAAAATATGCTAAATGATATCTTTTTTTTTAATCTGCTAAATGATATCTTGTTTCTAAGTAAGGCTTTAAATAGCCTCTTTGTAAAGGATAAGCTGCATCAACTAAATAATATTTACATGTTCACACATGTAAAAAAAATTAATTGATACAACATAATATATTAAAACAATATGGTACATAATTATTTTGTTTTTAAAACTTACATGTTGGTGGTGTAGGAAAATTAAATATAGGATCTTTCATAGCATGTTTAAAAATACGAGCATCATGTGCTGAACCTTTTCAGCCATTACACTTATTGCATCGAACATATATTATTTTGCCTCCTCATTACCATGTGCTTCTGTGCTAATTTGATATGCAAATCAATAAATATAATTTTTAAATATCATGTTACTAAATCTCTCATGTGATTGGCATGCATTCTTTCCTATACATGTTATTTTCTATCCAGCATATAGATCTCTATGAGCTCTGGCTGACTATCTTGGCAGAAAATATTTTTCATGAATATTAACAATATATATATATATGCCTCAGAACTCTCATGCAATGAGAATATAATAAACTCATCATCTTAAACTTCGCACAGTTGCATCGTATGGTTCCTTGGGAAGAATTAAATTGAACAATCCACTCTTGTAACTCAAAAGAGTTGTTTATATTCTTCACGGAAAACATCGATGAGTCCGAGGAAAAATGATCGATGCACAGTCCACCTACATCATGTAAGAACTCATCTTCAAAAAATGAGCACAACTCTAAAAAAAAAGGGCAGCTTGCTTTAATATTGAGCTACTTTTAATATAAAATTGTATCTCTGTTTGACTACATCTAAAATTTTCATATTGTTCATTCATACGCCAAGTTTTCATCACATTTTCCAACCCCATGAAACAATCAGTGATAGAATTGGTTGGCTTCGAAATGCCATGACATGTATGATTGGTGGACTCACTATGTTATGTATATAAAATGCTAAGGTTAAAATAATTTTTGTTGAATGTTGTTGACCACTTTTGCCTAATTTTATATAGATCTTTCAACCATTGATGGCTATGGAGGTTCCCTTCTATGATCATTTCATTTCATGTTCTCTCAAACTCATCCTTAGAATCACACTTGATGAAACAAGTATAAAATATGTCTTTCACTTTATTCTTACTATTAAAGTACCATACTTTGGAAGGAATCTTCTTGTAGATATGCCATTGGCATAATCTATGTCGTGTATTAGGTAATGCAGTCTCTATTGCCCTAATTATTGCATAATCCTGATCGATAAAAAAAGTTATAGAATATTTATTATTCATAATTCTTAAAAATATTATAAATAATCAGGTAAACGACTCAATTGTCTCCTTAGATAAAAATGTCACACATAATAGAATGTTTTGTCAATAATTATTTAGTCTAATAATAGAGGCAAATGCTAAATTATATTTATTAAGACAGTAGCTTATATAAAAAATAATCATATCCCAAAAACATTAAACGTTGAACTCGTGAATATACGTTTATTGGTCGATACCGATATATATCGATAGACAAGCAGTAAAAAAGATGTGCATACATAACTAAAAATTTAAATTTTATATTCTAAACCCTCTATATATATATATATATATATAATTATATATATATATATAATTACTTGTAATAAATCAGAAATTATTTCATCAACATTATACGTCTCTACAATCTCCTCGAAATCTTCCAGGTCTTCAAAAGAGAAATTCATTTTCGTCTCTTTGATCTCCTTGAACCCTTTGCGAAATCTTTATATGCGCTCTTTAAACCCTAAATCTTGTATAATGTCTCTAGAATAATCCGCCAAAAGGTTATTAGACCTTTAAAGAAGGCAGGTGTTTTAAATTTTTGCGCCCAATTCACATTTAGTTGTCGGGCCGACCCGAAATAGTTAAAACATGCATGTGGAAAATCTTGAAAATACAATGGATTTGGGTCGGGTTATCAGGTCGCTATGTGGCACCATTTTATTTACGTCCGGACGTAAAGCTACATTCAGACGCCGGACCCAATAAAAATGTATTTCTTTGTTGCTGCTATGCTTGGTGTGCTTCCCATAAAATAGCATTTCATTGTTGTAGCTTCTCCTGGTGACCATTGCTTCATCAATTGCTAGTTCGTCAACGTCGGATTGGATGTCCCGATGGTAGCTCACTTACTGTGAAGGTAACATCTTTCTCCGGGACATGTATTTGCTCGCAAACTTATAAATCATGTAGTTCATAAATCTCTTAAATCCGTCCAACAAAGAAAAAATTATTTTGTTTGGAGTCCAGATCCCAATGAGAATGTGCCACATCCGATACGAGTTAGTACTGAGCAGTACTCGGTACTCGATAGCACTCGATGCCTAAGCGTAAACCGGACGGTTCTCCCGTTCGGTGTACATACAGAATAATCTCGAGGATAGTAAATCACTTATTTACACCGTAATTTTTTAAAATCTGGGATTTGCAAGGGATTTAGATTTACTACGAGCTCGAAAATTATTTGGCAGGATTTACCGTTACCGGCTAATTTTTTGTCTCAACTCCGATACCAAGCATCACTGTTTCCAAACAAGTAGGATTTAACTTTCGAAAGATTTAGTAAATCCTATAAATTTGGATTTGGTAAATTCCGACATGTTAAATCCACAAAAAAGAATAATGTTAATTTATGTGAAATTGTTTGTTAACGCGATCGAGAGTTTAAAGTGGTTAATTCATTTAATAATTAAGTTAAATGTGTTTTAAAAATTGATACATCATTAAAAAATCATATTGATTGGACACAAATCTCGAGGCAAAATCAAGTTGAAAACTTTCGAAATTAAAATTGGGAGAATCTGAACTCCAATTTCAACAAACTTATAGTCAAACTAAGCGTCTCGAAATTACAAACCCTACGACTCAAATCAAGGACTCGAAGCATTGTTGAAAGGTTCAAAACACAATTTGGATTATCAAACGACTTCCAAATGTTACATGTTTATATACGCTCTTTAAACCCTAAATCTTGTATAATGTCTCTAGAATAATCAGCCAAAAGGTTATTAGACCTTTAAAGAAGGCCGGTGTTTTAAATTTTTGAGCCCAATTCACATATAGTTGTCGGGCCGACCCGAAATAGTTAAAACATGCATGTGGAAAATCTCGAAAATACAATGGATTTGGGTCGGGTTATCAGGTCGCTATGTGGCACCATTTTATTGGCGTCCGGACGTAAAGATACATTCAGACGCCGGACCCAATAAAAATGTATTTCTTTGTTGCTGATATGCTTGGTGTGCTTCCCATAAAATAGCATTTCATTGTTGTAGCTTCTCCTGGTGACCATTGCTTCATCAATTTCTAGTTCGTCAACGTCGGATTGGATGTCCCGATGGTAGCTCAGTTACTGTGAAGGTGTCACGCCCCAAGATCTAACTTGGAAATAATGTCAATCAATTACTCAAACAATTTACCAGAGTTATCTAAAACCTTCAATTAAACAGTCCATCTACATCTATATAAAATTTAAAACATCAATATACAAGTCGATTCATATCTCAAAAGGTCATGTACAATACTCAGGAACTACACTACAATCACCAGTACTGAAATCTATCCTGAGTACAAAAGAATCAAAATCATCAAAAGACAAAAACCTGAAAATCTGGATCAATTCCTATCTTCTGCTCCCTTGTCCTGACATGAAAATATCAACCACATATAATGAGCTTTACAAAGCCCATCAGGTCACCTAATACCTATAATTGAAATCAAAGCACGGCTATGCTATCAATATGCATGTCAGTCAATCAAATCCATATCAGTCAATGGTCAATAAGTCTATGCAATACGGAAGTCCATAGTCAATAAAACCAGTCAATGCAGCGGCAGGCGAATCGATAAATCAATTCAATAAATCCATGTCAATCTCGAAAAAATCCGTACACAATAGGAAATCGATCAATCCGTCAAATCAATCGCTATCAAATCAAATCAATGCGGTCTAATCAATACTATCTATTCAATGAAATCAAACGAGGAAAACAATACGATAAATCTCAATCTATTCTAACAGTGAATCCATGCAGCAGTCAATACGGTGCAGAAACAGTAACAACAGTGAATCTATATGCAAGATCAATAAATCCATAGGCAGTAGTAACAATGAATCTATAAGCAGAAATCAATGAATCTATACTATTCATGTCCATGCTATCAATGCAATATCTATATCCATCCATTTATATATCAATGCTCAATGTCGATGCACAGCAATCAATCAATGAAATCAATGAAATCGTACGATCTAGTAAATCCAATCAAAGTCGATAAAGCAGGAATCTATAAAACAATGAATCCATAAATAAATACAGTAAACATGCAATTCAATACTATATACTGGACAAGTACAATCAACTGGCTATGTTGTTGTTGTAGAATCCATATTGCTGTTGTAGCTATCCATACATTGGTTCTATCAATAAGAGTCGTCACTCTTTTCGCCCGTCGGCATTTCTATAAACTCCTTATGACTCCCAATCGTTATATCAATGATCAATGGTTTAAAGGAAAGCCCGTCAGCCCACCATCCTGTACAGGTCAATTCTATCTTCAACCAATGTTCAACCAGGTTATACGTGTGTTCCAGTATCAATAATCAGTTCAATAATCAATATTAAAGCAATTTATAACAATCATATCAATAATCATAAGTATATCAATCTAATCTATCAATTCCAAGCAAATCAGAAAATCTACGAAAATCGGGCAGCGTAACAGCAGTCTATCAAATTTACACAAAAATCCTGCAAAAAGCACGAATTCCAAATTTCTCCAAATTACAGTATAATATCCACGACATCAATACAAGACTATTATTCTATAGAATCCAAATCAAATCAAGTCCTGATATTTTTCTATTCGATTAAAATCGCGTAGAATCAATTCCGACCCGTAAAATCTTCGTAGAAAATAGTCAAATCATGTACAATAGTCATATCTATAACATACCAAAAGTTGTGCGGTGAAAGTTGTGTCAATACAAAACCGGGTCAAAAGTTCGACTACGAAAACACAAAACAGTGCACAACTCGGTCAAAAACTCAATATCTTTGAAAATAGAAATAGGATTCGGAGTCCTTACCACGAGATCTTCACTTTTCCCAACAGCGGCGTCGGACGAAAAGATCTCCGCGGCCTCCGAAATCGGACTTCTTCCTTTGTTTTTCCTCTCTTTCTCTCTCTTCAAAATATCTGATATTTTAAAAATGATTTTCTCTCTCCTCAAAACGAGCTGATTTCCTTAAATCATTACACTAATCGGCCCGGCCGATCGCAAGATCGTCCCGGGACGATCAGACCAAAATCATCGGCCTGGACGGTCCCCAGAACTATTTTCAGGCCGATATTTTAAACAGTACAGATCGGCCTGGATGATCTCACTATCGTCCCGGATGATCCTGGGAGGAAAATCCAAGTCAGAGAGGAACAGTAAGGGAACGAGGTCTCACAATCTCCCCACCTTAGAAAAATGTCGTCCCGACATTTCCCTACAGGTGCGAGACAAAAACAATGCAAAAACAAATCGATCTAAATCCAAATCCAAATCAAAACTCGTCGAAATCCATACATACACACAATGCAATCAATCACATATCAATATGCATGATCAAATGTCAATCAATCAATCGGTTAGTCAAATCAATCTTACCAGTATAACTTTCTGTGCGTTGTTGATCCTCACGATGCTGTAAACTCTGTAGACTGTAGATGCGTGGCACCATTGGAGGAAGTGCAGGAAGTCGTGGCGCAACTGTCTCTCTCTGATCTCTAACAGCTCTATCATCTCACTGTAAGCCCTCGAGCCAACAGTCCTCTGCTGTCCTGTACCCGTGCCAGAATCAGTCTTTCCACCCAGTCCTTTCTGAGGACAATCTGCTGCTCTGTGCCCTTGATGTCCACAGTGGAAGCACTGCCCCGTCAACAGATAACACCGACCTGCATGTCGTTTACTACAGTGAATGCACGCTCCAGAACTACCAGACGATATTACAGATGCAGATCGCGATGCAAATCCCGATACAGATCCCCTCGAACTATCGTATCTGCTTTTCTTCTCTCTATCTCTGTCTCTATCATAATCATCTCGTCGTACCACATCTTTCCTCCTCCTGGTATCCTCGTACCTCGATACCGGTGTGGCTAAGTCAATCTCTATCAATCGGGTCCGCTCCACCAGCTCAGAAAACTCATGTATTCGGAAGAGTACAAGTGGGTGTCGCAGCTCTTTGTTCAATCCGTGCAGGAATCTATAACACTTTTTCTCGGCAGTAGGAATCAAATGAGCAGCGTACCTTGCAAGTGCAGTAAACTCGGCTTCGTACTGCATCACTGACTTGCGGCCTTGCTCCAATCTCATGAAAGCTTCCTGCATCTGTCGCTGAGCTGACGGTGGTACAAACCACATCCTGAACACTGCAGTGAACTCATCCCAGGTGATCTCAGGTCTTCCCCTGGAATTTCTCTCTCTGCTGTCCGATCCACCATCTCTCCGCTTCACCCTAAAAAAGAAATACAGCCAAAGGTACCTTTCGATTCCCCGGACACCGCATGCCGTCAAAAATCTTTTCTACCCTCATGATCCAATCCTCAGCAGCCTGGGGTCCCACAGCCCCTTTGAACAACGGAGGCTTCAGCTTGTGAAACATCTACAAGTGTCTGTCTACCTCTTCCTCTTTGCTCCCACTCATCTTGCTCTGCGCATCACCCATAACATGTGCTATCGCAGTAGCCAACTACATCATACTCTCTGAAGGTACTCGGGCTGCACTGTGTTGCTCATTCGGTACACTGGATTCTACCGGAGGATCCGTATCTTTTCACCTGCATAATTCAAAAGAAATGATACACACATGCAATGATGTATGCCAATGATGCTCTTACAGCTACCCAATCGACCCAACTCTCAATCCAATCCTACAACTCTGGTAACAATCCATTCTTCCAATAACACTGCTCTGATACCAAAACTTTGTCACGCCCCAAGATCTAACTTAGAAAGAATGTCAATCAATTACTCAAACAATTTACCAGAGTTATCTAAAACCTTCAATTAAACAGTCCATCTACATCTATATAAAATTTAAAACATCAATATACAAGTCGATTCATATCTCAAAAGGTCATGTACAATATTCAGGAACTACACTACAATCACCAGTACTGAAATCTATCCTGAGTACAAAAGAATCAAAATCATCAAAAGACAAAAACCTGAAAATCTGGATCAATTCCTATCTTCTGCTCCCTTGCCAGTTGCCCTGACCTGAAAATATCAACCACATATAATGAGCTTTACAAAGCCCAGCAGGTCACCTAATACCTATAATTGAAATCAAAGCACGGCTATGCTATCAATATGCATGTCAGTCAATCAAATCCATATCAGTCAATGGTCAATAAGTCTATGCAATACGGAAGTCCATAGTCAATAAAACCAGTCAATGCAGCGGCAGGCGAATCGATAAATCAATTCAATAAATCCATGTCAATCTCGAAAAAATCCGTACACAATAGGAAATCGATCAATCCGTCAAATCAATCGCTATCAAATCAAATCAATGCGGTCTAATCAATACTATCTATTCAATGAAATCAAACGAGGAAAACAGTACGATAAATCTCAATCTATTCTAACAGTGAATCCATGCAGCAGTCAATACGGTGCAGAAACAGTAACAACAGTGAATCTATATGCAAGATCAATAAATCCATAGGCAGTAGTAATAATGAATCTATAAGCAGAAATCAATGAATCTATACTATTCATGTCCATGCTATCAATGCAATATCTATATCCATCCATTTATATATCAATGCTCAATGTCGATGCACAGCAATCAATCAATGAAATCAATGAAATCGTACGATCTAGTAAATCCAATCAAAGTCGATAAAGCAGGAATCTATAAAACAATGAATCCATAAATAAATACAGTAAACATGCAATTCAATACTATATACTGGACAAGTACAATCAACTGGCTATGTTGTTGTTGTAGAATCCATATTGCTGTTGTAGCTATCCATACATTGGTTCTATCAATAAGAGTCATCACTCTTTTCGCCCGTCGGCATTTCTATAAACTCCTTATGACTCCCAATCGTTATATCAATGATCAATAGTTTAAAGGAAAGCCCGTCAGCCCACCATCCTGTACAGATCAAATCTATCTTCAACCAATGTTCAACCAGGTTATACGTGTGTTCCAGTATCAATAATCAGTTCAATAATCAATATTAAAGCAATTTATAACAATCATATCAATAATCATAAGTATATCAATCTAATCTATCAATTCCAAGCAAATCAGAAAATCTACGAAAATCGGGCAGCGTAACAGCAGTCTATCAAATTTACACAAAAATCCTGCAAAAAGCACGAATTCCAAATTTCTCCAAATTACAGTAGAATATCCACGACATCAATACAAGACTATTATTCTATAGAATCCAAATCAAATCAAGTCCTGATATTTTTTTATTCGATTAAAATCGCGTAGAATCAATTCCGACCCGTAAAATCTTCGTAGAAAATAGTCAAATCGTGTACAATAGTCATATCTATAACATACTAAAAGTTGTGCGGTGAAAGTTGTGTCAATACAAAACCGGGTCAAAAGTTCGACTACGAAAACACAAAAAAGTGCACAACTCGGTCAAAACTCAATATCTTTGAAAACAGAAATAGGATTCAGAGTCCTTACCACGAGATCTTCACTTTTCCCAACAGCGGCGTCGGACGAAAAGCGCTCCGCGGCCTCCGAAATCGGACTTCTTCCTTTGCTTTTCCTCTCTTTCTCTCTCTTCAAAATATCTTATATTTTAAAAATGATTTTCTCTCTCCTCAAAACGAGCTGATTTCCTTAAATCATTACACTGATCGGCCCGGCCGATCGCAAGATCGTCCCGGGACGATCAGACCAAAATCATCGGCCTAGACGGTCCCCAGAACTATTTTCAGGCTGATATTTTGAACAGTACAGATCGGCCTGGACGATCTCACTATCGTCCCGGACGTTCCTGGGAGAAAAATCCAAGTCAGAGAGGAACAGTAAGGGAACGAGGTCTCACAGAAGGTAACATCTTTCTCCGGGACATGTATTTGCTCGCAAACTTATAAATCATGTAGTTCATAAATCTCTTAAATCCGTCCAACAAAGGAAAAATTATTTTGTTTGGAGTCCAGATCCCAATGAGAATGCGCCACATCCGATACGAGTTAGTACTGAGCAGTACTCGGTACTCGATAGCACTCGATGCCTAAGCGTAAACCGGACGGTTCTCCCGTTCGGTGTACATACAGAATAATCTCGAGGATAGTAAATCACTTATTTACGCCGTAATTTTTTAAAAATCTGGGATTTGCAAGGGATTTAGATTTACTACGAGCTCGAAAATTATTTGGCAGGATTTACCGTTACCGGCTAATTTTTTGTCTCAACTCTGATACCAAGCAGCACTGTTTCCAAACAAGTAGGATTTAACTTTAGAAAGATTTAGTAAATCCTATAAATTTGGATTTGGTAAATTCCGACATGTTAAATCCACAAAAAAGAATATTGTTAAATTATGTGAAATTGTTTGTTAACGCGATCGAGAGTTTAAAGTGGTTAATTCATTTAATAATTAAGTTAAATGTGTTTTAAAAATTGATACTTCATTAAAAAATCATATTGATTGGACACAAATCTCGAGGCAAAATCAAGTTAGAAACTTTCGAAATTAAAATTGGGAGAATCTGAACTCCAATTTCAACAAACTTATAGTCAAACTAAGCGTCTAGAAATTACAAACCCTACGACTCAAATCAAGGACTCGAAGCATTGTTGAAAGGTTCAAACCACAATTTGGATTATCAAACGACTTCCAAATGTTACATGTTTATAGTCGAATCAAGCGACTCAATGAGACAAATCCAATGAGCCCAATATCACTAAATTCTAAAATCACTATGACATTCAAATGTCTAGTAAATTGCTTATGATCAAGAGAATCAATATCGGTCGTCCATCCAAACCACTCCAACTTACCACTGATCTTCCATCTATTATAAGTCATGCAACTCTAGAAAATATATAAATAGAGCCCCAATTTCTCATGAAAGGGGACCACCAAGCAAAGAATCAAGGGAGAGATTGGAGATCGTTATTGCCTCCTCGCTCCTCCTCGATCACCGCTCGGACTTCCCCATACCACCACCTGATGCCGGAGTTTTGCGGGACCGTCACCCAATGCCTGAGTTCTGCCAAACCATCGCCCGACGTCAGAGTTTTACTAGACCATCACCTGACATCAGAGTTCTGTCATGCCAATGCCTAACGCTAGACTTCCGTTCGGACCACCGCCGGACTGCAGATTAAGGCCCAAACTTTCGAAAGTCGGATTTCCGCCAGACCACTGAATAATGTCCGAACTTCTGTCGGAGCACCGCCTTACGACTACAGTCTTTCTGACATCGTCTCCTGCTGACTTTGTTCCTTTTGACCTTCGTAGCCTACTACGGTCCTTCCGACCTCCCTCGCCAGACAGCGGTCCTTGCGACCACCGTCACCAGACTACGATTTTTTTGGCCTCCGTCATATGCCGACTAAACTAACATTTCAGTACTAATTCTTCCAATTCCCAATATGTAATACATTTGCTACGTCAACCTAAGGCCTTTCACCCAAGGAAGGGCATCATTTTTAATCAACCGCAAATAGTAGTGAATTCACTCAAATTGGGTCAGGCCCTGTGATTTTTCTCTTTTTTCAGGGGTTTCCACGTAAAAACTCAGGTGCCTTTAATAAACGCTACACCCTCTCCTTTATCTACTTATGTGCTGGATCTTCATACAAAACTAAGACAATAAATTTTATATTTCACTACCTATGCAAATATTCTAGGATGCAAAAAGTAATAATTTTACATGTAAACTATATATCACTTATTCATTTCTATTATAATTGCCATCAATAATATAATGATATATTTGATATTTAATTATATTAATAAATTTCTAATTAATTAGTTATTAAAAAATTAATGATTTAACTACTAATCATACTAATAATTTAATTAATTATTTACGTATTATTTAGTTTATTTTAATTATAAATTATACTATTAATGATCTCAATAATCATTTAATTATTCTACTACTCATGAATTATTCAATTATTATTTTACTAATTATTCTATTAGTTATTAAATTAAGTTAAATTAGATAAATACTTATTTATTAATATTTTAACTATATTAATTAAGTTAATTTTGATTAATTTCCTTAAATAGGTTAAAGTTGTTAGGGTTTGCTTTTCATTTCTCTAGTTGTCTAGTTCGTCGTTCCTGTCCGACTTCGTTGCTTCGCGCAGGAGTCGCTTACTCTGCTACTTTGTTGCTGTTCGACTTCGCTTCTTCCACAACGTTCCCTTCCTGTCGGATGGGAAGTCACGACATCCTAGGGTCTCGCTCGCTGTGAAGGTAACTATCTTTCTCCCTTTCGCGCGATTCTTCGGCCAAATCCCTTAAATGCGCGAAATTTCAGGATGTACTGAATCCGGGATTGACGGTCCAAAGGGGGAGACGGAGGATTTATTCCTGAGCGAGATTTAGCGGCGCTCAAATACCGTTTGGCATATGCCAAATACTACTCAAAATCGGCATAAATCCTGCATCCAAACATCCCCTAAAAGCTCTGCAGCTTGAAGCATTTTCATCGGCCTCGTCTTAGTAAAGCCAGCAGTTTCAGACTCTTCTTCGAAGATGCCTAAACATTACAGGCCTCCCGTAATACTCTTGCACTCAACTAATCGTCGAATCAATCAATGAATCGCATTTATTTTTCTTATTGTCTTTTGTTCTCATCATATTCTCCGCTATCTTTCGTGAAGGGGAAAAAGAAGGAGGGAACTGCCGCCACGTTTATCACGAGGACGAAGGCAGTGCGCAATCTTCAAGTCACTCTTCCCCACTTCAGGTGTGCTATTTGTTTCTTTTCTCGCCACCTACCGTGGTTTTGAGGCTTGGGCTCTGTCGTTTGGAAGTTTGGGATTTCAGATAGTGTTCGAGTTGTTCCTTTTTCTTCTTTTAACTTGATGTTCTGATAAATATTCTTTGTGAAATGAAGCACCCCTTGATATTTTGTGCAGGAAATTGTGTATTCTTAAGGGGGTTTTCCCTCGAGAGCCAAAAAAGAAGATACATGGCAGCGAAAAAACTTACTATCACGTGAAGGATATCAACTTCCTTATGCATGAGCCCCTACGCGGGAAGCTATGGTATTTTGTTACTTTCCTTTACTCTGCTCTATTACGTATACCTTTCTTTTATTTTGCTCTATTACGCGTACCTGTCAATGTCACTCTTCAAATACACCGCCTTTTATATCATATATGAACTATTTTGTTTTGTTGGATTAGTTTTTCTTCGAAATTTCACTCTTCCAATAATCCTGTGACCATTTTACCTGCTTGTGTATTTTTAATTTGGTAGGCTTTAAACTTTTTTTTTTAAACTTTTTTTTTTTTTGAATATCTGCATTTGCATTAAAATGAGGTAAAACTAATTACAAATAGACTATCAAGTGAGCTACTATATCCTATCATTCTCCTCCCTCAACAAAGACAACAATGTTGAGGGGAATTCACTATTATTCACATCCTGTAAAGTAAAATTACCATGTAAAGCTAAACGGGCGCAAAAATCTGCTGGTCGGTTGCTGTCTCTATGGGTGTATTGGAAAATGACTCGTTTGAACTCCATGAGAAAGGACAAATACGGGCCATCCACCTTAAAATGAACCTGATGTTGCCGGTCATTTAGGTTCTGCAACCATTTGATTGCATTAGAGCAATCTCCTTCAATGATTATCCCATCAAGATCATTCATCCAGTCCATAAGAACCTCCTGTATAGCAGCGGCTGCCATAGTCTCTGCTTGCAGCACATCCCAGTGTTCAATCCTTCTCCCAGCCGCGATAATCATAATCCCCAAATGGTCCCGAACCACTATCACAATGCCAGCCAGATAGGATGGTAAAAGAGAGGCATCAATGTTGAATTTCAACCAACCTAGGGGGGGGGGGGTGGGGCACCAAAGTTTGTGGGACGGCAACCCAATAGGCTGATTGGTACTCCATTACTCCAGAATTGGCCATTTATAAGGCCTGGGTAATAACGAAAGAACAGCAACAGCTATAACAGAAGGGGACCTACACTTCTTACGATGCTTCATATCATTTCTAGCCCACCACACTTGATACACAGTGTAGCAGTAGATTCGCCCCAAAACAGGACAACTATCAGAAGAGAATTTGAGCACAGAAATAAGCTCAGCAAAGGAGTTCACATCTGGCAATGAAAAACCCCACTTCCCCAGAATATCAAAAACCTGCCTCAATTTAACACACTGAGTCGTGCAATGATCCAAAGATTCCTCCATGTTACATCCCCATAGACACTGTGGTGAGTCAGCCATTTTTCTACGAAACAACCAAACAGTGGTGAGTCGTGCAGAATCTCAATGAGCTTAATTTAAATTTAACAAGTCTAAAATTAATGTGATTAATAGGTAATTACGAATTATTATTGATAATTGATTAATTATACTCGGTTGTATTATTATGATTAAGCTACAAAAAATAATTTTCATAATCAAAACTCTAATTAATCACTAGTTGGATTTACTAAATTATCAATAAAAAATATTTTAATTATTTGCTGAAGCAATTAATTTTCCCTTACTAATTATTATGTTAAGCGTTTATAAAACCTAGTGATATTAGTTACATCACTAATTAATTTTATGAATAGATATTTACCATAAGAAGTATTTGATAGTTGAATTAATTGAAACTACTGTGCGGACTTAAAAAAAATGTTAATGCTCCCTTGCTGATGTTTTCATAATTTCATGAAAAAACCAATTTTGTATTAAAAAAATGAAAACACGGATGCTAATTTTTTTTTACTCAACTAGTTGTTTATGAAATAGAAAATGAAAAGTAACTAATAAAAGTGAGTCCAAACACAGCCTTATATTTGTGATGTTGATATATGTTTGGATCGACCTTATTTCAATTATTCTAATTTTCCATCTTAAATTTATTTGATTATGCTCGGCTATATATTATAATAGTGGTCGCAGATTCATTTTTTTCCTATTATATTTTTCCCGCACTTGATGGACCTCTTCAATACTCCAGGGATATAAAAGCTTACAAGAAGAAAATTAAGAAGGCTCGGGGAAAGAAGAACAAAGATATGGTTGAACGACTACTTGATCGCCAACCAACATATAAACTTGATAGACTAGTATTAGAAAGGTTTGTATTTTCTATAAATTTACATTATTTAATATTATTATAAATTTATGTTTCTTATGTTCAAGTACAATGGTTTTTAGGTATCCTACTTTTGTTGATGCTCTTCGAGATCTAGATGATTGCCTTACTATGGTGCATCTTTTTGCGACATTGCCTGCAATGGAGAGTGAGCACATTCAAGTTGATCGTATTCATAATTGTCGAAGGTGTGTTCCTTTTTTTGGAAATAATCTACTTTTTAAGTGATAAATTTCAAATTCATAATTTGTCTAGTTTTGTTGTATTGCTTTTGAAGAGCACAACATTATGATGATTGCTTTCATTTGTTTAATTAATTATCTCTCTTTGATCTCTACAAATTATTAAAAAACTTGCCAAGCTTAAGCGTTTTCCCTCTCTTTCTTTATTTCTTTTATTTTCTTGTTCTTCATGTAATCTTTAACTGCTCTTTGCCTTTATACTAAGATAAATTTTGTCCTTCCTGAACAATTGATGTTTTTGTACAATTATGAACTTATTTTGTTATGTTCTCCTTATGAATGCAAGATGCAACCTTGCTAGCTTAGAAGCATGTTATTAAGTGGTCCATTCTTTGATTTTGAGGGTAAATGCCACAAGTTGGAGTTTGGTTTGTGACTTTTTTAAACTAAATATTTATTAGCTCTTTTATGGAATTTGATATGTAATTGACCGTAGGGCATACTTTAAATTAACGAAATTTTTAGGATAGCTTTTTGTGCTTTAAAAAAATTACTTGATTAGTTGGTGAGAGCCCAAACAAGAGGGGAATCCAATAACCTTTTTTTCCGTTGGTTTTTACCCATTTTTCGTGTGGTTGTTAGTGAGTTATATCTTTTTTTTTACATTGTGTTTGAAAATGAGCAATGGATTAAAGCCTTTGTTTTTGTTTAATGACCTATTGTCACACATGCAAACAAAGACGGACAATTACTATAGCTACTTAAAAGTCATCAATTTGCAATGCACACATGAAGTAGAAAGTGGGAAACAATTATTGTATTTGCTTTTAGAATTGTTAATTTGTAATTTGCAACGAGCACAAAGTGCTATGCTTTATGCACACTTAAATTTAGTAGGGCACAAATTTGTGGCAGTTGTGCCTTAATTTCTGTCACCAAAGCCATTGAAGCAAAATAAGACTTATAAGCCAATTAAAAATGAACAAATATGAGAAAAACTGTTATTTAGAGAAAAATCTAATGACAGTTTTGAGATTGACTAAAAAATATTTTCAATGGGTTAACTTCGTATAATATTCATATAATGAGTTCTACTGTTCTGAGCTAGATTAGATTGTTTTAAAAGGTTGGTGGGGAATAAGACTTATACACTGATGAAAATTGAATAGGATTTGAGCAAAATGCTATTTTGAGAAAACAACTAATGACAATTTTGAGGAAAAAAATTAAAAGAGACTTATGAATAATTTAATGAATTATTCTATAGGTTGATTTTCTTTATTAGATTTAGATGAGAATTTGTCTTAACAAGACACAATGGAGAAAAAAAGAATCATGTAGCTGACCCCACATAGTGGGATAAAGGCTTGTTGTTGTTGTATTCTATAGGTTGATAAAAAAATTATAATTTGTTTTCTTTGAATAATATACATAAAATAAAGGTAGGTTCAAGAGCTAGATGAGATTTTTTTTGGAAGGTCGGAGGTTTATGGAAGATGTAGTAATAAATGTTTTCCTAAATGATAAGAGGCACCAAATAGTTTGAGAACAAGCATTTAAGTATCATTTTTATAAACCAAAGAGGTATTCAATGTTGTGATAGTTATAGTTGAATCAAACTTGTAATCTATATAATGCGGTCATAAGGGAGGCTATTGAAACATAGGATCATAAAATTGTTTATTTAATTGAGAATCAATTTGGCATGCAGTTTTAATGAATTCATAAATAATGATAATTGATCAATGTTCCTTGAAAACCAACTCATATATTTGTATGCTTATGTAATGTATACAAAATGACATACTTTGATTTATTCCATTTGCAAATGATGCAATTCTTATAGTTGAGACTTTTGAAGTAAATTAAAACTAGAACAATGGAGAAGTTTTTTATGATGATATGTGGCTTAGGATTTGAATAATGTTGGGTGCATAATGTGCAAAATTGTCATGAGACTCATAATCATTAATCTTTATTATTCAAAGTTTTAATTATACCTTCTATGACAGGTTTTGAAACATTAGATATATAAGATGGTTCCATAAATTTTACATTCTAGGCCACATGGTTGTAATGAACAAGTGTACTAAAAGTCTAGGCCACATGGTTGTAATGTACAAGTGTATTAAAAGTACTATGACATAAATGAGTATGTGAAGACATAAATTTTAAATTTAGAAATCTATTATTTTATCTTGGACAATTCTAAAGAAGTCTTTGCCAATTGATAAAAATAAGAATGTTAAGAGGATACTTGTGAAAGGATTAAGAGGAATGATTTATTGGAGTTGCAATTGTGTTAACACTTACTGCACATAACATTACAATAAATAGACTTAGGTCGTTTAGCTATGTATATAGGAGCGTAATAGATGCACTACTAAAGCATATAAAAAATTAATGTAAAATGATTAGGAAGGTAAATCGGTATTGAGGCAAATTTAAAAGTCTTTATTTATTGGTCATGCAATTCATGTGCTTTTACATTGATCTAGTTACCCTTATGTCATTGTTTTGTTGTTTTTTTTACTTAGTTTATAAATCAGATGTACCATGTCTATGATGATGGTTTGGACTTGTTATCAAGCATTTTGATTACCTCATTAAGATTTCACAAAATGACCAATAATCATAGAAAAATAAAATTTATTCACTATATTCAAGTTGACGAGGATTCTATTTTTGATCAGAAGATCTTCGCTGATGATGGTACCTTCTCTTAAAAAAAAATTGTGAGAAACTCTTTGATAAAGTATTCAATTGATTATTCTAAGCTTTCAGCCTTTGATGATCCTTCGATTTTGAATATTCTTGATTCTCCTTTTGTTCTTTATATGATTATAGCTTCAACCTTTAATTTAGGCGCTAATAAAATTCTTGATCCAGATGATTTTCTATTAACTTCTTTCTAGACATGGGACATATTCTTGGACAATGTCTCTCTAACAAATTTGATTTTTTAGATACTTTGTCTTATTCCTATAAAAGTTGTATATGAGAATCCTAAAAACTTCATGCGTGTTAGTCTCCTCATTGGGATCTTCAAAATATTTACTGAAGTTTTAGCCAATGGACTTATAATACATCTTAATCATTTGATTGGTCATTCTTATGATGACTTTATTGAAGATAGAAATACTCTTGATTGCATTGGTGTAGCCAACTAAATCACCCATTCCACATTTAAGAAAAAGAATGCTTCTTGTGACTACAGAGGACGGTTGGATTGAGGGCAACAAGTTCCCTAAAAGTAATATTATTATCAATTATATTCAATTTGTAGATGATATATCCTCTTTTGCAGAGTTGATCTTTCTCAAATTTTGGTTCAAATTATCCTTGTTCATGATGTTTAAGGTCTCAAAATTAACTTTCTTAATTTTATTATATTTATCTTGTGGTTGAAATGATTAAGGACCTTCTATCTCTAATGATTTAGGCTGTTCTCTTGAAAGAAGTATAAAATATTTAGGCCTTCTTAAGGGATCTAATGCTATGCAAAAAGACCTTCATATTCCTATTATTAACAAAATCAAGAGAAAGCTTGCTTATTGAATAGGTAAATTCCTCTCTGAAGGTGGGAGGAATATTTGATTAAGTCCATGCTATGTTTTTGTATAACACTATTGCTATTGACTTTAGGAGGGATAAAGGCACTCCTTTTACTTATTTGATTAAGTATGTATAGAAATATTCTGAGCCTTTATTTTATCTCATATCTTGGAATATCAATAATGGTGTAAAAGTCAACTTTTTGCTAGATGTTTGGAACCACAAATTACCTTTAGCAAAGCTTCACCCAGATTTTTTAAAGGTGGATTGGAATCCTAATTGATTGATAAGTCTTCATTTTTTTTTGTACTTGTCGTCTTCACTACTATGGATAACTCTTTTTAATCTAGTTAACGATATTTCTATTTTTTTTGTGAGTTAAAGTACATTAGGTTGAATTTAAACATTGACTCTCATAAGTGGTTGCTCTCTCTTGGAGGCCTTTTCTGGGTCTGCTTTTTTATGTTCTTTCTATGTGCATGTTGGTATTATCACTCCTCATTCTTGGATTTGGAAAGCCTTAGACCCTTCAAAGATAGTTTTCAATGGGTAAATTGTTGTTTTGGGAAATATTCCTACCAAACTTTTCTATCTCATTTGGGTTTTAGGATTTCTATGGATAACGTCTTGTGTAATTCCGTCTTGAAGGATGATTCTTAGTTTTCAATTGCAGATATTCTTGCACCATATGGATCATCTTCCTTCTCTTTTTGGGGCTTCAAATACTTAGTTTCACCTCAACTCTACATTCCCTTCATGAAGAATTTTTTTTTAAAATCAAAGACAATGCTAAAGATGTTTGGGTCATCTTCCAGTTCTCAAGTTTTTAAAATATTTGGGATGAAAGGAACAACATATGCCCTTTCAAATAAAATCAAGGATGAAAGGAACAACATAGCTTTAAACATTCCAGACAAACCTTTATAAGTTTTTGGAGCTATTGTTTAACTTTCTTGTTTTGTAATGTTTTCTTTTTTTGTTAACTTTTTAATCTTGTAATTTTATTTTTGTATCTCAATTCTTTCAATTAATAGGAAGTGGTTTCACCAACTTTTTAATAAAAAAAAATCCCCTAGGCATGTAAAAGTATTATTGAATGGTTTTATAATTTTTTTCCCTGTTCTTGTTTGTGTTGTTTGATGTGAATTTTTAGAGTGCTTTGCAAGTCCTAACGCAACTTTCAGGGAAAGATTCTTGTGCCATCATTTGGCTTGGATATGCTGCTGTGGCTTCTATTTTTTGTTATTTTATCTGAATCATTTCGTGATTCTTTTGTGTGCATGATTGAGATTTAATTAGGTTTCATACATACTAGTTTCTGTTTTTATAGTGTAAATCTTAATCGTTGATTAAATTTATATTAACTATGAGATTTATTGTGAAATTTCAGATTTTGACTGCTTTTTAATTTGTAGTTTTGAATGAATGAAATATGTTTTTTGATTTTTCATCAAAAGTGACTAATCTTTACCTAAATTAAAAGTTGGGAATTGCCGTCTTGTGTTTGTTTTTGGTGTGCCTCATATGTCTACATTAGTGAATCCTAATCCCAAGACGTGCTACGTTTGGTGGACTATATTAACATGTGGCACAAAACAATAGAAAATAAGTAAAGATTGGTAAAAGCGATCTAGATGGTTTGGATAAGGCTAATGGTGGTGATGAGCAGCTTCGGTATTCAATGTTATCTACAAGAAGTATCCAAAACTACTGATCATTTGGTTTGAAGTAATGAAGATGCATTCACATTGAACTTACTCAGCAGAATATCAAATGCGTGCAGAAGATTAAGTGAGTCTCAAGAGGGCTTGCACCTTTCAGTGCTGCAGAGCACTTCCCCAGTACATCGAATGGTTTCATGACCCCCCACATTTGGCAACAAACTACTGGATCTGATGCACATGGTCTCTTAAAATGGTTTACATCTGTTCATCATGATTGCTTGCACCTGAACTCTTAGTTCACAGTTTTATCAATTTTTTTCCTTTTAGGATTGTGAATGAAAGGAAATGGAAAGTTAGAAACTCTAATGAGTTGTTGAAGATATAGTCAGGTCAACGAGTGCATGAAATTCCTTTTAACACATCTTTCCTTGTAATTTATTTCGTCAAACTTATAACCTTATTGTTGTTCATAAGCTTATTTTTGGTTTGTTAGTTACTAATCATGTTTAGCCGACCCAATGTAGTGGAATAAAGGCTTGTTGTTGTTGTAGTTATTAATCATGTTTAAATGTTCATTAATCAGGTGAAGTGGAATTTATATTTAGTGAGTATTAACAAATGATCTTAGAAGTGCAGGATGTGAGTTAGATGATATGCAATATTGTTGGAAATATATTTTCCTGATAATGATCTTAGAAGTGCAGGATGTGAATTAGATGATATGCAATATTGTTGGATATACGTTTTTGATCAGGAATCATGTATGGGTGTAGTATTATGGTATTTCAGCAACTGTGGGACTTTATGTCAAAATTATAAAACACTAAATCTTTCAGTTTTATTCTAGCAGATTCCTTGGAAAATTTCCATCTGTACCTGGATGAATCAAGGATATTGCTAGGTTCAAGAATTTTCATCTTAGAAGCTATGTTGAAACCCTAATTATATTTGTTGTTGTCTACACGATTTTTCCCCTTTGGTCTTTTTATTTTTATGAGTAGTTATCAAATTTTGTATATATGAAAAAATCCTTTAATTCTGCTATTTATGCCAATGAATCTGTAGTCTATTTAGAGTCCTACCATCAGAAAAGAACATGTCCTTTTAGTTTTTTAGGGCATCACTTGCTAACTCATTGTGGTTGGACATTACTATTTGCTTATTTGATCGTTCTCCTTGCGCAGCTGTACAATTAGTGCTATGATCTTTATCATGTTTTAATCAGGTTAAGCCATGAGTGGCAAGCGTACATTTCGAGAACTCACTCATTACGGAGGACTTTTATATCTGTGAAAGGCATATATTACCAGGTAAATCGTTTGCTGCTTTATGCAAATTGCAATTGTCTTTGTGTCTTTGTGTAATGTTTTCCATACTGTTTTTGAAGGTTGCACTAATTCCTTGATTTTTATTTTTACAGGCAGAGGTTGAAGGACAAAAAATCACATGGTTGACACCACATGCTTTACAGCAAGTTGTGACTGATGATGTTGACTTTAATGTTATGCTTACATTTTTGGAGTTCTATGAGGTACTTGTTTAGAATTGTTTTATTTGGAATTATTTATGAATAGTTCAGCCCGGGAATAGAGGATGTTGTAGATATTGCATTACACCTTGTCAAAATCTCAGTCATCCCTTGACATTTGATCCCACGGTCAGGATGAGAATCCATGGGAGGCTCACCTGGATCACGCCAATATCCTTCTATATTTGGGTAGCTGAATTAGGAAGGATTATATTGAGGCAATTATGTATCAATTAGAAGTTATTTATTTCTTTATTAAGACATCTTGTATATATCTATAAATATGGATAATTTTGTATAATAAGAATTAGGTATTTTTCCCCTTCTCAAATTCTATGAATTCTAACATGGTATCAGAGCCAACGACCTTAATTGCCGTCGGAGAATGATCTTATATCATCGGAGGAAGAAAAAAAAAAAAAAATCGGAGCATCGCTGCCGACCCTACACGTAGAAGCCAGAAGCCGAGAAGGAGCAGAAGTCCCGATCCAAACTTTCGATCCGATAGGAAGGACAAGTCGTCGAAGGAGGATAGTCGAACATCCAGGAGATGAAGTCGCCCGAGAGAATCGCAAGCCGAACTGATCACGTCTGGAAGAATCGACCGCAAGAACCGAGCTCTGCGGACGACTAGGACGAAGCCCTTGCGGATGAAGCTTGGCGAACAGACGACGGATGGAGGCCTAGACTGAAGTTGCAAGCCGCAGACGAAGCCTTGCCTTGATGGAGAGCAAGTCGTCCAAGGAGGATAGTCGAATAGCCACGAACGAGTCTTCAAAACTTCCGATCCAACAGGAGGAGCAAGTCGTCGAAGAAGGTCAGTTGAAGCCAACGACGGAAGAAGCGAAGACGTGCGACCAAAGCCATGGGCACGGACGGAGCAAGAAACGGCCTTCATTGCCGTTGAAGATCAAGTGTTGTCAATACATCCAATGGAGACGGGGCTTCGGCAGAGGCCACGTCAACTGAACTCCTCCTGCCGACCGAAAGAAGGAAGTCGGGACGGAGACTCGACTTGCGGCTTGAGAGGGTAAATCGTGCCTTTCTTTGAGCCCTAGCCATCCGGTCCGAGTCTTTTAAAACTCGGCTTAGCCAACCCGAAAAAAAAAAAAAAAACCGACCTTCATTGTCGGACAAAAATGTTTTTTTTTTTGTGAAAAAAAGGGAGGAAAATCTTTATCATCGACCTTTATTGTTGACAAGGGAAATTTTCTCCGAGAAGCCTTCATTGCTGAATTTCTGAGGAATACAAAGTTCCCACCACCGCCCTTCATTGCTAGAATTATGAGAAATACAGGTTCCCACCACCGGCCTTCATTGCTGGAATTCTGAGGGATACAAGTTCCCACAACTGGCCTTAATTGTTGGAATTTTGAGGATAGTTTTCCATCATTGGCCTTCATTGCCGACTTTCTCTGGTGGTTGATATCCTATCCATAACCAATGCAACTCAACCTCTGAGCGAGTAATTGCAAGCTGGTCTCCAGCTTGAGGGGGAGTGTCAAAATCTCAGTCATCCCTTGACATTTGATCCCACGGCCAGGATGAGAATCCGTGGGAGGCTCACCTGGATCACGCCAATATCCTTCTATATTTGGGTAGCTGAATTAGGAAGGATTATATTGAGGCAATTATGTATCAATTAGAAGTTATTTATTTCTTTATTAAGACATCTTGTATATATCTATAAATATGGATAATTTTGTATAATAAGTAGGTATTTTTCCCCTTCTCAAATTCTATGAATTCTAACACACCTCATTGCAAAATATTTTGTCCAAGCTCTTAACTTGAAAAGTTCTTTTAGTTCGCTCAATACGAGTTCTTAGCTCATTAAACTGGGTGCACTCAATAATTATACATTGGTTGATATGTGGAATGCTGATGCTTTAGTAGACATGTTGGCCTAAGCTGTTATATACTTGACTCATCATCGTCATCATCATTCTCATCCCAATTTAATTTTTTTTTATTGCTGAGCGTTGTTTGAGATTTTAGCCATGTTTGTCACAAATAATTTGGAACAACTTTGATTCATATAATTTTAGGTCCGAGCCTTTTTTTTTTCTAGTTCCATGACACTAATTTTATCAACACATCTTTCAAACATTTTCTATCCTTCATTGTACATTTTCAAACTATCGGGTAATTTTTTTTAGGCATCTTATTTTCAATTGTTGTCAATCCATTATTTTCTCCATTATAATAATTCCTTAATTTATCCTTATCAGTTTTGTTATATATTAAAATTGCCATTTCTACCACACTCAACTTAACTATCAATACTTTTTTGCTACCAATATTTAAATTCACACATCGCCAACCTAATTTTAATTTTGTAAAGTTTATTTTTAAGCCTTAATGATATTATATTTTTTATAAAAAATGCCTGAATAACTTATCAAGTTTAACCATCCAGCCTTAACTCTGAAGTTATATTTTATCTGTATCTCTATTCTTTGGTATAATAGATCTAAAATACTAAAATCATCATGCTAAGGCATCACCTTATTTAGTAATAACATTGATCATTAACACATACCACAACAAATAAAAAAAAAAAACATACCACAAAATTATACATCATATATTAATTATTTGTTCCAAGGGTGGATCCAACTTTTTTTTTTTTTCAGGGTGGGCAAAATATTAATTAATTAAATAACAACAACAATAATAATAATAATAATAATAATAATAATAATAATAATACTAATAAATAGTAATAATAATAAATTAATTTCTTAAAATAATTTAACAAACATAATGCTATCAAATTTCATAAGATGATATTGTTATTATTTATCTTCCAATATAATAATGATTTTAATAATAATATAACTTGGAGTATAATCATATAAATTATGTTGAAGCTAGACTCTAATTTAGAGAAAAATAATATTAAATGAACTTAATATTATCTAATTTAAGAAAAAAAAAAGGAAGGAATAATTAAATCATAAAGTATACATAATATTTAATGAGTTTAAAAATTGCTCTCTCACAAATTATAAATTATAAATTCTAAAATGAAATAGGAAAAAAAAAAAAAAAACTTCTGACACATGGTTCAAAAACTTTATTTTAAAAAACACAGTTAACAAAAATTTGTAGAACATTAATTCTGCATTTAATGAAATCATGTGGCTGTTTTTTTTTTTTTTGTTTAATGTGTCTTGGGCTTTTAAAATTTTTTTATTTATTATTACTTTTAAAGCCTTCTTTCATGCTCTTCTATCGATAAAAAACAAAATTTTTTCAATACTCTTCTTCTCCGGTTGACGTGACGTTCCAAATGCAATCATGTTTCAACTTCCGACAACTGTAACTCCAGCGATGACAAGGTGGTCCAACTTAGTGAGCAAGGCAGCTTGAGCCTGCTGCACTCTTCTTCTTCCTAAACGGGATATTTGGGCAAAATATATATTTTTAGGGGGGGTCAAAAGTCTATATTTATCCTCATATAAACCTTTTTTTTAGGGTGGGCATTTGCCCACCCTGAGGTATACTGGGATCTGCCCATTAGTTGTTCTTCTAATTCTATGGCTTCTATCTTCTAATATTTTTTCAAATATTCTAACTTTGCACCTATGATGCACGGACACGGACACGGCGACATGACACGGACACGGACACGGGACATGACATTTTTTAAAAATATAGGACACGGGTGCGGCGTGGACACGACATAATAATTTTTTAATATAATATATAGAAATTAAGGTAACATTATATTAAAAATGACAAGCAATAATAAATCAAAGTCATGATAACTTGTTTAGCTTATAACATAAAGATGTTTAGTACAAAATGTCTAGAACAACCACAAAAATATAAGCAAAAAATCATTTAGTACAACATGAATATCCAACTACTCAATAGAGGGAATGATATAATTAGATTCAGAGGTTGATAATTGGTCTTCAATATCATAATCATTGAATATCATTGCTTCCAACTCTGGTTCATCTAGAGAAAGATTTACAACCTCCTATAATCCCATATCATCAAGGCACTCAAATCCATCTCCAGCAACATCTCACATCTTGTTATCACCTGTCATATAAAGTGGGGTTTTCCTTGATAGAAGACAAATATTTGTATGCACATAAACTAAATCTTCAGATCGTTGTGGAGTTATTTTATTCATCTTCATTGATTGAATAAATGAGTATATGCTCCAATTTCTCTCACAACAGGAAGATGATGATTCTTGACCAAGAAGTTTTATTACTATGGTTTGAAGAAGCGGTGCTGAAGCTCCATGAATCAACCACCACATTTTTGGATCCATCCTCCATCTATAAAATAAAGATTCTTGATCACCAAAATCCTCTAAATATTAATGGCAAAGGTATCTCTTTAGGAAGTGCCATTTTGATCCTAGATTCAGCTTCATCAACTTGTCTGTTCAATTCAATCAACTGTGACGTAGTAATCTTAAGACACATTTTAATCCATTGCCATAAATCTTAAGTAGATGTGCTTTCACCCTAAAATAAGATCCTTTGTAGGTGCCACAACAATAATTGCATTTGAATGACACATTTCCTCCTCATTCAAAAGTTTTTTCTAACTTTGTAACATGAATCCATGACGACTTATCAATTTCTAAATATGTCTGTTTTGAACCACTCCCACCAGCACTAGAGCTCATTTTGCTTTTAAATTCATTGGTGAAATAGAAGAAATAAATGCTTAATAAATTGGGTGGCATATTGTAAAACAATTAAAAATTTGTAGCTATGCCGGGGGTCCAAGGGGGCGCTGCGCGCTGGCATGGTTCGACCGTAAGAGTGAAAGCGCAGCGAAAGCACAACGAAAGCGCAATGAAAGCGCATTAAATAAATAAAATTTTAATGCAAGGGTAATTTTAATCCAAAACAAAAAAAATACTTTAAATATGCTCTTATGATCATAAATCTACAGAATCAATGATAAATTAAGAGAAATGTCTAATGGAGAAAAAATTGCGAAATCAACTTACAAGATTGAAAATTTTTCTGTGGTTTTGTGTCGGCTTCCCTCAGCTGCGTGCAGAAACTAAGGAGGATGGCTTGTTGCTTACGGCCGGAAGGGAAGACCAAGGGTGCGATCTCCAGCCGACCGCTACTCGCCTCAATCGCTTGGGAAGGCCACGAATACGAATACGGGATTAAGGCGAAGATGACGACTCGGGCGTGAACCGGCTAATATGAAACAACGGGATTAGGGTTTTTTTTTTTTTTTTTTAATTTTAATTATACAATAGTCGGACAAGCGTGTCCGAGTTATTTTTTTTTTCAAATGGGACACACTAATGACGTGTCCGACACGTGTCCTCGCCGTGTCGGACGCGTGTCCGTGTCCGACACTGCATACCCTCTTAAAACGAAGTGTCGGTGCATCAGAGCTTTGCACCTATTTCAATGAAAGCCTTACTAATTATAAATTTTAATTATATCATTTGTAAAAAGCAAACAATAATGCACGTTTCTTTGAATATTCTTTGCAAGAGTTTTCTCAACCAATGCGAAAATATATGAACTTAATGATATTCTTTGATGTAAACCTGGAGTAATTTAAAACTATCTGGTCATTCCACATCTCTATCTAATATTAACTAACTCTCCTTCATACCTATTTTTGATAATGTGAACATATATTTATTGCATGTATTTCTACCTAAAAGCACATGAAATCAAATTTTGTAGTGCTTGATCGTTCCTTTTGCTTGTCCAAAATAATTTTTTTCTTAAAGCTTTTCTTATGTGATTTTGGAAAGCAATATGTCCATCTTTTATAAACATATTCGTTATAGTATACTGCTAATTTCTACATCTTAAACAAACGTTTTCGTTGTGGTATGCTATATATTTTTACTCATGAATAAAACATAAAAAAGGGCTTTGTGTGCATTATCTGCTTCCTTTTCATTGTCTTCATAAATCATCTGCGGGGTCTCGTTAACATTCAGTTTATTTCTAGGATGTAAAGCACTAAGGAATGCTGGAATTGATCTATATTTTTCTAGCTACAATATTTCAAGTGTGTTAGATTTAGATACTGTTTTGTGTCCCAGAGTATTATTAAAGATAAAATAATAATAAACATATGCTAACTTCAACATAAATTTCATATATCTAGAAAGCTTTGTTTTGAGTAATTTTGAACTTCCCATCTAGATGAAGAAATAATTAAATCTAGCATGTATTTGATTTTCTTTGTTCATGTATTTTGGTCCATATATATATAGGAATTAAATTTTTTGTCCCAAAATCATCTGCTGTTCTTCTTGTTTGATAAATCGTTTTGGGTGATATAAACCGGAAACCCTTTTGTTGTTAATGAGTTGTGTTGAATAATTCACTGCAATTACTTTTCTAAATAAGGAAGAAATATTTCTTTTTCTTGTATGAACTTGTGTCATGTGAAGTTGGGATATTGGCGGGTCACGTTGGGGCGTAAATCTTGGGATTCTTGCACTTGGAAAACTGGAAAGGTTGGTATGTACGTAGTAGCACAGCAATGGGGGTTGCCTTAGATCGCTGACATGTTAGTTTCTCCACACTTGGATGATCTCATATGGCTTGTGGTTTGGGCAGATTTAGTAGGCATCTACAATACAATCCATTATTAGTAGTTTTTTAAGTGTAATTGTTGCCATAATGTTTCTTCTTTTATATGGTTTATTGTGTCTTGATTTTACCCAATGTAAAACCCCATAAATAGAGAGAATTATGTTTTTGCTAAATAAAATATGAAACATTCAACCTTTCTTGCTTTCTATTTCTTTTCTACTTCTTTCTTTCTTAGAAGTTTTTTTTTGAACTTGCTTGTTGGTAAGTCATGATGAAAATTCTTTTAATAGCCTCTGTGTTCTATTGATACATTTTCAAAATTTTAATAAAAAATTTCATTGCGCCATCTAGTTTCTAGGGAGAATTTTTACAGCCTATCATAAAGTTTATGCCATAATCCAAAGAATGAATGTAAATCTGAATTTTGTTAGTGATAGGGCCTTCTGTAGAAGCAATGCACTGCGATCTAACCCTATTGTGGTGAGAAGTTGGCAAGGGGTTGCCCGGTTTTTACTTATCAAATCTCCACCGTAGTTTAACCTGATTTTAGTGAGAAATATGTATGGGTTGGCAATGGCATCAAACATTAATGATTAACAAAAACTTAGGGCTTTTAGAAAGTGTTGACTCAGTATGAAGTTTCAGGACTTACAGAAGACTAGTTTTAGTAGACAATGCTTTGAAGAAGAATAATTATTAAAGATGTGTAAGAAATTAAATATAAATCAAAGACATTCAAATTCACTCGGGAAGGCTAAAATCCATATTATCCAGTAAAAATTAACAATATAGATGGAGTTGACATAATAGTGGATGAAGAGTTGATTAAAATTGTAGAGGTAAGTACTGTAAGCAATATAATGATTGCTATTTAATAAATTGCTGAAGAGGTCATTATGATTGTGGTTTGTCTTTATGCTACTTACGTTTGTCTAATGAATAGTTTGGAAAATTATTTTTTTGGAAAAGATAGATGAAGTATTATAACATATATTCACGAGAGGATAATTATTTCAGGCTTCCTAAATGGTTATATAAGCTTTAATAGGGTGTATTATGAAATGATTCATGGTGATATGGAATAGGAGATAGACTTGTGATTTGAAGAAGCTATACTTGATTTTGTGGTAGCATATTATTTTTCCATAACACATACTTTAAGAAATGAGAAGTATTATTCTTATATTATTGCTATCCTTTGATGTGGAAAGAGATCATTTTCATATTATTTTCTTGTTTTCACATTTTTCAATCAAATGTCATTTGATTGACAAATCACGACCATTAAGGTTAAATTTCATAAAACTTTGTTTGATGTCAAAATTTGTGGATTTTAAATTTGATTATGATCACGCATCAAGTATTTAAAAGTAAAAACCTAACAAATGGTTTAGGAAGTTAGATAAATAGCTTATTAATTTCGTGGTAAGAAGTGCTCAAGTCAAATGAAAATTTTGCGAGCTTGCACAAAAAGTTTTTTAGAACCATTTCATTGCATTTGATTTAAAAAAATTCGTTAAAGTAGTACTTTTGGTGAGGGCCTTCTATGATGTTCATTTCTTTGTCTTGAACTCTTGATTAATGGTGAATCCTTCATGAAAGGTTGTCAAATTAAATCATAAAGTTATCCTTAGGTTGTAGATCTACGCCAATGTTCTTGATCTTGAATTGAAAATAATGAGAAAGTTAATTGTGTGAAGAATGAGCCATTTCCAATTAAAAAAGATAGCAGTCTGTCTCAACGTATAATTACTTTCAAAAGGGATGGTATTGAATCATAAATGGACATATCTTATTATGAAAAGACGGATCTTTTTGCAAAGATGGTAAGTTGGTTTTAGGGGAAACTTCAATTACTCAACGTAGAGTGATAGTTATGGATGTATAACACCACAAAAGTATAATGAAAGATTAAAAAAATGTCCTAAGGTAAGATGGCAGTAGTTTAAGTGCTAGATGTATTTCTATCTGCAAGTAGGTTTAAAAAAAAAACAGTTTACAATTCTACAGTTGAACTAAACTTGATATGTGATAAGAGTAGTAGTTGCATTAAAAAGATTGCTATAAAAAATTTAAGAGTGCCTAGAAATAGATTATATAAAATTAATGGAACTTGATGGTGGAGTGGAGTAGCAGAATTTTATTACGGGAAAAAGTATGCTCTTAAGAGTAGAAATATTAAGTCAGACCAAATAAGGACTTTTTAAAGAAAATTTTGAGGTCTTCATTATTGGTGCTTGATAAATTAATCTATCTTACTATCGTCAGTCTAAATGTCTCTTTTGTTGGATTATGAGTTATCACATGCAAACTCGAAATGGAGATATTGAAAAGTTGGTTAGACCGGTCTAGCCGGTCCACACGGGACCGGCCCAGCGCAATAGAGGCGGAACTTCTCCGCCTTTTGTGCATGCCTCATGAGCCCCAAAGCCAACGAAGCATTTTAGGAAGGATTTTTGAGGGATTTGGGAGGGAAATTTGAATGTAGGGACTGTTTAAGAATTTCCTTTTGATTTGTATGCGTTAAATACTTTGTTTCCCTAGGGTTAAGGCATCTTGAATTTAGTTGATTTTGGGATCTCTGCTTTTGGGATCTCTTAGGTTTAGGTTTTGGGCTCTAGATTTGTCTAGAAATTTGGGAGAGATCGATCCTCCTCTCGAATAGAGGATCACTTGTATCTTGTTGTTTTCTTTCGATCTTTTTGATTCTTGCAATAAAATTACTGTTTTTCTGGTTTTCTTTTGGAGTTTAGAAGAGTTTCTTGTTGATTTTCTGAAATTGATAGGATTTACTTGAAATATTTAAGTGTTTCCTATCAAATTGGTATCAGAGCAAATCTTGAGATCGTTGGTGGACTGTTTTTTGCCAATTCCAGCGGCTGTTCTTGAGCCGATAAAGGAGGAAAGTGCTGTTTTTTGAAGGCAAAATCCAGTTTTTTGTATCTACAAAAAATCCGGAGAAAGATGGCGGCCAAAAAAGTGGATGCTTTGAAGGAGAGATTGGAAGGAGAGATGAACCAAATCAAAACCACGGTGAAAGACATAATTTCTTCCACGGAAGGGCAAGTCGTGGACTTACGGGAGATGATAATGAAGAAGATGTTAGAAATCCACAATCAATCGGCGTTTTCTGTGGCAAGAGGGCCAAAAGGACATAATATAAATTCTAAAATCTATAAGGATGAAGAGGAGGTAGAGATCGTAGAGGGAGAAAGGAGAAGACCCCGTCTGGAGCCTTTCTAGAGGGAGGATAGAGGAGATACGTTTGGGGAAAGGCATGGGTAGGAGCTAAGGGGCGCTGATTGGTAACGTAGGGAAGGAAATTATGTCCGCCGAGTGGCTGATTTTGAAGGGAGGAGATGGGAATTTGAAGGAGGCTATGGGTATGAAAGGGGAAGGGAAGATCGGGAGACTTGGGGGGGTCGAACACTTGGGAAAGGGGAAACTATGGAGGAATGAGGGGAAACGGGGGAGATCAAAAGGTGAGAAAGTTGAAGATGCCTATCTTCAAGTGGGAGGATGCGTATGAGTGGATCTATAAGGTGGATAGGTAGTTTGCCGTTAATGGGCTAACGGAGGATGAGAAGCTGACAGCAGCAGGCTTATGTTTGGAGAGGAAGGTGCTATTATGGTACCAATGGAGAGACTAGAGGAAACCCATCAGGAGCTGGGGAGAATTCAAGGTCTGCATAATAGAACGTTTCCAAACCGACCGGGGAGGAGATTTCTATGAGCAGTTCTTTGCTCTGGTGCAAAAGGGATCAGTTGCTGACTACCGTGAGCGTTTTGAGCACTTGGCTAGTAGGGTGGACCGATTATCAGAGATAATATTTGAGGGGAATTTCATGAAGGCACTGAAGGCAGAGATCCGAGTGGCAGTGAAGGTTTTGATGCCTTGTGACTTGAGAGAGGCCATGAAATTGGCCTAATTGGTGGAAAATTAGAAGAATCTAGAGAGGGGAGCCAGGAGTGGTAGCTCAAGAGGCACTTACAGGATGATGACTACTCATTTAGCACCCAAGGGCCCGACATCAGGCGGATTTCATGAGACCACTGGAGAGAAGCCAGTAGGGGAAGGGAGTGGGGAAAATTTTAAGAGGCTTACAGAGAAAGAAATGCAGGAGAAGAGGGCAAAGGGTTTATGTTTCCGGTGTGATGAGAAGTATACTCCAGGGCACAAGTGTAGGAGTCGAACTCTTCAGGTTCTCATCGTATGTGATGACGAGGAAACTGAGGAGGGAGGTGAGAGAGAGAGATGGATGACAAGCTGCATTTGGATGTGGCGGAGGTCTCCCTGAATTCAGTAGTAAGATTCACTTTGAATCATATGATGAAGGTGAAGGGGGAAATAGCAGGCATGGAGGTGGTAGTTTTGATTGATATTGGGGCTACCCATAATTTTATTTTTACTCAGGTCGTCAATCAACTGGTAGTGAAATTGGTGGACACTGGTTATTATGGGGTGATGATGTGTACATGGAAGGTGGAGAAAGGCCAGGGGATCTGTAAAGGAGTTGTCTTGACCATTCAGGGGATTCAGGTAAGGGAGAATTTTCTTCTACTAGAGTTAGGAAGTACTGACGTCATCATGGGGATGAAGTGGTTGCAAACCTTGGGGGAAACCAAGGACAATTGGGGAGCACTCACGATTGAATTAAGGGTGGATGGGAGAAATGTGGTTATAAGGGGAAATGCAGGGCTATCCAAAGTCATGATATCACTTAAGACCATGGTTAGGAGCATACAAGAGGTGGAGGAAGATTATTTGGTGGGACTACACAAGCTGGATGTGATAGGATGGAGGAGGGAGCGGATGTTTCTCTTTCAGTGTAGCCGTTGATTCAGCAATTCGGTAAGATTTTTCAGCCACCTCAAGGATGGCCACCTCCACAGGAACAAGAGCATATCTCCCCCTTGAGGACAAGGTGGATCTTTGGGAGGGGAGTATTGTTAGACTGGTCCATTGGACTGGTCCAGCCGGTCCACATGGGACCGACCCAGCGCAACAGAGGCGAAACTTCTCTGCCTCTTGCGCATGCTGCGTGAGCAGCCAAAGCCAACGAAGCATTTTAGGAAGGATTTTTGAGGGATTAGGGAGGAAAATTTGAATGTAGGGACTGTTTAGGGATTTCCTTTTGATTTGTCTGCATTAAATACTTTGTTTTCCTAGGGTTTAGGGCATCTTGAATTTGGCTGATTTTGGGATGTCTTAGGTTTAGGTTTTGGGCTCTAGATTCATCTAGAGATTAGGAGAGATCGATCCTCCTCTCGAATAGAGGATCACTTCTATCTTGTTGTTTTCTTCCGATCCATTTTATTCTTGCAATAAAATTATTGTTTTTCTGGTTTTCTTTTGGAGTTTGGAAGAGTTTCTCGCTGATTTTCTGAAATTGATTGGATTTACTTGAAATCTTCGAGTGTTTCCTATCAAAATTGTTCTATACTTCTATGTATCCCTATATTTATCAAGAAAAATTGTGAGAAGGTATAATTATACAATAAGAATTGGCATCTTTATGAGATGCTTTTTTTAATGTTAACTATGTTGGATCAATTCATGATAAAAAATCCTTTTTTTGGGTGCTGTATAATTATGGGAGACAACTTGGTCATGTGTGAGGTTTAGAAACAAATAGTGGTGGCAAGATCAAGCGCTAAGGTAGAGTATAGGGCTATGACATGCTCTAGTTGTAAGATGAAGCTTGCTAAAAACCCTTCTAGTGGAATTTAGTTTTTCTATTGCACAGCCTGCGGGGCTCTAATTGTGATAATTACAATCGTTTACATTGCAAACAAGTCTTTGTTTCTTGAGAAAATAAAATACATCGAGGTGGACTATCGTTTTATTTGGTATGTGTTGTTTTTAAAAGAATTTTGTCAGAATAATTGATAGATATGTTTCTGAGGTTGTGGATTCACTTCAGTTTTTTAAGTTATGTAGTAAATTTGAATTAATTAATATGTACACACATTAATTTGATGCTGAGGTTGGCATATGAAATATCACTTTAGGAAACTTCTTAATTTATATTAGTGAAGTATGCTTAATTTATTGTAACTTGGCTTATTTTATCCTCAATTGTATATAGAGGGATCCTCCATTGAATCATACATCAGAAATGATTTTTACTATAAAAAGATTAATGGAACATATGGATGGCAAAGTATGTTGATACTGGAGAATTAACACGGATTTATTCTAGAAATATACACCATGGTTGCTATTTTCATGTTAAGACAAATAATGATGGGATATATATAGAGAATAAAAAGAATCAAAACATGTTTTAGGTTGACCTTGAAAATACTTGATTTAGTAACTTCTTGACTAATTTGATAATCATTAAGGAAAGATGTAAGTTGTTGTTTAGCGGCTGAAAGGATTCCCACTCATAGCTGGATTACGCCAATGATAATCACAAAGTACTTATATTTTTAATTGGTTATGGAGATTCTTACCATGGATATTGAAATTGAGTACTATGGTACATATTATTTGTTGTTGGCATATTTTTAATGGTTGAGCTTGTTATTGAAATAAGCGAAAAAGTTTGAAAAAGGATTTAAAGTTTAGTGTGAGTTTGATAATTATGAGTAACTATTTGTTATAATGTCTAATGATACATGAAGATGGATAGTTGTGTATTTTGGATCTATACAAAAGTATGTGGATATAAAAGACAATATAACATCTAAATAGGTGGTTAAAATGGAGAAGTATTATGGCGTACTATATGATGAGAGAATATTGGGGCGAGTTAAGGATACGGGTAGGGCTAATGATAAAGGTGATGATTGAGTCAAAATTTTCTTTGTTATTGAAGTCTGTTGATGTAAGAAAGGCGTACCCCCCCTGCTTTGGGCTGTTCGGTTCCTGCTCCCTGCTGTCCCGATTCCCTTGCTTTGGGTTTTTTCGGTTCCTGCTCCCTGCTTGGCTGTTCGGTTCCTCTGCCTAGGTCCCTCAGTTCCTATTTTTGTCCCAGTTCCTGGTTGTAGTGGTTTGGTTTCTGGGAGCCTTAAATGCTACCTTTTTTCTCTCCTTTTAGTTGGTTGTATGGGCGGCTCAACATGGCTGCTTTTTTTTTTTTGGGGCTGTTGGCCTCTCTTTTCTATCCTATTTATAGAGAAGTTTTAGGCTGTTTTAGGAGAGTATGTTATGATTTTTGGAATGTAAAACCTGCGGGTTTTGTTCTAGCTCGCGAGCTAGTCTCCTTCCCCTCCCCTCTCTTATTATTTGTCTCGGGCTTCTTATCTATTTCTTCTCTTCGTAAGTTTCCACTCCAAATGTATTTTTTTTTCTCAAAAGTTGTAAGGCTTGATTATTCATATGTTATTATTGTGTCCTTTATTTTAAGTTGTATGGTTTTGTTTTAAAGGAAGACGTTAGTTTGTTTATTTTGCAATATTTTGGTTGCATCAATTTGGTATCAGAGCTTTAGGTTGTGAGTCTTCCTTTCTTTAAAACAAAAAGAGAAAAAAGTCAAAACAATCAATAATATAAGGTTCACTTTAAAAGAAAGTTTCGTCATCAGAAATAATGCATTTGGAACATCAAGGAAGCACTGTTATTCAACCTAAGTTTGCAACGTCATCATCCTTATTTTCCAACCAAGGCATTCTCATCAGGAGATGAGATCTCTCAACCGGAGGAGAATTGATGTAAGCAAGCCGTACCCCCCCTGCTTTGGGCAGTTCGGTTCCTGCTCCCTGCTATCCTGGCTCACCTTGCTTTGGGTTGTTCGGTTCCTGCTCCCTACTTGGCTGTTCAGTTCCTCTTCCTGGGTCCCTCAGTTCTTGTTTCTGTCCCGGTTCCTGGTTGTGGTGGTTCGGTTTCTGGGAGCCTTAAATGCTACATTTTTTCTCTCCTTTTGGTTGGTTGTATGGGCGGTTGAACATGGCTGTTGGCCTCCCTTTTTTATCCAATTTATAGAGAAGTTTTAGGCTGTTTTAGGAGAGTATGTTATGATTTTTGGAATGTAAAACCTGCGGATTTTGTTCTAGCTTGCGAGGTAGTCTCCTTCCCCTCCCCTCTCTTATAATTCGTCTCGGGCTTCTTATCTATTTCTTTTCTCCGCAAGTTTTCACTCCAAATGTATCTTTCTTCTCAAAAGTTGTAAGGCTTGATTAGTCATATTGTATTGTTGTGTTCTTTATTTTAAGTTGTATGGTTTTGTTTTAAAGGAAAATGTTAGTTTGTCTATTTTGCAATATTTTGGTTGCATCATCTGTTAAGAATCTTGAATCTATGATTAAAGTGTGTGCCTTGTCTGGTTTGAATTCTTTTGTTTGATTAAGGTTTTTGTTAGGTTATATGGTAATCCTTTGATTGTTGTTGGTTTAACTTGTATCCCTGCATTGTATGAGTTCTCTCATATAACTAATTGTTGGCGTGAATTGTCTTATTCAATTAATTTTATCATCATTCTTATCTTAATGGAATTGTGGTCCAAATTTGAATTATTTAAACATTCCTTCCAATTGTACATTATTCTTTATCATTTAACATAAAATTTTGGCATTATATACTTATTAAAATTTGCCTTATAAAATTTGCCTTATAGTCAAAGTTAGTGCTATTCAAATGGTTCACAATGATGGTACTATTTTTAAAATTATGGTACATGGTTATTCTTACAAAATTTTCAAATTAATTTTTGAGCACTTCTTTTTTACAAATGTTGATGTGAACATATGCATGAATTGAGGGTTGTTAAAATTGGATTTTGACATAGAACCTGAAGAATGAGAGGTTCAAGATTCAGTGGTTTTACTTGAGTTAAATTGAGGATTGAACTGGATGTCATAATAAATATTAAAAATATTTAAATAAGATCTAAATTTATAATAATGATATAATAATTATGCAATAATATAAATTTTTTAACTAAAATAAATATCACTCATACACATAATATATTCTATAATTTTAAATTAAATATCTTCAATATTTAAATTGATTCACATCAACTTATAAATTTACTTTAAATTATTGCTAATATATGATATATATTTTCATATAATTTACATTTATAGATTATATGCCAAATTCAAATTATAAAATTGCATATATAAATCATTAATTTTTAAAAAAATTATGATTAATAAATTGATAAAAAAAATAAAATTTTATTCTGTATAATTAATTAAATAAAAATTAAATATTATTAATTAAAAAATATTATTCACATTGTAAAAAATTAGTTAAAAAATTATATTCGAATTTGTAGTATGTGTTGTGAACTTGAACACTTCATTTTAATTATACAATTATATAGCTCACATCACTTGGGAACTTCCTCTTAGTATTGTTTTTATAGCATTTTGGATTTTCATTTTTTAGGAACTCATATGGAATAGTGACCCTATGTGAAATGTTTGGTTGGTTCTTCTTTGGCTAATAGTCATTATAAGAATTTTACGTTTATTAATTTTTTAAAATTTAGATTTATTTGTTAAATTTAATATTTTATATTAAATTTATTGAATTTATTTATTTAATTATTTAAATGAAATGGCAATTCAATTGGTCGGTTCAAAGAAATCGAGACCGGTTCAGTAGTTTTCCTGTCGAATCGTCAGTTTTATTAGTTCATTCTAGTTTGATGCTGGACCGACTTTTAAGATGGATTAAGCTAGTCATATGATTGGTCTATGATTAAATAAGTCATAACGATTGGTTTGGTCTGGTTTTCAAAACATGCATAAGGGCACTTATGTTTGTTATTGTGATTTTTTTTATTGAATGTGTATTTATGTTGAGGAATGTTGTAGTTTATCCAATTAAATTACTTACTTGTATGACTATATGTCTATTTATATTATATAGATATATGCATGTATGATAGATATTTTGAGTCTATTTAAATTTTACTTGAATTTGTGTTTTTTGTTTGTTTCTTTGTTAATGAATATATTTAATTCCTAATATCCACTAGTCTTTGTCTCACTTTTTTCAATGATTATTTTCCCCTTTCTATAACATATCTTTTATGTTGTTTCTATGTGGTATTTATGTTTTATCGCTATATAATACATGAAACTGCACATAACATGTTTTAAAATATATTTATTCTTACAATCCTAAGGATTCTCACGTAGTGGGATAAAGGCTTGATGTTGTTGTTGTAATTCTAAGGATTATTTGGATGGTGTTTATTATAACTTAAATTTAAAAATTGATTAAATTTGGTCTATTATGCGGTTATGCCTAACTAGACTAATTCGCTTTGATTAAATGAAACAAGTTGGCCAGGTTTGAGGGTTGGAATGGTTTGGTACTGCCTTGAACTTCATTTGACTTTTGCATCTAGTGCGAGGTTTATTAATCAACCGTTGAGTCAATTCATCCATGATCTTGTTGTGCATGAAATTTCACTGTCTCGATGCCTATGCTTGTAGACCAACTTGTACGTTAGAAGGTTTGGTACCAATTGGGCTGCTAGCTCCTAGCCGGTCAACATCTAAAATGCAATTGGCTATTTGTGGTCACTTTATATTTTTTGTTGTTTATTCTTTAGTTTATTTTCAAAGGTAAAGTGAAAACACCTTTGTTTTTCCTATTTATTTTTTAAAAGGTTTGATTTTGCAATTTGTTTTTAATTTATTCCTATTTATTATTTCCATGAGAAAGAGGCGGCTCATTTGATTCAGTGAGATGGGGATGACTGGTAGAAAAAACTAATAATGACTTTGGAGATGTCTTAGGCAATCTGGAGCCTGTTTTGATATCATCTTCTTGATCGTATCCCTACCTAGTCTCTTCCTCCTCGCCCACCCATCCTTCCCCTTTGCTTTATGAGTGCAGGATCTTTCTCCCCAACTCCTCATCCGCCTATTTCTTCCTTGATGATGCTCTCTAGATCCATTTTTTGCAACCTGATTTTCGCAACCCACATGACTTTCCACCATCACCTCACCTGAAAAATTGCAATCGTAGGTGTCGTCTTTCTTCTACAAGTCAAGATCTCCGATTCTCTCACTTAGAAGCCCATTTCCATTTAAACTTTTAAGGAGCCCTTGCTTGTAGCATTCAAAGCAAGGATCTTATGGGAGGATGGATTGGGATTTGTGTTTGAAAAAGCATGTTTTGAAAAATATCCAAAACATCGAAAAGTGTGTTTTGAGAGTTTTTGAAAACAGCCTATTTTGTTTTAAAAAAATAAAAATAAAAAGACACTGATCACATGCTTACCAAACATACTTTAACCAGAATTTTATAGAAAGAATGTAAAAAATAAAAATAGAAGTGATGTGAAATTGGGCCTAAGAGAAGACATACATACAAAGCAATAATAAGGAAACATAATTAATTTCATAGAAATTGCGGAAAGGCCACAAGTAAGGAATTATATAATTTTTACATATTATGCTTCACTGCCAATGAGACATAATTCGAAAAATAGATGCTAAGGACTGCCTGACAAGATGCGGAAAGTCCGACTTGTTTCTCCAGTTGTCTTGCCCACATTAGGTCCTTCACATTAGAGGTAAAGCAATTAGAAATTAATTATAAACTTAATGGAAAATATTCAACACATTATTGAAAACCCACAAGACGCTACACCATGAATAGAATGGTAAACAACAAACAATGAATATGCAAGGATTGCTGAGAAGTCATGTGGCTAACACCCTAAACTAGTATGATAACACCAATTCTAGTTGGCTAATCCCAAGTGTTTTTGACCAACACCATGGCTGTGTCGACCAAAATTATGGCTTGTTAGCCAGCATCAATGCTTGATTGGTTGTCATCAATTGAGTCTGCCAAAACCCCAATATGAGTCAGCATGGTTCTAGTTGGTTGGCCTTCCAAGATGGTCACCTTAAGTCTAATCGGCTTTATAGATATGTGCGAATGGCTGGCCCAATTAAGTCTAATGCAAGAAAAAGTTCAAGGGTTGAAATTTTGGGTTGTTACATTTATGCTGGTGTGCTTGAAACCAACATTAGTTCTTGCAATTCATCATACTTTGAAACTTCATTATAGCATCACTGTTTGCTGATGTTTTGACCGAAATTGTTTTTATGTTATAAACTTTATCTATGGTAATGGTTACAATAGTTTATTTTGCTGGTCAGCATCACCATTATGCCTTATTTACTAGCGCCTTCCAATTCACATAAGAATGTGTACCTGTTCTCTCAACTGCTTCTCCTATTTAATGATATTCCCCTGATGTGCCTATTATTAATGTCTATTTATCTTACATCTTATGCAGACTCTTTTAGGTTTTGTGAATTTCAAGCTTTATCATTCAATAAATGTTAAATATCCTCCTATTCTCGATCCTCGCCTCGAAGCTTTGGCAGATGGTACCAAATTCCTTCCCTTTGTTTGGTTTCATATGGAATTTTTTATCAGTCTGTTTGCGTGACACATCAGAAAAGACTCCTGTCAACTGTTTTCCTTGATTTTGAGTGATGATTTATATCCACCTTTCGGAAAGTAGGTGATATTAATTGTATCATATTTGTAGAGCTTTATGCCTTGTGCCGGTATATTGCTACTGGTTCGAGAACATTATCCGGAAATTCCCAATCTGGCATATCATCAGAGTCGGAGCAAACCGGTAACAAGAAGATGAATTCAGAAAGTGAAGAGTCAGAAGTTAGATTAGCCCAGCTTCAGCATCAATTACCAGCAAATGAACGTGGGGCTTTGATGAATATGATGGAGGATGTGAATGGCGCTGATGAGGAGGACCAAGATACAAAGGAGTGCAAGTCCCTTTTCAAAGATTTTAAATTCTTCTTAAGCCGAGAGGTTAGTTTAGTTCCATCACCTCTGCTCTATAACTGACGCTGAATATATTATGATTTGTGCTTTTGTAATTATTGTTCAAAACTCTATTTTTTTAATTATTTTGTTAAAGAACAATTTTCCTTTCCTGTGCATTAACAAAATTGATTAATAGCTATTCTTGATACTTTTAGGTTCCCAGAGAGTCGTTGCTTTTCATAATTCCTGCATTTGGAGGTTTGGTTTCATGGGAGGGTGATGGTGCTCCTTTTAAGGGAAACAGATGAGGACGTCACACATCAGGTTTTTTTTCAGTTTTATTTTTGTTTTGCCTTATATGTTAAGGGTTTAGCCGAAAAATGCTCAAATCATTTGTATATGCTCCATTTCAGCTCATAGTTTCTGTAAATTATCCTTTAGTTGATACCCATGAAAAATAATTTAGGAAAAAAGTTATAAAATTTTGTAATTTTACAATGAGCCTATCGTATACTCAACATTCTTTTATTTATTTCACTTGTGATCACTCAGATTGTTGATAGACCATCTCTTGGTCGTAAGTTTCTTTCTAGAGAATATGTTCAACCACAATGGATCTTTGATTGCATAAATGCCCGAATAATACTGCCCACCGAGCAATATTTATTGGGAAGGTATGTTATCATAATTCTTTTGCAATTATTTTTTGCTCTTCTGATTGCGATACACGATAGTGCTGTTTGTGTACCTTTGTTCAACCTGATATAAACAAGATGAATGTCCCAGTTATGTGGGGATGAGTATTTGATGAAATTTCTTTAGTATGTTAATTAATTTTATCAATCTAATACTTGGAAATACTAATGTTAAAATTCATTCCAGCACATTTGCAAACTACTCAATTTCTTTTTTCCCTTCAAAAAATAATGAAGCTTATTTCATGTTCATAATAAAGATTATATGTTTATAAAATATGCACACTAATGTTTTTGTGGTATTGTTTATTAAATGTTTAATTGAGTTTAGAATATGTATTTTTGATAGTTCAATTATTTATTTAAAAATAAATATTTATTATTGTAAATTTGAAATAGGTTGTGTATAATAGTTTATGTGCATTTGCATCTAAGAATTGGATAATGTAATTTCTAATGTTATTGTTTGAGGAAATGTACTTTTACAATTAAGAACTTAAACATTAGTTTATGCTAATATATTTATTCTTGACCTTTTGCTTTTTTCATATATGATATTGCTTATTTATATTAATATTAATGCGTTCGATTCATTTGCAAAATTTAAAAGGTAGATGGCTTGATCTGGATAGTAATAAATCAATTCATTTGGTTGATTTTAACTGTGGCAAAGATAGGACCGAATTCATAGAAGTTTGGTCCATATCTTGTTATTAAATGTGGGGCAACTCATTTTGAGGGCCTCAGGGCCAACAACTTACCCATAATGTGTGAACCCAATCTTACTCATCTTTTTTGAAGCCAAACTCAACTTGCTCAAGGTATGCATCTCATATAAGATTTATACACCATCAAGGTTTAAAATTATACAATTGGATATTGAGTCATTTTTTTCATGAGAGATGTAAGCCTTAAGACACTTTGAGGGTCTCAAAATAAAACTATTGAAAAGTAAACAAAATATAAAAAGCAAAGGACTGAAGCATTTAAGCATAATTATTTTGAATTATTATGTAACATCATATAAAGTTATACAAGTACTCAATAATAAGCAAGAAGTAAATAAATAAACCTAAATAATTCAATAAACATAAAGAATATGCTTAACATAAACTAATTATGATATAGACTCCAAATTCAAAAGTTATTTTCACTCGTACCACTTAAGAGGATCTTCATCAATGTCAACATCATAGTTGATTGCTTTTTGCCTCTCTCATTCTCACTTATATCAAGGTACTCCTAATTTTTATAATTTTTAAAATTCATTGAACTTCCTTGTATCCGATAAAAAAATCCAATATGAATATTATTTTAAACAAGGACCATATTGACATTTGATGATTTATAATACATAAAATTTTATATTTACATTTTCTCACCTTTTTTTTTCAACTTTTGTTGTTCTTGTTTCTTAATAGAAAAAAAAATCAACATTGTGATATTGCTTTTGGAATTGTGATGTTGAAACTCCATTTTCGACCTCCATAAATTATTCATCATTTGATGGCACATCATTAATAAATAAGAAATCTTCATCTTCCTCTAAAATTTTCTTCCTCTTGGTTATGCATTGTGTAATCCAATGAGTTTATCCTTAAGGTAGTCAGGTGAAATTTTTCTCTTGGTATGAACTTGGTTATAAGTACTCTAATTTTTCTCACATCTTGATGACGAGCATGTAAGATTGAACGCTTAGTTTGCAAATCACGTGCCTTCCCTTAGTAAACACATTTAAAAACGCTTGAAGGCACATAATAACTTATTGTGCAATTTATACATTTTTTTCTATCATTTTTACCTATATTTGAAATTTAAGCATGCTATATGCAATGAGCATGAGCATCATTTGATAGATATACGGATATGAGTATGTCCTTAAAATTTCGCAAACAAGTTACATCATGACACAAAGGTTAAAAACATTCAAATTAGATTGCCTCTGAATTTAAAAGAGATTTATATGCTCGAATGGGTAACTAGAAAATTGAAAAAGTTCTGGATTGAAACAAGAAGTAATAGGGATAAGAGGTAGAAGTATGAATAAAGAAATAAAAGAAATAGTGTCATGGCGTGATTCTTTATGGTAAGCGCTTACCGGAAAAAGAAGGCCCATTCTTGGATATTTTCACCAGACGTTGGAGGAGCTGGGCTTATTTACCCAGTTTTTCTGTAGATGAACAAAATTATGCCCATGATTCAGTCTATAGTATCGTCCCTTTAGTGGTATATATGATGAAATTTTAGAACTGAGGGAGAACTAAATTACTTACTGCTTATTCAAATATAAGATGATCTGGGAATTAAGTATAGAGGATCAGAGAACTAGCACCTCACCAATATAGATTCCCTACTCGTTTGCTTATTGGAAATAGTAAACATGCGACGCTATGAAATCCTATTTAGTCACAAATGCATCATACTAAAATAAGAAGACTGCAATACATAATTTCTCAGATAGTGAAACCCGATTTGAGCTTTGTTGAAATGGAGGAAGAGCAGACAATTGATGCATTCAGTTTTTTTTTGGTTTATTTATGTTTTATTATATTTTTGAACAATATTAGTTGTGTTTTATTTTTATTATGCTATCCTATGATGGTTGGGCTTCCAATGATCATGGTAGGAAGGTGCTTGGCATGGCGAACCTTGGGTTTGCTTGCTCTTGGGTCCACTTCGTCCTTGGGCTGCTTGCTGATTTTGGTTTGGTGTGGTGGTTGCTCTCGGGTATGGCCTTGGTTGCTTGGTATGGGGCTAAAAAATTGTGGGATTCTACTTGGTGTTAGCTCATAAATGCTTGAGCTGAAGTTTAGCTCAATGATTGGAGATTAATTGCACTTCCTAGCTCATTAATTCAAAAAGGTATGATAATATTTCTTGGATTCATTTTGGAGTGGACTTGCCTCTTCTCCTCCCCTATGTCTCTCGGTTTTTCTGTGCTGGTTGGTTTTCTTGTGCCTGGCCCCTTTGTTTCCTGTGCTAGCTGGTTTTCTTGTGGCCTGGCCCCTTTGTTTCCTCTGTGCTGAGGCTGGAGTTCCCGTGCCCTGGTGCTTGCCTCCTCCTGTGCTGGTTTTTCGGGTCTCCTGCTGGCTGTTTTCCCGTGGCATTTTGGGGGGAATTTTTCGTGGTTTTCACCTTGTTTTCTGTGCATGTTTTTTACTGCAATCTTTGCTGTCTTTTAACATTTTACTTGGTGACTTTTGGCCGTTCATTTCCCCAATTCCTATTCGCTTTGGTTGGAGGTGATATGGCTACTTGTCTACCTTCTTTTTGCCTATAAAAGAGAGTTGTTTTGGCATGAAAAAAGGTTGTTGATGATTGTTGTAAGTAAAAACTCTACAAAAAAACCTGAGGGTTTCTTCTTGGAAAAGCTTGAGAGCTAGTGTTCCATCTCCTTCTTCTCTTCTCTATTTCGTCTTGGCTTCTAACCCTTATTCTCTACGCAAGTTCCACTCCACCTGTATCCTTCTTCTTGAGCTTTGGAAGTGTATGTTGGCTGAAGTTTGGAGACATTTGTCGGAGGAGTTTAGAAAGGATGTGGACTATTTTGCAGTGGTGGACCCTTGGTTTGATCAAGCCTAAGCACAATTTTCTTAAAATTCCTAATTTCGTTGCATGTGAGGAGACAGCAAGACAGTTTTACTGAGCATATAGCGTTTTTATATTTTTATTTTGTTTTCTTCGATTTGATTTTTGTTTCTCTTAATTTTGTTTGGATGTTTGCAAGCTTATATGAATCGAGTTTGGTTTAAGTCTTGTCTTGGTGTTCTCCAATTTGGGGGGTTTGGGGGGGTGGTTGAAGTTGGGGTGGGTGTTGGAGGATGGGGGGGGGGTAGGGGAGAGGATGAGTAGTGGGTGTTAGAGGGGGTTGATGGTTAGTGTGGGAGTGGGGGGGGGGTTGGGGGGGGGGTGGGGGGGGGTTTTTTTTTTTGGGTTTTTTTTGTGTTTGGGGGGTGTGTTTGGTGATGGTGGGGGTTGGGTTTATGGGTAGAGATGTTGGGGGGAGAGAGGAGGTGGGAAGGGGAGGGAGTGGGGAGGGGGGTGGGGGATGGAGTGGGATGGGGGGTGTGATAGAGATGAGAGGTGGGGTTTGGAAGGTGTAAAGGATTTTGTTGGGGATTGGGGGGTTTTTTGGGGGGGGGGGGTTGTGGTAAGTAAATTAAGGGGAGTGGGATGATGGAGGGGGGTGTGGTGGAGTTGGGTGTTTGAGAGGGGGGATGGAAGGAGGTTGTGGGTTTGGGTATGGGGGATTGGACTGAGTTGATGGATAGATGTGTAAGAGGAAGGAGCGTGGGGGGAGACTTTGTAGGGTGGGGCATAAGAGATTAGAGTCTGGAAAGGATGGTTGTTGGGGGGGGATAAATAGCAAATGGTCAATGCTAATGGAGGTTGGGTCATCTTGCGCAGTTCTCAAGTTTTTAAAATATTTGGGATGGAATGGATCATCTGTTGACCGGTCAAAGATATTGCTAGGGAGAAAGGAACAACTATACGTGTTTAAGTTACATGCCAAGACAAACTTTAGTATATTGGGGGAGCGATTGTTAAACTGTGTCTGGTTTTGTAATGTTTTCTTGTTTTTGTTAAACGTGTTTAATCTTGTAATTTGATTTTTGTAGCTCAATTCTTTCAATTGAATAGCGAAGTGGTTGTTCACCAACGGTTTTAAGTAAAAAAATATCCCCTAGCATGTAAAAAGTATTATTGAATGGTTTTTAATTTTTTTTCCCTGTTCTTGTTGTGTTGTTTGATGGTGAATTTTTAGAGTGCTTTGCAAGGGTCCTAACGCAACTTTCAGGGAAAGATTCTTGTGCCATCATTTGGCAGGGATAATGCTGCTGTGGGCTTCTATTTTTTGTTATTTTCTCAGAATTCATTTCGTGATTCTTTTGTGTGCATGATTGAGATTTAATTAGGTTTCATACTGTACTTGTTTCTGGTTTCTTATAGTGTAAAATCTTAATCGTTGATTAAATTTATTATTAACTATGAGAGTTTATTGTGAAATTTCAGATTTTGACTGCTTTTTAATTTGTAGTTTTGAATGTATTGATAATATGTTTTTTTTGATTTTTCATCAATAAGTGACTAGATCTTTACCTAAATTAAAAGTTGGGAATTGCTCGTCTTGTGTTTGTTTTTGGTGTGCTCTAATATGTCTACATTAGTGAATTCCTAATCGCCTAAGACGTGCTACGTTTGGTGGACTTATATTAACATGTGGCACAAAACAATAGAAAAATAAGTAAGATTGGTAAAAGCGATGCTAGATGGTTAGGATAAAGGTAATGGTGGTGATGAGCCGGGGGGGAGGGGGGAAGCTTCGGTATTCAATGTTATATTACAAGAAGTATCTCAAAACTACTGATCATTTGGTTTGAAGTAATGAAGATGCAGTTCACATTGAACTTACTCAGCAGAAATATTCAAATGCGTGCAGAAGATTAAGTGAGTCTCAATGAGGGCTTGCACCTTTCAGTGCTGCAGAAGCATTCCCCAGGTACATCGAATGGCTTTCATGACCCCCCACATTTGGCAACAAAACTTACTGGATCTGATGCACACTGGTCTCTTAAAATGGTTTACATCTGGTTCATCTTCATGATTGCTTGCACCTGAACTCTTAGTTCCACAGTTTTTATCAATTTTTTTTCCTTTTAGGATTGTGAATTGAAAGGCAAATGGAAAGTTAGAAACTCGTAATGAGGTTGTTGAAGGATATAGTCAGGTCAACGAGTGCATGAAATTTCCTTTTAACCACATCTTTCCTTGTAATTTAATTTCGTCATACTTATAACCTTATTGTTGTTCATAAGCCTTATTTTTGGTTTGTTAGTTACTAATCAGTGGTTTAGCCGACCCAATGTAGTGGAATAAAGGCTTGTTTGTTGTTGTAGTTATTAATCATGTTTAAATGTTCATTAATCAGGTGAAGTGGAATTTATATTTAGTGAGTATTAACAAATGATCTTAGAAGTGCAGGATGTGAGTTAGATGATATGCAATATTGTTGGAAATATATTTTCCTGATTAATGATCTTAGAAGTGCAGGATGTGAATTAGATGATATGCAATATTGTTGGATATACGTTTTTGATCAGGAATCATGTATGGGTGTAGTAATTATGGTATTTCAGCAACTGTGGGACTTTATGTCAAAATTATAAAACACTAAATCTTGCAGTTTTATTCTAGCAGATTCCTTGGAAAAATTTCCATCTGTACCTGGATGAATCAAGGATATTGGCTAGGTTCAAGAATTTTTCCATCTTAGAAGCTATGTTGAAACCCTAATTATATTTGTTGTTGTCTACACGATTTTTCCCCTTTGGTCTTTTTATTTTTTATGAGTAGTTATCAAATTTTGTGATATATGAAAAAATCCTTTAATTCTGCTATTTATGCCAATGAATCTGTATGTTCTATTTAGAGTCCTACATCAGAAAAGAACATGTCCTTTTAGTTTTTTAGGGCATCATTGCTAAATCATTGTGGTTGGACATTACTATTTGCTTATTTGATCGTTCTCCTTTGCGCAGCGCTGTACAATTAGTGCTATGATCTTTATCATGTTTTAATCAGGTTAAGCCATGAGTGGCAAGCGTACATTTCGAGAACTCACTCATTACGGAGGGACTTTTATATCTGTGAAAGGCATATATTTACCAGGTAAATCGTTTGCTGCTTTATGCAAATTGCAATTGTCTTTGTGTCTTTGTGTAATGTTTTCCATACTGTTTTTGAAGGTTGCACTAATTCCTTGATTTTTATTTTTACAGGCAGAGGTTGAAGGACAAAAAATCACATGGTTTGACACCCACATGCTTTATCAGCAAGTTGTGACTGATGATGTTGACTTTAATGTTATGCTTACATTTTTGGAGTTTCTATGAGGTACTTGTTTAGAATTGTTTTAATTGGAATTATTTATGAATAGTTCAGCCCGGGAATTAGAGGATGTTGTAGATATTGCTTTACACCTTGTCAAAATCTCAGTCATCCCTTGACATTTGATCCCACGGTCAGGATGAGAATCCATGGGAGGCTCACCTGGATCACGCCCAATATCCTTCTATATTTGGGTAGTCTGAATTAGGAAGGATTATATTGAGGCAATTATGTATCAATTAGAAGTTATTTATTTCTTTATTAAGACATCCTTGTATATATCTATAAATATGGATAATTTTGTATAATAAGAATTAGGTATTTTTCCCCTTCTCAAATTCTATGAATTCTAACATGGTATCAGAGCCAACGACCTTAATTTGCCGTCGGAGAATGATCTTATATTCATCAGGAGGAAGAAAGAAAAAAAAAAAATCGGAGCATCGCTGCCGACCCTACACGTAGAAGCCAGAAGCCGAGAAGGAGCAGAAGTCCCGATCCAAACTTTCGATCCGATAGGAAGGACAAGTCGTCGAAGGAGGATAGTCGAAACATCCAGGAGATGAAGTCGCTCCGAGAGAATCGCAAGCCGAACTGATCACGTCTGGAAGAATCGACCGCAAGAACCGAGCTCTGCGGACGACTAGGACGAAGCCCTTGCGGATGAAGCTTGGCGAACAGACGACGGATGGAGGGCCTAGACTGAAGTTGCAAGCCGCAGACGAAGCCTTGCCTTGATGGAGAGCAAGTCGTCCAAGGAGGATAGTCGAATAGCCACGAACGAGTCTTCAAAAACTTCCGATCCAACAGGAGGAGCAAGTCGTCGAAGAAGGTCAGTTGAAGCCAACGACGGAAGAAGCGAAGACGTGCGACCAAAGCCATGGGCACGGACGGAGCAAGAAACGGCCTTCATTGCCGTTGAAGATCAAGTGTTGTCAATAATCATCCAGTGGAGACGGGGCTTCGGCAGAGGCCACGTCAACTGAACTCCTCCTGCCGACCGAAAAGAAGGAAGTCGGGACGGAGACTCGACTTGCGGCTTGAGATGGGGTAAATCGTGCCCTTTCTTTGAGCCCTAGCCATCCGGTTCCGAGTCTTTTATAAACTCGGCTTAGCCAACCCGAAAAAAAAAAAAAAACGACCTTCATTGTCGGACAAAAAATGTTTTTTTTTTTTGTGTGAAAAAAAGGGAGGAAATCTTTATCATCGACCTTTATTGTTGACAAGGGAAATTTTTCTCCGAGAAGCCTTCATTGCTGAATTTCTGAGGAATAACAAAAGTTTCCCACCACCGCCCGTTCATTGCTAGAATTATGAGAAAATACAGGGTTCCCAAACCACCCGGCCTTCATTGCTGGAATTCTGAGGGATACAAGTTCCCACAACTGGCCTTAATTGTTGGAATTTTGAGGATAGTTTTTCCATCATTGGCCTTCATTGCCGACTTTCTCTGGTGGTTGATATCCTATCCATAAACCAATGCAACTCAACCTCTGAGCGAGTAGTAATTGCAAGCTGGTCTGCTTGAGGGCTTGAGGGGGAGTGTCAAAATCTCAGTCATCATATCCCTTGACATTTGATTCCACGGCCCCAGGATGAGAATCCGTGGGAGGCTCAATTAAACGATTTCTATATTTGGATCACGCCAATATCCTTCTATATTTGGGTAGCTGATATTAGGAAGGATTATATTGAGGCAATTATGTATCAATTGAGAAAGTTATTTATTTCTTTATTAAGACATCTTGTATATATCTATTAAATATGGATAATTTTGATATAATAAGTAGGTATTTTTCCCCTTCTCAAATTTCTATGAATTCTAACACACCTCATTGCAAAATATTTTGTCCAAGCCTCTTAACTTGAAAAGTTCTTTTAGTTCGCTCAATACGAGTTCTTAGCTCATTAAAACTGGGTGCACTCAATAATTATACATTGGTTGATATGTGGAATGCTGATGCTTTAGTAGACATGTTGGCCTAAGCTGTTATATACTATGACTCATCATCGTCATCATCATTCTCATCCCAATTTAATTTTTTTTTATTGCTGAGCGTTGTTTGAGATTTTAGCCATGTTTGTCACAAATAATTTGGAACAACTTTGATTCATATAATTTTAGGTCCGAGCCTTTTATTTTTTTCTATGTTTCCATGACACTAATTTTATCAACACATCTTTCAAACATTTTCTATCCTTCATTGTACATTTTCAAACTATCGGGTAATTTTTTTTTAGGCATCTTATTTTCAATTGTTGTCAATCCATTATTTTCTCCATTATAATAATTACTTTAATTTATCCTTATCATTTTTGTTATATATTAAAATTGCCATTTCTACCACACTCAACTTAACTTATAAAATACTTTTTTGCTACCAATATTTTAAATTCACACATCGCACCAACCTAATTTTAATTTTGTAAAGTTTATTTTTAAGCCTTGTTTGATTGCATATTATTTTTTTAGAAAAAATGCCCTGAATAACTTATCAAGTTTAACCATCCAGCCTTAACTCTGAAGTTATATTTTATCTGTATCTCTATTCTTTGGTATAATAATAGATCTAAAATACTAAAAATCATCATGCTAAGGCATCACCTTATTTAGTAATAACATTGATCATTAACACATACCACAACTAAATAAAAAAAAAAAAAGCATACCACAAAAAATTATACATCAATATATTAATTATTTGTTCCAAGGGTGGATCCAACTTTTTTTTTTTTTCAGGGTGGGCAAAATATTAATTAATTAAATAACAACAAAATAATAATAATAATAATAATAATAAATAATAATAATAATAATACTAATAAATAGTAATAATAATAAATTAATTTCTTAAAATAATTTAACAAACATAATGCTATCAAATTTCATAAGATGATATTGTTATTATTTATCTTCCAATATAATAATGATTTTAATAATAATATAACTTGGAGTATAATCATATAAATTATGTTGAAGCTAGACTCTAATTTAGAGGAAAAATAATATTAAATGAACTTTAATATTTATCTAATTTAAGAAAAAAAAAAAGGAAGGAATAATTAAATCATAAAAGTATACATAATATTTAATGAGTTTAAAAATTGCTCTCTACCACAAATTATAAAATTATAAATTCTAAAATGAAATAGGAAAAAAAAAAAAAAAAACTTCTGACACATGGTTCAAAAACTTTATTTTAAAAAACACAGTTAACAAAAATTTGTAGAACATTAATTCTGCATTTAATGAAATCATGTGGCTGTTTTTTTTTTTTTTTGTTTAATGTGTCTTGGGCTTTTAAAATTTTTTATTTATTATTACTTTTTAAAGCCTTCTTTCATGCTCTTCTATCGATAAAAAACCAAAATTTTTTTCAATACTCTTCTTCTCCGGTTGACGTGACGTTCCAAATGCAATCATGTTTCAACTTCCGACAACTGTAACTCCAGCGATGACAAGGTGGTCCAACTTAGTGAGCAAGGCAGCTTGAGCCTGTGCTGCACTCTTCTTCTTCCTAAACGGATATTTGGGCAAAAATATATATTTTTAGGGGGGGTCAAAAGTCTATATTTATCCTCATATAAACCTTTTTTTTAGGTGGGCCATTGGGCCCACCCTGAGGTATACTGGGATCTGGCCACGCCATTAGTTGTTCTTTCTAATTCTATGGCTTCTATCTTCTAATATTTTTTCAAATATTCTAACTTTGCACCTATGATGCACGGACACGGACACGGCGACATGACACGGACACGGACACGGGGACATGACATTTTTTAAAAATATAGGACACGGGTAGGAAGGTTGCGGCGTGGACACGACATAATAATTTTTTAATATAATATATAGAAAATTAAGGTAACATTATATTAAAAATGACAAGCAATAATAAATCAAAGTCATGATAACTTGTTTAGCTTATAACATAAAGATGTTTAGTACAAAATGTCTAGAACAACCACAAAAATATAAGCAAAAAATCATTTAGTACAACATTGAATATCCAACTACTCAATAGAGGGAATGATTATAATTAGATTCAGAGGTTGATAATTGGTCTTCAATATCATAATCATTGAATATCATTGCTTCCAACTCTGGTTCATCTAGAGAAAGATTTACAACCTCCTATAATCCCATATCATCAAGGCACTCAAATCCATCTCCAGCAACATCTCACATCTTGTTATCACCTGTCATATAAAGTGGGGTTTTCCTTGATAGAAGACAAATATTTGTATGCACATAAACTAAATCTTCAGATCGTTGTGGAGTTATTTTATTCATCTTCATTGATTGAATAAATGAGTATATGCTCCAATTTCTCTCACAACAGGAAGATGATGATTCTTGACCAAGAAGTTTTATTACTATGGTTTGAAGAAGCGGTGCTGAAGCTCCATGAATCAACCACCACATTTTTGGATCCATCCTCCATCTATAAAAATAAAGATTCTTGATCACCAAAATCCTCTAAATATTAATGGCAAAGGTATCTCTTTAGGAAGTGCCATTTTGATCCTAGATTCAGCTTCATCAACTTGTCTGTTCAATTCAATCAACTGTGACGTAGTAATCTTAAGACACATTTTAATCAAATTGGTTTTTTTTTAAAGTTCATTGCCATAAATCTTAAGTAGATGTGCTTTCACCCTAAAATAAGATCCTTTGTAGGTGCCACAACAATAATTGCATTTGAATGACACATTTCCTCCTCATTCAAAAGTTTTTTCTAACTTTGTAACATGAATCCATGACGACTTATCAATTTCTAAATATGTCTGTTTTGAACCACTCCCACCAGCACTAGAGCTCATTTTGCTTTTTAAATTCATTGGTGAAATAGAAGAAATAAATGCTTAATAAATTGGGTGGCATATTGTAAAACAATTAAAAATTTGTAGCTATCCGGGGGTCCAAGGGGGCGCTGCGCGCTGGCATGGTTCGACCGTAAGAGTGAAAGCGCAGCGAAAGCACAACGAAAGCGCAATGAAAGCGCATTAAATAAATAAAATTTTAATGCAAGGGTAATTTTAATCCAAAACAAAAAAAATACTTTAAAATATGCTCTTATGATCATAAATCTACAGAATCATTGATAAATTAAGAGAAATGTCTAATTACGGCCGGAAGGGAAGACCAAGGGTGCGATCTCCAGCCGACCGCTACTCGCCTCAATCGCTTGGGAAGGCCACGAATACGAATACGGGATTAAGGCGAAGATGACGACTCGGGCGTGAACCGGCTAATATGAAACAACGGGATTAGGGTTTTTTTTTTTTTTTTTAATTTTAATTATACAATAGTCGGACAAGCGTGTCCGAGTTATTTTTTTTTCAAATGGGACACACTAATGACGTGTCCGACACGTGTCGTCGCCGTGTCGGACGCGTGTCCGTGTCCGACACTGCATACCCTCTTAAAACGAAGTGTCGGTGCATCAGAGCTTTGCACCTATTTCAATGAAAGCCTTACTAATTATAAATTTTAATTATATCATTTGTAAAAAGCAAACAATAATGCACGTTTCTTTGAATATTCTTTGCAAGAGTTTTCTCAACCAATGCGAAAATATATGAACTTAATGATATTCTTTGATGTAAACCTGGAGTAATTTAAAACTATCCGGTCATTCCACATCTCTATCTAATATTAACTAACTCTCCTTCATACCTATTTTTTGATAATGTGAACATATATTTATTGCATGTATTTCTACCTAAAAGCACATGAAATCAAATTTTGTAGTGCTTGATCGTTCCTTTTGCTTGTCCAAAATAATTTTTTCTTAAAGCTTTTCTTATGTGATTTTGGAAAGCAATATGTCCATCTTTTATAAACATATTCGTTATAGTATACTGCTAATTTCTACATCTTAAACAAACGTTTTCGTTGTGGTATGCTATATATTTTTACTCATGAATAAAACATAAAAAAGGGCTTTGTGTGCATTATCTGCTTCCTTTTCATTGTCTTCATAAATCATCTGCGGGGTCTCGTTAACATTCAGTTTATTTCTAGGATGTAAAGCACTAAGGAATGCTGGAATTGATCTATATTTTTCTAGCTACAATATTTCAAGTGTGTTAGATTTAGATACTGTTTTGTTCCCAGAGTATTATTAAAGATAAAATAATAATAAACATATGCTAACTTCAACATAAATTTCATATATCTAGAAAGCTTTGTTTTGAGTAATTTTGAACTTCCCATCTAGATGAAGAAATAATTAAATCTAGCATGTATTTGATTTTCTTTGTTCATGTATTTTGGTCCATATATATATAGGAATTAAATTTTTTGTCCCAAAATCATCTGCGGTTCTTCTTGTTTGATAAATCGTTTTGGGTGATATAAACCGGAAACCCTTTTGTTGTTAATGAGTTGCGTTGAATAATTCACTGCAATTACTTTTCTAAATAAGGAAGAAATATTTCTTTTTCTTGTATGAACTTGTGTCATGTGAAGTTGGGATATTGGCGGGTCACGTTGGGGCGTAAATCTTGGGATTCTTGCACTTGGAAAACTGGAAAGGTTGGTATGTACGTAGTAGCACAGCAATGGGGGTTGCCTTAGATCGCTGACATGTTAGTTTCTCCACACTTGGATGATCTCATATGGCTTGTGGTTTGGGCAGATTTAGTAGGCATCTACAATACAATCCATTATTAGTAGTTTTTTAAGTGTAATTGTTGCCATAATGTTTCTTCTTTTATATGGTTTATTGTGTCTTGATTTTACCCAATGTAAAACCCCATAAATAGAGAGAATTATGTTTTTGCTAAATAAAATATGAAACATTCAACCTTTCTTGCTTTCTATTTCTTTTCAACTTCTTTCTTTCTTAGAAGTTTTTTTTTGAACTTGCTTGTTGGTAAGTCATGATGAAAATTCTTTTAATAGCCTCTGTGTTCTATTGATACATTTTCAAAATTTTAATAAAAAATTTCATTGCGCCATCTAGTTTCTAGGGAGAATTTTTACAGCCTATCATAAAGTTTATGCCATAATCCAAAGAATGAATGTAAATCTGAATTTTGTTAGTGATAGGGCCTTCTGTAGAAGCAATGCACTGCGATCTAACCCTATTGTGGTGAGAAGTTGGCAAGGGGTTGCCCGGTTTTTACTTATCAAATCTCCACCGTAGTTTAACCTGATTTTAGTGAGAAATATGTATGGGTTGGCAATGGCATCAAACATTAATGATTAACAAAAACTTAGGGCTTTTAGAAAGTGTTGACTCAGTATGAAGTTTCAGGACTTACAGAAGACTAGTTTTAGTAGACAATGCTTTGAAGAAGAATAATTATTAAAGATGTGTAAGAAATTAAATATAAATCAAAGACATTCAAATTCACTCGGGAAGGCTAAAATCCATATTATCCAGTAAAAATTAACAATATAGATGGAGTTGACATAATAGTGGATGAAGAGTTGATTAAAATTGTAGAGGTAAGTACTGTAAGCAATATAATGATTGCTATTTAATAAATTGCTGAAGAGGTCATTATGATTGTGGTTTGTCTTTATGCTACTTACGTTTGTCTAATGAATAGTTTGGAAAATTATTTTTTTGGAAAAGATAGATGAAGTATTATAACATATATTCACGAGAGGATAATTATTTCAGGCTTCCTAAATGGTTATATAAGCTTTAATAGGGTGTATTATGAAATGATTCATGGTGATATGGAATAGGAGATAGACTTGTGATTGAAGAAGCTATACTTGATTTTGTGGTAGCATATTATTTTTCCATAACACATACTTTAAGAAATGAGAAGTATTATTCTTATATTATTGCTATCCTTTGATGTGGAAAGAGATCATTTTCATATTATTTTCTTGTTTTCACATTTTTCAATCAAATGTCATTTGATTGACAAATCACGACCATTAAGGTTAAATTTCATAAAACTTTGTTTGATGTCAAAATTTGTGGATTTTAAATTTGATTATGATCACGCATCAAGTATTTAAAAGTAAAAACCTAACAAATGGTTTAGGAAGTTAGATAAATAGCTTATTAATTTCGTGGTAAGAAGTGCTCAAGTCAAATGAAAATTTTGCGAGCTTGCACAAAAAGTTTTTTAGAACCATTTCATTGCATTTGATTTAAAAAAATTCGTTAAAGTAGTACTTTTGGTGAGGGCCTTCTATGATGTTCATTTCTTTGTCTTGAACTCTTGATTAATGGTGAATCCTTCATGAAAGGTTGTCAAATTAAATCATAAAGTTATCCTTAGGTTGTAGATCTACGCCAATGTTCTTGATCTTGAATTGAAAATAATGAGAAAGTTAATTGTGTGAAGAATGAGCCATTTCCAATTAAAAAAGATAGCAGTCTGTCTCAACGTATAATTACTTTCAAAAGGGATGGTATTGAATCATAAATGGACATATCTTATTATGAAAAGACGGATCTTTTTGCAAAGATGGTAAGTTGGTTTTAGGGGAAACTTCAATTACTCAACGTAGAGTGATAGTTATGGATGTATAACACCACAAAAGTATAATGAAAGATTAAAAAAATGTCCTAAGGTAAGATGGCAGTAGTTTAAGTGCTAGATGTATTTCTATCTGCAAGTAGGTTTAAAAAAAAACAGTTTACAATTCTACAGTTGAACTAAACTTGATATGTGATAAGAGTAGTAGTTGCATTAAAAAGATTGCTATAAAAAATTTAAGAGTGCCTAGAAATAGATTATATAAAATTAATGGAACTTAATGGTGGAGTGGAGTAGCAGAATTTTATTACGGGAAAAAGTATGCTCTTAAAGTAGAAATATTAAGTCAGACCAAATAAGGACTTTTTAAAGAAAATTTTGAGGTCTTCATTATTGGTGCTTGATAAATTAATCTATCTTACTATCGTCAGTCTAAATGTCTCTTTTGTTGGATTATGAGTTATCACATGCAAACTCGAAATGGAGATATTGAAAAGTTGGTTAGACCGGTCTAGCCGGTCCACACGGGACCGGCCCAGCGCAATGGAGGCGGAACTTCTCCGCCTTTTGTGCATGCCTCATGAGCCCCAAAGCCAACGAAGCATTTTAGGAAGGATTTTTGAGGGATTTGGGAGGGAAATTTGAATGTAGGGACTGTTTAAGAATTTCCTTTTGATTTGTATGCGTTAAATACTTTGTTTCCCTAGGGTTAAGGCATCTTGAATTTAGTTGATTTTGGGATCTCTGCTTTTGGGATCTCTTAGGTTTAGGTTTTGGGCTCTAGATTTGTCTAGAAATTTGGAGAGATCGATCCTCCTCTCGAATAGAGGATCACTTGTATCTTGTTGTTTTCTTTCGATCTTTTTGATTCTTGCAATAAAATTACTGTTTTTCTGGTTTTCTTTTGGAGTTTAGAAGAGTTTCTTGTTGATTTTCTGAAATTGATAGGATTTACTTGAAATATTTAAGTGTTTCCTATCAAATTGGTATCAGAGCAAATCTTGAGATCGTTGGTGGACTGTTTTTGCCAATTCCAGCGGCTGTTCTTGAGCCGATAAAGGAGGAAAGTGCTGTTTTTTGAAGGCAAAATCCAGTTTTTTGTATCTACAAAAAATCCGGAGAAAGATGGCGGCCAAAAATGTGGATGCTTTGAAGGAGAGATTGGAAGGAGAGATGAACCAAATCAAAACCACGGTGGAAGACATAATTTCTTCCACGGAAGGGCAAGTCGTGGACTTACGGGAGATGATAATGAAGAAGATGTTAGAAATCCACAATCAATCGGCGTTTTCTGTGGCAAGAGGGCCAAAAGGACATAATATAAATTCTAAAATCTATAAGGATGAAGAGGAGGTAGAGATCGTAGAGGGAGAAAGGAGAAGACCCCGTCTGGAGCCTTTCTAGAGGGAGGATAGAGGAGATACGTTTGGGGAAAGGCATGGGTAGGAGCTAAGGGGCGCTGATTGGTAACGTAGGGAAGGAAGTTATGTCCGCCGAGTGGCTGATTTTGAAGGGAGGAGATGGGAATTTGAAGGAGGCTATGGGTATGAAAGGGGAAGGGAAGATCGGGAGACTTGGGGGGGTCGAACACTTGGGAAAGGGGAAACTATGGAGGAATGAGGGGAAACGGGGGAGATCAAAAGGTGAGAAAGTTGAAGATGCCTATCTTCAAGTGGGAGGATGCGTATGAGTGGATCTATAAGGTGGATAGGTAGTTTGCCGTTAATGGGCTAACGGAGGATGAGAAGCTGACAGCAGCAGGCTTATGTTTGGAGAGGAAGGTGCTATTATGGTACCAATGGAGAGACTAGAGGAAACCCATCAGGAGCTGGGGAGAATTCAAGGACTGCATAATAGAACGTTTCCAAACCGATCGGGGAGGAGATTTCTATGAGCAGTTCTTTGCTCTGGTGCAAAAGGGATCAGTTGCTGACTACCGTGAGCGTTTTGAGCACTTGGCTAGTAGGGTGGACCGATTATCAGAGATAATATTTGAGGGGAATTTCATGAAGGCACTGAAGGCAGAGATCCGAGTGGCAGTGAAGGTTTTGATGCCTTGTGACTTGAGAGAGGCCATGAAATTGGCCTAATTGGTGGAAAATTAGAAGAATCTAGAGAGGGGAGCCAGGAGTGGTAGCTCAAGAGGCACTTACAGGATGATGACTACTCATTTAGCACCCAAGGGCCCGACATCAGGCGGATTTCATGAGACCACTGAGAGAGAAGCCAGTAGGGGAAGGGAGTGTGGGAAAAATTTTAAGAGGCTTACAGAGAAAGAAATGCAGGAGAAGAGGGCAAAGGGTTTATGTTTCCGGTGTGATGAGAAGTATACTCCAGGGCACAAGTGTAGGAGTCGAACTCTTCAGGTTCTCATCGTATGTGATGACGAGGAAACTGAGGAGGGAGGTGAGAGAGAGAGATGGATGACAAGCTGCATTTGGATGTGGCGGAGGTCTCCCTGAATTCAGTAGTAAGATTCACTTTGAATCATATGATGAATGTGAAGGGGGAAATAGCAGGCATGGAGGTGGTAGTTTTGATTGATATTGGGGCTACCCATAATTTTATTTTTACTCAGGTCGTCAATCAACTGGTAGTGAAATTGGTGGACACTGGTTATTATGGGGTGATGATGTGTACATGGAAGGTGGAGAAAGGCCAGGGGATCTGTAAAGGAGTTGTCTTGACCATTCAGGGGATTCAGGTAAGGGAGAATTTTCTTCTACTAGAGTTAGGAAGTACTGACGTCATCATGGGGATGAAGTGGTTGCAAACCTTGGGGGAAACCAAGGACAATTGGGGAGCACTCACGATTGAATTAAGGGTGGATGGGAGAAATGTGGTTATAAGGGGAAATGCAGGGCTATCCAAAGTCATGATATCACTTAAGACCATGGTTAGGAGCATACAAGAGGTGGAGGAAGATTATTTGGTGGGACTACACAAGCTGGATGTGATAGGATGGAGGAGGGAGCGGATGTTTCTCTTTCAGTGTAGCCGTTGATTCAGCAATTCGGTAAGATTTTTCAGCCACCTCAAGGATGGCCACCTCCACAGGAACAAGAGCATATCTCCCCCTTGAGGACAAGGTGGATCTTTGGGAGGGGAGTATTGTTAGACTGATCCATTGGACTGGTCCAGCCGGTCCACATGGGACCGACCCAGCGCAACAGAGGCGAAACTTCTCTGCCTCTTGCGCATGCTGCGTGAGCAGCCAAAGCCAACGAAGCATTTTAGGAAGGATTTTTGAGGGATTAGGGAGGAAAATTTGAATGTAGGGACTGTTTAGGGATTTCCTTTTGATTTGTCTGCATTAAATACTTTGTTTTCCTAGGGTTAGGGCATCTTGAATTTGGCTGATTTTGGGATGTCTTAGGTTTAGGTTTTGGGCTCTAGATTCATCTAGAGATTAGGAGAGATCGATCCTCCTCTCGAATAGAGGATCACTTCTATCTTGTTGTTTTCTTCCGATCCATTTTATTCTTGCAATAAAATTATTATTTTTCTGGTTTTCTTTTGGAGTTTGGAAGAGTTTCTCGCTGATTTTCTGAAATTGATTGGATTTACTTGAAATCTTCGAGTGTTTCCTATCAAAATTGTTCTATACTTCTATGTATCCCTATATTTATCAAGAAAAATTGTGAGAAGGTATAATTATACAATAAGAATTGGCATCTTTATGAGATGCTTTTTTTAATGTTAACTATGTTGGATCAATTCATGATAAAAAATCCTTTTTTTGGGTGCTGTATAATTATGGGAGACAACTTGGTCATGTGTGAGGTTTAGAAACAAATAGTGGTGGCAAGATCAAGCGCTAAGGTAGAGTATAGGGCTATGACATGCTCTAGTTGTAAGATGAAGCTTGCTAAAACCCTTCTAGTGGAATTTAGTTTTTCTATTGCACAGCCTGCGGGGCTCTAATTGTGATAATTACAATCGTTTACATTGCAAACAAGTCTTTGTTTCTTGAGAAAATAAAATACATCGAGGTGGACTATCGTTTTATTTGGTATGTGTTGTTTTTAAAGAATTTTGTCAGAATAATTGATAGATATGTTTCTGAGGTTGTGGATTCACTTCAGTTTTTTAAGTTATGTAGTAAATTTGAATTAATTAATATGTACACACATTAATTTGATGCTGAGGTTGGCATATGAAATATCACTTTAGGAAACTTCTTAATTTATATTAGTGAAGTATGCTTAATTTATTGTAACTTGGCTTATTTTATCCTCAATTGTATATAGAGGGATCCTCCATTGAATCATACATCAGAAATGATTTTTACTATAAAAAGATTAATGGAACATATGGATGGCAAAGTATGTTGATACTGGAGAATTAACACGGATTTATTCTAGAAATATACACCATGGTTGCTATTTTCATGTTAAGACAAATAATGATGGGATATATATAGAGAATAAAAAGAATCAAAACATGTTTTAGGTTGACCTTGAAAATACTTGTTAGTAACTTCTTGACTAATTTGATAATCATTAAGGAAAGATGTAAGTTGTTGTTTAGCGGCTGAAAGGATTCCCACTCACTATAGCTGGATTACGCCAATGATAATCACAAAGTACTTATATTTTTAATTGGTTATGGAGATTCTTACCATGGATATTGAAATTGAGTACTATGGTACATATTATTTGTTGTTGGCATATTTTTAATGGTTGAGCTTGTTATTGAAATAAGCGAAAAAGTTTGAAAAAGGATTTAAAGTTTAGTGTGAGTTTGATAATTATGAGTAACTATTTGTTATAATGTCTAATGATACATGAAGATGGATAGTTGTGTATTTTGGATCTATACAAAAGTATGTGGATATAAAAGACAATATAACATCTAAATAGGTGGTTAAAATGGAGAAGTATTATGGCGTACTATATGATGAGAGAATATTGGGGCGAGTTAAGGATACGGGTAGGGCTAATGATAAAGGTGATGATTGAGTCAAATTTTCTTTGTTATTGAAGTCTGTTGATGTAAGAAAGGCGTACCCCCCCTGCTTTGGGCTGTTCGGTTCCTGCTCCCTGCTGTCCCGATTCCCTTGCTTTGGGTTTTTTCGGTTCCTGCTCCCTGCTTGGCTGTTCGGTTCCTCTGCCTAGGTCCCTCAGTTCCTATTTTTGTCCCAGTTCCTGGTTGTAGTGGTTTGGTTTCTGGGAGCCTTAAATGCTACCTTTTTTCTCTCCTTTTAGTTGGTTGTATGGGCGGCTCAACATGGCTGCTTTTTTTTTTGGGGGCTGTTGGCCTCTCTTTTCTATCCTATTTATAGAGAAGTTTTAGGCTGTTTTAGGAGAGTATGTTATGATTTTTGGAATGTAAAACCTGCGGGTTTTGTTCTAGCTCGCGAGCTAGTCTCCTTCCCCTCCCCTCTCTTATTATTTGTCTCGGGCTTCTTATCTATTTCTTCTCTTCGTAAGTTTCCACTCCAAATGTATTTTTTTTTCTCAAAAGTTGTAAGGCTTGATTATTCATATGTTATTATTGTGTCCTTTATTTTAAGTTGTATGGTTTTGTTTTAAAGGAAGACGTTAGTTTGTTTATTTTGCAATATTTTGGTTGCATCAATTTGGTATCAGAGCTTTAGGTTGTGAGTCTTCCTTTCTTTAAAACAAAAAGAGAAAAAAGTCAAAACAATCAATAATATAAGGTTCACTTTAAAAGAAAGTTTCGTCATCAGAAATAATGCATTTGGAACATCAAGGAAGCACTGTTATTCAACCTAAGTTTGCAACGTCATCATCCTTATTTTCCAACCAAGGCATTCTCATCAGGAGATGAGATCTCTCAACCGGAGGAGAATTGATGTAAGCAAGCCGTACCCCCCCTGCTTTGGGCAGTTCGGTTCCTGCTCCCTGCTATCCTGGCTCACCTTGCTTTGGGTTGTTCGGTTCCTGCTCCCTACTTGGCTGTTCAGTTCCTCTTCCTGGGTCCCTCAGTTCTTGTTTCTGTCCCGGTTCCTGGTTGTAGTGGTTCGGTTTCTGGGAGCCTTAAATGCTACATTTTTTCTCTCCTTTTGGTTGGTTGTATGGGCGATTGAACATGGCTGTTGGCCTCCCTTTTTTATCCAATTTATAGAGAAGTTTTAGGCTGTTTTAGGAGAGTATGTTATGATTTTTGGAATGTAAAACCTGCGGATTTTGTTCTAGCTTGCGAGGTAGTCTCCTTCCCCTCCCCTCTCTTATAATTTCGTCTCGGGCTTCTTATCTATTTCTTTTCTCCGCAAGTTTTCACTCCAAATGTATCTTTCTTCTCAAAAGTTGTAAGGCTTGATTAGTCATATTGTATTGTTGTGTTCTTTATTTTAAGTTGTATGGTTTTGTTTTAAAGGAAAATGTTAGTTTGTCTATTTTGCAATATTTTGGTTGCATCATCTGTTAAGAATCTTGAATCTATGATTAAAGTGTGTGCCTTGTCTGGTTTGAATTCTTTTGTTTGATTAAGGTTTTTGTTAGGTTATATGGTAATCCTTTGATTGTTGTTGGTTTAACTTGTATCCCTGCATTGTATGAGTTCTCTCATATAACTAATTGTTGGCGTGAATTGTCTTATTCAATTAATTTTATCATCATTCTTATCTTAATGGAATTGTGGTCCAAATTTGAATTATTTAAACATTCCTTCCAATTGTACATTATTCTTTATCATTTAACATAAAATTTTGGCATTATATACTTATTAAAATTTGCCTTATAAAATTTGCCTTATAGTCAAAGTTAGTGCTATTCAAATGGTTCACAATGATGGTACTATTTTTAAAATTATGGTACATGGTTATTCTTACAAAATTTTCAAATTAATTTTTGAGCACTTCTTTTTTACAAATGTTGATGTGAACATATGCATGAATTGAGGGTTGTTAAAATTGGATTTGACATAGAACCTGAAGAATGAGAGGTTCAAGATTCAGTGGTTTTACTTGAGTTAAATTGAGGATTGAACTGGATGTCATAATAAATATTAAAAATATTTAAATAAGATCTAAATTTATAATAATGATATAATAATTATGCAATAATATAAATTTTTTAACTAAAATAAATATCACTCATACACATAATATATTCTATAATTTTAAATTAAATATCTTCAATATTTAAATTGATTCACATCAACTTATAAATTTACTTTAAATTATTGCTAATATATGATATATATTTTCATATAATTTACATTTATAGATTATATGCCAAATTCAAATTATAAAATTGCATATATAAATCATTAATTTTTAAAAAATTATGATTAATAAATTGATAAAAAAATAAAATTTTATTCTGTATAATTAATTAAATAAAAATTAAATATTATTAATTAAAAAATATTATTCACATTGTAAAAAATTAGTTAAAAAATTATATTCGAATTTGTAGTATGTGTTGTGAACTTGAACACTTCATTTTAATTATACAATTATATAGCTCACATCACTTGGGAACTTCCTCTTAGTATTGTTTTTATAGCATTTTGGATTTTCATTTTTTAGGAACTCATATGGAATAGTGACCCTATGTGAAATGTTTGGTTGGTTCTTCTTTGGCTAATAGTCATTATAAGAATTTTACATTTTTTAATTTTTTAAAATTTAGATTTATTTGTTAAATTTAATATTTTATATTAAATTTATTGAATTTATTTATTTAATTATTTAAATGAAATGGCAATTCAATTGGTCGGTTCAAAGAAATCGAGACCGGTTCAGTAGTTTTCCTGTCGAATCGTCAGTTTTATTAGTTCATTCTAGTTTGATGCTGGACCGACTTTTAAGATGGATTAAGCTAGTCATATGATTGGTCTATGATTAAATAAGTCATAACGATTGGTTTGGTCTGGTTTTCAAAACATGCATAAGGGCACTTATGTTTGTTATTGTGATTTTTTTTATTGAATGTGTATTTATGTTGAGGAATGTTGTAGTTTATCCAATTAAATTACTTACTTGTATGACTATATGTCTATTTATATTATATAGATATATGCATGTATGATAGATATTTGAGTCTATTTAAATTTTACTTGAATTTGTGTTTTTGTTTGTTTCTTTGTTAATGAATATATTTAATTCCTAATATCCACTAGTCTTTGTCTCACTTTTTTCAATGATTATTTTCCCCTTTCTATAACATATCTTTTTTATGTTGTTTCTATGTGGTATTTATGTTTTATCGCTATATAATACATGAAACTGCACATAACATGTTTAAAATATATTTATTCTTACAATCCTAAGGATTCTCACGTAGTGGGATAAAGGCTTGATGTTGTTGTTGTAATTCTAAGGATTATTTGGATGGTGTTTATTATAACTTAAATTTAAAAATTGATTAAATTTGGTCTATTATGCGGTTATGCCTAACTAGACTAATTCGCTTTGATTAAATGAAACAAGTTGGCCAGGTTTGAGGGTTGGAATGGTTTGGTACTGCCTTGAACTTCATTTGACTTTTGCATCTAGTGCGAGGTTTATTAATCAACCGTTGAGTCAATTCATCCATGATCTTGTTGTGCATGAAATTTCACTGTCTCGATGCCTATGCTTGTAGACCAACTTGTACGTTAGAAGGTTTGGTACCAATTGGGCTGCTAGCTCCTAGCCGGTCAACATCTAAAATGCAATTGGCTATTTGTGGTCACTTTATATTTTTTGTTGTTTATTCTTTAGTTTATTTTCAAAGGTAAAGTGAAAACACCTTTGTTTTTCCTATTTATTTTTTAAAAGGTTTGATTTTGCAATTTGTTTTTAATTTATTCCTATTTATTATTTCCATGAGAAAGAGGCGGCTCATTTGATTCAGTGAGATGGGGATGACTGGTAGAAAAAACTAATAATGACTTTGGAGATGTCTTAGGCAATCTGGAGCCTGTTTTGATATCATCTTCTTGATCGTATCCCTACCTAGTCTCTTCCCTCTCTCGCCCACCCATCCTTCCCCTTTGCTTTATGAGTGCAGGATCTTTCTCCCCAACTCCTCATCCGCCTATTTCTTCCTTGATGATGCTCTCTAGATCCATTTTTTGCAACCTGATTTTCGCAACCCACATGACTTTCCACCATCACCTCACCTGAAAAATTGCAATCGTAGGTGTCGTCTTTCTTCTACAAGTCAAGATCTCCGATTCTCTCACTTAGAAGCCCATTTCCATTTAAACTTTTAAGGAGCCCTTGCTTGTAGCATTCAAAGCAAGGATCTTATGGGAGGATGGATTGGGATTTGTGTTTGAAAAAGCATGTTTTGAAAAATATCCAAAACATCGAAAAGTGTGTTTTGAGAGTTTTTGAAAACAGCCTATTTTGTTTTTAAAAAATAAAAATAAAAAGACACTGATCACATGCTTACCAAACATACTTTAACCAGAATTTTATAGAAAGAATGTAAAAAATAAAAATAGAAGTGATGTGAAATTGGGCCTAAGAGAAGACATACATACAAAGCAATAATAAGGAAACATAATTAATTTCATAGAAATTGCGGAAAGGCCACAAGTAAGGAATTATATAATTTTTACATATTATGCTTCACTGCCAATGAGACATAATTCGAAAAATAGATGCTAAGGACTGCCTGACAAGATGCGGAAAGTCCGACTTGTTTCTCCAGTTGTCTTGCCCACATTAGGTCCTTCACATTAGAGGTAAAGCAATTAGAAATTAATTATAAACTTAATGGAAAATATTCAACACATTATTGAAAACCCACAAGACGCTACACCATGAATAGAATGGTAAACAACAAACAATGAATATGCAAGGATTGCTGAGAAGTCATGTGGCTAACACCCTAAACTAGTATGATAACACCAATTCTAGTTGGCTAATCCCAAGTGTTTTTGACCAACACCATGGCTGTGTCGACCAAAATTATGGCTTGTTAGCCAGCATCAATGCTTGATTGGTTGTCATCAATTGAGTCTGCCAAAACCCCAATATGAGTCAGCATGGTTCTAGTTGGTTGGCCTTCCAAGATGGTCACCTTAAGTCTAATCGGCTTTATAGATATGTGCGAATGGCTGGCCCAATTAAGTCTAATGCAAGAAAAAGTTCAAGGGTTGAAAATTTTGGGTTGTTACATTTATGCTGGTGTGCTTGAAACCAACATTAGTTCTTGCAATTCATCATACTTTGAAACTTCATTATAGCATCACTGTTTGCTGATGTTTTGACCGAAATTGTTTTTATGTTATAAACTTTATCTATGGTAATGGTTACAATAGTTTATTTTGCTGGTCAGCATCACCATTATGCCTTATTTACTAGCGCCTTCCAATTCACATAAGAATGTGTACCTGTTCTCTCAACTGCTTCTCCTATTTAATGATATTCCCCTGATGTGCCTATTATTAATGTCTATTTATCTTACATCTTATGCAGACTCTTTTAGGTTTTGTGAATTTCAAGCTTTATCATTCAATAAATGTTAAATATCCTCCTATTCTCGATCCTCGCCTCGAAGCTTTGGCAGATGGTACCAATTCCTTCCCTTTGTTTGGTTTCATATGGAATTTTTTATCAGTCTGTTTGCGTGACACATCAGAAAGACTCCTGTCAACTGTTTTCCTTGATTTTGAGTGATGATTTATATCCACCTTTCGGAAAGTAGGTGATATTAATTGTATCATATTTGTAGAGCTTTATGCCTTGTGCCGGTATATTGCTACTGGTTCGAGAACATTATCCGGAAATTCCCAATCTGGCATATCATCAGAGTCGGAGCAAACCGGTAACAAGAAGATGAATTCAGAAAGTGAAGAGTCAGAAGTTAGATTAGCCCAGCTTCAGCATCAATTACCAGCAAATGAACGTGGGGCTTTGATGAATATGATGGAGGATGTGAATGGCGCTGATGAGGAGGACCAAGATACAAAGGAGTGCAAGTCCCTTTTCAAAGATTTTAAATTCTTCTTAAGCCGAGAGGTTAGTTTAGTTCCATCACCTCTGCTCTATAACTGACGCTGAATATATTATGATTTGTGCTTTTGTAATTATTGTTCAAAACTCTATTTTTTTAATTATTTTGTTAAAGAACAATTTTCCTTTCCTGTGTGCATTAACAAAATTGATTAATAGCTATTCTTGATACTTTTAGGTTCCCAGAGAGTCGTTGCTTTTCATAATTCCTGCATTTGGAGGTTTGGTTTCATGGGAGGGTGATGGTGCTCCTTTTAAGGAAACAGATGAGGACGTCACACATCAGGTTTTTTTTCAGTTTTATTTTTGTTTTGCCTTATATGTTAAGGGTTTAGCCGAAAAATGCTCAAATCATTTGTATATGCTCTATTTCAGCTCATAGTTTCTGTAAATTATCCTTTAGTTGATACCCATGAAAAATAATTTAGGAAAAAAGTTATAAAATTTTGTAATTTTACAATGAGCCTATCGTATACTCAACATTCTTTTATTTATTTCACTTGTGATCACTCAGATTGTTGATAGACCATCTCTTGGTCGTAAGTTTCTTTCTAGAGAATATGTTCAACCACAATGGATCTTTGATTGCATAAATGCCCGAATAATACTGCCCACCGAGCAATATTTATTGGGAAGGTATGTTATCATAATTCTTTTGCAATTATTTTTTGCTCTTCTGATTGCGATACACGATAGTGCTGTTTGTACCTTTGTTCAACCTGATATAAACAAGATGAATGTCCCAGTTATGTGGGGATGAGTATTTGATGAAATTTCTTTAGTATGTTAATTAATTTTATCAATCTAATACTTGGAAATACTAATGTTAAAATTCATTCCAGCACATTTGCAAACTACTCAATTTCTTTTTTCCCTTCAAAAAATAATGAAGCTTATTTCATGTTCATAATAAAGATTATATGTTTATAAAATATGCACACTAATGTTTTTGTGGTATTGTTTATTAAATGTTTAATTGAGTTTAGAATATGTATTTTTGATAGTTCAATTATTTATTTAAAAATAAATATTTATTATTGTAAATTTGAAATAGGTTGTGTATAATAGTTTATGTGCATTTGCATCTAAGAATTGGATAATGTAATTTCTAATGTTATTGTTTGAGGAAATGTACTTTTACAATTAAGAACTTAAACATTAGTTTATGCTAATATATTTATTCTTGACCTTTTGCTTTTTTCATATATGATATTGCTTATTTATATTAATATTAATGCGTTCGATTCATTTGCAAAATTTAAAAGGTAGATGGCTTGATCTGGATAGTAATAAATCAATTCATTTGGTTGATTTTAACTGTGGCAAAGATAGGACCGAATTCATAGAAGTTTGGTCCATATCTTGTTATTAAATGTGGGGCAACTCATTTTGAGGGCCTCAGGGCCAACAACTTACCCATAATGTGTGAACCCAATCTTACTCATCTTTTTTGAAGCCAAACTCAACTTGCTCAAGGTATGCATCTCATATAAGATTTATACACCATCAAGGTTTTAAAATTATACAATTGGATATTGAGTCATTTTTTTTCATGAGAGATGTAAGCCTTAAGACACTTTGAGGGTCTCAAAATAAAACTATTGAAAAGTAAACAAAATATAAAAAGCAAAGGACTGAAGCATTTAAGCATAATTATTTTGAATTATTATGTAACATCATATAAAGTTATACAAGTACTCAATAATAAGCAAGAAGTAAATAAATAAACCTAAATAATTCAATAAACATAAAGAATATGCTTAACATAAACTAATTATGATATAGACTCCAAATTCAAAAGTTATTTTCACTCGTACCACTTAAGAGGATCTTCATCAATGTCAACATCATAGTTGATTGCTTTTTGCCTCTCTCATTCTCACTTATATCAAGGTACTCCTAATTTTTATAATTTTTAAATTCATTGAACTTCCTTGTATCCGATAAAAAAATCCAATATGAATATTATTTTAAACAAGGACCATATTGACATTTGATGATTTATAATACATAAAATTTTATATTTACATTTTCTCACCTTTTTTTTTCAACTTTTGTTGTTCTTGTTTCTTAATAGAAAAAAAAAATCAACATTGTGATATTGCTTTTGGAATTGTGATGTTGAAACTCCATTTTCGACCTCCATAAATTATTCATCATTTGATGGCACATCATTAATAAATAAGAAATCTTCATCTTCCTCTAAAATTTTCTTCCTCTTGGTTATGCATTGTGTAATCCAATGAGTTTATCCTTAAGGTAGTCAGGTGAAATTTTTCTCTTGGTATGAACTTGGTTATAAGTACTCTAATTTTTCTCACATCTTGATGACGAGCATGTAAGATTGAACGCTTAGTTTGCAAATCACGTGCCTTCCCTTAGTAAACACATTTAAAAACGCTTGAAGGCACATAATAACTTATTGTGCAATTTATACATTTTTTTCTATCATTTTTACCTATATTTGAAATTTAAGCATGCTATATGCAATGAGCATGAGCATCATTTGATAGATATACGGATATGAGTATGTCCTTAAAATTTCGCAAACAAGTTACATCATGACACAAAGGTTAAAAACATTCAAATTAGATTGCCTCTGAATTTAAAAGAGATTTATATGCTCGAATGGGTAACTAGAAAATTGAAAAAGTTCTGGATTGAAACAAGAAGTAATAGGGATAAGAGGTAGAAGTATGAATAAAGAAATAAAAGAAATAGTGTCATGGCGTGATTCTTTATGGTAAGCGCTTACCGGAAAAAGAAGGCCCATTCTTGGATATTTTCACCAGACGTTGGAGGAGCTGGGCTTATTTACCCAGTTTTTCTGTAGATGAACAAAATTATGCCCATGATTCAGTCTATAGTATCGTCCCTTTAGTGGTATATATGATGAAATTTTAGAACTGAGGGAGAACTAAATTACTTACTGCTTATTCAAATATAAGATGATCTGGGAATTAAGTATAGAGGATCAGAGAACTAGCACCTCACCAATATAGATTCCCTACTCGTTTGCTTATTGGAAATAGTAAACATGCGACGCTATGAAATCCTATTTAGTCACAAATGCATCATACTAAAATAAGAAGACTGCAATACATAATTTCTCAGATAGTGAAACCCGATTTGAGCTTTGTTGAAATGGAGGAAGAGCAGACAATTGATGCATTCAGTTTTTTTTTGGTTTATTTATGTTTTATTATATTTTTGAACAATATTAGTTGTGTTTTTATTTTTATTATGCTATCCTATGATGGTTGGGCTTCCAATGATCATGGTAGGAAGGTGCTTGGCATGGCGAACCTTGGGTTTGCTTGCTCTTGGGTCCACTTCGTCCTTGGGCTGCTTGCTGATTTTGGTTTGGTGTGGTGGTTGCTCTCGGGTATGGCCTTGGTTGCTTGGTATGGGGCTAAAAAAATTGTGGGATTCTACTTGGTGTTAGCTCATAAATGCTTGAGCTGAAGTTTAGCTCAATGATTGGAGATTAATTGCACTTCCTAGCTCATTAATTCAAAAAGGTATGATAATATTTCTTGGATTCATTTTGGAGTGGACTTGCCTCTTCTCCTCCCCTATGTCTTCTCGGTTTTCTGTGCTGGTTGGTTTTCTTGTGCCTGGCCCCTTTGTTTCCTGTGCTAGCTGGTTTTCTTGTGCCTGGCCCCTTTGTTTCCTATGCTGGCTGGAGTTCCCGTGCCCTGGTGCTTGGCCTCCTGTGCTGGTTTTTCGGGTCTCCTGCTGGCTGTTTTCCCGTGGCATTTTGGGGGGAATTTTCGTGGTTTTCACCTTGTTTTCTGTGCAGTTTTTTACTGCAATCTTTGCTGTCTTTTAACATTTTACTTGGTGACTTTTGGCCGTTCATTTCCCCAATTCCTATTCGCTTTGGTTGGAGGTGATATGGCTACTTGTCTACCTTCTTTTGCCTATAAAAGAGAGTTGTTTTGGCATGAAAAAGGTTGTTGATGATTGTGAGTAAAAACTCTACAAAAACCTGAGGGTTTCTTCTTGGAAAAGCTTGAGAGCTTGTTCCATCTCCTTCTTCTCTTCTCTATTTCGTCTTGGCTTCTAACCCCTTATTCTCTACGCAAGTTCCACTCCACTTGTATCCTTCTTCTTGAGCTTTGGAAGTGTATGTTGGCTGAAGTTTGGAGACATTTGTCGGAGGAGTTTAGAAAGGATGTTGGACTATTTTGCAGTGGTGGACCCTTGGTTTGCAAGCCTAAGCACAATTTTCTTAAAATTCCTACTTTCGTTGCATGTGAGGAGACCGCTAGACAGTTTTACTGAGCATAGCGTTTTTATATTTTTATTTTGTTTTCTTCGATTTGATTTTTGTTTCTCTTAAGTTTGTTTGGATGTTTGCAAGCTTTATATGAATCGAGTTTGGTTTAAGTCTTGTCTTGGTGTTCTCCAATTTGTCACTCTTTTCTAGTTTTGCTTGCATCAACAATCCTCACTCCCACTCAAGCTTGATCATAGATATCAATCATTCCTAGCATGAAATCAATTTTTTGATGTTTGCACATTGAAGATGCTTGGTAAGAGTGTTTTAGTTTGAAGACTCGTAGGAGCGCACACAAATTTTATGATTCAATTTGCAAGCTTTTTGTTATTAAAGTGCCGATTTTATCTCCACATATTTAGTTCCGTCATATTGAAATGGGTTCTTTGCAATATTGATAGCAACTTACTTGCCCCTGAATAATTTTTATAAATTCTTTTGTTTGGATTTTCAACTCTCTGAGTAACGTTATTAACAATATTCCTTCACATGCACCATGAGATACAATACCTTGTGGCTGATCTTTTGGCTGTTATGGAGCTTGCCCAATCAATGTCATAAAACACTTCCATGTCTATCATTGAAGTTTTCTTGAGGTAAGTCAATTTCTTAGGATTCATTTTTAAATATTGTAGGATTTGACGGACAACATTTAAGTGTCCCTAGGTTGAATGGTTCATAAACCTACTTACCATACTTATGGAAAAACCAATTTTTGACCATGTGTGATAGAGAATTGAGTGTGCCAATATGTCTTTGATATCTCCCCTAATTAAAATCTGGGCTTCCTTCTTCCATACCTACTTGTTTGAATCCATTGAACTGAGTGGTTTAAATCCAAGCATCCTCATTTCCTTCAAAATCTTGCACATGTTTTCTTTGGCAAACAAATATACTTTTTCTTGATCAAGCTTCTTTGCAATGAAAATATTTGAGATCACCCAAATATTTAATTTAAAACTCTTTGGCAGTTAGATTCTTGAAGTTATTCATTTATTCCTTATAGGCTCCTATAAAGAATGATATCATTTGCATAAGTATTGAGAACGTCTAGCTTCCTTTTGGAAAAATGTTGACATAGAATGTTCAGTTCGATACTGAGAGAACTCATTCTTCTTTACTGCTATTGTAAATTTGTCATTTTAGATTTAAATGAGAATTTGACTCTTAAAAGGAAACAATGGAGAAAAAAGATTCCTATAGCCGACCCCACAGTGTCATAAAGGCTTGGTGTTGTTGTATGCACGAGAAGATTGCCCGAGGTCGTAGTTTGCACACTTTATTTATGCAGTCTTCATTTTTAAAATCAACAGGGATGTTCATGTAAGCTTCTTCCAAGACACCTTTGAGAAATGCATATTGATATCAAGTTAATGAAGTGGCCAGTCTAAATTTGTAGATAAATACTACAAGATCCGATTACAATTGAGTTTGGTGATTGGAGTAATGTTTCTACTTAATCCCATAATCATTTTGAAGCTAGTTAGGCTTTGAATCTGTCTACAGTTTCTTAACATTAGGTTTGACTAAAAAATTACTTAGAACCAACAAAATATTGTCATTTGGGTAAATTGGAGACTCTCAAGTTTTGTTTTCTTTCATAGTTATAATTTCTTCTAAAATTGCATCATTCTTGGATGTTGCTAGGAATTGCATCTGTTAGGCTTGTGGTAAAAACCCAAAAAATTTACGACAAACCTTTATTTGAAACCAACTATATATTGGGTGCTAAGTAGTTCGCGTTCTTGATGTGGTGTTGGTATTTTCCTCTCCAAGCTAATATCATCAAGTAATATGACTCTCTACATGAATAGAAGATTTGGGCGAGCCGGGTTTATTTCCATAGAATGTTACATCTATTAAGATGCGAAGTTTTCTCTTTAGTAGATAATATCCAAGGACTATGTTTGAGTGAGTTCTAATTTGCTTCTATGTTGTTGATTTCTGTGGACAAAGGTAACACACCCAACTATTTTGATAGGATTATTGAACAATCTAGAAGTGATTGTATGAGGCATGGATCTTTTGAAATCATATATTGATTTTTAAGACATGAGTAGGCATCATAAGGGATTTAATAATTCCATCATGTCATTTTTTTTAGGCCATATCATTTTGTTGAGGAATATTAACATGAGAGCTCTTATGTACACTATCCATTGGTTCAAGAAATAATCTAATGGAATCAGTGGTCATACTCCCCTCCATTTTTATTTCAAGGATTACAAATTGAAATGGAATTTGGCTAAAATCATGTTTTTAACAATTTGAAAGATTTGGCTTACTATTCTTCTCTCATAAGTAACATCCATTTAACCTTGTTGTGATTACCAATAAAATTGACACCATCTATAATGTATGATATTATTGTTTGTTGATGGACTCAAAATATCATTGTGTACTTGTAGCAAATTTAGACAGTTGACATATTTTACACTAGAAAGTTTTCGAATTATTATTGAGTGATGATGAAAAAATTTTTACCAAGGCATATGAAGTTTGGATGCAGGATGCCCCAATCAATGGTGGCGGGATATGAAAATATTATGTTTATTGTTGCTGGTGGATAGAGCAACACAACTATTCTTCTTTGATTGTCCTTTTGAGACACAAGGTAATAGAGGCATAAACACTTTTAGCAATGGCAATCATATTCTTTGAATAAAGTCTGAAAATGACATGTATTTTGAGAAATATTTAGCAACATAATTAAGGTCGCATATTAGCTTACTTGTGAACAATAAGGTGTGCTTTTATTTTGAGATTTAAAAAATAGAGTCGAGAGTTTATATCTTGCGAAATAATGACAATCCTTATAGTATTCACTATTCACTTTTGAGATTAACTATTTGTGATCCAAACTGTGAGATTTTTTATACATGGGCTATATTTGTGGAATGTGGGTGATCATCAATCATATGATGCAATGAACCTGAATCCACTATCCATAGAATATACTTTTCTCGTCTTACACTTGAGGCCTTCAGGAAATTATATATTTGTCTTAGAGAAACATGTATTACCGATAGAGTTGGTGCTTTTTTGTGCTTGCTGAATAATTTCAATAATTTTTATTTGCTCCTTTCTGATTGCACTCAGTTAGGTTGAGATCTTGATCTTGACAGTGGCAACTAGATTGCTACGGTGGGCTCTTTCATGGTGTGTGGGCAAGTAGAGAGAAAATATGAACTTACAAAGTCAAGGACATAAATATAGGAACTTTTAAAAATGCTTGGATTAGCATTTAAATGACTAATAGGTGAGTATAATGGGAAGAGTATGTCCAAGAGTGAGTTAACATGTTGAAATCTAGAAAAAAAATTGATTGAAATCAATGAGACCATGATAGCAGGAGTGTTTTACGTCACACCCTCAAAAAAAAGTTTGAACATGATTTTGCAATACAAATGTATCTGTGCATATTTGCATATAGAAACTCTCATGACAATCTTCAAGAATTGATTGCAACTCACAGGTAACCATCTTAAGTGGAAACATGTGCTTTCAAATACAAACTGATGCATAGGAAAAAATATTTGTTAGTTATGACTATCTTGAGTAGATATCGACTGAAAGTGAATTTAAGCGAGAGAGAGTAAGCGTGGGAAATCTGAAGTAAGGTGTTAGGATGAGATATTTCGGTTAACATATAGGTAGATTCTAATTCATATTAAAATGTAGTTGAAGTGTGTGCATGCCTACGTGACAAATTTATGTTCTTTTGGAAAGTTCAAAAATATAACACTCCAAAGTGTTGTTTAAAAACTATTCGTACACGCTTTCTCAAGACTATTTGCTATCACTAAATTTGGTGAATATGCTCTTTAGCAGAAGATAAAGATTCTTTAGCAATAGAGAAACTTGGTACTTCATGGGTCTTCTACTTAAGCAGCTATCTTTCTCATTTTTCTATGTTTTCCATTCTCCACCCTACCTTCTTCTAAATTAATAGTTCAGTACAATTAGCAATTATATTTTGGTGCGATTAGTTTTTCTTGATGTATTTGGTTGATGAATAAGGTTAAGTGGTTGAAGTGGTGAATTATCTTATTAGTTTAGGAAATCATGGGACTTAAAAGGTAAATTTATAAAATTGATTGATTATGTTATATGGTCCTTCCAACACGGTTGTTGATAGCCCAAGTTAATTGGGACAAAAATAAGAAAACTGTGATGAACATGTAAATAAATTAGAAATGCTAAATTAAATAGTGATTATTTAAGGAGAATTCTTATAGTGACTTCTATTGAAGATAAGATAATTAAAAATACATTTTGGGTGATTTGGACAGGTACAATGAAGATAGAAAATACATCAATTAGACATATAGACCAAATTAGCTTCAAATTTATGATGGACAAAAGATTAGTTCTATGATAAGTTGATAACATGATAGAAGGTACTCAAAATAATTTGTGAAGAGTAGGTTTAACATCTAATGTAATACTCAATATGAACAAATGATATATAGAAATTCATAAAATCATTACCAAATTGTAGGGGATAATGAGGCTTTACATGTTTTCCTCTTCTGGCCATGCTTTACCTGTTTTGTCATTTGCTATATTTTAGTTGGTGTGCAATATATAACCTTGCTGGTGTCACAGAGTCCCTCCACCACATTTGTCACCATTTGTGGACAATGAGGCTGAAGGATATGTTCCTGAATATGCCGAGACAATAAAACGTCTTCAGGCTGCCGCCAGAAGACAAGTTTTGCCTTTGCCAGGCTTGGATCCTATGGATTTCTCTGATCCCGGAAGCCTTTTGGCTGAAGGAATTATTGATCGTGCGGAAGCTAATGAAGCTGCTGAGCAGCGACAGAAGTTGTTGAAGCTTGAGCAGCAGTACCATGATGAGCTGAAAATGGAGCTTCAGGGTGTCACTTTCTCTGCTGTGGCATCTAAAGGAAACTCACAAATCCCTCCTGCTGAAGATGTAGAGGTTGAGGAAGGTGCAAGCATTGCGCTGCTGGATCAGGTTGCCGAAGATGAACTAAATCTTTCCAAGGTTTCTATGTCTCGCAGACAGAGAGGCCTTATGGAAGCAATACAGGTGAAGCAGTTTTTCTGTCTTTTTTACTTTTGGCTTATGTTTTTATAGATTGATGTGATTCCTTCCTCCTGATAAATCTTTTTTTTTTTTTTTTGGTTTCCACTTTCCACTTCCTTGCGTTATGTAAACATGAATGGCATTTGACTTCTTGCATTGTGTTTCCCTTTCTGTTCTCACCTTTTTACTTATTTCTACAAAAAATGCCTTTTTTTCTTTCTAAGGCTTCTTTTGAGACAACTGTTTTATTGCTTTCTTAAACTACTTTCTAGTATAAAAGTTACGCAACTCATCTTGGCCTGTTGGTTGAGAGTTTAGGCTTCCAACTAAGAGGTCTTTGGTTTGTCTCTGTGTGTGAATTTGTCTTAAATGACCATATATATATATATATATATAAGTTTCTTGATTTAAAAAAAAATTTGTACTAAAAAGCTGTTTTATAAAGAATTAAGAAAGTCATCTCAAACGAAGCTTAAATTATCAAGTTGAAGATTATCATGTACTTCTGTGTTTTAAGTTTATAATCCCATACTATATTACTTCTTGCAGATTGGCAAAGAAAGGAGAAGGAACAAGATTGAACTTCTCAAGAAGAGAAGGAAAAATTCAGAAGCAAACAGGAAAGGATGATGGTAAGAGGATCAAATACTGCAGGCTCTATTAGCCTTTTTGCTTTGGCTTCCATTGATTTTTTTTTTTTATGCCAGTGAGGAAAATGAATGTTCCTAAGCACAAAGGCAGAATATTTTTGAATTTATAATGTCGTGCTTATCAATTGTTTATTGAACATCAGTCATTTAGGATTTATAATGATTTTGTTATGTAATTTTTCATAAACTTTGTATCTGATAATCTTTTTCATCAAGTTTAATTTATGGAAAAATAAATAATAAATCCTGTATTATACATGCAGCTAGGATTGTAAGTGAGTTAAATTGACTTGTGAGTTGGCTCGAGCGCAGCGCAATAAATGGCTTCTAAGCAAAGCTTGGGCCAGGTTTTACTCGACTCGATAGCTTGCAAGCCGGCTCGTTTAAAACAGACTTAAAATATATTAGTATTCTTAATTTTAAGCGCATTGTAAAAAATGTTTAAAAAATGTATCTCATTTTTTTTATATTAAGTGATTTTTTTATTTCTCATTCATTTTTTCATTATATTATAATAATTATTTGAATTATAACTATTTTCTTTCATGATAAACGAGACCGATTGTGAGTTGACTTTAACTTGTAGAATACTGCTTGAGCTCAAACTCTATAAATTTACAAACAACATTACAATTAGATTTTTTTTCTTTTTTGGATAATTTTTTGTCATTATTATTTTTTGTTGATTTTAATAAATTTTTTACTCAAAAAAACTATTTTAGAAAGTATTCTTCCTGTAAGAATTATCATGCGTGATTAAAAAAAAATTATTTTGTTTTTGTAGTTTATTTATTAGGGTATTTGCATACCTATAACTTAAAATACTTTCATTTTTATTCAAATACTTGAAAGGATTTGAGGTAGTCCGGAAGTTATTATTGGTTTTTTTTAGTGTTGGATATGAAAATTAAGGGAGTTTTGAAATGATAGGTATGTATATACCTATTATTTATTTTTAAATAATCGTTTAAGATTTACATAATAAATGTTGGCCATAAAAAGAAAAGCATAATATTTAGTTAAGTGTTGCTGAGATGAGAATGTTCAGATGGATGAGTGGCTTTACTTTTAAAGATAAGATACGAAATGAGTATATATGCGAAAATATTGGAGTAGCTCCAGTGGAAGATAAAATTATAGAGTCGTCATAGATGGTTTGGTCACATAAAACGGCGGCCTTCCGATGACCTCGTTATGATAAGTAAATGTATTAGATTTGACTTATGTTAAGAAAGATAGAGATATATATAAAAATACTTAGTTAGAAAATATTAGAAATTATATTTTTTTATTAGATTTAAACGAGAATTTGATTCTTAATACGACACAATGAAAAAAAATTATTCATGTAGCCGGCCCCATATAACGGGTTAAAGGCTTGTTGTTGTTGTTGTTGTTGTTGTGTAATATTAAATAATTAGTTCTCTATTAATTTGCTGTAAGAACTTTGATAATTTGCTTCCTTTTCCATAAATATTACTATCCTGCCATTATTCAAGATTTTAACTACCATAAATATGCTAAAATTCGTGCTGCTTGGGGGTAGGCTAGGGGTGCAAACGAGTCGAGTCGAGTCGAGTCGAGCTCAACTCGTTAACTGTGCTGGTGGTTCGAGCTCGAGCTCGAGCTCGACTCGACTCAAGTTCGTCCGAATCCAGGCTCATTTTGGGTTCGTTAGCTTGAACTTGAATTGTGAGCTCGAGCTCGGCTCGAGCAAAAGCTCGATTACAAGCTCAGTAGGCACGGAATGAATTAAAGAACGTGAAAATCAGGATATGCCATGTCAGGAGTTTACTGTATATAACTATGTATCAAATGATATAGAGTGTTCTGATTGTGTACACGTAATAATTTCTCCACCTTTATTTTGAATGTGAGTTATGTGAGGCAAAATTATAGTAAAATTCATATTACATTATTCAATTTATTTCTTCGCTTGAAATATTCAATTAATGACATCTAACTTTAGATTCCGCAATATTATTTATATAATTTTGAAGTACACCAAGGTTTATTTTTTATAAAAATATATTAATCAAATGAAAGTTATAGAGTGGGACCCATCCTATGAGTGTTGGTCTAATTTCAGCCAGTTATTTGCATTATTTTATTTTATTAAGATGCCGAGACTTCAGCTGGCATATGAATTAAAAAAAATATATATATTTCTAAAATAGTTATGAATAGCGTGTTAATAAATGACCCGATTAATCAATCTCATAAAAAAGGTTCAGGTCGAACTATTTAATAAACGAGTTGGGCTCTAGGTTAGCCTATAAATTTATTTTTACTTGTTGCGTGCTAGAATATACGCGGCAGTAGAGTTAGGAAATATTCGTCTTAGCGTTGCACGAGTATTCCGCACACAAACAGAAAAGAGAAAATGAACATCAAGGTTTTTACGTGGAAAACCCAAAAGAGGGAAAAAACCACGGGGCCTCACCCAGTTGCAAAGTTCTACTAGTATTTGTTTGAAGTACAAAGGTTGATCCGTCTTACAAATCAAGACGATCAATTTACAATCAACTTCTCACAAAGTTAAAAAGTTATGCAGATTCTCGGCGTTTCCCAAAAATCCGGCAGAGTTCCGGCGTCTTCAGGCGGCAGGAAGAGCTCCGGCGGTGGTCGAGGAGGTGATGAATCTCATTTTCCCCTTTCTCCTCTTCTTCTTCTCTCTCATCACTTGAGTCCCCTTGATGTAGAATGAGGATTCTATTTATAGTTTTTCTGGAGTGGCATAGCTCGTAAATAGGCGTGAGATTAGGGGCGAATTGAGAGTGTTTTGAATGGACGGCCGATATTGAATCCTTTGATCATGCACCGTTCGTTGGGCATTTGAAGGCCTTAATGATGTCGGAATTCAGCGATCTTGGGTTCGTTGGATTCGTCTCGTCGAGCCGTTCGATTCGAGTATAAGCTCGTCAAAATTGGATACCGTTTGGTAACTCAAATTGCGGTTTGAACCTTCCAACAGCTCTTTGAGCCCTTGATTTGGACTCATTTGGGCTCGGATTGGGTTGATCTTGGTGTCGTTGGGTTCGTATTTCCGAGACGCTCAGTTTGACTATAAGCTCGCTGAAATCAGAGTTCGGGTGCTCCCAAAATTAATTTTTGAAGTTTCCAACTAGCTTTTGCCTCGAGATTCGTGCTTGGTCAAGATAATTTTTGCAAGCCGTATCATTACTTAAAAATGATCTGTTTAATATTATTTTTCTTAATTCTTTTTTACTCACCTATATATATAATCAAAACGGGTTAAACGGTTGACTTTGAGTTATTCAGGTTGCCAACAAGTAAGTGTGGATATACGGGTCAGACCTAAACCTTATATGTCAATTCATTTTGACACTCTTAATTATGAAAAAAATAATAAAATTAGGGATCTAAACGAGTCATGCTGAGCTCGAATATATAATTAATCTTAGTTTAAACTTGAAGTGGATAGCTAATCGAGTTCGAGTTTAAGCTCGAGCTTAATTCTATGAGTTCGAGTTGACTTATTGATTATGAAAAAAATAAAATGATATTGATTCAAAATATTATGATAATAAAATAACAAAAAGTGAGAAATTAAAAGAAAAATAAATAAATAAATCACTTTTGTTAATGAAGTAGTAGTTGTTTAGAAATATATTTAACAACTTTTTATTTAAACTTCTAAAACCTAATATATTTAAGTATATTTTATTAAAAAAATATATTTAAGTATATTTTATAGTAATATTCTTTGAAAGGTTCAATGAACGGGTCGAGTCTGTATCAGCTCAGACTTAGCTCTTTCGCTTATCAAACTCAGCTCACGAGTTATTTATTGAGCGAAATTTTGACAGACTCATTAATCATTTTGACTCACTCACACTCCTAAATAAAGTTATAATTAAGAATATGATTATTTACTAATTAGAGAAATAAAATAATAATAATAATAATAATAATAATAATAATAATAATAATTGGGCAAACGTGCCCGTTTAAGCACAACAGTCTTTAATATTGAAGTGATTGGCTAGTTGACCTTCGGTATCAAGGACATATATAAGGCTTTTTATTTATTTATTTTAGAAATTCATATAGGAGAGTGATCGATGATATTATTTATCATTTATGATTATTAAAGAAAATAAATTTATGATTAAATTTACTCTAAAAAAAAGTCAATGAGCAAATAAAATAAATAAATCTTTTAGTTTCAGTTAATTAACAATTAATAAGAAGCCATTTTTTTATTTTAATATTCATTTCTTTAAAAAAAAGAAAAATTTCAGTTCATGGTATTATTATATGATAAATTGTTAGAAAAGAGTGATTATTGAAATTTGTTTAATACTTTACTATTTTGATATACATTATATGAAAAATAATTTCATTATTTTTTAAATTATTATTTTTAAATAAATAATATAATTTCATATCATTAAATATAATCAAAGCATTATTTGATAATTTGTTAAGCACATCTTAATCAGAATTAGGGCAGAATATTTTGATCTAATTGTTTAGGGAAAAAAATTAGCTCGGAATATTCTTATTATTATTTTAATAAAAAAATATCTCAATTTATTATATTATATTATATTATACTCATCATAAGAAATTCAATAATTTTTAAAATTTATTTCAGCCAATATTTAACCAAAATATCATGATTAATTTTTTTAAATTAAATGAAAGAAAAACCCACTTTAATTTTATAATTATAGGTTCAAAATATGCTGAAATAAGTTCGTTTTGGTTGCCCTCACTTCAGATTGTAAAGTGAAGAATGAATTCGGGGAAATATAATTATATTTTATTTTAAAATTTTATTTTCTATATTGTTTCAAACTAATTAGATTTATCTAAAACTATTAATTAATATATTTTAAAGAAAAATTTAACATTTTGTCTCCCCTATTCCACTTATTTGTACAAATATCCCCTTGATATGGCATCACAAAACTTGATCGGGCACGAATCTCGAGGCAAGAGCTAGTTGGAAGCTTCAAAAATTAAATCCGGAAGCACCAGAACTCCGATTTCAGCGAGCTTACAGTCAAATTGAGCGTCTCGGAAATACAAACCCAACGACACCAAGTTCAACCCAATCTGAACCCAAATGAGTCCGAATCAAGTACCTGAAGCACTGTTGGAAGATTCAAACCGCAATTTGAGTTACCAAACGGTCTCCGATTTTAACGAGCTTATACTCGAATCGAGCGGCTCGACGAGACGAATCCAACGAGCCCAATATCGCCAAATTCCGACATCAATAAAGCCTCCAAATGTCCAACGAACAGTGCACGATCGAAGAGTTCAATATCGGCCGTCCATTCAGACCACTCCCTATTTGCCCATGATCTCACACCTATTTATGAGATATGTCACTCCATAAAAACTATAAATATATCCCTCATTTTACACAAAGGGGACTCAAGTGAAGAGAGAGAAGAAGAGGAGGAGAAGGAAGAAGCTCCTCCTCGACCACCGCCTGAGCTCTTCCCGAAGCCTGAAGACGCCGGAATTTTGCCGGATTTTTGGGAAACGCTGGGAATTTGCAAAACTTTGTGACTTTATGAGAAGTTGATTGTAAATTGATCGTCTTGATTTGTAAGACGGATCAACCTTTGTACTTCAAGCAAATACTAGTTGAACTTTGCAACTGGGTGAGGTCCCGTGATTTTTTCCCTCTTTCGGGTTTTCCACGTAGAAACCTTGATGTTCACTTCTCTTTTCTGCTTGTGTGCTGAATACTCGTACAACGTTCGGACGCGAATTTACAAACTCTATCGCCGTGTATATTCTAGCACGCAACACCCCTTATATTTATTTGGATAAATATCCTCTTTTAATCGAATTACCCATAATAAGGGATAAGCTAATTGTGCATTGGAGCCTTTAGTCATTCAAAAGTGTTTCGAACATATTTGAATTCAAACTAGCGTGAAATTTGGTTGAAATCAAGGTTTGAGGTGGTTTGAGCCAAGGTTTTGGAAGTTGTAGAGCTTGGCGTTTAGGTTATCTTTGAGGAAGATGTTGGAAGCATTGATGTTGCCATACATTGATGATTTGACGCATACAACTCTTGCTTAGGTGATCTAAGGCCAACGGAGACAATAAGCGTTGGAAGTTCGCCACACTCATAGGAGCTCAATGCTAATGTAAGGGTGCATTTGAATATTGTGATGGAGGCATTTATTGATGTGTTGGAACTTGGCATCATCATAGCTTAAGGAGGTGAACGAGGAAGTATTTAAGTGGAAGGAGTGCATTGAACCTTCAACTGAACTTTGCTCATTGTAGCAACTGAGGAGATGAAGAATGTGGGGGCGAAGGAGTACATAAAGCTTCAAGTAGAAGGTGTGGCGAAAGCATTTGCTATTATGATGGATCAACGACCTCATGAAAATCTTGTTGCAAGCAGGCTGTATCATGAAAATTGTGATGGAGTACATAGTGCTGATGCAAGCAGGCTGTATCAACGGACTCATGAAAATTTTGTTCGAACTACTTTGAACTTGATTTACACGTTTGTTCAAATGAACTAATTTTCAATTATATTTTTACTTGTGCTCGAATCAAGTTCGTAAGATTTTGAATTCAAATCAATTTGAATCACTTTAGAAGGATTTATAACTCCAAGAGGCTATGTTGATGGTATTTTTTATTCAAAATATATTTTGAAGGATATTTGATAAAATGAAATAATTAAGAATATATATATATATATATATATGCGCGCGTGTGTCCAAATAGGCACTTCATATATTATCAAAAAATTATCTTGATCGAGCACGAATCTCGAGGCAAAATCAAGCCGGAAATTTTAAAAAATTAAATCTGGGAGCATCTGAACTCCTATTTCAGCAAACTTATAGTCAAACTGAGCGTCTCGGAAATACAAACCCAACGACACCAAATTGAACTCAATCTGAGCCCAAATGAGTCCAAATCAAGCACCCGAAGTGCTGTTAGAAAGTTCGTACCACAATTTGAGTTACCAAACGGTCTCCGATTTTAACGAGCTTATGGTCGAATCAAACTGCTCGTATCGCCGCGTATGTTCTAGCCCGCAACAATAAGAAATTTTAAGTCAAGTTATTATTATTAGTATTATTTTCATGCATTTTATTATAAAAATAAAAACTCAAAATTTTATCAGATAAATTAAAGTTAAACGTGTCATTTTCATTAAATTTCCCCTCAAACGAAAAAGATATTGCAAAGTAAATTTTATTCAATTATCTTATCATTATGTTTTTTTCATTTCCCTCTTTCAATTTCAAGAAACCAAAGAAACCCTAAAATTACTCTCCGGAATGCAAACTTTAATTGTAAAGAAAAACAAATTACACATATCAATTCATTAGAGATCCAGCGGTAAAGCCTCTAAACGACTCACTATATCTTTTTAGTCATTAGTTCAAAATTAAGATTCTTATACATTTCATCATTTAGATATTAATTGTACATAATTATAGATTATAATATGAATAAAGTAGGGATTTATAATAGTTGTTTCATCTTTTGTTGAATAAAAAATTAGATGTGTGCATAAATGAAAAAAAAAATATTACGGGCCGAGTCCGACTGCCATCCGGATTCCAATTACTTAAAGACACATCAATTTGTTTTCTATCTTGTATACAGAGTGTGTACAAGAGAGAGAAATTTTATGCATCTTCATGTGATTGGAGTCTGGACGAAAGCTATGCCTAAACTCCTCACATAATAATTTCTCCCAGAACTGACACAGCCTGAAAGTTTGACCTGCTTAATAAATAGGTTGGATTCTAGTTCGATTTTTTGACCCATTTTATTAGCAGGTCGGCTTGTGATTGATCCGCCAAGCTAAAATTAACCCATTTTGATCCGTTTTGGCGGATGTGCAGCATGTGCTTTATGTAGCATCAAATTTGATTTAATAATTAGGAATATTTATCTAATATAATATTGTATATTAAAACCTTGTTGATTAAGATTTGTTAATTAGTACCATTGGGAAGATTGGATTTATATTTCCTTATTTTTTGTACTACTCACCTTGCTTAAAATCATTTTTAATATATGGGTTAGCATGTTGGTTAGGATCAAATTGATTGTGAGTGGGCTAGGTTTAAGTATACGATTTTGACCTGTTTATTATTAAACGGGTTAGTCTTAGGTTAGATAGATCTAAAACATGTCAATTTCAGATCCGTTTTGACTCCTCTATAAAAATTCTATAAAAATATTTATTTAAAAAATCATATACGTTTTTAAATTTTATAACACGTAATTCTTTAAAAAATTTGATCACATGAAGGTAAATAATATTTAATTTTTTTTCTAATAAATATTACTTATAAAACTTTTGTCCTCTTTGCAATAGTTCTCCAAAGCCATCCTTTAATCATACCAAAAAAAAAAAAAAAAAACCAGAGCATATATACAAACATAAAGAAAATAAGCTTTGTTTCCGTCCTTTTCAATTCACCTTTCCCTACAGAAACGCTCAGAGGAATCCATTGCAATGGCTGATCGCCGGCAAGACCGGTACGGCGAAGTAAATCTCTGACAAAATCCTCGCCTGAACCGCCTCCATTGCAGCGGCGCCCTCCACAAAATCCCTTAAGATCCCCGCATAATACTTGCTCAGCTTCTTTACCGCACGGGCATACTGCCCTGCCATCCACCGGAGCTTTATGCGCCGCAGCGTGCTCACGAAAACCTTCCCAGCCCGCCACGCCCAACATCGCCGGCGACCGCCCAGTCTCACCGTTGTTGTTCTCCTCCGCCGCAGCCTCGCCGCCGACGGAGTGCGCTGAGGTGGCAAAAGAAGGAGAGGAGTCTGCTGACTTGGCGGAGGCGGAAGGCGGCGGCTTTTTGACGCGTCCGGTGATGTTGACATGGCTGTAGAAGGAGAACAGAAAAGAGAGGAAATCGAGGCTCGGCTCTTATTAGAGATTTTGCAACCTGGTAAGGAAGCAGAGAGGTCTGGAGGTTCTTTATAGAGAAGAATCGATGACGTGGCATTTCTAGTCACCCGCGAGGGAATTTAGTGCTAAGGTGTATGATAAAAAAATGCCATTTTGGGCTATTGAAGAAGTATAATTATTTTAAGTTACATTAATTTTTAATTTTGATTAAATTATCCAGCCGATTTATGATTTGTGCATGATTTATTTTTGGAAGTTGAGTAAATTTAATTAGAGTTTGGTGAAAATTAGGGTCTATTTATGGAGAAATTATTCTCGGTTATCGGACAGTCTGGAGCCAAATCAGAGCATGCCACATCACCCGATATATAATGGTACATGATATCAGTACACAGCAAAAAAGTGACATAGCGCACTCTGATTCGTCTATGAACGCCATCCGGTGAGCCCAATAGCAGTTTCAATTCAAGTTATTTTCTCCACAATAATTTTACAAACTTTATAAAATAATGCAGTCATTTTAAATAGACCCTTAATCGTTATTATGCACAAAAATAGTCTTAATAAAATTTAAAAAAAATTTACGAGGGGTTTTTAAACGGGTGCTTTGAACAAGATTACTTATCTGGTAGCAATCACGATGAATTGTTTACCGTTAAATTTTGCTAAACTGAGGTAAATTTAGGCTCAACAAAGTTAACAACTTAAAATAGTTTTTTTTTTTTTTTTTTTTGGTTTTTCATAGTGCAGTGCTACCCCGAAACGTATATAAATTAAACAGTATAAAATATAAATGAATAATCTTTTAAACTTTTATGGAAACTTTTTAATATTAAGCAAATTAGTAAAGTAAAAGTTAAATTTAAAATGTAGTAGACTCTTAAGAAAATAAATTAGAAAAAAAAGAAAAAGAAAGGACAACTTATAAATTTGAACAAAATTTTCCCAAAATTCGGCCTAAAAAATGAATGATTACAACATAGCTAGTTTATATATATAATATATATAATTTACAACTTAATAATATTTTCTTAATACTTACGTAGACTCCCGTTATGCATTTTCTTTTTTAATTCTGAACATTTATGGTAGTTTTAACTGGCACAATATATCAGAATTTTAGTAGTTAATGTCGTCACAGTTCTGAATATTAGTTTATTTTAAAATATTAGTGGCAGTTAAGACCGATGCAAATTTGACATTTTGTGGTGATTTTAACCGCTGCTAAATCTGACCCTTCGTCCAATCTACCCCGTTGATCCTTAAGATGCAACGAAATGTCGTTGCAGCGCACAACAATTACAGCGGAAGTGCAGCAGTTTTAGAACCGCTATGAAGAAATTAATGGTGGTTATAACAGTCGGGATAACTCAAAAATTGTGTTGTAATAGTCTTTTTTTTTTAATAGTGAAAGTATGCTCATATGTGTTATATAAATAGTAGCAAATAGATTCCTGCAAAAATGGCTGGTTCTGTCACTCTGCTAGGGTTTACCCTCCATGGCGATTTTCTGTGAGTGCTCTCCTCTTTGGTCGGGAAGTGGGTTTTCGCTCATTTTTGCGCTTTTTTGTTTTATTTCTTTTCAAAGGCAATAATAATTGGTGATGATATTGTAAGTTTGCATGCATTAATGGTGATAGTTTGCATTACTGCAAAGTCATGCAGTTAAAATTAAAAAGCAATGGGGGCGACATACCAATAAATGATGGAAAATGTCTTCAAAAATCAAAAGAGACCACAACATCGAAGGTACATTAATGATAAACCCTTTAAGTGCAAAAAACTACCCTAACACATTCTATATTATATTTTATATTCACAAAAATATTACAACATATTCCTCCTAAGATTTTGCATATATAGCAATCGTCTTTTAGGGGTTTTCCCTTTCTATGGATTTTCGAGGATGAAGTCTTGGCCCTCGCGGCTCCCTTTTACTTTTTCTTTGGTAGGCTATTTCCCTAATTTGAGGCCTTCTTTGGATTGTATTAGGCGTTTTTCCTTCAACTTAAAATTATCTGGTGAATTTTTTGTAACCTTGCTGGATTCTCGCCATGTTCTGATTAAACTATGTAGCGATTTGGACTATTGTCTGGTTGTTGGGTCTAGGCCTTCGATTGCCAGAATTATGGTCGAGCTTGAAATTTCTAAGCGTTATCCTGATAAGGTTTGGGTTGGTCATGAGAGATTAGGTTATTTTCAAATGGTTGCGATGGATGATTTTTCTTCTTATTGTGATCATTGTAAAGCGATTGGTCACGCTCGGCGTGATTGTCCAAAATCTCTTCCCCAGATTGCTTTGGAAAGTTGTTCGAATGCTGGTGCAGGCCTTGATGTTCTGGGTGCTAATGATAATGCAGGCGTTAATGTTAATTTTATGCTCTCGGGTGCTGGTGGCGGCGTTAAGGTTTTGACTACTAATGTTAATGCTGTTGAGATTGATCCTGTGTCTAATTTTGAGCCCGTAGTGGGGGCTCTGCTCCCGGAGAATGGTGAGGTGGTTGCTGTGGAAAATGCTATTCCTATTGATCCTATTGTCGTCGATTCCTCGCTGCAGGTTGGTGAGGATGTTGTGGATGGAGTCTTACCTCAATTCAACTGAATAGGGCTTGTACTAGTGTTGATGGTCAACTTATTTTAAATTATGTTGATATTGCCGCTGTTTTGTCCTCTGAAGCTTTACCTTTTGTTCCTCATGGTATTAACTTGGGCTCTTTGGATCCTCATGTTGTCTCCCCTCGAGCTTGTCATAGTGCTAATGGTCATGGTTGTGCTGGTCCCTTGTTGTCGGTGGTGTCTGCCCCGGCCGTTTTGGCTGATAATTCTTTAAATCCTGTCGTTTTGGATTGCCCAAACGAGTCTGCTCTTGTTCTGATAATGAGGGTGCGGGTGCTTGTAAGGGTTCTTCTTCTTCCACCTCCAGCTCGCCTCCTGTCATGAATGACTGTTTAGTTAATAAAATTTTTGTGGATGTACCCGTTACTTTAATTTAGCCTCAAGGCTTAGTGTATCATGTGGGGGACAATTCAGGAATTGATGTACGTGTGCATCTGGATTGGCTTTATGGTTCGTCCGATTTTGATTCTGATTCTGTTTCTTTGGAATCGATTGGGAATGAGGATCCTGGGAACTCTTTTGCCTTGTTGAGTGATAAACCTCTTGTATCTGTGGCCTCTCGTGGTAGGGCTCGTGGAAGGGGCATACGTGGTCGGTGATGGTGAACTTGCTAGTGTTGCCTTCCTGGGTTTTTTTGGATGACCTTTTGTTTGGTTGTCCTTGGTTTTGGCTGGAATTTTGGATCTTTGGGGCTGTGGCAGTGGGATGTTTTGGTTGGTTGGCTCGTTGTTTCCTCTCTCTTTGCATGTATTTTGTTGGATCATTGTTTTATTTTTGTGGCTACGTTGGATGGTTTGTGGGCTATGATGTGGCTAGGGCTCGCTTTTCCTAGACCTTGGCTCATGGCAACCATTGGTGGTGGGGCTCGATAGATGTTCTTCTTTTTCTCCAACTTGGATAGCCTGGGCCTAGCTTTGGATTGGCTGGTAGCCTCTGCCAATGCTGAGCCTGATGGGTTCATTCCCCCTTCGTTTTGTACTATGTAGGCTCTTTTGTTTTGCCTCTAGCTTGTTGTAACCTCCTTTTTGATGCAATATATTTTATTTTTGGTAAAAAAAAAATTACTTTATGTTCATATAATATTTGAGAATAGAATTGTTGCGGGCTAGAATATATGCTGCGATAGAGTTAGAATTTTTCGCTCAACGTTGTACGGATATCCAGCACACAAACAGGGAATTCAAAACACACAAGACTTTTTACGTGGAAAATCCTAAAGGAAAAAACCACGAGGCCACACTCAGTTGAAATGATTCACCCTTGCAATGGGGGACTATCATATTATACCACTTAAAATTTTATTTTTCCAATCATTTTGCACACAATCAGGATTAATTATTATGTGCGGACGCCGAACACTATATGGAATCCGAATGCGCCACGTCACCTCTGTGCTGGGTATCATTGACAGAACACATTCTGATTGGTCTCTAAAAGACGTTCTGCATCCGATCTCTACATATAATTATTACTTCACAAACAGATATATCATGAGCTTTCAATAGAATAATTACTTTTGATCTAATTTATTGGCAATCTTTTTGCTAAAGAGTAAGCTATCAATTATTAAAAGAGTAGAGGATTAGTTTATAGTAAGTCCACCGCCAATGAGCTGTGAGAATGATGAATATAAAGTAATAATGACTTAAATTGGAATCGTTGCAGGCAATAATTACCATGAGATAATTATTAATTTGTTCATAATGCCTCGTTTAGGGCGCTGCACTCCTCCTACTCAAAGCAGGCTTAGCGTTAATTAAGCACTAATCAATTTGAGAATATATGTTTATTAAATATAATATATTGTAATCCATAATATTGGAAAAAAAATAGATAAAAATAAAAAATTGAGTGAATCAATATTTATCGTTTATCTGATTTTTTTTGGTAATATTATTTGATATAATATAATTTAATTTAAGGAGTTATTTTATTTGATGAAATAGGAATATCGAGTAAAAATAATGTGTATAAAATAAATATAAGCCATTATTTATTTATTTGAGTAAAAGTAACTAAAATGTAATATAAGGTAAATGATGGTGGTGGCCAACGGTGGTCAGCAATGGCAATGATCAACAGGAGGCTCGAAGTTGGCGATGGTTAACGAATTTATAATGTATTAAAAATAAATTAGAGAGCGATAAAGAAATTCTTTAAAATTTAATATTGTATTATAGGGGTGTCAAAACGGGTCAACGGGTCGGGTTTGGGATTGATTCGAAATTGAGTCGACTTGAATCCGAAAACTTGAACCTGGCCCATTTAATAAACGGGTAAAAAAACACATATTCGAACCAACGAACCCTATTCGCAAGTAACTCGAATGACCAAATTTGATTAAAAAAACTTTTAATTGCTTTTTAACATTATATTTTAGATAATTAATAAAAAATAAGACAATCATATCAATAAATAAATAAAAAATTAAGGAAATGAAACGGATAATTTTCTGTTGACGGGTTAGCTTGAATCCGACCTGTTTTAATAAACGGGTCGTAATTCTGAATCCGAATCTAACTAGTTTATTAAACATGTTAATCCAAATAAAATAATTTTGGATCAAATTCTTATCAAATTGATCAATTGGATCATTTTTTGACACTCATTCTTTTTTAATCAAATTAAACGCCTAAAATTTGAAACCATCTATATTTAAAAATCAGCAAATCATAAGAATATCCCGTAGATTGATGACGCGCATAAGAAGTCATGTGGTAGCCAGCGATTTATTCAATAGAAGATGCTCTCCATAATACGCCAAAAAGCTCTTAGGTGGGTCCTTAAATTTTTTTTATTTTTAAGTTTATTATAAAATATAAGATATTTAATTATGTACTATTAAATATTTTAAGTATTAAATATTAATAACACTTAATTATGTATTTAGTGATTTAGGTTTTAATTATGTAATATTTTTGTTTAATTATGTGTACTATTAATTATTTTTAATTTTATATAAGATATTATTTTATAAAATAAACATCCAAAATAGTTATTATCACTAATTTTAAAATTATAAAACATTTTACAGTGTGGAAAAGTTTTTTCACATTTTCAGCCATCTCAATGGAACATTGGAAATTAATATTTGCAGTCTGCAGATATACCTCGTTAGTGATACCGTACGCAAAAGTGCAAAAGTGCAAAATTGTGAAATTATGCAATTAAGCACTACGCATAAGCATCTAACATAACTAACCTTTGTGGTCCGAAAATTTACAAAAGCATATTTGCATGTAAAGTCTATTTGTTTTGATAAGTAGTTATGCTATAAACCTACAAATATAATATATTATTAATGCTTCGTAGACGGATAAGTGTTGCATAGTAAGACAACAAACGGCTGTCCACTTTACGAGAAACAATTAATTATGATTCTTTTTTCTTCTTAAAACAATTTTTTAGTTCTAAAATTTTAATATTTGTGCTAAAAAAATTATTTCAAGAAGCAGAAAGAAAGTCGAGGTCTTTTGGGATGACTTTCTTACTGCTTCTTAAAACAACTTTTAATACAAAAATTTTAATTTTTATAATAAAAGTTGATTTAAGCAACAATAAGAAAGTCGTCCCAAACAAAGCTTAAATGTGATGACTGAAGTTTCGTAATTAGTTGTATTATATAATAATAATTTTAATGAGAATTTAAATAGAAATTTCTTTCATTGGTTGTTTAGTACTTTTGTATTTAGCTTATTAGTTGTAGAAGATGATTACTTTTAATTTGGTTTATAGAGTGTTTAGATTTTAAATATGGTGATATTTTATAGAGAAAAATTAACAAAGAAGCTTAAAAATAATCTAAAGTAGATAAAAATGTGATGCTAAAAAGAATTTAGGGAGAGATATATCATTTGGCCCCCGAATTCGGAGAAATTATTGCGTTCGGAGTCCAGTCGGCTTCCGAACTCCAATAAAATTATGTCACATTGCCTATACACAGTGTACAGGCGACGTGATTTATTTTGATTGGAGTTCAGGCACAAGCTGCATCTGTACTCCGCACGTAATAATTTCTCCTATGTTATCGGTGTCACTAAATGACTTGATTTATCAACCCTGCTCAAACCTGAATTGAGAAATACGAGTTCAAATTGATCAGTTTAGTAAATGGATTAGATCAAATCTAGAATTTTGATTCTTTTAATTTGCGAGTCGAGTTCAAGTTGACCCACAAACCCAATTTTTAGCTATTTATTTCTTCATTAAATTCTTTTACTTGTTGGCATATTCTTCTTATTTTTTTATCAATTAATTTAGAACCAATAGCTAACTAGTTAAATTTTTTTTAATCAAAACATATAATTGGGTGAGATTCGGGTTCATCTTTTTGAACCGTTTATTAAACAAGTCGGATTCGATCTGAATGGTTTTAAATCAAATGAATTTCAGGTTTGACCTTAACCTAATCCGTTAACCCATTGTGAAACCCTTAGGTGACTGAAAAATGAAAAAAAAAAAAAATAGAAAACATTTGTGATCTAAATTAGTTTTAAAACATGATGTAAATTAGGAAATTAATAAATTATTTTTATTATTAAGAAATATAAAATTTTTCGAGCCACGCCATCTGACTTTCATATGGTAGTTAATCAATGCTAAATTGTTTTTTATAACTAAATTTATTTTTGCATGACTTCAGCAAATTATTTAATTTTTAATAAAATATAAGATAAAAAATTAAAAAGAGTGACCCGTGACCATCATAGGCTTCCGGCCGTTGCTTTCAAAGGCCTAATTTAATAGTAAAGCGTTGCCTAGACCCTAGAATATGAGGACAACAGCCTTTCAGCAGTTAGAAGGAATATGATTCGAAATTTGAGAGAAATTATATCGTAAGTGAATCGAGCCGGCTCGAACTCATTTGTTAACGAGCTCGCGAGCTGAGCTTATCGAGCTTCGAGCTCAAGCCTACAATCAAGCTCGAATGATAAACGAGCTTGAGTTCGAGCTTAACCCGACTCGACTCGAAAGCTTATCAAGCTACTCGATATAATTATATATATTATATTTATAGTATTATTTTTATATATAATAATACACATCACATGCGTTGGTACTTCTCAAACGAGCTCGATCTCGATCTCGAGCTTGAGCTTTTCAAACGAGCTCGAGATCATTAAGGATTAAACGAGTCATGCTTGATAAGACAAATACTCGACTCGACTCGTTTACACCCCTAGTCCGGATAGGAACTTTCGATCCGGATTATGAGTGTACGTAATGTCTATAAAATTATTTGTATATAGTATATGTACACACAATTCCTCCGATTGAAATTTTCCGTACGGACTCCGCATGGAATAATTTCCAGAAATTTGGATAGCTTGTTGTAAGGAAATCAAGGTATTAGTACTGATAAAATGGTCATCCTTAGTAAGAGTTTAATTTAATTTTAGTATTTTAATCTATCATGATTTTAATTTTCCTGAAATAACTGTTAAAAAATGTTATATTGTTTGTTCTATCTTATTTACAAATGGAAACATGTACTTTCTAAATTTATTTAAAATGTGTGCCCCGTGAAATTAATAATTTAGGATTTGTTTGAGATGATTGCAGCTTTTTATAAAGTTGGTTGGAAAGTTGTTATGTGAAAGCAACTTGGGTTTCGTTTGAGACGACTTTCTTACCGCTTCTTAAAAATTTTAATTTTTAAATTTCAAAGCTATTTTAAGAAGCAATAAAAAAGCTGTCCCATGGCTTCGTTTTGGATGACTTCCTTAATTTATTTTTTGTACTAAAAAACTGTTTTAAGAAGCATTAAGAAAGATGTTCCAAACGAAGTCTTAATTTTTGTTTTGAATATTTTTCTTAGTGCTTTCTATATCAACTTTCTAATACAAAATTTCTTGCAAGTATTGAAAAAGTAGTGGTCAAAAGCTATTCCAAACAAAATCTTATAAACTAGCTTAAGCTAACACTCACAAGAAGAACAAGATAGAAACATAGCATATATTTAGAAGAGTTGCTATTTAAGAAAATTGCATGAGATATTGATGTATTTTATATCAGAATGGTAGGGGTGTCAATATTTGACACAGACTAAACACAATAAAAAAGATTTTGGTTCTGGGTCAACTAAATTGGAAAACGGGTCGATTTGGATTTCAAAATCTAACATGTTTCTAATTTTGGATTGGGTTGCGATCACTCCGAAAACCTAATATCAACCCAAAATTGACTTGGGTTCGAATCTGGATCTCGCCCTGCTTCTGCTCACCTAAAGAATCGAGATCGGTCGTTGCTCGCAGGTGGCACAGGCCACATCATGCTCGTGCTTGTTGCGCACACACGAACGCACCCGCTTGTAGGGAAGCACAAGCTCGCGGCTTGCCTCGCTCGCTTGTACCGTCGCATAGTCTCGCACCCACTCTCGGATCGCCTCACTTGCTCTTGTAGCGCTAGCACTCATTAATCGCCTCGCAATGCCTTGACCGGGTCCGCATTTCGGGTCGGGTTGACTTGGATTTGGGGTGGTCTGATTTGTTTTAAATTTCTAACTCATTTGTGTATTTGTGATATGGTTCTTGTTGGAGCAATTGAGGTTGGGTTAGTTTTTGGTTGAACCCGAACCCAACCCAAAATCTATTTTGACACCCCTACAGCATGTGGCTATTTTTATGATATGTATTTTAATTTTATATGCTATATATTATCTCTCAATATAAAACAAATTATTAAATAAATATAACTATTGTGAAATTACAAATTTAATTTTTTCTATTACAATTATAATTGTGAATGTCTAATAACTTATTTATGTTTATTAAGTAATTTAATATATTAAAATATCACATGTGACATATAAAATTAATTATATATAACATAAAATAACTATCTTAACATAATTTTTATTCCAACTTGACAATCACTAGAAGTTATAGAATTTTGGTATCTTTTATCTCCGTATACTTCTTCGTGATGAAATAAAAGGGCAGCCATAAAACGTAAGGAGTGACATAGAGCATGCAAAGTTATTCGGTTGATATATATATATATATATATATATATATATATATATATAATGTAATTTGATTTTGCAAATTTATTTGATCGTTATATAATAAATAAAAAAAGAATTAATTTTTTAAATTTGATTGGATGTAAGATAAATATTTTTTTTGGTAAAATAATCAATTTAAATATATGAATTTATTTTAATAGAACATGGAATCAGTTTATAGTGAAATTATTATGTGCGAATACGGACGCTGTCCGGAGGCAAATCAGAACGCGCCACATCACCCTGTACATAGCGGTACACAACCACAGTACATAGCAAAAAAGTGGCATAGATATTTAATAATACACTTATTTTAAATAACGGACTTGCCAATTAAGTTGAGAGAAATCTTAATGATAATGAGTGCACAATCTAATGTGCTTCAAAAAGAATATACCATATAGTTATATGCATATTTTGAAATCCGACTGCAGTACTCTGACCTTCTTCCTCTAACTATCATCATATGGCTACGATCCTATAAACACTGTAGTTCGATGATGATCCTTCGAACTATTCTTGAATCATTCTCGTATAGCTACTTGGACGTCTATTGACTACAACACCGGTCATCATTAATAATGATAATGCATGCCATCAGTTACAATATCAATGCATATCATCGACATCAACTCTGGGTCCCAATGCAAGCATTAAGATTTATGCTGAATTTCTTGATCTTAGCTCTTCTCTTTTCAAAGGAGTATAAGTAAACAAACAATAAAATGATCTCTTAAAGACCTCTCAGGCTATAGAGTTCTTCCAACTTCTATCATATGATATGTTCTATGCATTGCATCAATGCATTCCCCAGAAGAAATACATCTTGTTATAATTAAATAATCAATGATAAATACTAATAAAATTATTTTAAAATGGTTCAGACCCTATGATTTTTCCCTTTCTCGGGATTTTCCTATAAAAATATAGTGTCTCTTACAATTCTTATACTTTTTTTTGGTACTCCTCTCTTATATATGTGTGTGTTAGATATTTATACAAAATTAAGACGTTAAATTATTTGTCTTTCTATAGCAGCGAATGTCCTTGCACGCAACAAGAATATTCTCAAATAATTATAATGCTCATTTAGGCTTCGTTTGAGACGGCTTTCTTACTGCTTTTTAAAACGATTTTTCAATCAAAAATTAAATTTTTTACACCTAAAAAGATGCTTTAAGAAGAAGCAAAAAAACCATCCCGAACAAAGCTTTAGTTGCTTGGAATTAGTAACTATATTAAAAAAAGTAAATCTTAAAGTTTATTATTTGATAGAATGTAGTTCAAAATTAATATTGATTTTAAATTTCTAAACTTTCTTAAAATTTTAAAGAACCTTCATTATTACATTCAAAATACATAAAAAAATTATTATTTTGTATAATATAGTTTATTTTTTTTAATTTAAGTTGATAGAAAAATTATCCTTAGAGAGAAAATTTGAATTGGAATGCTATAATATAGTTTGTATGAGCTGGAAAATCAATTACTTTTTTTTTTGGGGAATTAAATCAATTACTTGACTTTAAGATGTGTTTTATATATGAAGAACTGATTCTTCATCCAACGGTCCATATTTACTCTCCCTCGAAGGCACCTATAAATATTCTCGCAATAGGGCTTTCATTTCCTGTTTTTGAATTTCTGATTACGGCGGCTGAATATCGAGCTCAAACCCTAGGAGTGAGGGAGAGATCGCATTAGCAGAGCGATGACGACCCGCTTTAAGAAGAACAGGAAGAAGAGAGGGCACGTGAGTGCCGGCCATGGGCGCATCGGAAAGCATCGCAAGCATCCCGGCGGTCGCGGCAACGCAGGTGGTATGCACCATCACCGGATCCTGTTCGATAAGTACCATCCCGGGTACTTCGGTAAGGTTGGCATGCGTTACTTCCACCGACTTCGCAACAAGTTCCACTGCCCCATCGTCAACATCGATCGCCTCTGGTCTCTCGTACCGGAGGAGGTCAAGGCTGCCGCCACGAAGGCTCCTGGTGGTAGCGCTCCAATGATCGACGTTACCCAGTTCGGATACTTCAAGGTCCTCGGAAAGGGTACGCTGCCGCCATCACAGCCTCTTGTCGTCAAGGCTAAGCTCGTGTCCAAGATTGCTGAGAAGAAGATCAAACAGAATGGAGGAGCTGTAGTTCTTACTGCTTGATTGGATCGGATACAGGTGCTAGTTCGTGGAGTGTTCCTAAAGTTTTATTATGCTTTGGCTTTTAATTTTGAGATATAAGGTCTATGCATTGTTTACTTTTCAAGTAGTTGATTAGATTTTTGTGCGGAAATTATTATTGAACATATCTGTTTAGCTGGAGCAAACTTAATGATGATGCAAATTTCAAGTTTAAAGCAGGAATGATGATTATGTGGATGCTGTTTTTTTCATTGCTTGCTGAGATTTCTGCAATTTTGAGTAATGCTTGGACAGAAGCTTGGTTTAGGACCATTTTGATTGCATACTATTGTTTTATTTTGCTAAATTTACTTGCAATTCTGTAGTGATGTATTCAATTCCTGCCGCATAGTTTCACCCAAAGTTGCTAATTAGGATTTAGTGAAAGCACTGTCTAAAGCTGAAATCAATCTCAATTAGTGATTTTAGTAGAATTGGAAACATTAAAACAAATTTATGGTAAATCATGTTAGATTGGGAAATCATTATATTAGAGTGACGAGTAGTTCTTCAAAATTGGAAAATTGAAATTGGATTGTTTTGGCATGTGCATGGAAGATAAAAATTTCCCCAAGAAGACAAATAGAAAAAGTTAATGTTGAAAGATATAAATTTAAAGTGGTGGACCAAAGTTTGCATTAATAAATCTGTGGAAGATTTGTCAAAAACATGTTCAACATGTGATGCTCTACTAAAGATTGATGTGTGAAGTGGGATTTATATATTTGCTGTTTATAGCCATGGATGATGATGATGGGGATTTTTGTTGCATGATAGTAATGATCTTCAATTTAGTTAAGTTTTAGATAGACAACTCATCTTGAGCCCGATGCATTGTTGTGCACATAATCAATTTAAACAAGAGATCAACATGCCAACTTAGTTTTTCTTCAAAACCTTTAGGCACTTAAGGCAACTAATTCTATAGAGTTTTTCTTTTAGGATGTAAGAGTGAGAGCTAAGAGTAGTCCTTTTCCTTAATCATGTTGTATATATTAATCAATTTCATTATACAGATAAAATATCTTAATCCATATTTCTTAATAACCTTAAACCATCTTATTTAGTTGCTCATTTTCCATTTTTAGAATTTATTTGAAAGTATTTTGAAGGTGTGAATTTTTCACAAAATTAGAATTAAGATAATTATATCGTATCATGTATAGAACTACTAGTAGTAGCAGAACTAAGAATGCCTAAATAAAATTAGGGCTAGTAATGATATACTGAGAAATTTATTATATTTGGTAGATGGATAGCTCTTCAAAATTGTGAAAATTAGATTTGGATTGTTTGGCATATACATGCAAGATATAAAATGCCTAAAGAGTACAGATGGTAAAATTAATGTTAAAAAAGGTTAGTGAGTGAAAGTGATGTACCAAAGTTTACATCAATAGAAGCTTGAATGATTTGTCAAAAACATGTTTGACATGTGATGCTCTGAAGGATGATTTGAGGAGTGGGACTTTTACATTTGGTGGTTAAATGTACTCAAGGATGATGATGATGACAAGATATCAAAATGCCAACTTATAAAAATTTTCCTTGAGAAAGCCCTATGCTATGGTAAATTCATAGGATTTTCCTTTTGGGATGAAAGAGTGAAAACTAAGAGGATTTTTAATCTTGTCTCATGGGGTTGACCATTTAATTTAAGAGGCTCAACCGATGAACCTGAGTGACTAGTCTATTATTGGCTTTAATGTACTCAACTAAGTTGGCTAGTGAATTTAAATGGGTCATATGTGGTAATCCATTTATTTAAATGGGTTTAAATACTAACTCATTTAATCGAATTAAGTTCCATTTACCCACTAATGGCATCACTAAACAAACATAAAGCATTGTGAATTAAAAATGTTATAACAAGGCAAAATTATTCACCATGCTAACTCTATGACATTAATAATAAGTTTAACCTATGAAGCTTGGACATTTCCATATGACTTTCGTATATGTGCTAGACACCTGTTGAACATAGACACACCTCCAACATGTCCTTACATATATACGACACATTAGTATTAATGTCAAGGTTTTTCAGTGTGGAATTGAACTTGTCATGGGCGATAGGTTGTGATGATGGGGCATGAATCTCGAGGCAAAATCAAGTTGGAAACTTCCGAAATTAAAATTGGGACCATTTGAACTTCGATTTTAGCAAACTTATAGTCGAACTGAATGTCTCGGAAATACGAACCCAACGACACCAACTTTGACTCAATCCGAGTCCAAATGGGTCCACATCAAGGGTTCAAAGCGCTGTTGGAGGGTTCAAACCACAATTTGGTTTACCAAACGGTTTCCAAACATAATGTGCTTATAGTTGAATTGAGCAGCTCAACGAGATGAATCCAACGAGCCCAAGATCAGAGAATTCTGACATCATTAAGACCTTTAAATGTCCAGTGAACAGCTCACGATCAAGGGATTCAACATTGGCCGTCCATCCAAACCACTCCCCATTTGCCCTTGATCTCCCATCTATTTACAGGCCATGCCACTATAGGAAATTTATAAATAGACCCCTCCCCCCTCCTGAAAAGGGGCTCCAAGAAAGAGAGAGATTGGAGATCGCTCTTGCCTCCTCGCTCCTCCTCGACCACCGCTTGGAGTTCCGTCTGACCACCACTTAAGGCCCTGACTCCACCGGATCACCACTTGAGGCTCAGACTTCTACCGGACCACCTCCTGAGGTCTGGACTTCTACCGGACCACGACCTGATGCCCGGAGTTCTGCCGGACCACCACCTAAGGCCCAGACTTTTGCCGGACCACCACCTAACTCCTGGACTTCTGCCGGACCACCACCTGAGGCCCGAACTTTTGCTAGACCACCACCTGACTCCTGGACTTCTTCCGAACCACCACCTGAGTCCCGGACTTCTACCGGACCACCACCTGAGGCTCGGAGTTCTGTCGGACCACCACCTGAGGCCCAGACTTTTGCCGGACCATCACCTGACGCCCGAACTTCTGTCGGACTACCACCTAAGGCCCGAACTTCTACCAGACCACCACCTGACGCCCGGAGTTCTGCTGGACCACCACATGAGGCCTGAACTTCTGCTAGACCACCACCTAAAGCCCGGACTTCTGCCAGACCACCACCTGAGGCCCGGACTTCTATCGGACCACCACCCGACGCTCGGAGTTGTGCTAGACCACCACCTGAGGCTCGGAGTTCTGCCAGACCACCACTTGAGGCTCGGAATTCTACCAGACCACCACCGGAGGCCCGAATTTTTGTCGGATCACCACCTGATGCCCAAAGTTCTACCGGAGTACCGCCTTACTACTATGGTCTTTTGGACCACAATCTCCTACCGACTATGGTCCTTCTGACCTCCATCGCATACTACGGTCCTTCCGATCTCCATCACCAGACAACGGTCTTTCTGACCCCGGTCTCCTGCCAACTACGATCTTTCAGACCCTATCTCTTGCCGATTATGGTCCTTCCGACCTCCGTTGCCTACTACGATTCTTCTAACATACATCGCTAGACAACAGTCTTTCTGACCCGGGTTTCCTTCCTACTATGATCTTTCTGACCTCTATTCTATCGACTATGGTCCTGTTGACCAAACAAACATGTCTATGTTGATTATTGATTTATTGTAACTCTCATCATGTAATGTGCTCTATATGATGCACATTTGTGACATCGAGCCAATGCCTTCTCCCAAGGAAGGGCCTCATTTGTAATCGACTGCAAATACTAGTGGATTCATTCAAACTGGGCCAGACCCCATGGTTTTCTCCTTTTTCAGGTGTTTCCACGTAAAAACTCTGGTATCTCTTATAAACGCTACACCCTCTCTCTTTCATCTGAGTGTGTGTTGGATTTCATACAACGCTAAGACGTTAGACTATATATTTATCTACCACCGCGAATATTCTAGGACGCAACAATATGTATTGTCTCCTTCACTTTGTCGAAAGATCTCGCGTCGTCACATCTAAAGCCGAAATCGATCTCAAGTATTGATATTAGTAGAATTGGGAACATTTAATTGAATTTATGATAAATAATGTTAGATTGGGAAATCAATTATATTAGAGTGATGAGTAGTTCTTCAAGATTGAAAAAATGAAATTGGATTGTTTTGGCATGTACATGCAACCATAACAACAACTAGTCTTTATCCACTATGCATGATCGGTTACATAAATCATTTTTCTCCATTGTGTCAGATTAAGAGTCAAATTCTCAAGAATACCAGACCTAATCTCCATTGTGGCATGTACATGGAAGATAAAGATTTTTTCCCAAGAAGTCGAAAAAAAACGAAATTGAAAGATATGGATTTAAAGTGGTGGATCAAAGTTTACACTAGTAATTGTTTGGAAGATTTGTCAAAAACATGTTCAACATGTGATGCTCTACTAACAAATGATGTGTGAAGTGGGATTTATACATTTGTTGTTTATAGCCATGGATGCTGATGGAGCTTTGTGTTTCATGATAGTAATGATCTTCAATTTAGTTAAGTTTTAGCTAGAAAAAATGAGCTTGAGCTTGATAAATTGTCTTGTAGATGGTCAATTCAAAAAAGAGATCAACATGCCAACTAAGGAAGTTTTCTTCCTTGGAATACCTTTAGTCACTTAAGGTAACTAATTCAATAGAGTTTTTGTTTTGGAATGAAAGAGTGAGAGCTAAGAGTAGAGTCAATTTTTCTTAATCATGCTATATATATTAAATAATTCTATTATAAAGATAAAATATCTTAATCCATCTTTGTTGATAACCTTAAACCATCTTATTTTGTCCCTCATTTTCTCATTTTAGAGTTGATTTGAAAGTGTTTTGAAGGCGTGATTTTTTCACAAAATTAGAATCAAAATAATCATATTGTATCATGTATAGAATTAGTGACGGTTGCAAAGTTAAGAACACTAAAATGAAATCAGGGTTGGTAATGATAGATTGAGAAATTGATTATATTTAGGAGATGAATTGCTCTTCTAAATTGTGAAAATTAGATTTGGATTGTTTGGCATATACATCGAAGATATAAAATGTCTCTAGAATACAAATGGAATAGATTATTGTTGAAAGATTAGTAAGTGAAAATGATGTACCAAAGTTTGTATCAATAGAAGGATGAATGATTTGTCAATAACATGTTTGATATGTGATGCTCTTAAGGATGATATGAGAAGTGAGACTTTTACATTTGATGGTTAAATCTTCTTAACGATGGTGATGACAAGATATCAACTTGCTAACTTAGGAACTTTTTCCTTGAGGAAAGCTTTATGCTCTTGTGAACTCAATATGATTTTCCTTTTGGGATGAAAGAGTGAAAACTAAGAGGAATTTTTATCTTGTCTTATGGTGTTGGCCATTCAATTTAATAGGGTCAACCCATGATCGGAGTGACTAGCCTATTTTTGACTTTAATATACTAAGTTAAGTAGGCTAGTGAATTTAAATGGGCCATATGTGGTAAACCATATATTTAAATGTTTTTTTAATACCAACTCATTTAATCTATTTAAGTTCCATGTCCTCCCTGGTGACATTACTAAACAAACAAAGCATTGTGAATTAAAATGTCATAATAAGCCAAAATTATTCACCATGATAACTTTCATGACTTCAATAATAAATAAATTTAAACCTATGACGCACAAACATTTCCAAATAACTTTTATATCTGTGTTAGACACATGTTGAATGTAGACACGACTCCAACTTGTCCTGACATATATACGACACATTAGTATTAATGTCAAGGTTTTCCAATGTGGAATTGAACTTTGATACTTAAAGAATGCTGTGGGTCATGGGGGATAGGTTGTGATGATATATTGAGTCTTGCTGAGCAGTTCTGTGCTCAAAATTTGGACTTTTCTCACGGGATTTTCCCTTGCTATCTATAGTATGCATTATCTCCTTCACTTTGCTGAAAGATCTCACGTTGCCACAACTAAAGTTGAAATAAATCTCAACTAGTGATATTAGTAGAATTCGGAACATTAAAATGAATTTATTGTAAGTAATATTAGATTGGGAAATCAATTATATTAAAAATGATGAGTTCTTCTTCAAAATTGAAAAATTGAAATTGGATTGGTTTTGCATATACATGGAAGTAAAAAATTTTCCCAAGAAGACATAGAAAAAATTAAAGTTGAAAGATATGAATTTAAAGTGGTGGACCAAAGTTTACACTAGTAAATGTTTGGAAGATTTGTCAAAAACATGCTCAACATGTAATGGTCTACTAACAAATGATGTGTGAAGTGGGATTTATACATTTGCTGTTTATAGCCATGGATGCTGATGGAGCTTTGTGTTTCATGATAGTCATTATCTTCAATTCAGTTAAGTTTTAGCTAGACAAATGAGCTTGGGCTTGATAAATTGTCTTGCACATAATCAATTCAAATGAGAGAACAACATGCCAACTTAGGAATTTTTCTTCCTTGGAATACCTTTAGTCACTTAAGGTCACTAATTCAATAGAGTTTTTGTTTTGGGATGAAAGATTGAGAGCTAAGAGTACAAGCAATTTTCCTTAATCATGCTGTATATATTAAACAATTCTATTATAAAGATAAAATATTTTAATCCATATTTGTTGATAACCTTAAACCATCTTATTTTGTCTCTCATTTTCTATTTTTAGAGTTGATTTGAAAGCATTTTGAAGGCGTGTTTTTTTTCACAAAATTAGAATCAAAATAATCATATTGTACCATGTAATTAGTGACGGTTGCAAAGTTAAGAACACAAATGAAATTATGGTTGGTAATGATAGATTGAGAAATTGTTTATATTCAGGAGATGAGTTGCTCTTCAAAATTGTGAAAATTAGATTTGGATTGTTTGGCATATGCATCGAAGATATAAAATGCCTCGAGAATACAAATGGAATAAATTATTGTTGAAAGATTAGTGAGTGAAATTGATGTACCAAAGTTTATATCAATAGAAGGATGAATGATTTGTCAATAACATGTTTGATATGTGATGCTCTTAAGTATGATATGAGAAGTGGGACTTTTACATTTGATGGTTAAATCTACTTAAGGATGGTGATGATAATGATGATGACAAGATATCAACTTGCCAACTTATAAACTTTTTCCTTGAGGAAAGCTTTTTGCTCTAGTGAACTCAATAGAATTTTCCCTTAGGGGATGAAAGAGTGAAAACTAAGAGGAATTTTTATCTTGTCTCATGAGGTTGGCCATTCAATTTAATAGGGTCAACCCATAATCTGAGTGACTAGCCCATATTTTGACTTTAATGTACTCAACTAAGTAGGCTAGTGAATTTAAATGGGCCATATGTGGTAATCTATTTATTTAAATGGTTTTTAATATCAACTCATTGACTCTAATTAAGTTTCATGTACCCCCTGGTGGCATTAATAAACAAACATAGAGCACTGTGATTTAAAAATGTCATAATAAGCCAAAATTATTCACCATGCTAACTTTTATGACTTCAATAATAAATACATTTAAACCTTTTTGATCCATGGACATTTCCAAATGACTTATGTATCTGTGCTAGACACATGCCAATTATAGACACGACTCCAACATGTCCTGACATAATACGACACATTAGTATTAAAGTCAAAGTTTTCTAGTGTGGAAGTGAACTTTGATACTTACGAATGCTGTGGGTCATTGGCGATAGGTTGTGATGATATATTGAGACATGCTGAGCAATTTTGTGCTCAAAATTCGGACTCTTATTTCTCGCGGGATTTGCCCTTGCTATCTATACTATATATTGTCTCATTTACTTTGCCGAAAGATCTCACGGCGCCACATTTTAAGTTGAAATCGATCTCAACTAGTCATATTAGTAGAATTGGGAACATTAAGCTGAATTTATGGTAAATAATGTTAGATTGGGAAATCAATTATATTAAAAGTGACGAGTAGTTCTTCAAAATTGAAAAAATTTAAATTGGATTGTTTTTGCATATACATGGAAGATGAAAAAAATTTCCCATTAAGGCAAACAGAAAAAAAATTAAAGTTGAAAGATATGAATTTAAAGTGGTGGACCAAAATTTACCAGTAGAATTCAAGTTGGATGGTTGAAGTGGAGGAATGCATCAGGCTTGCTATGTGATAGAAATGTACCCCTCAAACTTAAGGGAAAATTCTATAAGATGGTAGTGAGGCCTGAATGATTTATGGTGCCGAATGTTGGTCATTAAAAGAGAAGCATAATACTAAGTTAAGTGTGGCAGAGATGAGGATGCTCAGGTGGATGAGTGGCTTTACTCTTAGAGATATGATACGAAATGAGCATATACGTGAAAACGTTGGAGTAACTCCAGTAGAAGATAAGATTAGAGAGAGTCGCCTTAGATGGTTTGGTCACATAAAACGGCGGCCTTTCGATGACCCGGTTAGGAGAGTAGAGATATTAGATTTGACTTATGTTAAGAAAGGTAGGGGTAGACCTAAAAAGACTTGGTTAGAAAATATTAGGAATGACCTTTCTTTATTAGATTTAAATGAGAATTTGACTTTTAATAGGACACAATGGAGAAAAAGGATTCATGTAGCCGACCCCACGTAGTGGGATAAAGGCTTGATGTTGTTGTTGTTGACCAAAATTTACATTTGTAAATGTTTGGAAGATTTGTCAAAAACATGTTCAACATTTGATGCTCTACTAACAAATGATGTGTGAAGTGGGATTTATGCATTTGTTGTTAATAGCCATGGATGCTGATGGAGCTTTGTGTTTCATGATAGTCATGATCTTGAATGTAGCTAAGTTTTAGATAGACAAATCAGCTTGAGCTTGATAAATTGTCTTGCACATAATCAATTCAAATAAGAGATCAACATGCCAACTTAGGAATTTTTCTTCCTTAGAATACCTCTAGTCAGTTAAGGTAACTAATTCAATAGAGTTTTTTTTTTTTCTTTTTTTTTTAATGAAAGAGTGAGAGCTAAGGGTAGTCTATTTTCCTTAATCATGCTGTATATATTAATCAATTCTATTATAAAGATAAAACATCTTAATCCATATTTGTTGATAACCTTAAACCATCTTATTTTGTTGCTTATTTTGTATTTTAAGAATTGATTTGAAAGTAGTTGGAAGTCGTGATTTTTTCACAAAATTAGTATCAAGATAATCATATTGAATCATGCTTAGAACTAGTGATGGTAGCAAAGTTAAGAACCCTAAATTGAAATTAAGTTCGGTAATAATAGATTGAGAAATTGATTATATTCGGGAGATGAATGACTCTTCAAAATTGTGAACCTTAGATTTGGATTGTTTGGCATATACATCGATGATATAAAATGCCTTGAGAATACAAACGGGAAAAAATTAATGTTGAAAGATGAGTCAGTGATAGAAAAGTCCCCCTCAAACTTAAGGGAAAATTCTATAAGATGGTGGTGAGACTTGCAATGCTTTATGGTGCCGAATATTAGCCTTTTAAAGAGAAGCATAATACTAAGTTATGTGTTGCAGAGATGAGGTTGCTCAGGTGGACAAGTGGCTTTACCCTTGAGATAGGATACGAAATGAGCATATACATGAGTAGCACCAGTGGAAGAAAATATTAGAGGGAGTCGTCTTAGATGGTTTGGTCACCTAAAACGGCGGCCTTCCAATGACCCGGTTAGGAAAGTAGAGGTATTAGATTTGACTTGTGTTAATAAAGGCAGAGGTAGACCTAAAAAGATTTGGTTTGAAAATATTAGAAATAATCTTTCTTTATTAGATTTAATCGAGAATTTGACTTTTAAACGGACACAATTGAGAAAAAAGATTCATGTAGCCGACCCCTTATAGTGGGACAGAGGTAGACATAAAAAGACTTGGTTTGAAAATATTATAAATGATCTTTGTTTATTAGATTTAATCGAGAATTTGACTTTTAAACGGACACAATTGAGAAAAAAAGATTCATGTAGCCGACAGCTCGTAGTGGGACAAAGGCTTGTTATTGTTGTAAAGATTACTGAATGAAAGTGATGTACAGAAGTTTATATCAATAGAGGATGAATGATTTGTTAATAACATGTTTGATATGTGACTTCTACATGTAATGGTACGTCAATATCTATGCATTATAAATTTATCTGCACAATCATTTCTTCTGTAAAGCAAATGGATGAAGAAGCTCAGAGCAAAATAGCAAACATTTGATGCATAGGTAAACGTGTGAACACTCCTACACATTAAATGCAGGGAAAGTATTGGAATATGGGGAGTGAATATCAGGGAGGGACTTAAGATTGCAATATTATGACAAATTTGAACACATGTTGACTGCTCTTGAATGAGTTTTTTTTTGGTATTTAGGTCAATTAAGATAAATGTACTCACAAATCGCATACACAAGCTTTAAATACATGACCTCTTGATTGATAGTCAAAACTCACAACCAACATATCAAGTTATGTTGCGTGTCTTGAATGAGCTATTTAAATATCATGCAAGTATTTGACGTAGATTTTGTTCGAGATAGTTTTTTTATTACTTTTAAAGCAATTTTGAGTACAAAAATTTATTGAAAGTAGGTAAAAAAATAATGACAAAAAATAATCCTTAATGAGTTTTCTCACATTAGTATGGGTAAATTTCCCATCACTAAGACTACAATTATTTTTAAGATTTTTAGTTTTTTGTAGCATTTATTTTTCTAATGTAATTTTCTTTCTGGGATCACTTGAATGCGATAAATTGTTCTGTGCGGATACGGACACCGTTCGGAGGCGAATTAGAACGCGCCACGTCAGTTTTTTGATGTCTACCGCGGCTGTGTACCGGATAACATTGCGCGTTCTGATTCTCCTTCGGACAATCCGGTATCTGCACATAATAATTTTCCCTTGAATGCACATCTTAATTGCATGTATGTCAATAGTTATGTGATTATAAACAGGTAAAACACTATGCTTTATATACTACAACAATAACAAAAATCCTTTTTATCCCATGTAAAATGGGTGTGCCGTTTTAATATTTCCTAACCAAGTTTTTTAGGTCTACCTCCACCTTAATATAGATCAAATCTAATACATATTCTCTTGTAATATGGTAATTGAAAGGCCGACGGTATCCTATGCTCCATATATCTCTGTATATTCAACTTTCAACTTAAATTGTTGTTGAAAGGCTGTAACCTTTTGTTTTAAGGGAAATTTACATGCATACCATTTTATTTCATGTTATTTACACATTTAACATCAAAATTATTAATATTACATGCCTATCATCTATATATAACTTTAATATTAAATATATCACTCTTCTAATTCATTTATACCATTTATACCATCCTATAAATTTTAATATTTTATTCTATGCACCCAAATTTATTCTATGGATGTTAGATATGTAATATTAATGTTTTGTGTGTCAAAATGTAAATAGCATGAAATAAATTGGTATTTCTGGTAACTAATAAGCTCTTTTTTACCATATATACATATATTTTTCTGTGTTGTAGAAATCAAACTTGATTAAAGATTTGGCGAAATAGAAAATCAAGTTCAAGAACTGGATAAGCATTAGATCACTACATGAATTTATGAATTTGTGCAGAAATAAAATTATGAGAGCATGAATTTTGACTTATTGTTTGAAATAGTTTTTTTTTTTTTTTTTAAAGCAAATTTTTAGCACAGTATTTGTATCAGAAATTTATTTCATAAACTGATAAAAAAATCATCCTAAATAAAATCTTAGGTTTCGTTTGAAATAGCTTTCTTATTATTTCATTAATTTTATTTGACATACTGCAAAGTTATTTTGATAATAATTTAAGAAAATTATATTATCTAAAATAGTAAGAAAATTATCCGAAATAAAGTTTTAATCAATCGGAATTTATAATAGATTATTTTTGGATTCGTATCACTTTGTTTCTAGGAGGGATTATTATGTGCGGTGTTCAAAATTCGTTCGGAGGCTAATTCTTATGCTCCATGTCATCCAATGTACAGTGCATTAGATGTACATTGGATGATGTAGTGCATCCGAATTGGCCTTCATACGCATCCTGACACCACACTAATAATTTTTCTGTTTCTAGTAGATTTTCCATGGGAGGAAATAAAGAATCGTGCCTGGTTGTTTTGCTTAAATTTTTTTTTTTGAAAATGCTAGTAGCAGTTTTTTCTCTTGATTGATTAATCTGAAATTATAGGAAGACGGCAGTACATCAATCTTTCACTAAGGCTTGGCTTGATTTGGCGTAATTAGTGCCGTTTTTGTTTTAAAACTTGAAAAAAAGATGTCTGTTGTTGTTAAGATGCATAACTTTTATAAAAGGGATTTTTACATGCATAACTCTTAAAATCATAGAAAATATATATTTAACACCTAAATTTTTATATTTATTAATATATCACCTAAAATTCCTTTTTCCTACTATTCTACTACTCCATTGAAGCGATGAGATACTTGTATTCACTGTGAAAGGATGTCATTGATGGGGAAGACAGCCGTTGATAGTGATTTTTGACTGAAGGTATAAACGGAATGTTATGATTGATTAAAAGAGGGGTTTTAGGTGGTATATTAGTAAATATAGAAGTTAATGTGTTAAAAATGTATTTTCACTAGTTTTAAGTGTTATATATGTAAAAATCCATTTTATAAAAATGTTTTTTTTCAAACATTCATTATGATACCGATTTGCAAAGCTTTTTTATTTTTACTTTTCAATTGATAGAAGACTATCTTGAAACTATCGTTTCTCATCAAAACTTCTTCCGCTACCAAACAAGGCCTAAGTTGGGCCTTCTTGTGATTTGCTTTTGATTTTTTTTTGGTAGTATATATACTACTCTATTTACATATTTAACATCTAAAACTTTAATATTACATATATACCACTCATAATTCATTTTCATATCAAATATGTGTAGCAGAAATGAAATATATAAGTGGTAGTAATGAAATATGAGTGGTATATTTGATATTAAAATAATATATGGTGGTATATGTATGTAATATTAAAATTTTAGGTGTTAGATACGTAAATAGGATGACATAAAGTGGTATGTATGTAAATTCCTTTTTTTCCTCAAATTTCATTCACCTAACAAAAAAAATATGGATCTGTTTTTTATATTTATAATTGTTTGTTTTGAAAATTTATATAAATTTTCGTGCGTTTTCAGAAATTCTTTTGCACATTATTTTGTTTTAATTAGTTTTTTTTTTTGAAGAACATTAAAAAATAAAAATACAAGCATATAAATGTCTGTTTTTTAAATGAGCAGTCTTTTCATCGATGTGTAGAACTCCCTTACGGATTTGTCTCTAAGTACAATTTTATTCGATCTTTTAAAGTTTACTTCACATTTTAATCATCTTAAGCAAATTAATTGAAATTAAGGTGTTGTTTGGGACAATTTTTTAATTATATACTTTTTTATTGCTTTTAAAATATTTTTTATTAGAAAATTCCTCTTCACAATAGCCTTAAAATTTTATTTTTTTTATAATAGTTTTGCAAAATAATAAGAAAATTGTCCACAATGAAGGCTTCACAGAAAACATTAAAAAATTGTAATAAAAAGCTATTGCAAAAGAAGTTGAAGTATAAATATTGAAATTAAGGCTTTGTTTGAGATGATTTTCTTTATTTTTTAGTAAAAAATTATTAAGTTTAAAAAAAAATTGTACTTAAAATTTGCTTAAAAAAGCTGTAATAAAGTTATCACAAATGAAACATAAGAATTCATTTAGTATTGTTGCAATATTTTGTAAAAGGATTTTAAAGTTATTGAGGAGAATTTTTTTTTTAAAAGTTGTCATAAAAATAAATTATTGCACGAAATTCTTGAAAATAACAAAAATTAAATAAATATCAAATAAAAATTATAATTAATCTAAAATTTGAAACAGTAAAAAAAAATATCTCAAACTAAGCGCAAAACTGAAATAATTGAATTTTTCATCACTACTGAAATCAAAGCTTAGACATTGTGGCAAAACTGAAAGTAAATTAAAGCATAAAAAAAGTAGTCGCTAAAGGATCTATATATAAAATCAATTTGAGTAGTATCATATATATATTTTTAATTGGGAATATAAAAAATTTAGTCATTTAGTTAATTGCGAAGAATTTAATTGGTAGGTATTTTGATATTTCTGGTAAATATAATTAAAGCGTAGAAAAAGTGTATTTTTATATTTGCGCGTATGGTGATTATGTTTTGGATTATATTTTTTTTGCTACTCGTTGGAGATCCCCGTTGCGGTTGCAGCTCTCTTGTTAGAGCCTTCTAGGCAGGATTTATTATTATGTGAAGAGTCTGGAGGGCGTCCGAAAACCAATAAAAATAAGTTACTTCACCTCAAAAATGTACCGCGGTTAGTATCGATCGATACCGAGCGCATAACCGAACAGGAGAATTGTCCAGTGTCCGCACTTAGTAATAGCTCTCTAGGCGGAGCTTAGCACGTTAGAGAGAAAGAATGAGAGAGGAGATAAGAATTAGGGGGTTTGAGTTAAGTCGGTTTGCAAGTCAACTAGGTATGGACTTAATTATTAACAAGCTCTTGGGTTAGCGAAATTATTACGTGCGGTCATCTGACGCCGTCCGGAAGCCAATAAGGATGCGCCACATCACAAATACGTTGATGTGGTGCATCCTGATTGGCTTCCGAATGGTCCAATGACCATACGAAATAATCTCTCCTTGGGTTGAGCTAATCAAGTTAGGAGCTTGACCTCAAGCTTTGATTATGGCTGCAATATTATATGAACACGAAGTTGAGTTTGATGAGACATGACCCATTTGCTCCTTGAGTGGCTCTTATAAAAAATTCTTAATCTCATTTATCCCCATTTTATGTTAAATCTCAGATTTAGTAAATTCAAGCATTGTACGGATTTAATTTAAATGCACAAGTCTCATAAACTCTTCTTCTTCAAATTTTGTTGATCCATTCGATTCCTTCTCCCACAAACCCTCTGTCGGCCTCTCCTTGTCGAACTTTTGTTACGCCCTTTGACTGGACGTAGCTCTACGTTCGGTCAGATGATTGTTACTCGGTTTTTGCTCGGTATTTGGTCGGTATTGCTAGATATTGTTTGGTAATAACGAGGAATACCGCTCTGTGAAGATCAATACCAAGTAATACCGAGCAATACCGAGTTTTCCCAAAAAATACCGAGTTTTTCTAGAAAAAACTCGGTATTTTTTGGGATTACTCAGTATTGCTCGGTATTACTCGGTATTTTGTCTTCACATAATGGTATTTCTCGTTATTGTTGGTATTGCTTGGTATTTACTCGGTATTTCTCGTTTTGTGCCTGCGATCTTAGTGCCGGCCGAACGTAGCTCTAAGTACGTTCACCGGACCCAATAAAAGTTCCTCCTTGTCAATGTCTTCTTAAACAATCTCTCTTAATGATTTCCTTGTTTATTTGTCGTGGAGGGTTTTGAGAATCCCGGGTATGTAACTCGGGCCCAACTATAATAAATAGCTATTCACATGAATATAAATATAAAACATAATCAATGCTTATAAATATATATATTGAAATATAATATTTGTTTTGAATAATTCTCTTACTAATTTTTAAAGCCATTTTTTAGTAAAAAAATTATAGTTAAAAAAATTTGTATAATAGAAAACTGCTTTAGAAATCAACAAAAAAATTATCCCAAAATAAATCATAGTGACTCACAAAATGCCTTCAAATTGAATCAATTACATAAAATAAATGAATTGCCATTTGTGAAAAAAGAGGGATCAAATTTTCATTATATGTTTTATATAATTTTTTTTTTTTCAAATATAAAAAGAGAAAGAGAGCCGCCCAATATCTCTCTTTAATTCAACCAATGCCTCCATTTAATTGATTTCAATTCAACACAGCATATAAATTCTTAAATTAAAAGTACGAAATTGGTAAAGAATTTGAGAGTTATAGCTAAGATTAATGTAAATTTTATCTTCAAAATAAAAATCAATTAAGCTTCAAATATGTCAATCTTTACCTCTTTTATCAAGCGCGAGCCTCATATTTTTCACTCGAGCTAAGCTTGAGCTCAAGTAGAGCTTGAGCAGGAGTCTAAGCTTAGCATAAATGAATCGAGTTTAGCTCAATTAAGCAAGAACTCGACTTGACTCGACTAAACTTGTTTACAACCGCAGTATATCATGCAAGTATATCCCTTTGTTTACGTATTTAACCTCTATGAGCTGATGAATTGAAGTGAAATTACGGCTTCATTTGTGACGGCTTTTTTACTGCTTCTTAATGCTGCTTTTTAGTATGAATTTTATTTTTACCTTTTTTCTAAAAATTGCTTTGAAAAGCACTAAAAAAGTGGTTCCAAACAAAGCTTAAATGTAGAGAATAATAAATTTATAATTGTCAAGCAATTAATTGAACCATTTTAATCCCATAATAAATGGTCACTATAAGGGCTCCTAAACAAATAAACAATTTTGTCATAATAAGTTGGCTAAAATAGTAAAAGTGCTTCTGTTCAAATATCTTCATGATTTAGTTTGGCATCAAAATTTAATAGAACTAAAAAATTTAATTTAATTTAATAAAATAAAATTATTTTAAAAAATGTAAAAATTATTCGAGCCGGCTCTCAAGGTCATGAGCCGAGCTAGCTCAAGCTCGAGATCGAGCTCGTTTACTAAACAAGCTCGAGTTTGAGCTCGAGCTCAACTTGTGGGCTTAATAAACTCGGCTCGGGAGCTCACTTACACCCCTATACATAATGCATTGCTCAACATGACGCCTCCTTATTCTCATCCGGAGGCGTTCTACGTCCGCACGTAATAATCTCTTGAAGTACTTAATTACATAATTAAAGTTTAATCATGCCTATTTTAAAAATTTATCCAAAATAAAAACAGTATAATGACAACTGCATGTTCCTGCTCTTAAAAGAAGAACGCATAAGTCTCCCGAGAGGGCATAACCGTCATTTCTTATGAAACTCCGTCAGCTCCTCCTTATAAATAAAACCTGCTAGCTCGCACCATCTTCCATTCAAGCACAGATTCGCAGTCCGCAAGGCCAATGGCTCATCGCATACACCTCACCGTTGTCTTTCTCCTCTCCGCCGCCTCCGCCACCGCCACCGCCACCGCCGCCGCCTCACTTGCTCCCTTCGATGATGACAACCCGAACCAGCCTATCACGAACCGGTTTAGTTCGATCGACCCAGCCTTCCTCCAAGCTCTCGGCACCTCCTTTTATGCCACTCGCTTTGCTCTCTTCGCCGAACGGTAAATTTGATTCATTGATCTTTAATCTATAATCTCTATCCTTAAGAAAAAACTTCTGATTTAATGATCGGACGGCTGTGATTCTGTCGTAGTTATGGGAAAAGCTACGATTCTGTGCATGAACTCCGGAGAAGGTTTGCGATCTTCAAGCAGAATTTTGAGCAAATCAGGGCCACCAATCGGAAGGGTCTATCGTACAGTGTATCCGTCAACCGTGAGTAAAATATTTTATTTTTTGATTGAGTTGTGACCGTTGGATTGGATAATCACGATTGCGTTGGCCGTTGGATCAGACTTCGCTGACTTGACGTGGGAGGAGTTCAGGGCGAGCTGGCTGGGAGGAACATCGCTGAACTGCTCGGCAGGTCTAAAACCAAAGCACATATTGAACAAGAAGAAGCTCCCGAAGGAGGTGCGTTTTGAGTCGTTGATTAAATGATGATTGATCTTAGCCGTTCAATTTCAGTGATGGTGAATGACTGATTTAGTCTTGCAGAAGGACTGGAGGAAGGATGGAATAGTGAGCCATGTGAAGAACCAAGGCGACTGTGGATCCTGCTGGGCGTTTAGGTAAGAGTAGGAAAAACTGAGTAACTACTTAGCCTTCCATGATCTTGGTTTTTTTATTTGAGGTTTTGTGCCATAGAGGGAAGTCAAGCAGCAAAGACAAATCATTATTATCTTGCCTTCAAGAATTTAAAGCTTGCAATGAGGCCAATTTGAGCATTCTCAAGTGTTGCCTCGGGCTCAGCTCATGCAAATATGAGCCAGAATCTTTCGTTTGTTACACTACAAAAAAAATGACTTATTAACTGCAGATAAAATTCGTCGGTAAAAAAAAATGAAAATCCATTGAAAATCTTGCTTTCCGGCAAGTTTCCAGCGGATATTCATACGATAGTAATTTGCGCATCGGAAACTCTATTCTAGCGAAATATTTCTGCCAAAAACATTTCCAACAGATTTTCCAATGCAATTCTGGCGAAAAAAATAAATTAAGAAAGCATGTCGTTTTCTTCGAGCGAATTCTGGCGTTATATCCGCCGGTATTTCCGGCTGAAATATTGCAAAAAATGTGCCAGAAATGCCGCCGTAAAGTACTAGATAAATATCCGCCGGTTTGTCCGCCACTTTCACCGATGCATTTAAATCCGCAGAAAAGTCCGACGATAATAGAAGATTTTTCTAGCACTGTTGAATCATTAACTTGTTGCGAGTCGAACATAAACAATATAAAACATAAAATTTTCGTAAAATTCATACATAAATTATAAAATATATGCCATTATTATCATATATGTACATATGCCATATAAATATAAATATATGAATAAGAGTATATATGTACAATATATACGCATGCTATATGCATACATTCATGTATTTATGAACATAATTAAGCTTTTAGCAAGCAGAAGAAGGTCCAACGAGGTATTATCCGCGTTTGCCTATGATCTTATTAAAAACTAGTTGAATTTAAGCTAATTCAATTTATCAAACATGAACAGCGAGCTTTTCTGATGTCCCTACAGGCCAGAAAATGTTCTTCTGAACCTGCAAATCGATTCAACTATAAAATGAAATATATTGGCAAAAGATTAAGAATCATAATTCTGATCACTTATATGTACTAATTGGCAGCGCAACTGGAGCAATAGAGGCGGCATTCACGCAACTAACTGGAAAGGCTATATCTCTATCAGAGCAGCAGCTTATAGATTGTTCCCTTAAATACAACAATTTTGGATGCAGCGGAGGCTTTCCTTCCCAAGCTTTTCAGTACGTTAAGGATAATGGCGGTATTGAAGCAGAGAAAACTTACCCTTATTTGGCTGCTAATGGTAAATGTAGATTTAAGAAAGAGAGCGTGCGTGCAAAGGTTATTGGTTCAGTTAACATCACACAGGTAAGGATTATTTCTCTTTCTTCTTCTTCTTCTTCTTCTTCACTTCATCTTTCAAAAATTGAAGTTCAGGCTTATATTTATAGTTTTATTTCAATATGTTTCTGTTAGTGAATCATCTGAAACGAATTCAAGTATCAATCTTTCTTTCTAATTATCATTTGAATGATGAGTTCAGAGCTTTTGGTAAAATGTTTTAGATTGCTGATTAGTAAATAGGAACAAGATTTCAAATGATAATCACTATAGGAAAATCATATATTACTGGTGGCATTTTCCGGCGGCAATTGATCATTTTCCAACGGAGTGTGAATTTTTCCGTGACTTTCCGGCGGAAAATTTTCTGCTCGCAAAACCCGCGTAGGAAAAATTTTTCTGTTGGCATTTTTCAGCGAATTTTAAAATTTAAAAAAGTAAACTAAAATATTAAAATAAATAATGAGTTATTAAACTAATACTTAATCGAAATGAAGTTTTAATCTATAAAAATATGTAAAATTAATAATCAAGTTTAAAATGAGAATTAAAATATATAATTAATTTAAAATGAATGTTAATAATTCAACATGAATTAAAATAAAATATTAAAATTAAGAATTATTTAAAAGCCGTCGGAAAATGTCGTTGGCAATAAAAGCACTCGAAAGAACTGGAAAGGCCATTTCATCATATTCCGTCGGAAAATTGCCAAAAAAACTTCAAAAATTTGTTTGAAGAATTCTTCCGAAAAATTCTGTCCGTAATGAATGACTTTCCCATAGCGAATCAGATTTGTTGTGTTCTATCACTTAAGGTTTAAAGTATAAATCAATTATAAGCTAGACATATTGAATCTACTAATCACCCAACTGTCAGGACTTACATCTGTAAAATATGTACTTCTTGACAAATGTTGAATTTTGAAGCTTATTCTGATTGAAAGTGAGCCAGGTCGGTCCTTTGATCCCATTTTCTTACTTCTGAATGATGATGAAATCTAAAAACTTCCATTTTCAAATATTAAACGAGTGAAAGCAAAATCATCTATATGCATAATCGACAAACTCACAGTTATTTTATCAGCAGAATTGATTTAAATTTAAATAAATTGAGTTCTAAGCTGATTTTAAATTGAATGATGTTTACTGATAGGGTGACGAGGATGAGCTCAAGCACGCAGTGGGAATTGTAAGACCAGTTACCGTTGGAATTGATGTAGTCCCTGACTTCAGATTTTACAAGAAAGGAGTTTTCAGCAGTGACACCTGCGGGAGTTCTCCAGATGTATATATGAGATCTTTAATGAAAGAATCAATTAAAAGGCCGGATTTTTGACTAAAAGTTTCTTTTCTTTTCTTTCTTATTTGCAGGATTTGAATCATGCAGTTTTAGTCGTTGGATATGGCGTAGAAGATGGCATACCTTACTGGCTTATCAAAAATTCTTGGGGGAAAAAATGGGGCGATAATGGCTTCTTCAAGATTGAGTCAGGCAAGAACATGTGCGGTGAGTAAATGATATTACAAATCTATTTCCCTTTCATTAACTTTTTACTCTTTTTAGAGACTGAAACTTCAATGGAAATTTGATTCAGGTGTTGCTACTTGTGCAACTTACCCTAATGTTGCTGCAGCTTAATGAGCAGCTTCTTCTGCTTGCATATTAAAAGCTCTTGTTTCTGAAAAAAGAAAAGAAAATGTAACTAAAGAAGGAATGTGAGAAGAATATTAATGATATGTTTGTCTGTAAAGACGAAAGAAATATGTCATTGTAGGTTTCTAACTTTCTCCTATCATTAATTAATAAATATTTATGGCGATGTCTTGCTATATAGTGGTAGTTGTAGCCATTGCTGGATGTATTTGCAACTTGAATTCCAGTGTCTAAAATAAGAATATATGGCTTTCTGTTTAGTATGATACCACGTGCAATTAAAAGCTGAAATTGAAAGCTGTCCGGCTGAAATTAAAAGCTTTATTTTAAGTTGGCTAAGCTGTTTTTGCCCAAATGCATTTCTAGCACCTTGATATCACGTCATTCTTTTGCTCAGTACCGTGGCTCGGTACTGTTTAGTACCACTCGGTACTGCGGCTCAGTACCGTTGACATAACTCCAGCTGATTTGCCTCCGGACGTAGAGCTTCATCTGCACTCATGGGCGGATCCCCATTGCATTGAGGGGGGGGGGGGGGGGGGGGGGGGAAATGCCCACCTCAAACTTTGTCTTTAAAAAATTTAAAGGGTATATTATGATGTATTTTGAATATTTTGCCCCCTCTCAAAAAAACTTTTTGCTTTAATTTTATCAATCCTAAACATCTTTGCCATCCTTCATAAAAAAACTTTTTTTGACCACTCTAAAAAAAGAAGCTGGATCTGCCCCTGTCTGCATAGAATAATTTCTCAGCCTTGAGAAGCTTTTTTCAGGATTTAGGCAATGAGAAAGAAAATCTCTTTTATTTCTATGATTTACATATGCAACCCATCAACTTTTGCCTGCCTATCCTGAGAAACCCATCGGATCTACGCGACCGTTACTGTCAGATGGCACATAATCTTTTGCTCTCAGGGTCCTGTCTTTAAGCTTTTGGTGAGAAGTTTGAGTTATTAGGTTGTAAAACTATGCAACGTACACAGCAGAAAATATAGAAGAGAAATAAAATAATTATTAAAGTTTTTGTTTGGGATAGATTTTTTATTGATTTCTAAAATAATTTTTTAATACAAAAAGTTTTATTTCAAAATAAATTTGTGCTAAAAAATTACTTTGAAAAATAATAAGAAAGCAGTCCAAAATAAAGCCGAAGTAGGATCAAGAGTTTAGTTCCCAACAAAAAGAGAAAAAATTCATAAATTAAAAATATTACAAATTTACATAGAAGTACTCAAATAATGAGCATACAAAATCATCAAACACAGCTGCGATATTTATATAATAGATTCACACAATTTTATACTTAAAAAAAAATTAAGTATCCAGCCAGAAATTGTTCACATTTAGACTTTTTAATTTACTTATTCTTAAAATATTTTTTAAATTAAATTTTTTTAATTTTTTAATTAAAAAATTACTTTAAGAAGTCATAAGAAAGTCGTCCCAAACGAAGTTATAATCTACACAAAAATTTCTCCTTCTGTTAAGTACAGCACTTAAAATTCCAGTCATTAGACTAAGGCTTCGTTTGGGACGACTTTTTTATTGCTTCTTGAAGCTGCTTTCTAGTACAAAAATTTTAAATTTTTGTACTAGAAAGCTGCTTCAAGAAGCAGTAAAAAAGCCGTCCCAAACGAAGCCTAAGTGATCTCATGGACAGCAGAGGCGGAATGATCATGTTGGATTTACGCAAGTGAATATCAGGATTAGTTGAATAATTAATTGAGAAATGTTAAGTGCAAATTTAAGGAAAAAAAAATTTTAAAAGTTTCTATCATTGGCATAGTATAACTACTCCTAATAACATCGGTTCAATCGGCCATCAATGAAAGTTTTTGTATGGAGATTACTTTAGAGTTGCATTCAAGTTTTCATTTGCAATTTGTTTAATAATTCTCTTTTGAGGAGAAGAGATTAGAGACTAAAAAAAATGTTATAAATATCAGTTATGATGGCGGGAGTTAGAGTTAGTGTTGATAGTGTGTATCGAGCTAATTAGTGATGGTGTGAATCCATATTTTTATATGAAGGCAGATGAGAAAATCATTGTGTGTTGGGGTTGGAGTCGACAATGTACTTCCATGTTATAAGTGATGACATACATCAATATCATGTATCAGCCTTACAATCAATGTAATGCATGCATTGATAGTGTGCATCAATTTTTATAGGAGATGGCGTGCATGACACTGTTAGTGATGGGGTGCAAAGTTAATGAGATTAATGTTTGCATTTATGTCGACGACATTGGTGTCGATAGCGTGCATCATGCTTAAATGTGATGGTTCATCGAAGTTGTTGATAGGAGACAATGTTTGGGTAGTTGTGCTCGGAGATTGTAGTTGAGTGATTGTGGTTGAGAAATCAAGGTAGGGTAACTATGATCAATATAATACAATCAAGAATTGATATTTGTATGACAATGGTTATGATACCATGGACAATTGATGAGAGTGATTGGGTGATAGTGATCACTAGCTTTGATCGTATGAATGAAACATCTAATATAGCTCTTAAGTTCTTTGTATCTCCAAACTCAAGTTCACGGCCCCATCTCCCCCTTCAACTAAAGAATGATAGTACATCTGTAGTTTTCTAGATTATGATTTTGATAAACTTAGCCAAAATTCCAAAAATGCTCAATCGAAATGCTCATATTAATTCCCTTAATTATAAATAGTTCTTTTAGCATCTAAGTGTCTTAAAACTCACATAATTAGGTGATTTTAAGCTCCCTATATTCCTTGCATTGAGATACTCGGTTTAATTATAAGCATACATGATTCATATATCATTTGATCACACAAAGTTTCCAATTATAATTGTCTAATTTGAACTCATTCGGACTCCGGTATATGATCACTTTTTATGTCGTTGGGTTTGCTTCATGATTTCAACATTGGAATTATAGATATAATTTTAATGTTGGTTTCAACGATAAGCTTTCTAAAATTAGAATTTGAATGATTTAGATTTTGTTTAAAAAAATTTCAATTTAAATATTGCATCATGATTGATTTTTTTTTTTTAGGGACATAATAAAGTATGGTTGGAAATTTTCGAGATTTCATTTGTGAAGTTCTTAGATTTTCGCACTTTATGTTTATATATATCATTCCAATCCCATATAGTGAGATAAAAGGTTGATGTTATTATTGTTATTTGTTTATATCTATAATTTTGATTTTTAATGAAATCCTTAGGTCTGTCTTAATATTAAATGTTGAATGTTCTATTTTCTTTTCATCAAATTAATATTTTATTTCATAGATTTCATTTTTTTGCTTACATCCAAGTGAAATTCATATGTTTTTATAAAATTCAATACTTATTTATAATGCTCAAATTTTAAAATAACTATTTATTTTGTAGATTAAAATTTTTCTTAAATATTATATTTTGGATCTACATTTATTTGTAAGATTTTATGTTTTATCTAACATCTATGTTTATTAAAATTTTGGGAGATTTACATACATACTATTTCATTTTATGCTATTTACATATCTATCACCTAAATCATTAATATTACGCGCATAACATCCATAGAATAAATTTGGGTGCATGGCCTGAAATATTAAAAGTTTATAAGATGGTATTAATGGTAAAAATGAATTATAAGAGTGGTCTATTTGATATTAAAATTGTATATGGGTGGTAAGCATGTAATATTAATATTTTGGATGTTAGATATGTAAATAGCATGAAATAAAGTGATATGTATGTAAATTTCCCTAATTTTTTTTTAAATAATTAAGTTTATTATTTTAATTTTCTCACAATAATTTGTATTAATTATCATAAAGTTAAAGAATATATCCGTATGCAGATGAATTATTTAGTTATGTATAGATTTGGATAAAGGTGAAGAAGAAGCTTATGATTTTTAACCATTTTAAAAAGGGGAATTTACATATATGCCACTAAATTTTTAAATATTTATATATCTACCACTTACAACTTTATATTCACTCTTATAAAACACACAAATATAAATTTATTTAAGGTAAAACATACCTTCTCATACATATTTTATCTTGGTGTTAGATATATAAATACATAAAAAATTTATGATATATTTATAAATCTCCCTTTTAAAAAATAATCGGTTGGAGCACTAGAGGCGGCTAGGGTTTTTTTCTTCCGCTCCGCCAACTTCTGAGCATACGATCTTCTTCTCTCCTCCTCCGGCTTGGCCGGAGGCCTCTCTTTTCCTTGCTACTATGGGTGAGAGTTTTAATCCTTCGGATTTCTCTGCTCTTGTTAAGGCTCCTGTGGTATTTCCTTCCTCTACTCCCAGAAACTGGAACAAAGTTTTCGCTCCAGAACCCTCTGCTTCCAAAGTTCTTTGCCTTTCTCACTTCCCGCAGGAACCAGAAATTGTTCCTTTTTCTGAAGAGAAGCTGACTAAAGGTGGAGAAGATTGGAACTTATGTCTTGTTGTATACTCTATTGGTAGACGTCCGTTCTATGAAGCGTTATTAGGTGCCATAAAGAAAACTTGGAGTCTTAAAGGTTCTGTCCAGCTCTTATCGTTAAGCGATGGTTTCTTTCTCCTTCGTTTTTCGTGCTCGGAAGACTACGAGATGGTCTGGTCTCGGGGAGTTTGGTTTTTGCTGGGAAGGCCTTTTGTTCTTCAAAAGTGGCACCCTAAGTTCAAGCCGCAGCGGGAAAACTTCACGTCCGTCCCGATATGGGTAAAAATACATGATTTACCCCTTGCATGTTGGAATTCTGAGGGGATCTCTAGAATTGCTAGCAAGATTGGTATCCCTTTTGCTGCGGACAATCTTACGGAGCAGAAAACTCGTCTCACCTTCGCGAGGGTATGTGTTCTGGTGGATAACAACGCTGCCTACCCGGAAGAAATTAAAGTATCACTGGATGGAGACCTCGTAAGCTTGAAGGTGCAATATGAATGGCGTCCTTTCCCTTGTGACCACTGTAAGTCTTTAATGCATTACTCTTCTGCATGTCCGTCCAAACGAGAGGTAGATGCCGAAAAACCGGATAATTTTACTAAAACTCATCGTGGTAGGAGTTTTAGTAGGAAAGGCAGAAACAGGAATTCCTCTAATGCTAGAGATTTCTCAAAACCTCCATCAGAAATTCCTAAACCAAAAGTCCAGTCTTCTCAAAATCCTCCGGAACAACAATTTCATGTTCCAAATGTCACTACTACAACTACAAACATTATTGGGCTTCCTCTCCATTATCAGGCTCATTCCCCAACCCCTCAATCCCAAGCTACTAACAATCCTATGGTTCAGGACACCTCTATCCCTCATAACTCCATGACTGTTGAAGCCCCAGTGGTTTCAGCTATCCCAAATTTAAATTCACCCAACGACGAGGAGGTAGTCTCTGCCTCATCCAGCTCGTTACACATCCTTGGTGCGGTTTTGAATCAGGATGTGTCGGTCATGTCTCCGAACAAGTTTGATGTTCTAATAGATGAGGATGTCAGAAACATATTGGAAGAGCCTGACTCCGGAAAAATTGGTCAGGAAGTTAATTCCAAAAAACAAAAACAGAAAGAAAAATTCAAAGAAACCACGGCATCTAAAAAATCTGCTAAGGGGAAGCAGGTCAAAAAACCCCATTCTTCCAATTAATAATGTTTATTCCATCCATTGCGGCGTGGAATGTTCGTGGTTTCAATCGTCCTGATAAAGTCCTTTGTTGCAAGCGTCTTACGGAGTCCTTCAAATTAGACATGATCTGTATTTTGGAAAATAGGATTCATGCCAATTCCTTGCAAGACCCGTTCTTTGAACAGTCTCACTCTATTTTCTATAATGAAAGTAGTTGCCATAATTTTGCCCTGTCTTCTTCGGGGAGGATCTGGATAAAGTGGAATGCGAATAAGCTGTGCTTTCATCCTACTCATGTCACTTCACAAATGATATCTGGTATGGTTTCTGTTGCATCTACTTCCCTATTTCAGATATCCGTTATTTATGCCTCTAATAGCACCCTTGAACAAAAAGAGCTTTGGGAATCTATTGATCTGGTTGCTCCTGCTGCTGACATTCCTTGGCTCCTTTTGGGAGATTTTAATTGTTGTAGATTTGCGTATGAGAAACTTGGGGGCTCTTCTTTGACTCAATCTGCTATGTATGACATTAATAGCATGATATTCAAAAATAGTCTAATGGATTTGAATTCTGTTGGAAGTAAATACACTTGGTTCAATCAACGTGTTGACAACCCCATCCATATCAAGCTTGATAGAGTTTTGGTGAACAATTGTTGGATGAATGCTTTCACTGATTCTTTCTATTCCATTCAAAGTCCGGCTTGTTCGGATCATTGCCCTATCATTTTACATTCTGGCATTGTTAATCAGGTTCGTCATAGATTTCTCTTTAAAAATTATTGGACAAAATTGGATAGATATTGGACTTTACTCTTACAAGTATTTTCTGAAAATGTTACTGGCAATCCTCTTTCTCACCTATGCAACACTCTAAGGCAATTAAAGTCTTTAATAAAGAAAGAGCTGTGGTCAAACTCCAACTCTATTGCAAGGCACTTAAACTCTTTGCTACGGCTCCAAGGAGAGATCTTGGAGAAGCTTCACGAAGAGCCGAACAGTCCTACTCTTAATATAGCTTTAAAAGATACTAATGCTAAAATTGCAGAGTTTAATGCTATTACTGCCTCCTGGATTATTCAAAGAGCAAAAGTGAATTGATTGAAACATGGGGAGGAAGATCTCAAATTTTTATATGGCAAAATCAGGTGTAGAAGAAGCAGCTCCAAATCAGTTATCAACCTGATTGCTTCTACTCCATCCAACAATCGGGATACTGTTGTTTCCACTATTTTGAAACACTTCCAGGAACTTTACAATCCCCCTCCTTCTCAAAATCATTCTTTGGATTCCCTGCCAATTGGCTATACTATTCCTGAAACGTGTCACCATGCTCTAACATCTTATATACAGGAAGAAGAAATTAAAAAAGCTGTTTTTCAGGGTAACTCAACTTCTGCTCCGGGCCCTGACGGTTTTAACTTCCACTTTTACAAAACGGGATGGCACATTGTGGGCCCACTTGTGTGCAGGGCAATTCGCTCCTTTTTCTTCAAGGGTTACATCCCTAATGGGGTAAAAGCCACTGCTCTTGCTATTATTCCTAAACATAAAAATGCTACTAGTATTGCTGATTACAGGCCGATTGCTCTATGTAATGTATTATACAAAATCATTGCTAAAGTGATATCAAATAGACTCAAACCGATCATGCCTTCCATTATCGAGTCTAATCAGTCGGGGTTTATCAAATCCAGAATATCTACTGATAATATTTTGCTAGCAAGTGACATTCTAGCCTCAGCTGGAAAAAGAGGTGGAGCAAACTTTTTTTGTGCCAAATTAGACATAAAGAAAGCTTTTGATACAGTATCAAGGGGATTCATTCTAGATAGGATGGTAAAGAAAGGCTTTCCAAATGTTTTTGTCAATTGGATTAAAATGTGTATTACTGATGTAAACTTTTCTATTGTTCTTAATGGCGCTTTGGAGGGTTATTTTAACACTTCTGCAGGGCTGAGGCAAGGATGTCCATTAAGTCCATATCTATTTTGTCTTGCCATGGACGCCCTCTCTAACCTACTGGATGGGAGAGATTTCAAAGGCATATCTGTCAAAAACTTCTCTTTAACCCATTTGTTGTATGCAGATGATGTATTGATATTTGGGGAGGCTAGTTTTGAGAATTGCCACAAGCTTGCTAATATTTTAAGTGAATTTGCAAATGTTACGGGGTTAAAAATCAATTTTGAAAAAAGTGCTATCATGTTCCCCAAGCTATTTAGATATCAGCAAGAGATCTGTCAAATTCTATCAATACATAATATTTCTTCTAAGATATCTTATCTTGGAATACCTCTAACATTTCAAAGGCTAAAGATAGAAGATTATCTTCCTTTTATGGATAGTATTAACAAAAAGATGAATGGTTGGAAAGCTAATTTGCTGTCTTTTGGGGGTAGACTTCAATACTTAAAGTTTACCATTCAAAACTCTATTGGATACTGGATTCGTGGATCTATTCTACCTAAAACTGTTATCAAATTCCTTAAAAAGTCTAGTTCCAGATTCTTATTTTTTGGGGACTGTTCCACCTCTAGGAAGCTGCACATGATTTCTTGGGATGTTATCTGTCGTCCCAAGCATAGAGGTGGTTTGGGTATACCTACAGTTAATGCACTTCAGTTTGCTAATAACTGTTCGGTTATTTTTCGTATGTACAACTGTATCACTCCTCTATCCAGTTGGTTGATAAATAAATACATGTCGCCATGGCGCCCTCCTCCCTGCAATGCGTCCAAATTTTGGAAATCGGTTTGTCGAACTGCTTCACAAGCCAAAAACTGTTTTAATTTCAACATCACTAGCAAGGCTTCAATTTCTTTGAAATGGGATCATTGGTGCAATAATGTCACTCTTGGGACTTACTTGAGGGATGCCGATTCCATTCCTGACATTCTGTTGAAGGATTTTTATATTAATTCACAATGGGATATCCCTAACTTTATTCCTATGCATTTGAGAAACCTTTTTGCTAATGATCATCAAGATGATGAACCTTGTTTACTCTGGAAGAACAAGAAGGTTTATAAACATAAATGTTATACTGATGAGTTTTATGCTGATATACCAATTAGCTCTTGGCATAAATTTGTTTGGCACAAACGATACAGCTTGAAACATAACGTTTTTGTGTGGATGGCAATTCTGGGAGGTTTAAAAACTGCTGATGCTTTGAGGGCTAGACAGATATTTATCACTTCGAAGTGCAGCTTATGCCATACGTTAGATGAGTCCGTATCCCATCTTTTTTTCGAATGTTCATATTCCTTTTTTGTTTTAAATGCTCTTATTCCTGATACAAAAGATCTGTTGCTACGACCTACTTTGCTGCATCTCTTTGTTTGGATTCATGAGCAATACAAAGGTCACTCACTGCTTAAAAACTACTATAAGCTTCTCACCTGCTGTACTGTCTACTATATATGGAAAGAGAGAAATGCTCGAAGATATGGAAATTCTGTTCAAAGCTCCATTACGATTGTTCATGCCATTAAAAGAGTGATGATTGAAAAAGTATCTCAATGGAAGGATCAATTAATATTGCTGGAACTGATTTAATCTGGTTGGATTTCATGCTCAGTCGCCCTGCATTGATGCGATCATACTGTACACTTTTGCTTAGTCTGCAGATTTTGGCCTGCTTGGACGATGATGAAGCTCCATTCTGCAGCTCCCTTGGACGGTCTACGGGCAACCAGGGAAGTGACCCTACTCGATTCAATTTTGTTTATTCTGAGTCCAGGCATTCAGGCAATGGAGCTTTTTCCCGAGCTGATCATGAAAATTGTTACTGTTATTTTTTTTTTGATTCAGCACTTTTGAATACATGCTGAATTAGTTTTTTTAGTTTTGCAGGGTTTGTTTTTTATGGCCTTTATTCTGCTTTGAAGTTGTAATTGTTACAGTTTTGGTTTAATATACGGGCTAAGCCCAAAAGTTTCCCAAAAAAAAAAAAAAAAATAATCGGTTGGAACCTTCTAAGAACATCAAGGAAAAGCTTATTTCTCATATCTATATCATCATAATTTGGAATAATGGATAGCTTTTCTATGTCATGCATGGAAATATTAGCAAACTAAACTGATCTATCCACCAATAAAATTTGGCTCTTGGAAAATTATTACCAAGATTATTAAGGTAAAAGTTTAACCTTTTTCTCCTCATTTGTTAAAACCTCGCCTATCTGAATTACTATCAAATATAGTAATTATATGATTAATTAGTTCAATCCATACTAATAAGTTTGAAATGAGTTGAATATAAGCCTTTATTATTATTTTTTAGGGGTGTCAATTTTTGACACGACTCGAAATCTGATCTAAAAAAATTTGGGTTCGGGTCGACCTGTTTGTGAAATGGGTCAGGTCCGGGTTCAAATTTCTGATCCGTTTGAAAAACGGGTCGAATTCGAGTTGACCCAACAACCCGAAGTTGACCCGTTATGACCTAAAAAATTTGACCCATTACATACCAACTTGTTACGTCGCGTTGTGTTCTCAGCCTCTCTTCATCCAGTCGCGCTTAGCCGTCTAGCCGTGTCAGAAATCAGGCCGTCGCAACGTCACGTCGCCCAGTCGCCGCTGTGCAGGTTGAGGCTGCTCCGGCACTCCACCGCTCCACCTCACTAGTCGCCATGCCGCCTCGGCCTTGCCATGCAAGGTTCGCTCGAGTCTCGACCCGTCGACCAAGGTAGGTCCGCCTCGGCCTCGCCATGCTTTGGCCTCTCCGCCTCGGCCTCGCCTTGCGTCACTCAAAACGCACCATAGCACTAGTTCACTCGCCCAAACACCTCGTTGTCACCTCAAACCACCGCACTTGCTCTGTTATTCGCATGATTGCAACAGTTTTCGTGGGTCGGGTTCGGCTTGAAAATCCGGACCCATTTGTAAAATCAGGTCGGATTCAAGTTGACCAGTTTAGACCCGGCTCAACTCGGGTTCGACCCGAACCTGTCCTGCCAAACCGTTTTGACACCCCTAATTAATTTGCTAGTGAATTTTTGTGGTCAATGAATTTTTACTAATGTTAGTGCTAATCATGTTGGTGTTGGTGTACACATGACTTATTAGTTGCATTTTTTAGCTTCAAATGGTTGACTTTAAATAACTTCGATATCTTCTTTTATTTTATATGAAAGATATGACTATTGATCGTCCATGTATATACTATCATTTAAGCAGTCATAGCTGCATGTCATATTATTTCATTAGTGGAGTGGAAGAGTTCATCAATTTTATAAGATTTATGTGCATTTTGAAAGCTTAAAAGCTTAAAAGAGTATACTATTCAACATCAATATCTTGTTTATATAAATGCAAAAGAACATTCTAGAAAACATGTTCCAAAGCTAATGAAGGCTAAACTATTTCTAAGGACTATTGTGTTTAAGATGTTTCTACGTCACTACTGCTACGACATGTTTGGCGGTCACACATGCACCAGCCTTTACGATAATATTTGAGACATATTTGCCCGTTACAAAGTGGTTGTATTCCAAGAAAAATAGAAATAAAAATGGTCATCAATAATACAATTTTGAATACTTATTTATTTATATTATTTAAATGCTTATATCACAACATAAATAGGCCTCGTTTGGGATGATTTTTTTACTGATTTATAAAATAGCTTTTTAGTATAAATTTGTTTTTTTTTCCAAAAATTACTATACTAGAAATCTCTTTTAAAAAGCAGTTAGAAAGTCGTCCCAAACGAAGCCTTAGTCATCATCTATAATCTCATTCATCTATTAATTCATTAACTCTCCTCTTGCGACCAACCTCGAGCTTAGTTGATAGTGGCGATGAAGCTTAGCAGAGCTAGGTTTTTTTTTTTTTTTTTGATAAATTTAAGCTTGGCAGAGCTCGATGAGATGGGAGACTTTCTTTATATTCTTAAAGCTATTTTCTAGTATAAAAATTTTAATTTTGATATAAAAAAGCTGCTTGAAGAAGCAACCGTCCCAAACAAAATCTTAGACAAATTTGCATGTCAAAGTCAATGACTAGGCTTGGTGTGGGAAGAGCAGTTGAGACGAAGCCAAAGAAAACTTGAGAAAGGGTGTAGTTTACGTTGGAGGGAGAGGAGATGGAGAGTTTATACTTTTTTACCATTATCAATTGAGCTTGAGATTGACCAGGGGAGGGATGAATTATTATGTGCGGACACCGGATGGCAAGAACCGTCCGATTTGTCTTTTTAAACAGTAAAAACACAATCATCTTGCACTCTTATTGTTAATAGATATAGAATCAGATCATTTTTCACGTCTAGCGTCCGCACATAATCTCTCATGGGGAGGAGAATTAACAGAGGAATAGATGCTGGGGGTTAAGAATGACAGTGGACATATTTTTATTATGATATATAGATTTATGCGTTATATAAATAAATAGAAATTTTTATTATTTTATCTATACATATAATAATATATATAAGTATGTAAATCCTAAAAAAACAAGCTTATAAATGAGAGTGAATCAATTATTATTTTTTTATGTAAACATATTTTGTTAAAGTCTCCAATGTGAGATTCCACAATACTTTTACCTGACTTGACCCATACGATTTAGAAAGATCAGTATTTCGCTGATTTTTTTTTTTTCGCTCAATTAAAAATACTGTCCCTCGAAAGCAGAAAAAGCTCGTAGCCATGCTCAATATAGTCGCAACTCGACCGTTAGACCAGCGCATTTTCAATTTCTGAGAAACAGCTCGTAGCATGCTCTCCTCCCCTTTTACCGCCATCTCAGAACTCAAAGCGCTCACCGCCCTCATTCGTTCTACTCTTCACTCCACTCATCTTCTCCAAATCCTCGCCCGCGTCTTCCACCTTGGTGCCCACCAGAACAACTTCCTTGTAACTGTTCTCATCGGCCGCCTCCGCCTCCCGGAGCAGGTTATCAACCTCCTCCGCCTCCTTCACCGCCCCAATATTCTACCTTTCAATGCTTCCATCCGCATCCTCTCTGATTCCTCCCCCTCTAAAGCTGTCTCTCTCTTCCTTTCCCTCAAACGCCTCTCTCTTTCCCCAAACGACTTCACCTTCTCCGAACTGTTCAGAGCTTGTTCTTTCTCCAGAAATGCTTTCCATGTTTTCCAACTCCATGCTCAAGTTACTAAGTCGAGGTATAGTTCTGATCCTTTTGTATGTAATGCTCTTTTGTCAGCATATGCTAAGGGTGTTGGGCTTCTGTCTTATGCCCGCAAGTTGTTTGATGAAATGCCAGAAAAAGGAATGGTCTGTAGTTGGACATGTTTGATTGCAGGGCATGCACAGTTTGGCGAAGGAGAAGAGGCTATCTCACTTTTCTTTGATATGATTGAGGAGAATTTCATACCAGAAGACGATACCATGGTAAGTGTTCTATCTGCCTGCTCTAGTCTGGAGGGCGCCAAGGCCCATAAATGGCTGAGAATTGTCGAAGAATACAGTAACAAGGATTCCGCTCTCATAGTTCTTATATACCTCTATGGGAAACTGGGCAGAGTTGAGGAAAGCAGGGACTTGTTTGAAAAGATGAGGAAGAGAGAAAGTGGGAAAGTGAGTATTGTGGCTTGGAACGCCGTGATCACTAGCCATGTCCAGAATGGTGAGCCCATTGAAGCTTTGAATATCTTTCACTGTATGCTTAGTCATTCTACTCCAACGCCTAATCATGTTACCATTGCCAGCATCCTATCGGCTTGCGCTATGGTGGGTGATCTAAATCTTGGAAGATGGGCTCATGAATATATGAAGTGTAGAGGTGGCCATGGAATCTTACAGTCTAACAAGATTCTAGGGACCGCCTTTATAGACATGTACTGCAAGTGTGGAAGCTTAAAGGAGGCGAAACAGGTCTTTGATAGAATGGTTTTGAAAGATGTGGTCTCCTTTAATGCCATGATCATGGGGCTTGCCATTAATGGTGAAGAAATGGTGGCTTTGAGGGTCTTCTCTGACATGGAAAAGCTAAATATAGTGCCCAATGATGGAACATTTTTAGGTTTATTGTGTGCTTGCACTCATTCAGGTATGGTGGATGAAGGGCGTTTGATTTTCTCTGATATGCAAAGGAAATACTCGATCAGTCCTAAGCTAGAGCACTTTGCTTGCTTCACTAATCTCTTAGCTCGGGCCGGTTTTATTGAAGAGGCTCTTGAAGTTGTAAAGACCATGCCAATTGAGCCTAATGGCCTTGTGTGGGGATCTTTGCTTGGGGCTTGCTTGGTTCATTTCAAGGTGGATGTTGCTCATGAAGTTGCTCGAAGATTCTTCCATGCAGATGCGGAGAACTCTGCTGGCTATGTCATGCTTTCTAATGTTTTTGCTGTTGATCAGAATTGGGAAGATATTGAGGAGCTAAGAAGATTGATGAAGGTGAGAGGTGTGAGAAAGCAACGAGGCTGCAGCTGGATTAGCATCAATGGGACCTTGCATGAGTTCCATGCTGGAGGATCTTTATGCTCGCAAATGGAGATGATATATTGTATGTTGAATTCCTTGTTTGGGGAACTGATTATATAATTATTGAAATTTAATTATTTATATGAAATCCTATTGGTCAAGAAGAGATAATTTGATCAATCGTTTATGGGGCGTTTGATTAAATAACTCCTAAGAACGGTTATTATAACTAAACCGTAGGAAATAATTACCAGTCCTCTCTCTCTCATTGTGGGAGTTAGTTTGTTCCATAGAGAATTAACTCATAAAAGAAAGAAAGTGAAAGAGAAAGGGAGAGAAACCGTAGTTTGAAATTCAACAAATTCAACACGAATCAAGGTATGTTTTTTCTGATTAAAATCTTGTGAAAATCATCTTGTTTAAGATCTTGTGGATTTAAGTTTTATGTAAATTCATATTTTTCGTTTCGAATTCTTTTACATATTTATGATGCGAGTTCTTGCAAGAGTTAGAGAACTCATAATGCATGTTGCAAGTTCTTGTAAAAGTTAGAGAACTTAATATTACAGAAAGTTCTTATAAGAATTCAAGATCTTTAATCTTACATGTGATTAAGTTCTTGTAAGACATTTAAGAACTCTTTAATCTAATACATTCTACGCAGGTGATTGAAGAGTTAAATTGATAAGTTCTAACAGAGGAAGCACATCCCAACAAAAGGTTTTTTAAGGGAACAAAGTTTATGCTTCAATTATGCTTTCCTTGTAGAACTAGATTTTCATATTTCTGCATCTCAGTGTTTAAAAGAACAAAAATCTAAATCTATCGTGTTGATCTCTTTTGACTTCCTTTTGCACTGCATCTCAGTATCAACAGGAATAAAAAACTAAACAACAGAGGAGTTGTTTACAAGAATAAAAATTTACACGCTTCATTAGAGCTTCCACAAGTGTGTAAATTGATTTACGAAGTTTACAAACCATTTTCCTTATTGTGTTATTCAACTCCCCCTATCTTGCATACCCTTAGATCTCTCAATATTGGACCCGACCAGAAAACCCGACCCAAATCCAATCAAAAAATTTTGGGTTTGGGTTGAGCGAACCCGAAGCGGGGCAGGTTCGGGTCCGGAAAACTGACCCGTTTGCAAAACCGGGTCGGGTTCGGGTTGACCCGGGAACCCGGGAATGACCCGGAAACCAGTCCTGATCGGCCCTGGACCCCGCCTGCCCCGCGACCCAGCCTGCCCCAGCTGCCCCAGCTGCCCCGCTTGACCCGAGGTCCGCCTGCCTGGTTGCAACACGTGACAAGACTCGCGTCGCGTCAGCCGTCCGGTTGACCCGCATCGCGTCCGGGTGACTCATGTCGAGTTCGCGACTTCGCCTAACCCGCGATCCTCGACTCCGCTCGTCGCATCGCGTCCGTGACTCGCGTCGTCATCACCGTTGTCGCTGCCCCGCCAGCCGCCAGCCGCCAGCACCTCTGCCGCTAGTACTATACCCCTGCTGCCGCGCTATCCCTAAACTGTAAATGGTCGGGACGGTTTGACACGAACCCGAAGCGAGTCTGGTTCGGGTTTCGGAAAATCGACCCGTTTGTAAAAAACGGGTCAAGTTGACCCGAACCCGAATAGTGCCGGTCAATTCCGGATTTGACCTGAAACCGACTTGTGACCCAAAATTGACACCCCTACATACCCTGTAGGCTTCCTTATAAAATAAATCACCATGGAGAAAGGCATTATACTTACAAGCACCCTACAACATTTGCATGGACACCACCACACTTGCATGAAGTACAGATCATGCAAGATGTTTCACTAGGGGTGTCAATTTCGGGTCACGGGTCGGGTTCGGGTCGAACCCGAACTGACCTGGGTGCAAAACGAGTCGACCCTAACCCGACCCGGGTAGAGAAACGGGTCAAAAATTCGAACCCGTACCCGACCCGGCGGGTTGCCGGGTTGACCCGACCCAACACGGAACGCGGGGTGCATGGGTGCGCCGGCGAGCGCCCAGGCGAGCGAGTGCGCCGACGAGCGGATGTGCGCGTGGCGCGTGGCGCAGTTGCGAGCGCGGCTGGTGCGAGGCGGGGTGCGAGCGCGGCGGGTGCGAGCACGGCGGGCGAGCAACGCGGGTGCGAGCGCCGCGGGTGCGAGCGCCGCGGGTGCGAGCGCGACAGGCGAAGCGCGTGCGTGGCGCAAGCGAGGGCCGCGAGGCACAGCGGAAAGCTTCGCGGGCAGTTCTTGGGCAGCGGGGCAGCGCGGGTAGGCGGGGCACCTTTGCGGGCAGCGGGCAGGAGCGGGAAAAATCAAAAATAAACGGGTTTTCGGGTTGACCCGGCAACCCGCCGGGTCAACCCGAAGATATCTGGAACCCGAACCCGACCCGTTTTGAAACCGGGTCGGGTCCAACCCGGATTTTTCGGGTCGGGTCCGGGTCGGGTTTTCGGGTCGTGTCAAATATTGACACCCCTATGTTTCACCACACTCACATAAAGAGAAAGTATTTGCTGTGAATGGTGGGCGCAACTCTAAGGCTTCGTTTGGAATGACTTTCTTACTGCTTCTTAAAGAGCTTTCTAGTTTAAAAATTAAAATTTTTATACTAAAAAGCTGTTTTAAAAAGCAGTAAGAAAGCTAGACAAAAATTAGCTATTCAAATAAACATATATAGTTCAAACTTAGATTGGCAGACACACGAAGAGCTGCTTTCGCCTTTACCATCCGCACCTAATAATATCTCTAGTTCTCTTATTTTCTCCCTCTTCTTTTATTTTCACTCTGATAATTGCATGCAATGAGGGTGAATTGATATTTTAAAAATTTTCTTTAAATCAAAACTTACAAACACAAACCAAAATTCACCATAAAGAAATAAAGATGCATAAATTAAATGCGGAAAACAGTAGTAAAAGAACAAGAGATTTATAGTGGCTCGGTCAACTCGACCTACGTCCACTCCCCGGAGGCGCCTTCCGGGTATTGCACTAAACTAAGTGACTCTCATTTTGCTCCCACAGCAAGGCGGAGAAGCCCTTACAAAACCTCCTTTCCACCGACACTGGTGAGGAAGAGAACCCGACTCCTTTTGGTTTCTCCTGAAGCAGGCATATAACCTTGACCGTTTGCTGATGTAGACCTCCCTTGAACCCCTAAGGACAAGAGACGACGATCGGAGAAGATGACTTAGAACATTGCTTGGAGCAACCTTTGTGAACCCTCTCACAAACTCCCCCTCACAAGTTCCTCTCTCTCTCTCCCTCTCTCTCCCTCTTCTCTAGGCTTTCTCAGGTCAAGACAATAGAAAAAGATGTTCTAAAGGATAGAACAAGAGCTCTTAAATTGAAGAGCTTCAGAATAGCTCATTAAATACGAAAAAAAACTATTCAAATTCTGATTTGATGCTAATAAAAAATAATAAACTTTGCAACATATTTTTGAACTTTTCTTTCTCAATAAGACAGCCTAAAGTAAATTTAATTTCAAGTTTCCAGAAGTGAAATTAATTTTTTACATTTGCAGATTTGAGTTTTAAAAATATGAATTTATTTTTCATTCATGTTTTAGTAAATTGCATATTTAAACTTATTTTCATAATCTCATTTTAGTTCTTTTCAAATACTTTAGTTGAAACAAATCAGCCATTAAACTCATTTTGTTATGTTGGTTGGGAGCTTTGGCTACCAACTAATAGATCTTGAGTTTGAGTTTTACGTACATGATGTGTGTGTGAGTTTGTCTTAACTGACTTAAATGTCTCCAAAAAAGAAATAAATTAGCCTAATCGAAGTGATCGGCCTTCTTTTGTTGGGTTCTATTGCTAAACTTGTTAGGTTTGTCATGGCACAAATTATTGTCGCTCTTCCTCAAATAGAATAATTTAATTTTCAATCCCCCCTTTTATAATAATCTAAATACATAGATTTCAAAGACAAACTAGCGTAATGCAAGGAGTATATATGATTAAAGCTATGCTTGGGATAGCTTTCTTGTTGTTTTACTTTAAAGACAATAACCATAATTCTATGTGGTTATTAGTTATTACTTTTTTGTTGTTTTCTCACTGCTTTTTTAAAATTTTTATAGTAGAAAGTTATTTTTAACAATCAGAGTAACTAATTTACTTTCTTCATAGCAACTTCACAAATAAATCCTAAGAATCTGTTTGGAAACATTTGTAAAAATAATTGTAAAGTTATTTTTGAAAAATTAAATTTTTAAAAAGTTGTTATCAATATTATAAATATTTTTTTAATTAAACAATAGCTTTCTTGCGAGCACACATTAGCAACTCTGGTTGTAAATAGTAACTTCCTATTATAAAAAATTTTAGAAACTAATGAGAAAACAACAAGAAATTAGTAGTCAAATAAAATTGTGGCTGCTATTTAAAAATATATAGTGAGAAAGTTGGACCACCACTTGTGTACCTTCCGTCATTGAACTTTCATCCGGCCCCGCTGTCCGCACCGGAAGTCGGGACCTCCACCCGCTACCGAATATCGTCGGATCTCCACCTAGCTACCATCAACACACCATTCCGACCACCATCGCTCACCAACTACGTACATTCCCTTCAACCTTCCGTCACCAGTCGAATATGGTTCCTCTGTTGTTCGTCAACTACGATCCCTGCAATCACCTTCACCTGATTATTATGATCCTGCAGCCAAATGAACATGCTAAAATTCTCTTGAGAATAACTCTCGTATTATTAGTTTCTTCCAACCCCCACTAGTAAACATTCTCTTGCAAATCTCTAGCAAGAACATCCACGACTAGCTCAAAAAGATACGAGCTTAAGGTTGATCCTTTTATATAATCCAACTGAATTTGAAAAATACTTGATCAAACCACTTTGTTTTTTAACACAAGTAATAGCTCCAACATACTTATCCCTAATGACTTCATATTTTTACATAATAAATTTTCTTTTATATAAGATCCTATTTTATTACTTTATTTTTCAAACTGTAATCAATATTTCATATAATTACAACTTTATTGTTACTTTTTTATTATTATTTAAAAATTTCAGTGGTGAAAAATTATTTTTTATAATCAAAATAACTAAATTATTTTTCCCACATAAACTTCATAAATTAATTTTATAAAATTATGGCACCCTAAATAAATTCTAAACCTTTATTAAAGTATAGCAAATCACGTCCAAGAGTGTAAAAAATATAATAATTTTTTTTGGGTAAACCCGGGGCAAGAGCCCTTCTATTAAGAAAAATAGATTACAAGTAAGCCTCTAACCAAAAGAAATACAATAAGCAAAGAAAAATAAAGAACCTTCCAGCAAGCCAAAAAACAGGGCTTGATGAAGAAAATTACAAATACATAAACTCATAATAATAAGAACCAACATTCCAATAATCATAAACAGGACAATGAATACTGGAGCTGAAGCAGTTTCTCCGGTTGCCCAGAAAGCAGGGCAAGGCAGCAAAAGGCCATCTCAGAGAATATCGCCAATAGCGAATCCCCCCATCAGGCCCGGTTGCCATAGAGACCATCCATGGCCTGAAAACCATAAAGTTGGTCTTGGTCATCATCGTCATATTGTAATTAGACTTCATCAAGCCCCTCAAAAACATCAGATTGATCCATAACATCCACCTGGAAGGTTCAACAGAGACAGTGTATACACCACCCCCAAAATTTATACCAAGAGTAAAATTTTGATCCATATATACCAAAACTGGGGCAAAAAAAGGAAATCCCCAAATAAATTTGTATACCCAGGTATCCCAAGCCAAAAATAAGCTGTATAAGAAACAAACAGATAAGCAGAACCAAAAGCAGAGAAACCCGTCCCAGCTTAAATTCTAGAGAACCTTTCCAGCAGCATGTCCTTGGTTTTCCATTTAGCAGTTTTTAAATGAATGGCATTAGAAATAGTACAAATAACTTTAACAGAATTTGTGCAAACACCAGAAAACCTCCTGCAATTCCTTTATTTCCAGATATAATATATAATGCAGCTAATAGAAAGGCAACCAAAATCTTTCTCCCGTTTATTGTAAGTCGAAGAATGCTCAAAGAAGTCATAAATTTGAGCAATGGTCAGCCTCATTAAGAAAATATTTAGTTCCGGGAGCATTCTAATGAGAATCATAAATGAAAAATCACAACCAAAAAAGAGATGATTATGATTTTCAGGAAATCTAGAACAAAAAGTGCACAAAGAAGGAACAGTAATGCCTCTAGAAATTAAATTGTCTGAAGTTTTAAGTTTCCCAGTCACCGCCATCCAAGAGAAACAGGCATGCTTAAGAGAAAATTTTTTGTGCCAAACCGAAGTATACCAATCAACCTTAATCAGATTAGAATAAAATTGCTCAGTGAAATTGCTAAAAACCCATTTGGTTTGGCCTTTCCAGAGACCTCAGACTTTTCCCCTATCCTACAATTTAAAATGGCAGCAGCAGTAGTAGGAAGAAGATTCAGTGGAAGATTCCAAGAACCCTCAAAAATAAAGTCTTTCACCAATTTTCCTCTAAAAATCACAGCATTAGGGTCATAACCCAAGAGATCACCATTCAGCCAAGGATCCCAAAGCATGGAAAAAACACAATCATTTCCCACAAAAAAGGAAACCACATCATGAATTTTGACAGCAGTCTCATGAATTTTCTTCCAGAATTTAGAGGCAGAAGAAGGAGGTTGCATCCAGGGAGACTGATAAGCAGACTTATACCAGTTACTTAATAAGTTAGAGGTGTAAAATCAGCTAATTAAAGAGCAGAAAACACCATGGGAAAGAGCCTCAAAAGAAGGAATTCCAAGGCCAACAAAGCACCTGGGGAGAGTAACTTTGGCCCAGGCAATAAGATGCAATTTTTTCTCAAGGATATTGCTGTGAAAGAGAAATCTGGAGCACAGTTTTTTAATGAAGCCACAGCAATATTTAGGTAGAATAGCCCCTCTAATCCAATAAGCAAGAGTGTTGATGATAGTGAATTTGAGGAATTGCACCCTACCTGCAAAAGAAAGGAATTTAATTTTCCAACCATCAAGTAGAGCAGAAATTCTGCCGATTAGAGGTTGGAAGTGAGTTTTATTCAGTCGTTTGGAGGAGATGGGAAGGCCCAAATAAATGATAGAGTCTTGAACATGTTGAATACCCAAAATATCACAAATCTGATCCACCTCAGTAGTATTTTTGGAAAAGATAAGGGTGCTCTTGTCAACATTAATGAAAAGGCCAGAACTGGATCCAAAAATTTGCAATTTAGACTGAAGAGCCTCGGCATTATCAGGGGAAGCAGATCCAAAGACCAGAAGATCATCAACATACATGAGGTGGTTCAGATTAGAATTACTGCATGGGATGCCTTGAAAAGTATGATTGTCAAAAGAGGAGGAAAGAGTTTGAGAGAGGCCATCCATAACAATGCAAAATAAGAGGGGGGATAAAGGACATCCTTGCCTCAAGCCAGCCGTGGAGTTGAAGAACCCCTCCAGGGATCCATTTAAACAAACAGAAAAAGGTACATCCATAATACAACCTTTAATCCACGAAATGAATTTTTCAGGAAAACCTTTTTGTTCAATTCTGCTAATCAAAAATTCTCTTGAAACACAATCAAAAGCCTTTTTAATATCCAGCTTGGCACAAAACTTCTTCCCCGGCCCTTTGAAATTCCTTAAAATTTCAGAAGCTAGAATGATATAATCAGTAGAACATCTCTTGGCAACAAAACCAGACTGGCTATCATGAATGATATGAGGCAAAACCAGCTTCAATCTATTTGCAAGAACTTTAGCAACAATTTTATAAAAAATATTGCAAAGAGAAATAGGCCTTTAATCATTAATATGAGCAGCATGGGAGGTTTTAGGGATAAGAGTGATTGTAGTGGCTTTCATCCCCTTAGGAAAAGAACCAGAGGAGAAGAAGTTACTGACAGCTTTGAAGATATGAAAACCAATCAAATGTCAAGTTTTCCTATAGAAACCAAAAGAGAAACCATCAAGGCCGGGTGTAGAGGACACTTTACCCTCAAAGACAACCTTTTTTATCTCATCCATAGAAACATCAGCCATTAATTGATCAAAAAGAGAAGGAGGAACCAATTTACCAGGAGGTAATTGGAAAGAAATGTCAGGTAAGAAATTGGGGTTGTAGAGATTTTTGAAGTGGTTAACAAGAGCTTTAGAAATTTCAGCATGAGTTTGAAAGTGCCCTTCAGCAGTGGTGATCTCTTTAATGCAGTTCTTATTGTTTCTCTGCCTAATCTTAGCAAAGATAAAACCCAAGTCATCCTCCCCTTGAGTAAGCCAAGAAGCCTTAGCTCTTTGAGATATCCAAGATGTCCAATTAGCTTGCAAAGAGGCAAGCTCCTCATTAATAGATTTTAATCTACAGTTGAGAGTAGAGTCCAATGGATTAAGCTGTATATCTAACAAACAAGAGTTTTGTTTAGCTTTTAAATCCAATATGGAAGAGGACAAGAAATTGGAAGAAGACCAGTTCCTGTTTTTAAGTAGTCTTTTAAGGCTTTGAAGGCTGTGTGAAAAAGAAGCCGAGGGGCTTCTAGCCGTGATAACAAAAAAAGCAGCAAAAACATCATCCTAGAAACCTTCCATCTCAGACCAGAAATTTTTGAATTTAAATCTAGTAGAGAAAGGTTGCTCAAGAGAAGGATGAAAAATCAGAGGTGAATGGTCAGAACCCTGAGGAGCAGCAATCTTATAATAAGCCAGAGGCAAGAAGTCAAGTAAAGCAGAATTAGTAAGCACTCTATCAAGTTTTATGTGGATCGGACGATCCACCCTCTGACTATACCACATATAAAAAAGCCCCGTAGAAGATAAGTCTTGCACACCACATTGAAAGACCACATTATTTAATTCCCCCAAATGGCTTTCAGATAAGATACTTCCTCCCGCTTTTTCTGATTCAAAACGACAACAGTTAAAGTCACCCATAATTACCCAAGGCTGATCCTGAGGGGGGATAACATCATAAAGATTATTCCAAAGACTTCTCCTTTCATCCATGGAATTTCCAGCATACACTACCGAAAGGATAATGGGGGGAAAAGAGCCAGCAGACAAAACCCCATGAATAAGTTGAGAGGAAGTATGGATAGGAGTGAATTTGACGACAGAAGCATCCCACTTAAGCCAAATTCTCCCAGGATTAGATTCTCTGAAATTATGGTGGCTATCCTCATTACCAAACAATAAATGGGAATTTAAAAACCATTGATCTTCAGAGGAGGGAAGAGCAATACGAGCTTCTAAAATACAGAGCAATTTAAGGTCATGATCCTTGATCAAAGACTTGCAAAAACGCACCTTGTCAGGATTGTTGAAACCCCTGACATTCCAACTAGCAAAATTGGGGAGGGACATTAATATTTTGTGGGTTTGGCCTTCTTGGCCGATTTCCCTTTAGGAGGTTTGGTCTTAGCAGGGGATTTCCCTTTTTCAACTTTAGTCTTTTTATCAAAAGAGGAAGTGTCAGGAGGTTCTTCATCATTATCAGGCATGAAAGAAGATTCATTGCCAGAATGGCTATCAACCGGATTTGGAGATTCTCCTTCAGCCAACTGAAGAGAAGCAAATTTGTTGCCAAGAGGAATTTTAGGAAGGTTTGGGAGGCTGGTAGAGGGAGGATGTTCTGAGGAGGAAGACACCTCATTGGGGGAGTTAAGGTTTGGAAGAGGTAAATTCTTGGTGACAATGAGGGAGGAGGCCAAATTAGATTCAGGAATGGGATTTGTGGTGGGTTTAAGTATGGTGGTAGCAGGAAGGGGATCCTGTGAAGGAGGTTGAGTAGGTTTAGAAGAGGGAGATCTACGGGTTTGAGAAACCCGATGCCTGGAGGTACTCCTACCACGATGTTTGTTAGACTGTGGGGGTAAAATAGTTTGCGGATTTGGATTTTTGGGGCATAAGGAAAAAGGGTGAATCAGGGAAGCACAACCTTCACATCGCTCTGGTTTCCAGTCGTAGATAACAGGGAGGACCAAGTCTTCACCATCAATCTCAATAGGGATTTCTTCGTGCAAAATAGAGTCTTTAGTGATTAAGACACATACCCGGGCAAAAGTAAGCCTGGTTCTATTAGCCGTAAGGGAGTCAACAGAGATCGGAACTCCAATATAACTGGCGATACGGGAAATACCAGTCGGCGTCCACAAGGCAAGCAGAAAATCAACAATCTTGATCCAGATCGGAATCGGGCTGGCCTCATCACGCTTCGGCTTGAACTTCGGAGACCATCTCTGGAGAATGAAAGGTTTGCCAAGAAGAAACCAAGGCCCACCAGATAAAATAGCTTCTAAATCTTCGGAAGTAGTGAACTTTAAGAGGAAGAAGCCATCTGCCATGGATAGTAAGGACATGGAACCCTTGAGCGGCCAAAGTTTCTGCATGGCTTTAAGAAGCCTTTCACAATAGGGTCGAGGGCCAAGAGAGTACCCTATGAGAGCATTGTTCCATAAAGATTTTCCTTCAGACAGATCATTGATGTTAAAGGAAAGCTTTTTCTGCCCTGGCTTAAAGAAAGAGACAGGGAAGACAGGGGATTTGGGAAGAGAAGAAGAGACGTTCGCAGCGTAAGAACCACCCGAGGGTGGGTTGCCAAGAACAGAAGTAGCAGGAGGTGGAGGGAAGTCGGGAGGTGGAGAAGACATCGCAGAGGGAGGGGAGGCGCCCTCCCGCAAAACGGCGGGAGAACACAAAACGGGGCTGCGGGTTCCTCTCAAAACCCTAGCAGAGCCGATCGACCAAGGCTACAGATTTTTGCGAACCGAATTCTAAATGGAATCAGCTAAAAAAATATAATAATTTATGAGTCTTTTATATAAAAATGATAAATAATATATTATAAAATATATGGTATATATATATATATATATATATATATATATATATATATATATATATATATATATATATAATTTATCTAATCACGTCGTCAAACCTGACCGTTTGAGATTTGGTGTACTGTCACGCGAGACACGTGTTGGTCAAATAGTCAACGCACACAATGGTGTATACGTGCCACGAGGTCTTACCCGTGTCAACCACGTGGCCGTCACCTGCAGCTCTCGCTCGCAACCATTCAGCACGTGTTTTCCGCATGTCATCGCGAGGCAAATTTTTTCGTTATATTATGAAAATAAGACAAAAAATACTTTTGCCTTTCTTTTCAGTCCCTTTCATTAATCACAAGACAAAAATCTTTGGAGTGTGACGATAATGTAATTATAATAGGAAAAAAAAAAACTCTTCGAAAATGTGAAATAAGTCATCTGAAGTTTAGAATATAAAACTATATTTAAATTCCAATTTCATGTTAATAATATATATAAATAGTTGCTTAATAAATACTTAAAATTTAGTAATTATAAATGAATTTAATTATAATTATATGAATTATAGAGATGAGAATGCTCAAATGGATGAGTCATGTTACACTTAAAGAGATAAAATATGAAATGAGTATATGCGTGAAAAAATTGAAGTGGCTCTAGTGATAGCTAAGATTAGAGAGAGTAGTCTTAGATGTTTTGGTTACATATTGTTGCGTCCAGGAGTATTCGCGGCGGTTGAGAAATATAAAGTTTATCGTCTTAGCGTTGTACGAAAATCCGGCACGCAATCAGATAAGAGAGAGGGTCTAACATTTATGAGACACCAAGAATTTTTACGTGGAAAACCCCTGAAAAAGAGGGAAAAACCACGGGGCCTAGCCCAGTTTGAATGAATCCACTAGTATTACAGTTGATTACAAATGAGGCCCTTCCTTGGGAGAAGGCCTTAGCTTGATGTACAGTTTATAGATTACATTATATGATATGAATACAAAGAATCACTATTGACATGTTCGTTTAGTCAGGACCGTAGTCGGCGGGCGAAGGAGGTCGGAGGGCTTGTAGTTGGTGGGCGACGTAAGTCAGGAGAACCGTAGTCGGCTGGCGACGGAGGTCGGAAGGATTGTAGTCTGCGGGTGACGTAAGTCAGGAGGACCGTAGTCGGCGGGCGATAGAGGTTGGAAAGACTATAGTGGGCGGGTGACGTAAGTCAGGAGGACCGGAGTCGACGGGCAACAGAGGTCGGAAAGATTGTTGTCGGCGGGCGACATAAGTCAGAAAGACTGTAGTTGGCGGGCGACATAAGTCAGGAGGGCCATAGTCGGCGGGCGACGGAGGTCGAAAGAACTGTATTCAGTGGGCGACATAAGTCAGGATGACCGTAGTCGGCGGGCGACGGAGGTCGGAAAGACTGTAGTCTGATGAAGAAGATCAGAAGGACATCTTCAGATAGAAGTCCAACAATGGAATGAAATCCATCTTCGCGTAGACGTCCAGCGAAGTTCGATAACCGGTAGAAGCCCGGCGTCGGGTAGAAACTTGGCGAAGAGTGAAGGTCCGACGTCGGGTAGAAGTCTGACGTCTGTTGGTGGAAGAGGAGAACTCCGGCTTCACTTGGGCGGAGTTTCGGCGTCAGGAGGGAACTCTGTTGCAAATTGAGAAGAATTTCAGCATCACGTGGAAGTTGGGCAGAATTCCTGCGTTCTCCCGCATATCACGCAGAATCCCGGCGTGTTCGGGCGGCAGGACGAACTCCGACGGTGGCCGAGGAGGAGAGGATTCTCCCTTTCCCCTTTTTCTTCTTTTTTTCCTTCTTCTTCTCTCTTTTCACTTGAGTCACTCTTGTGAAGAATGAGAGCTCTATTTATAGTTTTTATGGAGTGGCATGGCTTGTAAATATGTGTGAGATCAGGGGCGAACAGGGAGTGGTTGAATGGATAGCTGATATTGAATCCTTTGATCATACACCGTTCGTCAGGCATTTGAAGCCCTTAGTGATGTCGGAATCCGGCGATCTTGAGTTCGTTGGATTCGTCTCGTTGATCCGTTCGATTCGACTATAAGCTCGCCAAAATCGGACACCGTTTGGTAACTCAAATTGTGGTTCGAACCTTCTAACAGCGCTTTAGGTCCTTGATTTTGACTCATTTGGGCTCGTATTGGGTCGAATTTGGTGTCGTTGGGTTCGTATTTCCGAGACGCTCAGTTTGACTGTAAGTTTACTGAAATCAAAGTTTAGGTGCTCCCTGATTTAATTTTTGAAGTTTCCAACTAGCTTTTTGCCTCAAGATTCGTGCCCAATCAAGATAATTTTTGCATGACGTATCACATATATATCGAACTTCTGACGATCCTGTTATAAAAGCATATATATTAGATCATGCCTATATTAAAAAAAGATTGAGGTAGACCTAAAATTTTTTGACTAGAAAGTATTAAAAATGGATTTTTTTATTAGATTTAAATGATAATTTGACTCTTGGTAGAACCCTATAAAAAAAGATTCATGTAGCTGATACCATGTAATGAGATAAAGGCTTCAGATGATTGTTGTTGTTATTTGTATATAATAATATAATATCACTGTTATCATTGCAAATCATTTCGAACTTCAAAATTTATGCTACAATCTAATTACACTGCAAGTGACATTATCTTTACGATCTAATTTTTAATCTCACTTGCTTCACATTAGCTCTTTCAAGACCTATATCAAATTATTTCTCGTAACACATCCTTTTTCTTGGAGATATGCACGACACGAAAACTCAACCAGGACCCGACCCGGAAAATCCGGGTTGGACCCGACCCGATTTCAAAATGGATCGGGTTCGAGTTCCCGGATTCGGCCCGTTTGAAAAAATGGGTCGGGTTCGGGTTGACCCGACGGGTTGGCGGGTCAACCCGGAAACCCGCTTAGCCCACCCTGCCCGACGCTTCCCCCGCTGCCTGCGACCCCGCAAGCGCCAGCGTCCGTGACCCCGCATGAGCCCGCACCCGCGACCCCGCACGCTCCAGCGCGCCTGCGACCTCGCACGCCCCGCCCTGCCCGCCCTGCCCAGCGCTACCCGTGCCCCGGCACTTGCCCGCCTTTCCCTCGCTCTCGCTGCGAGCCCGCCATGAGCCGGCGTCCGCCGCGCACTCTCCGAGTTCCTCGCGTCCTCCCGCCTGCGTCGGGTCGACCCGTGTCGGGTCGGGTCAACCCGACAACCCGACAGGTTGAGTTCGGGTCCATGTTTTCAACCCGTTTGCCTACCCGATTGAACCCGGGTCAGTTCCGGGTTCGACCCGAACCTGACCCGTGACCCGAAATTGACACCCCTAATCATAACTTTGGTTATGCGATAATAATAGACATATGCTACAATTTTGGTTGTCTGTCTTCAAAGCATTCATGAACAATCTCTAGCAATGCTTTCACCAAAGTTGTGTCTCGAACAAATAGTAGGTTATACAGAGCACCTAAGATCGCGTAAATCTATAATTTTCATAGCACATATGTGGTCATACCTTAATTCAATTTCCTACCGATAATGAATGTCAATCCCCCATATAAAACATATATAAATATCTCGAATACAAAATCTTTTTATTAAAAATTAAGCTCTCAATAAGCAAATTAAGATGGACCACATTATTATATTTATTTGAAGTGTTAAAAAAATTTATATGTATCTATTGAATAAACTTTTTTTTCAAACAATAAATGCTTGGAAGTAAAGAGTGGAGAAAAGGTACCACTTTGATTGATTATTCCATTGAGGAAAATTCAAACTAAAATTCAAAAATTTTAGAAAATGACTAAAGAATTCTTTGTAATTAATGTTACATTAATCTCATAAGCAGGGAAATTGGCTTACTTCAAAGCCCACCTCAAGATTCAATGAAAGGTGATATTTTTATTTCTATACTGAAAATAAATAAAAACGAAATATTATATATTTTATGAAACATGTTTTTTTAATTACAAGAAACTAAATAAGCTCTTAATGATTTCTAACATGACCCATACAAAAAGATCTACATATTAAATTTAATAAATGAAATGATTATAATTGTAGCTTAGTCAAATTTACAACTTTATAGCGAGAGAATTTTGTATTTTAGTTTTGTATGAAGATCCATCTCATAAATAGATAAATGAAAAGAGCACATGTGACAGTACTAGAATTTTTACATGTCGGGCCTAAATAAATTATTCCACTAAGCGAGCATTGATGATGAGTATTTGCTCGTCCCTTAATTTGGAGACTGCAAGATTGCAAGAGTAAGGAGAAATGGTAGAAAATATAACATAGTCGGTATGAGTTAAAATGCATTCAGACATGCCTTTATTACAAGAATTGAGCAACTTAAGTAGCTACGTAAACTTTTACTCCACGACCTGTCATTCAAGTGCTAACTTATATTCTAGAGATTCATGTAGCCTATAACCTTTCTTGATTTATGTAATTGTATTCATTTGTATGGGATATATTTCTATGGTTTTTGAACTTAATAAATTTTTTTCCTCTTCCTCATCTAGGTTCATGTAATTTGACATCAAAACATAATTTCATCTCTAGCGAATATGTCCTACTGTCTTACAATATTTCTCCTTCCGCTCATGTCCTAACATCTTCCCAACAAATAACCCATTAAATATTCCTCTTGAAGGTTTCAATTGAAGATGGAAGTAAATCACGAGATGAAATAAACAAGAAAGTAAAAGCATCATAAAGTAAAAGGGCATTAGGATTTAACGTGGAAAATTTTAAAATTGAGAAAAAAACCACGGAGCCACACCATACTAATAAATCCACTATGAAAATAAGAAGAAATAATTAAGTTCATCTCTCTCTCTCTCTCTCTCTCCCCCATTGCTTCTCTTCTATCACACACTATTCTCACACTCAAAACACACAAGAATTTCAAATTATTAACACCAAGGGACCCCACCCTTGACAAAAACAAGAAAGAAAAATTTTTACCGGCGGTGACTAGCGGCTTACCGGCGGTCCAACGACGGTATTTTTACCAGTGGTTTAACGGTCGGTGAGCCGCCGGTCACAACACCAGCAGTGACCGGCGCTCAAACTGCCGGAAGATAAACAGCGATACAAACTGCCGGTGAAGAAAACCATCGGAAAAACACTACCGGTAATGGTTTCTAGCGCTGTTTTTTTTCCAGCGGTTTGTAAACCGCAAAAAAACCTCCGATTTTTTACACAACCGCCGGAAAACAAGAGTTAACCACCGGCCAAAACCGCCGGTAATGAGTGATTTTCCTGTAGTGAAACTATCCAATCTATCTCGAAGCGCTGTACGTAGTTTAGAGCACCGCAGTGCTCAAGCATTTGTCATCATGATGTTGTGACACTCAAACCCATAGCGCTGTGATAGTCCGCAGCGCCGCAACATCGCATCTAAAGCGTTGCAACACTCTGCTCTTTGTCATTTCTCTCAGCAAACTTTTCAACACCGAAATGCTTGAGTACACAAAGCTGGGGTGTTGCACGGGAAAAAAAAATTTGTGTAAAGAAGCCAAACCCAAGCAAGGGAAGGACCCCGGCAACCCCCACAACAAACAAAAAAAATTGACTTGAGTTCTGAGGCAAAAACATAGTCTAATTGATCAACACAATCATATTCCACACACAACAAACAATTTCATGATCAAAATTTTGATAGAGGATCCTTACTTACCTCCATCATTCCAACAAATATGGTGTTTCTCTAGTTTTAGTAATCCTCACCAAAGATTATTATGTCTCCTTGAGTTGCACCATGATAATTATTTTATCTACCAAAAATAAGTTAGGGTTCATAGGTGGGTCTTTAAAAAAAACTGATAGGAGCATATTCCAATCTTATGAATTCTTGGATAAGAAATAAAAAAGCTACCGTTTCATGTATACTTAATTTTATATCCATGATATTTCAGCAAATATTATGGTTTTCTTTAGGATGGGTTTTTTTAGTGCTTCTTAAAGTATTTTTTTTTATAAATATTAAGAAATTTGTATTAAAATAATATTTTAAAAGGCAGAAAGAAAACTGTCCCAATCAAAACCTTTATATTTGAAAACTACATCAAATAAATATTCCATGCTTATCTAATATGTCACATGCTAGATTAAAATTTAAGTATTGTGCTTTGAAGACTTTATGAGGCATTGTACAGCTAATTTCTTTCATAATTTAAGCATGACTTAAATTATTAAATACTTTCAAGGCATATCAAATCTACTTTAAAATTGAATAAAACTTCAATGCTTAGAATTCACAAAAATATTAAAAATTTTGGCTTCATTTGACGTGGCTTTCTTGCTGATTTCTTAAGCAGCTTCTTAGTAAAAAAAAATCTAATTAAAAAAAAATTGTACTAAAAAGCTGCTTTAAAGTTTCGTTTTGGGACGGTTTTAAAAAACATTAAGAAAGTCGTCCCAAACGAAGCCTAAGAAATATAAAAAAAACAGTCCCAAATAAAATCTTAATATTAAATTTGATGCTTATATGGTGTATTAAAAATAATAAGAGAATTAAAAAAAGATAAATAATGAAAAATTAATGAGTAAATGAATGCAACCTACTACAATATGTATTTGCACAATTTTTTATTAATTATATGCTGATTAAAATTTTAGATGATTAAAATATTACTCTTTTATTTAGGTCATTTAATATTACTCAAGTTGCATAAATTAAAAGGAATGTAGTGTAAAAATAATATATTGAATAAAAAAATTTTAGTGAGTTAAATGAGTGTAAATAAATATAGATAATTATTTTTTATGTTATTTGAAGTAAAATAAATATAATAAAAAATTTAATGGTGATAGTGATATATGACATCATTCGTTTTCTCTGTATGATTTTATTTTCCTTCTGTTTTTCCTCCTCTTCTTATCCCTTACTCAATAATTTTACAAAAATATAATATTTTCAAAGCAAAGTAACGAACGTAACGGTGATTCTTCTCTCTCTCTCTCTCTCTCGCTCTCGCTCTCGTTCTCGCTCTCAGAGTCATGGAAATTGCAAGGATTCTGTTCCAATAGACATCAATCTCGTTCTTCTTCTCCATCCTGGAATCCTAATTCCTCCCTCAGTGCCCCAATTCCCGCTCTGAATCCCTTCAAAATCCCATCTTCCTGCAATCATCCAGCTCGACTAGCGTTTCCAATTGACTTCCTTTCTTCAGTTCCATCCATGTCGGTTCCTGCAATCACCCTCTACTCAATTCCTCCGGGAAACATCTTCCCAACAGATTTCGACTTCAATCCTCGCCCTCTTTCCTCTTCCACTCACCGTCCGATCGCCGGCGGCCTTTCCTACCTATTTTCCTCTCCCTCCTCCCGCTCCTCCATCGCCGTCGACGAGCTCAGCTCGCACCGTTGTGACGAACTCAGCTGCTCCTTCTCCTACTCAACCTCCGCCTCTCACTTCAAAGCCCGCGACCATAGCCCCGTTTCCGTCTTACACTACTGTCCTGTCTCTTGCAGCTCCGGAAGCAGCTCACCGCAGTCGATTAGGGTTCCTTTTGGTGATTGGAAGTTCCGAAAAGACCGAAATTTCAGTAAATTTGTGAGGAAAGCTCTAGTTTCGTGCTTGGATTATGATTCTCCTAGCTTCCCAGTGCCTGGTAGCCTGGTTGAGGAAGAAGAACCCACTTTTAGTTTGGAGGGAAGTCCACCGAGGAGCTGTGATCCTCATGCTTTGAGATTGCTCGCAGAAGCTCAATCTAGGCATTTGATCTTTCATGAAGAAATTGTTGTCAAGGCTTTTTATGAGGCTGAGAAGGCTCACAGAGGGCAAGTAAGTTTGTGCTGGAGTTTTATTATTTTTTGAGTTTTACGATTAGTTTCTGATGATCTTGATTTTGAAGATAATGGGGTTTCACTGATTCAGGTAAGAGCAAGTGGAGATCCTTATTTGCAGCATTGCATGGAAACGGCAGTATTGTTGGCGGAGATTGGTGCTAATTCTCTGGTTGTTGCTGCAAGCCTGCTTCATGATTCCATTGACGATTCTTTTATGAGCTATGGATACATTTTTCGGATCTTTGGGGCTGAGGTAGCTGATTTGGTCGAAGGGGTATGATCTTTTTTTTGGCGTTTGTCTCTATTAGGGCATCTCCAAGACTCCAACTAAACTCTAAACACACGAATGACGTCGCTTGAGAGCTCCAGCCGAACGGTAAAATTTTTGGTATTTGACTGTGGGTGAACATTGCAACATCAATATTGGTGTTGCACAATTCACCTGCGGAGGTGTTTAGTATAGGATTTGATTCAATTTTAGTAGGATTTACTAAATCATGTAAATCCGGATTTAGTAAATCCTAGTCTCATAAATTCTGAAAAGTGTTTGGTATGAAAAATTTTAAATCATGTTAAATCTCTGAAGTTGTTTGGTAACAGATTGTGCCGCGGGAAGAAGTTTCGTGACTGAGTGTTAAATCCGAATATGAATTGGATTAGGATTTAGACGGATTTACCGAATTTATGCGGCAAATCCGTAAACCCTGGATTTAAGGATTTACCGGATTTATAGCGCCGCGGATTGCGTTTGGCTGGATTTACGCTAAATCCTACTAAAAATGACGGACAAATCCGATACCAAACACCTCCTGCGTTATTTTTTTGTCTCTACCGGATTTGACGAAGAAACACGTGAAGGAGAAAGAAGGTTTCCTGGACGCAAAATAGAGTTCAATTGGAGATGAATCACACCATTTTTTTGTTACACTGCATTTTGGAGTAAAAAATGAGATTTTCGATTGGAGATGCCCTTAAGTTTCTATGGCTAGTCAATATTTGCTATTATTAGGCTTGGAAATTTCAATCTATTGAGAATGCTGCCATTTGCTTTCTCTAGGTTTCAAAACTTAGCCAATTGAGCAAGCTCGCTCGTGATAACAACACTGCAAGCAAAACCATTGAGGCAGACCGGTTACACACAATGTTTCTGGCAATGGCGGATGGCAGAGTTGTTCTTATAAAGCTAGCAGATAGACTTCATAACATGATGACTCTTGATGCCTTACCGTTGGCCAAGCAAGAGAGGTTTGCAAAGGAAACACTGGAAATTTTTGCTCCTTTAGCAAAATAGATTAGGGATATTTACTTGGAAGGAGCAGCTTGAGAATTTGTGTTTTAAGCATCTTCATCCTGAGGAGCACAGTGATCTTTCCTCAAAACTTGACATGTTTTTTTGATGAAAAATTGATTGAATCATGTATAGGGAAGTTAGAGAAGGCTATTCAGAATGAAGGTGGATCTTATCAAATGCTCTGTGGCAGGCAGAAGAGCTTGTACAGCATTTACCGCAAGATGCTAAGGTTTGCTCCCTTTCCCTTTAGCTGTATGTATGATCACTAAGGGGCTATTTGTACCAGGATTTAGGACGGATTTGAGGAGAATTTGAGCGAAATCCAGCCAAACGGCTTAAAATGCAAAACCAAATCTCACGGCAAATGAAAGCCACCGTAGATGAAAAATTCCGCCTTTTCGTGCTAAATTTCGGATTTCCAAAATTCTATTTTTTGCCGGATTTATGAAATCTGTTGGCTCAAGAGCTTGTTATATCCGTTCCATAGCCAAACATCACAGGAGATATAATAAGATTTATCATGAATGTTACCAAATAGTTTTCAAGATTTAGGCCCCCTCAGGATTTCTGAAATCCGTATTTTGCGGATTTACGAAATCCTGCTTAAATCAAATCCTAGGTACTTCCAAACAGCCCCTAACTTTTATAATTCAAGATGATTATTATATTTTTTTTTCAGGAAGAAGCTCGGCATGGAAGACATACATGATATTCATGGTCTACGCTTAGTTGTTGAAAATGAGGAAGATTGCTTTGCTGCACTTGATCTTGTTCATCGTTTATGGCCCAGAGTTAATGGAAGGTTCAAAGACTACATAACCTACCCCAAGTTTAACGGGTAAAAATTGAGAGGTCTTATAGTTTTTGAACTTTACTTTTTTAGGTGAAAATTTTATTAAAGATCAAAGAATTTACACCCAAAAAAAAAAAAAAAATCCTTCTTTTCTCTCACTTCTCCAGCACTTAAGAAAGTCGGCAAAAAAAATTCTTCATAGATTCATCATCTACAGATCTGCAAAATTCAGAAAGAAAAGCTCAAAAAATATTGCCATTGAATCTTGCAGGTATCAATCTTTGCACACAGTTGTTATGAGCAGCGAATTAATTCCTCTGGAAGTTCAAATTCGGACCAAGGAAATGCATCTACAGGCAGAGTTTGGATTTGCTGCCCACTGGAGATATAAAGAAGGTGACTGCAAGCACTCGAGCTTCGTCCTTCAAATGGTGGAATGGGCAAGATGGATGATTACATGGGAGTTGGAAATAATGTACAGTGACAAAGCTTCTTCTCATGGCGGCAACTCAACTTTGATCAGACCACCCTGTCCATTCCCGTCTCATTCTGATGGTTGTCAGTTCTGCTACTCGCCGCGGTGTGACAAAGATGGACCTGTCTACATTGTCATGCTAGAGAACGAAAAGGTAGAGGGCTTCTGCTTTGGAAAGATGTTCAAATTAGAGTTATTATGGCCTTAGCAAAATTAACACTTAAGGTTTCATTTGGGACCTTTTTTTTACTGTTTTTCCAAGTAGCTTTTTAGTATAAAAATTAAATTTTTTTACTGTAAAGCTGCTTCAAAAAGCAGTAAAAAAGTCGTCGCGAACGTAGCCTAAGACAATGTAGAAATCTCAAAATTCTTATTAGTGTCTCGAGTAAGTAAATTCTGAGGCTATATTTGTCTCTGCAACTCTCTTGGAACCTCTTCTGTTTACATCCAGTTTTACATTTTTAATGCTGGTATATCTGAATCTCATTCATCAAATGTATGATTTTTGTAGGCTGGCTTAATATTACAAGCTCCCTCTCTCATATTTTTCTCTCCGTTTTGTTTCTCTCTTCTAATTTAAGGTCCTTTTGGGATAGTTTTTCCCAACGTTACTTTCCAAACAAATGCCACCCTTTTAATTGGCTAGAACTATCTTACTGCTTTTTGAAAATTTCGGTGGTAAAAACAAAGTTTCTTATAAATAAGGCTTCGTTTGGGACGGCAACACTCATGAACATATATAATAAATAGTTTTACACTAGCTTGTTATATTCATTCTTGAACAAGGCTTCATTCCTTGACACTTTCTGTTTTTTTAGATGTCTGTCCATGAACTACCAGCAAACGCAACAGTAATGGATGTACTGGAGCAAGCTGGACGAGATATTTCAAGATGGAGCCCTTGCTCTTTTCCTTTTAAGGAGGAGCTGAGACCTAGACTGAACAACAAGCCAGTCAGAGATCCCTATCAGAAGTTAAGGATGGGAGATGTAGTCGAGCTGACGCCGGCCATCTCTGATGAATCCTTAGTGGAATACAGGGAGGAAATTCAGAGAATGTATGATGGTGATTTGACGATGCCAAGCTACTTTAGAAGTATTTGACAAACTCACTATTGGAAAATCGTGTTTTATCGTTGGTTTAACCGGCTATTTTTCATAATAAACTGCCGGCGGCAAACGGACCACAAGACATATCGCCAGTTTTTCCGTCAGGCGTCAGACAATTTCCGGCAATTTGGCTGCTGGTTATTCCGGTGTTTTCAACGGCCAGTATGCCGCCGGTAATTAACCGTCGGCAGCCTGCAGTTTGACCGTCATAATATACCGGTTTTCAAGCCGCCAGAAAACCGCCGGAAAAATACCGTGGTAATTTCTTTCCTACGCAGTTTATTCCGGCGGTTTTTGAAACACCAGCGAACCGCCGGGAATTTTTAAAACCGCCGAAAATCTTAATTTTACCGCCGGAAAAGACCATCAGTAATTGACGATTTTCCTGTATTAACTGTAATGTTGCATCAGTGTTCCAATGATTCATTGCTAGTATTAAGCAAATTCTGAAGTTCTCTGTATAGCAAAATGTCTTTGTATTAGCATATTAATTCAAGTTAGTTCAATATTTTGTAAAGAAATTGCTTTAGCAAATTGGCATTAGCTGTAAATTGTAATAGAGTTGATTTCTTCTTGTTCAAACTGTGAAAAGTTGGAGAAAACATGTGGAACGTTGGGTTTAAGCGATATTTTCATGGAAAAATTATATTTGAAATGAGAAATCTTCTATCAAATGGACAAAAATCTTGAGCACCTTACTAGTTGTTAAAGGTGGTTCGGAAAATGGAGACTCCAATGGAAGGATGCAAATTTTCTAAGAGTAATTAGTATTGTTAGGTTCAATGGATTAAGTGATGGGAACTAAGGAAATAATTAATGGTTGATTGTGATAAAAATAAATTATTAAGATGGATGTATGATAAAAATATGAATAATGTATTGAGAAATTATTATCTTAGAGAAATGATGAGAATAATATTTATTAAATATAAAAAACATGAAAAAAAAAATGAAAGATTTTAACATGTATTTGAAAAGTTAAAAAAGTATTTATAAGATAGGTAGATAATATTGCAATAGAAATTTTAGGAGAAAAAAATTGTAGGTATAATAATGTGAATAAACATGTAAAAGTATTTGCACCAAAATAAATAAACAAAGTATTTATAAAATAGATTTTGAATAAGATTTGATATGTCATAAAATACCAGCTTGTTAGGCACAATGCATATTTGAATTAAAAAATTTCAGAATTAAATTATGGCCCATCCAAACTCTGATTTTTTGTAAACTAATAATCAAGTCGAATGTCTGGACGAGAAGAACCTATTGACATCAAAGATAATCCGATCTAAGTCTACATGAACCAAAATCAAGCAGTTAAAGTGTAATTAAAAACTTCCCGATGAGATGAATCCAGTGAACCTAAGATTGACTAATTCTAACAACACTAAGTCTCTTAAATATGTAAAGAAAATTCTATGATAAAGGGAATCAATTCAGACCATCCAATTGAGGGTTGTGGGCTTTCTTTATACTAGTAAAAATGCCCGTGCATTAAATGCACGTGACTAAAAATTTAGTAATAAAATTCATATTATAAATATTTCAATTATGGTATCATTATTAAGATGAAAAAAAATTTTTTTTATAAATAATTATAATCATTATAATAAATTTTATATGATTAGGTAAATAGTTTTTATTGATATGAATTTTCTATAATTCATGAATTATTTTGGTATTAAATTCAGTTTATTAGTTAATAAACAAACTATTTATTTTTTAAGTCGGATTTTCTTTAAATTAATAAGTTCTTTAATTGCATGCTAATAGAATTTTAAACATTAATAATAAATAAAAAAAATTAACAGAATACATTTGAGAGGAAATTACTTTTTAATTCATTATATTTGACTTTATAAATTTATTGCTACAAATAATTTTAAAATCAAATTCATTACCAATGAGAAAGTTAGTAATATAATATATTCAATAAGAGTAAACTTCATTTGTGATTTTTTTTATCATATATAATTGTAATCAATATGATACATTATCCTCTTTATATGAGAAAAGTTTTGAAAATTTTTATCTTTTATTCCGGTGATTTATATTTAAATTTAAAAAATATAAAAAAAGTTTATAAATTTTAGTTTTCTTTTTAAATAGAGAAGCAAGTATAATTATACCCCAATGAATATTTCAATAATTATTATAATAATAAATTTTATAATGTATAGCCCTTCAAGAAAATTTTGGATAAATATTTCAATTTTTTGTGCTTAAATTTTAAAAGAGAAAAATAAGTTGTGTTTACATATTTGAATAAAAAATAAATATTTTAATTAAAATTTAATTGATTGTTAGATATTAAATGCTCTATGATTTTCAATTATTGTAATAATCAATCAGAAAATTTATTTTTCAGAAAGAAGGGATTTTTATAAATAAGTTATTTATGATTTAGTTATTTTAGATCTAATATAAAATATTATCATTTCAGTATATAATTAATCTAATATTAATTAATAATTTTGATTTATCAAAATTAAATCTCACCATCAAAAGCATCAACACACATTCTCTTCACCATTTCATATTTCCTCTTTAGATCCAAGTTAGATAAAAACAACAACTTATTGTCTTTCTCCTCCCAAGTCTAGAAGACAAAGCAGCCTCAAATTTGACGATATGTTTGAATTTGAATGATTAAAATTTTATGGCATAAAAAGCATGGTTTTCATGTTTTAAAGAAAGATTATCTCGTGTGACTTATTCAATGTCAATTTCAAAAAAAATATTTGAGTTTAATCAATTGTTCTTTGAGATAATTACATCCACTTTATATTCATGTCAATGATAAGATGAAATTAGGATAGTATAGTTAAAATAATATGCAACTCCAAATATTTTCTTTCATTAATATGTTAAGTGAGTAGTCCAGCTGAAAAGAATAGCTTAATTGACTATTTATTGTATATTTATAAATAGTCAGTAAATAATTAATAAATATTATTGAATATTTTATAAGTATTTGTTGATTTTATTATATATGTATTAAATATTTCTTGAATATTTACAAATACTCAGTAAAATTCTCGGCAAATATGTAACAATTCAGACGGTTCTTCTCGTCAGGACTCTGCACAGATTAATTTCTCCTTGTACATAGTATATAAATTATGAACATATTGTATACATATGAAGTGTTTTATTTTGATTATAATCTTGATGTAAATTATATCCGAACTTCACATATAATAACCTCTTCAAGTATTGTGGGTGATAGACCGCTATTATGGATGCAAATGAAGTTGGCCGAGCACAACCCAACTAAGAAAAGCCGAGCGATCAAGTTTGACGAAGCTTTAACATGAGCTATAACTACTTAGCATGAGCCCGAGCTTGAACAATGTAGGAATATTTGTGATAATATTCAAACTCTTTTCTTTTAAAATTATAACTGTTTGAATTTTATTTGACATCAATTTTTTAGTTAACCAAATCCAAATGTATTGAGTTTATTAAAGAATAATATTATCGAATAATTTATTAGTTATTTGAACAAAAAATAACCAATTAATTTTAAAAAAAAGATTTAATGAAATGAATAATTAAATAAATAACCAATTTAACAAATATAAACATATTATTTGTATTTATTAATAACAATCTAATAAAAAAATTTCTTATATAATCACTTATTATATAAAATTTATAATAAAATTTTAAATGAGCATATTATTAAACATTAATTAAAATTTTAAATAAAATTTACATAACATTATTCGTAATCATAATAATATTAAATTTTTTATGTTTAAAGGGATTAAAAAGAGCCCAATTTTATCAAACATATCATACTCAGAAATAAAACACCACCAACAGATTTTTTATTGGGGGACATAGTATTGTCACTAAGCGAATTGTTCATTACAATGCTTTTGCTGCAGCGTCAGGAAGCAGCCGTCCGGACTCCGCTATTAGTAATTTCTCCAACACTTGGCTCTCTTTTCCGTATTCTTCTGGTGGCTTACTATCGTCGGCGACGAGATCGGTTACGAAATGGAGACGGCGGCAGTCAACCGGCTTGGCAGGGCGTCAGTCTTTATTCTCGCCGTGGCTGCCGTCATTCTCTACTTGTCGCCCGCAGTCTTCGGAGCCATCGGAACATGAAACAAGCAGAAATCAAACTAACTGGAAGCGGATTGAGGATTCCTAGCTCAATGGGAAAATTTTAAGACTAAGCATGATTATAAATTATATTAAGAGCTTAAGCATGTTTAAAAAAAAATTAAAAATAGGCAAAGTCGCCCGTTAAACGGGCGACTTATGCTTTGACTAGAATAGTCAAGATCCGACGTGGTGATGATGTGGCGACTTAAAAGTCGCCCGTTTAACGGACGACTTATAAGTCGCCCAATTAACGGGCGACTTTATGCTACTACTTAAATTCCCAAAATCCTTCCCGATCCCATTTCCTTCGCTTTCCCCTTCTGCAGCCGTCGCCATAGGGAAGTTCGGAGTTGCCGATCTCGCCATCAAGTGTTTAGGTAAGGTTTTATTTTTAGTATTTGCGGTTTATTATGTTTAGTCGCTGATCTCGCCATCGGTGTTGTACAAATTTGGTTAAAAATGATCTCGCCATCGGTGTTGTACTATTTGAGTCTTTTTAGTTTATTTATGAATTTTTTTGGTAGATCTATTAGTTTGTCTAATTTTGCTAGAGTTAGTTATAATATTGTTTGACAGAACTAGAGATAAGTTGATATAGAACATAGATTTTGTTAAAACTTGGTAGATCTAACGAATTAGTCTTTGTATATTGCTATAAATTGAGAAGCTATATTTTTGTTAATATATAATACTTATTTGTTTAAGTTATAATTCTTTAAAATAATTTTTTTAAGAGTTAAATTGTAATGAAGTCTTATCATACTTGTAAAATTAAATGAATTTTAATTATATTTTAGCAGTCTTTAGAATAATTAAAATATTAAGTATTTTGTAATTTGTTTATTTTGCATAGTGATACGTACGGGTTCAATAATGAGTGGACGTGGTGCGACCTTTGTGCTTATGTATGGAGGTGAATTAAAAGTGGACACCAATTTGACGCCAAGCTATTTTGGGGGTAGGAGTCGACCCCTTCATGTGCCAAGAAATTGCAACTTAGAACAGCTTAAATTTATGATACTTAGAGCACTGAAGTACGATCCTTCAAAGTATTCTGTAAAGTTAGTAAGTCGGGTGCCTGTTGGAAATGAGTATGTCGCTTCGGAAGTTGAGGATGATGAAGTTTGTGAATTTCTGTTATGCCAAGCTGCAACAGAATTTCTTATAATGTACGTTGATGTTGAAGAGATTGAGGTGTTAGGAGATAATACTAACCCTCCAAATTTACAAAGATATGAAACTTCATGCCCAGCAAAAAGGGATGATGTGGTCGCTGGTCCTTCAAGGGTAGGACCAGTAGAAGAGTTACTTGCCTGGTAAGTTCCCAATATCACATATGACTAATTATTTAGTACAATTTTTTTCTTATTCATTTGTTAAATAATCATATTCATCTCATTGTAGTTATACAGAGAATCAGGAAACACAGGAACCTCCACCTCCTTATACAGAATTAATTCCTTCGGATCATTGTCGTTAGTAGAAGTGATTGTATGTGTGTATTTGATCTATTATATGGTTGATGTAACTTAAACATTTGCTTAACTCCTGCTATGAACAACTACTACTTATGTGATAATTTTGCATAACTTGTTGAATTTTTTTTAGATGGTAAAAATTGATCAGAAATTAATTAGTAGTCGAGTTATGTCCCAATGAAAATATGATATCATTGTTATGTTATAGGCATAATATACAAATTCTTTTCTTTACAAAGAAAATCTATGAATTGGAAGAACCACAAGGTAAATGTAGGAAAATAAAATTCATTTATTTATTTTTTTATCATTTGGATGAAATATTGAATTCTTTTCTTTAAACGCTCTTATCTTTTTTGCTAGTCATTTTTCGAAAGAGCAAGATAATTGAAGAATTAAATTTAGTTAAGAAAGATAGAGTTTGACCAATTTATAGTTAATGATTATTTGCGGGTTGGATTGAGATTTTGTATAGCCAAAATTAACTTATATAAACTTGGCTAAGTTTTGCATAGTTTCTTTGAAAGATAATTAATGTTATAATAATTTTTTTTTAATAGAAAGTGCATCATATAATATATATGAAATAAGAGGTAAGTAATTCAATTGATCCAACAAAGTCGAAGCTACTAATTTAAAGGATCCATAACATAAGCATATTGAAACTAAATAATCCGTAACATAAGCATGAAATACATAAACAGCTGAACTAGCGTCGCCTACGTGGCCTCTGTGGCAATGCATCAGTGCCTGGAGTGTAATGCTGAGGCGGTCGTCGTGGCCTTTGACGTAGCATGTGTTGTTCCTCCTCAGGTGCTTCTTCCTCAGCTATGTCATCTGTATGAATCGAGCTCGGTACGAAATCTGGGCTGAGGTATGCTTTCAAATCCGCTGGCACCTGGCTGCTGAAGAGGTCCGTAGAGGGCCCTTGATCAGGATAAGAGGACGGTCCAGCATATCCACTGTACTGGTGAGGAGGTTCCTGGGTCATGGAGAATGGCGCATCATGCTCACCTCTATCCTCAAAATATCCTTGATCTTGAATATACAACTGCCTACGCAAACCACGACAAAGCTCTACAATTGTATTTATGTCCCTCTGTTGCGGTGTATCATCAGTACCATTGAAGTGTTGCTGCAAAGCTTGTTCAGTACCCAGGAAAAAATCCCTCTGAATTAACAAAAGAGATATGTTAATACATGATGAGAAATTCTGTTGCAGCTTGACATAATAAAACTTCACAAACATCGTCATCTTCTACATGTGAAGCGACAAACTCGTTTCCCACAGGCACTCGACATACTAAGTTCACAGAAAACTTCGTAGGATCATACTTCAGTGCTCTAAGTATCCTTAACTTAAGCTGCTCTAACTTTATATTTCTTGGCACAAGTAACGGACGATTCCTACCCCCAGAATAACTTAGTACAAATTTTTCATCAATATGTAACTCGCCTCCATACAGGAGCACGAAAGTTGCAGCACGTCCACTCATTATTCTGCTCGTACGTTCCACTAAAAAAAAAACAAAGCACAAATTCTTAATATATATTTATCTTAATTAATATTATCTCTGAATATAATAGTATAAAAGTATATAAGCAAATGATAAGCTGAATGTTGAGAATTTTAGTGATTGATGAGTGTTTGGTTAGGATTATATTTTTCATAACCTGAATTTCATAAAGTAACTTGAATTAAAAATTTTAAAAACTCTGAGGTGCAAAACTATGGCCGCTTCTACATTAAACAGGAGTGAACTAGCTAGGATTGTCGGTTCAACCGGTAAACTGGTGAACCGATCTTGGTTCTTTTGAATTGGCCGATTCAATGAACCATTTATATGATTTAAAAATTAATTTTATATATTTAGAATAAAATATTAACTTCAAATTAAATTTATTTTATTTTATTTTATTTTCTTAATAATAATTAAATTCCTAAAACAATTATTTGTTAAAGAAATTCCAATTAAGTATTTTACATGGCTTCAGATGGCTCCACCTTTCCATGTGAATTTTTACAACATGCAAACACAAAAATAAATAAACAATGCAAACATGAATTTCTCAAGTGATTTAAGACTAAATAAGTTGAGATTCTTAAATTGACAACATGCATTATATATTTTTAAACAGGTTTTTAAATAATTTTTTATAATATAAATAATATTTATTTTTTGGGTTAATAATATGTAATAAATTTATTTATTTACTTATTCACTACAAAAATTAATTATTTATTGATTTATTATAATAAATTATCTAACATAAATAATTTATAGATATAAATTTTATAATATGAAATTTAATATATAATATATATATAGGTATAAATCATATCCTATGATGCACAGACACGGTGACATGGATATGACACAGCACGGACACGTGACATGTCATTATTATTAATAATTTCACAAAATAGCTTCTTACAATTTTACTTGATGCCTTCATTTTTAAGATTCTATTAACTTCAATTATAATGCATCTTATTTAAAGTTTCAAGATCAATTATCTGTATTATCATAGTTTATATCTCCTCCTTTGCCCGCATACCAAACCTATTATATAGGTCATCAGAAGCTCTAAATGTTTTAATTTTATCAATACCCTATTCTCAAGGCTTATGTCTCTTATAATCATTATAAATCATAGTACTTAAATTTTGCAATTCATTAAAACACATTATTTTGATAACCTACTCTGTCACCTCACTCCACAAAACCTCCTTTATTAACATGCAAGGTTATAGACTCTCCTCAAACTTCTATGACAATCCATTTAACAAAAATTGGCGCCTAATCCGATATAAAAAATCTAACTAATTTAACATAAAAAATGCATAAAATAACTTCACATTACCTGATCCAGCGACGAACGGGCGGAGCAGCAAGCAGATCTCGAAATGGCGAAGAGGGAGAATGTCTGATCGGGAAAGGGAAAGGTGAATAAATTACTTAAGTCTAAACTAAATGCAGAAATCTTAAACAGATCTACAAAAAATTTCCACAAACAAAGAGATTCACCCAAAAAAAACTTGAGAAGTAGTTTGAAATTCATAAATCTTTCTTAATCTAACGAAAATACACAATAATCTACAAACAATGAACTAACTACACATAAAATGCATAAAAAAATTCCTTACCTATGCTAGATCCGGCGACAGCAACCGCAAGCAAGCTGGGAAAAAATGGGGGAGAAGTGGGAGAGAAGAAACAGATCGGGAAAGGGAAAGGTAAAGTTGCTGTATTTAACACTAAGTCGCCCGGTTAACGGGCGACTTACAAGTCGCCTGGTTAACGGGCGACTTACTTTATTTTATTCAAACTGCCACATCATCTGCCACGTGGTCCTTGGATTAAACCTAAGTCGCCTTTCAAACGAGCGACTTTGCCTATTTTTAAATTCTTTCTAAAACGTGCTTAATCTTACAGTTTAATTATTAATTATGCTTAGTACGAAAATTTGCCCTCTCTATTACAGCCTCTTAGCTTAGCGAAGGGAGGAAGACGAAGAGAGAAGTAGAAGATCGAGGAAGGAGATAAGGTAGAGGTGAAACACTAAAGCTGAAAAAGTGAAGCCCAAGCTTCTTTAGCGACACGTTTACAATTCTTCATGCGAAGCCAGAGCTCCCATCGTGATTTTCGATCCGACATGAGAAGAACGCGAATAAGCTCTTTTTATAGTTTGTTTGCGATGGACAGGAATGGGAGGGGAATCAGAAGAGGCATGAAACGCTCGGACATTTTGTGAAGGTTTTTTTTTCGTTTTTTATTTCAGGAGTCGTTCGGCTATTTTTCTGAAACGTTCGGCTCGAGTGCAGAAACCGAAGGGTGTTGTGTTTAGACTTTTTAATTTTCAAACGGCTCAGCTATTTAATGGACTGAAACGACTATTTAATGAAAAGGAATTGGAAGCATTTGAAATATTAAATAAATATTTTATAGAAATTGATAAATAATAGAATTTGAATAGTCATGTATAAAACGGATGGCTAAGATTTTGTGTGGAAGGAAATTCAAGCGGCTTTTATAATAGTAGTATAGATATAGATGTGAATTTTTTGATTTATTAAATGTTTTTAATAGAATGGACGGCCAAGATAATTTAAAAATAAGTAGAATGGATGAACAAGATTTGTCGGAGGAAGGAAACTCAAGCCCTTTTTATAATAGTAGTATAGATTTACTGAGCATGCTACTCTAAAAAATCTATAAATCGATCTCCATTGTTTACATGAAAATGACACTTGACTTGAAATTCAAGAGAGTTGAATGATTTTTTTTTTTTTTTTTTTAAAGGAGTTCATTAGAGCACCACCCTCAAACAATCACCTGACTATTGCCATCGGACTATCACCAGATTGCTATACTTGTATCATTGTTGTTCAACCACCGTTGTTGCACCATTGCCCAACTACCACATTCAATATGTCATCACCTAATTGTTTCGTTGGACCGCTACAGCCTGAGCACAAATGCTATGCTACCATCATTCAACTGTCGCCATCAAACCATGGCCACCTGATCGTTATTATCATACCGCATTGCCCGTTGTCAGACCACCATTGTCCATCCAGCACTCTTGAAATTATTGTTACTTGGCCACAACTATCTGAATGTCTTTCATTCTATATCAGCTTTGCAATATTTTCTACTAGCTCTTCATACTCTTATAATCTTGTAGTCTCCAAATTAAGGAATAAGCAAATATTTTAAATCAATTATTACATAGTAGAATTATTTCAACTAGGGAACAACCCATGATTTTTCCCCTAAACATATTTTTTACATAAAATTTATAGTATCACCTATGCAATATAGAATCTTTGTGAAAAATTAGAACAAAAAATTCTTTCGCAAGCTATTGCAACAAATTTTCAAACATGAAACAAACTCATTGATGATGATGATAATAATTATTATTATAAAATAATGTAAATCATTAAAAAAACCTAATTCAGCTGACAATATATTTTTTTATTTTTTAAATTCAGCTGACAAAATACTACCTATTAACTTAAACATTTTTTGCGACAACCGTGTATAAAAATTAGAAATAGGCTGGGTGATATCGCACATAAAAAAAATGTGTCAATTTACTCCGGCCAATGATTTTGAAGTTTTGACTTCTGAGCATGTTTATAAAGCATATACAAATCGTAGACAAAGTTAGCTTTACTCCATTTTTGAACTTTTAACTTCCAAGCATATGATGTAAAGAATAATTCTCAAACAGATCCAACCACTTTGAACTTTCTTCCATATGTTCTCTCTCTCTCTCTCTCTCTCTCATTTGAAAGTAATGAAAGTCAAATAAAATTTTGATAAAAGAAAGATTTGATCCCAAAACTTTGACAACAAATTAAAAACATTTAAATGATCTCTCTCTCTCTCTCTCTCTCTCTCTCTCTCTCTCTCTCTCTCTCTCTCTCTCTCTCTCTCTCTCTCTCTCATCTCTCGCTCAAAATCCATTCTTCTCTCGCCTAGTTTTTCTACTTACAACTTCTGAGCATTGAAATTCCTTGTTGATGCAGCTCATCTTGGTATGTTGGTTGGGAGCTTGGGTTATCAACCAAAGGTCTTAGGTTCGAGTCTTACATATATGATGTATGTATGAATTTGTCTTAATTGGCCTAAATGTCCCAAAACAAAAATTTGCTTGTTGGAAGTGTTTTGTTTTATTTTATTTAACATTATCTTTATTCTTCAGAAGCATAATACTAAGTTAAGTGTTTCAGAGATGAGGATGCTCAGGTGGATGAGTGGCTTTACCCTTAAAGAAAGGATACAAAATAAGCATATACACGAAAAGGTTGGAGTAGCGCCAGTGGAACATAAGATTAGAGAGAGTCACCTTAGATGGTTTGGTCACATAAAATGACGGTCTTCCGATGACACTAATAGGAAATTAGAGGTATTAGATTTGACTTATATTAAGAAACTACAGGAAAATCACCCACTTCCGGCGGCTTTTTTTTTCCGGCGGAATTTGAGCAATTTCCGGCGGGTTTTTTAATTTTCCGCGGTATTTTTTTTTTCCGGCGGCTTTCGAGCCGCCGGAAAAAAACGGCGTAGGAAAATACTTTCCGACGGCGTTTTCCGGCGGCAAAAAAATCCGGCGGTTTGCCGGCGGTCAAAAACCGCCGGTGGAAAAAAAAAAAAAAAAAAAAAAACAGAACCGCCCGCTCCCGCTGAAACCGCTCCCCGGCGGCTCCGGCGGCACGCCAGCAACCCGCTCCGGCGGGCGGTCGCGCCAGGCTTTGAGTCGCGCCGGACCAGACCGCGTCGGACCGCGCTCGCGTGAGCCAGGCGAGCCCGAGTGCGCCAACGAGCCCGCTCCCCGCGCTGTCTTCGCTGAGTTTCGAACCGTGGACCTCCTCTCCCGCTGCCCCGCCCCCTGACCAATGCGCCGTTTCTGCAAAACTGTTAAAACTAAGTATTTTTTTATTTATATTAAAAAATTCTGAATATTATAATTAAACATTATTAATTTAAATATTTTATTTTAATTTTGATTATTAAAATAAACTAGTTATGTAAAGCCGCCGGTACGCCGTCGGAAAGCCGTCGGAAAGCCGCCGGAAAGCCGCCGGAAAATTCCGCGGGATAATTTTGCGGGAAATTAGCCATCGCAAAATTTCGCGGGGAAATTAGCCGCCGGAACACCGCCGGAAAGCAGCCGGAAAATTCCGCGGGATTATTTTGCGGGAAATTAGCCGTCGCAAAATTTCGCGGGGAAATTAGCCGCCGGAACACCGCCGGAAAGCCGCCGGAACGCCGCCGGAAATTTTAAGCCGTCAAAAGCCGCCGGAACGCCGCCGGAAAGCCGCCGGAAATTTGACCGCCGGAAAGCCACCGGAAAATTCCGCCGGTAATAAGTGATTTTCCTGTAGTGTTCATTGTATTTTAAATAATTAATATTAATAAATTATTTAAAAAAATACTTATATATTAATGACTTACACTTCATACTAAATTAATTTTATTTCTGAACGCTTGAGAACCATCAAAATTAATTTTTTTGAACGCTTTGGCGTCGTCTTCAGCTTGCCCTTCGCTCACTGTCTTCTCTAGTAGTTTTGTCTCTCCAAAATTTCTGGTAAGTTTGTCTCTCCAAATGCTTCGGTATATCGTTTGTTTTTACCAGCATTTACTCCCCTCGCATTGCAGGTTTACTCCAATTATTTCGGTGTTTTCAACTTCTATAACGTTTCCTCAATAGGTCTTCTGAACTTCTAGCATTTCTGCTTCAAGAAAACACCAAACATAAGTCAAAGGGCCAATTAGGATCTACTCTAGATGTCGGCCCTATTCTCAAAAACTTTTCTTAAACAACGTCCCTAACACCAATAATAATTGACCAGATACATGATTTTAAAGCGCTTAGGTGGTTTAGCTGGCTCCCCAATCTAAGCTAGGGTAAGTCTAGATTTGCATTGCATTAGCTAGGTTTGAGTCACTGATTTTTAGTACCTAATTTAGATTTAGGTTCTGAGGTATGCTCAAGCTATAAGCCCTCAACCTCTGGGAATTGAATCCCAACCTTATAATAAAATTGGTCACCCAAACTTAAATTTCTTTCAATCAAATTCAAGCTCAACACTTAGGATAAGCTGAGGTGTTTCTGAAGTAATTCAGAATCTCAAAACAACTCCTACCCTTCTTCCTTTGATTCTATAAATAAGTGCTCAACATTGAACCATTCCCGATTGATATTTCCAATTCTTACCTCCTTTGACATCGAGCATTGAAATCTTAAATAGAATTTCTACCACTATTTTAATTGAGAGTTTTCGTATGAAATTCTAATTTCCTATGATGTAATTAATTACGAGGGCTTGCGCTCGTAGGAGATTTAGAAATCCAGACCAGATTCTCAAAAATTAAACTTTTCAAAAACTTCAATTAATTATCTTTGGGAATTTAAACAAAAAAATGGCGATCATTATTATCATATTCGAATAAGCTGTATTTTCTTCCTCCGGGGAGATATATCAGTCATTGATATGAATTCGAGTATGAAATTAATGATAATATATCTAAATTATCATAGTTAAATATTTGATTGAACGTCATTTTGATCCTTTTGGATCATATGTAGTTCTCTCCCAAATTTGACTATGATATTCGGGATTAAATCTGTAATTCTAATCTAAACCCATTTGGAGATTATATTTTTAACTTTTGAGGTAATATATCATCACTAATGGATGTTTGATTTCATAATTAAAATTTAAATATCAATTTCAAATTATTCCCAAAGAAAATTAATATTTTTTCAAAACTATATTTTTCAATCAAATAGTTTGGCTGTCTATTCTTTCCCTGGCTAAAACCATATGCCCCCAATAAACTCACTCCCAGCTCTCATGCCGATCACACCGCCCTCCACCTATCGTCTCCTCACAGCTCAATCATTTTCGGACCCATAGCTTTACCGCAAACTCGCCGGATCTCTCCAACATCTATCTATCACACGTCTAGATATTGCATTTGCAACGAAAGCCATTTGCCAAAACATGCATTCCCCCACCGAACATCACTTTCAAAAGCTTAAACTTCTTCTCCGTTACATCAAAGGAACCCTTAACTACGGACTACCACTTCCACCAAGCAATTTCCAACTCACATCATACTCCGACGCTAATTGGGCAGCCGATTCAACCGACATGAAGTCAATTTATGGGTTCTGCACATTTCTCGGATCCAATCACACAACCCACAATTGCTAAGTCCTCGACTGAAGCAGAGTACTGCTCCCTAGCTGCGGCAACCTCCGAAGTTTTATGGCTCTGTCGTCTACTTGAAGAATTTAGATTCCGCAAGCTTCTCCGACCACCATGCACTGCGATAACACCTCCGCAATCGCACTGGAAAACAACCCAGTCTTTCACTGAAGAACAAAGCATATAGAGATCGACTTTCATTTCATTCAGCAACACATCGTCTCCGGAGAAATCCTCATCTCTCACATCAGCTTCACTGATCAGATTGCAGATATTCTCACCAAAGCATTTCATTCAACCAGATTTTATGATCTCCGCAACAAATTGGCCATTCAGCCTGAATGGTCAATTTGAGGGGGGATGTTAGGACCAATTACCATTGTACACGTGTACTAGCCGTTTCTCTTCTTGAATCCTTAGCTCTATTTATATCCCTGTAACCTTAACTCTTTCTACATGAACTAATTTCTCTTTCTTGTTCTCGTCTTCCCGTTATTTTCCTTCTCCGGCTTTGGGTCTTTCATTTTAGATTCCTCATTTGAGGACAATTGAGTACAAGAGAAGGAGATTAGTAAGGACTCGTAAGACAGTTCATTTCTGCATCTCTACTCTTTTGACTTCAAATATTAGGTAATGAATTTATCCATATTATTTTAATTGATATATTACAACAATCAGGATTTTACTCTATACCATTCTTATTCTCTCAGGACAAGCCTGGAACGATGGCAATATTGATAGAATTGTGTTCTTAATATTTACAGGTAGTACGAAACTATTTGTTTTGTATGGCAAAAATTTTCAAGCTCAAGCATTTTAGGTTTTGTGCGGGCTGATTTTGTTTATGCTGCTTAAAATAATTTTTTAGTTTAAAATTTTTAATTTTTATTAATAATGCTAAATTAAAATAAAGAATTATTAATAAGTAATTTATTAACAACTTAAATACAATAAATCTGTTTTAATAATTAAACAATAGAAAATACTAATATTTTTTAATTAATGTTTTAATTAATTAATATATTTTTATCTAAATTATTTAATTGATTATTAAAAATTTTAAATAATAATTGTAATTAAGTCTAGTTAAATTGATTAAATTATAATTACCATAAGATAATATTTTATTAATTATTAAATAATTATTTTTAGATTGATTAAAAATAATAATTTTATTTATCAAATTAGGGCTTAATTTAGAATAATTTTCTTACGCTTTGTTTTTCATATTGTTAACATAATTTTTATTTTGCCATAGTTTTTTGTTACTTTTATTTTTATTTTTACTAAAAATATGCGTTCTATGACAATTTTAAAAAATTATTTTATTTACAATAGTTTGAAGAAGTAATAAGAAAGCCGTCTCAAAAGAAGTCTAAGGTTTTATTTGGAATAATTTTATTACTAATTTTGTAGTACTAAAATTTTTAATTTAAAAAAAATAATTAAAAAACTACTTTATTAAATAGTAAAAAAATTGTATCAAACAAAACCTAAATTATGAATAATATCAACTGTTGTTAATATATTTTTAATTAGGTATCATTACTTATTAAGATTAATTAAAATAACTCTTCTTGGCCTATTGGTTGGAAGCTTAGACTTCCAACTAAAAGGTTCAGGGTTCGAGTCTATGCGTATGCGTTGCGTGTGTGAGTTTGCCTTAAATAGCCTAAATGTCCCAAAAAAAAAAAAAAAAAAAAAAAAAAAAAAAAAAAAAAAAAAAAAAAAAAAAAAAAAAAAAAAACCAGTTTAAACTTCAACCCTTCTTCTTCACCCCATCCGCTCTAGCATAAAACTCCCCAAACCCTTGACGCAAAGAAACCGCGATCGGAGCTAGCCGAGGAAAGCTTCGATGGTAACTGTGGTGTGTGTAGGAGAAGAGGAGTTCGAGTCCAACGTGAATTTAAGATAAATCCGTTGAATCTAGGATTAAGTAATAAATCGGGATGGGCAGAAACAAATTTTAGAGCATCTCAAATGGAACGACAAATAACTGTTTGTCATTCTTCCTTCGTTTTAATTGAGCGGTAATTTTTACGTCATTTCGTCACGAATGAAAAGTGTGATGCCAATATTGACGTTGCACTGTTCATCTCCGCCATTTTTTGATCTCTATCGAACTTGCTGAAGAAACGCGCGAATGACCGTTATAGGTAAAATGGCGTTCCATTGGAGATGAATCACGACATTTTTTTAGTTTCACGGCATTTTCAAGTGAAAAATGTGATTTTCGGGTGGAGATGCTCTTAAAGACTGCTTCCTTGTGGGTGCCAAATCGTCCCCATTGCTCCTAAGGAGGTGTTTGGTATCATATTGGATTCAATTTTAGTGCAATTTAGTAAATCTTGTAAATATGAATTTAGTAAATTTTGAGGTTGATAAATCTTGAAAAGTATTTGATATGATAAATGTTAAATAATGTTAAATCCTAAAAAGATGTTTTACAATATATTATAGGATTTATGATAGTTAAAGATTTAAGTGTGAAGAAGATAATTATAAATTAAAAATTAAATTTATAATTAAAAATAAAAATTAATGTGTTATGAGTTTAATAAATTATTAAGTATAAATTACTCATTAATTATTATTGACACTATTAAGTATATATTAATAATATATATTTTAAGTTATATTAATTAAGATAATTATTCAATTAAATTAATTTAGATAATTAATATATGCACTAATTATTCTATTAATTATTTAATTAATTTACCTAAGTATTCATATTTAAAATTATTTTAATTAAGTTAATCAATAATAACTTAGAGGCGTCTAGGGTTTACGTTTCATTTTTCTCTTTTCGTTGTTGCTGTTCTGCTTCGTTTAGGGTTTAGAAGTTGGTGTACACGCGTCACTTCTTCGGCTACGTCGTGGCTGTTCGACTTCGCTCAGTCGACAACTTTCCCTTCTGTCAGATCGGAAGTTACGACATTTTGATCGGAAGCAACAACGGGAGGTCGCTTTCTGTGAAGGTAACTTTCTCCCTTTCGCGCGCTTCTTCGGCCAAATCCAGTAAATCCGCCGAACCGAACCAAAGGATTTCGTAAATCCGGGATTTACCACGAAAAGAGGGAATTTTCCGTCAACCGCGGCTTTGATTTACCGTCAGATTTGGTTTTCATTTTTGGCCGTTTGGCTGGATTTAGCTCAAATCCGCTTCAAATCCATTCTAAATCCTGCATCCAAACAGCCCCTTAAAATTGATGTCAAATCCGATACAAAACACCCCCTAAAGGCCTTACGTTTTCGTCACCGCCTTGCCTTGCCGCCATGTCACCGGCGGCTATCGCCGGTCAAAATACGAAGTTAAGAAGGGATTCGAAGAACATTAAGAAGCGAAAGAAGCAGGAAGAAAAATCCAACGCATCCTTTCTTATGACCAAGGACGAGATGAAAGAAGAGAGGAAGAAGAAGAAGAATAATAAGAAGGCGAAGCTTCAAACGGAGAGTAATGAAGCCTCAACGGCAGAGGTGGACCTAGGTGAATCTATTTCTTGGGTCACGCAGATTAAAGATAAGAATCATAAGAAGAAAAAGAACGAGGGCGAGGAGGAGGTAGGAAAGAAAGAGAGGAATAACAGTCTTATCACTGATGTTCGATTTGCACCGGCGCAGTTGGATCCGCGTTTCCAGCGTATGCCAAAGAGAGAGGCGAATCGATTCACGGTTTGCGCGCATGCTCTCTGATCAGAGCTTCACGTCGTCTGTGGCGCCAGTGGACAAGAGGGGAAAGCCGAGGAAGGGCAAGAAGGTGAATCCTTTGTTGCACTATTATCTACATGAGAAAGAGCCTGAGGAGGATGCAGAGGTGGAAAAAGAGCTGGCGGGGGAGGAGAATGGAGAAGAAGTTTACACTTCTTCATATGTGGGTACTGATGAGAGTAGTTCTACCACCAGCGATGAGAACGACGACGATGACGACTATTCTGTGAATAGTGACATTTGTCGGTATCTGATGGCTAACCATGAGGATACACCAACAGTCGAACAAGAAACTCACAGGCTGGTGATTGTTAACATGGACTGGGATCACATTAAGGTATGAAAGAAGTTTATATTTTATGTAAAATCCAAGCTTTCATGTCATTCTCATTGTGTGAATGTTCCCTAATACTGGTAAAAAAAGTTATGTCTTTAAATGTCAGTTCCATGAATTAATAGCTTTAACCGTAGTTAGTTCTATTGATTAAATTACCTTTCAACACCTCATTAATTGGATAGTAGTTAGAAGATAAACTAAAAAATACTAGGAACTAAAAATGATTGAATTGCGTTAAAGCAACTCAATGAAGAATTTCACGAAGAATTGCTTGATTTTAGTATATCACTAATTAGGCATAAATAGATCACCTTATAGATAGAAATCCTGCATCACACTTAAAAATCACTGTTGGAATTGAATCTTAAAAACCAAAGGGAGGGGAAAACTTGAATTGCCTCTCTAACTTCTTAGAAGGCATATTTTATAACCAGGGTAGCTTCCCAACGGGCTGGCTTGCAAATCCTATATGGAACTCTTCCTTCAGCTAGTCTTACTTATAGGGGAACTGGGAGACAATTTCGTTCTTTCATTATCTTTTATATATCATCCCTTTCCCATCTTTATTGTAGAACGTGGTACCGAGACTAACATCTCCACTGTTGAGGAGGTGCTAAGATTACTAAGCAAAAATAGTCTTGCTGACTAGTTCTTGACCTGTAGATGTAAAGCACTAGATGATTCAAAGGAGCTTTATGATTTGATCAGACTCATAGGCTTAACAAAAGAGATTGAGATTTGCTTCACTTAGAGCATCACTAGTTAATTTGCCTTCTACTGCAAACATTATTTCATCCTTTTTGTGTGCTTTGTAGATTAAGTAAACTTTCTTTGTTTTTGTGTCCTAGTGATAGCATCTCTATAGTGCAGTGCCTCCCCTAGTATATCCTGGAAGATTGACCAAAAAGCAATAGCTGAAGATAAAGAAAAATCAATAGTTAGAAGATAAACCAAAAAGTCGCTCTTGTAGATATTAAAGTTGATTCAATTTTATTAAAAAAAATCTTACTATTAAGCAGTTATTTAACTTAAAAAAGAAAACTACAAGAGATAGCACCTAGAAGTTTCATTTTTCCATTTCAATCATATAACAAGATGTATCAAGTTTAGTATATGACTATTATACTAAAGTCTGATAGGCACCATAAAATTTATAGGAAAACAATATCTATTTATACTACAAAAATTATGATCCATCTCAATGCATCAACTAATCAAGTATCACATCTAATTAAAACACAAGGTAACTAACTCAAAAATAATTTTAATTAACCATACAAGTGCAGTAGTAAAAAATGCACATAATTTTTAGTAAATCCTACAGGCATACAATTTGACATTCTTTGGCACTTTGGTTGTACCCTTGGCTTCCTAAAGTAGTTGACCATATCATTTATTATTAACCTCTATCATTTATTAATGTATCATCAAACAATAATCCTCCTAATTGATCCCACCATATCAATAAACCAAAGAATGCAACTTGCAATGATCGAATTTAACCAAATAAGAGTGTTGTCAAGAGTACCTATTTTTAAAATTGTTTAATGATTATATATTACAAAATATAGGTGTCTATATAAATAACTTTCAAAGCTTATCGACATCCAAATAGCCATAGCTAAATTTGGATTATTCATATTGGGACTCAACAAACATTTATCAAGTCAGTTAGCTTGTAGTGTTACTCCTACACTGTTCATATGTTCTATATTCTCCCATATCAATATGATGCCTCTGCTAAGACTACAACTTTTATTCATTGAATCTTGGATATTATTTATTTTTCATGTCTTCTTACTATGCTTTTTTTTACTTGATTTTTTTTATTTGATGCAGATTGATATATAGCTTATTAAAGTAGATCATATTAAAATTATACTTACAGATTTATTATAAGAAGTCATAAGATGGATGTATTTTACTTGATTGATGAACAATTTTACTTCGCGCTGTGTATGCCACCATGGAAACTCAATACGCTTCACATTGCTATTCAATTTTCTGTGTTTTTTTTTTCTTGAAACGTGTCTGCATGAATGAAAAGCTAATGGGTTAACCCAAACTTGATGGTAATTCATTGGACTATGAATTTTCCTTCTATTTTCTTTAGTTTTTTTTTTTATCTCTTGATCAAATTATTTTTTTATTTTTATTTGCATTGGTTTGCTCATCACTTTTTTTTTTGTTATGCTCCCACAGTATAATCCCTGGATAAATGTAGAAGAAATTGAAAAAAAGTAAATATGTTTCATGTAAAGATGGTGTCTCAGCTTATGCTTTTATTTGTTGATTGCATGTGTGATCTCTGAACTGAATTTTTTTAGTCTATAGCCAACAACTCTAGATTTGATTTGTTCTCTATTTGATTAAACAAGATGACTGAATCATTCTTGTGTGTAATTCCCATACACTCTTTGTGTATCTAATATTGCTGCCCTTCTGCAGTCTGTTGATCTATATGTTGTAATGAGTTCATGCCTTCCAAAAAGTGGCCAAATTTTGTCAGTAACCATATATCCATCTGAGTTCGGGCTCAAGTGCATGGAAGTTGAAGCAGTGCGTGGGCCAACATGTCTCATTCGTGATGATGAAGAAATAAGTGAGGAGGAACCAGATACCGAAGTCATTAATGAAAAACTACGAGCATACGAAATGAACAAGCTAAGGTTTTTTGGATGGAGAACTTATTTCTAATAAATCTTGTTTTATTATGTTAGCATATCATCATCCTAGAGCTCTGGTATACTTATCAAAGTTTTTGTTTTTAATGTTCTAGGTATTATTATGCTGTCGCTGTATTTGATTCAAGTGCCACTGCAAATCATGTTTACAACACCCTTGATGGAACTGAGCTTACTAGAACATCAAATGTATTTGATTTGAGATTCATTTCCGACTCTATGGAATTCAAACATCCTCCTCGTGATGTCACAACTGAGGTGCTGTAATTGCATCTATATGTTTATCTTGAATTCTTGAATTCATAATTGATTTCTGTACATATCCTCATATTTTTCTTTGAGTTTTCTTTTACTAAATTGTTGGATTTAGGCGCCAACAAGTTACAAGGAACCAGACTTTCAAACTCGAGCACTGCAGCACTGCAAAGTCAATTTAACTTGGGAAGATGATGAGCCCCAACGAGTTAAAACATTGAGGCGAAAATTCAATTCTGAGAAGGTTGGTTTTGCTATGTCTTCTTAGGTATATGCGCCAATAAAATTGTTTAGTATTTACATAATTGTTTTTTGGGATTCACATTATACTTGCATGCAAACTTTTGTTGCTTTTTCAAATATTATATTATTTGTTTGTTTATTCAAGTTGTATGAACAAGATACATAGAAAGAGTGATGAAACAGAAGCTTGAATAAAATTATAACCAATTAATCATCTAGAGGAATCAATTTTATTTTATGCTAAAAATATTTAATTATTAAGGAAATTATCATGCAATAGCAATTTATGATATATATATAGTTAACTTGAGTGGGGTAGAAATGAGAATATTAAGAGGGATATATGAGAAAATAAAAAAGAATAAACTAAGGAATGATTGCATTGGAGGAACAGTTGGAGTAATATCATTTGAAGTAAGTTGAAAATAGAATTACGAAGTTTGGACAGTGCAATGCAGAGCAAGGAAATGCACCCATTATGTTGGCAGATAAAAGTAGTATTGAAGAATTAGCATAATAACCCATCTCAAAATAGCAAGGTTAACTAAACTTTTAATTTGGTTTTGGTTAAAGAGGATATCATTGATGATAATGCTCTTTCCCTGCCAGCTATAAAAACATCCCATCTTAAGCACTCGGACATTATCTCCTCCTTTCTTCATTATTCTGCTTGATGCCACCTCCACCTCCTTGCCCAGTTGTCACCACCTTTAGCTATCTCTCGAAGCCTTCACTGTCCGTCTGTCCCCATTTTTGGGCTTCTTCTTTCTCTTCTAGCTCCTTCACCATCTCGTCCCTTTCCCTTTAACGAAAGAAACATAGAGAGGAAGAGATGACGAAGACAAGGATGTTTCTTTTGATACTAGTATTTTGGAATGCCATGACTAAACCAGTATTGAGGTAATGGATGCACCCTTTTAACAGTATCATTGCCCCCAGTAAACCTTGATTTTGAATTTAAGATAATTGTCCATTTGATCTCTTGGGTTAGTTACTTTCGTCAACCTTTTCAAGCAATTCATATTGAGCCATTATTCTCAATAATTAATTCTGGTTATATTATCAAAGGCTGACGACTCAAAATTATATAAGTTTTCTATTAAATATCTCTTAATTATTTAGTCTTTGATAATCAATCTTTGGAGATAAACTATTTAATAGTATTGAGATTAATTATAGTTTTGGGAACTTAGAAGGCCTTTATGTAATGAACTTGTAGGACTTCCAAGGCATTTCTATGGATACTCTTGGATAATTTATTGGTTATCCACAATGAGGTTCACAAACCGATTTGATGCGGTTATTCAACCTATAGGGTTTATTCAACTCTATAGGGCCATTGAACCAAAATCAAAGGTCTTTTGGGTAATTTCCATGATGAATCCCAGTAATAGACTAGTTATCCGTTTTGGCGTTTGATGAAATCATCCTTGATTTAGTATACGGCCTACCTAAATATTTGAGATAAATCTATGATGATGCTTCTTGTAGGAGTTATTTATTTATTTATTTTATAAGCTTATTCATGCAGTTTGTATGTTTTGTTGTTTTTGCTCAAATTCGAATGCAGCAAATGATACAATATGCGATTACCAGTTGTAATCTTATTGTGCTATACCTTTACAATGCATGATTCCCTTAACATGCCTTGATGATATTGCCACTCAGTTTCTTTTAAAATAATGGTTTTTTTTTTTCCTATGAGCCCCACTTCAAATCCTCTACTAGATATGATTTCTCCTGTCGAAATCTAGGCTTAGATTCCTACTACGTTCTTATTCATATTCAAATATTTCAAGTGGCTGATTCTCATTAACTGATGCTTCCCCTCATTTTCTGCTGTAGCTCGATGATCTGAATGAGTACTTAGCATCAACTGATGACAGTGATGAGGATCATGGAGATGTAGAAAAGCTGCGAGCTCTTCTTGAATCCAACAAAAATTCTGATACAGATGAAAGTAAAAATGATAAGGACATGGAGATCACCTTTAATACAGGCCTCGAGGATCTAAGCAAACGTATTCTAGAGAAGAAGGACAAGAAAATAGAGACAGCATGGGACCAAGTTCTTAGACGGCGAAGCGAAAAGAGAAAGGCGAGGCAAAACAGGTCCAAATACTCATCTGACGATGACTCAAGTGATTATGATGTTAAAGAAGCATCAGAGCAACCAGATGATTTCTTTGTCGAAGAATCTTTGGATGCTAAAAAAAAGGTTTCTAAGGATAGGATGAAACTTAAGAAGGGAAGAGAAGTTTCTCAAGAAATAGAGAAGGAGCAAGAAGCAAGTAGAGCAGAATTAGAACTGTTATTTGCTGAAGACCAGGACATAGACAAAGGCCCCAAGGGTTACAACATGAAATCCAAAAAGGCCAAGGGAAAGAAGAGTAAAGAGATTGCAGCAGAGGAAAAGCTACCAAATGTGGATTGTTCAAATGATCCTCGGTTTGCTGCACTTAACACTAATCATCTCTATGCATTGGATCCCACTGATCCACATTATAAGAGGTATATGTTGTTCTTAACTAGTCAAATGTGATCTCATAGGCTTCGTTTGGGACGTCTTTCTTATTGCTTCTTAAAGCAACTTTTTAGTAGAAAATTTTTATTTTTTGTACTAAAAAGTTGCTTTAAGAAGAAGCGGTAAGAAAGCCGTCCCAAACGAAAATCCATACCCTCTAAAATTTCTACTTCAATAAATTTAATATTGTTGAAATGCTTTGGTTTTGTTATTGGGTTTTACAGAAGTGTAGCCTTTGCCCGGAAGCAAACGCAGAAGCAGATTGGGTCAAAAGAGAAGGATGTGGATGATAAGATTTTTGAAAAGAAAGCTTTATCGAGCGCAGATGACATCGAATCGGTGAAGAAACCGGTGCTGGGGACACATTCAGAGAATGAAAAACATGAGTTTTCTTCCATGATTAGGTCTTTGAAGAGAAACATTGGAAATATGAAGAAGTAATGGTGGATGCAGAAGCATTTTTATCTTATGGCTTTCGTAAACAAGATTATAGTTTTTTTACAGGCCATAATTCAAGACAGGTTTTGTAACAATTAGGTGAGATTCGAGTAGTTTGAATATATAGCCGTTATTATCTATATTCAAGTTTATGTATTGTTAACAGTTTAAGTTATGAAACTGAATAAAGAGTTTTGTTTTCTGAGATTCTGTAGGTTTTTGTAATAAAATATCTTTAGAAAAATAAATGTACGGTGTATCTTTAGAAAAATAATTTAAGTATTAATAGATCTAGTGGGCGTTGTGACTTTGGGCAATCAAGTCATTAATAAGTATATGTTTTATGAATGTCGAGTTTATTGCTTAAAGTGATGGTAAAATAAATGCGAATATTATTAGTATAATTTAAGCTGGATGGTTGAAGTGGAGGAATCCATTGGGCCTATTGTGTGATAGAAAAGTATCCCAAAATTTAAGGTAAAATTTTATAATGGTGGTAAGACCTATAATGCTTTATGACACAAAATGTTGACCATGAAAAGAGAGGCATAAAATTAAGTGTTGCAAAGATGAGGATACTCAGGTGGATAAGAATTTGACTCTTAATACGACATAATAGAGAAAAAAAAAATTTATATAGCAGCCCCATATAGTGGGATAAAGACTTGATGTTCTTCTTGTTGTTATTATATTATCAACATTCTTTGTCATCAATAACCCCATTGGTCACCCTCATGACCATCACTAGCAATTGCCGTCATCGCCTCAATCACCTGTCGCCGTCTTTTTTTTGTCAAATGCTTATATTATTTTGCTAACAAAAGCCATTGATGTCATTTAAATAAAAAATATATTTTTTATTTTATGAGAATATATAAATGAAATGAAAATTTAAAAATTTCCAACTAGCATCTAAAAATTTGTATTTTGACATCCACCAATCTTTGTTTTCTTTTTATGACGTTGTCAACGCCATATCTAATGCCCTTTTCCTTTTCGGCTTTTCCTATTCAACCAAAAGCGCGGCCAAGATGTTGGCGTTGTCGTAGGAAAACATCCTATGCAACAACAAGCCATGAAACATGATTTATAGCCCAAAGATATACTTTAATATTTGTGCTAATCACAAATGAGATCATCACCTTTGACGACGCTGTGGTCGCATAATACTCGCATCATAGACCATCGTGTCCCGGCGTCAAATCCTCCACATTTAGAAAATAGACGGTTGATCTCGCTTGCGGTCGCGACATTGGTACAGCCGACCGCCCACCCCCCCAACGATCACGTGGGCCGACTTGCTTGACGCGTTGGACGGCTGCAGCTGAGTAATTCGTAGAAAATGAAAATCTTTTATATTCATTATTTAATAAATAATTATATAAATTCGAAAAAAATTTATAAATGAATAAATTTAGCATGAGGTTTTGTTTGGATCTGCTTTTTTTATTATTTTTATTATTTTTTATATATTTACTTATTTATTTGAGACTTTTATTTCTGTTTTTTTTTAAATAAATTTTTAGTATAAAATTAAAAATCATAAAAAAATCGCTTAATCTTCTCTCATACGATTTTTTTTTTCAATAAATACTTAAATAGTTTATTAAAATTTAAATAAAATATTTGATTAATGATAATTAATAGTTTTTAATTTTTTATATTTATATATTTTAAAAATTATGTATTTTATTTGTTTATATCTCCTCAATTATAAAGCTTGCAAGTAATTTCCTCTGTTTCCGTTCTTTAATAACGGACGAATATTCTTTCCTATTCGCGCTGCATGCTTGCAGTTCTCTCTGATCGATCAGGCTACAGAGAGAGGGAGAGAGGGGTGAAACCCTAAGTTTGAGATCTGGTGTCAAGCTGTGATCTACCGGGCGCTGCTTATTTAGAGGTTTGTGGGGAAGGGGCATTTTTTTGTTTCATTTCAAGTTTTTTTTTTTTTTTTCTTAAGTTGCATTTTCATGGATCTGTCGATGCTGTTTGGGATCGGGCATGATGTGGATGATAATGCGGGTAACTCCTGCGAAATCTATGTTCGTCTTTGCAATTATTTGTCTTTCCTTTTCTGCTTTTTTTTTGGATTTAGATGAATGATCGTGGCAGGCTTGGACCTTTTTCGGGGGTGATTTTCACGCCCTATAATCTAATTTCGGGTACAAAGTTGCTTGCTTCACTTGATCTGGAAAGATTGTGGTACGTTTTGGACTTTTTGAACGTAGAACTCGTTTGATAAAGTTGTGCTTATGTTTCCATTTTTTGCGTGGAATTAAAGAGGGAAAAAATGTGCTGCGGAGATTCCAAGGCTCTGTTTTGATTGGAGGAGAGTGAGATTACGAAATGAAATCCTGATAGTTTGCGTGTTTATTATGAGTCAACAACCATTGATTTGAGATTTTGAACTTCTTTTTCATTTCATTTTATTCATATGCCTTGCATCGGAACTGAAATAACTAAAATATCGAAGAAATATCGGGCATTATGTCTAAAAATTTAGAAATGTTGTATCTTGTTTGAGCCAGACATTCGGTTGAGCTGGACAGACGGAGATTCTTGTAATTAGTTTGTACTCATCAATGGTTTTCTTACAACAAAAGGAGAAGTCGATGAATTTCAAACCAGATTCTTTTCTCTTCCTTATGTCTACAACCCGAGCCTTGTATATTCTTCTCTCTCTCTCTCTCTCTCTCTCTCTCTCTCTCTCTCTCTCTCTCTCTCTCTCTCTCTCTCTCTCTCTCTCTCTCTCTCTCTCTCTCTCTCTCTCTCTCTCTCTCTTTGTTTTTCTCTCTCATTTATTGAGTTTGCTAGATCTTCCATGGCCTTTTGAACCGACTGAATTATTGGTTGAACTAAGTTAATATCTTCATCAAATGAATTCTTTGCCAAGAAAAATTACTCAAATTGTAAGAAATGAAGTAAGGGTGTGCATTCTTTCGATGATTCAATTAACATGAGAATTTGATCGGTTTCAATTCTACCTGCGAACAAACCTACCCAACCAAAAACTATCCTAGTTTGGTTTTGCTAAAAATTGAAATTTTGGGAACTAGATTTTGGACTTCTTAATTTCGAAATCCAATCTAAATAAATTGGATTAGGAATCCATCTAGAATCTAAAACTTGAATTATGGATTGGACTAGGGCCTATATTTAGATGTTTTAGGACAGTCTAGATCAAGAACCTAGAACTTTAGTCCATTTTTTATTGATACAACAACAACAAGCCTTTATCCCACTATGTGAGGTTGACTACATGAATCATTTTTCTCCATTGTGTATGTTAAAAGTAAAACTCTCCTTTTAATCTAATGAAAAAAATGTCATTTCTAAAATTTTCTAACCAAGTATTTTTAGGTATATCTTTAGTTCCTTGCATTTCTTAACATAAGTTAGATTTAATACATCTATATCCTAATCGTGTCATCAAAAGGACGACATTTTATGTGAAAAAAAGAAGGCGTAAAAAAGGGATGTAACACAAGTACTTCCCAGGAGGTCATCCATCATAGTACTCTCTCACCCAAGCACACTTAACTGCAGATTTATAATGGGATTCGGTGCACCGGTGCTGGTTGATCCCTGTGATAAAAAACTAAACCAATTAATGTCTAGTCAAGAATATCACTAGGATTCATTCTCAATCCGTCTTTTGCCAATAAGGATGTTGCACGTGTTCTCTAACCGGTGGTTTTGCCGCCAAATGACACTATTGGTAAACAGTTATGACCGGGATCCTCTGACCGGGTGATTTTGCCGCAAAATGACACGATTATATTATGGTCATGGTTAGAGCTTGTATATTTCCCATGGGCATCAAATCATTGATTAATGGATCAATAGGATATAATCGATATGGCACAAAGCCTTCTATCAGCTAAGATGGATTCAATTTGTCCCCTTAGATAAATATCGCCCCAGGTCTACAAGTTACCCTTGGATGAAGCAACCCATAGCTGCCGACAATGATCCTTTTATTAGATGGGTCGACTACCTCCTTTGACTTAGTAGATCAGAGACCACGATGTCCCGAGACGACGGAACCATTGGATTTTGATCGGGCTCATCATCATCCCCCCCCCCCCCACCATTCGTTTTATGTGCAAGATGGTGAAATTTTTAATTTTAAATATTAAATTTTCAAAAAAAAAAACCATACTGCTACTATACACCATATACTCAGTATCTGTTTGACGACTAGCTTTAATCAAAAGTTCTCTCTCGCATATTGGATTCTAAATAAGACACTATAGGGGCTTGCAAGCCCCTATAGAAAATCAAAACTCAAATCATAAAGTCCTCGCAAAATGAGGGCGAAATTTTTGGGTAGTTTCTTATTTAGAATCCAATATGCCTTCTGAAAATTTACCCCATAACCTATTCGTTAAAACTCTCCTCGACGACCCAAAAAGGAAGGGGGATCTGCGAAGAGGCTGAGACGCAAATTTTCGGAGCCCACATCTATATATGATATTTATTGATTTTTAGAAAGTATATGATAAAGTTTCAAGAGAAGAGCTTTGGAGAGTTCTATAAAAGAAATGAGTCAATAATGCTTATATTCAAGTCATTAAGGATATGTATGCATGAATTATTACTTGTGTTCAAATACAAGATAGTTTGACTGAGTATGTTCTTATTTATGTTGGATTACATCAAGGATCAACATTAAGACCATATTTTTTTCCTTTATTCTTGGAAGTTCTTACTAGAGATTTATAAGAAGATGTGCCTTGGTGTATGCTTTTTGTTGATAATATTCTTCTTATTTATAAGACTAGAGAGGGAGTTGAAAAAAAAAAAAACCTTGAATTATAGAGGTCAACCTTAGAGTTTAAAGATCTTCATTTGAGTAGGTCTGAAATCGAATACATGGAATGTAATTTTTGTAGTAATAGATCTAGTGGGGGATTGTAGTTTTGGGCGATCATGTCATTAATAAGAATATCACGTTTTAGATATATTGGGTTTATTGTTCAAAGTGATGGTGAAATAGATGAGGATATTATTAGTAGAATTAAGTTGGATGGTTGAAGTGGAGGAATGCATCGAGCCTGTTGTGTGATAGAATAGTGCCCCTCCAACTCAAAATATTGGTCATTAAGAGAGAAGCATAAAATTAAGTGAAGTGTTGCAGAGATGAGGATGCTCAGGTGGATGAGGGGTTTCACTCTTAGAGACAGAATGCGAAATGAGTATATACATGAAAAGGTTGGAGTAGCTCCAGTAGCAAAGACTAGAGAGAGTCGCCTTAGATGGTTTGACACATAAAACGTCAACTTTCTGATGACCCGATTAGAATAATAGATGTATTGGATTTGACCTATGTTAAGAAAGGTAAGGGTAGACCTAAAAAAACTTGGCTAAAAATAATAGAAATGATGTTTTTTTTTTATTAAATTTAAATAAGAATTTGACGCATAACAATACACAATGGAGAAAAAAGATTCATGTAGCCAACCCCATGTAGTGGGATAAAGACTTGATGTTGTTGTTGTTGTATTCATTTTTATAGCAAGAAACATTAAGCCTTACTATATATTCATTAGGTGCATTACTCAAATTTAGTCTTTCCTATAATATTTTATCTCAACCTAAATCTAGAAATAGGGGGTTAGGGGATGAGAACGGCTCACTGTAACCCATCTTGGTCAACTCAGATCATATTAGTTTGTACATTCTGGTTGCAATCTGTTTTAAATCTTTTAGCTCCACACTCTAAGCTCTCTTTCTCTCTAGATTTTTATCCATTCTTGTTGATAAGGCTCTATTGTCATTCAAATAATTTAAGTTCTAGCATACTATAAGGTGTTGGCTAAACAACTCTAAAGAATAGTGAAGTCGCCAAAACAAAGAGTTTTATTCGGTCATATGATTACTTCAACTTGCTTATGGACTTGGCCATGAACTTGACCTAAGTTGCCAAATATCCAAAGTTAATCGCCAGCTATAAAATAATCAACAAACATATAGTGAATTTTTTAGAGACAATAAAGGAAGTCTTACTATATAATTTTGTGTTATTTAAATATAATATTTTCAAATATCATTGAATTTCGATCTTACCCTATAAATAGGGGGTCATGGGATGATTATTACATCTTTTGCCTCATCTTGGTTTATCAAGTCATATCAATTTGTTGTTTCTGACAACAATTTAGTGCAAAGTTTAGAGCTTCTCTCTAAGCTCTCCTTCGTTGCACTCTTTTTTTATCTTTATCCATTCTTTTTATTAAAGTTATGGTTTCACCCTCATAAAATTTAGGATCCAACATGGATGCTATTTGTACATCAGCCCCTTATAATGGTTACAAAAAATTTTGCATTGCTTATATTCTCAGGCCTTTTTTTATCACGAACATTATAATAATAAATTTTCATAATTTATGCATGGTATAATATTTCAATGTCACCCTTTATACACTTTATATGACAATGAACATAACCTTTTTATTTTCCTTCTTGGCAGGCACATTTTGGTACTCTTGTAAAGAGCACATTGGTCAGCAAGAACACATTGAATAAGAAATTTTCTATATAGAAAGGTCATTTGCAGCAGTTGGTTACTTTTCAGTGATATGAATCTTGATGATGGGAACCCTTACATATTTTATATGGATTCCAATATGTTAGAAGGAGTTGGGGTTAATTATTTATCACATTTATGTTCACTTGTGGATTTCTCTTTGCTCAATTCCAACCATTTAGTCAGTTCTGGAAGTATAGCTCTTCATGAAGCATTTAGTTGTGTTTCCAAGTTTGCTGGGGCTCTGTTTTTCTGGTTATCAACCAGTTCAAATTCCAGTAGTGGTCATAAAATGTCAAGAGTCGTCTCACGTGGATCAAATGTTAAAAATTATCAAGTTTGTCCCCAGATTAAGCATGTTACTTGTACGAACAAAATAAAAGGATTGCACTTCTTTTCTGTGTCAGATTTGCAATCTGCCATTCCATTGGTCTTTTCCAAGTTTGTTAATTCAACAACAAGGAAGCTGTGGAAAGAATTTGGACAATTTCAAGCTTTTCCTGTGCTGTCATTAGCTGCTGCTCTTATACCACCTTTTGAAAATCTGTAAGTTTTATTTTCCATGGCTCATCCAGTGAGATTTGTATACAACATCCTGTAGAAATTCTTATACTCCGATGCAAATAAGACCATTAGGCTTTTCTTATTAATTCTTTGAAATGTTTTGTGCAAGGCCCCCAGTGCAGGAACTTTTTTTTTTACTTTCTTTCTGCTTTAACTTTATCTTAAATTCTTTTTGGTTTTTAAAGGTCTGCAAAAGTTCTATCCGACACCATCCAGCTTGGAATGGTTGGTGATCATATTGGTGAACATCTGGTTCCGCTGAACAAAGAGGAAGGTAATCAAGTTTGTGACATGTGCATTCTACCAGGCCAAACTTTGTCTAGAGATGCAGTTGAACCAAAAACTGGGATTTCATTCCCAACAGTTCTGGGCAAACCTTTAGGTGGCGAGATTACTTCTAATCGCACTTCAGAGGTGGTTTATTTCCTCTACCTTTTTAATTTTTTGCATCTTCATTTACATCCATTATTGTGGTCATCATTGTGTAGATTTTTATGGAATCCATGATTTAATATATTTTTCTTGCTAAATTTATTTTTCCTGGCATCCTCCATATGTTATTTAAGTGCCCCTGGACAGCTGACCACCTGCTTCATCCCATTCTTATTTAATAAACAGTTTATTGGGATGAACCATTGATAGTTGAATGGAGCCCTTGGTTTTCTTATGGCTACTAAATGTAGGCATTGATAATAAAAACTAACTTTAATATTTGAATTTCGATGTCTTGTCTAATCACTTTTGGGGCATTATTTAAAAATTATTTTTATTTTAAAAAGTTATTTGCTTTCGGTGATTATACTACTTATGCTCTTCCCATGGGGAGATTTTTATGCCTCTCTTGGTTATGCCATCTTTGTATGTCTTAATGATGGTGATGGGTATCCTTTTGGTGAGATTAATGGCTAAAAATAGCTATGAATATTTTGTTTAATTTTTAGAGAAGTGTTCTTGAGTTTATGGTGGAATAATGAGGGTTTTAAAGGAGTATATTAATAGAAATGATAATACTAATCTAGTTTGGGCTACTTTGAGCTATTTTGAAATATCACTCTATCACTTTAGAGAGTGGCCTTTATATGAGATAAATGACTGTGAATGATGTTGAAATGTTAGATTAAGATATGAACTTATGATCTGGGGTTGATAGTAGAGTTTAGCGGAGTTTAAGAGGATGTTAAAGTGTAGGGAGTAAGATTAGGTCCAAGTATTTTCTATTTGGATTAGTGGCTATATGGAAATGTTTAGAAGAGCTTTATGATTTTGATTATTGGTTTATTGTTCTTAGAGAATGCTTATAAAGTGAAGGAAGAGTTGTGAATAGTTTAGAGCAGGTGTTTAGGAGGATTTATATTGAACATAAAAGAAAGATAACTATCTAATATCACCAAAGAAAAGGCATATACTTGAAGCCACCAAGCAACAAGCAAATGAAGAGAACTTCTCCACAAAATTATTTCATTTTTAAAATTAAAAATTATAATACATATCAGCCTATATTTATATGCATTACAAGCCTAACTTTTGGGAAAAAGATGGAGAAAAAAATGGAGTTTGGTGGACATTAAAGAGGAGTCTCACTTACCTAATTTTATTAATGCCTCATCCCTGTCTAATCATTTCATGGTTGATCATGCAAGCTTATAGATGAAAAATACAATATAAATTACATTTAAAACATTTAAAAACTATGGGCTCATTATTGGGCTCTTGTAATTTAGCCTTTTCTTTGATCTCTTCCTTGGGTTTTTGTCTTAGATCTTGTAATTGGGCTTTTAACTTTATTTATCTTCTTCCATTTGATGCGCTACATTACTTAAGGAAGACGTGAGTTTTTTAGAAATCTTAGGATCGTGTTTTTTTTTTTTTTAATTTGGCTCATGTGAAAGTTGAGTGCTTTAAAAGAAAATGTCTACTTTTCAGAATTTTTTTTGGTATTATCATCGTGGGATTACACTCCTATTTGTTAACTCTGGAAGATATTTGAAGTACTGTTAAACAATCCTTTGTTATTAGCATTGATTTGTTAAACTAGGTTGTAATGGGGAAGAAGTCCATCAACTAGGTTTTTATATCATTGTGTATGTGTGGGTTTTCATGATTTTGTGTCATTCTTTTATTTTTTTGTCTTTTTAACATCTAATGTTCTAACCCTTTTATTTTTTGCTTATTCCGTAAATTTGTACTAACTAAATTATTAAAAGTAGCCACATTTGTATGTGTATTATTTCTGAGCAGCGTTCGTTTCTTATGTTTTTCAGGTTCTTGTTGGAATTGGATTTAGAAGCATGAAAATAATAAAATTCAAATCTCTGAAGATTTATGCATTTGGACTATGTGAGTAACTCGAACATTGGCTTCCATACTTAGGTTTTCTTCTATTTCTGCCAGTAATACTTAAAGTTTTTGTTGGTGTTTGCATGTGGTTATACATTTTATTTTTCGAGGGGAAACCTTTAAAAATTTATTTTAGTTTCCTAATTGGTGATTGAACTTTTTTACATTCTATTTACAGATGTCCATTTTGGTTCCATCTGTAAAAAACTAGGTCATAAATATGCTTCCGTGTCTGCCATTGAGCTAAAGGATTGCTCTGAATTTTATGAAGATCTTCTCAGGTATACCTTACAGGCTTACACTAATTTCAAAGCTGGGTTTTTTTTTTCTTATTCTATTTTCTCTAAAGACGAGTGTCATAACGCTACTCGTGTAATTCTCAGTGTGGAGAATCACATGAGATTGGGTCGGACAGGAAGAAATTGATCTATTAACTAACATACAAATTATCATCATAACATATACGCCATTCAATACTGTTACTCAACCAGTAATAAATCATTGGATACACTATAGAATAGATCAAGCCCTTCTTTTCATTGAAACACAAAGTATCTTATGCATATTACAAGAGACTATATGTGTCATCACTTATAATATACATCCTATACAAATGGGCCGTCAACATTATTATACAACATTTGCAAGTAAATACAACAATCTTCCATCAACATATGCATCATCAAGTGGTCCTATGAGTCACCAAACTTTAGTTTTCGCTCAATCTATTTCCTTTTGTTTGCATCTGAAAAATGTCATATAAATTGCAAGCATGGGGGTAAAGCTCAGTGTCATAATCTAATATAGCAAGGATTCAATGAAAAGATGATCCTTACACATGAATCATGACAATTGATCATTAGCACGATAAGTATATATATATATATATATATATATATATATATATATATATATATATATATATATATATATATATATATATATATATATATATATATATATATATATATATAATTTGTCATGATATAAATTATATAGGTGGCATTGGATATAGGCGCAACACCTATTCTCATTCTTCATGTGGGATTGTTACCCATGCTTGTTGGCTATTCGGATAAGTATGATTTACTTATACTCCCCACCTTTCCCTTCTGGCTGATTTGGACAAGCTTGTTTTGTTTGCTTGCCAAAGGATGCTTTTTCTATAAATCTTCACATGACATTCCTAGCCATTATTTAGATGTATTTGTCATGAAACTTTTTCTTTTCATTTATATTGTAAATCGTGCAATCTCTTGTCAGTTGTCATATCATAAAGCATAAACGTGAACTTTTGGGTACATGTATATTAACATGTCCATGTAACATTATCATGATAATCAAATAAAAGCTTAGATTATAAGTCATTTAAGATCATGTTTGAGGCAAGGTGAAGAGAGTGATGTTTAATATAAAATATCAATAAGGATTTCATATGCAAATTCAAATCATTTTACTCATGGAAGCATCCAAAAGAAGAGTTTTAGATAGGTTAACTCAAAGGTTATTGATAGGAAACACTTGCGTTCGCAAGTAACCTAACCAAAATCGGCGAACATTCAAAAGCAAAACTGCTGTCCACAGCAGGAAAACAGCATAAATCTGCCGTTTACAGCAGAAAAACAGCAACACCACAAGGAAATTTGAGAGAAAAATCAAAGAAAAGCTTGTATTCCACTCGTCAATGAATAAAATAGCAAGATACAATTGATCCTCAATTCGAGAGGATTGTTTTCTCCCAAATCTCTGGCAACGCCAAGAGCCCAAAGAAAACCTAAATCTAAGCGATCTCAAATTTCAGCCAAATTCAAGATGATCAAACCCTAGGAAAATCTACTATTTAATGCATACAAATCAAAAGGAATTCCCTAAACAGTCCCTACGTTCAAATTTCCCTCCCAAAACGCTAAAAAAAAACTTCCTAAACGGCTCTACGGGGGCGGACGGGCCGCTCGTTCTCCGCTAGAGTCGAATTCTCCGGCTGGACCGGTTCCGCCTGGACCGGCTGGACCGGTCCAGTGGACCGTTTTAACAATACTTCTCTCCCAAAGATCCACCTTCACTACAGGAAAACCTGTTATTACCGGCGGACTAAATCCGCCGGAACACATAGATAATCCGACGGAACCATAAGTTTCCGGCGCACGTTTTGGCTGAAATGCATACGCCGGTTTCGGTCGCGTCGATAAATTTTTCCTGACGAATATAATGCGCCAGAAAACTTTTCGGCGCACTTACCGACGCCTTACCGGCGTAAAACATCGGATTGGTGCCGACGACTCACAACCGATAAATTCCGGCGCCATATGCGCCGGTAAGTTTCTGTCGGATTGTCCTCTTACCGGCGGACAAAACGCCGCAAGGTCGCCGTAGATAACCCACGGCTTTGTTTGCGGCGCAAAATTGGCGCCGGAAAGAAGCGGCGGAAATGGCGCCGGAACATGCGCCGGTAGTTGCCGACGGAAGGAAGACGTCGATACGTCCGATACAATTCGTTGTATCGTTCTTCCCGGCGGATTTCCGGCGTACAATCCGCCGGAAACCTGTAGCATTGACAAAAAAAATTTCCTTCCCATCCAACAATCAAATTTCCACACCTGCAAATGAATACAAATAACAATTCCACAACATTTCAATAGTAACATTTCAACAGATCAATATTTTATAATAAATTCACAACAATTTCACAACAGTTTATAACATAAAAAGAAACTGTTCAATTGTAACAATCAACAAAAAACATCAGATTAAAAGAAACTGTTCAATAACACATGTTCACAGAAATAAACAAGTTCATGTAAACTAAATTAAACTACTCTGACTCCGTGGACTCCTCAGGTGGAGCTACATCTTTTCCACTCAGCTGATTCCTCATCTTGCGCATTTCATCCAACAACTGATTGTGTTGCTCCGTACTTGTTTGAATCTGTGCTTGCAGCTGAGCTTGAACTTGTGCATGCAGCTGAGCTTGCCAATCAGCTTGTGATTTCCTTACTTGTTCTAGCTCAGCTTGAAGGGCACTTATTTGTTGAGCTTGTAAGGAGTCATGAGAACTGGATGCGAAGATGGATGCAGTAGAGGAGGTCATCCCCTCGTATGCCTGAGCTTGCGCACCTAAGCCATATACTCTACCATGATGCATTCCTCTGATGGCCTGCGACCAGATGCGATACTCAGAATACTCCACAGAGCCGCCAGAAGAGCCCTCACCTGATGCGGCATGAGTCTCTCGAAGTCGTGTATAATCCTCCTGTGAAAGTATAATATAAATATATATAGTTAAACTAAAACTTAGAAAATATTAAACATATATAAAAATATACTTACATAGGCTTTTCTTGATCTCTCATCAATCCACTGTTGATCCTTCTGTCGCTTATGAGTGCGACTATGCAATTCAACAGGAGTTGGTTCTCTACCAAGCATCACTTTCTGTTTGAATTAAGAGAATTTTATTAATACAGATTAAAGAACAATTTTAAAAAATATTTAAAATTCATTACCAAACGACGCCTGTGCTCATTATGTGGAACAGAGCCGCCTGTATGAAGTGAACTACCCAACCCACCAACATCAGAAGCTCTGTTCTGTCGATTTTGATCCCTCCTACTGTACTTTTCGCTGCCCCAAGCTGCATTCAACTCAGCCCATATAACATCTCCAATCCACAATGGTCGCTTCCCAGACTTTCTAATATCTGTGAACATGTCGCGCATCCGAGTAGACCCACGCTTCTCAAAATTCTTTCTAATCATGTCATTGTGTTGAGGCAGTCAATAAAACTCTTTCTGCAATCAAATACATATGATATATAATATATAAGATTATTAGCTTAAGTAAGAAAGAATAAATCATTTAACATAAAAACTAAAACTCAAAAATACCTCAAACTCTCTAAATCACATCTCTCGGACTTCTTTCGGGACTTTCTTCCAAGAAACATAAGGAGCGTCAAACCTGCTCCGTATGATGTCCCGTATTTTATGTGTCGGTTGTTTTGATGGGTAGAACCTACAAAAATAAAGTTATGTGAAACAAATATAAAATATAAAATAAAAAAATTCGTTAGTTTAAATAAAAGAGACTGTACGTACGTGTCACCCTCATGTGCTATCAACATTCTACCATCTGTCTCCTGCTCTGCTGCAGCTGCTGTCGAAGGTCCAGCTGTAGCAGGCTGATGGTTGGTGGGGGATAATATGGTGGAGCATATGGTGGAAATTGATAAGTAGGAGGGGCACCAGCTTACGGTGGGGGTGTGTAGTATGGGTAGAAAGGAGTACTCTTACCGAGATCTGGTGAAGGAAATCGGGGGTCTGGTGAGTAAAATTGCGGGCTACCAGCTCCATGAGTGGGTAAAGGCTGTGTAGCAGGCTGAGGCTGTGTAGCAGGCTGAGGCTATGTAGCAAGCTGAGCCGAGGTGGTCCCCTCAGTACGTAGTGGCCTAGGTGGTGTAGCTGTACTCTTCTTAGTGCGCCTGTTAAATATATTTTTTATCAATTCTCTACTAGGCTCCTCACCTGAAGCCATCTGCACATACATAAAAAAATATATTAGAAATATGAGTAATAACAAAGATTTAAAAAAAAATGAAGCAGTGCAGTAGCTAAAAAAAATACAGTGAAGTAAAATGCAGTGAAGTAAAATAAAATATAGTGCAGTAGCTAAAAAAATGCAGTGAAGTAAAATAAAATGCAGTGCAGTAGGTAAAAAAAATTTATGTTACCTTATGTTGTTAACTCATCATTTATTGATTCACTTGCATAAGATGATACACTCCCATTACTATCAGATTCATCATTACTTTCCTCTATGGTTAGATCTACCTCCTCTAACTGCAACTCGCTCTCATTAATTTTGATTTGGTCATCTACATTGATTGGGAAATTTTTTAAATTAGACATAAACTCTTCTTGATGTGCTGATGGTATTGAGATGGTTTTCTCAATTACTCCCCTTGGTTTTGTCTTCATAATTACCATCCAATCTTGTTTGTCTCGTACTCCGCTTGGATAGTTAGCATAATAGACTTGAATTGCCTGACTAGCAATGATGAAAGGATCAAACTTTGCATATCTCCTAGTCCGCTTTACTTCTGTTATACCGTAAATTGGATGAACTTTCGTGCCTCTATTTGGTACTGGATCAAACCATTCACAATTAAAGAGATACACAGTGAATTATAAGTGACAGAAACATATAAGGAGTAGTTATACATAACTCTGGAGGAAGATTGTAAGGAGTGAGTATCACAGGCCAACATGAGTACGGTGTAGCCGACTGACTGAATGGAGTAAAACCATCTGCGCATAAACCTAATCTGACATTTTTTGGTTCTGTCGCGAATGTGGGATGTGTACGATCAAAGTGCTTCCAAGCTTCTGCTTTTGATGGATGTGTGTGATAACACCTTCTTGTGGAATGTAATCATTATGCCATCTCATATGTGCAGCAGATCTCATTGATGCATATAGCCGTTGTAGTCTCGGAATTATTGGAAAGTAGAACATCCTACTAACAGGCACATCCTTCTGCTTCCTTCTATTTCTAGATTTTGGTTTAAATCTTGGTGCATTGCAATGACAGAATACAATTTCTGTGATATCTTCTTTAAAGTATAACATGCATCCATTCACACAACAATTTATCTTTGTGTATGTCAAACCAAGTTTGGAAACTAACTTCTTTATCCGATATAGATCTGTAGGAATTAAATTATCTGTCGGGTTGGTTTCCTTAAGCAGACCAATGAATTGATTAAAACATTCACGAGCAACATTATATTAAGCCTTGATGCTTAACATCTTCACAGCAACAGATAATTCTGAGTGAGTCGTGCACCCTTTCCAGATTAGTTGCTGGGCAGCATGCAATAAATCATAAAAATTTTGTGCCTCCGTATTCGGTAACTCTTCTGTATTTTGTTCAGTTTATATTCCAGTTGCATCATGAACTAATTCCTCAAGATTTGGTCGGATGCTTTCAGCCTCAGCGAGATTACTACTTGTAGAAGGACCGTATTGATAATCAAATTGTGGCTCATACTCACCATGAGAAGTCCAATACCAATACCGTGGCATGAATCCTCTACGATACAGATCAACAGTTACATCATCTGGTTCTAGGTGCACTAGATTTTTGTGTTTAGAATATGGACATCGAAACTTTCCTTCTAATATAAAGCTGGGTAGCTGTTTCGCTTGCTGAATGAAAAAGTTCACCCCATTGATGAATTCATCTGTTAATATCTTCTGACCTTGAGATAATCGGTTATACATCCAGCTTCTTTGGTTTCTAATATCCATAGCCTATATATAAGAGAAAAAAAGTAATGGATTTATATATATATATCTAATAAGACATTAATAGATGTTCATATGACCAAACCATCTAAGGCGACTTTCTCTAATCTTATCTTCCACTGGAGCTACTCCAACCTTTTCATGTATATGCTCATTTCGCATCCTATCTCTAAGGGTCAAGCCACTCATCCACCTAAGCATCCTCATCTCTGCCACATTTAACTTAGTATTATATATGCTTCTTTTTTAGTGGCCAACATTCGGCACCATAAAGCATTGCAAGTCTCACCACCATCTTATAGAAATTTTCCTTAAGTTTGAGGGGGAATTTTCTATAACACAATAAGCCCGATGCATTCCTCCACTTCAACCATCCAACTTGAATTCTACTAATAATATCCCCATCTATTTCACCATCACTCTGAACAATAGATCAAAAATATCTAAAATGTGTACTCTTATTAATGATTTGATCACCAAAAGTCACAATTGCACTTCATATAATCCGTTTTAGATAATATCCACATCTATTTCACCATCGTTTTGAACAATAGATTCGAGATATCTAAAACATATACTCTTTTTAATGACTTGATCGCTCAAAGTCACAATCCCTCCACTATATCTATTAGTACTAAAATTACACTCCATATATTCGGTTTTAGATCTACTCAAATGGAAACCTTTAGACTCTAAGGTTGACTTCCATAGTTCAAGTTTTACTTCAACTCCCTCTCTAGTTTTATCAACAAGAAGAATATCATCAACAAAAAGCATGCACCAAGGTACATTCTCTAGCAAATGTCTAGTGAGAACATCCATGACTAAAGCAAAAAGATATGGACTTAAGACTGATCCTTGATGTAACCCAACCGAAATAGGAAAAAATAACGAAACAAAATACCTTTCGTTCCGTCGGCGAAGAGCGACCCTCGGCGGCGCGCTAGTAGGAAAGAGAGGAAAGGATGCTCGGCGAAGTCCGATGACCGTCGACGGCGAAGTCCGGTGACCGTCGGCGACGTCAGTCCACAGCGAGCGACGGATGGCGACGGGCGAAACACGCGAGGTGAGAGAAGGGAAGGAAACGAATGAGCGGCCAGAGGGGCTCGGTGTCGAAAAATAGGGCTTTCACCGGCGGACGTTTCGGCGGAGTAAACGCCGGAAATAAGATCCGCCGTAACGTGCGACGGAAATAAGTCGTTGAGTTTAAATAAGCCGGCGGAAGTTCCGTCGGTAATGTTCTCCAGTATGTTTCCACCGCAACGTTCGACGGAATCGGTTCAGAGCTCGTTTTACCGACGCATTTGCCGGCGAATGGGACGCCGGAAGATTTCTGTAGTATTATGTGCCGGCAAATGCGTCGTAAGTTTTCCGTCGCAAGATTTAGGAACATTCCGCTGTTACCTGCGCCATTCGTACCGGCGCAAAAAATTCCGCCAGAAAATCCGACAGTAATCGCGTGTTTTCCCGTAGTGCTTGTCCTCAAGGTGGAAATATGCTCGTGTTCCAGCGGAGGTGACCATCCTTGAGGTGACTGAAAATCCTCATTGTATTGCTGAACCAAGGGCTGCATGAAAAGAGAAACATCCCCTTCCTCCTCTATCCTGATCACATCCAGCTTGTGTAGTCCCACCAAATAATCTTCCCCCACCTCTTGTATGTCCCTAACCATGATCTTAAGTGATTTCGTGGCTTTGGATAGCCCTGCATCTCCCCTTATAACCATCTTTCTCCCATCCACCATTAATTCCATCGTGAGTGCTCCCCAATTGTCCTTGGTTTCCCCCAAGGTTTGTAACCACTTCATCCCCAGGATGACATCAGTGCTTCCCAACTCTAGTGGGAGAAAGTCCTCCCTTACTTGAATCCCCTGGATGGTCAACACCACTCCTTTACAGATTCCCTGGCCTTTCTCCACCTTCCCTGTACCCATCATCACCCCATAACAACCGGTGTCCACCAATTTCACTCCCAGTTGGTTGACGACCTGAGTGGAAATGAAATTGTGGGTAGCCCCACTATCAATTAGCACCACCACCTCACGGTCAGCTATCTCTCCTTTCACTTTCATAGTGTGTCTCGGAGTGAATCCCACTACAGAGTTCAGAGAGACTTCTGTCACATCCAGGTGCAACTTTTCCTCCTCTTCAGATCTGCTCCCACCTCCCTCCTCGTCTTCCTCATCTTCACAGACAAGGAGAACCTGAAGAGTGTTTGGTCCTTGCACCTATGCCCTGGCATGTACTTCTCATCGCATCTGAAGCACAACCCCTTTGTCCTCTTATCCTGCATCTCCTTCTCTGTCAGTCTTTTGAAATTTTCCCCACTCCCTCCTCCTACTTGCTTCTCCCGGGTGGTCTCATTACTGTTGCCTGATGCAGGCCCCATGGGTGCTAGAAGAGTGGTTGTTGTCCTGTAAGAGCCTCCTGAGCAGTTTTCTCGAGCCCCTCTTTCTGCTTTCTTCTGATCTTCTATCAACTGCGCCAGCTTCATAGCCTTTCCCAGGTTCCTCGACTCCAGTACCCTGACTGCTGTTCGGATCTCTGGTTTCAGCCCCTTCATGAAGTTCCCTTCTAAGGCAGACTCAGAAATGTGATCCAATCTGCTTGCCAGGTACTCAAATCTATCCCGGTAATCAGCCACAGTCCCCTCCTGCGTCAAAGCAAAGAATTGTTCATAGAAGTCTCCTCCCCCATCAGCTCGGAAACGCTCTAATAAACAATCCTTGAACTCTCTCCAGCTCCGGATAGGCTCCCTCCTGTCTCGCCACTGATACCATGCCAACGCCTTCCCTTCCAGACACAATCTTGCCGCCGTCAGCTTCTCATCATCTATCAACCCATTGACAGCGAAGTAACGCTCCACCTTATAGATCCAACCATGGCCATCTTCGCCCTCAAAGATGGGCATCTTCAACTTCCTCACCTTCGGATCCCTTCCGTTACCCCGGTACTCTCCATAACCTCCCATTCCTCGAAGATGAGGTGCTCCCCAAGTGTCCCGGTCCTCCCTCCGGCGTTGGTATCCGAATCCGTCGTTATATTCCCCTCGTCCCCTTTCAAAATCAGCATCTCGACGCTGAAATTCAACACCTCGACGCTGATATTCTTCTCTTCTTTCGCCAAAATCTGCACTTCCCTCATATTCCCCCCTCCTGCCTTCAAAATCAGCACCTCGACGCTGAAAATCAGCACCTCGACGATCATTTCTCATGCTCATCTCCTCTCTAGAAAGTGGCTCTAGAGGTGGCATGTCGTCCTCTCCCTCAAGAATCTCTACTGCCGGATTCCTCCTCCCCCGAAGCGGGTTCGGATTTCCTCCTACGCCATGGTCGCCGACAGTCTCTCTTGCTTCCGACGCCGTCGGATTAGTCTTCATCTCAAGTAATTTCTTCATCATCTCTTCCATCGCCGCGAACCTCCCTTCCAACCTGTCATTGTTGGTGGAGATTTACAGGAACTTTCCCTCCAGTTCTGTCTTTAGTTGTCCGAACTCGCCTTCCAATACTTCCACCTTCTTTCCGGCCATCTTATCTTCCGCGAGAAACCGGAAATCTCCCTTTGAATCCCTCCAAAAACCCGCTGAAATTCCTGATTTTCAGCCGCCACAAGTCCCACGACGATGCTCTGATACCAATTTGATAGGAAACACTTGCGTTCGCAAGTAACCTAACCAAAATCGGCGAACATTCAACAACAAAACTGCTGTCCACAGCAGGAAAACAGCATAAATCTGCCGTTTACAACAGAAAAACAGAAACACCACAAGGAAATTTGAGAGAAAACTCAAAGAAAAGCTTGTATTCCACTCGTCGATGAATAAAATAGCAAGATACAATTGATCCTCAATTCGAGAGGAGGATCGTTCTCTCCCAAATCTCTGGCAACGCCAAGAGCCCAAAGAAAACCTAAATCTAAGCGATCTCAAATTTCAGCCAAATTCAAGATGATCAAACCCTAGGAAAATCTACTATTTAATGCATACAAATCAAAAGGAATTCCCTAAACAGTCCCTACGTTCAAATTTCCCTCTCAAAACGCAAAAAAAAAACTTCCTAAACGGCTCTACGGGGGCGGACGGGCCGCTCGTTCTCCGCCAGAGGCGGATTCTCCGCCTGTTCGCGATTTCCGCCCATGAACCGGTCCCGCCTGGACCGGTCCAGTGGACTGGTCTAACAGTTATTAACTAAAACCAAATTGAATCTTTGACAAGGCTTTTACTAAGTCGCCTTCTTCACCTTCCTAACTTCCTCACAAACTCTTAAGTGGTCTCAAAGTTCGCCAAAGCTACGCAAGCCCATCCCCAAAGCAATTACACTGCTAAATCTCTCACCATGCAATCTTTTTTCGTCATGAAGAAACAGATGGCAGTGGCATGTGCATGATGAAAGCTTAAATGCATGCTTGGAATTGTGGAGGCACTTTTAGGATTTCTTGTCAAATCTTTGTCACTTAAAACCCTCATAATAAACATGTAGAAATGAATTCTTCAACAATGAAACACACAAATGTTTAAATGTAGGTGATAATGTTTGTAAGTTGTGTAATGCTACAAACTGAGTGATCAATATTAATCATGATATATATGATATAAAAAAAAAAAAACTAAATTAGCACACAAAGTTATAATCAAATAAGTAAACCTAGAAATGTGATGCCACACAAGTGATCAATGGTGTAAGAATATGATAAAGCAAGGAGTGAGCATATAATTATTGAGCACAATATAAGTAAGCTACTCAATCACACAAAGGATGATATTATTAACATATTATACACCAAAGCTACACACAAGTGTCTACAAACAAGATTATGGTGTTACAAAATGATCTATGTTATATGTGAGGGTATACAACTTTGAGCACAAATAAATTGATCTACTTGACAAAAAGGCATAAGAATCACTACATAAACATTCAATCATGCAATGTTAATAAGTTAATTAGTAAATATGTAAGGAATGTAAACTAATCTAACGATCAAGATGGGCAAATAATTTTATGTGGTTTATCAACCAACTTACTTATTTCGACATCTAATCTTCATATGGTTATATTAAAGTTCTACTAAGCTCCGTCTTCTCGAGTGGGTTGCTGCGTATAGAATAATAGCATGAGAATATAAGCAACTATTTGCTTGCGATAACACTAGGGAACCAAGATGACTAGTGGACTATGGCCTGAGTTTTAGCTATTGCTCTCACCCTCTTTAGGACATACTAATGTAATTTTATGGATGCACTTTTTTTTCTTTTCTTTTTTTTCAGGATTTCTGCTATCTTTTGGGCATATAATGATTATTTAAGGTTTACAGGATGGTCTTACGCAATTGTCTGATATTAATGCAGGGAAGATATTGGTTTGACTGTTAGGCTGGTTGTCAATTACAATGGACTTAAAATTCATACTGTCCGGGAGTAAGCAGCTTTTCTCCTTTTCTGGTTTTGTATCAGCTTTCTGGCATAATTTTTTGTTTTATTTGGTACGGTTTTCTTGCTGTTTCTTAAAAAAAAAATTTAGTATACAATTTAATTTTTTTTAACTAAAAAGTCATTTTAAGAAGCAATAAAAAAACCGTCCCAACCGCGGCATTCAAAATATTTTAATATATTTTATTAAGTGCAATATATGATAGGGACGTTAATGTGGATTGAGTGCTTCATTTTTTGCATTTTCGCAACACTATTTTAGTTTTATGAAATTTTTTGGGTTGTGGCCTTGCACTCAAGCCATGCTTGTGAAAACTGTTCAGTCCTATCTATAAGCCCATTGTGCTCTCTTTTACAGTCACTTGACTGTTGTTTTCGATTTTGCTGTTAATTGCCGCCATCATCTGTAACTATAGCGGCAGTTGTACTGAGGTTTAAGCGAACTTTGTGGATCATTATCCGTTGCTGTTTATTGATGCATTGAAGAAATATAGGTTAGCAAAATATTATTTCTTTTTTTCATTATTATTAGCTGTGATTTTTTTTTTTCGTTTTTTTTATTCATTCTGGTTAAATTTTTTATTTGTTCCTTTTTTTCATTTTATATTCATTCCAATATTTTTTATTCGCCCCAATTAGTTTTTTTTATTTTTAATTCAATTGTTTTTTTTTTCAGTTTTGTTCGTACTTGTGTTTTTATTTTTTTATAAAATTATAGTTTTTCATATTTTTATATAGTTTAAACTTATATATATAATTTAATTATTCACAAAATAAATAAATAAATATGCCAAATTAAAATTTGCATGTGGCTAAAGGCGTCCACCCTCGTCCACATCAGCTAGCCACTCCCTAGCATTACTAGCGACTATACCTAATTTTAAATTTTCTTTTTTATATATTTATTTTAATAATATAAATTATTACCAGATCTATTTACAAAATTTGTTTTGTTTTCTTTGTCCTTTACAATATCCTATTGCATTTTCTAATTTTACTATACATTCATGTCATCCTTCTCATTTCTTTCTTTTGATGTTTTCTTTCTTTTTAATGAAACGGCTCCTCCCATACAGTATTACCAGTCTTATTGTTGCAGTTTAAAGCTTTTCAATCAGTTTTGCGTTACTCTTTTGTTCACCAGCATTACAAAAAATCCTCTACGATTTGACAAACAAACTACAATCCCATAAGTTTTATACTGATTTTAATCCTACTCGTTACTTCTTCGTCTACTTCACATTTTTACGTATAACAAACCCAATATAAATTATTTATTTTTTATCAATTCTTAATCAAAAATTTCTACTTCTATGTTAATATGTTGTCCCATATATTTCAGCCTTGTCATTTCTAACTTCAATTTTAACTAGAAAATAGTAGCACATTTCAGTGACGTGATTATTTTATATTGCAGCGCCTTTGAGAAGTCCCTGCGTGCTAGGTTGCTGAAGGTATCCATTGATAAATCATGCCTTGCATTGTTTCTCAAGATGATAAAATGAATTGTTAATAACTTTGGCCTTTCTATTTTGATCAGATGAATCCTAATACAGATTATGAATGCTTGAGAGTTTTTGGTTCTTATTTCATGGAAGATATCCCTCTACCAATTGTAAGTTCTTTAAAATCGGCATTTCCAACTATTATTGCTTAATCAGAAATTGCCTTAATGAATTTATATTTCAGGGAACGACAATTGATTTTAGACAAACCACTGATGGTCGCCTGATAACTGAAAGTGCGGGTTATTTTTTCTATATAACATAATCTCTTCCTATTTTTATAGATTGTTAATGTCAGATTCTAACAGATTAATATTGCTTTCATTTGTAGTTGGTGGTAAGCATGTTGGTGCTGTTCAGAGCAAAGATTTATGCAGTAAGTTGAATACATCATTGTTCATGATTTTCAGGGTTCTCGTTAGAATATGAAACAAACAATTACTAAATGGATATCTCCACACACAAATAAAGGGGAAAATATTTTTATACTGTGCAATAAATTCTTGCTTCAGTTAAATTTTGAAGATCTGATGGACATTTACAGCAATAGACATTGAAGTATCAGTTTTATTGTTGTTTTTTTTTTTTTTTTTTAAATAACATTACCATCAGCAATCTGAGGTCACACAGTTTTTTGGATCTGGGCTATTGGAATCTTCCTTGATTGCAGTTAAAGGAAAATATTTTTGGATTTACTTTTAGCATATTGTCTTTGGCATACTCATTCTTGTCCCTTCCATTCCTGATCCTTCATCCTCTCCTCTCTACTCTCTCCTCTCTCCTCTCTCCTCTCTCTTCCTCTCTCCTCTCTCCTCTCTCTCTTCCCTTGTGCTTGCTTGACCTAGATCTATGGTTGCATGGCCTATACCTAATCTCCACCTAACCTCCGTGTATAACCCTCTTCCTCGCTGTGATCTAGACTTCAACTTGCCCACATAACTACATTTTAATCTTATCTCGCATTGCTTTCTTTTTCTCACTCAATGGTGTCATGGCTTCAATGTTGTGAAACTTTCCTCAGCCATTAGTATCTCAATTAAATGTAATGTGACCAACTATCTCCTATGCTTGAGAGTTTTTCACTTCCTAATATTTTTGGACTATAAACTTCAAAACCTTGTCGTGACTCCAGATTGCAATGCCACCATTATTTTTTTTTTTCAAATGACAAACCTCTGATTTAATTGTTCTTATTTCATTACTCAAGTTTCTTGAACCTTCAACTTCCCAATATTCATGTTTCAAGATTTTGCTATGATATGAAACTTTTTCATTTCACCTATTTTCATCAAAGTAATGTTTTACATGTCTCCACTCTTCATTATGAGATGTTTTTCTCTCTATAATATCATTTGTTTATCGAAGAATACTACAATAATATCTGGGGAAAGTGGGATGAAGTTCTAAATTATTTACTTTTTACTAATCTATCCATTTGATAGAAACAAAATGAGGAATTTCAAATGATGGCAAATTTTGCATTCCCCAATGTTGTGACTTATTCTGTCTCGAGTTCTTTAGGTTTTTGACCTTTTGACTTCCTCTCCACTCGTTTCTAACTGATCTAACCACAGGATATTGTGGTGGTTCATGATCATAGTGGTCAAACTAACGGTCGCTCTGCCCACAGAGCAGGATCTTTTAGCCTTGCTCTCATTGTGTTTGTAATAATCATTCTTCATAGCATTGTTAGGCCTAATTTGGCTATCTTTCCATTGCTCAAACATTCCATTTCATCAATTTTCACTTGTGCTGTAAACAAACGTTCATTTTATGTTACACTGTACTCAGGGGCGGATCCAATTTCTTTTTTCAGGATGGGCAAAAAAAAAAATTTTTTTTTGTGGGGGGTGGCAAAGACGCTTAGGATTGATAAAATTAGAACAAAAAATATTTTTGAGGGGGGCAAAATATCCCCTCTAAATATTTAATATTGTTTTTGCCCACCCTAAGTACGTGGGATATCCGCCCATGACTGTACTGTCTGAAGGTAGCTAGATTGCCATTAAAATATTTGTTCTATTGTTCATCTGTTTGTTATTTCGAGATAGATTAGGCTTTAAAGCTGATTATATTGAATCATCTGCAGGGGCTTTCTTTGACATGTACATAGGTGATGTTCCTGTCTCTCTGCAAACCAAGCAAGATATTGCTGAGAATGTTGCTAGACTCATGAGGAGATGCTAGACAAATGACCTAATGAGTTCCTAATTTCTATATAGATTATGGGGTCCATTTTTATACCAGGCTGAATTTAAGGAGAGAAAAATGATCAGGTTGAAGCTTTTTAAATGCTTCAGGGCCTTCTTTTCCTTGGTAGCTGTGATGCATCAAGTTCAGGTGTTCAGAATATGTTCATTCTCATTCTTTAGAAGGCTCCATTAGCTATTACTGTTTATAGAGGGATTGGGACTTGCCAAAGGCTTTATATTTTGAGCTCTTTATGTTACTTATGGCTCTTTTACAAGAATGATGGCATTCTTTGTACAATGAATAATGTATAGTTCATTATTCCAAAAGTTCGGCCACCGTTTTAACGAGTTTTTATTAGCAATTTCATTTGTGACGATGGAATGAATTTTGAACAAATAGATTAATTATTCTGTGTGGATGCCGAACGTTGTCTGGAGACCAATCAAAATGCGTCACATCACCCTTTCGCTCCGTACTGTAGCTTGGTACTGTTGATGTGGCACATTTTGATTGGTCTTCGAAAGATGTTTTGCATCCGGACTCATAGAATAATTTCTCGTGACATGATGAGTTCCATTTGTAGTTGATTAGCCATATTTTAGGAGTTTAGCTATGAACTGAAAAATTTGACGACGGAGTTCCTCGATCTATTTACTATCATGAACAATAACCTCATTATAGAGCTCTTATGTCTTTTACAAGGCATGATGGCTGAAGAACATGATAGTTATAAATTTGATGATGTGGTTGCTTAAATTTTGATGATAAGCTTGTTTAAAGTTTAAACCCTAAAGTTTAATGTCAAATTTGCATAAAAACATATCAATTAGATTTTTTTTTCATTTCAATTCTATTTTCAGGGAAATATTTAAATAATGTTTTAATTTTTTTTATATAACTAAACCCTAAAGTTTAATGGGTTCAAATTTGCATAAAAAACATATCAATTAGATTTTTTTTTTCATTTCGATTCTATTTCAGGGAAATATTTAAATAATGTTTTAATTTTTTTATATAACTATAGGTAGAATTCGGTGTAGAGAAGACAATATTTAGAAATTTGACTTTTTATAGTAAAAATGTTCGGAATAAAACATTCAATAAATTGTTCAAAGTTATATGATAAAAATATTATAAAATTTGCATTTTTCTTTATATATTTTTACATAAGTGTTATAATTAAAGTTAGATATAAGAGTTCAAAAGTTTATCTATTAAATTTCTAGCATGCTTGTGTGGGCTCCGAAAATTCGGCCCCGGCCTCCGCTCGCTTTTCTTATTCGGCGAGGGAGTTTTAACGAAATAAGTTACGAGGTAAATTTTGGAAGGCAGATGGGTTTGTAGATAAGACACTACCCAGAGATTTCGCCCTCATTTTGTGAGGACTTTATGATCTGAGTTCTGGTTTCCTATAGGCGCAAGCCCCTATAGTTAATTACCCCTCCCGATCACGAGAGAGAACTTTCGATTAAGGCTAGTCATCAATCAGATTCGTATAGAATATACGTGTTATCTGGCATATAGTAGCAGCAGTATGTATAGGATATTGGTAGAAATTGGATTTGGAAATTAGGTTTTGATTTTTGGTATTTAAAGTAGAAATTGCACCATCTAGCACTTAAAGCGGATGGTGGGGGAATGGATGATGGACCCGATCAAGATCCCATGGTTCCGTCATCCCGGGCCATCGTGGTCCCTGGTCTACTTAGTCAGAGGAGGTAGTCGACCCAACCTGACAGAAGGATCCTTGTCGGCAGCCATGGGTTGCTTCGTCCAAGGGTACCTTGTAGACCTGGGTTGAATGTTTGTCTAAGGGGACAAATTTAAATCCACCTTAGCTGACAGAGGGCTTTGTGCCCTATCGATCATATTCTATTGATTCATATCTCAAGGATTTAACGCCATTAAGGAGCGTATTGGCTCTGGCCATAGCCGCTATCTGTGGTGCCATTTGGCGGCAAAACCACTCGGTTCAGAGGGCCCCGGGTCATAACCGTTTACCTGTAGTGCCATTTGGCGGCGAAACTGCCGGTTAGAGGACACGTACCACGCCCTTACTGGCAAGAGATTGTTTGAGAATGGATCCTAGTGATATTTTCGACTAGGCATTTGGCTCTTTGTGAGCTAGAGTTTATTCGAATTTATCCGCCTCGACAAACTGTTGCGGAGGGCGAATGGATTTTGCTTTAACTGCGTTGATGGATTTATTTCAATTTTAAATATTTTTGGGATTTTGGAGTTTTGAGATTTTTTCTGGATTTTGAGAAGCTTTTGGGTATTTGGGTGGAATTTAAAAGTACTTGTGAACCCCTCCGGTTGAGATAACCAGTCAATGTGGCCATCATCGGGGTGTTTAGGGTCATTTCTCTTTTGGATTGAACCTTGTCAACTCTATCGGACTGCCGACAGAGGATCGGGTTTTGTAGGCTTTATGCCCTTGATAGTGAATTCTTATTATTATAGGCATTGAAGGCCTAATATGAATGTATTAAGATAAATATACCGGTCGTCGCAACCGTATATTTGTTCAATTGTTCGAACCCTGTCGACTCCTATTGATCCGTATAGAAGGATCGGGTTCGAACATGAATTCACTTATCGACCCGCGCAGCATCCCTAGACGTCACGTGTGTACCAATAACACGCTCGCCGGGGCCCATGCGGGTTTTATAGTTATTTTTTACCCCTTTTAGTGTACCTATGTGTATACAATTTATAGTGCACGTGCAGGGGTATTTTGAAATAGTTGTGGACGCCTTCTGTCTGCTTGTACGGATATTGCAGATCCGGTGGCGTGGCGTTGTAGGTCGTAGACGCCCCTCTGTCTGCTTTCATAGATGTTGCAGATCCGGTGGCGATATCTGTTGACTCCCCCTTTCTCAATCACCGGGGAAGGATTCTTTTGAACTCTGGAGTATTGGACTTGATATTGACTCCCCCTTTCTCATTCACCGCGGGGAAAGATCTTTTGGATTTTGGAGTCAAAGACTACTTGATTTGGAAATAACTCCTTTTAAGCTCTTCGGCGTAGTAGACTTGCTATTTCCGGTGTTTGTGGGCACCTGAATTGCTTTTCTTCTAATGTGTAGGACCAAGAAGAAGCTTTGGAACACCAGGAAGTTTGGTTCTAATTTGTTCAAACATCTCCTCTCTTCTGTTAGAGGTGTTCTTCGTACATCAGGCTGCCTTTGTACCCGGTGTACTTGGAGATTTTGATCACCGTTGCTGTAGGTGATATTCATACTTGTGCCCACAGTGGTTCGTCGTGCCTACGATGTATTCACTGTTGTTATCCACAAGTTATTTATAGTCATCTGCAGTGGACCGTTGTATCCGCTACGACCTCCTAGTAGTTTTCGTAGGTGAGCCCTTGCTTTTGCATTCAAACCACCTTTCACCAATCTCAGGTGGTTGTCGTTGGGTTGCACTTGCTTGTAGAAGTGGGTCCTACATCATTGGTCTCCCGCATCGCCATCTCAATCAACAGGCGTTTGTAGGAACTATCGTAGGATATGTACTTGTGTCCACAGTGGTTTATTGTGCATACGACATACACACTGTTGTTATCCACAAGTATTTATTTGCTGGAGATTAGTTGTATCCGCTACGACTTCCTAGTAGTATTCGTATGAGAGCCTTTGCTTTGGTATTGAAACCACCTTTCACCAATCTCAGGTGGTATTTTTGACTGGCATTGAATGTGAGAGGGCGATGATGCTCGAACCAGGCTCAAGTTCAAGCCCCTTCAGGATCAGTTTAAATCAGGTTCATGAGCTTAATGTGCAAGTTCAGTTCTGTGTTCTTTGTAGTCCAACTCAAGTACTCGCTTGAGTTTGAATGTTTGAATCATGTTGGATGTGCAAGTCAAGTCCGATTTGAGTTCAAAGTGCTATGTCCCCTGCAGTCCTTTGAGTTCAATTGAATGTTCAAATTACTCAAATTTGGGTTCCAACTTTGATTTTTATTTTATTTGAATTTGGCCTTTAGGAATCATTCGAAATTTTGGTTCTGATCCTCTGCACATGTTCAATCAAGTTCAAAAGTCCACTGCTCTTTCTTGTTTGGTCCAAATATTTGGTTCTTTTGAGTTCAAAAACAGGTCCCAAGTGTAGTAGTATTTCACCCGAAATTTTGGCAGCCTCCCGGCGTCTCCCCCGTTTAGGGGAAAAACTACGAGAAAACTGGGCCTTCCCACCACAGCCAATAAAGGCGTGCATGGTAGGTGCCCTCTTTCGAGGACACCTCGGCCGTGATTTTTCATCCCACCACGGCCAATAAAGGCATGCATGGGGTCTTTGACGGTACCTGTTACAAGAAGAAGAGCAGTTGCTTTCCCCCCGCCCGGGGGTACTTATGAATCATTCCGGTCGCACAAAGGAAAGAGTACACCAGGCTCGCCTGGCCTCGTCGTGTGCGTCGAACCGGTTTCCCTCCTACCACGGCCACTAAAGGCGTGCTTAGGTGGTTTGCCGGTCCGACACGCATGTCGAGATAGGAAGGCGTGGGTCGCTCGCTTACCTCGACATAGGTGTCGTGCCAGTTGCCCCTCCTACCACGCTCAATAAAGGCGTGCATAGGTAGACCGCCGGTCCGACACGTTAGTCGAGATAAAAGAGCAGAGGTTGCTCGCTAACCTTATCGTAGGGTGTCGCGCCAGTTGCCCCTTCCTACCACGCTAAGAAAAAGCGTGCATAGGTGGACCACTAACTCGCCACGCATGACGAGGTAAGAAAGCATGGGAGGCGACTGTCCGCCTCGTCGTAGGCGTCGGACCGGGGTCCCATCCCACCACGCGCAATAAAGGCGTGTATAGGCGGTTTTCCGGTCCGTCGTACACATCGAGGTCGGAAGCCTGAGTTCAGAGGGTTATACCTTCGGGGCCGGTGGACCGGCGGTCGTCGGTGAAGGCTCAGATGCCGAGGCGGGAGAAGGCACGAGCATATTTTATTAATAACCTTAATTAATTATAATTAATTATAATTAAATCTAACTAATTATAATTAATCATAATTATTAATAATTAATTAAAAATAACCTAATTAATTATGATTAAATTTAATTAATCACAATTAATTAGAAATAATCTTTAATTAACTATAATTAAAAATAATTAAATTATAATTAGCTTGATTAATTAATATTAATTATTACTAATTAAAATTAATATAAATAATTTTTTTGTTGGAATTTATGGGGTTCGGCCGATCAAGCGCACGAAGGGAAGAAAGTTACCTTCACTGCAGCGAGCTCCCGTTCAGATTCCGATCAAAATGTCTAACTTCCGATCCAGGGGCAAGGGAGGATCGTCAAAGGAGCGAAGTCGGACCAGCCGCGGGAGTCGAAGAAGCACGGACGGGAGAAAGTTAACTTCACGGCCGAGCGAGCTCTGTCTCGCTTCCGATCAAAAATGTCGGTCTGCCGGTCCGACAGGAAGGGAAAGTCGTTCGAAGGAGCGGAGTCGAGCGGCGGCGTCGGAGCAGGGAGGAGGACCAGCGGGAGGATTTCGGGAGCCAGGGAGAGAGATCAGAGAGTGGGAGATCGGGAGGGGGGAGAGAGCTTGCGGGAGAAAGGGAGATCGCGAGAGGAGCAGAGGCCGAAGGCCTCGTTTGCGTTGGCTTTTTAACGACCCGAGGTGGGTCGTGCCAGCGATCGTGGGTGGGGTGCGACGTGCGGGATGCGACATCGAGTAGCAGAGATCGTGCGATGAGCGACTTCGGCAGAGAAGGTATGGTGTGCACGATCTCTCCTCCTCTCTCTCTTTCTCTTTCTTTTCTTTTTTTTTTATTCGCAGGTCAACAAATGCCCCCCAACAAATGTGGTAGGCGTCTGGAGCGGGCCACGTTTGTTGTATGCTGATTGACCCTGTGGATCTCTAGATATCTGTTCTAGATGTTACACTAGGGTTTCCATTTAGTGGATCTCCAAGAATTTGCTTGGATGTCACACTAAAATTTTCTTTCTTTAGTGGATCTCCAAAAGTTGTTTGGATGTCACACTACTCTCTTTTAGTGGATCTCCAAAATTCTATTTGGATGTCACACTAAGATTTTCTTTTAGTGGATCTCCAAAAATTGTTTGGATGTCACACTAACTTTCTTTCTCCACTTGCTATTCTAGATTTATCCACATATGGTTGATATCCTATCTTTATGGATAGATGCTAGTGGATAGCATATCTTCAAGATTGCTCAATCATCTGGCTGTATTTTGATAAAATTTTAAATATTTATTTGGGGATCTCAGCATGCAGCACGATGTCGACCCAAATAAATATTTAAAATGCCCCCAGTCTTTAGGGACATTTGTAGATGTCATCTAGGGTGCTCATTCTGCAACTTTTGTTAGAGCCCTGAGATTTTGATTCCTTCTGTCATGTGCTTTATGCTGAGGACTTGGTGAAGGGTTGTCTGATTTGTCTTTGTTGACTTGTCAGAAATTTTGTATTCCTTTTGCCCTTTGCTTCTAGCTTTGGCGGGCTTGATGAAGAAATAGATGCCGGTGACCTAAACCATTTAAGTTTATACTAGGTCGGTGGCAAGAAGTCATCGGTCTAGAGCTTTGTGCATAACAGACTTGTTGATGACAGAATCCTCTTAGTTCAGCCCAAGGCTTTTTATGAACTCTGGGATAATTTTCTTCGGTCCTTTGCTTTGTGCTTTGACGGACTTGTTGAAGAAAAATTCCTTCGATCCTTGCTTTGTGCTTTACGGATTTGTTGAAGGATTTGCAGGTTCTGGATTAAATTGATAGTACCGAATGTAGGTAGTATCTTGATCCTTAACCACTTGAGAAGACTTTAATCTGAATCATTTGAGTTCATCAGATCGGGAGAGCTAGAATTTGATAGCTCCTCGTCCTCTGGTTGCTGAGATGGGGGTTCCTCTACTACGGCCTTTCTTATGGCTTGTTGAGTAGACGGGGCTGCCAGCGATCCAGCCATATTTGGGCTTGTTGGATCCGACCTCTTACACCCATTCAGGCTTCATACTAGAGCTATGGGAATTGCGCTCCCCAATGCTGATTTTGCTGAAGTTGGTAGATTTGGAGTCATCCTTTGTGGTTGAAGATTTTGGAGCCTACGAACCTTCAGTAGTTGTTCGAGACTCATCCTTCTACTGGAACTTTGATTCTCCAGTCACTTAGGAGAATTTTGCAGACTACGATCACTTGAACTTGTCGAGTCAAATTCGCCTTCGTACTTCCTACAGTCCTTACTAACGGGTTGACGAAGTGGGGGTTCCGCTACTACGGCCTTTCTTATGGCTTGTTGAGTAGACGGAGCTGCCAGCGATCCGGCCATATTTGGGCGTGTTGGATCCGACCTTTTACACCCATTCGAACCTTAGGCTTCAGGCTGTCGAAAGACTTCAAGCTTCTTTGGCTCAATTTTGTAGGAGTGTGTAGCCACAAAAGTCACTTTCTTGACTTGTGAGTCTTGGTTTGTTGTAGAAGACGGTGTCTCTAACTCTTGAAAGACCACCTGCATATACTTTAGAAAACAAATATTTGTATTCTTTAGTACAAAAGAATATCTGGATTGATAATTTTAAATATTTATTCGGGGATCTCGGCATGCAGCGCGATGTCGACCCGAATAAATATTTAAAATGCCCCCTGTCTCGCAGGGACATTTCAGCATGGAATAGATTTGGAATATAAGATTTTAAATATTCATTTGGGGATCTCGGCGTATAGCACGATGTCGACCCAAATGAATATTTAAAATGCCCCCTGTCTCGCAGGGACATTTTGGATAGGCTTTTTGTACCTTTGAGATTTTAAATATTTATTCGAGGATTTCGACACGCAACGCGATGTCGACTCGAATAAATATTTAAAATGCCCCCAGTCTGATGAGGGATTTTGAAATGCGTTCTTGCTATACAAGAGAATTTCAAAATATAAATATATGCATGTTCTGATAACTATGTATATAAACTTTGTTCATCACAAAATATATTAGTTATGAAATTTTTATGCATGATACTTCTTTAAATGTCGACCGTTGATTGGCGGCATAGGCCTCTGACCATTCAGATCAATCAACTGATAAGCTCCTCCTTGGTACACTTTCTCGATGACGAAGGGGCCTTCCCAATTGGATATGAATTTGCCACCAATTTTTCGGTGTGGGATGATTGGTCTTCTCAGCACCAGGACCAATTCCCCTTCCTGAAATGATCGAGGACGCACCATTCGATCAAAGGACTTTGTCATTCTTCCTCGGTAGATTTCCAAATTTTTTTGGGCTTGTAACCTGAGTTCATCAAGTGCATCAAGCTCTTCCATTCTGAGACGGACATTTTGCTCTTGAGTGAGGTCATTTTGGATTGCTACCCGAAGTGACGGTAACTCAATCTCTAATGGTAATACGGCTTCAACACCGAACACCAATGAATAAGGAGTGGCTTTGGTTGGCGTCTTGTAGGTTGTACGATAGGCCCATAGAGCTTCTGCCATTTTCGTATGCCACTCCCTTTTGTTCCTTGTGAGGATCTTCTTCAACAGCTTCACCAGCGTCTTGTTGAAGGCTTCTGCCAATCCATTTGCCCTTGGATTGTATATGGATGAATATCGCCAATCGATCTTGTGCCGATCAACGAACTTATAAATTTTTGTACTTTTGAATGCAGTACCATTGTCTGAGATTATTCGGCGTGGCACACCGAATCTGTAAACGACATTGTGGGTGAAGAAATTGATCACTTGTTCGGATGTGACCTCTCTGAATGGAGCTGCTTCTGCCCACTTGGAAAAGTAGTCTGTTGCTGCTAGAATAAAACGGTGTCCCGCTGATGATGGCGGATCTATTGGCCCAATTATGTCTGTGCCCCAACATTCAAATGGCCAAGAAGCTATTGTTGGGTGTAGTGGATTTGGCGGTTGATGTATAACATCACCGTGGATTTGACATTCGTGGCACCTCTTAGCGTGATCGATACAATCCTTGACCATAGTTGGCCAATAATATCCCATCCTCTTGATTTTGACGACCATTTTAGGACCTGACTGATGTGCTCCACAAAGCCCTTCATGGACTTCTGTTACTACTTTATCAGCTTCCTTGGTCCCCAGGCACCTTAGCCACATTTGATCAAAGGCTCGTCTGTACAGTATGTCATTAACAAATGCGTATCTCAACGCCCTTTTTCGAATTTGTGCGGCCATAGACTTTTCTATCGGGAGTTTGTTTTCCTTGAAGTAGTCAATGAATGGATGTCTCCAATCATTTTCGACTTCAATATCTAAACAATGCCACCACGATTCTGAAGCTTGACTAGCTTTATGTCTCTTGGCCACATGATGTTCTTCTGGATAATTCTCCATAGCAATCTGATGGAGAGGCCGAGGGTCAACTGGAGTTTCATCCTGCTGACTTGAATCCGGAATTCCTTCTGCCCTCGGGAATTGTAACAGAGCGGGCTCCAAGACCCTACGAGTGTAAACCCCAATGAATATGGGACTCTCCTCGTTGATGTTCGCCATTTCTTTGGCTAATTTGGCCAGACAATCTGCTTTAGCATTCTGTCCTCGAGGAAGTCGAGCCATTCTAACATTTGGTACTTGTTTCAAAAGCTCGAGAGCTCGTCTGTGATAGTGGGCCAATTCAACTTTGCCAACCTTGTAAATTCCAAGTACTTGATTTATTACAAGTTGAGAATCACCGAAGATTTGAAGATGTTGGATCCTGACATCGATGGCAATCTCCAGCTCTGCTAACAGCGCTTCGTATTCGGCTTCGTTATTGGTCCGAGGTTCAGTCAAACTGAATGAGAATCTCATTATACCTCCCTCAGGTGCTACGAAAATGAGACCGATGCCGGCTCGGGCTCTTGCAATATTTGGGGGTCGGACAGGTCTGATAGATGATGCCCCATCGAAGTACATTTCCCAGAATGGTAGCCTTTCATTCTCTTCGACCTGCATTATCTGCTTATCGGGCAAATCATCATTTAGTGGAGAATCGGCCGGAATTGGATGTGCAGCAAGAAAATCTGCCAAGGCCTGTCCTTTCACCGCCTTCTGTGGCATGTATATGATTTCAAACTGCAACAACAATACTGCCCACCTGGCTAGACGACCTGTCAACGCTGGTCTTGTCATCAAGAACTTCAGCGGATCGATCTTTGATATCAGTGTGATTTTATGTGATAGCATATAGTGACGGAGTTTCTGAACTGCAAAAATCAGCGCCAAACAATGCTTTTCAATAGGAGAATAACGGCTTTCAGCTCCAATCAACCTCCGACTGATATAGTAGAGCGCATTTTCTTTTCCATCTTCATTATTCTGGGCCAATAGTGCTCCGAGGGACTCTTCTAGTGCAGCTGTATACAATATAAGAGGCTTCCCCGGAATTGGCGCTGCTAGAATGGGCGAATTCGACAGATATTTCTTGATACTATCAAATGCTTCCTGGCATTCTCCGTCCCATTTGAAACGGACGTCTTTTTTCATTAACTTTGAAAATGGCTGGCACCTACCCGCTAGATTTGATATGAATCTCCGAATGAAAGCCAGTTGTCCTTGCAGTGAGCGAAGCTGTCGAAGGTTCTTTGGTGGTGGCATCTCCGTTATTGCCTTAATTTTGTTGGGGTCGATCTCTATTCCTCGATGACGAACAACATACCCCAGGAATTTGCCGGAGGAAACCCCAAAAGCACATTTGAGAGGATTCATCTTCAGATCAAACTTTCTGATTCTCTCAAATACGATTCTGAGATCTTTTAAGTGATCATTTCGGCCAAGACTTTTGACAACAAGGTCATCTACATAACACTCGACCTTCTGATGTATCAAATCATCGAATATGTGAGTCATCGCCCGCTGGTAGGTGGCACCAGCGTTCTTCAGGCCAAAGGGCATGACTGTGTAGCAGAAAATGCCGATGGGCGTTCTGAATGATGTATGTTTTTTCATCTTCGGGCGCCATCTTGATTTGATTGTATCCTGACGATCCATCCATGAAGGAGAACATGTCGTAGTTGGAAGTGTTGTCCACTAGGAGTTCGGATACAGGGAGTGGAAAATCATCTTTTTGGGCACGCCTTATTGAGGTCCCTAAAGTCAATACAGACACGAATTTGCCCGTTCTTCTTCTTCACTGGGACGATATTAGCAATCCAGTCAGCATACTTTTCTTCTCGGATGAATCCTGCATCTATTAGCTTCTTCGTTTCTGCAATTACCTGTTCTTCAATCTCCAATCTCATTCTCCTTGGAGCTTGTTTGACGGGTGCTACATCCGGCTTGATTGCTAATCTGTGAACTGCTACGTCAGGGGATAAGCCAGACATCTCAGCATATGTCCAGGCAAAGCAGTCCCTGAATTCACAGAGAAGTTCTCTTATTTCTTCTATTTATTCTTCGGGTAGAAGAGAGCTAATGAAGGTTGGGCGAGGGTCCTCCTTAGTTCCCAAGTTGACTTCTCTTAGTTCATCCATAGTGGCTGCCTGTCCACCATCTTCAAGCTCTTCTGGTGCAGGCTCGGCTTCTACGGGCTGTTCATCATAATCATCAGCTTCGTATATCTCTTCAGCATCACCATCTTCGGATTCAATTTCCACGCATGTGATGGCGCAACAAATCTCTTTCCGGAGGAATTTTTGCTTGATGAATCCGATACCTTTATATGCGTCTGTATCCTTCTGCCGTAACGGACGCGGACTCCTTCCATACCAAAGGCCCAGACTTGTACGAAGTTGTCGTTTGGTGGTAGGAATATTGACTTGTTTTCGTAGCATTTTCTTAATATTTCTGGTATTGAACCTAGGTAGCCTCGTAGGAAATAACTCTTCAGAGTCGAGAATCATGCAATCCCAGTCATGATTCTCCTCTTCACGAACTCCCGTGGAATATAGCACATTCTTTGGCACAGTCCCATTTTTACGGGGAGGCAGATAGAGAGTGGCGAGTTCTTCAACTTTATGCACCTCGCGCGAAATAAGTTCCTTGAAGTGTTGTAATGGAACTCGTGTGACTACGAGGACGCTGTCTGAAATCGTCAGACTGTCTATTCTTCTGGAGAACACACTCTGCACCGTATTCATGTAAATGGAGTCGTAGTCATAATCATCATTTGAAAATTCGACCTGCCTGCTCCATTCATCCGTGGACTGGCATACTTTCTGAGATTTAGCAGGAGTATCATCATCTTCATCTGTGTCACTTCCCAGATGAGGTATAAATTTCTTCTCTTTGGGAATGGTCGGTGCCTTGGGAAGAGTCGGCGCTGCCTTCTTTCTCCCCACCTGCTTTTTCTCACCTTCTCTTTCAGGTCGCTTTACAGCCTTTGAATTTGATGCTCTAGCTTCGAGAGAGCTCGAAAACTTTTGCTTCTTTGGCATGAAATACCGTGCATCTTCATAAACTGTTGCTTCATGAACTGTAAAGGGCTGAATGTCACCAGAGATCCTGAATTCTTCTCCATCTTTGAGATACTTCAGACACTGGTGTAATGTTGACGGGACAATGCCATATTCATGCAACCAGGGACGACCTAGTAGCGCCTTGAATGAAGTATCCGCGTCAATCACATGGAATTTAGCTTCTGTGTGGAGCTCTCCAAATACAAGAGGGAGCATGAATGATCCAAGGGTTTTCTGCCCTTTTTCGTTAAAACCATGCACCATCAACTTATCTGGCCCGGGGTGTTCCACATCAAGGCAGAGGGATCTTAGTGCTTTCAAACTTATCAGATTTATGGAGGATCCAGGATCGATCAAGATTCGACTGATGATTAGCTTATCGCTCTCTGCAGTAATGTACAGAGGACGATTATGGTCTGCAGTTCCGAGCATCATGTCCTCTTCGGAGAAAGTAATGAATGGTTCATTTCGAGCTTGCAGAACCTCAGTCAAACTACGTTCAGCGAAATACGCCTCGTATCTTTCGGGATCTTTGAGAGCCTGAATCAGAGTCTCCCGAAGGTCTTTAGACATCACCAAAGCATCGTATATGCTGAGCTGTGCTGGGATTTTTCTCAGATGGGATAAGATATTATAATCTATCCCATTGGCTGAAGTCTTCTTTTTCTTAGGATCTTCAGGGATAATATCATCGTTGATAATTATTTCTTTTTCCTTATCTCTATTAGAGACCCCTTTCTTCGGTGGAGGCGGTAGTATTTTGCCGCTTCTTAACTGCACTTGAGCAATCTCCTCCGGTTCAGAGTCATTTAACTGTACATTTTCTTCAGAGTCAGCCATCGTTGCGTCTAGAGACTCATCCGTTGATTCAGAATCACCATCTAGGTTTACATGTCCCATCCGAGACGCTATGCTAGGGTCTGATTCGTCTCCCTCTGGAAAATATAAATCCTCCTCCGAGCTGTAATCCATTGGCAAAACCATCATACAAGATTCAGAGGGTACTTCTTCTGTGTATTCTTCTTTCATTGAGGTACTCGGCGCCACTGAGATGACCCGACATACTTCTTTGGGAAGAGAATTCTCATCATTTTCTTCGGCTTCATCTATCTTAAGCTCCGACATGAAGTCAGCGAGCTTGACAGGTCGCCTCACAGTCTGGTAATATTCATCCAAACTGTTGATAACTCTCTGAGTTGCAGTCATTTTCTCCTTAGGCTTTTTCAGCTTGGTTTTTCTTCTTGGATGATTTCTTCTTTTCAGTCTTTGAAGAACCAACTTGGTTGGAAAACTGTTTTGAAGTATAAGGTCGTACCACTGGCAGTGCCTTCAAATCTATCATTGGCTCAATAGGAGATTTCCACTTTATACCTGAAACTCCTTCGAGTTGCTTCAACATTTTTACAGTTTTCTTGGAGACCGCAGTCTCTCACTTTTCTTCTTGAATTGGCTTCTTTTTCATTTCTTCTTTCTTCAACCAGGGGTACGGAAGAGGACGTGACCACGCGAGTTGATTCTTTTCTAGGGTGAGACAACACATTGTCGGACAAAGTGAGTTCCCCTTTTTGATATTTTCTTTCAAGCCAATCTTTAAAGATGTAGCAATCTTCAATAGGATGGCTGAGTACACGATGATATGGGCAATAATTTGGGTCACCAGTGTGCTTCGACTCTTCGGGTCTCTTGCATTCAGGCAGTTCTAAACCCGATTTCAACACTTGTCGAAATAATTTGGCGACACTCTCCCTCTTGAATGAATATTCTTTATTCATTTTATCTTTGAGGGATTGGAACATTCTATCACCAGTTCCTATTGCCTGTCTCTGGCCTCCAGCCTGATAAGTCCGTGGCTTATCATTTCCCCCTAATATCAGCTTTTGTTGGGGGTTGGAGTTGTAGACCTGTTTGGGCTTTTCTTGATATTGTATCGACTGTTTGCCCTTGTCTATATTGTAAATCACCTGCTTTTCTCTATCAGCTCTGGAGAAGAATGTAGAGTCAGCTTCACCTCTTCTAGCACCTGGGGCCTTAGCCTTCTTAGGCTTATCAGGGTGGTTTTCTGATCTGGAAAAATTCAGTTTCTCGAACTTGGCCACTCTGTCTAGCAAATCTTGAAATGTGTTGATTGTAGCCATGCACAGGAAGGGTTGCATTTTGTCGTCAATGTTGCCCATTAACAACTGTACGGCATGCTCTTCTTCTAACTGCTGCTCACATTTCATGCTCAAATTGCGCCAGCGAGTGATATATTTGGTCACTGATTCTTCTCTTTTTCTCTTATCCAGAGCGAGGTCAGCAATCGTGATCTTCTCTGTTGCACTGGCGAATCTCTTCACGAACATATTTTCCAATTCTGCGAAGGTCTTTACAGAATTATTCGGCAGTTCAGCATACCATTCGAAAGCAGTTGCTGTTAAACTACTAACGAACTGTCGGAAGAGTAGGGAGTCATTTCCTCCTGTATTCCCACAGGTGGCTTTAAACTGTGCCAGGTGCTGTCTGGGATTGTTATTACCGTTGAAAGTGTTGAACTTTGGTACAGAATACCCTTTTGGGTACGGTACTTGGTCGTATTCAGCAGGATACGGACGACCTTTGCCCACTAATTTTTCTGCTTGATCAACGGCTATGATAGCCCTGATCCTTTCTGTTATTATTCCTTCCAACTGTGCAGCAGTCACAGGTTCAGAAGTACTTGCAACATTTTGTGGAGTGGGCTGACGGATGGCATTATGAGCTTCGCGACCACCTTCAGGAATACCTTGTACTCCCGAGACTTGAGGTATTTGGAAGTTTGGAGGATCAGCAGGAGGATTGGGCATGGCACCAACAGCGACAGTTCTCTGCATCATCTGCATCATCGTCCCCATTTGAGCCATCATCTCAGTCATCTTCTCATTTAACTGAGAGATTTCCCTGTCTTTGGCTTTCATTTGTCGCCTCATTTGTCGCCGCATTTCAGCGAGTGTGACATTCTCGTCAGCGAAGGGATTCTCCTCGGCTTCTTCTCCTTCTTCTTCAACTTGAGAATGACCACCTCTGCCAGTGGTGGACCCAGCTTCACGACGACGGTGATAAACTCGCCTAATCGGCGGTTGTTGATCGTCTTCATCTTCACCCTCATCATAATAGGTTTCCTCATTAACATTGGTGTGTCTCACCATATAGACAACTTCCATGTCCAGAGTATTATTTATTTCTTTGATTTCTTCTTCTAGATTTTCCTCTAGAAATTCATCAATATTTTCTTCTAAATTTTCTTCCATAAATTCATCAATATTTTCTTCTCCTTCAAGGAATTCTTCTCCCTCCATATTTTGATCATCTATATTTTCCTCCAGTACTCGGATCTCCGAACGACGGCGCCATTGGATTTCCGGTTCTTGATTAGGCACGGGGACTTCTTCGATTAGTGGGCTGCGATCAAAGTTGGTCTTTTCTTTTGGAGGAGATGGAGGGCGACGGGATCCCCTGGAGGATTCTCCAAGGTGTCTACCGTCTGGAGAAATGTCATTATGGGTCCTTTTTGGGGCCCACTTCTGACGTTGTTCGTAGATGGGGGCGGATCTCCGGGAAGCCTCACCGGATGTCACGCCCAGATCAATCCTCCTTTCTCTTCTATCTTTCTCATTTCTTCGAGGCTTTGGCCTCCAGACTTGTTTTCCTTTCCACCGGGACCTTTTAGCAGCGGATCCCTGAACATATGGTTCAGGTGTCACGCCCCGATGTTCACCGCGTGGGGTATATCTTCTTTTTCTTCCTTCTACAGCAAAGGACAGACGCTCCTTTGGTGGGGTTCTTCTGACCTCGATCACCAAAGGCCGTTGGAATTTCTTTTTCTTCAGCCCCTTCTCCTTTACAGTCTTTAGGACTCTGTATACTCGAGCAGACAGAGTTTCAGGCTCTTTCTTCTTTGGAGGGATTGGGGCTTCAGGCCGTCGATCCCAAAAAGATTTCTTTAGCTCTCCAGTAGAGCTATTCCTTTTGACCCATTTCAGGTCAGTAAACTTGTTCCGAGTGGGAACATTGGCTTCAGGCTCTTGGGCCGACAGATTGGAAGGATGGATCGGGAGTTGTTGATGTTGAGCTCGGAGCTCAACATTCATCTTCCTTCTTTGCCTTCTCGTAGGCCTTCCTCCAGATGAGGAGGCCTCAACATCGTATTTTTCAGGTGCAGATAACCTGGTTGACAGAGTGGTGGTGTTTGCAGTCACCACGGAGATTCTTCCACCATTCACAGTTCTCCTGGTGGTCAGGGCCTCAGGCTGTGACAGCCTCTCAAACACAGAAATTCTCCCACGAGAATTTTCAGCAACAGGTCGTTGTGCCAGCAGATGCACACGACGGATAGGAGCTTCATCAGCATTGAATCTCCTGGCAGACTTCTCAGCATTCCTACCATTCACAGGAATGGCGGCACTCCTTGCAGCAATCGCCGGGAAGTCAACGCTACCAAACTGGATGGTAGCTCCGGCATTTCCGGTCTCAATAACAGCATTAGCCAGTTGAATCCTGGCTCCTCGTCCCAGTTGGACGGTCATCAGGGTGTTCTGTAGATCCATCTGCATAAATGAAAGGCAAGGGTTAGTAATCAGAATCTGATACATCACCCCGCACTTTCAAAATGCAGAGACTTGCACAGAACACAAAAATAAGAGAAGATAACATTAGCGAGCAATTCAAATAATATAAATCTAAAATACTGCTAAATATGCTATCTCAATGAAAATTTTTTTGAACGATCATTCTTTAGAAAACTCAAATATTTAATTTGTTGAATGATCATTTTGAAAGATTCAGAATTTTGAGTACGATTTGATATAGCTGCTACTGTAGCTTATGGATGACTAGCCAAAGATGGAAAGAGAAACCATTCCCCAGTGGAGTCGCCAGAAATTTGTGGGCTCCGAAAATTCGGCCCCGGCCTCCGCTCGCTTTTCTTATTCGGCGAGGGAGTTTTAACGAAATAAGTTCCGAGGTAAATTTTGGAAGGCAGATGGGTTTGTAGATAAGACACTACCCAGAGATTTCGCCCTCATTTTGTGAGGACTTTATGATCTGAGTTCTGGTTTCCTATAGGCGCAAGCCCCTATAGTTAATTACCCCTCCCGATCACGAGAGAGAACTTTCGATTAAGGCTAGTCATCAATCAGATTCGTATAGAATATACGTGTTATCTGGCATATAGTAGCAGCAGTATGTATAGGATATTGGTAGAAATTGGATTTAGAAATTAGGTTTTGATTTTTGGTATTTAAAGTAGAAATTGCACCATCTAGCACTTAAAGCGGATGGTGGGGGAATGGATGATGGACCCGATCAAGATCCCATGGTTCCGTCATCCCGGGCCATCGTGGTCCCTGGTCTACTTAGTCAGAGGAGGTAGTCGACCCAACCTGACAGAAGGATCCTTGTCGGCAGCCATGGGTTGCTTCGTCCAAGGGTACCTTGTAGACCTGGGTTGAATGTTTGTCTAAGGGGACAAATTTAAATCCACCTTAGCTGACAGAGGGCTTTGTGCCCTATCGATCATATTCTATTGATTCATATCTCAAGGATTTAACGCCATTAAGGAGCGTATTGGCTCTGGCCATAACCGCTATCTGTGGTGCCATTTGGCGGCAAAACCACTCGGTTCAGAGGGCCCCGGGTCATAACCGTTTACCTGCAGTGCCATTTGGCGGCGAAACTGCCGGTTAGAGGACACGTACCACGCCCTTACTGGCAAGAGATTGTTTGAGAATGGATCCTAATGATATTTTCGACTAGGCATTTGGCTCTTTGTGAGCTAGAGTTTATTCGAATTTATCCGCCTCGACAAACTGTTGCGGAGGGCGAATGGATTTTGCTTTAACTGCGTTGATGGATTTATTTCAATTTTAAATATTTTTGGGATTTTGGAGTTTTTAGATTTTTTCTGGATTTTGAGAAGCTTTTGGGTATTTGGGTGGAATTTAAAAGTACTTGTGAACCCCTCCGGTTGAGATAACCAATCAATGTGGCCATCATCGGGGTGTTTAGGGTCATTTCTCTTTTGGATTGAACCTTGTCAACTCTATCGGACTGCCGACAGAGGATCGGGTTTTGTAGGCTTTATGCCCTTGATAGTGAATTCTCATTATTATAGGCATTGAAGGCCTAATATGAATGTATTAAGATAAATATACCGGTCGTCGCAACCGTATATTTGTTCAATTGTTCGAACTCTGTCGACTCCTATTGATCCGTATAGAAGGATCGGGTTCGAACATGAATTCACTTATCGACCCGCGCAGCATCCCTAGACGTCACGTGTGTACCAATAACACGCTCGCCGGGGCCCATGCGGGTTTTATAGTTATTTTTACCCCTTTTAGTGTACCTATGTGTATACAATTTATAGTGCACGTGCAGGGGTATTTTGAAATAGTTGTGGACGCCTTCTGTCTGCTTGTACGGATATTGCAGATCCGGTGGCGTGGCGTTGTAGGTCGTAGACGCCTTCTGTCTGCTTTCATAGATGTTGCAGATCCGGTGGCGATATCTGTTGACTCCCCCTTTCTCAATCACCGGGGAAGGATTCTTTTGAACTCTGGAGTATTGGACTTGATATTGACTCCCCCTTTCTCATTCACCGGGGAAAGATCTTTTGGATTTTGGAGTCAAAGACTACTTGATTTGGAAATAACTCCTTTTAAGCTCTTCGGCGTAGTAGACTTGCTATTTCCGGTGTTTGTGGGCACCTGAATTGCTTTTCTTCTAATGTGTAGGACCAAGAAGAAGCTTTGGAACACCAGGAAGTTTGGTTCTAATTTGTTCAAACATCTCCTCTCTTCTGTTAGAGGTGTTCTTCGTACGTACATCAGGCTGCCTTTGTACCCGGTGTACTTGGAGATTTTGATCACCGTTGCTGTAGGTGATATTCATACTTGTGCCCACAGTGGTTCGTCGTGCCTACGATGTATTCACTGTTGTTATCCACAAGTTATTTATAGTCATCTGCAGTGGACCGTTGTATCCGCTACGACCTCCTAGTAGTTTTCGTAGGTGAGCCCTTGCTTTTGCATTCAAACCACCTTTCACCAATCTCAGGTGGTTGTCGTTGGGTTGCACTTGCTTGTAGAAGTGGGTCCTACATCATTGGTCTCCCGCATCGCCATCTCAATTAACAGGCGTTTGTAGGAACTATCGTAGGATATGTACTTGTGTCCACAGTGGTTTATTGTGCATACGACATACACACTGTTGTTATCCACAAGTATTTATTTGCTGGAGATCAGTTGTATCCGCTACGACTTCCTAGTAGTATTCGTATGAGAGCCTTCGCTTTGGTATTGAAACCACCTTTCACCAATCTCAGGTGGTATTTTTGACTGGCATTGAATGTGAGAGGGCGATGATGCTCGAACCAGGCTCAAGTTCAAGCCCCTTCAGGATCAGTTTAAATCAGGTTCATGAGCTTAATGTGCAAGTTCAGTTCTGTGTTCTTTGTAGTCCAACTCAAGTACTCGCTTGAGTTTGAATGTTTGAATCATGTTGGATGTGCAAGTCAAGTCCGATTTGAGTTCAAAGTGCTATGTCCCCTGCAGTCCTTTGAGTTCAATTGAATGTTCAAATTACTCAAATTTGGGTTCCAACTTTGATTTTTATTTTATTTGAATTTGGCCTTTAGGAATCATTCGAATTTTGGTTCTGATCCTCTGCACATGTTCAATCAAGTTCAAAAGTCCACTGCTCTTTCTTGTTTGGTCCAAATATTTGGTTCTTTTGAGTTCAAAAACAGGTCCCAAGTGTAGTAGTATTTCACCCGAAATTTCGGCAGCCTCCCGGCGTCTCCCCCGTTTAGAGGAAAAACTACGAGAAAACTTGGCCTTCCCACCACAGCCAATAAAGGCGTGCATGGTAGGTGCCCTCTTTCGAGGACACCTCGGCCGTGATTTTTCATCCCACCACGGCCAATAAAGGCGTGCATGGGGTCTTTGACGGTACCTGTTACAAGAAGAAGAGCAGTTGCTTTCCCCCCGCCCGGGGGTACTTATGAATCATTCCGGTCGCACAAAGGAAAGAGTACACCAGGCTCGCCTGGCCTCGCCGTGTGCGTCGAACCGGTTTCCCTCCTACCACGGCCACTAAAGGCGTGCTTAGGTGGTTTGCCGGTCTGACACGCATGTCGAGACAGGAAGGCGTGGGTCGCTCGCTTACCTCGACATAGGTGTCGTGCCAGTTGCCCCTCCTACCACGCTCAATAAAGGCGTGCATAGGTAGACCGCCGGTCCGACACGTTAGTCGAGATAAAAGAGCAGAGGTTGCTCGCTAACCTTATCGTAGGTGTCGCGCCAGTTGCCCTTCCTACCACGCTAAGAAAAGCGTGCATAGGTGGACCACTAACTCGCCACGCATGACGAGGTAAGAAAGCATGGGAGGCGACTGTCCGCCTCGTCGTAGGCGTCGGACCGGGGTCCCATCCCACCACGCGCAATAAAGGCGTGTATAGGCGGTTTTCCGGTCCGTCGTACACATCGAGGTCGGAAGCCTGAGTTCAGAGGGTTATACCTTCGGGGCCGGTGGACCGGCGGTCGTCGGTGAAGGCTCGGATGCCGAGGCGGGAGAAGGCACGAGCATATTTTATTAATAACCTTAATTAATTATAATTAATTATAATTAAATATAACTAATTATAATTAATCATAATTATTAATAATTAATTAAAAATAATCTAATTAATTATGATTAAATTTAATTAATCACAATTAATTAGAAATAATCTTTAATTAACTATAATTAAAAATAATTAAATTATAATTAGCTTGATTAATTAATATTAATTATTACTAATTAAAATTAATATAAATAATTTTTTTGTTGGAATTTATGGGGTTCGGCCGATCAAGCGCACGAAGGGAAGAAAGTTACCTTCACTGCAGCGAGCTCCTGTTCAGATTCCGATCAAAATGTCTAACTTCCGATCCAGGGGCAAGGAAGGATCGTCAAAGGAGCGAAGTCGGACCAGCCGCGGGAGTCGAAGAAGCACGGACGGGAGAAAGTTAACTTCACGGCCGAGCGAGCTCTGTCTCGCTTCCGATCAAAATGTCGGTCTGCCGGTCCGACAGGAAGGGAAAGTCGTTCGAAGGAGCGGAGTCGAGCGGCGTCGGAGCAGGGAGGAGGACCAGCGGGAGGATTTCGGGAGCCAGGGAGAGAGATCAGAGAGTGGGAGATCGGGAGGAGGGAGAGAGCTTGCGGGAGAAAGGGAGATCGCGAGAGGAGCAGAGGCCGAAGGCCTCGTTTGCGTTGGCTTTTAACGACCCGAGGTGGGTCGTGCCAGCGATCGTGGGGTGCGACGTGCGGGATGCGACATCGAGTAGCAGAGATCGTGCGATGAGCGACTTCGGCAGAGAAGGTATGGTGTGCACGATCTCTCCTCCTCTCTCTCTTTCTCTTTCTTTTCTTTTTTTTTTGTATTCGCAGGTCAACAGCTTGATGAATAAAACACGAGCTTTAGCCATCGGATTCTTACTTTCTATCTATCTCCTCTCTTCCTCTCCTTTTCCTTCCCTAGTTTTTCTCGTGCAAGGTGGTTGGTGCGGGGATCAAAATGAATTAAGATATTTTATATTAAGAAATCTTCATTTTCGTCCAACACTGTTGCCTTCAATAAAACATTATAGATGCTCTCTCAAATCCAAGAGTTGAGCACTGCGGCAGCACCACCCAAAGTCACATTGCTCCATCAAACCCTCTTCTCAATCAAAGAGCTCAATGTAATAGTATCGGTTTTCCTAGCGCCACGCGCTTCCATTATAATTTTTAGTGACTTGCATTTTATCTTTCCTATGTCAAATCCTTCTCTTATTTGGGATGAATTAAGCACAGTAAAACTCACAAATTTCTAGCTAAATCAAAATTAAATAAACATTCATTATATTTTACATTAATTACTAAAGTTCTGAAACAGTTGGTGTTACATAAAATTATAGAAATTTTGGCATGATTAATATAGATGTTAGCAAATTGCCAAATTTAGCCAGGATGTTTTTTGTCAAGGGGGGTTTAGGACCTTAGGTTGCTGGCAATACAATACCAGAAGCCAGTATGTCATTCGTATAGAGGAGGTAAGAATCTTGGAATTGATAGAATAATTAATAACTTTTAATAATTAGAAACTCTTAGCTCAATCTACAATTCTTTTATTATTAGGCAATGTTTCATTGAATTTGACCTTCATATATTCATCTTTGTCTAGAAGTATACCAAATCATTTTTTGTGATAGACAATTATGTCTTCTCAACATTAATAAAGACTGAGTAAAAACTCAAAGTAGTCCATCCACTATTGATAATTGCTCAAATTAATTCCAAAATTTCACATTGTCTAATTTAGTCCCCCGACTATAAAAAATTGTCCAATTTGATCCCTCGCTTAGATTTGTCCACTATAAGCCCCGGAGACAAAATATGAGACTGAATTAGGTGAGGTAGAAGTTGTGAGCAAGGCAACCTGCTGTGGGAGGCTACGAGCGAGACTACGTGCTTCGAATTGAAATCCAGAGTCGGGTGCTGCTGCTAGCCAGACAATGTGGCACGAGCGATTTGGCATGCTTCGACATCTATACGCCCGCTTCTACGAGCAACCATGAGCGATCATGATGAGCTACAACATCATGAGATGAAGATGGTGAGCAATGTTTGACATCGACAAGGAGATGGAGAGACAACTAGGTTTGTTGTTTATCTTTTAAAATCAAGCTTAAACACAGCTAGGTTTGTTGTATGATCTATTTATCTGCTTAGAGCCCTCTTAAGATTCGATTGTCTAGATTAGTTTCTAAAGTGTAAATTAAATTAACTATTTAACAAAGCATACTGAATTCACAACTATTTAAGTCGTTTAACAGATCATATCAAATTCACAGCTATTTAACACAACTGTGTATGCAATCATTGAAGATTTAGGCACTGAAATGGAGGGTAAATATATAGTTAGTATTTTATGTCATTTCTTTATTGTTGTTTGATCTATGTATCTGCTTAGAGGCCTCTTGAGGTTTAATTGTTTAAAATAGTTTCTAAAATGTAAATTAAATTGGGTTATACTTACCTCATACAGAAAAGTATTTAGATGTATTAGACTTCTTTTAATGCTAGGAAATGAAGTTTACGGCGCATGATTATGGGTCAAGTTGGGTGTATTGCAACAATCCAAAGATATGAAAAGCATTTTAAAATGAAAGATATGAAAATCTGTTATTTCTGTATGAAGTGGAGTACAACGGTGTTGTGCTAGGTAGTGCTCCAGCACTTGCATGAGAGCACGACGACGCCAGAAAATGAAATTGCGGTGTTTGTGTCTATGTTCTATAGTAATTCTAAAATTGACATGCAGCACTGCGGCGGTGGGTAGGAGCACTGGGATGCTAGACCACCATGGGCGGATCCACCACATGCTTAATGTGTGCAAATGCCCACCCTCAAAAAAATTTTTTTAATATTTAGAGGGGAAATTTTGAAATAATTTGAGTATTTTGGGCATTTTACCCCCCCCCCCCCCCCCCCCCCTAAAAAATTTTTTTTGCCCTACTTATATCAATACTAAGCATCTTTGCCCATCCCTAAAAAAAAAAATTTTTTTGCCCACCCTAAAAAAAGAAGCTGGATCCGCCCCTGTTAAGGCCACTAACATTATTTTTATATATTTTTAATATAAATATCCTTGCCGCCCTTCCTCGCTTCCTCACTCAGTGTTTCCTTGCCCTGGGAAGAAATCGAAGAAGAAGGCGAGGGGAAGAGAGAGAAAGTTCATTGGAGCTTTTTGGTTTGTTATTCCTTTAACGAAAATTATTCTATTCGTAGTAAGTAATTATTCTCTTACTTATGTTTTCAATCATTTTAATTTCTATGAATTTATCTCTCTTAAATCTGACAAAAATGCATTATCTCTTGGTTTAGTAAGCTTTCACTGCGTAACTTTTGATATGTTATAGATTTGAGATTGTTTTGACCGATTTGATAGAAATTTATTATATTTTCACCGATTAAATGTGTATAGGAATTTTTTGATAAAATGTGTAGGAAAAAGGCATATTGCAAACGGATTGAAATGATGCACTATAATTTAACTTAATAATACTGAAATATAATATGCGTTGAAATGATTGCATGAGTGATATGTACTGGAATGTGATACCGATCTGACTTAAAAGATGTACTGTAGTGATATTGCTCTTATAGAAAATTATATACTCATTGATATCAAATAATCGATATGATAACCTCATGTGATACCTTTAAGATCAACGTGATCCACTAACAAGAGTCAATGGATGGGAGTCATAAGGGATGAATGATTGGGAGTCATAAATGCAAGAATAAGATACCTTCAAGATATTCTCAATTGAATATTTGATACATATAATACTAATTAATGATTACTTATACGAATTATTACTAATACTTATTACTGTCTACTGATCATTGATATTAATTATTATGTTAATATTGTAAAGATATTGGTATTTAAACGATAATAGTATGGATGATCATACTAATACCTCAATGATAAGAGTATTGATAATCGTATTAATACCTCAACGATATGAGTACAGATAGTGTTGATACATGATAAGAGTATATATATATATATATATATATATATATATATATATATATATATATTACAATTATTTGAACAATGATATGATTGACTTATTGATAAGATAAAAGGAATGCTACAATTTAGAATGATTGAATAATAAAAATAGATATATATATATATATATATTACAATTATTTGAACAATGATATGATTGACTTATTGATAAGATAAAAGGAATGCTACAATTTAGAATGATTGAATAATAAAAATAGAATGGTTGATTAACTGACAAAACGAGATGCGATGTGTGATAGAATGATTGATTGATTGATATAGGTGAATGATGCAGATAATATCATAGATTTTTCTTATATGGTTTATAACATATCGTTTCTCTTTTTCATTGCATTTATTTTAGTTATTTGCAGGGACTTCATGCTTATTATGTGATTTAAATGATTTCATGTAAGAAGCGTGCAGTTTGAGGTTATATTTGCAATGATGCAAGCATTATTTTTATTTAACTCTTTGATTTATGTATTCTTTTGTAGCCAACATGACTATTATATATATTATTTTGAGCTCTGGTTATAAGATGTAATTACGGGTTATAATAATGTGAATTATGTTTCTATGATTATTTATTTCTTTTGATGCAATAATTTAGCTATGGATGTCTAATTGATTAGATTGTAAATAAATGTATATTTATTGTTAATGAAATAATAAACATAATAAAGAAGAAGAAAATTCTTTCAATTAAGATCTCGGAGTGTAACATCCATAATCATGTAAAAAATTTGTATATGTTATGTTGACTTATTTACTTTCTTTATTATTATCTTTCATATTTAATTTTGAAGTTAACATTAATTTTTATTTTAGACTCTAAAACAAAATAAAATCAATTTTAAATTGAGGAACTAAATAGAGACAATATGAAACTCTAAAACTAAATTGTACATTTATCAATATTCTCATCTTTATTTTGTAAAAGTACAAATTAATTATCTAACAAAAAAATTGCATTCAGTAGATCTTTATTACAAGTTACCAATTTTATTTTGCAAAAGTTATGTAATTTTTATAAATCTATATTTCAGTACTCTTTCTCACAACTTCATTAAAAGATTCATAAATATGATTCATCAATATATTATCACAATAAATAATTTTTTTATTGTTTCTTAAAATATTTTTTTAATATAAAAATTTTATTTTTTATATAAGAAAATTCCTTTAAAAAACAATAAAAAAACCGCCTCAAACAAAATCTTAATCTTAAATATTCATACCAAAATATTTTCTAATTAAACCATTTAAAATCCTATTAACCTTAAAATTCTAATGAAAATATATATATATATATATATATATATATATATATATATATATATATATATATATATATATATATATATATATATATATATATATATATATATATATATATATATATATATATATTATTACACATAAAAAGCCTGACATGTACTACAGATCATATACCTTTCTTAGGTAATAAGCCAACTGAATCAGGCCTGCAATTCTGAGGGCTCGCCATCTTATTGTCCCCGACTGCTCTGATTAAAATTTATGAACCCTAATTTACACTCTGCAATCACCGCTGCCATAGAAAGCGACCTTACAAGCCCACCGATACCTCCATCAATTTACTAGCTCAGATTTCATCTTCATTTATTGATCTTTAATGGTTGGGCCCAAAATTGACAACTGAGCATAGAACTTAGCTTTTGTTTGATTTACAGCTCTTGACAACATTTTTAAAATCAAACCAGATCAATCATCTTCTGTTTGATTGTTAATCAAGGCAGCATTTTTATCCACATGCCTACATGAAGCAAAATACATCTCAACAAACCCCAAAACTGAACATCAATGGTAGACATTTAATCAAACTGAAGTTTAAATAAGCTCTCATTCTTACGAGAAATTATTCTGTGCAGACAACAATAGCTCTGTACCCATAAGCGAATAAGAGCACGCCACATAACTCAATATGCAACGGTTAAACAACCACTATACACAATAAGACAAAAGGTACACAACCTTAATACACAGCAAGGAGGTGACATAACGTACTCTGATTTGACTCCATACGACATACAATGACCGCACAGAATAATTAATTCATTCTTACGAAACTCTGTTGACAGAAATCTAGCTTCCAGTTTCATACTTACATTCTTTTTTTCTTATTATGCAACTGCTATTAGATTTCAATTCCCCAAAAAAGCCGAAATTTTACAACCTGAAAATTCAAGCATATATATATTTCATCATTTCTGAAGTTCACAGAGCAAAGTTCCTTGAATTCAATCTCCTACAGAAAGCATGGAAAAGGTATCCTTATGACATAAATGATTAAAGATTTTGATTGCCAAACAGAAAGAGAGCCAACTCCCCTAAGTTGATTTTCAAAAGAAAACTCCCCTTAGTTTCACAGGAAACCAAAAAAAGGCAGAACTTTGCAACTTCCATTTCTACATTTGATTCTGATGTGAATTTTTTAAGATCACTATCACTCGCTGTTATGAGAAATTACCTCACCAAACTTGAGAAAGAGCTGGGCATCAGAGGAACTGAAAGAAGTACAAGTAAGAGCAGTTGTGTTCTGAAACCCTGAATACCCATTCATGTAGCTTGGCATTGTCGATGGAAGTGGAGGTGAAGGAAGCAGCTGCTTCGTTGATGAAGAAAGGTTTGGTTTAGCAAGAAAGTTTAGTAACCGAACCACTTCATGCATTGTCGGCCGGTCCGAAGGCTGCTTTTTGGTGCAGAGGAGAGCTAACTGGAACACTTTCTTTACAGGGCCGAGATCACTGCAGGTGGCTGAAATTTCCGGTTCAACTGTTTCCATTACTGCATCGTTTACTGCCTTCGATAATATCTGTTGCAAAAACAAAAAAAAAAGTATGTAAATAGAATACAATGGCTATGAGAATGCACTATTTTAGATGAGGGTCTCCCCAATCACAAACAGAAGTATCACTTTATGAGAATGCACTAGCAAACAGATAATGGCAGATTATTTCATTCATATAAGCTCCTACAACAGGCAACCAGTTTAGCTAAAATATAGAATTACAAAAGCTAATGAATTTAATGGCCCGAGCTCAGATGTTTTTTCAGCTTCAAAATAATGCGACTCAAAAGGAATATGGTCCAAATCTCCACATTTCAGTTTATTGAGAAAGCAATCCATTTTGTAGGGATGATCAGTTTTTATTTCACAGCTCACTTAACATGTTAAAATACACTGAAAATGACAAATGATGTTATTGCTGTGTGGATTCTGATTAAATAGATCAATCAAGTTGTATTGCTTTGCTGCCTTGGACTTCATTTTCATTGATCAAGCTCGTTGGACGGTTGCAGGGGTAATCCTCATGCTTGGTTTTTAGGTGCTTCGCAACAGAAAAAAAAATTTCCCCACTAAAACCGTAGAATGTTGTGGTGTTGTATAGTTTGCTTGGAAACAGACAAAACAGAGTACTACAACGCTATCAAACAGACATAAGATAGAGTTGAGCGCCGCAACACTTCAAACTTGGTGCCGCAACGTTACAATGCGGGCTGGTAGTTTTCTTACTCATTTTTCTTTAAGGGTTGTCCCTTGGTGGTAATTTTCTCTTTGTTTTGTTTGTATGATAACGGTGCAAGGGTGAAGAGAGATAAGAAGAGAGTGAAAGATAAGAAAAATCTATACTATTTCCCTCAAATTTCATTGTGAATTTCTTCGTATGGTGTCTCTGTTATTTTTCTCAATTTCGAATTTTCCCACATTAAATCTCCAGATGTTGTTTATTTTCGCTAATTTTTTTAGAGGTCCGGTCTAACAAGGTCCTATCAAATCTTTTGTACTTTAAATTCATTGAATGGTAAATATTGAAATCCCATTTCAAATTTTCTTTTTATGTGTGTTTATTAAATTTATATTCTTCAAATACTTTCGAAACATAAGTGGCTACTTCTAAGGAGAAACTACTTGCAACAAGGCGAGGCTTTATTCTTCCTTTAGGGTGATTTTTCTCATTGTCCTTGTCTTCCAAATTTTCCAGTCATTGACTTTGCATGCTAATATGACTGAAATTTTATAAAGATATATGTCAGATTCTCCTTTTAAAACATTGTTGCTAATCCTTTATGCTTATCTTTGTTTTCATGTCAAATTTTAAATTTTGATTGATTGCCTCATTATCTTTTGGACTGAATAATTGTGCATGTTATCCATACATTAAAATTAATTGCCGAACATATGAGTACTTTATATATTTTCATCTTACATCTCAATCCTAATTAGCATTATAAACCCTACACCCTTAACCATCCAATATCAAAATAGTTGTCCGATGAAATATTACTTGAGCTCTCTAGTCCTTAAAAATTACATGCAAAGTAACCAACAATGTAATTGTCAAAAAAATAATAAAAATAAATAGAAAGAAACTATAATATGATTATTAATCAAGAGGTAAGTCGTTACCAGTTGATGCAAGTTGCATTCTTCATCAACCGCCTTCTTGCCTGTGAGGAGTTCAAGTAGGACGATGCCATAGCTATAGACATCAGACTTCTCATTAAGCCGAGAAGTTCGAGCATATTCGGGGTCAATGTAGCCTATGGTTCCCATCACATACGTCGAGGTATGGGCTTTGTTCACACAAAGGAATTTTGCAATGCCAAAATCAGTGAGATGAGCCTCAAAATCTTTGTCCAATAGTATGTTAGAGGACTTCACATCTCTATGAATGATCCGGGGGCTGCAGTCATGGTGTAGATAAGCCAGACCTTCTGCTGCTCCCAGGGCAATTTTTAGTCGAGTCTCCCAATCGAGCTTTTTCTTCTTCAAAGATCCTTTTAGTAAGAAACGAGATAACAAATTTAGCTAGTTTTGATAGTAAAACAACTCATGATCACTTAAAAAGTGCTCATTTAATGAATGAAAACAAGTCAGAATCACTTAAAGTGCTCATTTAATGATTGATACAGACTGAAAAAGTAATAATCTTGATTTCACTCATCCAATGCGTCAAAATAAAATTATTCTATGAGTCAGAAATGTGCCAAATATTACCATGGAGAAGATCCCAGAGGCTGCCATTCTCCATGTAATCATAAAAGAGTAGATTGCCAAATGGTGAAAGAGAGTATCCTTGTAAGCTGACTAAATTTCGGTGTTTGATGCTTCCAAGTGTCTCCAACTCTGTGTCAAATTCCTTAAGGTATTGAGGATAGTGTGAGTAAATCCTCTTGATGGCTACTGGCCTGCAGTTCTTAAGCACGCACTTGTAAACAGTGCTTGATGCACCATATCCAATGATATACTTCTCACTCAAATTCTCAGTCATTCTCATTATGTCATCATAGACATGTAGAGCCATATTCATGTGTAAGATCACAAGCTTAGGTGACGCATTGGTAACTGCATAAAAAATGAATATTAACTTTGATCATGGAAATAATATATTACAGCCTAAATTTTTAGAAGAAATGTCTTTAGACATGAAGAACAGTAAGCAAAATTCAAAGAATTAGGTTCCTGTTCACGTAGGGCATACAGAGGCATTAATGTACGCCGACAAAAAACATGGTTCGTGATTGCGGCACATGACCGGCTCGAGAAAATGAGATGCTAGCCCTTCCTTCTCCACCTCTGTTTAAGGCTTCGTTTGGAACAACTTTCTTATTGCTTCTTGAATTTTTAGTACATAAAATTTCCTTTTTATACAAGAAAGCTGATTTAAGAAGCAACAAAAAAGCTATCTCAAACAAAGCCTAAATGAACACAAAATAATAAATGACAGTTGAGAAAGATTACCTGGTTTTTGTGGATAATCAGGAAAAGTTGGAGGTTTGTGTGGCCTGCATGCTGCAACTAAAATCAACAGAAGAATGACAAGAGCTCCCAAAGCAATTCCCAAAATGGCAGCTTTGGAAATTGTGGCTGCAAATAATATATTAACAGACAAAATATCATAGTTCAAATTCCATGCATTGGAAAACAGAAGCCCCTAACAGTAATTAGGTTTAAATTGAAGGACTAAAAAAATAACAAAAAACAGACCTTGTTTAGCTCTCCCAGATGGATTGGTTGAATCACATTGAGAACCAAGCCAGTAACCACACAGACCAGGGTTGCCTATAAAGCTGTAAACCCAATAAAAAATAAGATTTCAATAAGAACCCCTTCAAATTAAAAACATAATAATTAAATGGTACTGAACCATCAATCATGATAAAAGGTATAAACCCAAACAAATAATTGATAAGCCAAGGCTTCGTTTGGAACAGCTTTTTTACTGCTTCTTAAAACAACTTTCTAGTACAAAAATTATAACTTTTATACTAAAAAGCTCGTTTAAGAAACAGCAAGTAAGCCATCCCAAACGAAGCCTAAGTCGTTGAGAAATAAAAGCTACAGAACAATGGAGAAATTCCAAGAGATCACACCTTTCAGGAGAGAAGCGCGATAAGTTGTTCATGTTTGGTATATCACCAACAAATTTGTTGTATGAAACATTGCTGTTTACAATTGTTGATACGATTAAAATTCTTCAGTAAAAGCTTAAAACCAAAATTCTATTCTGAACTTACAGAACAGAAAGACTAGGACAATTGGTTAGGCACATTATGCCGCCAGATAAATTGTTGTTTTCTACTCTTCTGCAGAGATATAGAATCAAAGATTAATATATTATTTACAAATGCCTTCTACTTATCTACTTTACTACTGCATAAATGACGAGGATTACAATAGCATGAGGTTTTGAAGCAATCCAAACTCCTGGGGTATCTGGCCTGAGAGCTGATTTCTAGATAAGTCACTGCATTAAAATCCAGTAGTTTTAAAGGAAACAAGAATTAGAAGAGGAACGTTAATCACATTAAATAAATAAAATAGAAGCATTATAATTTTTTACTTTCTACAGAGTTCTTACATCTCCATGATACTTCGCAAGTTTCCGAACTCTGGAGGAAGGTAACCAAATAAATGATTATTGCTCAAATTCCTAAATAAGGTTGAGAAATTATTAGAAGGGAGTAGAAAGGTAAGGCATGAAAATATGATTATATAACCCACAGTTTAAGAAGATGTTCTAGATCACCAATGGAGGAATGAATAGGGCCACTGATCATGTTAGATGATATATCACTGCATGAAAGTATATACCATCAGAAGGACCAAAACATTTATCATCCTTTTCATAAATAAGCCTTCAAAGTTCATTGATCCTTACAGCGTATCTAAATTCCCAATTCTTGAAAGTTCAATAGGAATTGGACCTTTCAGATTGTTTGCAGATAGATTCCTGTCATAGACATATAATAATTATAAAAAAATGCTAAATTCAAATATTACTTGGTTTATCTGATGCACATAAAGTCTTAAGAAAAATTGATTGATCAGAGTTAAAAGTCACTTCAATAAATGAATATAAGGAACATGTTAACTCACAAATATGTCATACTATCAAGGTTTTTAAAAGTCCGTGGAATGGTACCATTCAACTTGTTTCCATGTGCATTACTGTAAAAAGATGAATTAGTAGTAGATAACTCACACACAAGAAGAATTCGTAACTACATGAACAACTGCGATTAAAAGATAATACTCACAGGCTATTAAGATTCACACATGAGCTCAAATTATCAGGAATAGTCCCTTCAAGATAATTGTTCGCAATATTCCTAAATCATTAATTTCATTATTCTTTTCCATTCTTGGTGCAAAGATGACATGAAAAATTAAGCCTCTAGACCAAAAAAATCAAATTTAGGCAAGATCATACAAGTCAAATAAGTCTGTTAGCTTCCCAAGCTCGGGTGGTATACTCCCTGTAAGCTGGTTGTCATTTAACTCCCTGCATGACTGTAAAATTTCAGATAGAAACTTATAACAAAATTTCAAAACAGCAACTCTTCACAGTTACCACTTACAAGTAATGAAGCATCGTCATGTTACCAAGCTCAGGTGGTATAGGTCCAGTCAATCTGTTGCCTTGCAAATACCTGGATGACCAGTAATGTCATTTAACACCCAACAGAATTGTCAATCACTAATGAAAAAATAGGATAGATTCCATAATTATTTCATGAGATTGGTTCTTTCACTTGATTTCATTAACGGAAGTTATAGACAAAGAAATGGTAAGGCACAAGTAGCTATTGCCACATTTAATCCTTAAAAAAGGATAATATCCAAAGCAAAAATATTAAAAAGAGAACAAAATCCATCAAAAAGTGTATTGTTCATCAAAAACAAAGAAAAGGTCTTCAATTCATTTTCTCGGATTAATATAATTTAAATTTGCTCGTCTTTCTGAAATTTTCCACTATAAAACAAGTAGTTGAACCTGATATACACAACTGTGGCTGCAACACATTAAACTACTATATTTAATTTCAGTTGCTAATGTAAAAGATGATAACTCAAATGTGATGAATATGCAAGTAACAATTTAGTCAATGAATTCGATATACAAGCAAAGTCGAGAGCTTTCATTTAAAAATCTATCTTGGATACTTCAGCTTGTAGCATGATATGTTCATAAAATTGTAAACTTACAGCTTCTCTGTATATGTTAAGTTGCCCAAAATAGGAGGGATTGGTCCACTTAGAAGATTACAACTTAAGTCTCTGCAGCATAAAAAAAAACAGATATTCTATCATGTATCCAGGATAATGTTCATCATTAATAGACTCACAAAAGTATAGCAAATTAGAAAATCAAGTAACTTAACTGAAGTTAACATTGAAGTCTCAGGCTTCGTTTGGGGCGGCTTTCTTGCCTCTTCTTAAAGCAGTTTTTTAGTACAAAAATTAGAAGTTTTATACTAAAATGTTGTTTTAAAAAAAGCCGTCCCAAACGAAGCCTCGTACTCTTAAGGATAAAAAAAAATTGAACCTTCTTTCTTTGATGAAAACAAGGAAAAAGAAATTTGAAAAAACACAAAAAAACTAAAAGATCAAGAGAATGTATGACTTACAATACAGCCAGAGCCTGCATAAGACCAATAACAGAAGGAATAGATCCAGTAAACTTATTGTTTTGCAATGACCTGGTGTAAGAATGCAAATAAATACTTCAGTAAGTATCCGCAAATCTAACTACTAGGAAGTAGAGAAAGCCTTTGAGAATAATCACATACAAAGTAGCAACTTGCAAGAATCCTATGTTGAAGGGAATTTCTCCAGAGAATTGATTGTACGAAAGATCCCTATAATAAAGCATATATTTGGAGTAAGATTCTATAGTTAAACAGCTCATTAGAAGTAAGATGAAAGGGAATTGGAGTCCTTACAAAACTTGAAAACTTGTACAGTTTCCTATGCTTTCAGGTATAGTCCCCTTCAAACTGTTGTTCTTCACATCACTAAAAGATAAAGTATTCAAACATAAAATTCATTAGAGAAATATGCGGGATAGAGTGATGTAATAATGATAATCAAGTCTTGCTTATTTCCACTATATTTAGCCTTAGGGATGGGATACTTACAAATACCAAAGCCCGGTCAACTGACACATATCAGGAGATAGGCTTCCCTCCAGATTGTTTCCTCGCAATCCCCTGGAAAAAAAATGTGAATCAATAAACATACACAAAATAGTTATAAATTCCAAGACTGGTGTTCCCCAAAACCTGCATTGGCATAATTCACAACAACTTCACTAAAAGGAAATCATCCATTACAGTGCACACTGTGCAGGGAGCCCATTCATCCCCGCACACTAAGGCTTCATTTGGGACGATTTTATATTTTTAGTATAATAATTAAAAAAATTTGTACTATAAAGCTGCTTTAAGAAGCAATGAAAAAGCCATCCCAAATGAAGCCTAAATATGCACAGCTGCAGATTTTCCATTTTGCACGTGTTAAGAGTTCTTCCCATATTCTAGACCAGGAAATGCCACTCACAGGTATTGCAATACTTCATTCCAATAAATAAGCCTGGGTATCTCCCCACTCAATTTATTCTGAGCCAAGTCCCTGTAACAGTAACAAGTAATAGAAGTTGGGCAAATTTTATGAGAACTGATCAGAATAAAGAAAGTGCTACGACGCATACAAAAATTTTAAATTTGGAATCTGTGAGAGCGTTGAAGGAATAGGACCAGTCAACTGATTGCTTTTCAAAATCCTGAAAAAAAAAACATGAAGCATTTACGTTACATAAAGACATAAAGAAGAGTCCATGGCATTTCAAATCAATGACTTACAAGCTTTCCAACTTCTTTAATTTTGATATTGAATAAGGTATATCCCCATTGATATTGTTAAATGACAAATCCCTGATGACAGAAAAAAAAAGGCCATAAGCTATAATCATAGTATATATGTTGAAAAGAAATGTAAATGAGGACTCACAATGTTTCTAATAAGGAACAATCACCAATCTCATCAGGGATTTGGCCCGAAAGTTGGTTCGATTTGAGGTCACTATTCAATCATAGAAAATGAATCAAGTTCCAGCTAAAGGTCAACAAGCCACAGAAATTTCAGATAATTCCGTAAAAAGTATCGATATAACTATACAGTGTGACAAGGCTTCTGAGATTCCCTATTGCTGGTGAGATCTCCCCATCAAGATTTAAGCCAGAGAAATTGCTGAATTAAATTTAAAAAAAAAATTCAAAAGACCTCAATATCATTCAAAAGCTATTTCAGAAATGATAGAGAGGGTATTCTCACAGTGAAATAACTTCGAAGGTTATGTTGTCACAGGTTATCCCTCTCCAGAAGCAATAGTCTGAGGAAGCAGCACCAGTCCAATCATAGAGGATATCATCAACATTGCGGAACGACTTCTTGATTTCTACAAGCGTCAAACCTGAAAAGGAACGGACTTAAGAGCCATAAGCATAAAAATTTATGAAATCAGTAACTTTAGCCGATTTACACTAAGGCTTCGTTTGGGATGGTTTTTTACTGCTTCTTAAAGAGGCTATTTAGTACAAAAATTAATTTTTTTAACTAAAAACCGCTTTAAGAAGCAGTAAAAACCCGTCCCAAACGAAGCCTAAATTGCATGTGGTGCTGCTGTATTTGGTAGAAAAATCAAATACATTCATGAAACGGATATGTAATCGAATAGCTTGACAGTTGATGTCACCCAAAATTCAAATTTAAGGGAACAAGGAATCTTCCATTCTAAAAAAAAGGTTAAAGAAAACAGTCATTGCTTTAACAATCAACATCCACTTGAGAAAAAAAAAATCCACTTGAGATTGGCATTTAAGTACCTCTCTTTCCTTTTTTAGAGGGAATTGAGCCTATGCCCGAGTTGAACTACATGATGAAATGAAGTAGCAAAAAGGAACAAACAAAGGTCCAAAACTACCTCATCGAAGAGGTCTCAACGGGCTACCAAAAACCAACTCAAAAAGGGAAACATGTAAACTTGTAAGTGTAAGAAAGATGAGAATGCATAAGCAAATAACTTGACCGGAATATGGGCAGACTGCAGAGGCCAAGAAAACCAACCATAGGTGATCCAAGTGATCATCAGATCACAAAGAATCTAACTAGTCATCGTCATCCAAGCAAACAAACTAAAAAGCCAAAACTACACAAATAACAACCAGAGCTAAAAATTCAATTAAAAAAAAAGCTCATTCAAAGTGGGCACCAAAATAGCCTTTCCCAATTACATAAAAGATTACTCAAACTATCCAATGAAAACAAAAATACGAAGGCATATGAACAAAGGGAAAACATGTAAACTTTTAGATGTAAGTGATGCAAATGCATAGGCAAAATAACTAGACAAAGAATATAGGTAGAGGTGCATTTGTTCCAAGGAGAAATCACTAGTCAAAAAAATAACTGCTCCTAGCCCAAATAAAAAAGAACTCATGAAGAGACACTTTTGACGAGACATGGTTGCAAATTTGCAATAAGAAGGCAAGAGCACAAAACCAACAAAAGGTCAACTCAAATCCACCCTATGTGATCTAAGAAATTAATTCATAAGAATGGCGGATCACCCAAACAGAAAACAATTTATATTTCGACTTCTCAAAGCATGCCATCCCCCCCAAATGAGATCATTGTTACGCCCAGGCTAATGCTCAGGCCAGGCGGAAAACCAGGCCTAGCAGAAGATAGGAAAGAGGGGCCTTCAAGCCCCCTTGAGAGACCCAAAAAATCTTTAATTAAATATATTATGAGGAGAAATAATGGGAAAGAGATTTAGGAAGATTTTAATTATAATTGGGTGAGAATTGATTTAGCAAAGAGATACAAATCAAATTTAAATTGAGAGGGGAATTAATTATAAAAAGGGGCTGGTTTAAAAGGAAAGTGGGAAGCCTGTTTAAGGCTAATTATATTGTATTTTCTATTTTATACCATGGATTTTCTGCTGTAGTTTTTCTTAAGAGTTTCCTGGTGGTGTCTAGGGCTTGTCAGAGAGCAAATCTACCTTCCAAATAGTAGATCAATTGTATTTTTTTGTTATTTGTTGAAGGAGTAATAAAAATCAGCCCTCAAATTGTTTTCCAACAATTTCTTCTTTATTTTGTTGTTTTCGCTTCCAAAACCCATCAAATTGGTATCAGAGCGAGGTTTTGAAGAGATGGCATCATGGCAGTAAAGAAGGTCAATGCATTGGAAAGTGAATTCGAACAAATTACATACAGGATGGAGGAGAGGTTATCCACCATGGAAGGAAGGTTTTCAACCATACAAGCAGACCTTCGATTATTGAGGCTGAGGGGTTGAAGGAAACATTTGAGCAAGCATAAATAACAAAGGATTGAAGGCAGATCGAGAGAAGCAATATAAGGAGAGTTGCGGGAAGCTCTTACGGAAGTACCTCAACCTCATTAGCGTCGAGGACCTAGACGGTATCATTTTAGTGGGAGGCACCAAGGGAGAAGAACAGGAGAGCTCGTCCTAGGGCCAACTTCAAACGCCTTACAAAAATAGAGGTGCAGGACAAGAAAGCGAAAGGTCAATGTTTTCGTTGTAATGAGAAGTATGCACACTCCATGTCTTTTGTTGTGTGAAGAGGAAGAGAAATATAGTGAGGTCTTGGTGGAGGAAGTAGAAGAAGAAAGAGAACACCTTCACCTTGATGTGGCTAAAGTGTCCCTAAATTCTATGGGATTTGCTCTAAATCACGACATGAAGGTGAGGGGTCAAATCAAGGAGCATCCTGTGGTGATATTTGTCTATAGTGGGGTCATACATAACTTCTTCTCAAATCGGGTTGTGGACCAGTTGGGATTGAAGTTGGTGTACACAAGAAGCTTTGGAGTTGTGATGAGAACTAAAAATGTGGAGAGGAGTAGAGGGATTTGCAGGAAGGTGATGCTGACACTCCATGACATACAAATAGTGAAGGATTTTCTTTCCTTGGATTTGGGGAGCACAGGAGCACTTATTTTATCCTAGGGATGAAGTGGTTACAAATAATCGAAGAGACAAAGGAAAATTGGAAATCTCTAACAATAGAGATTTAGGTGGAGGGCAAGAAGGTCGTACTACGAGGACATGCTAGGCCATGCAGAACCACAATTTCACTAAAAACCATGGTCAAGGTGATCTAAGGAGCAGGACTAGACTACTTAGTTCAGCTATAGAGCCTGGAGGAGGTCCAAGCCTCAAAGCCGACGGAGGTTTCTAATGGTGTATAACAGTTCTGTAACAACTCTCTGAGATTTTTCAATTGCCTCGTAGATTACCACCACCCGAGGAGCACGAGCATGCCATTACCTTAAAGGAGGGAGCTTCTCCTATCGGTGCCAAATCATACCGATACTCGCAAATTCAAAAGAATGAGATAGAGAAGCTCATCAAAAAGATGCTTGAGGAAGGCATGTGAGCCCCTTTTTCAACCTTTCTTATTGGTAAGAAAGGATGATACTTAGAAGTTCTGTGTGGATTTTAAGATCCTAAATAAGGAAACTGTGTTGGACAAATTTTATATCCCCATGATCAAAGAGTTATTTGGAGCGATCATTTCCTCCAAAATTAACTTGAAGTTAGGATTGCCAGAACGAATTATCGGGTTCAACCCGAAATTGACCTAGGTCCAAAAGGGTTGGCCCTACCCGACTCGATTTTGTAAATGGCAGGAATTCTAACCCGGGTCAAGATTTATGACCCGAATCTAACACACACATGTTACCGGATTGACTCGACCCGATCTGGTTGATGAGCGATGCAGGAAAACTTGCAAAATGACCAGTGCTGGTAGCTGAGTTGACTTGCAGACGAGAGCGAAAGGGCACTGAGTGTAAACGGTGCAGCAACGCGTGGAGATGCGGCAGCGGGCACAAGAGCGTCAGTGCGCAGGTGAGGCAAGGAGTGCAATACAAGGTTGGCAACACAAGAGGGCGCAGGAAATCGAACAGGTGCATGTGAGAATGTTAGACGGGGCGAGATTCAGGTCAATCCAATCCAAATTCAAGTCTTTGGGTTAACCCAAATCCTACCAAATTTTAAAAAGGGGTCGAGATATTGAACCTGAATCAGACTAGTTTGCCAAACAGGTTGACCCAAACCCATAATTTTTCAGGTTGAATTTGGGTCGGGTTTTAAGTGGGGTAAAATATTGACACCCCTACCTGAAGTCTGGATACCACCATATTAGAATGAAATCAAGAGATGTGCATAAGACAACTCTGAGAACTCATGAGATCATTACGAGTTTTTGGTGATGCCTTTCGGCCAGACCAATGGTTCAACCACCTTTCATTCCCATGAATCGGGTTTTTCAACCATACCTGAAAAAATTTGTTTTGATATTGTTTTGATGACATACTGATATATAATCGTATAGAGGCAGAGCATGTGGGCCACCTGAGGATTGTATTGGAGATTTTGAGAGAGCACTAACGATATGCCAACCTAAATAAATATTCTTTTAAATAGCCACGAATGTAGTACCTATAACAATGTGGTGAGCAAAGCAAGGGTAGCAACAAACCAGTCCAAGATTGAGACTATGCTAGACTGGCCTTCACATAAAAACATAAAGGAGTTGAGAGGGTTCTTAAGCCTCACTGAATACTATCAGAAATTCATGTGAGGGTATGGCACGATGACATAGCCACTGACAAGTATGGGAATGTTACTATGTCTCATCAGGAAAATCCCTCCAAAGGCCTCATCCCTTTTAAGAGAAGATCAGGAGACAATTCTCATCCTTCCCCCTTGAGGATAAGGTGCATCTTTGGGGGACAAGTATTGTTACACCCAAGTCAGGCAAAAGCCTTCTGCCCAATTCAGGACAATTGGGCCTAACAGAAGATAAGGAAGAGAGGGATTCAACTCCCCCCCCCCCCTTGTGGGGCCCAAGAAAAAAAAACAACTATTATCAATATATCTCATTTTTTCTCCACATATGAAGCAAGCTCATAAGAACTGTCAGTCTGTATGGAATCTAAATGTGATGATCAATCGGGTTGTACAGCTACCTTGGATCTTAGTTCAATTTGTCCTGCTCGCTGGAAAGAACTGTCAGCCTGTATAGAATCTAAATGTGATGATCAATCGGGTTGTACAGCTACCTTGGATCTTAGTTCAATTTGTCCTGCTCGCTGGGGAGAGGGGGTAGGGTGTCCACCCCTTGCTTGGGTTAAACTTTTTTCGTACGTCCCGACGCTGTGTACCAGAGCACCCCAATGGTACAAATTTATTGGGAGGAATGACATAGAGCTTAGAACCACAATGCTCTAAATTCAACATCACAATGCTCTAAAGTCACCGTAACAGCGCTGTCAGAAGGACCAATGATAGAGGTCTGAGCGTCACAATGCTTCTAGACCAACCGGGTAGTTTTTCTCTTATTTTCTTAAGGGTGGCATCCATTGGTGTTGTTTACATGACTTTCTATTTCATTTTGTGTGAGATTGTTGTAAGAGTGAAGAGAAGCAAGGAAAGAGAGAGAAAAGAGACATTTGAACTTGTTTCTCCCAATTTTTATAGTGAATTTCATGGTGTGGTTTGGTTCCGTGATTTTTTTCCCTGATTCAATTTTTCCCCCATTAAATCCTATTTTCTTCCTATATTTGTTGCTTTCTATTTTTTATTTTGTGTTCATTGCGTGGTTTACATACACCACCAACAAAAACACCCAACAAAATCATTTGTTTTAAACAAATAATTAATACAAATATTCCAAGGTAGAGGCACTCACTTCAATCCATTTAAGTTTCACTTTTTAACTTCTAGGTTCTCTCATCATAGCCATCCTTCACATATAGCCTAGCTTGTTGCATATAGAGTTCTTCAAGAAAATCATTCAATAAGGCAAATTCAACATTATTTAAAAAACCTTCCATTGGTTTTGTACAACAATATATAATATCAATATAATAATTTTCACACATGCAACAAGAGCAAACGTCATCATAATTGATACCCATTATTGCTTGTAGTATTTAGCCACCAATCTTGCCTTAAATTTTTCCACATCTCCATTAGTTTTCTTCTTAACTTTCGTGGAGTGGTTTGGTTCGTGGTGTGGTTTGGTTCCGTGATTTTTTCCCTGATTCAATTTTTCCCCCATGAAATCCTATTTTCTTCCTATATTTATTGCTTTCTATTTTTTATTTTGTGTTCATTGCGTGGTTTACATACACCACCAACAAAACACCCAACAAAATCATTTGTTTTAAACAAATAATTAATACAAATATTCCAAGGTAGAGGCACTCACTTCAATCCATTTAAGTTTCACTTTTTAACTTCTAGGTTCTCTCATCATAGCCATCCTTCACATATAGCCTAGCTTGTTGCATATAGAGTTCTTCAAGAAAATCATTCAATAAGGCAAATTCAACATTATTTAAAAAATCTTCCATTGGTTTTGTACAACAATATATAATATCCATATAATAATTTTCACACATGCAACAAGAGCAAACGTCATCATAATTGATACCCATTATTGCTTGTAGTATTTAGCCACCAATCTTGCCTTAAATTTTTCCACATCTCCATTAGTTTTCTTCTTAACTTTCGTGGAGTGGTTTGGTTCGTGGTGTGGTTTGGTTCCATGATTTTTTCCCTGATTCAATTTTTCCCCCATTAAATCCTATTTTCTTCTTATATTTGTTTCTTTCTATTTTTTATTTTGTGTTCATTGCGTGGTTTACATACACCACCAACAAAAACACCCAACAAAATCATTTGTTTTAAACAAATAATTAATACAAATATTCCAAGGTTGAGGCACTCACTTCAATCCATTTAAGTTTCACTTTTTAACTTCTAGGTTCTCTCATCATAGCCATCCTTCACATATAGACTAGCTTGTTGCATATAGAGTTCTTCAAGAAAATCATTCAATAAGGCAAATTCAACATTATTTAAAAAATCTTCCATTGGTTTTGTACAACAATATATAATATCCATATAATAATTTTCACACATGCAACAAGAGCAAATACGTCATCATAATTGATACCCATTACTGCTTGTAGTATTTAGCCACCAATCTTGCCTTAAATTTTTCCACATCTCCATTAGTTTTTTCTTCTTAACTTTAAAAACCAACTACACATCAATATCTTCATGCTTCCTAGAAGTGTGAGAAGTGCCAATTTCTCTCATTTTTCTATGAATTTGATGGTCTCATCCAAAAAATTTCTATCCCTTACCAGATAAGTGATGTCATAAGAAATTGATTTTTAGAATAGCAACAAGACAAATGAGATTAAGCACATTAATTACATAATAAGATCTCTTGCAAACTTCAAGTTTTTGTTACCCCTTGAAATATCTTCCAAAGTTGCATGAAATGATGTGATGTAGGATCTTGCTCTTTGGTTGTGATCTTCTCTTCTATATGCAGTAATTAAATAGAATGTCCTACTTGCTTTTTCATGAACTTTGAATCCTCCTTAAGTTGGTAAGAAAGATCATTAGCATGAAACATAATGGCCATATTTCTTGTACTAACAATATTGGATCATTTAATTGCCATATATGTATTCTTCCCTGTCCATGTACTCCTCAAGGACTTCGATTTCTTTCATCATAATTATATCCTCCACATCGTTGATCATGTCCAGGGCATTTCCTTGGCCATGACCGTGATCTCTTTGGCTTTTTCCTCGTTTATGTTTTAAATTTTGTCTGTCTCCTTCAAGTAAATTTACCTTTGAAGAACTGCTCTTGCTTACTTTATTAGTAACGAACTTATAAACTCATCAATTTTCATGGTCTCAATCCTTTAAATCTTCAACATGTTGAAGTTGCTATGGAGTTGAACTTACAGTTAGTGTAAACTATACAGCATGAGAAGAAAATGAGCTATCCTATTTGAACTGAAAACAGAGTATTACCCTTGCTCTATATATTCAATTCATTACAGTAGAAGGCGGGGTAAGGATAAGGTGTGATGCCTTAACCGCTCTACAGCCTAAACGTAGCAGAGCAACCAACCATTCTTATCCGGCATCTATTCCTTTGTGGTCTGTTCATGAGATGGATGCCTTCTTTGATAAAAAAGATTAAAATTTCTGAAAGGGACAACGAAACAGAACAAACAGCTTCAATACTATAATAAACCAACCAAACAAAAATGATTGGAGGTAAGCAAGCAAAGCAAATTTTAAAAAAAGACAACGCTTTTCCTATTTGCTTAAAAAAATCAAAGTGTGGAGGATAGAATAGAGAGAAAGATCTATGGAGCCCCTATTAAAATACTAAATAAGATACAGTAGCAGAATAAGTAGTATTATTATAATGAAAACAAGAAGTAAATGGCGGCTCTGCACTAAGTCCGGAGTCCGGAAATATAAAATACCGAGGCAGAAATAAACAAAGAAGAAGTCGTAGCTCCGGCGACCCACCGTCGTTTCCACCGGTTATTCCGCCGCAGAAACAGAAACCCCACGCAAGAAACAGAGCCAGAACAAATGACAACGACCACCTCCTTCGCATTGCGTACAGCCACTAAACGCGCGCTTGGAAGCGTCGCAGCTTCAAAGCTCTGGAAGCTGGAGTCGCCTCTGGTTAAGACTGAGGACTGAGGAGAGAACGGTCACACGCAGTTTGAGTGAGAAAGAAAGAAGAAGCGATGACTACGAAGAGATTTACTCTCATACTCGTATTGTCACATCGATGTGGCAGTGCCTTTTATCACAGGCCCATACAGCTAACCTGCAGCTACCAGCTACTTCCCGTCCCTGTAGCTACTTCTCCAACTAAAATGCATAACTTGCTGAGCTCCATTTTATCCCTCCAAAGATCCGACCTTTAAATGTCTCCTATCTTTCTAGCTGCAATATCTCTCTAACAATTCATTGCTCATCACCTTCCACTATAGACTTCTTCCGCATGAACTTAATAAGAGCTTCCTCTACTCCCGTAGACATGATTACTCACTTATTCTCCCTCACCATCAACTTTCTCTTACTAGAGGTATGCATTTCTCTCACTAAAAGTCTCTCTGTCTCTATAAAGGAAGAGCAGTTTGCAGTTGCAGGCATGGGGGTGGCAGAGGACAGACATTAGCCTTTTCAGCCTCGCTCTCCAAATGATATTAGATAATCTCACTCTCTTTTGCTTAATACTCAGCGGGTGCAAATTTATCAGTGTGGGTGTAAGCTTCAATAAAAAGGCGTGATCTTATCTGCAGATCTACCGAGGTGGCGACGAAACGTGTGGGAAACGGTTCGCGTTACCAAGCTAGGAGGTAAAGATAAATAAGCATTTATTGTTCAGAATTAATTCGAAATTGCTTGTTTATTGATTTTCTTGAAAATAGGTATTATTGTAATTTAAACTAATTAGAAAATATTAGTATACGTAAATTTTATCCGAATAAGAAAATATTATTTGTGAGAGTTTTCAGGGTGTTTATCTTAAAAAAATAATTTTCATAAATTTGATAATATTAAAATAATTTTATAATTAGTTAGTTTAATAATAAAAAAGAGAACTAAAATTTCTAAAAAACGATTTTATAAATTTTCTTCTCTTTCTTAAAATAATAAATTTGTTCACACTTAATAATCTTTTTCAAAGAGTTATAATTCTTATAACATTTTAGATAATAATTTTAACACTAATTGACTTAATAAAAAATAAATAATAAATAAAAAAACTAATTGACTTAATAATAATTTAATTTAATAGAATATATTAATCTAGACAGTAGATGTATGTTATGGCTCAAGATCTATAGTTTTAAAGAAGGATTTTTCAAAAATCAATAAAAATATATTGTGGATATTTAATTTGTTGATTTTGTTCAAAATAAATATATTTCAATAAAAGTTATCACTTCAAGCTAACATTATTACTACATACACATATATATGACAGGGCGTCGCCAATCATACTCATCAACTTAGCTATAGAAAAGCATCCATCAAAGTGGGTTTCAGCTCGCTCATCATAGTTAGCCAACCATAGAGCCCGTCATCATTGCAACCTAAATGCACGTGCCACGAAACTCTTTGGCAATTTGAAGCTCCACCACATTTCATCAATGACATTGGGATGTTAGCTGGTTAGGGCATCTCCAACCGAAAATCTCATTTTTCACTCCAAAATACAGTGAAACCAAAAAATGACGTGATTCATCTCCAATCGAACGCCATTTTGCCCCGTAAACCATCGTTCTCTTCATTCGCGCCTTTCTTCCCAAAGTTCGGTAGAGATAAAAGAATTGTGCAGATGAACAGTGCAACGCCAATATTGGCGTCGCACTGTTCATCCGTGATCAAATGACATCAAAAATGGCAGTCGGTTGGAGCAAAGCAAAAATGGCAAACACTTGTTTGTCGTTATATTGGAGTTGCCCTTACAACCTTTTGGCCCAGCTCCCTCCAAACTAACTAGTCTACCCCTATTTGCTCTTAGGCATCGACATTACGGAACTGACCTATGACAGAAAAAGTAGAATCAAGTAAAGCAATCAACCATCAAATCAAAGGGAGTGCGACATGTGTCTAAGACAGTTTGTACTTAGAGTATTAATATATGTATTTTAATTTCTTTATTGGTGAAACATTTTTTGTAGCCATCTTATTTCTATTAAAAAAGAGGTGAAGAGTAATATTTTGGAGGGATGTTTGTAACTTTTTGGCATTTTTCTATGGATAATTTTATTTGATTGCTTATTTCCCACAATAATTGTCTCTCTATATTTCTCTCTATTTGTCTATCTTCTCACTAGTTCTTGGGTCGTACTCAATGAGCTCGCCTAATGTTGTTAGTAAGGTTAGGTATCATTCACGGATAAGCTTAGAACCAACAATAAAATTGACAAACTTATTTTGAGATAATAATATAATTTGTAGATGTGGTTATTTACATGGGTATGTTAGGAAGGTCGATTTTTTTTTATAAAAGCTAGAGTTTGTTGAAATGGAAGTTAGAAATTTTATTTCTAATTATACAAAAAAATGATAATATTGTATTTGCATGCTATAATATTCGTAGTGGCAGAGTGAAAGATTAGTATCTTGATTTTGTATGAAGATCATACGCTATATATAAGAATATTACAAAATGACATCATTTTTTTTATGTAGAAAATCCTAAAAAAAGGGAAGAACTAAAGGGTCTTGCTTAGTTGAAATATTTTCACTAATGTATGCCGTATATTATGAATGATATCCTTCTACTTAATTTGCGAAAGCTTTGATACAATATGGCAGGTATAAAAACTATAGATGATGACTTTTATGGTAGAAGTTGGAAGAGCTTTAAGGTATTGGAGTAGTCTCTAAGGGATTGTTTTTTCATCATTCTCTTTTTATGAGAGGAAATCAAAGACCATGAAATTTAGTATGATTCATTATTTAATATTAAATGTTAAAGTTTGTGGTGACATCATTCTTTATCTTTATTGGTGATGACATACATCAATAATATTGGCAACAATAGATGATGAGCTAGTCGACATCCACATTGGTGATTATAAACATTGTTGGTGACAATATGCAATGAAGTTAATGGGTGTATGTGTTTTTGTGTTGATGGTGTGCATCAATGTTGATAGTGATTATGAGGTGTGAAGCAAGTGAATGTCATCATTTGTGTCGATGGTGACCATCAGTTTTATAGATGATGTCATACATTAATGTTATTAGTGACATTGTGCTATGATGATATTCAACACAGGTGCTTGTCCCAAGAGTGTAGATCGACCTAATAGGAGAGGTATGCATTGATATTATTGGATGATGGTGGTATTTGGACATAAGTTGTGACTCCATATGACCTAATAGAATAATTGAATGTCTAATTCTAAACTTTAACTCAACCTCAACAAAATAAATCAGTTGATTCTTAAATTCAAAGCAATATTACCAATAAAATATTATTTCATTTTCATTGTTATATATATATATAAAATTCAGTTTATGATGAATCTAAACGTCAAAATAATTCATACTATATTACAAAAGAATTTCTTAAGTATTTAGAGGATTATGGATCTACCTTCCTCTATTTCATTGATCTCAAATCACATAATCAATATCAAATTAAAATACTGATAGCAATTTGTTTAAATATTCAATTAATTATTAAAGAATAAATAAAGTACTAGTAAAATATAATTAATTTGAGTTATCAAAGTGTGCTTAATTTCATGGTCATCATTTGTACTTTTACAACCCACTTTCAAATAAATATTAGAGATATTAAATGATACTAGTTATGAGAGGTTCACTTGCAAATAACTTTTTTATTTCATATGAGTTCATACAAAAAATTAGGGATGATCAGAATTAGTTCAAAATATCATTTATATTCAATTTACTGGGGTTATCAGAATATGTAATGAATCATTATAATGCGCATGTCACAATGACTATTTATATCTCCACTTTTACTTATAGCTCCTCTTAACCTCCCATGTCCGAATATTGCAAGTGGGATCAGAACATAATAGAATAACCTCTCACACTCGCTTTTAATAAGTGTGGTTAAAATCTCTTTCGCATCCACACAAGACAGATAGGATCAAAATAGAACATGCAAGCCCCTTATATCATTTCAAAGAATGTACTTATCATATTATATAATTAAGAGCTCCTCTAATACTATGCCATGAGTTATGCTTTTTAAATGCAATAATAAGTAATAATAACTTTAACAAATAATTATGATGATGCTTGAAGTACCAAAACCGTCTATGGTAATTCATGTTGCATGTATACAAATATTTTCACTAGACTTTTTTATTTTAATTATAATTTTAGAAGAATATTCAGAGTGGTGTTTTAAGCCTTCTTAAATAACTATTACAAAAATCAGAAATGCCTCATTTATTTAATACGCATAATATTCAGTGTTGAGAAAACTAACGGGTAAAAATTCAATTTTTTATAGTTAAAATATTTAAAATAAAGCATTCAACAACATACTAAAAATTACATGATTAAAATGTCATAAAATAAAATAAAAAACACATTTTAAATCACATCTTTTATATAATTTTTTGTATTTAAAATCAAAGATAGTAGTAAAAAATATACATTGTGCTCTATGAAATCCCTAACTAGCTTGACGGATGATACCTGAATTTTGACCTTTGGATTCTCTCCCATCTAATCTCTCTAGTTGAAGAAGTCATTGAGACAGAGCTCAGGCGAACCATAAGAACGGAGAAGACGATGAACAGTAAATACTTAATTTTCATGGTTTGAAACCAAAGCTAATTACAGATATATATAAGTGAATCATTATTTAATAGTCAGATTACTAAATATCTTATACCGTTACATAAAGTGGTCAAGTGGCAGTAACTAGTGGAGATGAGGCTGCTGTTGCTCGGCAGAGTCTGTTGGACGGCGGCGAGATCTGATCCACTCCGGCTAATGATTCCAGCGGCTTGTTTGGCTCGGGTTCAAGTTCAATGTCCTTGTCAGGAGTTAGGGTTTAGGAATGACTATAGTTAAGAGATTATATGAATATTATCTTTTCATTTTGCAAAATCAATTTACAAGAACTTAAACAAAGATTAGATAACATCAAGAACTTAAGCAAAGATTAGATCGATGTTATCTTTTCAAATACAAATAAAGTTCCTAATCTTAAAGATACAAGGAATGAAATAACTAATCATTCTCTTCCTTTTTTTGCAATTTAGGGATGACTATAATTTTTATAAACGTGTTTTTAAATTTTTTTGGAGAAAAATAACTTTTTTAAAAGCTATAATAAAAACAACAACAAAAAACGGCTGCCAAACATCATCTCTAATAAATTCTTATTATGCAATATCATATAAGTTTGTGGTTTCGTTTAGGACAATTTCTTATTGTTTCTTAAAACAATTTTCTAGTTAAAAAAAAATTAAAATTTTTGTAATAAAAAACTGCTTTAAAAAAGTAATAAGAAAGTCGTCACAAAACAAAATCTGAATATTATAAAATGAAAAAAATTAAATTTATGAAATTCAAAAATTTGAAATCTATTTCAACAAAAGAAACAAATATTAAATCTTTTTATTTTTGTAGAGAGATTTCAACTTTAAATGTGGTGGGGTCAGATGTCAGTATGAAAATAATCATACCCTCTGCTTGTAAATCTCCACCGCACAATATTAGTTGGGCCTAACATACAAATCTGTCAAACTCAGCGCTTAAAAAGCCTAAGCCTATCACGTGATGGATACATTCCAACAATGCGCCAATGCTTTGGCAGCGACGTTTTGTTTTGTATTTAAAAAATTTTTTCCTTATTTATTGTTTTTAAAATTTAATTTTAATTTATATACAAATTATATTTGAAATTTTGGATATATTTGGGCAGCTTTATCATTATAAACACATTTGTTTGATTATTAATTTTTTTTTAATTATGATAAGAAAATGCTTTTAAGAAACAGATATTCTGAAACGTAATATCGGGAAGAAATCTATTATTGTTTTTTTTTTAATTATAATATATGGAAGAAAATAATTAGGGATGAAATCGGTTTTTCTTTTGAGCATGCAAATAAGATTATAAAATGCATCATATTGTATATGAAATAGAAATTTTTTTCTTAGAATTTGGATAATTATATTTATTGAAGGCATAATTGTTATCTTTATTAGATAATTATCTTCTTAATCCTACTTTGAAAATATATTTGTTATATCTTGCAACAAAAAAAAATCAAAATTTAATTTTCAAAAATTTAGAAAATCATCAAATCATTGAAATATTTTTTTTCATTTTTCAAATTCAAAAGTGGAATAGAGTCTTAAAATCTCCTATGATTTTGGTGTGCTAGGGGTGGATTTAAGTTGGGGGCCTTGGGGGCATGGGCCCCCACTGGATGTATGATTAAGTATGATTAAGGGTTTGCTTAGGATTGCTGCAGTTGTCAGTAAAGCAGATTGTGAAGTTATTGTAATAAAAGTTGATATTTAAAGTTGTGCAGAAATTAGAATATTTTATTTGGGAAGCATAACTGTTGAGCTCATGTGTTGTAGTTGTATGAGAAAAAATTACTTTGATATACTTTAATATATTGAAATGAAAAAAAAATTTATATGAGAGATTTCTTAAATTAAATATAATTATAACATTAAATTCAAAGAGAAATTGCGCAGAAAATAGTAGAGACTTGGAAGAATAATATTTATTCTTTGATATTCCTATTTATAAAACTTGCTCTGATATTACCAATTGCTACAACAACAGTCGAACTAAAATTCTCTGCAATGAATATTATAAAGAACCAACCATTTATGCAATCGTAAAAAAGACTTCTGAATGAATGAATGTCTACTTATATTAACAAAGATATATTCAATAGTATTGATAATAAAATGATTATAGAACAATTTTAAAATATAAAGACTTGGCGAGACATATTATCATTTATATGTAAGAAGAATATCAAGATTTAACATTGTCAATTATAATTTTTTTATTTATCATTGATATGTCCTCAAAAATTATCTTGATCGGTCACAAATCTTGATTTAAATATGACTCATAAACTATCAAAATTAAATCCATGACCATTAAAATTCCAATTTTTGTTAGTCAAACTAAAAGTCTCAAAGAGAAGAACCCAATAACATCAACATCGGATCAATCCAAACTCACATGGATTCACATCAAGGCCCGAAACATATTTGGAAGCTTCAAAACATTAATTGGATGACAAAATGATATGCATGTGTGACATGCTTATAGTCGAATCAAAATGTTCGACAAGACAAATCTAATGAGCTCAAGATCGTAAAATTTTGACATAATTAAGACACTAAAATATTCGATAAATGATATATGATCGATGGAGTTTATATCAGTCATCCATTAAACACTCTCAACATGGCCTTAATATTCTTCATATTTACTGATCATGGCACTCCCGAAAAATTAGAAATGAACTCCTCATTCTTCACAAATGGAGGAGGAGATGAAAAACAAAAGTTCTCTATTGCTTTCTCAAGCTTGCACCACCAACCATATCTTCTCGAATATCAACAATTGTTGGACTTCCGGATATTCATTGGTTGTTGTTAGATATTTTCCCAACTATCAAACATTTCCAAACATCTACTCAACGACTGATTATTACTGCATCTTCATCAATTACTAGACATTAATGGAAAATTCTTTGTTATTTAATCTACATTAAGGGGGCCAATCTTCCGAAGTTTTAAAATCTCTTTAGCATATTGTCTTATCCCCGATATTGAGTCAAGGGATGAGTTGATGTCATCCAACTATGGTACTCCACATCCTCTTCAGAATTGATATCATGTAATGTGCTCTATGCAATGTGTATTTATTACATTGAATCAGTACCCTCCTCCAAGGATAAATATTATTTGTAATAAACCATCAATATTGATGGATTCATTCAAACTAGACCAGTCCTAGTGGCTTTTTCTCATTTCAGGATTTTCTACATAAAAAATTTGATGTCTCTTATTACTTTCACACCTCCCTATCTTTATCTATTTGTATGATAAATTTTTGTACAAAGTTAGGATGCTAAATTCTCTATCTCTCTGCCACCGTGAATACTCCAAGATGTAACAATCATATATTCTGTCTTTTTATAATGACGATTAAAAAAAATTAGAAACACCAATATTGGTCCCAAGTCCGGATGAACATGTTGAGAGTTTTTTTTTTTATTTAATAATTGTGCACCACATGAAAATAATAATGGTTCCACCTTGGGTGCTATGTATTTGTACCCCCGCGACAAATCCGACATCTTTCTGTTGCGGTTGAGCTTTCAATGATTGATATTCTACATCTCCATGCATCCAGATTGGTTTGTTGGTTGGGAGCTTTGTCTACCATTCAAGAGATTTTGAGTTCAAATCTTGAGTATGTGACACGTGTACGAATTTACTTTAATTGACCTAAATATTATATTAAAAAAATTCTACATAACCATCCCTGCCTTAAGAAGAAAAGATAAAATCCTTCATCTCATCATGGCAGTTTCTTCGGGCTGATGGAAAGTATTTGCCAGCTCCAATGGTATCTTGTTGTTAATGCAAGTTATATTAATTAAAAAATTAGAGGTTTCACAAACAGTGAGGATAGAGGAAGGACGGCTGAGCTCCGCTAGGGTTTCGTCTTTTTTTCCCTGCTGAGCTTCTACTTTTCTGCCTCCCCTCCGGGTAGGCCGGAGGATTCTCTTCATGGAGCCTTCCCTCCTCTCATCTGATTTTCCCCCTCTTTCCTGTGCTGGTACTCTTGCTCCTCCTGCTTCCTTGCACAACTGGAACCAGATTTTTGCACCGGCTACTTCCTCCACCCCTAAAGTCTTTAGTTTCACTCATCATCCTTCAGAACCAGACATTATACCTTTCTCTAGTGAGATACTAGCTAAAGGGAGTGATGACTGAAGCTTAGGCCTTGTCGGTTACTCCATTGGACGAAGGCCCTTCTATGAAGCGCTTTTGGGAGCATTAAACAAAACGTGGTATCTTAAATATTCTCTAAAACTCTTATCTCTTAGTGATGGTTTCTTCTTGCTGCGTTTTTCGTGTGTTGAAGATTTTGACATGGCTTGGTCAAAGGGGGTATGGTTTATGCTTGGTAAACCATTTGTTCTTCAAAAATGGCACCCCAAATTTAAGCCGAAGAGGGAGAACTTCTCTTTGGTTCCAATTTGGGTTAAAATACATTACCTTACTTTGGCATGTTGGAATTCGGAGGGCATTTCGAGAATCGCTAGTAAGATTGGTGTTCCATTAGCTGCTGATCATCTCACCGAGCAGAAAAGTCGTCTCACTTTTGCCCGGGTTTGTGTTTTGGTTGACTGTAATGACACTTATCCTGAAGTAATTAAAGTTTCTTTGGATGGGGATGTTGTGGATCTTAAGGTGCAGTACGAATGGAGACCGTCTCCTTGTGAACATTGTAAGTCGTTAGTTCACTACTCTTCTTCCTGCCCTTTGAACCCTTCTCCAGCTGGGAATGATCCTGTAGCTTCCAAACCTTTTTCTCGTGGGAGAAGTTACAACAAGAAACCTACAAACCGTTTTCATTCCAGACCCACTCGGTCTGATTCTAAACCTAAGGATGCTTCCACCTCTGCTCCGACTGTTGCTAACTTAGCACCCACTATCCCTCTCCATACCAATAGCATCGGTCAACCTCTATATTACCAAGCTCATTCACCACCTCCACCTTCCTCTATTGGGAATCTTCAAGCATCCAGCATTGTTGAAATCATTCCTCCTACTGAGGCGCTTCCCACAGTGGGCACTCCAAATGAAGCTACTTTATCTAATTCCATTGTTGCTAGCATTCCCAACCATAATATCCCAACTGAAGAACACTCGGCTTCTTCATGCTCTGTTTTGGCTTCCACCAAAAAGACATCCACTAGTATCACCTCTCTCAACAAATTTGAGATTTTAAATTCTCAAATTGCTTCGGATCCGCAAGAGAATTTTGTTTCAAGTAGTAACTTGATTGATAATTTGATCAAACAGCCAGGTAAAGGCAAGAAGCAAACTGCTTCAGAAACTTCAAAAAAGTCTGCAAAGGGTAAGCAGAGCAAAAAATCCCAAACCCCATCTACTTCCTAATGTCCCTTCCTTCCATTGGTGTGTGGAATGTTAGGGGGTTCAACCGTCCTGAAAAAGTTCTTAGCTGCAAACGACTCATCAAGTCTTTCAATCTTGACATGCTTTGTATGTTGGAAACTCGGGTGCACGCTCCATCTCTTTGTGACCCTTTTTTTGTCTCCTCTCATTCTCTTTTTTCTTATGAAGACAGTCAACACAATTTTAATCTCTCATCCTTGGGTTGGATTTGGATTAAATGGAATGCTAGCAAACTGAATTTTTTTCCTTCAATGGTGACCCCGCAGATGATCAGTGGTATGATTAAAGTTGGTAATCACTCTCCTTTTCAGTTCACTTTTGTTTATGCTTCCAATAATGCCTTTGATAGGAAAGCTCTTTGGAACTCTATTAGTATGGTTGCTCCTTCTAATGGTATCACGTGGGCCATTGCTGGGGATTTTAATTGTTGTCGTTATGCTACTGAAAAATCTGGTGGTTCTGTGCTTCATCATTCCAATTTGATAGATCTCAACTCTATGATATTTGATAATAATATGTTGGATTTACATTCTGTGGGTTAATCAGCAATCAGATAATCCAATTTTTATCAAGTTGGATAGAGCCCTTGTTAATTAGGACTGGGTGAAGCTTTTCCCTAAAGCTTATTGCTCCTTCCAGAGCCCGTCTTGCTCGGACCACTCCCCTATTATTTTCCACTCAGGTTTGAATTTTTTCTCTCGTCACAAGTTTCTTTTTAAGAATTTCTGGACTAGTGAAGACAGATATTGGATGTTTCTCTTAAATGCTTTTCAATGCCTATTACTGGAAACCGTTTATCCCATCTTTGTAACACTCTGAGGTTATTAAAAGGGGATATTAAAAAGCATCAATGGGCTAACTCTCAATCCATCAATCTGCAACTTGATACTCTTCATGCCAAGCAACTGGATCTACTTGCTCTATTCTATAACAATCCTTCGAATGTTTCTATTGGGGCTTCCCTTAAAGATATCAATTCCAAAATTATAGCTGCCACCTCAATGCAAGCTAACTGGGTTATTCAAAGAGCCAAGACAAAATGGCTAACCCATGGTGAGGATGATCTTAAATTTCTGTATGCTAAAATCAGGAGTCGGAACGGCAGCACTAGTTCTGCCGTTAACTTATTTGCTTGCAACCCAAATACTGATAGAAGGGAGGTGCTTAACTCCATCATCAATTACTTCCAGGAATTGTTCAATCCTACTCCTTATTTCTCTTCGTTGGATAACTTTCCTATTGGTAATATTGTTACAAACTTATATGATAGCCTTCTTACTTCTCCTATATTAGAAGTAGAAATTAAAACTGCTGTCTTCAAGGGCTCGTCTAATTCCTCCCCGAGGCCAGATGGATTCAATTATCATTTTTACAAATCTGCTTGGCACATTATTGGTCCGCACGTCTGTAAGGCCATCAGATACTTCTTTCTCAAGGGGCATATTCCTAGTTGGGTAAAAGCTACAGCTCTAGCTATTATTCCTAAACACAGAAATGCAACTTCTATTACTGATTACAGGCCTATTTCTTTATGCAACACTATTTATAAAATCATTGCTAAAGTTATTGCTTATAGGCTTAATCCTATTATGCATTTTATTGTTAAAGACCCGTAAGCGGGGTTTGTGAAATCTAGAGTCTCCACTGATAGAATTCTACTTGCTAATGATATCCTCTCTTTGGTCAATAAGAGAGGGGCCGGTAATATATTTTGTGCGAAAATAGACATAAAAAAAGCTTTTGACTCTGTCTCTAGGGAATTTTTAATTGCTCGTATGATTCAAAAAGGATTCCCTAAGCTTTTTATCAGTTGGGTTAAGGCTTGTATTTCTAATGTAAATTTTTCCTGTTGTCATTGATGGTGCTTTAGAATGTTTCTTTCCCTCTTCTACCGGGCTGAGGCAAGGTTGCCCTCTTAGCCCATACCTTTTTTGCATTGTGATGGATGCCTTCTCCAATCTTTTGGATGCTAGTGGTTTCAAAGGATTTAAAGCTGACAACTTTCATCTCTATCACCTTTTATATGCTGATGATGTGTTAATTTTTGGTGAGGCGACATTAGACAATTGTCACATTCTTGCTAATGTCCTACATGAGTTTACTTCAGCTTCTGGTTTACACATCAATTTCGATAAATGTTATGTTATGTTCACTAAAAATCAAAGAAATAGAGACAGTTTGTGCCAAGCTCTCTCCATTTTCAACATCACCTCAAAGATTTCTTATCTTGGCATCCCTATCTCTTTTAATAGATTTAAAGTTGAAGATTTTTTACCTTTGATGGATAACCTGCACAAAAAATTTATTGGTTGGAAGGCCAATCTCTTGTCTTTTGCAGTATCTTAAGTTCACTATTCAAAACACAATTGCCTATTGGATTAGGGGTTCAATTTTGCCTAAGACTGTTTACAAGTTTTTTAAGAAAACTTGTTCTCATTTTATGCTTTTTAGGGACATTGACTGCTCTCACAAATTACATATGGTGTCTTGGGCAAATGTCTGCAAGCCTAAAGTTAAAGGTGGGTTAGGTATTCCGTCTCTTTGTGCACTTCAATTTGCCTTTAATTGTTCAGTGATTTACAGAATGTATAACTGTACTTCTCCACTATCTACTTGGCTTTCGGCTCATTATTCATCACCTTGGAGACCTTCTAGTCCTAAAGATAGCAAATTCTGGGTCTCTGTTTGTAACACGGCTACTATTGTGAAGTTTAATTTCAAGTTTTTAATTACTCCTAATGCTCTCATTTTTGTATTGTGGGATCATTGGTGTTACAATCTTACTCTCTCTCAGTATGTGCCCGGTGTCTCTCTGGATAGCTTTCCTCTCCCACTGCTTTACAATTATATTTCATCTGGGAATTAGTTTTTCCCTGATGCTGTTCCGCAGGTTTTGAGAGCTGTTATTTCTAGCCTTCCGATTTTACACACTGCTGGTCCTTGTCTTGTTTGGAAAGGCTGTGACAAGATTAAATTTAGAGACTTTATTGAGGAATTCTATAACATTATGCAGGATTGTCCTTGGCATAAGCTTGTTTGGCACAAGAAACATATTTTGAAACATTCTGTGTATGTTTGGCTTGCTCTTGTTGGTGGTTTAAAGACTCAAGAAGCTCTGAGATCCATAAATATTTTTGTGCCGTCAATTTGTTCATTATCTCACTCAGCTTCTGAAACTGTTAATCACCTTTTCTTTGAGTGCTCTTACTCTTTCTCCTTGCTTAATTCTCTATTACATGACACAAGAAGTTTTCTTTTAAGACCTACTATTCTCCAACTTCTTCAATGGCTGGAGACTGATCCCTTTGGTTCTCAAATGACTAAGAGTTTTTATATGTTGATGGTTTGTTGTATTATTTACCATCATTAGAATGTTTCTTTCCCTCTTCTACCGGGCTGAGGCAAGGTTGCCCTCTTAGCCCATACCTTTTTTGCATTGTGATGGATGCCTTCTCCAATCTTTTGGATGCTAGTGGTTTCAAAGGATTTAAAAGCTGACAACTTTCATCTCTATCACCTTTTATATGCTGATGATGTGTTAATTTTTGGTGAGGCGACATTAGATAATTGTCACATTCTTACTAATGTCCTACATGAGTTTACTTCAGCTTCTGGTTTACACATCAATTTCGATAAATGTTATGTTATGTTCACTAAAAATCAAAGAAATAGAGACAGTTTGTGTCAAGCTCTCTCCATTTTCAACATCACCTCAAAGATTTCTTATCTTGGCATCCCTATCTCTTTTAATAGATTTAAAGTTGAAGATTTTTTACCTTTGATGGATAACCTGCACAAAAAATTTATTGGTTGGAAGGCCAATCTCTTGTCTTTTGCAGTATCTTAAGTTCACTATTCAAAACACAATTGCCTATTGGATTAGGGGTTCAATTTTGCCTAAGACTGTTTACAAGTTTTTTAAGAAAACTTGTTCTCATTTTATGCTTTTTAGGGACATTGACTGCTCTCACAAATTACATATGGTGTCTTGGGCAAATGTCTGCAAGCCTAAAGTTAAAGGTGGGTTAGGTATTCCGTCTCTTTGTGCACTTCAATTTGCCTTTAATTGTTCAGTGATTTACAGAATGTATAACTGTACTTCTCCACTATCTACTTGGCTTTCGGCTCATTATTCATCACCTTGGAGACCTTCTAGTCCTAAAGATAGCAAATTCTGGGTCTCTGTTTGTAACACGGCTACTATTGTGAAGTTTAATTTCAAGTTTTTAATTACTCCTAATGCTCTCATTTCTGTATTGTGGGATCATTGGTGTTACAATCTTACTCTCTCTGAGTATGTGCCCGGTGTCTCTCTGGATAGCTTTCCTCTCCCACTGCTTTACAATTATATTTCATCTGGGAATTAGTTTTTCCCTGATGCTGTCCCGCAGGTTTTGAGAGCTGTTATTTCTAGCCTTCCGATTTTACACACTGCTGGTCCTTGTCTTGTTTGGAAAGGCTGTGACAAGATTAAATTTAGAGACTTTATTGAGGAATTCTATAACATTATGCCGGATTGTCCTTGGCATAAGCTTGTTTGGCACAAGAAACATATTTTGAAACATTCTGTGTATGTTTGGCTTGCTCTTGTTGGTGGTTTAAAGACTCAAGAAGCTCTGAGATCCATAAATATTTTTGTGCCGTCAATTTGTTCATTATCTCACTCAGCTTCTGAAACTGTTAATCACCTTTTCTTTGAGTGCTCTTACTCTTTCTCCTTGCTTAATTCTCTATTACATGACACAAGAAGTTTTCTTTTAAGACATACTATTCTCCAACTTCTTCAATGGCTGGAGACTGATCCCTTTGGTTCTCAAATGACTAAGAGTTTTTATATGTTGATGGTTTGTTGTATTATTTACCATCTTTGGAGGGAGAGAAACAATAGAAGATTTGGAATCGAATTTCTCAGCTCTACTTCTTTGTTGTTTACTGTTAAAAGGAGAATCTATGGGAAGGTTGCTAAATGGAAAACTTATGATGTCCTTCTGGAAAATTGGTTAAGTTTGGATCCTCTATTTTGTATTATCAGTGGATGCATATTGGCGGGTTTGGTTTATAACCAGGACAATGATGAAGCTCCAAAATGTTGTATCGAGAATTGTATTCCCCTTGGACGGCCTACGGGCAACCAGGGGCTGCTTATTTTGCTTAACTTTCTATAAGTCTGAGTCCTGGTTATTCCTATTCTGGAGCTCTTTTAGTGGATCTTTTTTCTTGCAGTCCCTATGGTTGTGTTACTCTGTTAATTTCAGGCGCTCGCTCCAATTTACTGCGGTGGTAGGGATGATTTTTTCCCTGTTCTTTGCTGGTGGGGACGCTGTTTCTGGATGTGTGGAATCTTGGCTTCTTATGAGTTTTGCCAATCTCAAAGCTGATGCTGTTTTTTGATTTTTGGGTTGCTACGGTCATTCCAGCTTCAATTTTGTGTAATTTTTTGCTTAATTGAGAGGTATAGTTGGGGGTTTTTATTACAATTAACCTTCATAAGTTTTTGTTTTTGCTTATGAATGGTTATCTTAACATGTAATCACCTTTACTTGTAACCTATTTTTTCTTTAATATATGGGCTTTTGCCCCAAAATTTTCCAATATATATATATATATATATATATATATATATATATATATATATATATATATATATATATATATATATATATATATATGAATATAATTTATATTAAAAATATATTTTAATATTAGAGTTAGATCAATATGATATTACGTGTATTATTCATGTATGCTCTTATAAATATCACGAATGAATCAAATCGAGCAATTGAGACAAATATTCTTCTTCTTTTAGGTCTATTTATTTTTTAAATTTATATTTGAACTGAATTTAAATATAACTTGAGCCTTAATTTTTTTTTTAATGTTTTCTATCAGAATTTAAATTTCATTTGAGACACCTTTTTTATTATTTTTAATACAAAATTTTTTTAAATACAAAAAAAAGTTATCTCAAATAAAATCTTAGTCATAAATATATAATTAATTATTTTTTATTTAGATCATTTAAATATATATTCTTATTATTAAATATGAATTTTTACATAATTTCTAATTAAAAATTTTTAGCTCAATATTTTCATCATTCTCACACCAATAATATATTTATTGTGAGATATATTTATTTATTTTTAAAATGATCTTAATTGTCCAAGAACAGAATATACATTTGATGAACAGATTTGGGGAACAATGGTCAGCAATTCGCGCATATAATCATTCCTTGAATTTGTTATTGCTACAGAATCATTGCGCATTCATGGAATCTCAGTTTATCTGTATGGGCATTCTGACTCTTTTTTTTTTGGATTAAAAAATCTTTTGAATTTATTTGATCATTATTATATTATATTTCCGAGAGATATTCGCGATTTATTTTCATTAATTTAATAAATAATTAATTTAAATAAATAAAGTTATATCTTTGAGTCTCTCTCGATGGAAAATTATTAGGTCCAATCATCTAATAGAGAGATACATCCGGATTTTTTTCTGTCTACAGTAAAAGCATAGTCAAAACACAGTCAAAACATATTTACTGTAACAACTGCATTTTGTCTGTGCTTTTACTGTAGATTGAGAGAAATCCGGATAATTCTATCTATTCGGTGATCGAACCTAATAATTTGCCCAACCATGAACAGAGACACATAGTTATAGTAGGGGTCTTGAGACTTGAGAGCACAGCCCTCACTAGCCGTTCTAACAATAGAAGCCCATCACCTGGAGCCCAAAATAATGGGTTAATTTATAATAAAAGTCCACCGCATCTGGCCCAATTTTAAATAAAAACCCATCTATATAGTTATAAAGACATTATTTATTTGTGACAATATTTTGTATTTAAACTATGACTAAAAGATATAATCATATAAATTTAATTATTTATAAAAAAAAAGCATGAATGATCAAAATATCATTTCACTGTTAACTATCAATTAAAAATGACAAAAAAATTATCAAAATATATATATATATATATATATATATATATATATATATATATATATATATATATATATATATATATATATATATATATATATATATATATATATATATATATATATTAAAAATTATTAATTTGTGCTCACAGCTAATAAAATTTTATGACTCCGCCCTCTCACTCTCAACTACAACGGATGATAGAATTCCTAATTATTGATAAAAGTGACGAATCCCTCTCTCAATATTTAGTATAATTTCATCAAATAAAAATATACAAATTTTATGAAAAGTATCCAACATTATTAATATATAAGAACTAAACACCTTTAAATAACCCCTAAAATCTAATTCCTCTTGTTTGTTCTACTCTTATTTATTTATTTATTTATTTATTTTAATTTTCATTATTTATTATTATAACTTCTTTGACACACATTCAACTCTTTTTTCGTGATTCCAACTTATCATGATCATTAACAGTCTACATTCTAACCCACCACTCATATATTGTTATATTTCGACAAAATATTAATCTTTATAATATTAATAAGCTATTTTTGAGACTCCTAAACTCGCACACACATCATATATTTAAGCAACGAAATCAAAAACTCTTAATTGACAATCAAATTTCTCAACCAATAAATCAAGATGGTTGAGTTGTGATAAATTAAAATAGACAACATAAATGTCCAAAATTGAAAGGAATATAAAAATAATTATTATTATGTAAATAAAATATTTGTTAAGGTCATAATGCCTAAGCTTTTGTCATCACCTGATTTCTTTTATTATTTTCTTTTCAATCAATATCTAAGCGAGTTAATTTAGGCCTACTGGAGAATTTAGTTGTCTGTATTTTCTCATTATTTAATCATTCTTTAATTCTACTATGTGTTAAGAGTTGCAATGGTCATCATTCTCTTTTATCAAAGCAGTTTACATTACAAGGCAAGGCGACATACTAATTTTTTATATATAATATCCATTATAAAATAAATATAATGATTTAATAACTTATCTTTATCAAAATTATATGAGTATAATTTTTGAAAAATTTGACCTCATATAGGGGTGCAACCGAGCCAAGCCGGCTCGGGCTCGACTCGTTAATGGGCTCGACGAGCCGAGCTTATCGAGCTCGTGAACACGAGTTCGAGCTCGACGGCTAATCGAGCTCGAACACTGGGCTGCTCGACTCGATGGCTTGTCGAGTAGCTCGAACACGATCAACGTCGACGCGGGTAGCAACGGACGCGGGCAGCGACTTTGCCGATCAGCGATGCCAGCTGCGACGTACGATTAGCGATGCGAGCTCCTCCATACAGCAACGCGAACACAAGGCTGCTCGACACGACGCTAACAGGGCTTCTCGACGCAAATAGGGCTGCTCAACGCTGCGCGAACAAGGCTGCTTGACGCGATCAGCGACTAGAGTTCATCCGGCCTTCTCCGATCAGCGACGCAGGCACGCGAGCTTGAGCTCCTCCTGCCTTCTCCGATCAGCGACGCGAGCATCGTCGCTCGAGCAACGACGGACGACGGGCACGCGAGCTCGAGCTCGAACCGCCGCTCGAGAGCTCGACGAGCTTTTTTTTTATCTGTCGAGTCGAGCTCGAGCTCGACTTTTGAGCTCGACTCGAGTTCGAGTTCATGCTCGAGCTCGACATTTGACAGAAGAGCTCGGCTCGAACAACCCTTGACTCGAGCTCGACTCGAATCGTTTGCACCCCTAACCTCATGTAACTCAAAATTAGACAAATATACTCATTATTTATTTTTCTTGCTTAAAAATGCATGAAAATTTACTTAGGCCTAAAGTGCTTGTGCTTTTGAATGAAAAGCACTTATTTAAAATCCATTATGATTGATATTTGTTTGAAAAAAATTCAAGTCATATTTCAAAAAGGTTGGTTTCATGTTCAAATCTTATTTTAATAAGGAATTATATTCAGTTAGATAAAACCTCCACAAGATGCAAAAAAAAATCTAATATTATTGTTAAAAAGCCAAATTTAGATTCACATTGAAATCCCATTTCTTAAAAGATGGTATTAAGTAAAAATTAATACAACTTACACATAGAGAAGTGAATATGCAAGCTCTTTAAAACATCATGACTAAAATCATTCTCATAAAGAAAGACATAATGAGCTGGTTTGCTTGGCATGACAAATTTGGGATAAGAGGGCCCACCTTTCTATTAATCTTTAGTAGCGCATTCTTCATACATTTACTCTATATGTGACTCGTATTCATATCTATGATTAGAACATACATCATAATAGATACTATCACAGCTCAAATAAGTCAATTCAAAATAAATACGAAGGGTAAAAGAATGTAATTCTAATTATATTCGAATCATTTTCAACAATGATCGAATAATGCCAAAATAGTATTCACAATTTATTTACATATTGCTCAAATCTTACCCAAACATTGTTAGAATCTTACTCCAATGATTAAATCTTAGTCGAATATTGATACAAGCTTCGTTTGGAACGACTTTCTTATTGCTTCTTAAAACAAATTTTTAGTACAAAATTTTAATTTTTTTGCAGAAAAACTGTTTTAAGAAGCAATAAGAAAGTCATCTCAAACGAAGCCACAAACATATTTGAGTCGTAATCCAACTTTGTTAGAACAAGATTTATAGTGCAAAAGAGTTGGTCAAATATAAATAACTTAACATATAACATCAATAAAATTGAACAACTAACTGAAGATAAGAGACGAAAATATTATTGTCGATCGATCACACCTGAACGATGATCATCAGAGATGAGAAAAAAGGGCTATAAAAGAAATAGCAATTGTAGAGGAGAATTGGCTGAGAGTTCTCTAAGTTTAATTTCTTTTAAAAAATATTTTGATTCAAAATAAATGTTTAAGTACATTAAAAAAATTAAAACATTTGGCTAATTTCAAGTATGATAAAACATATAACATCAAATTTCCTAATAATTTTTTTCTACGGATGAGTTAGTCCGTTAGGCACAGCTCAGCTTAGTCTGTTGGTTTAGAACTTAGGCTTCCAACTAAGAGGTATTAGGTTCGAGACTTTGTGTATGTGTTGTGTGTGTGAATTTGCCTTAAATGATCTAAATGTTCAAAAAAAAAAAAAAGTTAGTCCATTAGCTAAACATCATTACCTCTGAGCATTTTGTGATTTACCACAATACGAGAGTAAAATGTTATATGCAGCTAAAAATCGTCCCTCAATGGCAGTTCCAAAATTACGGGCTTTTCCGGCCATTTCTGCCTACATTCCTTGAATCTTCCCGTCGTCAAAATCCTCCATTGATGGCGATGTCAAATCCTTTTCTCCCAAAAAGAAAGGATTTTTCCCACATTAGACGATAAAACCATACCTGAATCATAGATATCGCAAACTCTCCCTCATGGGTTTCCAGCAGCTTCATGCCAACCAGCAAGGTGCGGGCACTGGCGGCAACTCCGGCGATGGCATCTCGCACCACCAGCGCGTCCACAGCCCTAGGTATGCTGGCTCCATGACACGTCGCGCCAACTCTTTCAAGCGCAGCGTCGGAAATAGCGCTGAGGTCGAGCTCCAGATCCACTCACCCCGCTCGTCCAGTGATAGCATGGGAGGCAGCCCAATGAGCGATGCTGCAGATTTACCCTCGTCGCCCTCGCCCTTTGATTCGACGTCGGATAGGTGGCATCAAGGGCAGAACATACGGTTCAGGTTAGCAACGCCTCTTCTAGGTAAGGCGGTGTTCGCGAAGCCCGTGCCCGGGCTAACTTTCAGGGATAGGAGACGACTTGGGAATGTCGTGTTCTTGGTTTTCTGCGGCGTTTGCTTGTGGCTTGGAGTGGCGAAAATCTTTGCCGGTGGTTGGCTTGGATCTATCTTGGCCGAGAGAGCGGAGCGCTACCAGGTCTGTCTGTTTCCAATTTTGATTTCAAGATGCTGCTGTTGCAGGTCTATCAATAATTATATTTTTCCTGAAGCGTTAGGTTAGCTTTACTGTGGGTACTTTGCACTTTGTTGCAGATCCATGTTCTTCCACTTGCGTCATGCGTTAGTTAGAATTATTAGGTAGAAGACTGTATAGTCTATTTTCTCTTGTAGATGCTTTTTTATTTAGTATGCCAGGTAGTCTGTGGGGAGAATAAATATTGTTTTAAGGGCCTTAAATATGCCATTTTTATAATCTCTGCAATCTTATTCTAATACTACTGTTTTTTTTTAAATGTTTGGAATGATGAGAGCTAAATTGCAAGCATGTGGCTCAAATTTATGATCTTATAAGAACGACCTTCTTGTCTAACCATTGGGCTAAGGATCCTTTGAACTACTATTGTTTTCTTCTTGGACTCTTCTTTTGTTGCATTTTTCAATTGTTCTTATATTTTCTAAAGATTTATAGGTTCATACTAGGTTTCATTTCTTAAAGATGGTGATGATGGTTAAGTGTGATAGGCAGCAATCATAATATCATACCCGAGCCTGGCCACACTGTCACTATCTCCTGCTGTTATTTCATTCATTTGATGTCAACCATCAACTCAATCTGAGCCACACAAATGTTAATAGCTCTGTTCCAGGTAACAACACTCATATGGCTCGCTCTATAAAACCACTCACTATTTTGATCCATTGGTACAATGGAATGAAATGTAGTTTTTGCATACTGTCTTCTTCCCTCTACTTCTCTTCACTGTTTACTGTCCTATTTGTGCTTCATCATAGCATGAGAGCCTCTAGCCCAACAGCACTTTCTTACTTTCCTAAACTTCACATTTTGCATTCCAATTAGCCTCACTGCTCCCTCTTAACAATCCACCTAGCCTCATTAACATCCCACACTCTCTTCCATGGATCCCTAAGCATCTTCAACAATGAACACTTCAAATAGATAATGTAATGCACCTATCATGTTTGGAAACATCGTCATTTCTCTTCAATTAAATTTTCTAGTATTCAATTTTCAAAGTGTCATAAATCTATAACTCACAACTGAAATAATCCCAGTTTGAGGTAATAGATCATAAAAATTTTCAAGGACAGTGGCTTCGATGGATACTTTGATGCCTTCACTCCAACACCGCAAAATAAATAAATAAATAAATGACGATGGCATCACCAGGCTCTACAATCATTACAACATATTGATGCTCATTGATCAAAACCTTGTTGTAGCTCTCTACCGCACAGTCTCTCTTTCTTTATGTTTCCACCCTTGATTCATCACAAAACTTGAATGGCAATTAAAAGATGGCTGCAATACACAAACTGATCTCACATAAAATGTTTGTAAGATGAGCTCCATCACCTTACAATGAAGGATCGCTGAATGGGGAAAAATATTTCTTGGACATTAACGCCAAGGTTGATTCCATCGCTACAGTAGCCTCCCCTCTCGGCCTATGGGATATCATTCTATACACACACACACACATATATTAGCTTGCTAACTTATTAATATTATTAAAAACCAACATATTGACCTTATAACAAAGAAGTAATAAATTGTGCATATATCATTAAACAAATTGCACAAAGTAGAATTGCAATACAAACATCAAAGTAACATAATATATCAAATTAAAGTAATATAAGATATCAATTCAAAATAATATAATATATCAAATCAAAATAAGATATTAAATAAGTTTAGTGCAATAAGTTTATATATGCCACTCCTATTATCCAACATCCAATTAATAATACAATAAATAACTAATCGAAAGTTCTTAGTGTTCTCTAATAAGTGTGTAAGCGGTTAAGTCAAGTTGAGTTATTGTTTAATCGATTCAAGCTCGTTTAATTTATATTTAGCTTGAACTCGAGCTCATTTGCTAAACTTGAACTAGGCTAGAGTGAAAAATATGAGGCTCAAGCTCGACTTGAATGCTTGAGCTTGATAAGAAATCCCGAGCCTGACTCATTTTTGAGTTTGATTTCTTATTTTGGATATGGCCTATAAACAATTAATTATGCTAATTTAAATGTTGTTGTATCAATTGATATTAATCGAGCTAGATTGATATGTCAATAAGCTGAGCTGAGCCTAGCTCGTATAATATATGAGATCAAATTTAAGTCCAAATTTAAACTCGTGGCTTGATAAGCTCAACTCATGAGCTCATTAATGAGTTGACTTTGAGCCGACTTGGCTCTCTTACACTCATACTTCACATACTTTCATCACTTAGGGGGTCTTAATTAGAGTCATCATCATAATGAATAGCTTTTTCCTCTACCCATCTTCAGTTGTATCCAAGTTCTCCCATTCTTCTTCTATTCTTCAATGTCAATCTTTACTTTTCTCTAATCGGTAATAATCAATGAGGAATTAAGAATAATAATCAATAAGGAATTAAGAATACCAATTAAAGTTCAAAATAACTTCAAATAGCTAAATTTTTATAGATACCATTTATTTTTATTTCTAACAGGCGTTTGTTAAACATATTTATCATGTTTCTGTCCCCATCAAAGAAATAAAAAATTATATATTTTTGTTATAAATCAGATAATGTGACTTCATTATCATCATTCTCAAGTAATTCATCGTCTGATGGCGCATCATCCTGAAGTAAGGAATCCGCATCATTGTTCAAACCCTTTGTTCTTCAATTTTCCATTCTTCAATCTCTTGATGTACATCAAGGAGCTCATTCTTGAGATAGTCAGATGATTTCTCCTTTTTTGTGTAAACTTGATTATATGTGCTTCAGTTTTGCTTGCACCAAATGATGAACATGTAAGTTTCAATATCTTAATAAAAAATTTCTGTAGCTTTCGGGTGCTATTATCAAGCTAGATCCACCATTCAAGAAAAAAAAGTGTAGTTTAAAGTGGTAGTCTTTTCTTATTTTAATCAATAAATATTAAAAATTATCTATAGAATATTTTGTAGCTATATCTTTGGCTTGTTGTAGTCCAAAGAAATCTTCTTTATTCATAAATTGTACAAGTTGCATATCGGTATTCACCCTCTCAATTTGATTAGCAATCAACTTATGCATGCTATACTATAATCCTGATGTGATCTTAGGATTTGTTGAGTTGATTCATCAAATGATATCTCAGACCCACTTATAGCTAGACTCATCTTCTTCTACATTATGGACTATCAACTCCTTAGTATCATCTATTGCTTTGTAAATGAAGCTCATGATTAACTTTTTCTTTGCATCCACATCCTTAGAACTTGGAATCAATGGCCTTATTGTTTTTATTCAGAATAATCTTTCTAACTTTTTTTACCTCAGCTTTGTTTATTCAAGCATATTTAAACCATTGTGTGGAAGTGAGTTTAGTTTTAAATTGTTTTTCTAGCTTCTAGCATGATTATTGAGTCAAATATGTTATAACAATTCTAGTTATGGCAAGGCATAGGAGTTCTTTTTAAGAAAATTTTTTCATCAAAGCCAAAACCCATGAATGATTGTAGGTGAATTTACTTATCTTCTTTACTTTAGTTAAGACATTTTTGTGTTGAAGTAAATCATCAAATTTTTTAAACACCAAATCCATGTAACGTGTGGCACAAAGTGTTTGATGGTTGCTCGCATTCTATCTACTTGTGCATGTTTTGTAGATTTAGTTGTGAGTATTATCATTAAAATGCGCACATAATTTTATTTTGAAATTTTAAAAGAGCGCCCTCCACTTTTTATTTGCTTGCATATAGGTCTTGCCGATCAGATGGCGTAGAAAATGAACTAAAATCTTATCACCTTCCACAATGACTTCTCTTTTGCCTATTTTTTCATTTTTCCTTTCGTTGTCTTTATATTGGTGGATTTTAGCTGAGGCGGGCACTATGGGGAATCATTCTTCCATCTATAAATAGGAGCTAACTTGGATTCATTTTAATTCCAAGTTCAATTCACCGAGTCAGTCCCTATGGGTTGCAAGTGTTTTTAATAGTAGTATGAGGTTACATGCTTACAACAATATCAAGCCTTTATCCCACTACGTGGGGTTGGATTACATAAATCATTTTTTCTCGATTGTGTCCTACTATGAGTCAAATTCTCATTTAAATCTAACAAAACATGTCATTTCTAATATTTTCTAACAATTTTTTTTTAGGTCTTCCTCTACCTTTCTTAATATATAGGCCAAATCTAATACATCTACTCTCCTAACCCACATCAGAAGGCTTATGTTTTGTATAGCCAAACCATCTAAGGCGACACTCTCTAATCTTATCTGCCATTGGAGTTGCTCCAACCTTTTCACGTATATGCTCGTTTTGCATTCTATCTCTAAGAGTAAAGCCACTCATCAACTTGAGCATCCTCATCTCTACAACACTTAACTTAATTTTATGCTTCTCTTTTAATGGCCAACATTCTATGTCATAAAACATTGTTGGTCTCACCACAATCTTATAGAATTTTCCCTTAAGTTTGAGGTTTACTTTTCTATCACACAACAGTTCCAATGCATTCCTTCACTTCAATCATCCAACTTGAATTCTACTAATAATATCCCCCATCTATTTCACCATCACTTTAGACAATAGACTTGAGATATCTAAAATGTGTACTTATTAACGACTTAATCTCCAAAAGTCACAATCCCCCCACTAGATCTAATAATCTATTACTAAAATTATAGTCCATATATTTGGTTTTAGATATACTCAAACGAAAACCTTTAGACTCTAAGGTTGACCTCCATAATTCAAGTTCACCTTCAACTCCCTCTCTAGTCTTATCACAAGAAGGATATCATTAGTAAAAAGCATAAACCATGGTACATCCTCTTGCAAATGTCTAGTAAGAACATCCATGACTAAAGCAAAAAGATATGGACTTAAATTTGATCATTGATGTAATTCAACTGAAATAAGAAAATACTTGATCAAACTACCTTGTGTTTGAACACAACTAACAACTCATGCATACATATACTTAATGAGTTGAATATAAACATTATTAACCCATTTCTTTTCTAGAATTCTCCATAGCACTTCACTTGGAACTTTATAATAAGCTTTCTCTAGAACTCTCCATAGCTTTCTCTCCATAGCACTTATCAACAAGAAGAATATCATTAGTAAAAAGCATAAACCATGGTACATCATCTTGCAAATGTCTAGTAAGAACATCCATGACTAAAGCAAAAAGATATGGGCTTAAAGTTGATCATTGATGTGATTCAACTGAAATAGGAAAATACTTGGTCAAACTACCTTGTGTTTGAACAAAACTAACAACTCCTGCATACATATACTTAATGAGTTGAATATAAACATTATTAATCCATTTCTTTTCTAGAACTCTCCATAGCACTTCTCTTGGAACTTTATAATAAGCTTTCTCTAAATCAATAAATATCATATGTAGATCCTCCTTATTCTCTCTATACTTCTCCATCAAACATCTCAATAAATATATAGCTACCATAGTATACCTACCCGGCATGAAGCCAAATTGATTTTGAGAAACTTTAGTTCTTACAAGCGAGCTTTTCAATTTCATTACAAGTCTCCTATAAATTTAATTTTGTTCTCACTTTTACAAATTTATTCTCATTTTATTATTTTTGCAATTTTAAATTTAGCTCAGACGCATTTTAATTTATCTTCAAAAATTCTTTTTTATTTTATCTTGATCGAGTCCCTAGCTAATGTAAATTTTGGCAACGTCTCGCTGTCTTTCTCGTGTAGGGTGCAACATCAGGAGCGCTAGGCCTTCTTATCATGCTAAGAAAGACACGTATGATTGGTGTCACGGCTGGGGGTTTTCTATCCCACCATGCCAAAAAAGATGTGCATGGGTATTTGTGTATCTGCTTGAAGACTCGTAATGGTTTCGGTCGCATTAAGAAAGATGCGCTTAGATATTTAAATTTCACTGACATGCTGAGAAAACACCCACTAGGCTCACCTGTTGTCACGCCCCAAGATCTAACTTGGAAAGAATATCAATTAACCCAGCCATTTACCAGAGTCATCTACAATTCTCCAATTAATCACTGTCTAAACAAAAGTCTATAAATTTAAAAACATCAATAACAAGTCGATTCATATCTCAAAACATCATATACAATACTCAGGAACTACACTACAATCACAAGTACAGAAATCTATCCTGTCCTGAGTACAAAAGAATCAAAATCATCAAAAGAACTAAAACCTGAAGAACCGGATCAATTCCTATCTTCTGCTCCCTTGCCCTGACCTGAAAATATCAACCACATATAATGAGCTTTACAAAGCCCAGCAGGTCACCTGATACCTATAACTGAAATCAAAGCACGGCGATGCTATCAATATGCATGTCAGTCAATCTAATCCATTTCAGTCAATGGTCAATGAGTCTATGCAATACGGAAATCCATAGTCAATGAAACCAGTCAATGCAGTAGCAGGCAAATCGATAAATCTAGCCCAATCAATCAATACTCGCTAATCTCGAAGAAATCCGTACCCAGAAGAAAGTCAATCAATCCATCAAATCAGTCGATATCGAATCAATCAATCAAATCAAATCAATGCTATCTAGTCAATAAAATCAATCGGAAAAGCAATACGATAAATCTCAATCTACCATATCAATATATCAAATGCAGCAAGTCAATACAATGCAGAATCAATAATATCAATGAGTCTATAAGCAGTATCAATAAATCTATAATATCCATATCCATAGCATCAATGAATCAATACGATATCTATATCCATCCATATCCATATTTATGCTCAGTAGTATCAATGCTCGGCAATCAATCGATAAAATCAATGAAATCGTACGATACAGTAAATCCGATCAAATCAATAAAGCAGAAATCGATAAAGCAATAAATCTGTATGTCAATACAGTAAACATGCATTCAATACAATAATACTGAACAAGTACAATCAACTGGCTATGTTGCTGTTGTAGAATCCATATTGCTGTTGTAGATATCCATACGTTGGTTTCAATAAAAAGAGTCGTCACTCTATTGCCCGTCGGCCGCCCGTCGGCATATCTATAAGAACTCCTTATGACTCCCATCCATATATCCATAATCGATGTTTAAAGGAAAGCTCGTCGGCCCACCATCCTGTACAGGTCAATTCAATCTCCAATCAACGTTCAACCAGGTTCTACTTGTGTTCCAGTATTCAATAGTCAATCAATATTCAATTCAATAATCAATTTAATAATCAATATTAAAGCAATCTAGAACAATCATATCAATATTCATATTCATATCTATTCAATTTATCAATCTCAGACAAATCAGAAATCATACGAAAATCGGGCAGAGTAACGGCAGTCTATCAAATTTACACAAAAATCCTACAAAATCACAATTCACCAAATTACAACAGAATGTTCACGACAACAATATAAGACTATTCTTCTACTGAATTCATATCAAATAACATCCTGATATTTTTTTTATTCAAATAAAATCGCGTAGAATCAATTCAGACCGATAAAATCATCGTAGAAAATACTCAAATTGTGTACAATATTCATATCTATAACATTCTAAAAGTTGTGCGGTGAAAGTTGTGTCAATACCAAATCAGGTCCAAAATTCGACTACGAAAACACAAAATAGTGCACATCTAGATCAAAAGTCAATATCTTTGAAAACAGAAATAGGATTCAGAGTCCTTACCACGAGATTTACACTTTCTCTAACAGCGGCGTCAGACAAAAAGCGCTCCGCGGCCTCCGAAAACCAGCTTCTCTTCTCTTTTCCTTTCTCTTTCTCTCTCTTCAAAATCAGATATTTTATAAAAATGATTTCTCTCTCCTCAAAACGAGCTGATTTCTTTATAACCTTAGTCTGATCGTCCTGGCTGATCGCGACATCGTCCAGGACGATGTGACCAATTTCCAATCGTACTGGACGATTTTGCAGGACGATACAGGACGATACTTAATTTGCCAAAACCCCTTGCTCTCGGGATTTTGCCATACACTGATCGTCCCAGGACGATCCAAAATCGTCCTGGACGATCCAGTCCAGAAATCATTCCAGAAACTCTCCTGAAATCAGCTGTTTTCAATGCACTGATCGGCCTGGACGATCTCAACATCGTCCTGGCCGATCCTGGGAGGAAAATCCAATTCAGAGAGGAACAGTAAGGGAACGAGGTCTCACAATCTCCCCACCTTAGAAAAAATATCGTCCCGACATTTCTCTACAGGTACGAAGCAAAAACAACGCAAAACAAATCGATCCAAATCCAAATCAAAATAAAAAATCGTCGAAATCTATACAGAACGCACAATGCAATCAATCAAATGTCAATGCATGATCAAATGTCAATCAATCAATTAGTCAAATCATCTTACCAGTAGAACTTTCCGGTCGTTGTTGATCCTCATGATGCTGTAAACTCTGTAGACTGTAGATGCGTGGCACCACTGGAGGAAGTGCAGGAGGTCGTGGTGCAACTGTCTCTCTCTGATCTCTGACCGATCTATCAATCATCCGATTCCCTGATCTCTTACTGTAAGCCCTCGAGCCAACAGTCCTCTGCTGTCCTGTACCCGTGCCAGAATCAGTCCTTCCACCCAATCCTTTCTGAGGACAATTTACTGCTCTGTGCCCTTGCTGTCCACAGTGAAAGCACTGTCCCGTCAACAGGTAGCACCGACCTGCATGTCGTCTACCACAGTGAATGCACTCGCCAGAACCACCAGACGATACTACCGATGCAGATCGTGATGCAGATCCCGATGCAGATCCCTTCAAATCATCGTACCTGCTTCTCTTCTCTCTATCTCTGTCTCTACCAGAATCATCTCGTCATACCTCATCTCTCCTCCTCCTGGTATCATCGTACCTCGATACCGGTGTCGCCAAGTCAATCTCTATCAATCGGGCCCGCTCCACCAGCTCAGAAAACTCATGTATCCGGAAGGGTACTAGTGGATGTCTCAGCTCTCTGTTCAATCCGTGCATGAATCTATAGCACTTCTCTTCGGCAGTAGGGATCAGATGAGCAGCATACCTCGCAAGTGCAGTAAACTCGGCCTCGTACTGCATCACTGACTTGCGGCCTTGCTCCAATCTCATAAAAGCTTCCTGTATCTGTCGCTGAGCTGACGGTGGCACAAACCACATCCTGAACACTGTGGTGAATTCATCCCAGGTGATATCAGCATTGGTCTTCTCCTGGAATTTCTCTCTCTGCTGTCCAATCCACCATCTCTTCGTTTCACCCTCAAAAAGAAACACAGCCAAAGGTACCTTTCTATTCCCTGGACACTGCATGCTGTCAAAAATCTTTTCCACCCTCATGATCCAATCCTCAGCAGCCTGGGGTCCCACAGCCCCTTTGAACAACGGAGGCTTCAGCTTGTGAAACATCTGCAAGTGTCTGTCTGCCTCTTCCTCTTTGCTCCCACTCATCTTGATCTGCGCATCACCCATAACATGTGCTATCGCAGTAGCCAACTGCATCATGCTCTCTGAATGTACTGGAGCTGAGCTGTGTTGCTCATTCGGTATACTGGATTCTGCCGGAGGATCCATATCTTTTCACCTGCACAATTCAGAAGAAATGATACACACATGCAATGATGTATGCCAATGAAGCTCTTACAGCTACCCATTCTACCCAACTTTCAATCCAAACCTACAACTCTGGTAACAATCCATTCTTCCAATAACACTGCTCTGATACCAAACTTTGTCACGCCCCAAGATCTAACTTGGAAAGAATATCAATTAACCCAGCCATTTACCAGAGTCATCTACAATTCTCCAATTAATCACTGTCTAAACAAAAGTCTATAAATTTAAAAACATCAATAACAAGTCGATTCATATCTCAAAACATCATATACAATACTCAGGAACTACACTACAATCATAAGTACAGAAATCTATCATGTCCTGAGTACAAAAGAATCAAAATCATCAAAAGAACTAAAACCTGAAAAACCGGATCAATTCCTATCTTCTGCTCCCTTGCCCTGACCTGAAAATATCAACCACATATAATGAGCTTTACAAAGCCCAGCAGGTCACCTGATACCTATAACTGAAATCAAAGCACGGCGATGCTATCAATATGCATGTCAGTCAATCTAATCCATTTCAGTCAATGGTCAATGAGTCTATGCAATACGGAAATTCATAGTCAATGAAACCAGTCAATGCAGCAGCAGGCAAATCGATAAATCTAGCCCAATCAATCAATACTCGCTAATCTCGAAGAAATCCGTACCCAGAAGAAAGTCAATCAATCCGTTAAATCAGTCGATATCGAATCAATCAATCAAATCAAATCAATGCTATCTAGTCAATAAAATCAATCGGAAAGCAATACGATAAATCTCAATCTACCATATCAATAAATCAAATGCAGCAAGTCAATACAATGCAGAATCAATAATATCAATGAGTCTATAAGCAGTATCAATAAATCTATAATATCCATATCCATAACATCAATGAATCAATACGATATCTATATTCATCCATATCCATATCTATGCTCAGTAGTATCAATGCTCGGCAATCAATCGATAAAATCAATGAAATCATACGATACAGTAAATCCGATCAAATCAATAAAGCAGAAATCGATAAAGCAATAAATCCGTATGTCAATACAGTAAACATGCATTCAATACAATAATACTGAACAAGTACAATCAACTGGCTATGTTGCTGTTGTAGAATCCATATTGCTGTTGTAGATATCCATACGTTGGTTTCAATAAAAAGAGTCGTCACTCTATTTCCCGTCGGCCGCCCGTCGGCATATCTATAAGAACTCCTTATGACTCCCATCCATATATCCATAATCGATGTTTAAAGGAAAGCTCGTCGGCCCACCATCCTGTACAGGTCAATTCAATCTCCAACCAACGTTCAACCAGGTTCCACTTGTGTTCCAGTATTCAATAGTCAATCAATATTCAATTCAATAATCAATTCAATAATCAATATTAAAGCAATCTAGAACAATCATATCAATATTCATATTCATATCTATTCAATTTATCAATCTCAGACAAATCAGAAATCATACGAAAATCGGGCAGAGTAACTGCAGTCTATCAAATTTACACAAAAATCCTACAAAATCACAATTCACCAAATTACAACAGAATGTTCACGACAACAATATAAGACTATTCTTCTACTGAATCCATATCAACTAACATCCTGATATTTTTTTATTCAATTAAAATCGCGTAGAATCAATTCCGACCGGTAAAATCATCGTAGAAAATACTCAAATCGTGTACAATATTCATATCTATAACATTCTAAAAGTTGTGCGATGAAAGTTGTGTCAATACCAAATCAGGTCCAAAATTCGACTACGAAAACACAAAATAGTGCACATCTAGATCAAAAGTCAATATCTTTGAAAACAGAAATAGGATTCGGAGTCCTTACCACGAGATCTACACTTTCTCCAACAGCGGCGTCAGACGAAAAGCGCTCCGCGGCCTCTGAAAACCAGTTTCCCTTCTCTTTTCCTTTCTCTTTCTCTCTCTTCAAATTCAGATATTTTATAAAAATGATTTCTCTCTCCTCAAAACGAGCTGATTTCCTTATAACCTTAGTCTGATTGTCCTGGCCGATCGCGACATCGTCCAGGACGATGTGACCAATTTTCAATCGTACTGGACGATTTTGCAGGACGATACAAGACGATAATGAATTTGCCAAAACCCCTTGCTCTCGGGATTTTGCCATACACTGATCGTCCCAGGACGATCCAAAATCGTCCTGGACGATCCAGTCCAGAAATCATTCCAGAAACTCTCCAGAAATCAGCTGTTTTCAATGCACTGATCGGCCTGGACGATCTCAACATCGTCCTGGCCGATCCTGGGAGGAAAATCCAATTCAGAGAGGAACAGTAAGGGAACGAGGTCTAACACCTGTTGTGTCATGAACATTCCCTATGAGTTCCTCGTCTTATTAAAAAAAGTGCACACAAGCTTCGCTCATTGCGTCGAACGTGTCGCTATATATATATATATATATATATATATATATATATATATATATATATATATATATATATATATATATATATACTCTTTTTGCTATATGTTTTCTTTTTTCTTTTTTTGCTCAATTTTTTTAATTTTTTTGTTTCTCTCTCTTTCTAGTGAGAGAAAGGGAAAAGAGAGGGGGAGGTAGAGAGAGAAAGGCAGAGGGAGAGAGTTAGAGATAGTGAGAGTGATCGAGAGAGAAAGAGAGAGAGATAGAATGAGTGAAAGAGAGGGAGAGTTAGAGGGAGGAGTTGAAAAAGATTGAGAGGAAAGAGAGCGAGTGAGGAAGAGAGAGTGAGAGGTGGTAGCGAGAAAAAGGTGAGAGAAGTGAGAAATATGACTATGGTAGTTGTCCGAACAAGCAGGGATGACAATCATGTGGACAATGATGACATCAGTAGCCAATGACAGTGGTGTGGAGGCCGTGTCGGGAATGTATGGGGTTTAGTTAATATGATGTGGAGGTTGTCCAATTGGGGTCACGTGGCCTGGAGGGTGCGGTTGGGATGCTGAGAGGGAGCTACAATTTGGGAGGTCGAACAAAAGGAGATTAAGAGAGATAGGGCTCAGTGAGTGAATGCAAATTGGTAGGGGGGGGAGAGTGATAGGAAGCTTGATTGATAGGGAGGGGGGGGGGGGAGAGTGATAGGAAGCTTGATTGATAGAGGAGAGAGGCAACATGCGTCGGATGGGTACGAGTGGCATGGAGAATTTGTGCGGCAGGATATGGAAGAGAATGGTGAAGAAATGCAATTTATCTTTTTAATTTAATTAATACTTTTTAATAATAAGAAATATTATTATTATAAAATTTGCATTGATTTCTTTCTTCTTCTTATTATTGTTATTATTATTATTTTTCATATTCTTGTCGCTTGCATACATTGAACTTGCGTCGTCATTTCGCACGTGCACAATTTTTTTTATTTTCGTTGTGCGAAGATCCTGGGAAACAAGGGTGTCAATCATAGCGATTTTTGTTGTCCCATACGCACTGGCAAAATTTGTTTGCGAACATACACCATTTAGGTGATTTCATCTTTTGGTTGATGAGTTGCAGACAATATTTGTGCGACATTCTGTCCTTTGCATGTCATTTCTATTGTGCTTGGTCAGGTCAACTTGGAGCAATTATCACAATCAACAATTGTTTGCCAATGTTTTCTAAGCTTATCTTTCTATAAATTATTGCTAGGGTTTTGTGATGGTTGATTGATTATGCATCTTTATGTTTGCCATTTAAATTAGGATTGCTCTATGTGACTGATGATCCAAATTACTTTGAGACTTCTTTGAAGCTTTGTGTGTTGGGTTATAACATCTTTTTGCCAGATGTCAATGTTTTTTTCCTTAACTTCTCTTTGTAATATTTTCAGTTCAATCTACCTCATTGTATTTTCCACCAAGCAACTAATTTGGCTAGGGATTGCCCCTTGTGGGTAAAGGATTGCCCCTCTGAGGAGGACATCAGTCAGATATTTTGACACATGTACCATCGGAGGAATCGTAGATCGACGGCTACAATTCGGAGTCTATATCTTTGATTTATTTTCATGTATTTTTCTATTTCAGTTTACTAGTTTACCCATATGGATGTTGAGTCATTATTGTAGCCCATGGGGCATATGAGTCACTTTGTTTTCTTTTCTTGAGACCTATATATAGAGGTCATTGTCTTTGTATGAGGTTAATGTTGAATCAATAGAAAATTTCAGATTTTTGAGTTCATGATTTTGTGAGCTTGAGAGGAGAGGAGTAGCCTAGGAGAGGCTCAAAAGAAATACCCAACAGCACCCTTCGTGAGAGCTCTTGGTTCTTTGGTTTTTTCTTTCTTTTCTTCCCTTTTATCCTAGCCTCCGGCACCCCAAATCCACCTCCTTACCCCCAGCCAGCAAACCCACGCCTCCCCTTTCCCTTAGCTGCCTGATCCCCCCCCCCCCGGTCCGGCCCAAATCCCCCAAACCCCCTTTCACCGGAGCCAACACCCAAGAAGCCCGCCCCCTTTGCCCCCCCACCCGCTGGCCAACCCAAGGCTAAGCCTTGGAATTTGATTTTCAAATTCAAGTAGGCTTTCATTGCTTTCCTAATTTGTCCCCTTGTCATTTAGGAAGTTTCCTAATTGAAATTGAAATTTGAATTTCAAATCCCTCCCTAAATGATAAAACCCAATTAGGAAACTATTCAAATCTAATCAAATTTGAATTTAATTCAGAATTTGATTTAATTAATTATTCAATCACCTGGGCCCCACTTACATTGAACATAGACACAAATTTAAATCCCCATAGGGCTGGCCCCCTCTCTCTCTCTCTACTTTGCCACCTAAGCAACATTTTTAATCACTCCCTAAATTCCCTAATAACCACCGGCCCCATTAATCCCTTAATTGGGTTGATTTGAATTTCAAATTGACTCTCCCTCTCTAATGAAAATATGAAATTTAGACTTCCGATTTTCCCCTCACCTTCTCCCCCCAAACCACTTGGCTTTAATCCAAAAGAAACCCTAACACTAGTCGCCCTCACCCTCCCCAAGTCATCTCCCATCATCCTCTCCCTTCCTCCTCACAAATGTCAAGCTTGTTCTTCTTCAACCGCCAACATCGCTATGCATGGCTGATCCCGAAGCCGACCATGGTTTCTTATATGATGATCAAGGATGAACAAACATTCTCGAATCTCATTTCTTCGATGTGAACCTAGACGTGGATGCTTCCGTGGAAGATTATTTAAATCGCATCGTTTTCACGTTGGTACCATCCATCAAAAAGCACATTCCTACCGGACGTTGGATACTCACTGGTCGACTCGTGGATTCCCCTTCCCCGGCCACCTTTCCAACGAATTACACCTTGGGCGTCATTTGTCTTCTGGTGGCATCGCTAACTTGTTCTCTATCTTCCTCCACTAAAGTACGTCCACCATGAGTGTGAGTGAGGGACCCAAGGTGAGCAAATCTATTTTTTAAACCGTCGATTAGTGTTTCTTTGTCGTAACATTACTTTCTCTATTTTATGTTGTTAACTTGTAAGCATCCTGTTAATCTAGTTGTAACCGCATGCCTTACAAAATTTCTACTTGATAATTCTAACGCCTAATTTGAGAGAACAAGAAGTTTATAACTAGTTAAGCTTTAGTAATCAAATATTAATATCCGCAAGAAGTTCTTCTTTACTTGCATGGTTTCACATCACCCTCATTTGGGATTATATGCTGACTGGCATTAAACTTGGGATCTCATTAGAATCTTGGGGGCATTGTGGTATTTGAAACTTTTGGGGATGCCAGCTACTAAGTACTATTCTTCTTCTGTTATATATTCCTGATTTAAGTGATCAGAGATTTCATTTTATCCTTGAGGTTCTACTTTGAACCGAAAGCTCATCCTACTATTGCTGGTTGTTCTAAACTCTAAAGTAAAGACTGGCTTGGAATTGCAGATACTTAGATTCAGACAGTGTTACTCAAATAGATCCATCTTTTTAATTTTGTGCTTACATTTATTAGAGATTGTCTGCTGAATACACCAGTCGGAAAGCAGGGCTATCAAATAATCCTGGTTTGAAAGGAGGAAGTGAAAATGATATATTTCTGATGACGTTATCATCAGGTATAGATGGAGTTCATGAAAAATTACTTAAGGCAAGTCGTTTTATGCTTTTACTAGTTATTCATATCAGCATAAACTTAAGCTTTTCATCTGTTTAGTAACAGCTTCTCCAATAGCAGAACGCTGAAATATGGGCTAAGCCAAACAACGAGAATTTCACACAATGCATTGAACCAGCAAACTATAAGAGTAATTTGATCTACCCTGGTTTCTGACCTTTTACATGTTTTATGGTCTTATAGGTTTTTTTGTTCGTGTTCAATACTGTTGTAAAATAATTTTGGGATTTTTACATACATAACATTTAAAACTATCAAAAATATATATTTAACACCAAAACATCTATATTTATTAATATACCACATAAAATCTCCCTTTCCTTCTATTCTACCACTCCATTGAAGCGATGAGATACTTGTATTCATTGTGAAAGGATGCCATTGACGATGAAGACAGTTGTTGATAGTGATTTTTGACGGAAGGTTTAAACGGAATGTTAGAATTGATTAAAAGAGAGATTTTAGGTGTTATATTAGTAAATATAGAAGTGTAGATGTTAAATATATATTTTCAATAGTTTTAGGTGTTATGTATGTTAAAATCTCAATAATTTTAATTCCAAAATTTCAGGGATTTCTTTTCCCGGTTTTGCAGATGTTGATGCCAAGACAAATGGATATATTCTAGTTAATGCGAATGGAGGATTGAATCAGATGAGATTTGGGGTCTGAATGTTTTTTATTGATTCAATTTGGCTGCTATTGAAATACCTTTATACAATGCCATCATTTGTCTTGTTTCTAGAATGCAGATCTGTGATATGGTCGCCATTGTTAAGATTATGAAAGCAACTCTTGTGCTCCCTTCGCTTGACCATTCAAACTTTTGGGCAGATGATAGGTTCCATCTCACTTTCCTTCATTTATTTTACCATCTCAGATTAGTACTTTTGATTTCTTATGCAGAATAACAGAGGCATTTTAGTTTATATTCTCAGTAACTTTAAGGATCTCTTTGATTGGAAACATTTTATCAAGTTCTTGAAGGATGATGTTCATATAGTTGAAGCATTGCCAGCTTCCTTTGCAGAGACTGAACCTTTTAACATAACTCCTATATCTTGGTCTAAGGTTAAAGTCAAAGACAGAAGTGCAATCTACTCTGTATTTTTCCTATTTTCATCATAATATTGATAATTTAACGTCTTTAATACAGGTCAAATATTACAAAGAAGAGGTCCTCCCTCTACTGAAAAAATACAAAGTTCTGTATTTAACTCACACAGACTCCCGGCTTGCAAATAACGGTCTTCCGGCCTTTATTCAGAAATTGAGATGTCGGGCGAATTACAGAGCTCTGAAATATTCTGCTCCAATTGAGGAACATGGTGCAACCCTTGTTTCAAGAATAAGGTTACATGGACATCCATATGTTGCCCTTCATCTAAGGTAATCTGATTTAGGCATATAATTTCAGTTTTCTAGTAATTCCTTTTGTAAGTGAAATATTTTGTGAAAATTCATTTATAATTTTTTTTCTTATGATATTTCTATTTTTTTGTTTGCAATATTTTTTTTTGGTTATATGTGCAATTTAGGGATATCCTTTCTTTTGTTAACAATCAACGTAGAGCAACTAGCTCTTTGTAGGTTTTTTAAACTCTAAGGTCTCGTTTGGGACAGCTTTCTTACTGCTTCTTGAAGCAGTTTTTTTAGTACAAAAATTTTAATTTTTGTAGTAAAAAATTGTTTCAAAAAGCAATAAAAAAGCCACCCCAAACGAATTCTAAATGTTATTGAGAAATAAGAAATCTGTATATTTTATCTTCCTTATTTCTTTGGGATTCCAACTGCTGTGAGAAGTAATCATATATATTTCCTCATAGCCCACTTAGGCTTCATTTGGGGCGGTTTTTTTATTGCTTCTTAAAGTTGATTTTTAGTAAAAAAATTAAAAATTATGTACTAAAAAACTGCTTTAAGAAACAATAAAAAAGCCGTCCCAAATGAAGCCTTAATTATCACATGATCTGCAGTGTGTTCTTCTGAGGTGATACCCTGCTTCAAACTATTTTGCTGTCTTCTGTACTGTACATTTTCTCTACCTTTGTTATTCTTTCTCCTTTGTTTAAAAATTTTGGGATGCATTTTTTTTTTCTTCTTTTACAGATATGAAAAGGACATGCTGGCTTTTACAGGTTGTAGCCATAATTTGACATCCAGGGAAGAGGAGGAACTCCTTGACATGCGCTATGAGGTTAGCCATTGGAAGGAGAAGGAAATTGATGGTTCGGAGAGACGAAAACAGGGAGGTTGCCCTTTAACTCCCAGAGAAACTTCTCTTCTTCTCAAAGGATTGGGATTTCCATCTAGCACGCACATATACTTGGTGGCTGGTGAAGCTTTTGGAAATTATAGTATGAAGTATCTGACTGATGATTTCCCAAACATCTACTCCCATTCAACCCTTTCTACAGAAGAGGAGCTTAGGCCTTTCATAAATCATCAGAACATGCTTGCTGGTTTGGATTATGTTGTTGCTCTCCAGAGTGATGTCTTTATTTACACTTATGATGGAAATATGGCAAAGGCTGTTCAAGGGCATAGACGCTTTGAGAACTTCAAAAAGACAATCAATCCGGATAGGTATGTCCCTCATAGGAAATACTTGAGTTTGCAAGTAATCCAAAGAGGAAATATTTGAGTTCGCAAGCAATCCTAGCAATAATTGATAAAAACAGAGGAAATAATGCGATATTCTCAATGAAATCAATTCAAAACGAAAGATTGTAGTAGTGGATTCAAAGCAAAATTAAACACAAAGCAAGATACAATTGATCCTCAATTTGAGAGGAACATCGTTCTCTCCCAATCTCTAGATGAGAAGTCTAGAGCCCAAGACGCCAAGGAAATTTCAAGAGAAACAAATCAAAGCCTAACCCTAACCCTAAAACACATTATGCTATTTAATACATAAACTTTCTAAATCCAAACTCCCTCCAAAACCCTAGCCGCCCCCTCCTTTCTCCTTTTGGATTAAATTTGAATAGTGGGACCCACTATTGTGGGTGGTAAAGAGTGAAGGAGGTGGTACTAACCCGCCTCCTGTAGACCCAAACCGGCCCTGGGAGGAACCGGCTTAACAGTCCCCCCAACTTTGTGTGTGTTATGTATTCGATATGCTAAGGCCATTGGAAACTAACTAGTTATTTGCTTCTTTTGCTTCCAATGCTGAACTTTTAGAAATTCTTTCAAATGAGACCTAATTAATAGAAATTTTGACATTTCAGAGGTCCAAATAGCCTTGGAATACTTGTACAGTTAATATTCTATTAAATTTCTGCAACAAGTCTGCTTATTTTTTTTTTTTTTAAATGAAGCAACCAAGTAAAAATATAGTATAAGCAGAACTGAAAGACCTTTTCATTCTTGGAGCCTATAAGCAGAACTGACTTTACATGATTCTCATAGTTCACCATCATTTCTGCTGATGATTTATTTTGACCTGCAGGTTAAATTTTGTGAAACTGGTTGATGATTTTGACCAAGGAAAGATCTCATTGAAGCAATTCAAATCAAAAGTGAAGAAACTTCACAGAGAACGAATTGGTGCTCCATATTACAGAGAATCTGGTGAATCTCCCAAGCTTGAAGAATCGTTTTATGCAAATCCATTTCCAGGATGTATTTGTGGAAAGCCACGTATAATAAGATAGAAGAGCCACTGGTTCTTACATTATTACCATTCGTAGTTGGAAATACAGCGCACACAGTATATTTGAAAAGATACAAAGCACAGATAGAAGAAATCAGGGAGCCTTTGCAATATTGAAACTAAAAATGGTTAACTGGTGATGAGATGGAGTAACAGAAGGCGAAGAAAATGCAGTATTGATTCTTTACAGAGCCAGAGCTGTTAGTGAGGTTAATTTCTTGCGTTTTGCGGGCATTGATGATTTTGTTTTTCTAAGTGTAGATAGCACGAGCTTCCTCCTCTTCTTTGTGAAGCAAACATCAAAGAATGTGTAGATTATTATGGTTTTTTATTTGGCAGTTTTGCTCTTGCAAATTGCAAGTGGGCTGTGCCCTTTTATGGTAAGATTTCCATTCTTAAGAAAGTCGAGATTCTTCAAATTTTATATGCATATAGTCAAAATAAGCACATTGAATGAGTGAATCTAACAAGTCAAACTCCACTAAATTATAACTTTATTAAAATATTGAGATACTACTAAATTATGATTGTTATCATAAATGCTCGTCGATCAGTATCAATGTTCGTCGTCGTCATCATCATCATTAGCAAATGTATGCGTTTAACCAATGCCGACAACTACACTGCTACGACTGCTAGATGCTAGTCATCAATAAATGTGTGCTCTGTATCAACATTACCAGCGTTCTTCATTGATCATCACTCAACCCCTAATAAAGAGTGATGTTTGATGACATAAACATTATCAATCTTCTAGATTCTTCTACTATAAACAAAACATGCAAATTAGTTACCTAACATCACCCGAGCTCGAATATTTCTTTTTTATTGTTATTCCATGCAAACCAAAAGAGTGATGTTCAATGTCTTACACAAGTATTCACATTCGTATGGTATCATCTCTTACAACAAGAAAAAATTAGTTAAGTCATCCAACATCACTCAACCTCAAATATTTCTTATTGACTGCTGCCCAATGGTTACAAAAGAGTAGAGTTTGACATTCTTTAGCCATCATTGTTCGACAAAAACCTTTTGGTTTGTTAGTAGTGAAAACTTTGCTCGCATAGGATGGCTAGAAAACAACTTTATTAATATTCAAGTTTCATTTGAGATGGCTTTCTTACTGCTTTTTAAAGCAGCTTTTTAGTACGAACTCCAAAGCTCCTTTAAGAAGCAGTAAGAAAGCCGTCCCAAATGAAATATCTAAATAGGGGCAATAAGAATTCAATATGAACCAAGTTATTCAATCAGTCCTATAATGGAATAGTTCTCTTTTCTATTGATAGTTCATTATTACAAGGGGGAATGTTTGTGTACACAATACATGTAGAGCTATTTATATTTTGCCAGTGAATCATAGTATTCATAGTATATAATAAAAAATATTTTATATACAATAATAAATACATAAATAAAATAAAATATTGGTGTATATATAAAGACTAATTAGAATTTAAGATTCATTTATATCACTATCATTATCATATTTCTATATGCTTACAATATTTTTATTATTTCTCAAAAATTTGTGAAGAGAAGTAATTTTTCATTATCAAATATGCAAGAATATGATATTTTTATGAAAGCTATTGCTCTATTTTTTTTAGCATGAAAAATTTATAACACTCTTGATGATTTTGAAAAAAATATGATTTTTCTTTTTTACAAACAATTATAATTGTCCCAAATGAACCATTAATTAGGAGAAAAATCTAATCAAAATTTCTTCCCAATGATTTTAAAATTTTAAATTTATTTTGAGATCATCTCAAAATAAATTTAAAATAGGGAGATTTACATACATACCACTTTGTATCATGCTATTTACATATCTAACACCCCAAATTTTAATATTTCATGCATATCACTCATAGATCATATATGAGTGTAAGAAATAAAATATTAAAGTTTATATGATAATTTTAATAATAGGAATAAAATATATGAGTAATATATTTGAAGTTAAAATTGACTTTATATATTAATCATGAAATATTAAAATTTTGAATGTTAGATATGTAAATAATATCGTATAAAGTGGTATGTACGTAAATCCTCCTTTAAAATATTTAAAATTTATCATAATAAAATTTTAGTAAAAAATATCTTGTCATTTGAAGTAAACAATAATCATTGCATCAATAAATAGGCTAAAAAACAATTTAGAAATTGTCCACATCAAAGAAAATAACTAATTATTTCCAATTTTACTAATTAGACAACGCACCGAAGAAATCACACGCACAAAAACAACACTAATCACAAATGAAAATCCCGAAAATAACAACACATAGCCCCCTAATATTTCGAAAATTGCAGCGCTCACCCGCTTCCACCAAGCACCTTCTTCAGCTTCAGAATCTGCTCAGCATCGAGGAACGTAACCTTCTGTATTAACGGCGTCGAAATATTGTTAGCAAACAGCGCGAAGTCCGTTATCTGCAACCCCGGGCTGGGCGAGCTAAAGCTCACAATGGCGACGGCCGTTATCCCGCCGGCATTCACCTGAGTGGAAACAAAATATACACCTTATTTTTTTTTTGGGGAAATACACCTTATTTTTTTAAGACTAATTTATATTCATTTAGCTTTTGCAGCTTTTTTTTTATTAAAAAAAAAATTACTTTAAAAAGGAATAAGAAACGAAATCTTAATTACAGCATTTTGCATGAGATTTTAGAAGAAATTTGGATATATTAGTGAAGAAAATTGAATATTGATTCAAATTTTAAATTAAATTCTTGGTTAATATTTAAGTTTTTTGAATATTAATAAATAACTATTTAAGTTTTATTTTTGATTTAATAGCTCATTTATTAAATTATTTCACATTCTTGCATTTCAAAAAATTTTCCATTAAAAATTATTCATATAAATTTGATAGTCATCTTAGTTAAATTTTCATTGACATTTGAGTTTTTTTTTAAAAAAAAATATTTACAATCTAAGCATCTTAAATAATTAATTATAATTACAGAATCATATACAACAATATTTTTTATATAAAATGTACATAGTTGATGATGTGACTAAAATTATTTATTATTTAAAATAATTTTTGCTCATTTATTGGTTATAATTTGATAATAATTATTATTAATCCTATTTTTCAAAAAGTATATATGATTATAAAATAGATTATTTTAATCATAATTTCAAGAAATATAGGATGAAAGCTTAATTTTTAGTCATAATTAAACAGTTCAGTAATTTTGCATAATTTATAATCATCATGATAGAAATTATATTAAAATTTACTAGTTTAAACAAAAAAAAAAAAATTAAGGAAGAAAAAAACCTGGTAGTGGAGGAGGCCCTGAGGAAAAACCATGGCGTCGCCCTTTCTGAGAGTGGCGGTATACGGAGTATTGGCGGAGGAGATGAAGCCTGCGGAGATGACTCCTTGGGTGACGACAAGGAGCTCGGAGGCGGCAGGGTGGGTGTGAAGGGGGACGACGCCGCCAGGGGCGAGGTCGAGGCGGGCGGCGGAGATTCCGAGGCCGTTGACTGCGGCGAATTGACCGGCGAAGGCGGGAGTGACGGCGGCTTTTATGATGTTATTGGTGTTGCCAGCGGCGCCAAGGCCGGAGAAGACGAATTCGGAGGCGGTGACGGCGGATTCCTTCTTGCAGGAGAAGCCTAAGGGGGAGGTGGGGCCGGAGAAGTCGGCGACGCAGAAGTCGGCGGCGGAGGAGGGGTAGGGGAGGAGGAGGAGGAGGAGAAGGGGTAGGGGAAACATGGTTTTTGTTTGAATAATGGTTTTATTTTATTTTATTTTTAATTTAAATTGTTGGTTCGGTGGTGTGAAGTGAGGGTAGTGATGAGAAGGTTTGGGGGTTTTAAAGAGGAGAAGTAGAATGCCGTATATATATTGCTGAATATTTTTTTATTAAATTATCAAACAAAATTAATATGATTAAAATTTAAATATGATTTTTCTTTACCCCCAACTTTTTTCCTAATTTTTTATGGGAGTTTTGTTGTGTGAACGGGAAATTTTTGGGTCAAGTCATGGGACGTGTTCGGAGCCCAATGAAAATGCGCCACATCATCTCCTACTCGGTACTGAGCTTAGTATTGATCAGTATCAAACAGTACCGAGCTCAGTACTGCTCGGTACTTAGTACTTCATAGTACCAAGCTCAGTAGTGTTCAGTGCTGTGAATACCAAACATAAGCTGCGTCTGATGACCTGTCCAATAATTTCCCGTGATTCGGGGGCCTAGGGTTGTAAGTTCTCTAATTTTATGGTCATTTTTTTCTGAGTCTAGGTTATGGAGGGAATGATTGCTTTTGCGTGTGCAGTTTTTGAACTTATTTTGATTTTTTTTTTTGGGAAATTGATTTTTTTTTTATCAGGCTTATTTTCTGCTTTCTTTTTGACTTATGCCTCATAAGAGCTTAATCTTTTTTTTTTTTTTTTTTTTTTTTTTTTGTGGGGCTTTCAGTTTTACTTCTATGTAACCTTTGTTTTAGTCAGATGGATTAGTATTAATTAACCCTTATGTATTGATATTCATCCAGATCCAAAATTAGTCAACTTAAGCTTTTTTTTTTTTTTTTATTTATTGAGCTAGAGCTTCATATTTTTCAATGGAGCTAGAGCTTGAGCTCAATATAAATTAAATATATTTGTCTGAATTAAAGAAGAAATTAACTTCACTCATTTACAAAAAATTATTAGGTCCGGACATCGGACCTAGAAATAGGTCCGGATATCAAATAAAAAGTTGGCACGTGGACTACGCTTTGACTATTCTTTGACTCCGTTTTAACTGCACTTTTGACTGCGCTTTACATGCTTTTTTGACGCGCTTGACTTAAAATTTCGCGGACATGAGTACATTCAACGTGTCAACTTTTAGTAGATATCCGAACGTATTGGTATCGCTACGTCGGATGTTCGGACCTAATAATTTTCCCTTGTTTACACCTAATGGGGCCGGTTTGGATCGCAATGCATGATTATTACGTACCGAGCAATGTTCTTGCGCAATAATGGAGAGAAGCGGACGAATTTGGTGAGCTGAAAAATGGGAGTTGGGACCGTGGGGTAGCTCACGAGAGCCCTTCGAGTAATTTCATGCGCAGGATTTTATAGGGGAATTAAATCAACAAATTAATATAAAACTCATTTCCAAAATAAATAAATAACTAGAGTATATATAGTCATATTTTTTTAAATAATATGATTATTAATCATCTATATATATTTAACAGATAGGAGAAATTATTATTTATTTTGTATTTTTAATTTAAATTTTAGCAAATGTGTGTGTTCCAATAAACACGAGATCAGAAATATATATTTAAATGTATCAATATAGATATTATTTTAAATTCATAGCCCAAAAATAAGTTATGACATTTGGTGGAATTATGTGTACAATATATGAAGATAATTAATGATGAGAGTAAGATTTTATTTGTGATATATTTTTTTAAATAATATTTTAGTACACATTTTTTTTTAAATTTTTATATAAAAAATTTACTTTATAAAACAATATTAAAAATATCCCAAATGAAGCCTAAATTTTAAGCTAGCTTCAACATTTTTGGCCTTCAATTTCCTGAGCCAGTAACAGCAAAGTCTTTAGGCTATAGCAAATGATCAAGAACAAAAAATAACAATGAAAAATGTAGTTGGCTAGTTAATATCGTTATCGAGTCGAGCTCGAGCCGGCTCACGAGCCGACTCGGCTCACTTACACCCCTACATACCATACATCCTATGCACCTGAGTACTGTTCATATTTAATCTTTACTCTCTCTCACTCTTATAATTTTCTCTATAAAATTTCTGCTATTTTAATAACTTGATTAATAATCAATATCAAATTCGAACCTAAAGGGATCGATGCATGTTCTTTAGTATTTTATTTTTGGTGACATTTGAGTCAATTAACACAAACTCATATACATAAACGTTGAACCCGAAAATTTTGAATTAATAGACAAAACTCTCAACCAATAAATCAAAATGAATTATGTGTTCAGTAGTTGCAAAGTGAACCAACAACACTCTTTTCTTTGAAAATTTATTCTGTGAGGAAGCCGAATGCCGTCCGGAAAAAAATCAGAATGCACCACGTCACTCCTGCTTGGTACTGCGGCTCTATACTATTCAATACATGACTCGATACCGCTGATATGACTGCACCTAATTCGTCTCGTGACGTAGAATCTCCTTTTCTTGCCATCACCATTGGTGTATAAACTTTAAGCAATTAATGCCGGTCGCCCATATTAAAAATCTTCAACGGGAAAAGAATCCAGCTATTGGGCGAATTATTGCGTCCGGTCACTGAATGTCCGGACATCCAATCCGGCGACGCCACGTCACTCAAATACACCGGATCCCTCACGGTGTAATTTAGTGACGTGACGACACCAAATTGATGTCCGGACGAATCCGGACACCGGACGTAATAATTTGCCCAGCAATTGGGGCGAATTTGGACAAAGACATCGTCATCTGGTCCATTCCCATCCGCAAAACAGCAAAAGCACAGCTAAGACCTTTTTAGATATTAGTTCATGAGTACTAAATTTCAAAATAAAATAAAAATAAAAATATAATAAAAAAGAATGTGAACCACATCCTTAAATAGATCAGTAAATAATAAAGATATTTCTTTTTATAGAAATATTTCAATTTGAAATATAATGCTCAAATTCAAATATATATACTCACCTAGTTTAAAAATGAATTCCATCCAGTTCAAATGGGTTTTTTTTTGCCCTGAGAAATATACTAATTGTTATGTGCTAAGAAAAGTATCATCTTAATTTTATTAAAAAATTTAGAATAGGTAAAATTATAAATTTTAAAAAAATATTAAAATATTTTAAATTAAAAATATGAAAAAAATCATAAGACCTGACCCAATTATAATAATCCACTATATAATTATAAATATAAGAATTCACTCTTTTTCATAATTATAGAAGACATGATCAAGAAATCTCACTTATGATTTGGACGGCACCACCGCCGTTTCCAGCAGGGCAAGAAGAAGACATCGGCTGACAAGTCTTCCTCAAATAACCAGTGCAAACATTACCGGGAGGTAAAAGTAAACGACCGCCAGTGCCTTTTGCCAGGCTTGAACAGTCACGTCGGAGGTGATCAGAACACATGGTGGAGAAGAGGATAGAGTTAGAAGGCTAAACCACTCGTTGGGGCCGAAGCCTTATCGGGAGCTCTCAAATGGGTTTCCCCTTCGCAGATTCCTCTTGAAAGGCTCACTTTCATCGCAGATAAGCCTTTCATATGCATACAGAATTAATTCATCTGTATATGACTCTTCAGGGATAGAGTCATGGAGAGAGAGAAGGTTATATCTGTAATATGCTGTGGGCTGCTATGCAATAAAAGCTTAGCTTATGTGGACAAATATTTGCATTGTGAGTATCCCCATTTCCTGTCAAAATATAAATTTATTCAATGCAAAATATTATTGCAACAGTCAAATGTATCTATGTAGATTAATTAATATTTTATTTGGAATAATTTTTTAAAATAATTTTCTAGCACCAAAATTTTTAGTATACGAAAATTTTATACTAAAAAACTAGTTAGAAAGGAGTAAAAAAATCATCTCAAATAAAACTTAAAAGACTTAAATTCGATTTAAGAAATGACCTGGAGAGAAAAGCAGAGCACCAGGCAAAAAGAAAACAGAGAACAAAGGTTTTTGTAACCAGTGAAAGAGTGATAATATTCTATATGCCTGTTTACTGAGTGCATTTACTATCTGTAGTCTTCAGAGAGCTGAATTACTAAAAGCAGAACAATATGAAAATAGGATAATGACTGTACTACAGTCCCTTAGTTAGTTATAGTGGCAGGAAGTGTAGGTAATGGAGGCGAAAATGGATCATGTTAGGAGTAAGGCGTGCGGGGAATGGTTATAGTAACGTGATTTCACATCAGTTCCCTCCTGCTTTAGAGGAGTCGGCACTTGGCGAAGTTAGTTCAGTATCTGCTCCATCTGATGGAAAGTAAGGAAAGATGTCTTCAATGTTGAAGGTGGTGGACGTGAGGATATCTGGAGGTAAATCAATGACGTAAGCATTGTCGTTAATGTGTTGCTTGATTGCAAATGGACCAATCTTCCGTGGACTGAGTTTTGAGTAAGATCTAGAGGGAAATCATTCTCTCCTTAATCGAACCATTACAAATTCACGAGGTTTGAATATCTTCCGGTGGCGGTGTAAGTCAGCATTAAGCTTATATGATTCATTGGACTGCTCCAATTTATGCGGACATCGCCAAACATTAATTTAAAATTTTCAGCCAACTTACCTACAACAACATCGTGACATCTGGGAATGATGGCTAAGTTGACCACGTGATTCGATAGTTTGGTGTTAACTATGCTGAATGGACACATCCCTATTGACCTGCTGGGCATTGAATTGTAGGAAATTTCAGCTTGACTCAAGACTTCATGCCATTGTTTTGGGTGTTCTTGGACCAAACGCCGAAGCATATTACCAAGAGTTTTGTTGGCCACCTCAGTTTGTCCATCGGTTTGGCGGTGATATGCTTAGCTGAGCTTGATTTTGGTTGAGTTATTTCCAAAGTTCGTGTCAAAAGTGGCTGATGAACATCACATCTCGGTTGGACGTTGTGGGCAATGAAAATTTGCGCCCCGGACGCCCTGCCGCGTTCGCTATTTTGCTTTCGCTCGAGGGAAGTTTTAACAAATTAAGTTTTGAGGTAAATTTTGGGAAGACATATTGGGATTGAAGATAAAACACACCTAGAAATTTCGCCTATACTATACACTATACTACTACTACTACTCTATACTATATACCTACATTATATTATATATGTAATATACTATACCACTACTATTCTATATTATATAACTACACCGTACTATATATACTATACTATACTAATATTATGTACTATAAATATAACTCTAAACAATACTATATATACTACACTATATTACTACTACTCTATATTATATTACTACACTATTTTATATATACTACACTACACTATTACTATTATATATTATATAAACTACATTATAATACTACTCTATACTATATAACTACTTTATACTATATATCTACTATATTATATGTCTATATATACTACACTATACTATTACTACTCTATACTATATATGACACTGGATCGGAGGGGGCTCGACGAATCCACGTCGATGATTCGGTGGCCGTGGCCGGATAACTCCAAGAACTCCTTCGGAGAGGAATCACCACCTAAAATCCTTAAGGATACAGAAACACAAAAAGAGTAAAATTACTCAAATATTATTCATCTTTCAAATATAATCTCTATTACAAATAAAGGGTACCTATTTATAGACAAATGTAGCCCATAATTGGCTACACTCAAAACAAGAGAGCACTAATCGTATGTAGCCATATAAGTTACCAAATGAAATAAAACTAGCCTGAAGTTATCATGGATAAGCGGCTCAGCTCCAACGTCATACTACCAAGGTAGGAGGAACTTCAGGCTTATAGGAAGATGTCCAGTTGGTCGCCATAAGGAGGTGGGTTTGGTTGGCTAAATCGATCTGGATATTCCCATGTCTATGCACTAAGAACATCTTCAGGATCTTTGACAGAGAATTCATAAGATGAGCTACCATGGCTAACTTCCCACGTGAGAATAGCATGCAAGGGCACGGGTGAAGTCGTTGTTTTGATTACCTGGTCACTAGTCATGTAATTATCAATCTTCTGAGTTGCCTTTACTAGAATGTTGTTGATCTCCCCCGTTTGTAAGCATATCCCCAATATGCTATTTGCAGAACTGCTACCTGCCGGAGCCGCATCTGAGTATGAAATGCTGATCTTAGAGCGGTCCACTAGAAGATCATGAAATTACAAGTCTAGGAACTCCATGTTTTACTTTGGGAGTGAATGAACAATAGATGGTGATTTTGATTGTAAGTTTAAGAGCATCAGTGGTTCTTTCTTCAGCTGAGGAAACTTAATAGATTCATTTGATGTCCTCCATGGTGTGGAGTTGACGAGTTCAAATGATAGAAAAGAACCATCTTTGATGTTATGCTGGCCTTCCCTCTTACTATCGTCATTAACATCATATGCAAGTTGCTCAAGATCAAGAACTCCACCAATCATGTCGTCATCATACACGTCATACACGGGCTCATCATAGAGAGGCACAGACGACGATTTCAGCAATGAATCTTCAAATCCTTTAAAGTTGAACTTGATCGAGGGTGCGGTGGAAGACTAACGAGGTGGCCCTTCAAACGCATCTTTGTGGGTAGAAGAGATTTGATTATCTGAAATGCCCTCGTCGTCGTCCGTTCGTACGCATTCAGTGCCTTTCCTCCATTTGAGCCTTGATAGTCGCTGCTGGAGTTGAACAATTTCTTGTTGAAGATTTTCAATTTCTGCTTGCTACAACATTCGTCGAGGAGGCATCTTGCTCTATTTTTCTTGACAATGTGCTTGCTGTAAACTTGCTAAGAATTTAAAAGTACCACCAATTGAAACTTGTTGTGGTCCGGCTATGGTCCTCTTACGGGTGGCATCGTTTTTGACTTGCAAAAATTCTGTTGTCTGCAGAACATAATTTAGCAGATAGGCTAAGGAAAAAAGACAGCAGGAATTTCTATGGCTAGTTAAGGTGTAGATCACAAACAGCTTAGCAAATACATTTGGTTGGCCGGAGAGACAAGAATGTTGATGCATTCACTGTCCCAAAAAATCCCTTAGCCTCAGGAATTGTTTTCTTGGAACCCGCCTAGGATGGAATGCTTGCTGTTTTGAGTTGGTCTTCAAGAATTGTCTTCGGCGAGCAAAGTAAAGGAGAGGACGTGGATTTCTTGGTTTGACGCGAAGCTTTTTGAAAACAGGGTGTATGCTAATGGCTATGAAGGATGAATCGGCAAAAGCTAGCTGTAGTTCTACGGTTCTTTAATTTGCTTGGTCAAATTTTAGTCGGCTTTAGAGAAATGACATCAGTAGCGATCGAGAGAAAGCAAGTTCTGTCGTAGACGGAGGCGGAACAAAGAGATCCGATCACCGCCGGCGAAGACTAGGGGCGATGAAGGAGGTCTTAGGCATCACAAATGACACCGGCGACTCGGCAACGGACAAGGAAACTAGGAAGCTCCACGCCTCCAACTGCCGCACACTCTGCCTCACGCGAGTCCGGTGCTCGTCTGTGTCCGTGGCATTTGCAGCGACCAAACGAACCTTTTCTTGAATCAAGAAGCATCAGGCCCAATCTCGCCTCTGGCCTACTCGGCCTTTCTTCCGTGGCATTTGCAGCGACCAAACGAACCTTTTCTTCAATCAAGAAGCACCAGGCCCGATCTCGCCTCTGGCCTACTCGACCTTTCTTCCATGCGAACGCCTGCTGCTTTGCCTCCGACAACCTCTATCAGATGCTTTCTTGGCTTCTTGTCACGAACCAGCATCCCTTCCGACACTTGGTGCAGTTCCGACTCCGCCTGATAAATGAAACAACCCTTCGAAAGAGCCTGCTTGCAACTTCTAAGGAGACTAAATCACTTGGCACATCTACGTACTAAAAAGAAATAAAACACTTCCTCCTTCGTCGATCGCCAGCATCATGGCTCTTGGCTCTGATACCAAATGATACCGGATCAGAGGAGGCTCGACGAATCCACGTCGATGATCCAGTGGCCGATGCCGGATAACTCCAAGAACTCCTTGGGAGATGGATCACCACCTGAAATCCTTCAGGATACAAAAAACCAAAAAGAGTAAAATTACTCAAATATTATTTATCTTGCAAATCTAATCTCTATTACAAGTAAAGGCTACCTATTTATAAACAAATGTAGCTCATAATTGGCTACACTCAAAACAAGAGAGCACCAATCCTATGTAACCATATAAGCTACCAAATGAAATAAAATTAGCATGAATTTATCATGGATAAGCGACTCAGCTCCGGCGTCAATATAACTACACAATACTATAATACAACTCTATACTACTACTATTATATATTATGTATACTACATTATACCACTACTACTCTATACTATATATACTAATACTATTCTATACTACTTCTCTATATTATATAACTACACTATACAATATATATTGCACTATACTACTACTACTCTATAAAATATATATTATATTATATAACTACACTATATTATATATATACTACACTATACTACTACTATTACTACTACTACATACAATATATACTATACTATAATACTACACTATACTACTACTACTCTATATTATACTACTATTATATACTATACTACTAATACTCTACTATATAACTACTCTATACTATATATACTACACTATACTACTACTCCATACTATATAATTACAATGTACTATATATACTACTACTCTATTACGATATAACTTCTCTATAGTATATATGCACTATACTATATAACTACTCTATACTATATATACTACACTATACTACTACTATTATATATTATACAACTATAAAGAAGAATTGTTTCATGCTACCAATTACTCTTTTGGGTGTTACTTTCTTTAGCATCTTACATTATGTAACAAAAAATAAATTGAAACGCCTCATATTATGTTAAAGTAACCACATATGTGACACCGGTATAGATTAAATTGGTGTCAAACGATTACAAAGATAAGAGGAAGATCAATTGAAAAACACAAACGAACATACTACAGAATAGGCAATAAAAGAAAACTTAGCTTTATTGCGGCAGATTCACCCCCTGGTTTGCCAAGCTAGGTTACAGCCCTCCATCCTAGAGAAAATGCAGAATTTCTGCTTACAAGCTCTCTCCCCTCCCCTTAAGACATGAACTCTATTTATAGACATTATTAAGACAACACACACTAGACCCAAAAGCAGGAAAACCTGAACCGAACCAAACCAGTAGCAGGGAACAGAACCGGAAGCCTGTTAGTGGCCGGCCTAGGTTCATTTGAGTGCAAGATTTATTTCCTGTTTAGACAGCAGCAGCTCCTGCGTCATTCCCCCGGTCTTGAGAAGATGGAACTTCATTTTGAAGGGGAGGAGTAGTTCCCACGGGTTCTTCTTATATGTTGCTGGCTTGTTGTAATTGATACACATCTATCTCTTGATTGGAGAGCTCCATTAGGTCGTAATGATGTGATAAATCTGAAACATTAAAAACAGGAGAAATTTGTAAATTGTCAGGTAACTCAATTTGAAAAGCATTATCATTAATTTGTTTAAGGATACGAAAATGTCCCTTTGCTTTAGGTTGAAGCTTATTGTATCTTATGTTGGGAAACCTCTCCTTGCTTAGTCTGATCCAAACGAGATCTCCTTCCTTGAAATGTTCACTCCGCTTTGATTTATTTGCTTGCTTTTGATATTTAGTATTCTGTTTTTGAATATGCTGTTGGATTTGTTTGTGAAGTTATTGGATTTCCTTGACGCGCGAAGTTAGCATCTAAACTGTGAGCTGTAGAAGAAAGAAGCGGTGTTAGTTTAATGGGTCCTGTGGGGTTTTGTCCATATACAAAATCAAATGGACTCCACCGAGTTGTTTGGTTTCGAGACTTATTGAAAGCGAATTCCACTTGTCCCAAAATCTCATCCCATGATCGAATGCTTTTCCCAACAAAACACTATAGGAGGTTTCCAAGGCTTCTATTAATTGCTTCAGTTTGGCCATCTGTTTGCGGGTGAGCTGTGGAACTGAATTGTAGCTTAGTATCTAGTTTAGACCACAGAGTTCTCCAAAAGTGACTAAGGAATTTAACATCTTTATCAGAAGTGATTGTTTTTGGTATGCCATGTAATCGTACCACTTCATGGAAGTAAAGTCTAGAGATATGGGAGGCATCTGATGTTTTGTGACATGGTATAAAATGTGCTTTTTTTGAAAAGCGGTCGACCACTACCATGATGGAGTCTTTTTTCCGTTGAGTAACAGAAAGTCCCAAAACGAAATCCATGCTAACTTCTATCCAAGGTGACTCCGGTACATGTAAAGGTAGGTATAGTCCGGTATTGTGTTGTGTAGTCTTAGCCATTTTACAAATGTGGCATCTCTTAACATGTCGGGTTACATCCTTTTCAAGTGAGGGCCAATAGAAATTTTCTTGAATCATGGCAAGAGTTTTGTCTCTCCCAAAATGCCCTGCCAGATCGCCATTATGGTTTTAAAAAATTATGGCTTCACGCAAAGATCCTTGTGGTATAAATAGTCTATACCCTTAAACAGATACTCTTGTTGTATGTAAAAAAATTTGTATGGTTTAAGTAGGCAATGTTGCCAAATTTTTGAAAAATCAGGATCCTTTGCGTATAAGTCTTTAACAACTTCAAAACCAACCAACGGTCTTTATTTGTATGGTGTTGAGTAACATAAATCGTCGGCTCAGGGCATCTGCCACTTGATTAGTGGCTCCCGATTTATATTTTAAAGAATAATGAAAAGAAGATAAATACTCAACCCATTTGGCATGTCTGGCGTTAAGCTTGCTTTGGTACTGAAGGTGCTTATGGGACTGATGGTTTGTAAAAAGAATAAACTCTTGTCCAATTAAGTAATGGATCCAATATTGTAGTGCTCTAATGATGGCGTAGAATTATTTGTCATATGTAGAGCAATGTTTAAAATTGCGTATTCGGGTATTGAGGCGTTTTTTCATTCATGAGGCGAGGCGTAAGCCTCAAGGAGTTTTGAGGCATAAGCCTCACAATCAAAAGATTGCGTAAACATAAAATGATAAATTTGTTATATACTAATGAGTGAATAATATAAAACATAAAAAAGTATAAGATATGAAGTGAAGTGAAATCAAAATATCTCAATAATAAGACAACATGAAATATAGTTCAACTCAAAATTCTATCTTTCCGAAATCCCAGTATTCTTTTCATTAACATATATTTCTGATTTCAAAAAATAAATAGCAATGACATATCACATATTAGCACCGTCATCACTAAGGGGTTCTTCATATGAATCATTATTATGGTGAACTTCTCTCTCCCCTTCCTCCTCTCCTATAGAGTCCATGTTGGTGGAATTTTGAAAATATATTTTAAAAATATTAGCTTTCTTTGGGACTTAAAATTAAATTCTAAAATCGAATTGTCTCGTTAGAAAAAGTATATCACCTCGAGAGGTGAGAATAAAATTTCATAACGTATTCAGATTTAGAATTATAAAATTCATCTTGAATATTACGACCGGATGCTAAAGAGAACTTCATATGGCCCCGAAGAGTCAAAATGAGGTTCAACTGAATATCCAACTACAATATTCAAGAAGTGTGATCATTAGGTTCACATCAAAAGCCTTATCAAAGATGTATCTCCCCAAAGGGAGAAAATATCATTCGATGATAATTCTTTGAATATGATAACAATGATCACTAGTATTTTAAGTTTTCCCAAAGAAATCCAATTGAGTTTTGAAAAATCAATTTTTAAAATCAGGTGCGTGTGTGGTTCTAAATCTCCTACGAGCGCAAGCCCTCGTAGTTAATTACATCGTAGGGAGATAAAATCTCCTACGAAAACTCTCGATTAAAATAATGGCAGAATTTTGTTTAGAGTTTCTAGGAGTGATATCAAAGTATGAATAGAATTATTGGAAAATCAAAAGGGAATGGATCAAAATTGAGCAGTTATTAACGGAGTTAAAGAATGAGAGGTAGGGGACACTTTGAGATTCCAGAACCATCCGGAAGTGTCCCAACTTAATCTAAGTGTTGGGCTTTATGTTTTGGACTTGAAATGATATTTAATTAGAGTTGAGCATTTTATTAGAAATTTGGGATTAGATTCCCGAAGTTTGGGGTCTTATAATCAAAGATCTGCCCCGGATCCTAAATCTATTTTGGACACTGGACCACAGTCGTCCTATCCCAACTAATGCAGTGCAAAACCTGGACTTACCCCGGCCTGGATTGGGGAGCCAGCTAACCACCTAACCGATTTAAAAGAGATGAATCCGGTCTTTTATGAAAGAGTGGTATGGACGTTACAATTAAAGTTTTGGGGAGGCGGGGCCGACATCTAGAGATTTTCCTAATTGGCCCTTTTGAATTATGTTGGGTGCTAAAATGCTAAGGACTATGAAATTAAAATTTTGACTCTTTAATTTGTATCTAATGCAATGCATGCTGGTTAACAACCTCAAATCAAATATGCTTGAAATTTTTTAAAAACAGGCTTATAAAATAATTTTTTAGAAGACTGGACTTCCCCAGGTCCGGCACCTCGTCCTCATAGGTCAGACTATCCGGACTCTACCCGCAGGAGGGGAAGGGTCTAAAGCAAGGAAAGAGTAATGCAAAAATATGCATGCGACCCCGGGGTCGATCCCCGGCTAATTCCCTAGATTCGTTATCTTTCTATGTTATTTAGACTCACTAAAATTTTAGACTTTTAAAATTATGAGTAGAAAACTTTCACACCCTCACGAGTCTCACGTATCCAGGCGAAAATAAAAGCGGCATACAATCGCCAAAAAACTAGTAAAAACAAGTAATCCTAAAGGCAATCAAATCATCACATCAAATATAAATTAATTAATAAATGTCCATAGGCAGAATTGCCTTACTTATTACAAACCAGAGTTTTACAGAAAGTAAAGTGGCCGGGCACCACTGACAACAACCCGGATTCTAAATCTAGTAATGACGCAAGTTATTTTGAGTGGGATACTCTTAATCTTCAAATCTTCAAGTCTTCAATCTCATTCTTCTTTGGACTCCTTTTCTTCAATCTTCTTAGAATCTTCATAGTGGATTACCCAAATGGACAAGAGGACACTTCCTTTAAGGGGAAGGCCACTCTTTCCTCTTTGGGTAAAGAAAAGGTACGATCCAAATTTGGATTTCCAAATGGAAAAGGAGTATTCCCTAAAGGAGTATCCTTTCCTCTTTGGAATCCAAGCTTTGGATCTATGTATCCCAACTCAAAATAAACTTTCACAACACTTGACACTTACACAAATTACATTTATATCAAAATAAAAATCTAGACTCACCTGCAGGGTTATCCTAAGCAATTAATATATATAAAGCAGTTATTCCCAAGCAGTTGTATATGAGCAGAAAAAAAGTAAGCACACTGGCCACGCTCTTTTTATGATTTGGGGGCTTTAGCAGCTGAAGCACCTGTGCAAAGAGTTTATAATATTTATGCATTTTTTATTTGCCCCCTTTTTATATTGCCCTGCATGAGCGTGGCCACCTGCAGAAAACTGTGTCAACATCCAGATCGTACCTAACCTAAGGGTAATCTAGTCGCCAAACACATCAATCCATCCACAGAGTACAGAAAAAGTAAGCAGACACAGCAAAGCAATTTCATCCACAACATGCAGTGAAAACTACGAAAAACCCGGCACACAACAGTAAAAGTAAACACCGGCCTAACCTAGATCTAGAGTTGGTTGTCCTAGCACATCATCTAAAGTGTGTGAGAAAGGTCGTGTGGCTGGGGTAGATCCTAAAGTGGGTTATTAATTGAAGTTGTCTAAAAGTTTGGATTTGTTAAGGCTTAGAAAGGGGGGGGGGTTTAGATTAAAATTTAAATATTAATAAATTAAGAATTTTAATTAGAAATATTTTTAGAAGTTAATTGATTGCTACCTTTGTTTCACACCGAGGCCGTGAAGTTTATTTCACCTTCCTTGGGGCTAAGCTAATAGCCTCGTAGGCCTGGGTTACCCAGTAGCAATCGGGGTTAATTAAGTTATTTAAATTGGTTAGAATTAAAAAAAAGTGGATTAATATAAATAAATGAGTTAATTACTGATTTTTAAAGCTCGATTAATTTAAGTTTGCCATTAATTGATTCGTGGCGTTGTGCCACCAGGCTCGAGGAACCAGCCTCCTTAGGACACTTAGCCCCGCAGCCCGGAGTAGTCCAGCCGATAAACCAAATTAATGTAATTGAATTAGGGATTTTTAAAATGTTAAATAATTAAAAATTAATTCATTTTAAGGTTTGACACCCTTTAGAATTCATTCGTGGCGTTGTGCCACCAGGCTCGAGGAACCAGCCTCCTTAGGACACTTAGCCCCGCAGCCCGGAGTAGTCCAGCCAATAAACTTCAACTTTAGGGTGGTTGTTGTGTTTTAAAGGATTTGTTAAGTGTTTTAAGCATTGAACCAATATTTTCTGAGTTTTAGAATGATTTTAAAATTTTATGAGTATTTTTTAGAATATTTTAATCATTTAATTAAGGGGTTGAAAGTTGAATTTTTGATTAAGCCCAAATTCTGGAATGTTTGTATTTTATTAAAATACTAGACCTTACTACGATCAGTTAGAAGGTAAGTACGTTGAAATCGGATTTTTCTACATTTTATTACGAAGGTTTGAAGTTTTGAACTAGTTTTGACTTAAAGTTGACCGATTTGTTGACTTTTTGAAATATTGCAGATTTCTGGAATTTAATATTTTTAATAAATATTAGGGCTTATTAGGAATTGAATGCAAGTGAGTTTGGGTGATTTGGATTTTTCTAGAATTAGTTATGGATTATTGAAGTTTTGAACATTTTAAGGAATTTTTGGGAATTTCTTAATTAGAAAGCCTCTTTTGTGATTTTGCTTCAAACAAGTTCCCAATCTCTTGAAAACACCTCCAAAGGTTAGAAATAACCTAAGGAGGGGTCCCCAAGTGTTTGGGAGATTTTGGGATTTTTTTAATTATTATTAATTAATTATCTTAATTAAATATTAATTTTCACTTAAAATTAAATTAGGGTTTAAATTGCTGTCAAATCAAGGGTCTTTCAATTATCATGGATTAAGGACTAGATTCTGGTCAGTTTGAGGGTTTATAGGAAATTTTGGATTTAAATTGGATTTATTACAATTTTTAGAAGTTTTAAAGGCTTAATTAAGGGTTTAAGACTTAGAAAGTTAATTAGTGGTCTTAATGATTTCAAAAAAAATCAGTAAAATAAATTGTCTAAGGCTAAGGATGCCACTAAGTTTAAATGGTTCAAATTCCAAGTCAAATGGATATCAATTTTAAGCACAATAAATTTTCTAAGTTTTCTACTCAAAGTTCCTAATTATTGTCCTTAATTGTGTCACTAGTTTTTGAATAGGTTCAAATCAAAGTTCCTCTAACCCTTTGAGTAAACATGGCATGCATACACAAATAGCAAGCAAACAAGTCCTTAGATCTAGGAGGGCCTAGGCTAGGTGGTGTGTGCACCTTAAGCATGCAATTAACTAATTAACATAATTAAGACAAAATTAGTGAATAATCAAGGAATGATTATCCACTAATCATCCCCTTTATTTCTATTCAAACATGGTCATCCTACATTTAAGATCTCAAGTGACTTCTTAAACACTTAAAGATTTCATATATATAGTCTAAAAATAGGTTTTAAAATGTATATATATAAATGGATATATGTATATATATATGTATATATATATATATATGTATATATAATATAATTAAAAAATATTATTAGAATACATTTTGATGAGCTGAAAAGACCACTGATCTCCAGGGAAGTTTGATAATAACAAAAGATTTTCCTCATAATTTTCAAGATATTTAATATTTAATTAAATAAAAATAATAAAAAAACTAATATGCTCCAATAATTCTAAATACTATCAAAATCCATTCAAATAATGTTGAAAATTTTTCTGGAGATCAGGCATGCACTCAAAGACATGCATGCCAAATTTCAAATAAAAATAGATTTATAAATAATTAATTAAAAATAAAGTACCCTTTTCTGTATTTCTCAAATTACTATTAAAATAATAGATAAAAAGGTTTGATTTTATTTTTAAAATAAACTAGACAGAATACTGAAGAGAATGATATATTATACTCATTTTTTGGTTATGTATTTGATTTACTATGATTTTTTGAAGTTTCAGTAATTAAAAACAAATTAAAAAATACATTTTCCTTAATTAAACGGCGGCGGTCAGACACGCGGCGCGCGCGGATTCGCGGGATCGAAACCGCGTGACGGCGGGGACACGCGTCGGCCGCGAGCCGCTTCACGCGGTTTCCACTTAACCACGTCAGCGGCTCATGGCAGCCGTTGGATTAACCGCGGGTTCGATCTAACGGCTGAGATCGGATCCCGCGGTTTGATCTCACCAGAAGAAGATCAAACGGCGGAGATTTGATCCCGCTGTTCCGAATGGACGGCCCTGATCTCGCCGGTCGATCGATCGAATGCTAAACCGAATACACGGTCGAACCAAAGCGCGGAACGGCAAGATCTAGACCGTTGATCGCGTGATCAACGGCCTAGAAAATGTACATCTGCAGCGAACTGTGAATGACGCCCTAGAATCCGTTTTTTGGTTCGTTCTCCCGATCGGGTGGACCAAATCACTTGAAATTTTAAACTTAGGGAGTAGGAATGAACAGAAATAATGGGGAAAAATTGGTTTCAGCCAAAGCCCTAAAAACATGAAGCTATTTAAACCTAACTAATGTGAACTAGATCTAAGGTTTTAAGGAATTATACCGTTAGATCTTTGAAATTTCTGGATGGATGAGCTTGTAGACTGTCCAAGTGTAGATTCCCAGCGCAAAATCGAGCTCGAACACGCCTGGATCGACTGCTGCAAGCCTGGGACGGACTAGGTGGTGGACTCGCCGGAGAACTCGCCGCCGGTGACGTGCAACCACTTGGATTTTGTAGTGGGGAGGTAGAGGAGGCTCTGGAGATCCAAACCAAACTAAGAACTCGCTCTGGGAGGCTAGGGTTAGTGAGAGAAGGTGCTTTGATCCAATGCTTCAAAAATCACCTTTTTCCCTATTCAAGCGGCCTGGGCTGGATTGGATGGCTGGGATCGACTCCTGGACTCTCCAGATGATGCCACCTGTCCCTGGGAAAGCTGGAAGGCTGCCACAAGGGCCGGACAAGCCTCATTCCCATTGGGTGGACTTGGGATGAGTGGAGGGGAGCATTGCCACTTATGGCTAAACAGGGGGTGGAGCTCGGTTAGGGAGCCTATTAGAGAGCTTTAGGGCACTAATAGGTCGGCCTTGGGGAGTTAAATCAGGGAAAAATGTGTAAAAGGCTGATTAAGACCTTTTAAAAGGGTCTAAACCCTTGGTTTGACTAAATTGACCAGTCAACTGGTCAATGGGGCTGATGTGGCATCCAAGCAGGTCATGGAGCCTTTCAAAATGGCTGGATGGGTGTGGCTTGAGCTAGGTTCAATGGGTTGAAGGGTTTTGACCATACAAATGGTTCTTTAAGCTTTGAGTTGACTGGTTGACCAATCAACCCCATCAAGGGTTATGGAATTTGCACCTAGGTAATCCAAATGGGCTGATTAGGTGGATTGGAGGGTGATTCCAAGAGTCATGTTTGTCAATTGAATTAAGAAAGCTTAATGGGCCCTTAATGGGCTTTTAGGCTAAAACTAGTTGACTTGGTCAACCAGTTGGGTTCAGGGGCTAGAAATGGATTCAACAAATTCAGAATGTCATCCTGAGTCTACTGGATGTGGTCCCAGGGTTTGGAGGGGTTAATTTGGTCAAAATCACTATTTGAACCCTTAAGGGCTTGTTTGGTCAACCTAGGTTGACTTGGTCAACCAGGTTGACCCAGGGTCTGGGTTTAGGCTCAACAGGTTTGAAATGATATTTTAAGGTTAATGAAAGTGGTTGGATGACTTAGAGAGGTCATTTGGGTCAAAACACAAGTTTGGACCCTTAAAGGGCCTCTTGGGTCAAACCAGTTGACTTGGTCAACCAAATTGACCCAAGGGTTGGAAATAGGTTCAAAAGATTTGAAACGACATTTGAAATTTGTCAAAGGTGGTTGCATCCAATTTGGAGCTCATTTGGTTTGAAATCTCTAATTGAGCCCCATAGGGGTATCCTGGTCAATTCTGACCTATTGATCAACTATGGTCAAAAATGGGTCTGGAAAATGCAGTTTACTGCTCAATGGGTTAAAATCAAGGGTCTGGAAGTGATTGGAGAGTTTGATGAGGATTCCATGGTCAAGATCTCAAAGGGGTTAGGTTCAGTGGCATAGGCTGTAAATATTTGAAGGTTTTACAGCCTTTGAATTTTAATTCAGATTCTGGGGTTAGAGACCTCAGAATGAGCTCAAAGTTGGAGGGTAACCTCTAGAGACATGTCTTATCACTTTGCAAGTGATAGACCCTGAATCAGAGATCATTTGACTGGGTTTTGAAATGTTTGAAAAATCTCTGAAAAGGGTGTTTAGGACAGGGCCTCTAGAATTTGGATTTGAGTCTGAATTCTGGGTTTGGATTTGATTCGAAGTTGGAGTGATCCTAAGATCTAGAAGAATTCTAAGATCTAGGATTTAAGGGAATCCTAGGCTCTAGAATAGGCTCTAAGGTCTTGGATCTAGAAGGATCCTAAGGTCTAGAGTGGATCCTAGGGTCTAGGATTAAATCTGGCTTCTGGAAGGGTCTTAGTGACCTCATACAAATATGAGGTCAACAGTCCAATGTCTGGTATTTACTTCAAGATTTATGTAAGTTTTAATATGTATAGAGTGAGGCGTAAACCTCATGCCAGTGAGGCGAGGCGGACCTCAATGCGGGCCTCAACCAAGTTGAGGCGCAAGCCTCATAAAAAAAACTCGAGGCATAAGCATCGAGGCGTTTTTTACTTGAATTGCGCCAAGGCGGGCCTCATATTGCGCAATTTTAAACCATGATGTAGAGTACTTTTGGCGAGATTCATTTAGTTTTTCGCTAAAATAGGCCACAGAGTGGCGTCCTTGGCTTAATACAGCTCCAATTCCATTGTGTGATGCATCACATTTAACTTCAAAGGCTTGCGAAAAATTTGGAAGTCTGAGGACGGGTGTTGTTTGCATAAGATCTTTGAGTTGCTTGAAACTATCTTGTGCTTCTTTGGTCAATTCAAATTGTGGTCTTTTGAGGATTTCGGTAAGAGGAGCGGCAACCGAGCTGAAGTTTTGAATGAATCGTCGGTAAAAGGATGCCAAACCGTAGAACCGTTGAACATCATTTATGGAAGTTGGCGTTGGCCATTTGTGAATGGTCTTAACCTTTTCAAAATCCATTTCAAGTCCTGAGGGAGAGATGACAAAGCCTAAAAAGTTGATAGTGTCCACTAGGAATTCACATTTGACTGTGTTAGCGAATAGACGTTGTTCCAACAGTACTTGAAAAACTTGTTTTAAATGTTGTAAATGTTCCTCCTCATTGTGGCTGTAAATCAAAAAGTCATCAAAATAAATAACAAGAAATTTATTTAAAAAGAAACGAAAAACCTGATTCATAAGACGCATGAAGGTACTCGACGCATTGGATAATCCGAAGGGCATGACGGTCCACTCATATAAACCATCCCTTGTCTTAAAGGTTGTTTTCCACTCATCGTCGGGCCTCATTCTGATTTGGTGGTACCCGCTCCTGAGATCTATTTTGGAAAAAAAATACAGGCACCGCTTAATTGATCAAATAAATCATCTACGCGTGGAATTGGAAACCTGTACTTTATGGTGATCATGTTAACAGTTCCGCTGTCAATACACATTTGCTAGGTGCCATCTTTCTTGGGTGCTAGGAAAGCTGGGACGACGCAGGGGCTGGCATTGGGTCTGACAAACCCAGCAGAAATCAGTTCTTCTACTTGTTTTTGTAGCTCCTCGTAGCTTTTAAGGGACATTCTATAAGTGGGCCTATTTGGAATGACAGATCCTAGTATGAAATCGATGATATGTTGAACTTCTCGCATGGGTGGTACACCTTTTGGAAGTTCCTCCGGAAAGACTTTATGAAATTCTTGAAGAAGAGGCTGGATTTCCAGGGGATGTTGTTTTTGTACTTTATTCTCAACCATGAGTAACATAACCAACCCATGCTGCTCGGCTTTGAGGGCTTGAGTAAAGAGGGTGGCTGATTTGGTCTTGGGAGTCAAGTGTGGTGGTTCGGCCTGTTTAGTAGGTGGCTTCTTGTCTTGGTTGTCATTATAAGGTGTGAGTACCAACGTTCGGCTACCGTTTTGAAAAGAATAGGTGTTGTGAAACCCATCATGGATTGTTTTTCGGTCGAATTGCCACGGTCGTCCCAACAGTAGGTGGCATGCATCCATAGGTACCACGTCACATAGAACTCGTTCTTGAAGATCCTTACCCATAGAAAAATTGAACCAAGCATTGGCGGTTGACCTCAATTTCGTTGCCTTTCTTTAACCATGCTAGCTTATAAGGTTGAGGATGTGGTTGTGTAGTCAATTGTAATTTTTCTATCATTAAAGAGGAGACCACATTTTCACAGCTACCACTATCGATGATAAGAGAACAAACTTTGCCTTGGATGGTGCATCTAGTCCTGAATATGTTATGCCTCAACCATTTATGTTCAGGTTCGTATTGAGTGTTTAGCAGTCGTCTGATGACTAGAAGCTCTCAGTCATCAGCCGGTATAACTTGCTATGCCTCTTGTGAGTGGTTTGTATCTCCTTCACCGGAATCTTCATCAAACGGCATTTCTTCCATCAAGGTGACCAACCGCCTCGTAGGGCAATTAGCCGCGATGTAACCAAATCCATGGCACTTGAAACATTTTCTTGCCGGAAAAGAGTTGGTGGGCGGGTTGTTTGTGGCCAGCCAAGGACGGGCCAAGCTGGTGCCCCCGTTTGGTGGGTACGTGGTCGCATTTCTTCTTTCCGGTACAGTATTGCTCGTGTGGTGTGTTCCGGTCAGCTGCTCTCCAGTGGACATTCGTCGTTTTCCTTGCTTCAATTATTTCTCTACCTTTAAAGAAAGGTTAATTACATCGGATAATGTCCAATATGGTTGGAGTTGGACAATGTTGGAGATGGACGAGTTGAGCCCATCCAAGAATCTCGCAATGGTGTTTTCTTCATTTTCTTCCAATTGGCACTTGATACTTAATTGTTCAAATTCAGCAGCGTACCCTTTGACGGACAGTTCAAGTAGTTGTAAATTGTGTAACCGGAGAAACATATCTTGGCGATAGTGCATGGGTAAGAACTTCTTTTGGAGTTCTTTGATCATCTTTGTCCACATTGTAATTCTTGATTTTCCTTCTCTCTGACGGGATCACTTTAGATTTTCCCACCATAATGAAGCATTTCCTTTGAGCTTGATGGCGACAAGTTTGACAATGCGTTCTTGTGGGATTTCTTTATAATCAAGAATTCGTTCAATGGTGTGTAACCAATTGGTGAATTCATCCGGATCCAATCTTCCTTCGAATTTTGGAAGATCAAGCCGTATGTCGAAGTCATGAGCATGCCTTCTTGGCTCCCGCCGAAGATATCTCAACGGGACCTCATCTTCTCCACTTGATCCCTCATGATGGAAAGGGTTCTCATCAACTTCTTCCGGGTGCGGTTCTTCAGTTTCTTGTTGTGTTTCTCCTTGTTGACTGACTTTCACCGCAGCCAACCTATCTTGTAATCTTTGGATTTCCCTTCGTAGTTCTTCAATCGTTTATTCCTGGGTGTTTCTTGGAACCCCCCTTCTTGGTGGCATGGTTTCTTGTATACCGGAATGGGCACTCCGGTGGGGAGAGAAACTGTTAGATCACTGCAGCAACCGGAAATCTCAACAGCAATTGGAGGAGAATTCTTGGCCTGGATTGCTCTGATACCAATTGACACCCGTATATATTAAATTGGTGTCAAACGATTACAAAGATAAGAGGAAGATCAATTCAAAAACACAAACGAACATACTACAGAATAGGAAATAAAAGAAAACTTAGCTTTATTGTGGCAGATTCACCCCCTGGTTTGCCAAGCCAGGTTACAGCCCTCCCTCCATCCCAGGGAAAATGTAGAATTTCTGCTTACAAACTCTCTGCCCTCCCCTTAAGACATGGACTCTATTTATAGACATTATTAAGACAACACACACTAGACCCAAAAGCAGGAAAACCTGAACCGAACCAAACCAGTAGCAGGGAATAGAACCGGAAGCCTGTTAGTGGCCGGCTTGGGTTCGTTTGAGTGCAGGATTTATTTCCTGTTTAGACAGCAGCAGCAGCTCCTGCGTCAATATGTATCAAAGTTCACAAGCTGCAGATATCCTCAAATTGCTTGACAGGTCAATAAAAAATCGAGAGTTTCGAAATTTTAGTTACCCATAAAGGGCTTAAAACTTCATTGCAAGTTGTTGACATTGCAAAACTTTGAAGATTAATGAAACAGAGCACAAAAGCATATGTGAATATCCAGCATACTCCTTCCATTACTAAGATGGCCATAGGCGATTTGGGTTTCATATATACAAGCAGGCTGAAATCAAATATCAGCGAGCTAACCTTTTACTTGAAGAGGAGAAATTCCATGCCTAAGAAAAAGAATAATAATTAAAAGAAAAAATCAATACTATCAGAATACTAACCATAGACTCCTCATCACCCTCGCCAAACCGAAGAGAAAGATCACAAAGAGCTTGGGTATTAGATTCAACAGTCATTGGCTCACCATATGAAAACCTGTGATTCTACCAAAAACAACACAAAAAATAGATAATGAACCAGTGCATTAATACTTTATTTTATGGCCAAACTCTGAAATTGCACCTGTGTTTCAAAACGTGCATGTTCAACCAGTGCGCGAGCATCAGCTATCAAACCACTCATATTGCATCCTATATGCTCATCAATCTCCATGATTTTCTCCACGCTGCTTGGTTCCTGTTAACCTCTGTATAATACCCAAAGGAAATAAAATTGAAATCATACCGTGGCTTTGTCAGGATCCCCGAAATCTCGCTCCCTACCTCGTATCCGTCGAAGACATCCGCGAAACCCACTGAAATCGGCGCCGCTTCTGTCCAAACCCCGTAAATCCTGCGAAAATCCTGCGAACTGCCTCGCACAATGATCCCATTCGCGCCTATAAAGCACACACGACCGAACCTCTCTCCCGAACTCCACAAGCACGCTTCTTCTGCTCCTTCGCGTTGTTCGACTGCGCTCGCCGACTTTCCCTTGCGGTCGGATCGGAGTTGCGACATCCCGATCGGAAGCAATAATCGGAACTCTCCGATCGTGAAAGCCCCGAGCTCCGACCTTACCTCAGCAAAATCCCGTCGCCTGCTCTCCGATCCCGACCACAAGCCTCGATCAACCCCACTCCACGACACTCAACTCCCGACCTCATCTCCCTCTGCCGAACTCCAAGCCAAGCCGATCGCCCCTCTTCCTTGCTCTAACCGGCCTGTAGGTATAGGTTTAGTTTTATTTTTATTATTAATTAATATAATTAGTTAATATATATATATTGTATTTAATTATATTAGTTTTGATTAACTGTAATTAATCTTAATTAATTAAGTTAATTCTAATTTAGTTATTTTTTAATTATAAATACCAATTTGCAGAAGAAAATAAGAAACAGAAATAAGAAACAGCTAGAGAACAGAACTTACAATGCTCAAAACCAAATATTATTCAACTTCAAATTTTGTAATACAAACTGATAATTCTTCTCTTCAGGTTACATGTAGTTATATAGGAGAACTTCCTTCGAAGAGAAGTAAACTAGTACACGCACTAGGACAATAATTAAAGCGAAAGTTACAACCAGTACAATTATTAAAGCATAAAAGATACATATATTATTCTCCACTATGCTGGTGCATAACAGCTGGTAGGAGACTATTGTCCTACTGAGATAATGGAGAATAAACACACGTCAAAAGGCAGTACTATTCTGCCTTTACAGCTCCATTACTAAAAGTCTTCTGTTTCTTCTGTGAGTGGAGCTTTACCAGGACAGTGGCTTGGTCCTGCATATTCAGTTTTAATTGTAGAGTGGTCCCACGCATCAGGAATAGTATCGTTAGATCTTTGAGAGGTCATATCATCATTGTCAGGTAATAGCTGAGTCATTTGTTCCCAATAGGCTTTTTGAAGACGGATTTTAATCTGCTCTGGAGTTTCATGAGGATAATGTTGTTTGAATGATTTTTGAAGATTTTTTAAAGAAAATTCAGCTGTAGGAGGTTGCCGTTGATTTTTGATAAGGTTATTTTGGATTACCTTATCAATTTGCTTTCGTTTATCATCAACAATGATGGCAGACCACCATTTGATAGAAAAGTTCCTCATAAGGCATTTAATGTTTAATGAGGCATCTTGATTAAATTCTAAATTCCATGACCAGATCCAAGGGATTTGTGCTTGAGTAAAAAAGAAAAATTCACTCATGCCATCTATAAAATCTTCAGTTTTTATAACTCGAAGATGAGGGGATGAATCTACCCATAAATTATAGCTGGCTTGCAACTCGGTTGGTAAAATGGGAATAGTTGCCCCTTTATGTTCCCACCATTGGTAAAACCAAGAAGGAATAGGATTATTTAAGATTTCAGGGTTTAGGATAAACATCCAAGAATGAGAGTGAGTTGGATTGAGTACATAAAAAGCTTTATGCATTACTTGGATGTAAGTCCAATAATTAAAAGAACAGGTTTTAATGTTACCATATGGTAACGGAATATCAAATTTTTGAATTTGAAAAGGGGTAATTCCCCAGTCTTTATGATGAATAATGCTAAGGATATTGGCCCGGCTATAAATGATGTTTCTTTTGTCATCATAATGATGCTTAACTTCAATACATTGAAGATGAATAAGAATGGCTTCATAGGTTTCTCGATCATATGAAGAATCTTGAGCAAAGGGAGTAGTGTTTAAATACTTTTTAAAGATAATCCATGGAGAGGTAATATCTTTATCCTCAGGATTTAAATGTAATAAGTGTTCAACAGTAATTTTGAGAATAGGCTCAAACATTTCTGATGTTTGTTGAGTCTTGTCGGGATTTTCTTTTGCAGAAATTTTTTCTGCTAGATTGGGCTCATTATTAATGTGCTCATTGAGCTCTTCGGCTCCATAGAGATAAGTTTTTAATGGTATCATTTTTGGAGGAGTAAATTCTCCTCTTCTGCGGCCCATTTGACCACGTCCTCTTCCACGGGGATTACTGCGAAGAGTAGGCCATCCTCTTCCTCGATTTGTGATGGATGGTACAGGGGCGCCCTTTAGGGGTGCGCCACCCTTCATTGTCCATTTTGAGTGGGAGTTCCTGTAAGATATTCACGAGTTATAAAATCAGGTAAATAATTATCATTACCTTTAATATATTCTATATTAAAATAAAAAATAGCAAGTTGAGCTTGCCAAGAGGCAAAAATTTGTTTAGAAGCAAGGTTTTTAACATCTTTTTGGAGGATGAATTTAGCAGACGAGCAATCTATGCGTAAGATAAAAGTAGTATTAAGTAAATATCTTGAAATTTATTAATAGATTTACTATAGCTAACATTTCCTTTTTGATGGTAGAGTAATTCTTTTGAGTAGAATTCCAAAGTCCTGAAATAAAACGGACTAATTCTTCTTTATTAGTAGAAGAATTCTTCTGTTTAAGAATGCCTCCATATCCTACATCAGAAGCATCTATTTCTAGAACTTTTAAGTAGTCAGGATTAGCTAAATTGATACAAGGTAAATTTTTAACATGTTGTTTAATAATCTGAACGGCTTTTGTGCATTCATCGTCCCAAGGGGGAGAATTTTTACGAAGTCTTTTAAATAAAGGTGCAGCATCTTTTGCAAGATTTTGATAAAAGTCAGAAACATAATTTAAAGCACCAAGAAATCATTGGAGCTGTTTTTTATCTAGTATTTTATTAGAAAATTTATCAGCAAATTCAATACTGCGTTGTATAGGAATAATAGTATCATTTTTAATAGTATGTCCTAAGAATCTGATTGTTGTTTGAAATAATTTTATTTTTGGTTTTGAAATTACAAGGCCATTTGTCTTTGCTAACCAAATAAATGTTTTGAGATGTTTGAAATGTTTAGAACCTTACCAATCAGAGTAACACTACTCACATGGCTCTGATACCAATTTGCGGAACGGTTATTAAATTGCAAAAGTAAAGTAAATTGCAGAAAGAAAATAAGAAACAGCTAGAGAACAGAACTTACAATGCTCAAAACCAAATATTATTCAACTTCAAACTTTGTAATACAAACTGATAATTCTTCTCTTCAGGTTACATGTAATTATATAGGAGAACTTCCTTCGAAGAGAAGTAAACTAGTACACGCACTAGGACAATAATTAAAGCGAAAGTTACAACAAGTACAATTATTAAAGCATAAAAGATACATATATTATTCTCCACTATGCTGGTGCATAACAGCTGGTAGGAGACTATTGTCCTACTGAGATAATGGAGAATAAACACACGTCAAAAGGCAGTACTATTCTGCCTTTACAGCTCCATTACTAAAAGTCTTCTGTTTCTTCTGTGAGTGGAGCTTTACCAGAACGGTGGCTTGGTCCTGCATCTTCAGTTTTAATTGTGGAGTGGTCCCACGCATCAGGAATATTATCGTCAGATCTTTGAGAGGTCATATCATCATCGTCAGGGAATAGCTGAGTCATTTGTTCCCAATAGGCTTTTTGAAGACGGATTTTAATCTGCTCTGGAGTTTCATGAGGATAACGTTGTTTGAATGATTTTTGAAGATTTTTTAAAGAAAATTCAGCTGTAGGAGGTTGCCGTTGATTTTTGATAAGGTTATTTTGGATTATTTTGGATTACCCTATACCTTAGTTTTGTATAGGAGGATTGCAGATATGAGAAGTAATACCTTCGGTATTAGTAGTTATAGGCATTATATTATATAAGAATGGAGTTCCTAGGATAATATGTTGAGATAGATTTTTAACTAATAAGAATGGAGTTTTTATGCAGTAGTCTTGCTGGCACACTACTACTTGTGAAAGTTTATATTCAATTTTCATACTGTCTCCACTGGCGGAGGTTAGCTTTTGTGTTGTTTTTTCAAAATAGATTGAAGGAACTAGTCCTTCTTGAATACAATTCATATCTGCTCCGCTATCTACTAAGGCGGTTAGATTTTTCAGTACGAGTGATTGATTAATTACTAAGGTGATGGAAATAAATCACTTATGGATAATTGCCTTTTGCAGGGAATTTATAAGGGTATTATTTTCATAATTTTGATTAAGTTCTTCTGGATCGGGCTGATCAAGAATTTGTTCTAATTCAAGGTTTGTTATTCGAACAGATAGTTTATCTTGTTCGGATTTTAGGGTTTGAACTTCTCGTTTTAAAATTTTTAATTCAGATAATGTTGTTGGTGAGGGATTTGTCTCTTGCTCTTTTAGCTTAAAGCGATCGAGAACTTCTTTCATAGAATAGTTGGGAAATTTCTGTGTTTGGGATAGAAGAGGATCTTCAGAAGTACCGAGTAATTTAATAATTTGTTCTTTAGTTTTATGATCTTGAATGTTTGCTAACATTTCTATAAGTTGATCCTTTTGTTCATTAGTTAGAACAAATAAGCCTGATTTTTCTACAATAGCTTTGTAGTAGTCATTACTCGAGCAATTATTACAACATGATGAGGAATCAGAATCTGATTCTTCAATTTCAGAGTTATTAGAATCATTTGTCTCAGACTCAGATTCTTCTGAGTTTAAAAGAATTTTCAGTAATAATTCTTTTGTATCATTATCTAAATTTAATTGATTTATTTTTGCTTTCATAGGACATTTGTTAGAATAATGTCCTATTTTTCCACATTTAAAGCATTTAATAGCTTTTCTTGTGGGTTTAGATTTAAACTGACTTGGTTTTTCTTTAGGTATAAATGATTTTTTATGAAATTTCTTTGAATGAGCTTTGAGCTTTTCCTTTTTATTTGACCTTTGTTTTGCCAAATTTCGTTCTCTTTTTGTTAATGGGCCTGGACATGCGAATTGTTCGCAAAAGGCTCCCAATTGTTTTCGATCTGATATACGTTCGCGTTTAAGTTGTTGTTGTTGTTGCATTCTAATATCAATAATTTTATACGTTCTTTTTCTGAGAACATGTCTCTATACCAGCTTCTAAATGGTTTAAATTTTTCTAACATATAATGACGGATAACCGTCTCTCTAAGAGCTGTATTGAGTCCGTAAATCATTGAAATTGCATTTCAGAAGGAGTCGGGGATCTAAAATCTTGATTGTCCCTGACTGGATGAAATATTATATTTCTATTGAGAGTTAATCCTGCACTAGAGGCTAGATCAGTTTCATCTGAATTTGATGTTTTGATTTCATCTCCTGACGTTGAAGGAATAGAAATTCGAGGGAGATTTATGGATCTTCTTGGATTAAATCTTACTTCTACATCTCCATCAGATGTTTGGATTATTTGATCTATATCTTGATTAATAATAGGTTTAGGTGTAATCACTTGAGGTAATATCCATTGTTATGGGAATGTTACTTCATTCCATTAATATCCATTGATCTATAATTACTCTGTTAGTAGCTATATTAAAAAACTTTAGTTCTTAAAAAACTACATCTTATAATGGAATGAAGTAACTATTTCCCAACTATTCTATGAAAGAAGTTCTCGATCGGGCTGATCAAGAATTTGTTCTAATTCCATTATAAGATCATCCCCTCATCTTCGAGTTATAAAAACTGAAGATTTTATAAATGGCACGAGTGAATTTTTCTTTTTTACTCAAGCACAAATCCCTTGGATTTGGTCATGGAATTTAGAATTTAATCAAGATGCCTCATTAAACATTAAATGCCTTATGAGGAACTTTTCTATCAAATGGTGGTCTTCCATCATTGTTGATGATAAACGAAAGCAAATTGATAAGGTAATCCAAAATAACCTTATCAAAAATCAACGGCAACCTCCTACAGCTGAATTTTCTTTAAAAAATCTTCAAAAATCATTCAAACAACGTTATCCTCATGAAACTCCAGAGCAGATTAAAATCCGTCTTCAAAAAGCCTATTGGGAACAAATGACTCAGCTATTCCCTGACGATGATGATATGACCTCTCAAAGATCTGACGATACTATTCCTGATGCGTGGGACCACTCCACAATTAAAACTGAAGATGCAGGACCAAGCCACCGTCCTGGTAAAGCTCCACTCACAGAAGAAACAGAAGACTTTTAGTAATGGAGCTGTAAAGGCAGAATAGTGCTGCCTTTTGACGTGTGTTTATTCTCCATTATCTCAGTAGGACAATAGTCTCCTACCAGCTGTTATGCACCAGCATAGTGGAGAATAATATATGTATCTTTTATGCTTTAATAATTGTACTGGTTGTAACTTTCGCTTTAATTATTGTCCTAGTGCGTGTACTAGTTTACTTCTCTTCGAAGGAAGTTCTCCTATATAATTACATGTAACCTGAAGAGAAGAATTATCAGTTTGTATTACAAAGTTTGAAGTTGAATAATATTTGGTTTTGAGCATTGTAAGTTCTGTTCTCTAGCTGTTTCTTATTTTCTTTCTGCAATTTACTTTACTTTTGCAATTTAATAACCGTTCCGAAAATTAGTATCAGAGCCATGTGTGAGTAGTGTTACTATAATTGGTAAGGTTCTATTTCACCCTTTTTAATCGGGGTGGTAGGAATAAATGTGTTTATGTGTTGAACGTCACAGACGCTATTGTTGAACGTCACAGACGCTATAATTCTTCTTTGAATAATGGTATTGAACCTTGGCAGTAAATCCCATGGTACGGGTAGTTAGTCCTGGATGGTTCATGTTTTTATTCAAACTGACGAATAGTGTCTGTTTCTTTCTTCACTAAACCATTCTTAAATTGCCTCCTCTATTAAATAGGTTGGAATATAAGCTTACCAATTGAGTCTTATTTAGATGGCATCTTCATCTTCTTCATCTATCCTTAATAAGGGTAAAGTACCCTCTTTTCGTGATGTTAAAAATGCTGAATTAATAGAGTATCCTCTCAATGAAGAAGACCTTAATAAATGGTCTCTACCTAAGGTTGATAAAACCTTAATTTATCAAATTGGAACCTTTGATTTCAAAGGAAAAAACTACCATTAAAATGGTAGAACAATCTATTACAATTGATTCAACAGAGAAAACTATCTCTCTGTTATCTTACGACGATCTTAGATCTTACATGCAAGATTACAAACACGTGCCCCCCCTAAAAAAAAAATTTAGCTTGAACACTGTCAGCTTTCATGCAATGCTTCAGCCATTTTAGGAATTTTCCATTTCAAGTCTTCAATCCACCTTTTAATCGGAAGTTTTTATTATGAGAGAGAGAGAGAGAGAGATAGGGAGGAATGACTTTGAAAAGATATTTTAAAATTAAGTTGCAGTGTTATTTAATTAATTATTATTTAAAATATTTAACTTTTAAAATATGATTTTATTAAAACTTTTATTCTAAATTAACTATTCATTATCTAATAATAATTATTAAATATTAAATTACCACCAAATTATTGAATTATTTTTACACTGCTAATGATCTAATTAATTATTACAAATAATTTTGCTTTTCCTAGCTCTTTTTGCGCAATGAAAAATGTTGCGACCGCCGCGCACTCATGACAGCGCACCCAACCAAATATATATTGTATATTATTGATTTAGCTAAAGCTAAAACTGAAAGTCTAAATGTGCTTAAAGTTGATTGTTTTAGTGGCTTAATAGAGCAACAAATTTGCCAACGAGAAAACCTGCTATAATTTTTATAATTCTTCATTTTAAAGTTATTTATTAATTCAGAGAAGCCACCAAAATTATTTTTTGGACACATAAAAAGCATCAATGGTTTGTTTTTCCTTTTACTCCTCTCGCGACTCACGAGTCACGACATCAAGCACGACTTTCATTAGGCCCCCCCCCCTGAACAAAATTTCTGGCTCCGCCACTGATAACTACACTATACTACTACTACTATATACTATATAATTACACTATACTATAATACTACTCTATACTACTACTACTTTATACTATATAACTACACTATACTATATATACTACACTATAGTACTACTACTCTATACTATATAATTACACTGCACTATACTACTACTACTATATATTATATGACTATACTATACTATAATATTACTCTATACTATTACTATATATTATATATAATTAAGCTATACTATATATACTACTACTATATATAATACTACTACTACTCTATACTATATAACTAGAATATACTATATATTTCACCATATAATATATCCTACTACTACTCTATAACTATTATACTATATTATATTATATTATACTACCACTATATTATATATAATACTACTACTACTCTATATATACTACTATACAACATATTATACTACTACTACTCTATACTATATAACTATAACTATACAGTAGGCTCGATAGAACCTTGATTGAAGCGGAATTTATTGAGATTAATTTATTTACTTCCTTAAGTGAATGAATGGGTTTTGTTCATTCTATGCTTGCATTACAAATTTTAAAATATAGTTCTTGATAATTCATTTGGTGAGAATGTCTGAAAGTTAATCATTAGTGATGACGAACAAAGAATAGATTAGATCAATATCAAGCTTCCCCTTTATAAAATGCCTATACCCTTCAATATATTGTCCAATCATGTTGCATGAGATTTTGTTCAATATTAATTATTTACTTGTTATCACAATAGTCTTACAGAACTTTTCCATCCAACCTTTAAATCTTCCAAGATAATGTTCAAACTTAATGCTTCACAAATTCCTAGTGCCATTGATCTACATTCAACTTCTGCCCTAGATCTTGCCAATAAGAATGCCAAAAAAGCTCGTCGTTAGCAAGCAGTTAATATTTGGCCTGCTAAGAAGCTGCTTTTGATTTGCTTGTTAAGCTGCTTTTGAGTAATTACTTTGAACTCATTTTCTTAACAAGCAGAACACACATATATATTATTTTTTTCATATTAATTAATTAGTTGGTAGATAAATAGAATAATTATATCATGTTCTGCTTATTATTTATTTAATTTCATTTGTTTGAAATTGACTCATATTTGATTTGAATTCAGGAAAGCCAAATATGAACATAATATTCACAAATAATTTCGAACACAAGTTGAACACAAATACACGAAAATTTGAACAAGCCGAACATGAACAAACAATAAGCTCTCTCAAGCTCATATCATTTACACCCTTGGAAACACATTTAAGATTAGTCGTTTACACCCTTACTTGCCACCATATTTTATTTTTTACTTCTCCAAGTCACAAGATTGCCACCCAAGAAAGTGCTATATCATGAAAATTCAACTTTTATAAACCATAAATCCTACATAATCAATATCAGATCCTACCCTCTTTTGAATTAAATTTTTTTTATCTGGAGTTCCTTTTAGATATTATAAAATTAAATTTATAGTCCTAAGAGGTGATTCTTTAGGATTGTGAACCTCCATATCAACAGCATAGGCAACGTTAGGTTTAATATGTTAATAAATAGATAATTATTCTTACAAGTTTTGGTAGTAAGTTTTTTCTATTGTTGCGTCGTTTGGAGTATCTGCAAGTTTATAATTAAATTCCATGGAGCTCTCAACATGCTTGCATCCAAACTTGCTTGTTTCTTTTAATATGTTTGTTATACGTATTTGTTTTGACATGAAGATCCCCAGTAGAGACTATGCAACTTGAATGCTATGAAAGTACTTTAACTTATATAATTCTTAGACTTCAAATTCTTGAAACAACATCTTCTTGAAAGCCTGCAGACCTTCAAAATTACTATCCGTTATGATGACATCATCGAGATAAAATAATAGTATAGAGACTCCCCTTGAGCTATATATTTACTGTTAGAATTCATAGAATTTGGGAAGGGTAAAAATACCTTCTAATTATTATACAAAATTATCCCTATTTATAGATGTATACAATATGTCTTAATAAAGAAATAAATAACTTCTAATTGATACATAATTGCCTTAATATAATCCTTCCTAATTCAGCTACTCAAATATAGAAGGATATTAGCGTGATCCAGATGAGCCTCCCACAAATTCTCATCCTGACCATGGGATCAAATGCCAAGGGATGACCGAGATTTTGACACTCCCCCTCAAGCTGGAGACCAGCTTGCAATTACTCACACATAGGTAGAGCTGCATTAGTTATATATAGGATATCAACCACAAGAGAAAGCTGGCAATGAAGGCCGATAATGGAAAACTATTCTCAAAATTCCGACAATTAAGGCCGGTTGTGGGAACTTGTATTCCTCATAATTCCAGCAATGAAGGAAGGTGGTGGGAACATCCTCAAAATTCCGACAATGAAGGCCGGTGGTGAAAATTTTGTATTCCTCAGGTTTCCAGCAATGAAGGTTGTATTTATAGTAGCAATAAAGGTTGATTTGATCAACAATAAAGGCTGATTTGCTTGTATCAGCAATAAAGACTTATTTGATCAGTAATAAAGGCTGATATTAGATCTTAATCAGATCTTAAATCTGATTTAAGGTTTTTTTTTTTTTTCAAATATCTTGGTTTAATAAACTGAACAGCTTGGTTTAATAAACTGAACCGAGCCAAATTAAAAAAAAAACTCGGATCAAGCAACAGGTAGGGCGCATGCGAGCAACTCCTAGTTTCGACATCGGCATGAGAGCAGTGTCGACAGCTTTTTGCGGCACCGACTGTGGATTCTGCGGCGTCTTTCTTCAGCGTACTGGCGTCTGTCTTTAACTTTTGTTGGTAACGCTCCGTCTGCCTCCATCTATGGCTTCATTCGCAAGCTCCGGCTTCATCGTCTGGGCAATGTAGCTCTGTCCGTGTTGTCAGCTCTATCCGCATCGTGAGCTCTGTCCACGACCTTGGCTTCGGTCGCAAGGCTTCGTTGCTTCTGCACGCACGAGAGTTGGCTCGCAATTAGGCGTCTCCTTCCCGTGAGGTCTTGATGTTTCCTTCCTTTGGCTTTGTCTCGCTGGAGGTTTGCTCGGCCCGTCCGTCCCGCAAGGCCCCGCCGCTTCCTTCCTTCGACTTCATCACAATTTGCTTGGCCCATCCGGTTTCATTCGGCTTCAGGCTTCGGGCTTCTGGGTCTAGCGTCGCTTCTTCAGCTCCTTTGAGGCTACGCACCTTTGACGACTTTCCCTTTCTGTCGGATCGGAAGTTACGACGTTTGTATCGGGACTGCAACTGGAGCTCTTGGGGTCGAAAGCCGCGACAGACGTTCTTGCGGTAGGATCTTGCGTGCGAGTCCTCCGGACCGAACCGATACTTTAAAGTGCTCAGGTTAGGATATGGCATGGAGGTTTCTTTAGCTTCTTCGTGCTGCTCCTTCGACGTCTCTCTCATTTGGCTTCGGGTGCGTCATAGGAGCCTCTGTCCGGCTTCCTCGCGCAGGGCTGACTCCATCCCGTGTGCGTACGCAAGGCTCCATGCGTATGAAAGGCTTCTGTCTGGTTTCGCCTTCGTTCGGCAGAGTCCCGCTCGAAATCGGTCTCTTCGGATGGATAACTTTGACACATAATAGAGAGGGTCGATCGGTTTCTTCCTTCCCGGCCATAGGTAGGCTTCCTTCTGCTTTGTCATGCACGCGGAGGAGACTGGCGTCGTTGGTTTTGATGCCTAGTTTCTAGGGAATTGAAGGCCTCTTCTTCACGATGGTTTCCTCTTCAATTTCTCTGGCGATCTACGATCTTTCTTCCACAGTAATGAAGGTCGTTGGCTCTGATACCATGTTAGAATTCATAGAATTTGAGAAGGGTAAAAATATCTTCTAATTATTATACAAAATTATCCCTATTTATAGATCTATACAAGATGTCTTAATAAAGAAATAAATAACTTCTAATTGATACATAATTGCCTCAATATAATCCTTCCTAATTAAGCTACCAAAATATAGAAGGATATTGGCGTGATCCAGGTGAGCCTCCCACGGATTCTCATCCTATCCGTGGGATCAAATGCTAAGGGATGACTGAGATTTTGACATTTACAAATAATATATAATCACCTAGACCATATTTATATCCCATGTTGAGTATTACCTTGGCAAACCTCTCAAACATGTCATTGGAGATTGCTTCAATCAATATATTGCCTTTTTTAATTTGCATAGTTTTTATTATGCGTTTGAGCCAAACCCCAATTCAATCTCCATGTATAACTCTTCCACTAGATCACATATAAGAAGGCACTTTTCATATTAAATTATCATAATTTTCAATCATTGTTAGTTGTTACTGATAAAATACATCAATATTATTCATTTTAGCAAAAATAGCAAAAAATTTAAGATAATTAATCTCATATATTTAAGTATAGTCTATTGCAACTAGAAAAAAATTTAAGATAAACCTTTCTAGTAAATTATCTGATTTATACTTTTTAGTACAGACCCATCTAAACGATACTGGTTTCTTTTCTATTAGAAGTGTTACTAATCCTTATATTTTATTCTTTTGAATTTCTTTCATTTCTTCTCTCATAACATTATTTTACCTTGGACACAATTTTAGAGAAAGGAATAGTATGGAGGCAAGTAAGGAAAGATTGGTAACGATGAGATCATGAGAAATATTTTTGCATGTAAAAATAACTATAAAGGAAGTTCAGTTAAAGTGTCTTTATTTGCAAGCCATGCAAATGATTCCTTCAGTGAGTTCAATGCTAGAGTTCGATTCAATTGGTTGGACTTGAGTCAATTAAGATGCCATCCTCTCTGAGTAAACATATAATGATTGAGCATAAGGTGGTTTTGATATAAGCTTGCTTTGTGTAGGAGTGCCTAGTTCTGGAGTAGCATTGTTTATTGGAGTTGAGGGTAAGGAAAGGCAACATAGGAGAAATAATTTATTTGTAAATGCTATTTCTTCTTTGTAATAAGTAGTAGAAGAGTAGAAATCTTCTTTATTGAAAGTGATATCAGCATATACATACACCTTTCTCAAGGGGAGATGGTAACATTTCTTCCCTTATTGAGTGGAAGAATAGATAATAAAAAAAACATTTAACTGCTCTTGGATCAAGTTTTTCTTTATTTTGATGATGTGAATGGACAAAAACAATACGTCATAATATCTTGAGAACAAGGTCACTTGAGGTGTTGAAGTGAAGAAAGAAGTTAGCTAAGACTTGCGTAAGACTCCTGAACCCAATGGCTTTTATAGGTGAACTGTTTATGATGTACACGACTATTAAGAAAGCTTTAAACCTATTATTATTTTGAAGCATTCTTTTGAAAAAGAAGAGCTCTTGGGTAGCAAGTAGGTGGACATTCATTCATTCAACCACCCATTTGGTTGAATGATGAAGTATTGCAACAAATGAGAAGATTGGGTGGAATGGAAAGAGATTTGCATAAATAAAGTATTGCAAGTTTCCTACCATATTCGAAAGAGAAGTAAAAAAAACATACAATACTAAATGGTATAACTAGAAATGCCAGGCAACAGCACATTCTTACCTCCAACTAGATTCACATAAGTGAATCAACTCCTAAAAAAGGGATCCATGACTATGAGATCAACAAGTGAAAAAAGGAGCAATGGAGCTAAACCCAACCCAACTCATAGTTTGTGCCGGCCATAATAAGGGGTAAGGTACCCCTTTGGTCCAAAGGATGCCAAGGCATTCCTTCCTTCCTTCCCATCTTTGATGTAAATGTGCTTAAGATGGAAAGCATATATTAACATAAGGACGCATCCATTTCTTCAAACCTCTCCGTAAGCATTGAAGATTGCATCCATTCATTAGCACCTCTTCATTGTAAGTGTGTTGCATGAAGAGCTGCATTCATTCATTCACACCTTCATCTAAGGGTGCATAACGACCAAAGACCCGAGTATGAAAGGGGAAGGGGCCAACAACTCTAAGGCTATCAAATTCCCATGTCATGCTTTATATTCTATGCTTCAAGCGTTAGTAAAAAGTCTCTTGATTGATGGTTCATTGATGTCCACTGTATGCTAGGCCAAAAATTCCACGTATGCTCATTCACTTTGGCTAGGCTGAAAATCCGTCATCCTCTCTACTGCTTCTTCATAGCATAGCAATCTTCTCAATGGAGCATGCCAGTCCCTACGAAGTGATACTCCACTCTCGTAGCCATTACTCCTATCCACTTCTTGCATCAATATTTTTCTTAGTTCTTTCATTAATCCCGTTGGATATTAAAGTGAAGAAGAAAAGGAAGAAATCAACATTCTAATTAGAAAAGAGTTCCAAGGGAACTTAGCGGGAAGGATCAAATGAATCTTATTGTATGAGGGTGAGATATAAAGCAAGTGTCTAACGGGCTCCAAGCAGTTTTGGCTCACTAAATTCCTTAGCACTTGAGTACAAATTTACAGAAAAAAAAAAACCAAACAACTCAACTTTTCGAGACATAAATCCGAAGATTCATCTCCATTACCAGTAAAACTACAGTACCAAGGAGCTCTCATCATATCATTCATTCAAGCACAGGAAATCAGTTCAGTGCGCTAAAATAGAAATCGAACCTCCAATATCTCCCCTTAAAAAAAAGAACTCATAGATGGAAGATTAATGCAGGTGACTAATTTTTTTCTATTTAGAATAACTAATAAACAGCTATGACCCAGCTGAGAACCACATACTTGCCCATAAATCAAATTCCAACAGAAATCAATCCCACTAGACTGAAAACAAACACAATACAAACCAAATAACAGTAACAAAAACATACAAAACAATGAAGCTACTTGAGAAATACTTGCCGTAGGGCACGTTCTTGGGGCGGAACTGCGCAAGGTAAGCAAACAGACATGATTATAACCTCAGGTCGCCAGACAAAAGTTCTCCACGCCTCCCTTGCAACCGGCAAAAGCTCGAAAAAACTAATTTCATAAAGGAAACGGCAGATTAAGAAAGTGATTGATGTAAAAGAGTTTCATGATCCTGTTGACCTCTAACAGACAAGCCAAAAGGAACAAAAAAAAAAAAAAAAACATAAAAGATTTTACCTCTACCAAAATCCTGTCGTTGCCCATACCGAATCCCCGCTCGAGTCGCATCCGCTGGACTTCTGATCATCGCCGGACTTAACTTAAAAAAAGCTCTCACATAAAACCAGTACCTCTTTTGTCTGAACTTCATGCCAAATCTCAAAGCTTCAGTTTGTAATTCCTTGTAATTAGTCGATGCTTAGCTTAATTCCCGAGTTCAGACTAATCATCAATGCTTGTTCCAATTTTTGAACCCAAATGAACAAAATCATTTGATCTTTTTCAAATTAAATAAGGAACATTTCCGAGATCTTTAAGCCGATCGAATATATCTATATTGATGTCAAACTTATTATGACACACGAGAGTTCATAGTTTGTCTCTTGTCAAAAAGGGGAAGATTTCACAAAGACAACATATCGTTAAGTGAGATTATTGATACACAGTATGTCGGTGTAAAAATACAAGTGATTATCATAAAAATATTAATATTACTGTTATGATACACATAAAAAAAAAGATAATTCAAATTGTAAAAAAAAAAGTTCTAAAAAGATTCATGTGATGTATGTTTTTTAAAATTTATTGAATATGAGCATAATTAATAATTAATTATTATGGTTAGTGGTAATTTTACTTTATATAAAATAGTATTGTTTAATAAGATCAATATAACATTATCAGACAAAACATTCAAACAAATAGAGGTTTAGGAAATCAAAATAGAGTCAGGATGCAGCCCATCTTAACTTGCTATTTAGTAGAAAGCTTGGGCTTCATTTGGAACGATTTTCTTATTAATTTATGAGGCAGTTTTTTAGTATATATATTTTTTTTGTTTAAAAAATTTTTGTATTATAAATCTGTTTTAAAAAACAGTAAAAAAGCAGGCCCAAACAAATTCTTAGACATTCAATTAAAAGATCTTGAATTCAAGACTTACATGTAGTACACGTGTTTGAGATTTAGGCTTCATTTGGGACGGCTTTGTTATTGCTTTTTAAAGTAACTTTTTAGTAAAAAAAAATTTATTTTTTGTACTAAATAACCGCTTTAAAAAGTATGAAGAAAATTGTCCTAAACAAAGCTTTAATTTTAAGGCTTTAAGTGAGCAAAATTAACCTCTATTAATTATAAATTTTTTGGAAGTTGGAAGGGAGAAAGTAGGGGTGTCAATATTTGACATGACTCGAAAATCCGACACGAACTCGAACCAAAAATTTCGGGTTAGGGTCAACCCGAAACGGGTCGGGTTCAGGTTCAACATTTCAACTGGTTTTAAAAATCGGGTTGGGTTTGGGTTAACCCTTTGATCAGAAATTGACCCAAAATTGACCTATTTTTAACCCGAAAATCCAATTTTGACCCGACAACCCGAGATTGACCCAACAAATGACCCGAAAAAAGAGGAGATAGACCCGTTTTTACCCTAAAAAAGGAGATAGATCTGTTTTGACCCGAAAACTAGCAATTTTTTGTTGGAAACGGGTCATTCGAGTCATGTCGGGTTGACCCGGACCCGAAGCGGGTTGGTTCGGGTCAACGGGTCGGGTTCAGTTTGATCAGAATAGTGCCGGGTCAGTTTCAGATTCGACCCGAACCCGACTCGTGACCCGAAATTAACACCCCTAGGAGAAAGGATGTGATAAGGAGCAGAGAAGTAAAAAGTGAGAAACAGCAGCAGTAGAGAGTCCTTACACCCACTTTCTATCTCTAAACTAATATAAATATGTACCAAAAATATCAGATAAAATGTAATACAAAATTACAAACTTCGCAACAAAAAATAAATAAATCAAATGCTGTAGAAGATAAAACCAAATTCAAAACTATACAACTTAATAACTAAATGTACCCAAAGAACTGCTTATAAAACTTCAAATCACATCATAATAGTTAGAATCAGTTATAGCAATCTCAACTCACTGTAACTAACCAAAACAGTCAAAGAATACCATCTCACAACTCATTAAGCTTTCTATTCTATTCTGCTTTCCTGTACAGTATTGTTGCTTTCATCAAATAAATCTGCAAGAAAATTTATTTGAATTCAAAATAATAATAATAATAATAATAAAACTATCATTTAAGTAAACATTATGTTTTTTACTTTTTTTTTCTATCACTCTTGATATATCATAAAAAAATTATCTTGATCGAGCATGAATCTTGAAGCAAAATTTAGTTGAAATCTTCTGATCGACCATCCAAACTTTGATTTCAACAAACTTATGGTGGAACTGGACGTCTCGAAAAGACGAACTCAACGACACCAAAATAAGTGCAATTCGAGCCCAAATGGACTCAAATCAAGGGTTCAAAGTACTTTTGGAAGGTTCAAACTATTATTTGGATTACCCAAACGAGTTCTAAACGTGACATGCTTATAGACGAATAGAGCAGCTCGACGAGACGAATCCGATGAGCCCAAGATCATCGGTTTCTGAATCATTAAGGCATTCAAATGACCAATAAATTATACATGATCAAGAAGATCAATACTAGTCCTCCATTCAAATCACTCTCATTTTCACTTTGATCTTCCTCAGATTCATAACTCTTAATCAAGATGAGAAGAGTTTGAATTTTTAATTTTAGTATTATAATATTCTTCTTTCTATCCTTTTTATTTTTTAATATCTCCGAGACTTCAAATTTTTATGAGTTTCCGAAAAGCTGGTGCAGCGGGAGAAGACAGGAACAGTGGAGTAATAGAGTAGAGAGAAAGAGAGTGTGTGCTCTCTGCCATTTCTCTGCCATTTTTGCTCTGTTGTTCTGCCAACTTGCCTGCTTCTGCCGCTGCTGCTGCTTACTCAGTCATAATAATAATAAGTAATGCAGTGTCATCTGCCCCCCAGATGCAGCATCTACTGCGGCCTCTGACAACTCCATTAGCGCCTATCAAATCCGAGTTTTTAATAGATTTTTTTCAATATTTATCTGTACAAAAGTAGTCATTAGTTCCTCACTAAACGCGATTAAGAAGGCTAATCAAGATTAGTGATAAGTATTATATGGTAATATAGACGTATTATTAATGCTAAAAAGAGTGATGCTCCAATCCTTAAAAAACTATCTAAGAGCATCTCCAACCTAACTTCAAATGTCTATGACATCGTTAGATCGTTCCAGCCAAACGTCAAATCTTTCGTTATATGCATGCAGGTGAACAGTTATTAGAGCCCACTCATCAAACTAAAGACATCAGCTCAAATAGATTGTAATAGGATAAGCATATGTATTTACTGTGGTATACCATATCCCGGTTCAACCTTGTATCTATATATTGTATCTGTATCTTGATGAATAGAATAACTCTACCTTTCCATTCATTTCTCTGTACTGCTCTCCGACCCTTGCTCTGGGATCACTACCATGACCTTCTACATGGTATCAGAGCTTTTCTAGCTTCACTGCATCTTCATCCATGGCCTCCTCGTCTGTCTCTCAAACCGAAGAAACCAGGGATCAAGAATCATCTGATCTCACCGGCATTCCCACATCTCTAAAGTTCGTTGTCTCTAACCTAAAGAATCTTGTTCCCAATCACTTGTCCACTGAGAACTATTCAATCTGGAGAGCTCAGATCGTAAAAATCTTTCGGGCAAATGGGTTTCCTGTCATTTCTTGAAACCACTGCTGAGGTTCCCCTCAAATTTCTTTCCGATGCTAACGGTTCCAAGAATCCTAATCCCGCCTATCAGCAATGGATCCTCACGGATCAAAACTTGGCGGCTGCTCTTTGTTCGTCGATCTCAGCAGCAATCTTACCATACATTTTAAATCTTGAGTCCACCGCCGAAATTTGGGGCGTCGCTCGAGGTCCGATTCCAGTCGTCTAACCGGTCACGAGTCATACAGCTCAAGAACGAGCTGCACAACATATCTATGAAGAAGGCCACCATGACGCAATATCTTCAAGAAATTAAAGCATTGGTCGACAACATCGCGGCGGCAGGCTCCGCCGTCGACACTGAGGACATCATCCTCTACATCTTGAACGGCTTACCAGCGTCCTATCAAGCGTTCAAGACCTCCATTCGTACCATGATTCAACCTATTTCGCTGGATACTCTTTACTCTCTTCTTCTTAGTGAAGAGGTTAACATAGCTTTGGAGTCAGCCCGCAACACCACGCAGTCTGATCCAACACTTGCATTATACACAAACAGAGGCCGTGGTCGTCGGGGTCGTGGAAGAAAACTCGTCTGGTAATCCTCAACAACGGAATATTCCTCCCACCACCTGCCAGATATGTAATAAAAGAGGTCATTCAGCGGCTGCTTGTTGGCATCGCCTGAATATGGAATATGCCCCTCGGCAAAACGGCGGAAAGCGAACAGAGCCTTAACAGCCAACCAAGAACGTCCCTCTCAAGAATGGTACCTGGATTCGGGAGCTTCTTCCCACATGACGAACTCCTTCGATAATCTTTCTCTCGCTCAACCTTATCGTGGCTCGGAGACAATCACAATTGGAGACGGTCGCTCGATTCCTATCGCTCAATACCGGCGACGGTCTTTTGCCTACGCCGGATCGTAAGCTTTATTTGTCAAATTTATTACACATTCCTAGCATTCAATTCAATTTGCTCTCCATATCTAAATTAACTAAAGACAATAACATATATATTGTCTTCTCTCCTGACGGGTTTATTTTTAAGGACTTGCAGAGTCATCAAACGATCCTCACAGGACCGTGTCGCGCAGGACTATACTCCCTTCCGAATCAAACGCTGACATCTACTGCCAAGGCGCTGGCGGCCACTAGCTCGGACGCTCGTCTTTGGCATGAGCGTCTTGGTCATCCTAATAAGCATGTGTTTCAATCCATATGCCACAATATTCTACATTTGAAATTACCATCTGTTTTTCCTATTTGTCATTCGTGTAAAGCTGCTAAAGGCCATAAAAATGCTTTTGACGTTTCTTTAAATAGACATTCTGTTCCTTTAGCATTAATTCATTCTGATGTGTGGGGGCCTGCCCCCGTTGATTCGGTTCAAGGCTATAAGTATTACATTTTGTTTGTTGATGATTTCTCAAGGTACACCTGGATATTTCCAATGAGACAGAAATCGGAAGTCACCGACATATTTATAACTTTTAAAACCTTCATTGAGAATCAATTTTCACAAAAGATTAAATGTCTTCGCACAGACGGAGGTAAAGAATATGTTAATAATCGCCTTCTGTCTCATCTCAAAGAATGCGGTATACATCATCAGCTATCCTGCCCCTATACGCCAGAACAAAATGGTGTAGCTGAACGCAAGCACCGGCACGTCATCGATACTACAAGAACATTAATGCATAGAGCCTCGGTTCCTTATAGCTACTGGACAGATGCTTCTAACACTGCAGTATACCTGATCAATCGCATGCCGTCCTCTAACACCAACAACACATCGCCGTTTCATCTACTGTTTAATCGACCTCCCTCCTATCAACACTTAAAAACATTCGGGTGCGCTTGTTATCCGTTAATACCGCCTCACCTTCGTCACAAGCTCCAACCAAATACCAAACCTTGCATCTTTATCGGATACTCGGATGTCTACAAAGGGTACAAGTGCCTAGATGTTCACACGAACAAGATTCAGTTCTCTCGGCATTTAACATTTGATGAGCAGTCATTTCCTTTTTCAACCGTCCAATGCAAATCATCTGCAACAACGGCTGACATTCATCCCTCTCTTCTCATTCCACACTCTATAAGCACTTCTCAACACCAACATATATCGTCTCATATTAATCCTATACATCTTACTAACACTACAGAATCTCCTTCTTTTGTTCAGGATACTCAAGTACTAACGCCGGATCACAGCTTAACCTTGCCGTCATCTGCTGTGCCTGTATCTTCAAGACCGCAGCCTGTTCCTACTCATTCAATGGTTACCCGTAGTAAAACAGGTAATCTAAAACCTCGCCAAATGCTAAATCTAACACATCAATTGCAGCATTCTCCTTCTCAGTCGGAACCCAAGAATTATGCTGAGGCAGTCAAATCCTCTCACTGGAGAAGAGCTATGGCTCAAGAAGTTCTAGCATTACAACGCCAAGGCACTTGGGAGTTAATTCCACCTCCTGCTAATGCGTCAATTCTTGGAAGCAAATGGACATTCCGTATTAAACATCATGCTGACGGATCAATAGCCCGATACAAAGCGAGATTGGTGGCTCAAGGAAATCGTCAAGAATACGGCATAGACTACACAGAAACCTTTAGTCCGGTCGCTAAGCTCCCAACAATTCGCATCCTACTCTCAGTTGCACTGAACAAAGGATGGCCGGTTCACCAACTAGATGTAGAAAACGCTTTTCTACACGGACTATTAGATGAAACGGTGTACATGGCTCAGCCCAAAGGTTTCATAGATACAAACCACCCGGACTACATCTGTCGGCTTCGAAAATCAATCTATGGGCTTAAACAAGCCCCGCGCCAATGGTACAATACCCTCACCTCAACTCTTATATCTCTCGGTTTTCAAACAAGCAAATCTGACTCATCTCTTTTTGTGTTTAAAACTGCCAATATTCAAATCTTTCTTATCATCTATGTTGATGATATGCTCATCACCGGCAACGATCAAGCTATGATCACTCGTCTTCTCGACCAATTAAATCAGAAATTTGCACTCAAGCATCTTGGTCATGTTCATTCGTTCCTCGGCATCAACATCCAGCAAATCCCGCAAGGCTATTTTCTATCCCAGCCGTCTTATGCTCAGTCGATTCTGGAAACAGCGAATCTCACTCACTGCAATTCACTGGCTAATCCTCTGACAACCAAACAACCCACGGTCACTCCCCAAGGATCCTCATCTGTCGGATCCAAGCTTATACAGACGCATCACAGGCTCCCTACAATATCTTACAATCACTAGACCAGATATTGCTTACGCTGTCAACTTCCTATCGCAACACATGCATAACCCGAATGAACAACATGTCTATTGTCTGAAGCGACTTCTTCGATACATTAAAGGCACGAAGCACTTCGGTCTACCGATCACTGTAAGTTCTCTTCAACTCAAGTCTTTTTCTGACGCTAACTGGGCAGGTGATCCAGTGTCTAGAAAGTCCACTTCAGGTTACTGTTCGTTTCTTGGGGACACTTTAGTCTCATGGACAGTCAAGAAACAGCAAACCGTTGCTCGATCCTCCACCGAATCAGAATATAGAGCGTTGGCCGCGGTTACAGCAGACATCCTATGGCTACGTCAAATTCTTCAGGACTTTTCTATTCCCTTAGAAACTCCAACTGAATTATATTGTGATAATATGTCTGCAATTGCTCTTGCTAACAATCCCGTTTTTCATGCGAGGACCAAACACATCGAGATCGATCAACGCTTCCTCAGAGATCACATCATCAACAACAACATTGCTCTTCTTCCAATCAATACAATCGACCAAGTGGCGGACATATTCACCAAAGCCTTATCAACACCTCGATTTCAGGCTCTTCGTCTCAAATTGACGGTGGTTCCCGACCCGTCACTTTGCCCGGGCGTATTAGAGCCCACTCATCAAACTAAAGACATCAGCTCAAATAGATTGTAATAGGATAAGCATATGTATTTACTGTGGTATACCATATCCCGGTTCAACCTTGTATCTATATATTGTATCTGTATCTTGATGAATAGAATAACTCTACCTTTCCATTCATTTCTCTGTACTGCTCTCCGACCCTTGCTCTGGGATCACTACCATGACCTTCTACAACAGTGTTCACCAACGTCATTTTTCTGTCTCAATCAGATTTGTCGAAAAAACACGCCAAAGAGGAGAAAGACCGTTACCTTCGCAAAAACCCGCATAAGAGCATCTCCAACCGAATGCCAAATGAGCTTATGACGTCGTTCGCTCGCTCCAGGTGAATGCCAAATCTTCCACCATTTATTTGCGGGTGAACAGTGCGACGCCAATATTGGTGTTGCACTGTTCACCTACGCTATTTTGCTCTTTCAACTGGAAAAAAGCGCGAAAGGGAGAAGGATCGTTACCTTAGTAGAAACACAATAAAAATGACGTTCGATTGGAGCAGCACCACAACATTTTGGAGTTTTGCTGTTTTTTTGCCGTGAAAATGGAGTTCTCTGTTGGAGATGACCTAATGGAGTTCAATTGGAGATGATTCAGAACATTTTTAAGTTTCACTGCATTTTGGATTAAAAATTAGAAGAGATGCCCTAAAAACTTTATTTATTTTTATTTAAGGAGAGTTTTTATGCAGGTATGGAATTATAATATTTTTATTATGAGTAACAAATATATTATTATCAAATTCTTTATATTTAATTTTATAATAATTATAAAAATTTTACATTTATTATTAAAATGCTAAATTTATTGTCAAATTCTTTTGTCACGCTTGAGCTCCTAGTCTGTGGTCTCCTCACAACAGTAGTTGCCTAATGGTAGTCTTCTGTGATTTATCCATGCAACTACACAGAAGATTCTGCAGCCTCCTCTCTGCACCTCTTTCAAGACTGAATGACCCATCCTATGCCTCCTCCCATTAAAATACAAGACCTATGTAGATTTCTGTAGGCACACATAGCTTCACTGGTATCAAGATTCAGGAGTTCCTCTCCTCTCCAAGTTTTCTTTTTTCTGCTTATCTGTTGTAAGAGAAGAAGATGATGAGCGGAAGTGGCGGTTCAAGATATCCCTTCACTGCTTCCCAATGGCAGGAGCTTGAACACCAGGCTCTCATCTACAAATACATAGCTTCAGGCATTCCCATTCCTTCTGATCTCATCCTCCCCATAAGAAGGAGCTTTCTCCTTGACTCAACTGCAACCTCTCCTTCCCTTGCTTTCCCTACTCAAGCGCAATGTAAGCTCTCTCATTTTACTCAGCTCTGTATTTTTTGGTTTCTTACTTTTCTCTCATGGCAGTGGGATGGAGCTGCTTTCAAATGGGATTTGGTAAGAAAGCAGAGGACCCAGAGCCAGGAAGGTGCAGGAGAACAGATGGAAAGAAGTGGAGATGCTCAAAGGAAGCTTACCTTGATTCGAAGTACTGTGAGAGGCACATGCATAGAGGGAAAAAATCGTTTCAAGAAAGCCTGTGGAAATCTCTCTTTCTGCTAAAACGAATCAGTCATCTTCTTCTTCTTCTCCCTCTTCTGCTCAGTCGCCATATCTTGCAAACCTTTCAATCTCCACTCCTCAGAGTAATTACAACCTCTCATGCCCTTATTCAAACTATTCAAGACCTCCATGGGCGGCTCATTTCTCTGCTGATTCAGGCACTTCACATCTTCAGTTAAACTCTGATAAACTCTTTCTAATTTTACATTTTTTTAAAAAAAAATTTAAGTAGTTTCTTTTGATAAAGTTGTTTGTTTCACGAGGGACGCAGGTATGGTGGGCATGTGATGAAAGATTTGGAGGGATGTACTTTCTTTCCTGATATGTCTGGAACTGAGAGGGAGAGTTCATCTCAGTTCAAAGCTATGGGAATGAGCTCCATTGGACAAGCAAAGCAGAACAGCTACTCTCTATCTAAGGAGGAAGAGGAGGAAAGGCAGAGGAACCTCCGCCATTTCTTTGATGAGTGGCCTCAGAGAAATAAGGATCCATGGATGGACATGGAAGACGAGAACAGTTCCTATACTAAAACTCAGCTCTCCATCTCCTTCCCAAAATGGTCTTTTTACTCTCCTCTACTCCAAAGTAACTTGAACAATAACTTTCTTTAAGTTACTAATCCTCGTATCGTTTTGCCTACTTTGTTTCCTGCAGATGATTGTGACTGGAAACAAGAGAGGAAAAGATCCCATGGCTGTTTCTGTGTTGATTTTCAGAGTCCACTCACTATTTTGCATTCAGTCTTTTTTCTTTTTTACTCAGTTCCTGCGATGATAGCCTGATAGGTGTTTTGTATTTTAGGACTTAGAGTATATTTTACCTCTGCATATCTATGGTTTTCTTTGGCATATCTCTGCACAACTCTGTTAACTCCATGGTTTCTTATCTTCTCTTGATGTGGCTACTCTTTCTTACTGAAATTCCCTCATGGGTCCTCCTCACAGCCATGAATCCTCTGTGTTATTGGACTACTGGAGTATTAAATACCAGAGGTTTCTTCTTAATTAGCATTGTGGTTGAATTTTCCTTGAGCATAATTGCTTTTTTACTAATATAGAAGAGTATAAAACAATATATATAGGCTTTACGAATAACTAGCTGTATGGGCCATGGATGTTCTAAACATAGTACCCCTGCAGCTAACTTTGGTGACTTGTCTGTGGGCTCCTGTTGTGGAAGTTGAGTACATAATCTGAATGTTTTGACGTTTCAGGACGAAAGTAATCCATCAGCATATTCTAATCAAATTTAATTTAGAATTTAAGATTTTTCTTAAGCTGAAGATATTTCATTTTATAAATATTATAAATTTTAATTAATTATTCATGAATTGCATTTATCTTAAAGAGAAATTTAATTATATTAAAATTATTTATGTTTTTTTTTTTAAATTAAAAGAAAGATAAAATCCTCAAACCCTAACAAACATCTCAAAGCAACTGTAAGCAGTGAAAAATTGTATCTGATCACTTTGATTTTTTTTTTCATTGAACATAATAAATATTTAAATAATAAATTTTATTTTATAGAAGATTAATTATTTAAATTTATATTATATTATTTAAAATAAATCTAACTGTTGCACCCTGGAATATTTGCGGCGGTAAAGAAATATATAGTTTAACGTCTTAGCATTGTATAAAGATTCAGTACACAATCAGATAAGAGAGAGGGTGTAACATTCATAAGAGACACCAGAGCTTTTATGTGGAAACTCTTGAAAAGGGGGAAAAACCACGAGGTCTGGCCCAATTTGAATGAATCCACTAGTATTTGTAGTTGATTACAAATGAGACCCAAACTTCTATTAGGCCACCACTTGATGTTCAGAGTTCTACCAGAGTACCACCCTACGACCACAATTTTTCGGACCCCTGTCTCCTGCCGACTACGGTACCATTCTGACCTACATCACTTTTTATGATCCTTCTGACCTACATCGTCAGATAACGATCTTTTTTATCCCTGTCTTCTGCCGATTACGGTCCTTCCGACCTCCGTCGCCTACTATGCTCCTTCCAACCTCCATCAACAGACAACGTATGCTTTCTGACCCCGGTCTCCTGTCGACTACGGTCCTTCCGACCTCCATCGCCTACTATAGTCCTTCCGACCTCCATCAACAGACAACACTTTCTAACCCGGTCTCCTACCGACTACGGTCCTTCCGACCTCCATCACCTACTATGGTCATTCCGACCTCCATCACCAGACAACGGTCTTTATGACCCCGGTCTCTTGCTGACTACGGTCCTTCCGACCTCTATCGCCTAGTATGGTCCTTCCGATCTCCATCAACAAACAACACTTTCTAACCCCGGTCTCCTGCCGACTACGGTCCTTTCAACCTCCATCACCTACAATGATCCTTCCAACCTCCATCACTAGATAACGATTTTTTTGAAGTGATATATCATCAAAAAATTGTCTTGATCAGGCACTAATCTCGAGACAAAAATCAAGCCTGAAACTTCAAAAATTAAATCTGGGATCATCTGAACTCTGATTTCAGCAAACTTATAGTCAAACTGAGCATCTCGGAAATACAAACCCAACGACACCAAATTCAACTCAATTTGAGCCCAAATGAGTCCAAATTAAGGACCTGAAGCGCTATTGGAAGCTTCGTACCACTGTTTGAGTTACCAAACAGTTTCCAAACAAAAGAAGCTTATAATATAATCGAGCATCTCGACGAGATGAATCTAATGAGCCCAAGATCACTGAATTCTGAAATCATTAAGACCTCCAAATTTCTGACGAACGGTCCATGATCAAGGGATTCAATATCGGTTGTTCATCCAACCACTTCACATTTACCCCTGATCTCTCACCTATTTACGGGACATACCACTCAAGAAGATCTATAAATAGACCCCTCATTTCTCTTGAGAGGGGGATCCAAGGAAGAAGAGAAGAGAAGGAAGAGAAGGAAGAAGCTCCTCTCCTCGACCACCGATGGAGTTTCGCCGGACCACTGTCGAAATTTCATCGGACCACAGCCAGAGCTTCGCCGGACCACCACCTGAGGCCCTTGCCTTTGCTAGACCACCACCAGAGGCCCTCGCCTTCGCCAGACCAAGACTTGAGGCCCTCACCTTCGCCAAACCACCACATGAGGCCCTCATCTTCGCCGGACCACCATCTGAGGCCCTCGCCTTCACTGGACCACCACCTGAGGCCCTCGTATTCGCCAGATCACCACCTCAGGTGTGATGCCCCAGACATCAATAGTGAAAGGATTCATCTATCATTTTTTTTTCCTCTTTTCGTTCAGTCTTTTTCTTTTCTTCTCGCTCGTATCAATACAGTCATCCAGAGATAATTGCATTACAAGAAAGAAATACAGCAACTACAATAATTCACATATCAACATATATACAATCAACAGAAGCGTCCAAAAGGTCATGTACAATAGCCAAACGGCTACAAAACAGAAGTCTATCCAAGCTACAAAACAAAGCTACAGCATCAACTGAAGAAACATCACGCGGGAGGCTCTGCACCTGAAATATTAACCACATATAATGAGCTTACAAAGCCCAGCAGGTCACCAAAGCCTAAAACTGAAATCAAAGCACGACACTGAAAACAATATGCAAGTCAATCAAATCGAATCAAATCCAATAATAGTCAATAATCAATACAGCGGTAAAAGCATCGATAAATCAATACACCCCAGCAATCAAATCATTAAGTGCTTCCAGTCAATATCTATCCATCGTAGCAGTGTCTATCAATCAATACTATCAGTTCAATCAATCGTGTCGTCTAGTCAATCGTGTCGTCTAGTCAATTCGTTATATCTATATTGTTCTTACAAATCAGTCAATCCAATTATTCATTACAATTCACTCGATATCAATATACAGTATGATACTACGGCAGCGAGGACGGTTCAATAATGACGACGTACGATGCTACAATAGGAAAATCATCTCAATCAATAGAGCACTTTCTAATCAATTATATCTATCAGCTGGGAAATCCATAGAATAATCGAATCAAATCAATAAGTAACTAAAAACAAATCCATACAATGAAATCATCAAGTCAATTGAAATCAATACAAATCAGCTCCATAAAGAAATCTATTCTACGATAAATCAAATCCATACGGCAACAATCCATTCAATCAATCAATCGATAATCGGTACGACGAATCAATGTATCAGAGTATCAATAGCATGTCAGGATCTGTCGTGTCAATAGTATTCATATGTCAATAGCATAATCCATATCAATGTCGATGTCGGTATCTATCAATTGATACAATCTATGTCAATGTCGATGTCAATATCTATGAATCAATACACAGAATCCATATCAATATCGGTGCCGGTAACTATGAATCAATACAATCCATATCCATAATCCATAATCTATAAATCAAGTCGATAAAATCAATCAGGAAAGCAATACGATAAATCCATTGTATCCATGCTCAATAATCAATAAATGAAATCAATAAAATCGTACGATACAACAAATCCATAAATTTATCAATAAATCCATCAAAATCAACAAATCAATCAGAAATAAATAAATCAATGCAATGCAATATCGTACACATGCAATTTCATACAATGGTCTTACTAGACAAGCACAAACACTAGCTATGATCAATAGTGCTGTTGTAGAAATCCATAGTGCTGTTGTATAATCTATATTGCTGTTGTAGATATCCGTACGTTGGTTTTAATCAATAAGAGTCGTCACTCTTTTTGCCCGTCGGCCGCCCGTCGGCATATAAACTCCTTATGACTCCCATCTATAGTGCTGTTATAGAAATCCATAATCGATGTTTAAAGGAAAGCCCGTCGGCCCACCATCCTGTACAGGTCAATATCTATCTCCAACCAACGTTCAACCAGGTTCCCACTTGTCGTTCAGTAACAATCAATACTCAATGCAAGAATCAATATTAAAGCAATCTAGAACAATTAAATCAATAGTCATACGCATATCAATTCAATCTATCAATCTCGGGAAAATCAGAAATCATACGAAAATCGGGCAGAGTAACGGCAGTCGGTCAAATTTACACAAAAATCTTGCAAAAAGGCACAAATTTCAAATTTCTCCAAATTACAGTAGAAGATTCACGACATCAATACAAGACTATTATTCTATAGAATCCAAATCAAATCAAGTCCTGATATTATTCTATTCAATTAAAATCGCGTAGAATCAATTCTGACTGGTAAAATCTTCGCAGAAAATACTCAAATCGTGTACAATGGTCATATCTATAACCTACCAAAAGTTGTGCGGTGAAAGTTGTGTCAATACCAAATCAGATCAAAATTTCGACTACGAAAACACAAAACAGATCACAACTCGGTCAAAACTCAATATCTTTGAAAACAGAAATAGGATTCGGAGTCCTTACTGCAAGATAAACAAATCTCCCAACTGCGTCGTCGGAAGAAAAGCGCTCCGCGGGCTCCAAAACCAAGCTTTTCCTTTGCTTTTCTTCTCTTTCTCTCTCCTGCCTTCTCTTTCTCTCTCTTCCAAATGATTCAAAATATCTCGAATCCGATATTTATCAACACTGATCGTCCCGGACGATCTACAATTCGTCCCGGTACGATGTGCTCTCTGGAAAAATTTCGTACAGACGGATCGTCCCGACCCTTCCAGGTTCGTACAGACGAAAATGACAGATTTCTTCACAAATTTCTTCAGTTCGTCCAGTACTAAGTCCATTTCGTACTAACTGACAGCACTCATAAAAATCAGTTGTTTCAAGGCACTGATTGTCCTGGACGATCTCAATATCGTCCCGGACGATCCTGGGAGGAAAATCACATCTACAGAGAAACAAATCAAAGGAACGAGCTCTCACAATCTCCCCACCTTTGAAAAATGTCGTCCCGACATTTCCCTTAAGTGTCCGGAGCAAAACGAAACAAAACAAATCCAATCAATCGGAAAATTGTACAAATCACATCGAAATCATACAATAAACTAAACTCGTACCAGTCACATCTTCAGGCACTGAAGGAACATCTTCCATCATGGCTTGTACATTTCCAGTCTGAACAGTCGGAACAAATCCTTGCCTAAATTCAGAACTCGGGCAATCAGTCATTCTATGTCCGTATCCACCACATCGGAAGCATTGCCCTGTTTTCCGATAACACTGTCCCAAATGTCTCTTTCCACAACATGTACAAACATTAATTCTTGCTTTGCTACCTTCCCCACTTTTCTTACTACGCCCAGAGCATTTCGCTAATTTGTCACTCACCATCTGAGCGACCATGTCAGCAAACTTGTTCATATTTTCAGATGTGAGCGGGAGGTTAGCAGCAGGCTCAGTCTCAATCTTTTTGCCTTTCGGATCCATTTGCCTGATCAATACAAATCATTCAAATCAAATGAAATCACGGAAATCAAACACGTAAAACAAAACAAATCAAATAATGCAATCATCACTATCACTCTGGATATAAGCAAATCCTTTCACTACACTCGCTCTGATACCAACTGTGACGCCCCAGACATCAATAGTGAAAGGATTCATCTATCATTTTTTTTTCCTCTTTTCATTCAGTCTTTTTCTTTTCTTCTCGCTCGTATCAATACAGTCATCCAGAGATAATTGCATTACAAGAAAGAAATACAGCAACTACAATAATTCACATATCAACATATATACAATCAACAGAAGCGTCCAAAAAGTCATGTACAATAGCCAAACGGCTACAAAACAGAAGTCTATCCAAGCTACAAAACAAAGCTACAGCATCAACTGAAGAAACATCACGCGGGAGGCTCTGCACCTGAAATATTAACCACATATAATGAGCTTACAAAGCCCAGCAGGTCACCAAAGCCTAAAACTGAAATCAAAGCACGACACTGAAAACAATATGCAAGTCAATCAAATCGAATCAAATCCAATAATAGTCAATAATCAATACAGCGGTAAAAGCATCGATAAATCAATACACCCCAGCAATCAAATCATTAAGTGCTTCCAGTCAATATCTATCCATCGTAGCAGTGTCTATCAATCAATACTATCAATTCAATCAATCGTGTCGTCTAGTCAATCGTGTCGTCTAGTCAATTCGTTATATCTATATTGTTCTTGCAAATCAGTCAATCCAATTATTCATTACAATTCACTCGATATCAATATACAGTATGATACTACGGCGGCGAGGACGGTTCAATAATGACGACGTACGATGCTACAATAGGAAAATCATCTCAATCAATAGAGCACTTTCTAATTAATTATATCTATCAGCCGGGAAATCCATAGAACAATCGAATCAAATCAATAAGTAACTAAAAACAAATCCATACAATGAAATCATCAAGTCAATTGAAATCAATACAAATTAGCTCCATAAAGAAATCTATTCTACGATAAATCAAATCCATACGACAACAATCCATTCAATCAATCAATCAATAATCGGTACGACGAATCAATGTATCAGAGTATCAATAGCATGTCAGGATCTGTCGTGTCAATAGTATCCATATGTCAATAGCATAATCCATATCAATGTCGATGTCGGTATCTATCAATTGATACAATCTATGTCAATGTCGATGTCAATATCTATGAATCAATACACAGAATCCATATCAATATCGGTGCCGGTAACTATGAATCAATACAATCCATATCCATAATCCATAATCTATAAATCAAGTCGATAAAATCAATCAGGAAAGCAATACGATAAATCTATTGTATCCATGCTCAATAATCAATAAATGAAATCAATAAAATCGTACGATACAGCAAATCCATAAATTTATCAATAAATCCATCAAAATCAACAAATCAATCAGAAATCAATAAATTAATGCAATGCAATATCGTACACATGCAATTTTATACAATGGTCTTACTAGACAAGCACAAACACTAGCTATGATCAATAGTGCTGTTGTAGAAATCCATAGTGCTGTTGTAGAATCTATATTGCTGTTGTAGATATCCGTACGTTGGTTTTAATCAATAAGAGTCGTCACTCTTTTTGCCCGTCGGCCGCCCGTCGGCATATAAACTCCTTATGACTCCCATCTATAGTGCTGTTATAGAAATCCATAATCGATGTTTAAAGGAAAGCCTGTCGGCCCACCATCCTGTACAGGTCAATATCTATCTCCAACCAACGTTCAACCAGGTTCCCACTTGTCGTTCAGTAACAATCAATAGTCAATGCAAGAATCAATATTAAAGCAATCTAGAACAATTAAATCAATAGTCATACGCATATCAATTCAATCTACCAATCTCGGGAAAATCAGAAATCATACGAAAATCGGGCAGAGTAACGGCAGTCGGTCAAATTTACACAAAAATCTTGCAAAAAGGCACAAATTTCAAATTTCTCCAAATTACAGTAGAAGATTCACGACATCAATACAAGACTATTATTCTATAGAATCCAAATCAAATCAAGTCCTGATATTATTCTATTCAATTAAAATCGCGTAGAATCAATTCTGACCGGTAAAATCTTCGCAGAAAATACTCAAATCGTGTACAATGGTCATATCTATAACCTACCAAAAGTTGTGCGGTGAAAGTTGTGTCAATACCAAATCAGATCAAAATTTCGACTACGAAAACACAAAACAGATCACAACTCGGTCAAACTCAATATCTTTGAAAACAGAAATAGGATTCGGAGTCCTTACTGCAAGATAAACAAATCTCCCAACTGCGTCGTCGGAAGAAAAGCGCTCCGCGGGCTCCAAAACCAAGCTTTTCCTTTGCTTTTCTTCTCTTTCTCTCTCCTGCCTTCTCTTTCTCTCTCTTCCAAATGATTCAAAATATCTCGAATCCGATATTTATCAACACTGATCGTCCCGGACGATCTACAATTCGTCCCGGTACGATGTGCTCTCTGGAAAAATTTCGTACAGACGGATCATCCCGACCCTTCCAGGTTCGTACAGACGAAAATGACAGATTTCTTCACAAATTTCTTCAGTTCGTCCAGTACTAAGTCCATTTCGTACTGACTGACAGCACTCATAAAAATCAGTTGTTTCAAGGCACTGATCGTCCCGGACGATCTCAATATCGTCCCGGACGATCCTGGGAGGAAAATCACATCTACAGAGAAACAAATCAAAGGAACGAGCTCTCACATCAGGCCTGGAGTTCTGCCAGACCATTACCTAAAGCCTAAAGTTATGCCGGTACATCACTTGACACTCGGGCTTTTGTAGTACAATTATTATTTGTAATCCGATCGCCCTTGGAGGCGAGTCAGCCCATTGTAACCAACTCAAGTTCTAGTGGAATCATTTTCAACTGGGCCAGACCCCGTGGTTTTTTCCCTTTTTTCAGGGCTTTCTACATAAAAATATTGCGTTTTCTATGTGTGAGCTGTATATCCATGCAACGCTAAGACGTAGTATTCTAACTCTATCATCGCGTATATTCTAGCCCGCAACACTAATCATTCCAAAAATTTATCCTAAACAAAGTTTTTTTATTAGTCATGACATTTCACTTGCCTATAAAACAGAAGAGATGCTGAGGAATGAGATCATCTATTTTCTTTTCCTTTTTTAAAGAAGCTGAGTAGGATAAGCTTTTTCAAAAGAGGTCGTTACTAATAATATTTAGAATTTATTTGAGACAACTTTTTATTATTTCTTTAAGCAGATTTTTAGTACTAGAAAGCTACTTAAGAAGTAGTAAGAAAACAGTCCAAAACAAAGCCTTAGATAAAGGCTAAAACATATTTTTACTAATTTATTTTTAAATTAATTAAAGAAAATTTTAGCCTCATATATGTTTGAGAAATATATCATTATTAGAGGTGTAAATGAGTCAAACAAAATTAGAGTCACTCTTAGATTCACTTGATTAATTAATAGAGTTCGGACTCAAAATCGAGCTCTTTTATAAGTTTCAGTTAACTGATGAGCTGACTTATTTATAATAAAAAAGAGTAAATTATTATGATTCAAGTAGTTAATATAATAAATATGAAAAAATGTGAAAATAAGAAAATATAATAACAAATAATTAATTGATATAATAAAATAAGATATAACTTACGAATATTTTTAATAGCTTTATACTTAAACATTTGAATTTTATTATATTTTAATTATATTTTATATTATTATTTTTTAAAAGAGTCTTCTTGGAAACTAATGAGTCGAATCAAGACTAGTTCAAACTTAACTCGTTAGCTCATCTAAGTCAACTCATGAGTTTAGTCGACTCACAAGTCGTGTTGACTCACACCCTTAATTCTAATCTAATTTTTATTATAAAAATTAAAAAAATTGTTATATTTAACATTTTATGCTAATTATATATAAACAAAAAATTATATAAGAATATCCTAATGCATGATGCTTCATCATGATTTCAAAAATTTTAGATCTATGCTAATATTAATTAGGCTTAGAACATCCCATCTATCATTAATCTCAACCTAAATCAAGTAATTTTGAAGAGATATTTTGAAATAAAATTTTTATGTATATAAGTATTATAATAAATTTATTAGTTTTATTATATAATTTATAATAATATTTAATAATTTGTTTAATTTAATTGTAAAAAAAAAACATAATTCCACATTTTTTCAATATTAAATAAATACCACATATCAAATTTGTTTAATATTTTTTTCATTTAACTTTAATTTATTAATTATTTTAAAGCTTTTGAATGTAAGACAAGTAGCATCAGCCAGGTGCATAACTGTCACACTGTGCACACGTGTACGTGCTCAAGCGCTCACATTTAACCCACTGAATGTGATCACGTGATGCAGCGTACCTGCTGAAAGCTGCCATCAACCTTTCTTAATTTGGCATTTTGCTAGGAACTAATAAGGCTATATTAGCTTCAATTTAGGATTTATTTTATATTAGTATATATTTATTTTTAATAGCAAAAAATCAGTTTTTAAAAAAAAATTTGTGTCATAATTTATACATATTTAAATTCAAAATCATGACTATGGGTGATAATAAATGGCACGGCCCGTCAATTCGATAAAAAAAATTTGGATTCAAGTTGACCAATTTAATAAATGGGTCAAATTCAGTTAGATTTTTCGTCAAGTTAGATAAACAAGTTAAATTCAGATTGACTCATGGACTGATTTTTACATGAGACCAACCTGTTTAAAATCTTTTTTTTTTCCTTACGAGTATATTCTTCTTATTTTTTTATCAAATAATCATAATTTATTTTACTAATATTGGTTAACGGGTTGGGTTCGAGTCATTCTGCTTGCTAGTTATTCGGGCTGATTAGATTCGAGTCGAGTCAATTTTGAGTCGGACCCGAACGTGACCCATCAATCTATTTTGACTCCTCTATTCATGACCACAAATAAATACTTTTGGGTCTCAATTTATTTTTTAATCATTAGATTAGATTTGTTTATATATTGTGATTTTACTTAATTTAAAGCTTATCATTTAAAAAAAATTGTACGTGTATTTTATTTACTTAAAAATGTGGCTTATTTTCCATGTTTATATATTCTATTAAAAATTGTATTTGAACATAATTTAAAATTTATTTTATGCAGCGGAATTTTAGCGGCAATATACAGCCTTCATTAGGAAATGTCTTGAAAATGATGATTTCTGAAATAAATAATAATAATTTATTAAATTATGTCATTTCGAAAAATTATTTGTATTTAAAATTTAATATGAATTTGAAAATGAGGATTTTATTTTAAAACTAAAATTAGAAACATCATTTTCGAATGGCTTATTTAGGGTCAGTGTGGGTAATTTTCACTGTCTAAAAAAAATTATTATAAAATATTTTTAGGATAAATATATATATTTTTAATATTTTTATAAATATTATAAGTTTTTTTCTCATATGAAGAGTCAAATACTAACTTTCTTATAATAATAATAATAATAATAATTGGTATATCATTTAAAAAATATCTTGTCGGGCACCAATCTCGAGGCAAAATTAAGTCAAAAACTTTTGAAATTAAATTTGAAATCATATGATTTCCAATTTCAACAAACTTATAATCAAACTGAACGTCTTGAAAAGACGAACCCAACGACACCAAATTCAACTCAATCCGAGCCCAAATGGGTCCAAATCAAAGACCTAAAGCATATTGAGAGAGTTCAAACCATAAATTGGATGACCAAATGGATTCCAAATTCTTATAATCAAATCAAGTGGCTCGACAAGACGAATCCAACGAGTCCAAGATTGTTGAATTATGACACCATTAAGGCACTCTAATACTCGATAAATGGCCCATGATCAAGAGAACTGAGACCATACATCAATTTAAAGCACTCCGAGCGTACCCTTGATCTCCTCCCTATTTATTGGTAATACCACTCTTCGAAAACTATAAATAGACCCATCATTCTTCTTTAAAGGGGGAGGAAGGAGGAAAAGTAAGTAATAGAAGGAAGAGCGGGAAATTAGAGTTCTCTTGTCATCAGACTCTTCCTCGACCACCGTCGGACCATCGACCATCGTCAGCCTATTGACGGACTTCCGCTAGGTCATTGAATTATGTCAGACTTTTATTCGGCCACCAACTCACATTGAAATTCTACCTAGCTTCCAATTATTGTTGAACTTACACCAGACCATCAACTAATGCCGTACTTCTGCCTGGCCACCAACTAAAGTCAGAATTTCGGCCGGCCACCAACTGACGCCAGACTTTCACTTGGCCATTGACTAAGTTCCTTCAGACCTTTGTCGCCAAACAAAAGTATTTCTGACCACTATCGAATGTTGACTATGGTTATTCCAACCTTCATCTTCAGAAAAGGATCTTTCTGACCACTGTCCCTGCCCACCGACTACGGTCCTTCCGACTTATGTCGCTAAACAACGGACTTACTGACCACTATCGCCCGCCGACTATAATCCTTTCGACCTCCATTGCTAGATTATGATCTTTAAGACCTCTGTCATCAAACAATGTTCTTTCTAACCACTGTCGCCTACCGACTACAGTCATTTTGACCACCGTCTCCAGATAATGGTTCTTCTGACCTCCATCGCCATATAACAATATTTCAGACTACTATCGCTAGCCAACTAGGGTCCTTCCAACCTCCGTCTCTAGACAACGATATTTTTTATCATTGTCACCCGCCGACTATGGTCCTTCCGACCTCCATCGCCAAACTATAGTCCTTCCAACCTCTATCACCAGACTACGGTCTTTCTGACCACTATGCCATCCGACTACGGTCCTTTCGACGTCCGTCGCCAGACAACTGTCTTTCTTACCACTGTCGCCCATCGACAACAGTCCTTTTGATCTCCATTGCTAGATAATGGTCTTTCTGACCATTATTGCCCGTTGACTTAGGTCCTTTCGACCTCCATTGTAAGATTATGGTCCTTACAACCTCTGTCGCTAGAAAACAATCTTTTTAACCACTATCTTCTGCCAACTACGGTCCTTCCGACTTTTGTGGCCAGATTATGGTCCTTCCGACCTCCGTCACCATATAACGGTTTTTCTGACCTCCGTCACTCGCTGACTATGATCCTTTTGACCACTGTTCCCTGACTACAATCTTTTCGACCTCCATTGTCTGCCGACTATAATCCTTCGAAGTAAACGAATACATAAAGAATGATTCGTCCAATCCCACCATATAATTCACTCTATATGATGTATATTTGTTACTTCAAGCCAAGGCTTTCCCCCCAAGGAAGGGCCTCATTTGTAATCAACTGTAAATACTAGTGTATTCATTCAAACTAGATCAGACACTGTGGTTTTTCCCCTTTTTAGGGGTTTCCATATAAAAACTCTGGTGTATCTTATGAACGCTACACCTCTTTTAAATGATTGTGTGATTGATATTTGAACAAAGCTAAGATGTTAAATTTTATATTTCTCTATCATCATGAATATTCCAGGACGCAACAATAATAATATAATTATAAACATATAAAATTATGATTGATGTCTCAAAAATAAAAAGCATCACAAATAGACCATAATTACTCATAAATATACAATATATTTTATAAAATGATAATATTATTTTTATTTTTTATAGTAAAAATATCTTTTTTAAGAGTTTTGAAAAGATTTGTGATAAATATTATTCCACAATTACATGTAACCACTAAATAATGAATTTAACAAAATTTATTCTTTAAAAGATAAAAATTTTAATTTAAAGGAACCAATGAGTGGGGAAAGGTTGAAGTATTCTCACATGGAGGCTCGTGATGTGGCACCATGGTTGAGGGCGTTTGTGCCTCTTGTGTGGTCCAACATTCGAGCCGCTCAACCTGCCTACAAAAAAAGTCTCACATGAGTGGAAATATAAAATGTGCTTCTAATATATTTGTTGAGATATTAGCATATATTTTTATTTGATGTGAGATAACTTGTTAATATGCAAGGCCTAATTTAGCAAAACTTATACTAAGACACAACTAACAAATACTAATAAGTTATCACCACTCACTACTATTGAGAAGCTCGACTAACTACTCATGCTCGAGTTTGAGTATATGTATGAGGGCATCTCCAATGGAACTTTATACAATTGTTTGCAGTCCGGCGCCTGCTCCACTTAAATGTCAATTCGAGATGCAATTCCACGGGAACAATGTAGCGCCAAAAATTATTGGCATCACACTGTTCAAAAATTTTAAATTATTATATTTTAAAGTAAAAAAAAATAGATTTTTTTTTTTGTTGGATATGCCCTGAGCTCAAGTTCATTGTAGCTCAAATTCGACTTAACTCATTTGCAACTGTAATTGAACCAATATTTTAATTTTTAGTCATTTTTTAGTTAGAAAATATAATTATCATTAACAATTAATTAATGGAATGTCCTATCAAATAAAGGAGAAATGATGCACAAATATGTAAGACTAAAGTCCAAAAATATATAGTATTACTATAGAAGATATTCATAGATTGAAGATGAGATTGAATAGAATAGAAATTTGAATGACTCCAAACAAGCTTTATCCTCTCAACATGTTCAGAATACAAAAGCCAGAAACTACCAAAAGCATCAACTCAGCAACCGCACCAGTTGGGGGAGACTCAAAACAAAAATATTATTAGGGGCCTTTACGAAAAAGGGAAAAAAAATCACTCTCAAAATTCATTTGAATATTTGTAAATAGAAAATATATTTGAGAAAAAAATTTGAATTTATTTTATTTGTACAAATTAAAGCATATATTGAAGGAAGCTTTGAAAAGGTTTATAAGAAGTTTTGAAGTTTGAGATTGATTTTAATTTAAAAAATATATAACTTATAGCTTTTAAATTTTTTTTTTTAATATTAAGCAATCAAATATGAGGTTAACGAGATATCCAAATTCACTATGTAATTCTTTTTTTATTTTATTATAAGTGATTAAATCATTTTGAATCAAATTTCAAATACATCATAAGTTAACTCTATTAATGCAACCGGCCACCGACCCCCATCGATGTTGACCGCCAACAACCATCATCACCCGTTGCCGCTGCTACTTTTCATCCTCCACCAGAATCCTCTGCCCGCTGGTCACCGTTGCCACCCTTTGCTGCTGACTCCACCACTGTCAGCCACTGGCCACCTCTATTAATGAACTTTTCAATGTAATCATTTTACTTCAAAATTGTTTGTGCATTTGATGATTGCAATGTTATGTTTGGTGTTACTCTATATAGACACAAATATAACATTGTTGTAAAATAATATTAACCCAAAATCCCATTCAAATGTGTGAGATCATGAAGTCGTGCCAGCTTGAACACATATAGGGTTTTTTTATTTTATAACACATAGGGTTATGTTGAGGTCAAGTTGGGTCTATATATATATGGTAGAATGCTTTTTTTTTTTTTGTGGGGGGGGGGGGGGGGGGGGGGGGATGTCTAATTAAGACAAACTCACACACACATCATATACGTAAATTTAGAACCGCCGCAGAGGTCTCAAATCTTACTGAAAAAAAAAAACCGATGTGAGTGACTGGGGGACCAAGTTGATAGCTAAAACTCACAACCAACAAATCAAGATGAGTTGCATTTATGATGCTAAATATGATTGAGACTTTGCAATATAATTTGCATGTCATAGTGGCACCATAACATAAATATGCAATTGAAATAATTTAAATGTTAGATATGTATAGCACCGCATCTCAACATTTATAAAAAATGTATGCAAAAACTTGGCTCAAACACAAGCCAAAATTGAATAACTTGTAGTATATTTATCCCAAATCCAATCCAAAATATATTCGGCTCTACTTGCTGCTTGATAATAGGCCTAGCAATTCGCAGAAGCTGATATTGCACGGGAGAAAACTATAGTCAAGTCATTGCAGTAGAATAATGAATGATTCTAGCTGCCTGTTAAGAATGTCTCCCGCTTAAGCACAGGTACATCTAACAGTTCGGATTTTCTAAAAATGGAACTAAGCCGACAATTCAAATTTGTTTGAAAATTCCAAAAAAAGATAAGAAAATGTTTCTCAAATAAATAAAAATGGAGTGATTTAAAGTAAAAATGTATAAGAATTTTAAACAACAGATTTACGCTTCATTTGGGATGGCTTTCTTATTGCTTCTTAAAACAGCTTCCAAGTACAAAATTTTTTAATTTTTATACTAAAAAGTTGCTTTAAGAAGCAGAAAGAAAGCCGTCTCAAACGAAGCCTTAGGCTTTCATTTGGGACGATTTTCTTATTAATTTCTTTAAAGCAATTTTTAGTTAATTTTTTTGTACTAGAAAGCTGCTTTAAAAAACAATAAGAAAATTATCCTAAACGAAATCTTAGATGACAACAATAATCATTGCAAAAGAAAATTCAAAATGCGACAGATGACGATTAACATTAATCTTCAAGGTAATATAACTTCAATTTTGTCCTTCCCTATAGAAATTTGCCATTAAACTTCTTAAAACTCTGTTGTTTTTCTAAACCTAGACAACAACAGTAAAAAGCATTGGACCGAATTAACTTCAAACTACTAATGCAGCTAACCTTGATCTATTCATTGGGAGCTGTGTCATGCCCCGCCAAAACTCCATGAGTTTAGTGATAGATAATAATAATAAAAATAAAATAGAGAAAACAATGCTAACCTAAAAAATTCAACAATAGTCTGAGCAAATTTTGAGAAATTTGTAGAGAAATAAACAAGGAAAAACATTCTTGGGTTGAATAGTAGATGAAAAAAAAAAAAAAAAACAACAAACAAAATACAATGGATCTTTGATTCGAGAGGAAGATCTGGCTCTCCCAATCCCTAACCGATGACTAGAGCCCAAACAAACTCCAAGCGATCTCAAAATTTAAGAACAAATTCAAGATAAAAAATCTAACCCAAGGCAGAAAAAACTATTTAAAGCAAAATACAATCAAGTAATTCCTAAACAACGCATAACTTTGAATTTTTCCCTCCAAAACTAGTGCTTAATTTATTGCATGGGCCCCACTCAATTGTCCGCCCCCTTGCTGCGAAAAAACTTGTGTATGCCTGCTGTAATTGCCCCCAAGATGGACTGGTTAAGCCGATCCCTAGACCGGTCTAACATTACCCCCCCATCCCCAAAGACTCACCTTGTCGTTAAGGTGAAAAGAGAGGAATTAATGTTTCACCCTTTCATATGATTCCAATGTGGCGTCATAGTCGGGTAGGCTCTTCCATTTAATCAACACTTCTTTGTTCCTCGCTTCTCCTACAACTCTATATTAATTGCATACTATCCCAAAGCTCTCCTCAGCTGTGACACATGGAACACTAGATATATGGTGGCGATCAGGGGTAACCTCAAGCGACAAGCCATTGCTCCAATATTATCCAATATCTCGTAGGGGCCAAAGTACCTCGAGGCCAATTTCTTGTCCCTTCTGTTGGCCACTGTCCTCTGTCTGTAGCGCAATTTTAAAAACACATTGTCCCCAACTTCAAACTAGATGTCCTTCTGTATGCATCTGTTTACTTCATGATATGTTGTGCCCTCAACAAGAAACCTCTTCAATTCCTCTAATATCTTATCTCTTTTCCCCCAAGTAGTTTTATATACTGAAGAGACCGATGTGCTTCTTTGCCCAAAATACACCAAGTGTGGGGGGTTCTCTTCCATACAACACTTTTGGAAGGGGTCATTTGAGAGGCTGAGTGATATGAAGTGTTGTACCAGTTCTCTACCCATGTTAGCCATTTTGCTCACAATCGAGGTGTCTCTGAAGCAAAACACCACCGATAAGTTTCTAGGCCCTTGTTGACTACCTCTGTCTGCATGTATGTCTGAGGGTGGTAAGCATTGCTTCTCTTTAGAACTATTCCTTGTAGCCTGAATAGCTCCATCCATAACTAACTGAGAAACACCTTATTGCGGTCAGATACCATCGACTTTGAAATTCCATGTAATCTAACCACCTCTCTAATGAATGTTGTTGCTATTATAACTAATGTCTAGGGACGTCATAATGGAATAAAATGAGCATACTTACTCAATATGTCAACCACCACCAAAATCACTATAAAACCCTCAGATCATGGTAACCCATCAATAAAGTCCATAATAACCTCCTTCCACACCCTATCTAGTAAAGCTAAGGGTTGAAGTAACCCCTAGGAGCCATGGCCATATACTTGTTTATATGGCGCACCTCACATCTAGCCAATATTTCTTCCACATCTTTATGCATCACTCTCTAATACAGCTCTACTTACAGTCTTTTGTATATCATTTGTACACATGAGTGACCCCTAACAGCACTTCCATGGAACTCGTGCAACATCTATGGGATTTGAGCTGAGGTCCTAGTCATCACAAATATCCCCTGGTACAACAGTCTCTCTCCCCCTTTAAGGAGTATCCTAGGTGACTGCTCTCATCTTTTAGAATATCAACTCTAATTTTTCCCAACTCCTCATCCTGCATACTCTCCTCTTTGATGGCCTCCCAATCCAACATTAGTGATATTGACACGATTAACTCCTACAGCTTCCCCATGCATATGGACAAGGCATTAACAACCTTGTTCTCCAATCTAGGCTTATATTGGATCTCAAAGTCAATGCCTAACAACTTGGACAACCATCTCTGATGCTCCTCAATCACCATCTTATGCTCCAATAGGTACTTCAAGCTCCTCTGGTTCATCCTGATAATAAAATGTCAGCCCAACAAGTAAGGTCACCACTTCTGAATAGCTAGTACAATGGCTATCAACGCCTTCTCATAGATTGACTTCAGTCTAGCTCGGGTTGTCAACAACTGGCTGAAGTAAGTGATGGGCCTATGATTCTACATGAGCACTACCCCTAAGCCATACCTCGATGCATCTATCTCTACCAAAAAAACCTAACTGAAATACGGTAGGGCTAATACAGGTATTTGGTCATGGCCTTCTTCAATCCCTCAAAGGCTTGAGTAGTTGATCTCTACAAAAAAAGCTACTCTTCTTTGACTGCTCTATAAATGGTCAGGCTATGATGTTATATCCCCTCACGAATCTTCTTTAATACCCCATCAACCCTAGGAAGCCCCTCAACTCTCTCAGATTCCTAGGTAGAGGTCATTTCTATATGGCCTCAATCTTGATTTTATCAATAACCACTCCCTCCTGGGATACTAGGTTCCCCAAGTACTCCAACATCGCTTATATGAAGAACCACTTCTTTAGATTGGCTCGAAGCTGCTTCTCCTGTAAAACTCCCAAGACCACCCTAAAATGCTCCTCCTCGGATCTGTTGTACACTAGGATGTCGTCAAAGAAAGCCAATACAAACTTTCCAGAGGTATGGTCAGATCACACTCGGTCTAGTGATCCCCGCCTCCAATATCTCTTGGATCATATTCTCAATATCGTCCTTCTAAATTTGAGGGTAGCTGTACGGTCGGACACAGATGGAGGAAACCCCCTCCATTAGGGTGATGGCATGCTCCTGCTCTCATGGTGGTGGTATGCCTTGAAGTGGTTGAAAGACCTCAGTGAACTGCTGTATGAGTGGTTGCACCAAAAGAAAAATGTCCCATACTTCTATTTTGATCCCTTCTAAACTCTGCAGTTCCACTAGAAATCATCCTCCCACCTCTTGTATGATTTTTACCATAGTTTTGAGAGACACCATAGTTTTGGACAACCCTGCATCTCCCCTAATCACCACCATTCTTCCCTCCACCACCAGCTCCATTGTTAGTGCTCTCGAATTGACCTTAGTATCTCCCAAGGTCTGTAACCACTTCATCCCCAAGATAACATCGGTACTCCCCAACTCCAGTGAAAGAAAATCTTCTATCACCCCCTGTATCGACAGCACAACTCCCCTACACACTCCCTCTCCCCCCCATCTCCACTTTGCTAGTGCCCATCTTCACCCCATAACTCTCGGTGTCACCTAATTGGTCAACGACTTGATTAGAGATAAAATTGTAGGTCTCCCCAATGTCGATCAGCACCACCACCTCTCTGTCAGTTATTTTGCCTTTTACTTTCATGGTGTAATTCGGAGTGAATTCCACCATTGAGTTTAAGGAAACTTCAACCATGTTCAGATGCAACTATTCCTCCTCTTCCACCACTACCCCCACTCTCACCTCCCTCCTCAGCTTCCTCGTCATCACAGATGGTGAGAACTTGAAGAGTTTAGTCCTTACACCAGTGCCCTATTATTTACCTCTCATCACATCTGAAGCAAAATCCCTTCACCTGCTTCTCCTTAAGCTCATTCTCAATGAGTTTCTTGAAATTTTCTCCAAATCCCCCTCCTATAGGCTTCTCTGTTTGGGCCTGTCAAAAGTTTCCCAATGCGAGTCCTTTAGGAGCTAGGAATGTTGTAGTCATCCTGTACAACCCTCCTGAATTATTGCCTTTGGCTACCCTCTCCAGGTGCTTATGGTCCTCTACTAATTGTGCTAGATCCATATCCTCTCTTAAGCCCTGAGACCTCATCACTTTAATCGCTGCACAGATCTCTGGTTTGAGTCCCTTCATAAAGTTTCCTCTAACTCCGTCTTTGAAAGACGGTCTAAACAACTAGTAAGGTACTCGAACCTCTTCTGATACTCTACCACTAAACCCTCTTGTGTCAGGGCACAAAATTTCTCGTAGAAGTCTCCTCCCCTATATGTCAAAAGCGTTCCAACAAGCAATCCTTGAACTCCATCCAGCTCCATATGGGTCATCGCATGTCCCTCCACTGGTACCAAGCCAAAGCCTTCCCCTCCAAACATTGGTATGCTCCTGTCAACATCTCATCTTCCATCAACCAGTTGATGAAAAAATATCTCTCCACCTCGTAGAGCCACTCATGTGCATCATCTCCCATAAAGATGCACTTTTCAACGTCCTCACTCTCGGATTGCCTCTATTTTCCCTGAATCCTCCATAGCCTCCCATTCCACAAAGGGGAGGTTCTCCGTGGGTGTCTCGATCTTCCCTTCTGTGCTCAAACCCAAATCCTTCTTTAAAATCCCCCTCCTTTCAAAATCAGTACCCCGACGTTCATAATCCACCCCTCTTCTCATAAAATCAGCATCCTTTTGCTCGTTCCCGATACTCCTCCCTAGAAATATGCTCTAGCGGAGGCATCCTGTCTTTTCCATCCACAATCTCTACCTTTTGATTCTCCCCTCCCCTAAACAGAATGGGGTTTCCTCCTCTTGCTTAGCCGCTGGTGACTTCCTTTGTTCAGATGTCATTGTATTGGGTCTAGCTTCAAGCAACTTCTTCAACATGTCTTCCACAATGACAAACTTTCCATCCATTTTTTTAATGGACGAATGCAAATTGGATTTGAAAATGTGAATTTTTTTCCTCCAAATTTGATTTTAGTTGGCCAAATTCTCCCTCCAACGCTTCTACTTTCCTTCCAGTCATTGGCACCCTAGATCGAATAGCTTTGATACCAATTTTATAGGTAATAATAAAAAAATAGAGAAAACTATGTTGATCTTAGAAATTCAGCAATAGTCCGAGCAGGTTATGAGAAATATGTAAAGAAATAACAATGAAAAATACTCATGGTTGAATAGTAGATGAAAGAAACAGCACAATACAATGGAACTTCGATTCAAGAGGAAGATCCGGCTCTCCCAATCCCTAGCCGATGATTATAGCCCAAACAAACTCCAAGCAATCTTATATGTCAAACCAAATTCAAGATAAAAACCTAACCCTAGGCAGAAAAAACTACTTGAAGCAAAATACAATTAAGTAATTCCTAAACAGCCCTTAACTGTGAACTTTCCCTCGCAAAACCAGTGCTTAATTTATGCATGGACGCCATCCAACTGTCTGCCCCCTTGCTTGGTAGAATTTTTGTCCGCCTACTGTAAACGTGAACTGGTCTATGATTGACCGGTTTAGCCGGTCCCTGGACTGATATAATAATTAGTCATGATAAATTGGGCATGCCATGGCTAAAGGAAACAAGGGGATTAAGGAGAGCCTTTAAGACATTGATACATCATGTTATATAAGGCTCCAGAATGTGGTACTCAAGCCTAGAACCCCATAGTAGGCACTAGAAGCCTCTAGAAGACTACGAATGTCTAAGGGATTATGCATGTCTTTGGAATAATCTACATGGTTCTAAGATAATGGAGAGTATTTTGGGAAAGTCTAAAACTCTCAAGAATATTGTAATGTAAGTGTAATATAATAAGGAATAGTGCAGAATCTTCTAGATAACTTTATACAAATGTGTTGTGTAGTATACTCAAGAATATTCTTAGGAATGGGTGGAGGACCATAAATAAGAACCCCCCTTGTCGGGGCGGAATTTTTTTCTGTTTTTTGTAAATGTGAATCGGTCTGAACCAGTTCAGCCGATCCCTGGATTGGTCTAATAGTTAACCATGATAAACTAGGCATGACTTGGATAAAGGAAACAAGGAGATTAATCAGAGTCCTTAAGACATGGACACATCATGTTATAGTAAGGCTTTGGAATGTGCAACTCAAGCCTAGAACCCTACAATAGGCACTATAAGGGATTCTACATGTCTCTAGAATAATTTACATAGTTCTAGGATCATTGAGAGTATTTTGGGAAAATCTAAAACTCTCAAGAATATTATAATGTAAGTGTAATATAAGAAGGAATAGTGTGAAATCTTATAAATAACTCTATACAAATGTGTTGTTTAATATACTCTAGAGTATTCTTAGGAATGGATGGAGGACTATAAATAAGACCCCCTTATTGGGTTGAATCTTTGTCCGTTTGTTATAAACGTGAGCTGGTCTGGACCGGTTAAGCCGGTCCCTGGACTGGTTTAACATTTAACTATGATAAACTGGGCATGATATGGATAAAGAAAACAAGTAGATTAACCAGAGCCTTTATGATATGAATACGTCATGTTATAGCTAGAAGGCTCTAGAATGTGCAACTCAAGCCTAGAACCCTACAGTAGGAACTATATGGGATTCTACATATCTCTGGAATAATTTACATAGTTCTAGGATCATGCAGACTATTCAGGGAAAGTTTAAAACTCTCAAGAATATTGTAATGTAAGTGTAATATAAGAAGGAATAGTGTGAAATCTTATAAATAACTCTATACAAATGTGTTGTGTAATATACTCTAGAATATTCTTATGAACGTATTGAGGGCTATAAATAACAACCCCCTTGGCAGACTTTCATTTGTATCCATCCACAGATTTTCAAACTCTCTACTAAAGTAAAGTTTCCTTTCTGAATAAAAAATTTACTTTCCTTTCAACCTTCCTCCAAGAGTCTAAGCATTCTTACCCCACGTTGTTGAAAGTTAGACTTAGCATTAATTTTTGTGTGCTAAAGCTGCACTGATGACTTATATAAAGTCAATCAATTGTAGTAATTCCATTGTTGGGAATATTCTCCATGACCCTAGAACAATGTAGATTATTCCAGAGACATGTATATACATGCAGAACCCCTTAAACTTTCATAGTCTTCTAAGGGCTTCAAGTGCCTGGAGGGTTTCGGGCTTGAGTAGCACATTTCAAAGCATTCTATAACATGATGTGTCCATGTCTTGAGAGCTCTGGTTAATCTTCTTTCTTCCTTTAGCCATATCGTGCCCAGTTTATCATGACTAACCTCATGAAGTTTTAGCAAAGCAAGACATTCAGCTATCAATGAAGAGATCTTGAATTCGAAGTTTGCATCTGTGATGTATTCATGAGTTTGCCTTTAATTAACATAATGAAAAACTAGACAAAAAAAAAAAAAAATACCAGCACATTATTTTGATTCATGTCCACTCAACACAATATACAAAAATTGAAGTAAAAAAATATTTCACTCATTTTATTAATCAAACAGAGGGTGAAAATTAATTTCAATCCAATCCATTCATCAATTTCATTTCCTCTCTTTCAAGCCAAAACAAAGCCTAAGAGAATAAGCCCAAGTTCATATAAAATGTTCCCAAGAAATCGTTTTACTAGCATCTTACAGCAGCAATCAACTGAGCCATGCAAGTTGCGTACTGAACCGCAGTGTGATGAGAAGTATAGCGATCTTGAAGGCCATAATCAGCAAAGTTCGATTCAATGTGCATGAAATGGCCGGGCAAAGACTTTTTGGAAATGGTTTCCTGCCAAATGTCAAAGAATTCTTCGAGAACTTGCCTAGATTTGTCGATGGAGGAAAGAGGAATGTACTCTACCTGCAAAATAATATATCTGCATCAAGAATAAAGTATTATAATGAATAATTCATAATATTGCTTGAATCGTTTCAAAGAAATCAAAATCTGTGAAACCTTCCTTGTCAGGGCATCCCAACTTATGGGGCTGTTTGGTTTATTTAAAAAGGAAATGCTGAGTAAAATTTAATATGAGATCTTACATAGCAATAAGACAAAAGCCTAGTACAAAGTCACAAATCAAAACATTACATCAAATTTTAAGCTTATCATCATACACAACTCTCCAAGCAAAGAGCAAGACCGGCCCCTCTTCCCTCCAAATTCTTTCAGGAATAAATAGAAAGTTTTGAATTAAGCCCCATAATACCATGGCCAATAACACCAAGCAAGGCAAAAATATGAAAGATTGCAATCTCTCAAAATCAATCCATCTTCTAATTTTGGCTTTAATCGAATTTCCCTCTTTATGGAAGCTTGTAATTGTAATTTCGATCCTTAAAATACCCCATGCTTGTCTTCTCGAGATTCATTGATGAAATTATATTAGGCTTGCGTAAATCCATATGTAAAGACTTGATGGTTTCTTTGCTTAGTGGTTGATCCCCAAGAGCATTGGTGAGTCCTTCATACCACCTTCATTTCTTTCTCCTCTCGTCCAACACAACTCCCCTCAAATTTAACTGGGCTTAGCCAACTCCTGAAACCTAGCCTACCAAATCTTCACAATAGATTTGAGGGTAACTTTTTGCTTTACTGAAGAAATATTCATAATTCACCATATGCAAATCTATTTCTCAACCGTAATAGGTTCATGTGATGTCTACCATCAATATTTAACATGGATAAATCTCAAACAATAACGAGAGTTCAGTTTGACAAACTAAAAATTGTGCAAATAAAGTGTTGAATGTGATTATTAATAAAGGTCAAAAATAAAATATAATCCAACTCATTGGTTGATGGTTTTATCATATAAAATCAATTCAAATACATTAAAAACCGGACTTTTTTTTTTCTTTTTTTTTTTTTTGTGGGGGGGGGGGGGGGGGGGGATTTCTAACTTAAAAATATTCATCCCAATTCGTTGTAATACTTTACATGGTCACATTTTTCTAGCAGTCAATTTCTCGATGATTTCTACAAGAAAACTTTCAAAACCTAAACAGACCATTGTATTAAAACTTCGACTGAATTTCAAATATCTCTTGTTCTTAGTTATAGACTTACCATTGTCATTGCTACCAATAAGTTTCCTACGAATATTTGCTCCCAAGTGAATACACTATAATAAATATCAAGGGAAGAAAATGATAATGAAAACTTAAAATTTATATTTATTAAATTCCATTAATTGTTTTTTTTTAAGGAATTGGCAACGCCATATATATCTTTATTTATTCAAATAAAATGCTTACATTCTGAATAAATAACTATTTAAAGAAAAATAATTTAATTAGTTTTTTGTGATGAATTATGTAATTTTAGATTCAACCAGATGAATTGAGGTTTTTAGATTTGGTTATAATGCATTCAAAGTCCCAGAGGTTTAAGACAAGCTTCATAATGATCCACATTTTTAAAAACCCTAAATTTGTCCCTAGTACTGCCTCGTATCTCACTTAGGTAATAATTCAGTTGTAGCTATTAGTCTTCAAAGTGGCCCCTACAACTTAACGTTCGTAGGTGTGGGTATCGGGAAATTTGTAGTTGTGTACTTTGACGACATTTTAATCTACAGTACCTCGGAAAGTCAACATCTGAATCATTTAAGACAAGTCTGTGAAACCTTAAGGAGGGAACAAATGTTTGCCAACCCCAAGAAGTGCACGTTTTTAACCGATCATGTAATTTTTCTGGGCTTCATTATATCCTCCCAAGGAATATCCGCGGACTCTGAAAAGGTGCGAGCAATCAATGAGTGGCCCGAACCCAAAAATATTCGAGACGTTAGAAGTTTTCACGGACTGGCCACATTTTACCGGAGGTTTATTAGAAACTTTAGCACCATAGTAGCTCCAATAACTGACTGCCTCAAGAAAGGAGAGTTTCTTTGGACCCCAGCTGCAACCAGGGCTTTTGAGGAGATTAAGAAGCGAATGATGGAAGCCCCTGTGATGAGATTACCTGATTTTACCAAAGTTTTTGAGGTGACTTGTGATGCGTCTGGAATTGGTATAGGCGGAGTCCTTTCCCAAGAGGGACATCCAGTAGCTTACTTTAGCGAGAAATTGAATGACACTAGACAACGGTACTCCACCTATGACAAGGAATTTTACGCCATCATTCAATCCCTTAGGTATTGGCGACACTACCTACTACCTCAAGAATTCATTATCTTTTCGGACCATGAAGCCTTGCGATACATTAACTCTCAAAAGAAACTCAATGCTAGACATGGCCGTTGGGTGGAATTCCTGCAAGAGTACACGTACACCATTAGACACAAAGCAGGATCTGAAAATAAGGCTGTTGATGCCTTAAGCCGTCGAGTAATGATTACTAGAGAAATGAGTACTGAAGTGATAGGTTTCGATCGACTCAAAGAAGACTACCCTGAATGCCCCGATTTTAGAGAAACCTATTCTGCACTTACCACTGGAAATGAGCGAGCCGTTGGAGATTTCATGTTGGAAGATGGGTATTTATTTAAATCACAAAAACTCTGCATTCCCAACACGTCACTGCGAGAATTCCTTGTTTGGGAACTACATGCAGGAGGGCTAGCAGGTCACTTCGGACAAGCCAAGACCATAGCTGCTCTAGAAAACCGATTCTTTTGGCCTAGCTTAAAGCGTGATGTTAGTCGACTTCTTAGGAGATGTCACACCTGCCAGCTCGCTAAGCAACGTAAACAGAACACAGGACTCTCTACACACCCTTACCCGTACCCAATTGTCCATGGCAGGACGTGAGCATGGATTTTGTTCTGGGATTACCAAAAACTGTAAGAAAGCATGACTCGATTTGTGTAGTTGTCGACCGTTTTTCTAAGATGGCCCATTTCCTCCCTTGCACTAAGACTTTCGATGCCTCCCGCATTGCTAAACTCTATTTTGACGAGATTGTTAGACTCCATGGTTTACCCAAGACCATCGTTTCTGATAGGGATGTCAAGTTTACTAGTTACTTTTGGAAAACTTTGTGGCACAAAATGGGCACAAAACTCCAGTTCTCCACAGCCTTCCACCCCCAAACCGATGGACAAACATAAGTGGTTAATAGAAGTTTAGGAAATCTTCTAAGGACTTTAGTAGGGGAAAATATACGAGATTGGGATTCCAAGCTTCCTATTGCTGAATTTTCTTACAACAACTCCGTCAATAGAACCACTGGTCTGAGCCCTGCTGAAATCGTGTATGGATACCTACCTCGACAACCCGTAGACTTGCTTCCCATGAGTCCTAGAGTTAGAGTGTCTGAGTCAGCATCTGCATTTGCATCCCACATACAGGAATTGCATAAAGAAATCAAAATGAAAATTGAACAAAGCAACGCCAAATACAAATTAATTGTTGATCAAAAGAAAAGGTTTAAAGAATTCGAGGTCGGAGACTTTGTGATGGTGCGAATCCGTTCGGAGCGTTTTCCTCCCGGATCCGCGAAGAAATTGCATGCGAGAAGCGCCGGACCGTTCAAAATCATTTCTAAGATAAATAGCAACGCTTACGTGCTGGACCTCCCCGAAGGTTTTAACATCAATCCTACTTTTAATATAGAAGATTTAGTAGCCTTCGAGGGACCAGAGTTTAACCCCCACAATCCACTTACAAATGAGCCCTGTGTGAACCCACCTAGTGAGATCCCCAGCCCAGCTCCACTTCCCAAATTGCCCCCTTTACCTACTGCGGAGAAAATAGAAACCATACTGGATGATGAGATCATTTCCATGAAAGAAGGAGGACGACGGAGGTACCTAGTACACTGGAAAGGGACACCACCGACGGAGGACACTTGGATGGATCGAGAGGAGTTACAGATCCTAGACCCAGACCTTTTGGAGTTGTACGAGAGTTCCAGGGCTGCTCACTCGACGGGGTCGAGTTTTCTCCCACCCGGGGAGAATGATGAGGTCATCGACAGACATTTTAGGCAGGTTTATCGGCGAAGGAATCGTAGATCGACGGCTACGATCGGGAGCTTATATTTTTGATGTTATCATGTTATTTTTATTTCATGTATCTTTTATTTTCATGTACTAGTGACGTTTTCACCCTTATGTAGGCGTAGTGTTTATTGTAGCCCAAGGGGCATATGAGTCTTTTTTCTTTTCATGCTTTGAGACCTTTATAAAGGGGTCTCTTCTTGTTTTATGGGGAATGTTTTGATTAATGAAAATTTTCTGAAATTCCTTTGTCTTCTTGCTTGAGAGCTTGAGAGAAAAGAGAGAGGAGGCCTAGGTGAGGCTCCGACCGCAATGCCCAACAGCCCTCTCCGGCGAGCTCTTGGTTCTTCCTTGTAAGTTCACTGATTTTCTCTCCCCACCAATCCCTCCATACAGCCGCCTCTTCCCCTGCAGCCAGAACCCGAAATTCCCCTCACCCGAACACCTCCACGTTCCCCTGGCCTTACCGCCCCTCCCCCTTTACCACCCGATACAGCCTTCTGTCACAGGCCGACAATCCCCCACCCCTCCCCCTGTTTTGGCCGCTAGCTGAGCCATCAGCCGACCCAGGCAATCGGCTATCTCCCCTTCACCGTGCCAAGCTTCCCATTCACGGGAATCAGTCAGCCGATCATCCTCCTTGGATTTGAATTTCAAATTCCAACAATGAATTCCTCATTAACTCTTTCCTTATGTGTCTCACCAACAATAGGAAAGGAAATTAATTGAGGCTTAATTTATGAAATTCAAATTCAATTTCTTCCCCTCTTACCCCTCTTTGGAAACTTCCCAATATTTAAATTAAATCTGAAATTTACACATCAAATTTGATTTAATTTCTTGGGCCCCACTAATTAACCACAACCTTCTCCCTCCTACTTGCTTGGCCGGCCCTTTCATGCATGGTTCTCTCTCTCTACTTGCCACATAAGCACCCATTAATTCCCCCTTTATTTCTCCCTAATACCCGCCCCCTCCTAATTCATATTTTGGGATGTTTTCATTGCCATTAATCTCTCCCTCCAAACTAAGAGAAATCTGAAATAAAATTTCAGAATTTCCTCTTGTTCTTCTCTAGCTCTTGGCCGACCCCTCCCTTGCTTCCTTCCCGCCTCGCCTCAATGTTGAATGGCGGATCCGGAGCTTGAGTGGGGGTTAGTTTTCCACGCCGACGGGAGCATCGATATCCTACGCTCGCCTTGCTTCGACGTAGGATTTGAAGACGAAACCACAGTCGAAGAATACTTAGAGCGAGTCGTCCCAATCCTCGCAAGTATCTTTGACCGACAATTGCGTGGCTACACTTGGACGATCATTGGACGTCATCCGCCACCACCTTCTCCGGTGAATACTTTTCCGGCAACAAAGTCTTCCATCGCCTTCATCATAGTGGTGCTCTTCATCCTCGCATGGTTCCTTATTCTCCGCTAAAGCCCAAGAGTGAACGAGAGAGAGAGAGGTTACTCAAGGTGAATTTCTTTATTATTAATTGCGGGATTTTTGTTATGAGCATTTAATTGTTTCTTTTATCTTTGAATGATAAGATTGGTTTGGTAAACTCAAAAGCACATCTTCGCCTAAGCAAGTTAACTACTTTGAACGATTTAATCCTTTATTTTTGTTGGTAGTTAAATTTGTGATGACAATGTTTTGAATAATCTTCATTTTAAATTCTAATTGCAATTCCTACTTTGATTCACATCACTGGCTCTTCATTAACTACATAATTAGCATCTTCATTGTCATTTCCTTCAACTTTAGCAAATGATACACAGTCATAACCTCACCCTTAGATGAGCTACCTGAAATAGAGCCTCTTCTTATAAGCATGCAACAATGTCGTCCTAATCGGACTTGACAAACATTCAACAAGCATTTCATCGCATGCTTTTCCGCCCTCTTTTCGTCTGTGTTCATTGACATTATGCCCTTCAAGCTCTCCACGTTTATACACTTCATCACACTTGTAAAGACTGCTATCATTACATCAAAACTTAATATGTAACATATTTAACACATCAATATCAGTGCAATTGCACTAGCCCATTGAAATATAAGCAATGTACAGAAAATATTGATACCAGGCTTCGCATTGTCATACAATTTCTTAGCCATTGATGAAATGATATCTTCAAACTCAAGTATAGAGTACCTATCAACATATATGTTATTTACTATTTCTACAACTCCCTTGTTATGACAGTGAAAGGAAACATATTCAGTAGCCATAATTGCAAACTTACAAGAAACCTCATACAACCATAATTAGAATGTAGTTTGTTCATTAAAATAAGAATTTCAAATGATGTTGGACCTTAAAAGCATTGTTGATCATGAAAAGCATATCAAAGAATTGGATTACAAAACTTCAACAATTTGTTAAACCCATACCAAGACCATGGATGTTCCTAAAAAAAAAAACGGAAAACAACAACAACTACTTCATAAAAAATGATATATTCAAGGAAAAACACTAGATTCATCGCTAAAGAAGAAAATGGTAGATTTTTTTAGGAAAAAGTATATTTTTTAAGGATAAAATCTCTTTTATATATTTTATGGTGGGCACAAGGCTAATTATAAGATTTTAAAAAGATTTGTTGAAAGGGACAAATCCTTAATACAACAGCCAAATGGAAATTCGTGCATGCTATTTTTTCAAGAAATGACCAATAATATGAGTAGAGATCGAATCCATGACCTTATGGATGAGATCTAGCGTATGAACCACTATATCAAGTTCTGATTCATGAGTGTGCTGTTTCATATGCAAGCCCTTTGCTCCATAAAAAGATTTGAAAGAACAAAACTACTTGTGAAGACTCTTAAGATGTAGGCAAATTTTAATCCTTTACATATATTAAGGGATCAAATGCAAGCCCTTTGCTCCATAAAAAGATTTGAAAGAACAAAACTACTTGTGAAGACTCTTAAGATGTAGGCAAATTTATATTCCTTTACATATATTAAAGGATCAAATGCATGCTTATTCCAATATTCAAACCACCTTCATTTTTCCCCAGCAGAGCACTAAAAGTTCGGCATTCCCGCCGAAGATGATCAATTGCAAAGCGTAGCATGAAACTCCAACCATAGTCTTTGTTGCTTTCATCTAAGTTATTATATGTGAAGGATATTTTAGGGATCAAAAGAGCTTCTAATGATTCTTTCATACCGATTTGAAGCACAAAATCGACCTTAGGCACACAAATATATGGGGAAAAATGTGAACAAATGTGAAGCAAACCCACAATTTTGGGGACCCATGTTATACATCTTTAGATTTTCTTGAATAACTATATGGGTGTGTTGAAGCATTTTTTTTCTTGATAAGCTTCATTTTATGAAGTCAAGGGAACAATAATAAAAAAAACAAATCAATGTCAATTTGTTTATTTGTTAAAGAGATAATATCAAAAAACAATGTTTTAGGATTTATATTATTAATTTACTTAAATAGATTTAATATCTTCAACTTGATCAATTGCAAAATCAAATTTATATTATTGCTCAATTATAAGTTCATGTTTATAAACATGTTTTGGTGCAATTCAAATTTAATAAATCCACATGTAGAGTTGTAGCATAATTAAATCATTCTTTGCATCTAGTTATGATAAAATTAATATTCATGAACTATAGTTTACTTGATAGGATCAACTTTGACCGTTCATGATTTTGGTGCTAATGTGTGTTTAATAGAATTTAAATGATGTAGAATATTTTTTCATAAATATTAATAAAAAGTACAATAATCTTAAAATGAGGATAATTGCGTAAATAAGATGAATGAAATAATTTAATTAACAAGAACATCTCTTGTATATTATTATAGGTGACTAGCTAAGGGAAGCGGCATTTAAAAATTAAATGATGAGCTAAAAGTTAAAGTGGGTGATTATATTTCTATTATATAATAGTTGCGGTTCTTTTTTATGATTTAATGCATTGACTGCTATAGCCCTTTTGATATGTACAATTGACAATGTTAATATTTCTAAAATTTCTTCCTTTTACTTGCATGATTACTATCCTATTGTGATAAACATTAAATGTAAAAGCATCTAAGTAAAACTCAAGATGCATGAATATAAATATAAATATATATCTATACTACTATTAAAGTGTCGCATGTGTTTCTTCCCAAACATCATCCTGACCGTTAATAAGTTTACTCTTTACCTCCATCGTTCATTCTCTAAACTATTTATCTCTCATCTGCTTGTGAATCAAAATCCACCTTCTCTCTTTCAATCAAAGCATCCCTCCTCATTTATCTTCGCTTCCCTGCACTCCTCATTCGTTCCTATCAACGCATCCCTAAGTGAAATGACGTCGTTCTTACCTTGTTATATACAAAGGACATTTTCTCGTCATCAAATATCCCGCTGTTTCTTCCCAATTCTCGTTGCCTGTGCATGTTCAGCTCGCGGCAAACATTCCATACCCTTCTCAAAAGGTAAACTTGTTAACGCCTCTTTTGAATTTCTCCAATTATTTTCGACTTCTGCCTTGTTCTTCTTTCGTTCTCGTTCGTCTTTCGCTCGCCGAAACAAATGCTGGACAAAACTCCAACCTTCGCTTGTTTCGATCGACGCCCCAAAATCCATTTGCGACGCCGCCTCTAAGTGCAGACTCGCCGTCAACCATGAATCGGCCTCCAACTAGGAAGCCAATCTCCTATATGTAGGTAAATCCCGCTGCCTTCGCTTGTTTCGCTCGACGCCCCAAAATCCTTTTGCGACGCCGCCTCTAAGTGCAGACTCGCCGTCAACCATGAATCGGCCTCCAACTAGGAAGCCAACCTCCTATATGTAGGTAAATCCCGCTGCTTATCAGCCGCCTAGAGCCCACATTCTAGCCTTCGCACGCGAACCCTTTTGTCCGCTACAAATTCGCTTCCCGTTCAGGTGAACCTGTCCGCCTCTTGCCTTTTGGAATGCTCTATGATTTTCTCTTCATAATGAAAGCTTAGCCTGGTGTAATATGCTCTATAAACCTACAGCTTTTTCACATTAAAATTATAAATTATTGATGAAAGCCCACTTCCCTTTCACATGAACTGTGGCAAAAGGCTTTTGGGTTCGGCAATCACCACCGAATCTCCAATCGGCTCTGATAATAGCCGAAGTATATACCAAGGAATTTTGCGGTATGCTTGCCAGAGAAGGGAATGGCAAATTCAATTTTGCGACGATGCATATCATATATTTCTTATACGAGAGGTAAGCATAAAAATTATTAAACGTGGAAGCAAAACTAAGTACGAGAGGTAAATGGAATGTTTTTGTGCGACAATAGAAAGATATTTGAGAAAAAAAATTTTATGTCTGGGTTAAAATTTTTTACTTTTTTCAGTGAATGAGGAATCTTTTTATATTATGAAAATTTGTTTATATGCATTTTGGCAAATAGGCAAGTACAGAGGTGATAAACGGAAACCAAAATAGATTGAGGTTTTGTTTTGGACATATTCTCATAAATTTTTCTATGGTTGTTTGAGTTATTTTAATTACAAATACGCATCTACACATACATTAAAAAAACTTTCATACTTCACGTGCATACGAATGTGTGATTACTTGTACATTTTTTTTAATCAACTCCTAAATCCAAATATGATTTCGATTTTAAATCCACCTCCTCAAAATGCAAAACTCAATAAATATATCGATTGGAAATATGGGTTATTTTGCTTGTATGAGTCCAGCGAATGTTCAATCAGCCATGGTTTGTTTTTCTTTTATGTTTCCTCTAAGACTTTCATTTGGCATGAACTAAGCTTATCTACATTTTTCCTCATGTATTATATGTCTCGCTCAGTTATAAGCCTTTTTATCGGCTTTCATTGTTCTTTTAAATGTCTTGGTGTGCAAACAAATTTATTTCCAAAACACATAGGTGTTGGCCAATGTATTATTCAGTCTTTTTCTCAATACGCATTAATATTTGGACTTTGATTTGCTGTAACTTTTCATTTTATGTTTCTCTTCTTATTTTTTCATATGGACTACTCAATGTTTGTTACTGAATGTAGTTCTCCTTAAACAATTTTGATTTTCCATTTCTTGTACTTCAATAATTGTCTCTATTCAATACAAGAATTTTATAAAATTATACACTTTGATAATTGAGATTATATTTTCTTTCTGTGTAATTTTTTTTTAAATTTGATTGTGCGATTTTTTGGATTTATTCATATTTCTCGTTTCACTTTTTTTCCTAATATACTATTTTGCAGGATCCGCTATACATCGAATCCAACCCACGAATTGGACCTGCTCATTGTTCCCTGCTGTTTTTTGATAATCCTCTTGCCCTACATATCATTCAAGGTAAGTTAACTATTATAAAAAATTTGTCATTTACTAAATCATATAATTGCTCATTATTGATTTATGTAAAGCCTTTGCAAAAATTCTTATTTAATTATTTTTACTTACATTTTTAAGATGTCTCACATTCTTATTTATAGTGATTGTGTAAAGTTATTAAACTCTAAAAAAATTATTTAATTTGAATTTTAAATTTTATAATTACCGAGCATCTAACTTTCTCTAACACAATTTTGTTCATGAGTTTAGAGCAATTGTTGTTTCTCATAATAATTTTTAATAACTAAATTCCCTATATGATTCAACCAATGTTTTTTGAGAGTCCAATAACATTAATAATTTTAACCCATTATTCATACATCACAATCATTATAAAGTAACTATCACAAACTTTTAATCCTCATATCCATCTTAGTCCATTGAAGCTCCCCAAATTCAAATCATTTTCTCTTTTCTATTGACTTCGTTAGCATTATTTTTTTTTAAATTATTCTTTTTTTTTTATTGGAAAATGTCTAAATTTTTAAATTTCTTTTGACCTATCCTTGCAAATTCATTTTGTTTGTCTCCACTTTAATTCTAACATCCATAGCGAGAAAAACTTCTGATTCTTTTTCAATCTTTATTTCTATTTTACTGGGTTTAAAAGCTATCTAAACATCTTTCAACAACATAATTTAAACTTTATCTTGATTCTTTTTGCATTTATTTATTTGGCAACCGCATATAGCACCTCATGTCTTGGTGTGTAAACAAATTTATTTCCAAAACAATTGACCTATGCTTAAAATTGCTCAGTATTGATTTATGTAAGCAGCTATCTTAATTTTTTTTGCACGAGATCTATGGATGGCTTCGTAAATTTATTATTGTTTTTTTTTCAACTCTTCCTATTGCTGATTCTCTGTCGTCAATTCCCTCTCTTCAGCAGATTTCTTGTTTAGGCTTTTATTAAAATGATTAGTTGGAGTTGGACCGAAGATCTATGATCATATTATTTTATTTTGTTACCTCTTAGATGTTGATGCTTCTGTTACTTAATTCTTTTTATTTACTTGACAAAGTTAAAAAGAGAAGGAAGATCCAACGGAATTTTTTCCAGCTCTTTTGGTATGAAATTTTTTTCTTTTCTTTTCTTTTAGTTGTATAGATATTGTACGACAGTCTTGAAACAATGATTAGGAGTTGCCTTTCGTTGAACTTGATCTCCTTCTAACAAACATCTTCAATTTTCTTTTCTTCTTTTTGAAGTCTGATAGCTATTAATTATCTTTTATGAGATACCTACTGTATCCTTTTTAATTGATTTTCATTTAGTTTAATGATCTTCTGTGTCACCATTTACTGGATTACTACTTATTCTATCCAGCTTGTTCATCTTATAAGGATTTGTAATATATTATTTTTCTTCTAGCCTATTTTTTCTTCAAAAAAATGTATCTAGCATTTTTATTTGTCATGACTCTCATAACTTCATTACCATTACTAAGGGGCGATTTTGTTGCAAGATTTTGGCATATTTCAGGCAAAATCTTAAGAAAACATTATTTTTTAGCCACTTTAGCTTGCATGTTTATTTAGAATATAATGAGATCTGTTAAAGGAATGGTTATGCTATTTCCATACTTAGATTGAGAATCACTAGGTTTTATTTAATCTTTTCTTTTTCAAAGAAATAATCTGAAAACAATCTTAATTATTTTGTTTAGATGTGTATAGTTAGATGATTTCTTTCATGAATCGTCTCTATTCAATACTTGTGAATGAATTTCGTTCTGTTTGAAAAAAAAATTAATATTCAGTTGTTTCTGATTGACCACTACATTAGAACTCATTCTTCAATAACATCCTCAAAACTTCTCATAATAACACTATTGTTAATTCTATACTACAATTAAATTAATGATTCTCAATCTTCCGATAAAACATCCTGAGTTTTCATTAAAAAACTCTAACTTTATATCTATCGTTAATTTTTTTGATTATATTCCTATACATTCCTATATATATATATATATATATATATATATATATATATATACTACTATCAAAGTGCCGCTTATGATTCTCCCCATACATCATCCTGGCCATTAAAAAATTTAATCTTTATATCCACCGTTCATTTTCTTAACGATTTATCCTCATCTTGCTTGCGAATCAAATTCTCATAATAACATTATTGTTAATTCTATACTACAATTAAATTAATGCTTCTCAATCTTCCGATAAATCATCCTGAGTTTTCATTAAAAAACTTTAACTTTATATCTATCGTTAATTTTTTTGATTATATTCCTATACATTCCTATATATATATATATATATATATATATACTACTACTACTACTACTACTATTAAAGTGCCGCTTATGATTCTCCCCATACATCATCCTGGCCATTAAAAAATTTAATATTTATATCCACGTTCATTTTCTTAACGATTTATCCTCATCTGCTTGCGAATAAAAATCCGTCTGTTCTTCTTTCAACACATCCCTTCTCATTTTTCTTTGCATCCCTGCACTATTTGTTCATTTCAAAGCATCCCTATAAGAAATGCCACTTTCATTGTTGTATAAACTTTCATTTTCTAGGAAAATACCCGCTCCTCTCCCTCTGATTCGCATGAACACTCCCCCATCTTCATTCACAAAAATTCCCCGACCCCACTCCGTCGCCCTCTGATCGCACGCCTACAAAGACCGTCTCTCTTATTCGCACGCCTAGGAAGATAGTCTGCCTCTCTGCTTCTCTCGATGCCGAAGCATTCTTCCCCTACCGCCAATCCTGCCTTTCCCCTAGCCGCCATTTTTGTTGTAGGTATTTATTCTACCTGCTTTCTCTTATTCCCTTACATTAGTTCCCTTCTTCTTAGTTTTCTGAAAATAAAATGAGGGATTTTTGTCCGTCATTGTTAAAATCTAAACTCTTTTGTTTGCACGCCTAGGAAGACCGTACGCCTCTCAGCTTCTCTCGACGCCTAAGCATTCTTCCCCTACCGCCAATCCTTCCTTTGCCCTAGCCGCCATTTTTGTTGTATGTATTTATTCAACCTTCTTTCTCTTATTCCCTTCCATTAGTCCCCTTCTTCTTGGGTTTTTTTTTTTTAAAAAAAAGAGGGATTTATGTCCCTCATTGTTAAAATCTAATGGTTGTTTGCAAATTTTGCTCGAAGTATCTTTATCTTGCATAGAGAGTATAACAAGATTTGTTAAAGGAATGATTATGAGATTTTCAATTCTTTTCCCCTTGATTCTTCTCTGTTTTTTCCCTTTCTATTATTAAGAATAGATTGAAGTGATTTGCTTATTTTCTTTCTTCAAATGAATTATGGTATGATTTCCCTCTCTCTGTTTATCTATTATGATGATTGCCCTCTCTCTGTTTATCTTCAAATGTAGAATTGTGTTTATTATATATATAATATATATCATACAATTTTCTGTAGAAAAAGAAATGAATTGATGGTTAAAAATCTAAAACAATAAATTAAAGGGTTTGCATGTTTCTAAAATAAGAAATGATTTCTTTGCCGAGATGGTTAGCATAAATCATTGGATGAATGTTATGGCAATAAGTCAAAAATAGTGACTTATTATTTAATGCTTTCAGGTTCAAGTAAAGGGATTATTTAATTCCACCATGTCCTTCAACTCTCTTTTTCGGCAATATACTTCAATTTACCTAGCACATCTCTTCTAGAATTGTGTTATTCATATTAGTAATGTTATTGTTTTTTGAGGATTCAGATTTTGTTTAAAAGAGATTTTGTTTCTACTGTCATGAGCTTTATGTCGTTGATTCTTGCATTTAGAAGGTAAAGTGCAAATTATAAAACTTAAATAACAGCTCTTATTGGTCAAGTATCTTTGGTTCATCAAAAGAAACATTTAGAAACATTTAGAAGTGGTATTCTTTAGATGATAATATTATTCATGATAAGTATAGCACATTTTCGCTCAATACAACTTTATTTGATGTTGAAAAGGATTTTTTTCCCTATTCTTTCGCCTCAAGAGAATGATAATCTAAATGGAATCAAATTTAAATATCTTTATTACCTCAATATAGTCTATTTCTTAATGGGTTTTATTGTCTTCATAATTTCTTGAGAATTTTATAAAATAATTTTGATTATTTTTTAAATGTGCGAAAAAATGGGGTGTAATCTTAGTATAAATTTTTAGTTGTACATTTTAAAAGTTTTAGGTATTACGCATGTATTAGTCGCATTGAACCTACCTGGAAACTAAACTTTTAGGTTATTGTTTGGAAAGAAATTATAAATTGAAACCTTTTTCGATATTAACTTCAAATAAATTTTACTCTGGTTAATGTTGTATTGCAAGGGATGATTGCTTTTATTTCTTGGACACATCAAATTGCCTAGATAAAGTTGCCACCCTTAAGTCTTGTATGTTGAATTCTTATTAAAAATAGAGTGCATTTTTTTCTTTATTTCTTATTATAGGGCATTTGCTTCTCACTTTTTGAAGTCATGTAAAGCTTTTGCACTAACATGGTGAAGACAAAGATATTATGGTAGATCGGTAGCTTGATGCAGTTTTTTTTTAAACTATCCCTTTACCAGACAAAAATCCCATCAACCTTTATCACATACCTTATTACTTCAACATTCAATAATCATTTACATATGCCACAAGTTTTAATCAATTATTTTATATAAATTATCATTTGTTTATTTGTAAAATAGTTAATCTATTGGATTTCTTCTCACTCTCGCAAAAATGTATGCTACTTAGTTTTTTCATATACTTAGATATTGTTTTGGAGTTTCACTATGAGAAGTTGCCGCTTAATAATAACTACATTTTTTGTCTCAATTGTATTACTTCATTATTTGGAATATTGTTATGCAGTTTAATTATTTAATCCATTTGAAAAGGTAAACTTAATAACCCCTCTTCTCAATTTCTTCAATTTTGTTCGACTTCTGCTTTGCTCACTTCGAACAGCTTTGCTTTTCATCTTCACCATTTCTTTGTTGTTGTTCTACTTCATTGTCACTCATCAATCTCTTTCGTCTTTTTCACCTTCTTCGTAACTTGATCTTGCTCGTTGAACCCAACTGTTTGCTAAAATTGCTCTTGCCAAACTCATCAATCCACTTGAAAAAAGGTCAAATTTTTTATGTAAATTTTCATTTGCTTATTTGTAAACTAATTATTCATTTGGATTTCTTCTCCCTCTACCTGCTCGCTAAACCCAACAGTATGCAGAAATCCCTCTTGTCGAACCCATGAGTCCACTTGAAAATGTAAGCTTATTAGTGCAAACAATTTATCAGTTGCTTATTTGTAAATTATCATTTGATTATTTGTAAACTAATTATTCAATTGGAATTCTTCTCCCTCTCACTAAAATGTATGCTCCTTGGTGCATGAATGACATATCGAAATAATTCTGAAAGAAGAAAAAAAAACTTCAACTCCAAGAACAAAACAATTATATTCAATAGCCAAACATTTAATAGAAGAATGTGATATACCTGAAAATAACAAATAAGTTAAAGAAATTCTAAATTTAATCTAAACTCCAGAACTAGATATGAGGGTAAGTGTGATACTCTAAACAACTTTTTTTATCTCTTTCTTTCTTTTTATGCAATTCCTATAAGGGCACACATCAAACACTAAAAAATGTTTTCAGCCCTGCTATGATAACGTAGATAGTGTAAGTTATAGGAGCAATTTATTAGTTCTATAATATGCAATGATAATGTTATCAGTTTGAAAACATTTCCTGACCGTTAAAAAGTTTACTCTTTACCTCCATCGTTCATTCTCTAAATGATTTATCTCTCATCTGCTTGTGAATCAAAATCCACCTTTTCTCTTTCAATCAACGCATCCCTCCTCATTTATCTTCGCTTCCCTGCACTCCTCATTCGTTCCTATCAACGCATCCCTGTGTGAAATGACGTCGTTCTTACCTTGTTATATACAAGGTCATGTTCTCGCCATCAAATATCCCGCTGTTTCTTCCCCATTAATGTGAGAGCTGTAAAATTATAGCCTTCTAATTCCCCATTAAATAACATTTATCAATGGTCATCGAATATTTACCACTGTTAGCTTTCTTTTCACAAACCCCAAATAATGAAAATTTAGTTAACATTTTATCTTTCAATTCACTAATTATTAATAATGAGTGTGAGACTTTTGCAGCTTGTTTCTCATCAATAAGCAACTCAACTATAGATCGCAACCTTCGGATCCCTAACCATAGATATGCCCTCACTGCAAAGAATTGTGTGCTATGCAGCCGCAGCTCCACCACAAGGCAGTTAGTATCCCATTGTACACTTACCTATATTCATATCATCGCTGAACGCTTATTTCAAAAATATTTCACCATTTGTGAAACATCTTACTAGGTTGGACTGTCATCCCACCCAGGGAATAAGTACTCATGCCCTGTAGCTAAATGTGGAATCCTATCACTTGGCAACAAATCTGTTTCAGCTTGTGAGACTTCTATCTGTTCCTATGCTGGCTACACAGCTAGCAGCAATCTTACTTTGCTCACCAACCAATCTACATGCAATGATAAATTTTACATTACATATGAAAACATCTATTTTGTGTTGAAGAATATTAGTCTTAAGTGTCATTTTTTCATTTAAGGAACCAACGGCTTGGGACCGGTACCAGAATCATCTCAAAACAATGGCTCAGCTTTTAAGCTTGGAGTTAAATGTATGGCTAGGACTCAGCTTATGATTCTTCATATAGCTTTATTTCTTTTTGGTTTGATGTGGAACGAAATTAGTTAATGGGTATTTAGATCTGTTTTTAATTTCTTGTATGTAATGGTAGTTCTTGTGTATTGTAGCAGGGAATTTGTTAGAAGGTTTTTTTATTTGAAAAGTTTGAGCTGTCTTGTTTCGAAATTTTGAATTGAGAGATCAATTTTTTATTCTGATAAATGCCTCTGCCTAAATCTATTTTTTTCTATTCTTGGCATTGAAATTGTAGTGAAAGCAGGCCTAACACAAGTTTTAACCAAGCTCATTAGTGTTTAATCAAGGACTAAATTAAGTTCATGTTAAATAAGAGAGTAATCAAGGATCGGGAAACTATACTCAAGAAGGAGCTGACAAAAATTGAGTTGATTAATAGAAATCAAGCTAAGATTTCTTTTGTGACATTTTTTTTAATATTTTTGTGTCATGTAAAATTGATAACAAAAAAGTGTATGCTAGGATGATGATATTTTTCAAGTTTGCTTCGAAATTTTCTTTTGGATTGAAGAAATTGGAAGGATTGAAAGTGAATTCATTGTCGACATAGACATTTGCTTTGGCCATCAGAATGATCTCTTCGATTTATCCTTGTTGTTCTCAGGATATCTTGCTGAAGTCACACCTGTTGTATTTAGTGAGAAGTGTTGGGGGAAGTAAATCACACGACGAATACAAATAAAAAAGAGAAAATAGCAAAAAAGAAAGAACAAAAAGAAAATTCTATTTGTTTAGATCTCTATAATGATTTCATTTTAATAGAAAATGTTTCAATGCAAATAGTTTTTTTTTTCTTCACTTAACAACTTCTCTATTTCATGACTTAACTTTATAATATATTTTTTCATTTTTACATTTTATTCACGTGCACCATGTGCACGTGTATTTTACTAGTAAGTCAAAATGAGTGAAAGCAACTGTAGGTGTATGTTGAAATGAAGGAGTTCACTCATTTATGGCACTGACTAGAGACGTAATATACTCACACACATAAAATAAAATAAAAATGTTTGAAAAATGAAATGGAAATGGTTGTGCCTTACACGATACAAATTTTTAGATGAAGCTACAATGACTGATGTTTTATAAAAAAAATATGCTATGATAAATTTCTTACAAAATGTTCGCTTACTGTACTTGCAACTGATTGAAATTATACTTGTTTAAACTTCTTTTAATGAAATCTTAAATATTGCTTATATTGACCTACATGCATTTTTCTTTCTAGTTTTTAAAATTGCTATATTATTGAACTGTATTTAGACACTGAGTTGTTGTGTGACTCAACCAATTAGAAAATTTTCATGTTTTAGGAAAGGCTCGTCTAAATTAACTTTAGTGGTAGAGGAGGATTTATATACAAGAGAGGAGGAGTGAGTGATAATTAATAATTAAAGTTCATATGTATTTGGTTTAGTTATTTTTTGAAATGTATGAAATATAATTGAATAGTGTATGATTTGAATATGAACAAAAAATTATTGTTTAGTAGCTTTTTATAATTTGGAAGATGTTTCTATTAGATTACATATAATATTAATTGAATTTAGCCAAACATCGAGGGAACAACAACCCTCGATGTTTTTCATTTAGCCTTGAAACCAACAATTACAGTTTTCCCAAAAATCCTTATTATTAATAATTCAAAAAGAATCTAGTCTAGAAATAAGTTGATATAAATGAATAACAAATTTACCATCAAAGTTTCAAACATCATACCTCCATCATGATTCCTCTTAACGCCTCTGATGCTGAAGGAACACATTTTCCTACTCTTAATTGGAAATCACCAAGTTTATATTGAAAACCCTGCATACAAAAAGGACAAATAGAGATAAATCTTGAAATATATACGTAGGTCATTTTATGGCATCTTGGTAAAAATTGTGGCATGATAGACATCACCGGTAAGAACAATCATGCGTTATACAATCGTTGATCTTAGTTTGAAAAAAAAAACAAAGAAACAAAGCTCCTCATTGAGGCGGGCTCGTTGGGAAGACATTAATATACAAAATTCACAATAAGTATGCCCTAAAAATAAGTTAATTTCGTATGATACCGCTAAAATTTTTTTTTTTTTTTTTGCCCAGTTTTTTTTAAGAGTTAGATAAACTGGTTTGTGAACATATGCGAAAGTATAATATAAAATTTGACACACACAAAATGCATAACCCAATGTGAAAATTTAACTATTTCAAATTAAAGATTCAAGTGTCAGTATATCCTCCCGTACTCTTCGAAGGAAAAGCAAAAAAATGTATCTACACCTTCTATTGTTCGTAGAATATGAATGATGGTTATCTACTAGCATCACTAACTCTGTTGAAAGTGAAATGCGTGTATGTGCTACTACAAATGTAGACAAACAACATAGGGAGGGAGGAGGACTTGCAGAGAATAGCAGGAAGTTGAGGGAATATTTCCATATATGCATTCTGATAAGCACGGGTAATGTTGATGGAAGGAAGATAGCCAATAAGTTTCATCATAAGGGGGCGGACAACTTCACAAAAAAGCTAATTTATCCGACACGTACGTCCAATTTATTTTTAATCGGACACATTCCGCATGTTTGACACATGTCAGAAGTGGTGTCAAATACATGTCGGATACTACACGCCTCTTTAAAGAGAAGTGTCGATGCATCATAGAAGGAAAGTTGACGAGAATCAATTATATCAGCCCACTATCATAGGTGGACTTTTAAAGAGACCATTCATGCTAACGATATAGCTTACCTTGATACCACAGTTCTACTGTTAATATATCATAGCACAAGGTGCAGCACCAAATTATGCCAGACATCTATGTTCTCAAGGTGTTGGAAGGTATCATAAAAATAATTAGTATAGCATAGAGTGGCGTCTTCCTCACCACTAATTTATAGACACAAGCAAATCAACAGATACTTTCTACTTAATCTTTTGCAGAAGAAACTGTGGGGATATCACTAATAAAAAAATATGCATAAGATGCAAAACCTTCTATAAATTTATGTAACCAGAATAAAGTTGAAATAGTTTGTAATAGAATATTTTAAACATTTTAAACAACATTAAGAATAATATCATGTTTCCATCACTGTGAATTCATGATCATCACGCGGATATATCGGAATCACAGCATTCAGACCAAAAATGTTTAAAAGCAGCAAGAACTGCAAATTTTCCAGATATCATGAAATGCACTCCCTCGTATGCATCATAAAAAACAAGGAAAACTCCTAAATTCCTATGAGAAGATAGTAAATCATCAGCATATAGACCAAAAAGCATAAGCATCATTTATATGGGATAGAATCAAGTTCTTGAATCAATTGATGTCACAACTTAACTCCAAATATAAAAAAGTGTGCAGCTAAATCTAGGTATAAATCCATTGAAATCTCTCTGCAATGAATCAAGCAGCAAAATCTTGGATATATTATACATAGTTGACGTTTGGATTGAAAGTTTAAAAAAGAAAAAAAAAATTCAAAATAAGAAAATCTAGAACCATCATCAAGATCTTCATCCAAAAGAAGAAACAAAAAAGTTATCAACAAACTGATTTTCCAGTTACAATTTTTGCAAGAAAGAGAAACCATTAAAAATTTTCTAGTATAGCCACTAAGAAACAAAATAACAAACTCCCATCACATAAAAGGTAAGAGCCAATTTTTTTTTAACATGCACTAATAAACCCAGTAGTTACGCTAAATAGAGATCCAATATGAAATACTAAAAATCTTACGAAGGACTTAAATACATTGATGTAGAACGGGAGGAGGTGGGGGAGATAATTTCAAAATCTGAAATTAATTGCAGATTTTGGTGGGAGAGATTTAACAATTTTGAATTTCAAACAAGAAGAATAAAGGAGGGAAGAGGTAATTAATATTTCCTAATCTTAGGCCGTAAATTAGAGATTAAATAATTAGAGAAGGGGAGAGAATGTGGGCTGGCCAATGAAGGGAAGAGGGGAGCGGCCACATTTAACGTACGTGGATATTTGCATTGAATGTTGATTGATAACTTCAAATCTGAATTAATTCCATATTTGCATCAATTGAGGATGCTTCCTAAAATAGATGTACTAATTAGAAAAGCATTTGAAATTTATGTATGGGATTAATTAATCAATCAATTTCATAATTGATTAATTAATTAAATATTTTTTTTTCCAAAATTAATGTAATTAATGAGGATGGATTTAAAATTCAAATTACATTAATTTGAATTTGAAATCTTTCCAAATTAATGACATCCTAAATAAGGAAAGAGGAGTTTTAGAGAGAAGTGATATGTGGCAAGGTGGTGGCTAGCAGGTGGGTGGAGCGTTGTTGGATTTCGGCCAAGGGGAGGCAGGAGGGAGGGAGGGGCGGGTGTAGGCCGATGGTGTGGAGGTGATGGGGGTGAGAAAATCGGCGCCTTGGTGGAGGGCTTGATGAGGTGGCGGTTTAGAGAAATAAGGAAAAACAAAACAAAGAAAAAAAAAAGATAGAACCGCGTGCCTCTTGGACTCTTCCGAAGACTGACGGGTGATGCGTTGCCCTTCACCAAGGGACTTTAAGCCACGAACCCGGACCCATCCTGCGGCTGGTGGAAGCTACGATTCCCTCCATAGGGATTCACTATCGTCTTCTCAAAAGAACACAAGTGCATAACACAAATTTTTATTATAATTCCATCATATCTTATACAAGAGAAGGGGCCTCTATATATAGGCCTCAAAAGAAACTAAAAGATAAATTTGCCCCTTGGGCTTACATAAGACAATACTCTTAAATAAAAAGGGTAAAAAAGGAAAATTGTAAAATTAAATCAAAATACAATTAATAAACTAAAATAAAACGAAGTGATCTCGGTTGTCGATCTTTGACTCTTCCTTTGAATATCGTCCACCGTCGGATGTCCGCATCATACATATATCACTTATATATTTAAAATCTAAACTACACAATTTAAATAAAATAATATTTTGTCAACAGAATTAAGGAAACCATCGCCCACATCGATAGGAAGTCATGATGGATCTCAAGGGGCTTCAACCTTCATCCCCCTCCTTCCCTGTTGGGACAAAGGTTCCACCATTGCCCATGTCCCATCAATTTGCTTCTCCTTCTCCAAGTAGAGTAAGGAAGACGAAGATGAGTAAGTTGTGATGGAATCTCGTGACGGGATCTTGTTGCAGAAGAATCAATGACGTATGAAGGAGAATGAGGAGACTTATGGCCTGTGAAGGGTAACAAATCTCACTGGCAAAGAAAATGATGGCGTGTGAAAGATATTGCAGAGGGCCAATTTAAGGAAAAATCATTCTGTGCGGACAACGAACGCCGTCCGCAAACTAATCAGAATGCATCACATCACCATTTTACTGTACTGCGGCTCAGTACTGCTCGGTACCGTGGCTTAGTACCGCTCGGTATTGCAACATCCAGATGTAGAGCTGCGTCCGGCATCCGCACGTAATAATTTCTCAAAAATGCTATTTTTATGTTTTTTTTTATATTTGAGTGGTATGAAATTAAAAAAAAAAAAGAAAGTTAAGTTTATGTATTAAATAGATAAAGGTTCGAGTTTTGAGTGCTATGCATGTAAATCTCCAAAATCTTAAATGGAAATTACTTCTCGTGCAAAGGGGTCATTGTAAGTACATGAAAGACAACTCACCTTGGTCTGTTGGTTTGAAACTTAGGCTATCAACTAAGAGGTATTGGGTTTGAGTCTTGTGTATACAATGTATTTGTGAGTATGCCTTAATTGGCCTAAATGTCCCCAAAAAAAAGTACATGAAAGAGCTCTGGGATCTCGTGCATTTCACTTAGGAGTAAGCAAGAAGGATTAATGCCTAAAAAATATACACGAATTGATGAATAGAATAAGAAGGTTCGTAGATTGACCTCAAAGTTGAGAGTAACCCTGGCCTTGTAGGATTGCAGCTTCTCCATGATAACCTGGATGGAGGCGTCCGCCTCAAGAACAATGCGGTTTGGGCGAAGAATGAAGTAGTACTTGGCAGGCTGCTCTTGGAGAGCGAGCCCGAGGAAGTCGCGTGGGTGGTCAACCGGCACCAAGGCGTCCCGCTGCATCGGCTTGTAGAATGTAAGCACCGAACGCCATCGCCCGTCCTTCTGACCCCCAATGCTCTCGACACACTGGCAAGCTTCCGTCAGAATCTGCGTGCTCAGCGTCGTTCCTGGCTTCGGCTGCCAGTGCATCAACCTGCCAGTCCAAAATCGAAAACCTAGACTTTAGAATCTTTGGGGAGTACGTGTGGAGGCAGAGAGAGAGAGAGAGAGAGAGAGAGAGAGTAAGGGCATTCTTTGCTTTACCATTTTACCGTCATCACGAATTTGATAGATGATGCAAAACCCTAGCCGTGGATCTTCGCCTGATAGAAAAGGCTTTGGGTTTCTGTCCGCCGTCCCGATCACTGCATTTTGTACCAATGCAGAACGAAAGAGACGAAATTGTGTTTCATTATGAAGGGGATGTGCAGAATTTATGTTAAATCTTATCAAATACCCAAAAAAAAATAAAAACGTCGGGCTGTTTGCCAACAGGATTTATGCAGGATTTGAGCAGGATTTATGCTAAATCCTGTCATACGGAATAGATCCTCCGTTTCTCTCTTTTTGCCGTAAATCCTGGATTTACTAAATCCTGTAGTTCGGCGGATTTACATGATTTGACCGAGGAAGCGCGCGAAAGGGATAAAGATGGTTACCTTCGCAGCGAGCCAGCTCCCGTCGTGACGCCCGATCCGATGTCGTCGAAGGAGGCGAACTTTAGCGTCTCTTTCAATACACTACTTCCATATTTCACTTCAGGAGCAAGGCCACTTCACGAGCAAGGCCGAAGCAGCCAAGGCATGGCGACCAGAAAAAGCAAAATGGAGAAGATGAAAAGCATGTCCTAAATTAATTAACAAATTAGTAATTTAAAATTAAAATAAGGGAAGTTTACATACATACCATCATATACTATTTAATTTACATATTTAATACCTAAAACTTTAATATTACATTTATACCACTCATAGTTCAATTTCATATCAAATGTGAATGTTAGAAATGAAATATATGAGTGGTAGAAAGAAAATATGAGTGGTATATTTGATATTAAAATAATATAGGGTGGTATGTATGTAATATTAAAATTTTAAGTGTTAGATATGTAAATAGGATGATATAAAGTGATATGTATGTAAATTTCCCTTAAAATAAATGTTTAATTAATATAATTTCAAGTAGAAATAATTATAATATAACAACATTATAAATAATAATTAATTAATTAGTATCAGAATATTTAAAATTTTAATTACATAATTAACAATATAATTAAAAATTAAAACTAATTAAATAATACTTTTAAATAATTAAATCATTATTAGGAGTATTAGTTAAATAATTAGTTATTTTAAAAAAGAGTAACTAATTAATAAATACTTAAATATCAAATACTTATTAAATTAACATCCAAATAAGTAATTTAATAAATAATATTATAATTAGTAACTAAATTATTCAATAATTAAACTAATTTTAATCAAATTATTTATCATTATAGCTTGCTAAATATAATTAAATTTAAAATTAATAAGTAATATTTACTTAACAAGCAATTAAATTCATAACACATTAAATTTAATTTTCAGATGAAGTAATAGCCCCTTCATGTCAAATTAAATCATCATTTTTCATTTTTTAAGTAAATCTCAATTTTAGTAAATCCTAGCGGGGTTACAGGATTTGGCCAAAGAAGCGTACCAGAGATGAGAAAGATGATTATCTTCGCATCAAACAAGCTCCCATCATTACTTTTGATCCAACAGGAAGAACGTTGTTGAACTATCGTGACTTCCGATCCTACAAGAAGGGAACATCGTCGAATGAGGCAAATAAGCTTTTAATGACTCATTTAAAACTCTACCTCACGTGAATTAGGCGAAGTGGAACAACAACGAAAAAATGAAGGGCAGGATTATCAAAACTCTAGACATGCCTTAGGCTATGAGAAAAGAAGATAAATTATTGAAATAGCCTTAATGGCAGCTTGAGTTATATTAAGGCATTGGAGGGATAGTATAGGCCATGGAGATTTTTTTTAAAGCCTAGTCAAATTGTTAAGAATAATGATGCATATCACATATAATGAGAGATATCACATTTTATCACTTTAAAGAGGGAGAAATATATCAAACTCCAAATCATTGACAATAGAAATAGATTAGAGGTTAATTATAATGATCATAACATTTTTTGTAACAGAAGCGACAATTGAATAAGCCTTGAAAGCCTTCTTGCTCTTCTCTCTCTCCTCTCCTCCTCTCTCCCTTCTCTTCTCCTCCTCTTTTCCTTACTTCTCCAACGAGGCAATGAAATGAGAGAAAAATAGCTTAATGTTAAGTGATAAAAACTCATTTTAGTGCCCAACGCCCCAACCCTGTTATATTGCATGTCAATCATAAAGTTGATGTAGAACATATCCTTTAATGCTACAACAATAGTTCCTATCATTATTTCGCTTTTAGCATCGTTGCGCTCACAAGCATAACACCAGAGCATTACATGCAAAAAAAAAATTACTTTTTAATTAAAGAATATTTTTTAAAATTTAGGATTGTTCCATCAAATTAGGTCAAGTATGGCTAAGTAAACCAATTGGCCTGCCTAATGTTCAACTGAGGCTATTCATATATGGTTGACCTATTAACATATACTAAGGCTTTGAGATAAATCAAATTAATTAATCTAGTAGATTTGACTCTATATGGTCAAATAGATCACTTTGGGATAAATTAGGTTAGAATGTCTAATCAAACTCTATCAAAGGTTTATTAGATTAATTGCAAATGATATATTAGGATTTCTTCAATTCAAATGTATGGATTCAATTCGTCTTATACGGTCCTGCTAGGGTTTAAAAGGATCTAGCCTATGGCTTAGTTATTTAAACTCTATGAAAAAGATTTGGTGTCATAATTGAATCCAATAGGACACAGATATATAAGTCATATCGTGTTGATTTGTGATAGACTAGCCTAAGATCTAAGTTTTTGGGGCTTTTTAGATCTTTATCTAATCATATCACATAACTTCTAATTAGCCTCAATAAACAAAATAAAATTTAACTCGTTTATATTTTTTCTTTCATTGGGATAACTCCTGATACTTAGCACATATTAAATATTCAAAAATACAGGCTCTAATGATTCCTTGAGCATTTAACATCACAATAAAACTTCTTTTGTCTTTAGCATAAGAATAAAACTTCCTCTGCATAGCAGATCACCTTATAATCATATATTTCAAGCATAAAAGCATATATAGCATTACATTGCAATAAAGAAGTGTAATAAACCAAATTTGAAATTTTCCACATAAGCTTTATCAAGAAGCAACATAATTACCAGCTGAATTTAATTGTTTTAGAATATCATCAAGTTACCAAAGATTGTTCAGAACATTATTTGGAATCCTTAATTGTACTACATTATTTTCCGGAATCAAAATTATTTTTTAGTTAAATAAAAAAAAGGAGCGTTGTTTGAACTACCCAACAAAATTTGTTAGAAAAATACACAAATGTCCAAAATTATATCATATCTACAACATATAAAAAGTTACACAACGAAAATTTTGTGGGTACAAAGTTATCCCAATTTTCTTTAATGAAATAATAAATTAAATTAGAAATATCTAATATTTTTAAAACGGAGATCGACATAATATAATCTATCTCGATAGCAAAAAAGGATCAAAGTCGCTCAAATCCTAGCTTTTTCTCACTATATTTCTCCTCTCTCTCTCTAGCCGGTTGTCCAAAGAAATGAAATCAGTTTTAAAGTAGTTGAATTGTAATTTATTAAAAAAATAAGCACAACACCATGACGTCCAATCTCGCGCGCCATAGTGCCCCCCTTAAGAGCGCACTGCCCCAACATAGTCTCTAGTGTCGCAACACCCAAATTAATTTGGCCAAAATACAGTGCAATTCCTTTAAATTTTTATTAAAGCTAGCATATTTGGCCTAGGATATTCAAAGATTTTTTCTAAACTCATCTTATGTTAAGATTTATAAACAATCTTCACCACTTCATAGATAATGTTGTACTCTATATATAACAAATTTTTTTTCGAGTTTAATGAATATTATAGATATGAAAATAAGAGGCCATTTATTTAAGTAAAATCCATTAAAAATTTGATACATATAAGTGTAAGTGGATTTTTTAGGACTATATCATATCCCTTTTATAAATCCTTTTCACCAAAATGTTCTAGACATGATGTATTATTTTATAGTTATTTTTTTAAAAAAAAATTAGAGCTTTGAATTTAACGTTATAAAAGAATTTATATGAATTTTACATTAAAAACTAAAAAATTCATATAATTATGCATAAGCCATTAGCCTTATTTTATTGTAAAGTATATCAAATCCTATTAACTTATCTCATTTTCCATGCATTTCTTTATTTTAAAAAAAAAAGAGAGCTTAGAGAGAGAACGGGGGAGGAAATTAAAGTGAGAAATTAGAGAGAGAATCAATTTAGGACTTCGAGCCATTTTCGTTTGTTCAGCCAACTGAAAAAATTGTTTAACTTGAGATAGACTATTTTTATCCTACATAAAATTTTAATAAATTTGTTTTTTTTTTTAATGAAATTTGTTATATTTAAATTGAATAAAATTGATAAAAGTTGATATACGCCGATAACCAAAAAATTTTCACCATATAACTTTTACATTATTTCTATAATCATTATGCACATATATGCATAATTATTATATGTTTTCATGTAGTATTTCAGATTATGTGCATTTTGGGTGTTTTGACAAATTTCTAAATTTTGATAAAAATTTACTTGTAGTATCGAAATCATTATTATATTTAGTTGTGTTTTATGCTTCAATTATATTGAGTTGAGTATTGTTACACCCTGAAGTATTCGCGGCGATAGAGAAATATAATATTTAACGTCTTAACTTTGTATAAAAATCCGGCATGTAGTCAGATAAGAGAGATGGTGTAGCATTTATGAGACACCAAGATTTTTACGTGGAAAACCCTTGAAAATGGGGGAAAAACCATAGGGCCTGGCCCAGTTTGAATAAATACACTAGTATTGTAGTTGATTACAAATGAGGCCCTTCCTTGGGGGAAGGCCTTAGCTTGATGTACATCTTATAGAGTACATTACATGATGAGAATACAAAGAATAACTGCTAATGTGTTACTTTGGTTGGAAGGACTGTAATCGGTGGGCGATGTAAGTCGGAATGATCATAGTCGGCGGGCGACGAAGGTTTGAAGGACTGTAGTCGGTGGACGACGTAAGTCAGAAGGACCGTAGTCGGCGGGCGACGGAGGTCAGAAGGAATGTAATCGGTGGGTGACATAAGTCAGAAGGATCCTAGTTGGTGGACGACGGAGGTTAGAAGGATTGTAGTCGGCGGGCGACGTAAGTTAGAAGGACCGTAGTCGATGGACTACGAAGGTCAGAAGGACTGAAGTTGATGAGCGACGTAAGTTAGAAGGACCGTAGTCGGTGGGCGACGGATGTCAGAAGGATTGTAGACGGCGGGTGACGTAAATCAAAATTATCATAGTCGACGAACGATGGAGATCAGAAGGACTATTGAAAATTAGCTAGGTCAGGTAGAAACTTAGCGAAGAGCGGAGTTCAACTTCAGGTAGAAGTCCGACGTTAGTTGGCGACCGAGGCGAACTCCGGTGTTAGATGGTATTTGAGCAGAACTCCGACGTCACTTCGAGTTTAGGTGAAACTCAGGCGTCACTTTGGAGGTCGGACGGAATTCCAGCATGACTTGGAAAGTCGGGCAGAATTCCAACATCATTTGGAAGTCGGGTAGAATTACGACATCACTTGGGCAGAATTTCGACTGCGTTGGTTGAGGAGGAGTTTCTTCCCTTCTATCATTCTTCTATTCTCTTCTTGCTTAGGCCCCCTCTCAAGAAAAATGAGGGGTCTATTTATAGATTTTTGGAGTGGCATGGCTCGTAAATATGTGAGAGATCAGAGGCAAATGTGGAGTGGTTCGGATGGACGGCTGATATTGAATCCTTTGATCATGGACCGTTTGTCGAACATTTGAAGGTCTTAATGATATTAGAATTCGGTGATCTTGGGTTCGTTAGATTTGTCTCGTTAAGCCGCTGATCGATTCGACTATAAGCATGTCATATTTGGAAACTGTTTGGTAATCCAAATTATGAATTGAACCTTCCAAATGTGCTTCGGGTCTTCGATTTGGACTCATTTGGGCTTGGATTGAGTTGAATTTGGTGTCGTTGGGTTCGTATTTTCGAGACGCTCAGTTCAACTATAAGTTTTCTTAAATCGGAGTTCATATGATCCCAGATTTAATTTTGAAGTTTCCAACTTGATTTTTGCCTCAAGATTCGTGTCTGATCAAAATAATTTTTTGATAAAATATCAAGTATAATGACCTAAATGTTGTGTTGAATGAAAATATAAGTATAGGATGGTATAAGGGTCTAGTATTATATATATGAAGTATTTGAGAGGTATAACTATATAAGAGCCTGAGAAAAAAATAATGTGATGTATTTTAAAGTGATATTTTATTTCAGTTATCTTTCACGATAAAAATGCATATAAAAGATAAACTATATATTATAAGCTAGCACTATATTCAATATTACAATGGAGATAGAATAGCAAACTTATTTGCTTTTTTTTTCGTAAATTAAAAATTTTGGTAGGTTTCAAATATCTTATGATGCTCATTCCTATTTTATGTTGTATGTGTTAATTTTTGGATAGAGAAAGAGAAAGAAACAAATTGAGTAGAGATAGAGATGATATGTTTGTGTTTATAAGTACGTCTTTTGTTAGCTCACATATATTTTTTGTAATTATTATAAAGATTTAATTATAATTAAATTATTTTTATAATAAGTAAACTTTTTTTATATATTATTGAAATATGATTAATTAAATAAAATATTAAAATAGTGTTGAAGCCAAAATAAAACATAAAATTTTCTCGACTTTTATTCTGCCAAACCTTCTAACCTCGTTTAAGATATAACATCATTTATAAAACTGCCCAACCAGACGCGTCCTGAGTTCCAAAGGAAGACCGCGGAAAACAAAAATAGAAACTTCTCCGGCGTCGATCATGGCGTCAGAGTTGCCGGCCTCCGACCGCAAAGGTAGCGAGGAAGGGCTAGAGAGCGACAGCTTTCGCTTCTTTGGTTGCAAAATTAGGGTATTACTTCATATTTTTTTCTTTCGGATGTTTCATGCCCTTTTTCTCTTTGTCTGTTTGCAGTGGTTGTTCATCTTAGGGCGACCGGCGATGCTCCCATCCTCAAGCAGGCGAAGTTCAAGGTATGATCTAAAATTTTCATTTGAATATTCCTTTCTTTGATCGCTTTGATTGATTCATTTGAGAAATTCGTCTGTGGAGTGCTGGCCGCAAAATATTGATTAGGTTGATGCTGAACAGAAATATGATGAGAAACACAAAAATGCACCTGTTGGGAAGAATAAGACGATGCTTCTGTTAGCACATTACTTGAGAACTGCCATTTGGATAATGAAGAATGATATGAACCTAATTGTAAACAGTAGTAGTTAAATATGTCTGATTAGTAGCCTAAGTTAGCCTAGATAAGTCGTAATATGATTAGTTAGTAGCCTGGGTAAGCCTAAAAAACTCTTGTAAACTTATAAATATCCCAGTTTGGGTGTATGATGGCATGATAAATAATAAATCCCCTTTCTCCTATCTAGTTCTGTATTTGTTCTTTCTTTTGTAGTTTGAGTAGCTCATAATACTGTGATAGGAGCAGGTTCCTATCAAAGGACCTTTTTTTGCTAGGGATGGTACACTGAGGTATTGAATGGGAAATGTTTGATATGGTTATACTTGTTAGATCATTTTTCCTCTTAAGAGAGTTTGTGTGATAGTTACTGGTTTATTGGTGATGAAATGTTATGGTTTGGTCATGATGGTCATAAATTTCTTTCCTTTGCTTCTATAGATGAATATATAGTCATCATATAGTCTACACAAATTTGGAATACAAGAATAGAAAAAATATCTATAAAATGGCATTGCTTAATGAAACATAAGAATGAACTAAGCTTGATGAATTTTAGGGCTTATTTGGTTGCTTCTAGGTGAGAACCATTCATTAGAAAGTGATGAATATGTTTCAACTCATTTACAGAGTGATATTATGTCCTCACTTTTTGAGGGATTTCAAAGTTGCTTGTAGAGTTGGAAATGTATTCAACCAAATGATTAAATCCAGATAATTTATTATTTTTCAGACCATTTTTCAACTTAAATAACCAAATGGGTCTTTAAAGTGAACTTATTTTTGAATCAAGGAAAAAAATTAAGTTAATCAAATACGATTTAACTAATATTATATCATGCCAGATGGTTAGATAGAAGTTATGAGTCTTCATGGTTGCTGTCAGAAATTCTATAGCTGAATAGATTTTTAGAGCTGAATAGTCAGAAATTCTATAGATAGGAAATATGAATGTGCATGCAAAGACATCAGACTTTCAGCAGGACATGCATGTTTTAGCTAATGAGTTTTTCATTTTTATTTGTTTTAGTTTTTTATATATCTTGCATTTAGAAAACTAAATGGGTTGGAGAGAAAGCTAAGGAGATTGATAGTTTAGGTTATAAACTATGATATTCGGGTAGGAGTCGTACTAGAAATAATATAGGCGTGATTATAGATAAGAGTTTGAAGGATAATGTTATAAAAATTAACCAAATTGGAGATAGAATTATAGCTCTAGAGATTGTTGTTGATGCTAAGTGGTTTGAAATATGGGTTCAAAATTAAAATTTTGGAATGATTTAGAAGAATTAATACAAGAGATAACCTTGAATAAAGAGTTTTTATATGAGGAGATTTAAATGAACATGTTGGTAGAGTGCTAGATGAATTTAAAAGCATTCATGGTGGTCATGAGTTTGGAACGACAAATGAAGATGGTAAGATCATATTAGATTTTTATTTAGCTTATGATTTCTTAATAGCTAATACCTTATTTAAAAAAATAGATAAACATCTTATCACTTATAAAAATTGATATAGTAAAACACATATTTATTATTTTCTTATAGGAAAATTAAATCGTTCAGATTGCAAAAATTGTAAAGTTATTTCAAGTGAAAATTTATGTACCCAACATCCATTATTAGTTTTGGACTTTAAGTTAAAGGGGTAGAAAATAAAAAATAAAGTAAAATGATTTTCTAGGATTAAATGATGACATTTAAAAATATTAACAAAAATATTTTTAAGAGTAAGATTTTAGATCTTAAGATTTTGTCTGTGCATGAGGATGCTAATATTATGTGGGAAAAAGTTACTAGTGATATTAAGAATATTGCAAAAGATGTGTTTGGAGTTTCGAAGGGAAAAACTCTTAATAATAAAAATAGTTGGTGGTGAAATTCAAATATGCAAGAAAAGATAAAAAATAAGAAGATTTGTTATAAAAATTGGTTTAGATGTAAAAATTCTGATAATTGGGAAACCAATAAAGAGGCTCATAAGGAATCTAAGAAAGCTATTTGCGATACAAAAACTTAGCTTTTAATGATTTATATAATAGGTTAGATACTAAGGAGGAAGAAATATATATGTATAAGTTAGTCAAACAAAGAGATATAAGTAGTAAGGATTTATTTCAAGTGAAGTGTGTTAAGGATGAGATCAAAATATTCTTTTGCTAGAAGATGATATTCAATAAAAGTGGATGAGATATTTTGCTAAACTTTTAATGAAGAATGTGAAAATAAGATCGACTTTAGTGACTTTAGTACCCTAAATGAAAATAAATATTTTTGTTTTTATTGGCATTTTAGTAAAACCAAAGTTAAAGAGGCTTTAAAAAAATGAAGTGTGGAAAAGCTGTTGGACCTGATAATATTCCAATAGAGATGTGGAAATGCTTAGGAAATGAAGGAATTTCTTGGCTCACTAAACTTTTTAATACTATTTTGAAGACTAAAAAGATGGCAGATCAGTGGAGAATGAGTGTATTAATTCTTATTTTTAAGAATAAAGGTGATGTATTGGAGTTTGCGAATTATAGAATTAAGTTAATATGCCATGCTTTAAAACTTTGGGAGCGAGTTATGGAGCGTAGGTTGCGGCGTGATACTAATGTCTCTCAAAATCAATTTGGATTCATGCCGGGTAGATCTACTATGGAAGCCATACATTTATTGAGAGGTTTGATGGAGAAATATAGAGTGAATAAAGAGGATCTACATATGATATTTATTAATTTAGAGAAAGCATATGATAAAGTTCCAAGAGAAGTGATATGTAGAGTTCTTGAAAAGAAAGGAGTTAATAACGCTTATATTCAAATCATTAAAGATATGTATGCAGGAGCAATTACTTGTGTTCAAACACAAGGTGGTTTGACCAAGTATTTTTCTATTTCGGTTGGATTACATCAAGGATCAGCCTTAAGTCCATATCTTTTTTCTTTAGTCATGGATGTTCTAACTATACATTTGCAAGAGGATGTACCTTGGTGTATGCTTTTTGCTGATGATATTCTTCTTGTTGATAAGACTAGAGAGGGAGTTGAAGGTAAACTTGAATTATGGAGGTCAACCTTAGAGTCTAAAGGTTTTCGCTTGAGTAGATCTAAAATGGAATATATGGAGTGTAATTTTAGTAGTAATAGACCTAGTGAGGGGATTGTGACTTTGGGCGATCAAGTCATTAATAAGAGTACATGTTTTAGATATCTTGGATCTATTGTTCAGAGTGATGGTGAAATAGATGGGGATATTATCAGCAGAATTCAAATTGGATGGTTGAAGTGGAGGAATGCATCGGGCTTGTTATGTGATAGAAATGTACTCCTCAAACTTAAGGGAAAATTCTATAAGATGGTAGTGAGGCCTACAATGCTTTATGGTGCCGAATGTTGGCCATTAAAAGAGAAGCATAATACTAAGTTAAGTGTGGCAGAGATGAGGATGCTCAGGTGGATGAGTGGCTTTACCCTTAGAGATAGGATACGAAATGAGCATATACGTGAAAAGGTTGGAGTAGCTCCAGTAGAAGATAAGATTAGAGAGAGTCGCCTTAGATGGTTTGGTCACATAAAACGGCGGCCTTCTGATGACTCGGTTAGGAGAGTAGAGGTATTAGATTTGACTTATGTTAAGAAAGGTAGGGGTAGACCTAAAAAGACTTTGTTGGAAAATATAAGGAATGACCTTTCTTTATTAGATTTAAATGAGAATTTAACTTTTAATAGGACACAATGGAGAAAAATGATTCATGTAGCCGACCCCACGTAGTGGGACAAAGGCTTGATGATGATGTTGTTGTTGTTGTATATATCTTGCATACGGTTTGATGCAGGGAAAAAATCTTTATATCAAATTCATGCAAAATAGCAAAGTTAACAGATAGAGGTAGAGAGATAGGATACATTACAAGAAATGAAAAGCTAAGAATCGAATCAGCGAGGCTGATATATCTTCATTGAATCTTCTTTAGAATCCCTTTTGGAACAAAGGAAGGAGACATTTAGGGGAAAGAGAATTTTTATTCATAATGAATGTTACATTAGATATTATAGCCTAAGGATCCTTATTTATAGAGAAGCATCTGAATAAGCTTAACAACATACTAACAAACGTAGAAATTAATATTGACTAAAATAGCCCCCCTAAAAAAAAGTGACCATGAGGCTTAAAAGACAACAAACTCAAATAGATTGCTGAAATGACTTGTAAGTCCTAAGACGTAAACATAAGCAAAAATTTTGTTTAGGTGAGTTGAAGTCCAAAATTACATGGCACTGGCTGTTCTCCCGGGCCACAGATCACTAAGGGGATTGAACTGATACATTCGGAAGATTCAATTCTAGGCAATTAGCTATGAAATATCTAATTGTAATTGATACCTCCATGTTCCTACTAGAAAGTGGATTATCTGGAGGAAACACCAAGAGGCTTTGGAAGAAGTAATGTAAGGACTAGCCTTACTACTGGAGAATTAGAAAATCCACTTTTAGGTGCTTCTTTGTAGTATACTTTTGATGTCAATCTTATATATTTTAATGCTATTTATCAAATACTAAGTGTTTTGTTTAGTGTAATTGTCTTTAAAGACGATGATGCTTTCAAGATTATAAAGAACAAAATATTTAGATATCCAAAATTTCACTAATTTAATCTACATCATATTTCATTAAATTATGTCATAACATTCCTTTATAAATTTATTGTTTAGAGTTGTCAACAAACCAAACAACTAACATCTATAAATAACATGACATCACAATGAGATGTCAGTAAACCAAACATCCCCTTAGAATCATCAATGCGAAGTATGCAAGTCTTGAAAATTCCTTCATTAGATAATAAATTCTTAATAAAAAAAGTAGTGCTATTGACCATGTTAATAGACAAAGCATGTGCACATACATGCATGATTAAAATTTGGAAAAGTTTGAATAATACAAAGGTGTATAATGATTATAAGAAGGCTAGGAGTTTTGCAAAAAGGATGGTGAATAAAGCAAAAGTTACATCTTTTACTAAGGAATGAATGAGGCATCTAGTATAGCTAAGGCAAGAGACAGAAATTTTGATAAGTTAGATGCACCGGAAATATAATAAGATTTTGGTTAAAGATGAAAAAATAAAATTTTTATTTTAAGAAATTATTAAATGAGAGCTTTGAGGAATAAATTATTTTAGAAATGCATAATGAACATTATTTATTATTATTATTATTATTATTTTTAATGAACATTATAAGTATATTATAGATTGATTCAGAAAAAAGCGAAGTGGACTTGTATTTGAAAAATATCCATAGCGGTTCAGATTTAGATGAGATACCAATGAAGATTTAGAGAATTATGGGGGATATTGTAGCGTTTTGATTTGTGAATCTTTTCAGTAGAACTTTTAAGACTATGAGGATGCTACATGATTGGAGAAGAAATTGGTATCAATATTTAAGAAAAACAACATGCAAGAGTACGCTAATTTTAGAGAATCAAATTGGTTTCATACTGGGAACTGGGAAGATTAACTATAGAGATAGTTTTAATGATAAGACGATTAATAAGGAAGTATACAGAACAAAAGAATGATCTTCATATAATTTTTATTGATTTGAGAATGCTTATGATTGAGTACCACATGATTGATATGATGCACGGTAAGGAAAATAAAGGCGTTTCTCAAAAGTAGGTTGATGTTATCAAAGATCGGCATGATGGAGCACTGATTAGTATGAAATGTAGTTATTGAGTGATCAAATCCAAGAGTTTTCAATTACTATAGTTTTACATCAAGAATAAACATTGAGTCCATATTTTTTTATTAGTTATAGAGATACTTACAAAGGATATTCAAAGTGAGTCGGCTCGATATATATTTCTAATTAGTGTACAAACTTTATCCAAACTTTCATTATTTATACAACTACATTATTTATTCAACAAGTAATACATGTATGTGATTAATATATAGTGCAATATAATACGTAGTAGTATAGTATAGTATTTATAATATATAGTAGTAGTATAGTGTAGTTATATATTATAGAGTCGTAGTAGTATATGTTAGTATTATATTATAGTGTAATTATATAATATAGAATATTACTAGTATAGTGCAGTATATATAGTATAATTGATGAGGATATCATCAGTGATTTCGACACGTGTACCATCAGAGTCACCGGAGATCGACGGCCACGATCAGGAGTTTATATTTTGAGTCATTTTATGTAGTAGTTTATTTTGTTTTTCAATTTTTATTGTTTTACCCTTATGGATGGTCATTTGATATTGTAGTCCCGAGGGCATTTATGTCTTTAGTTTTTGTTCCATTTTGGCCTATTTATAAGAGGCCCCATGCATTGTACTGGATGATGAATTATTGAATGAAAAAAAAAGTTTGTGCTTGTTTGATCTCTTAGTGAGTTCATGAGAAGAGAAACCCGAGCAGGGTGATTTGCAATACCCGTCAATCTTTGGAAAAGTCCAAGGTTCGCGGTTCTTACGATCTCTTTGTGAGTTCGTTATTTTACTTTTATCTTATTTGTTTTTCTTTCATCTCCTTTCTTCCCCTCTCCATCCACCACCAAGTGCTTAGCTCCCACCATCCAATCCCTCCACAAGCTCCACCACCGGCTTCACCTCATCCTTCCCCATCCGAATTCTCCCAAACCCCACCACCATGCCGCCGGCCCTAGTGCCCATCCACCATTAATGATGGTTAATGTCATCATCACCACCTACCTAAATAACCTCCCTTGATTTAGGAAGAGAACTCCTCAATTTGAAATTCAAAATTTGAAATTTCAAATTCTTTCCTAATTTGTCAAAGCCATATTTGAGAAGTTTTAAATCTCATTCAATTTAATTTTAAATTGAATCGGATTTAATTTTTCTTTTCTTTATTTTGAAAGCTAACTAAAGAAGCTTTTAAATCCTCACCCCTCTCCCTCTCCCCCCTACATGCCGCCGGCCACATGTATGGCTCTTCCCCCATTAATTCTCCAATCAAGGCATTAATGACCACTTAATTTGAAATCAAATTTCAAATTATTTTCCCTCTCTCTTGAACCCCCGCCGGCCCCATGCTTGGGCCCCCCTCCATTAATGCTTATTCAAGGCCCTTAATTGCAATTAATTTGAAATCCAAATTTCAAATTAGTTCCCTCCATTTTTACTTAAAACCTAAAATTATTTTCAGATTTTGAGATTAAAACACCTCCACCTTAACTTAACCCTAGCTCCTTCAAACCTAATTCCCCTCCAATCGCCACCTCCTCTACCTCTTCTTTCCATCGGTGCTCCTTCACCTCCCGGCAAGAATGCATGGCAGATCTAGAGCGTGATCATGGATTTGCATATGACTTTCAAGGAGACATTGACATTGTCCGTTCGCCATTCTTTGATGTTGGGTTTGGCTTCGACCACACCGTCGATGATTACTTGAACCGTATTATTCCCACCCTCGTGGACATCATCGACGAGCAACTTCCGGCCGACGATTGGATCCTCAACGGGCGTCCACCATCTTCCCCAAATCCAGCTTCTTCCCTGGCGACTAGTCCTCTCGGCATCACTTGTGTGATAGTGGCATCTTTAAGCGTGCTTGCAATCCTCCTCCGCTAACCTCCACTTTCGAGAGATTGAGTGAATGATCTCAAGGTGAACTATCTAGATTTTAAACTTGTGGTTTTTGTTACATTTGCTATTTGTATTACCTATTAGTCATTGATTGTTATTTTGCAAGTCCTATTAATCTCAAATTGTAACCTATTGCTATTGTTTAATCACTCATGTCATCTTCTTAAACTATTATTTGAGTAAACTAAGAGTTTGTTAGTAGTAAAACAACGTTTATCACTTCTATTAATATCTTAATTGCAATTCTTGTCTTTCGCATTTAGTTTCACATCAATAATGTTGTTATATTGTATGGAGTAGTAGTAGTATAATGTAGTTATATATATATATATATATACATAGTATAGTATAGTTCTATAGTATAGAGTAGTAGTATATAGAGCATAATGTAATTATAAAGTATAGAGTAGTAGTGATGATGTGAAACAACCAGGAATTATAAGAAAATAATAAAACTATTGTAAGCTTGCTACTTTAAGGCTAATGAGTTACAAGAAATAATTTGAAGAACTATTCATGAAGTCTTGCTCTAGTAGGCAGTTACAACTTAGGAGAACAAATCAATTTAAAACAAAATCGACAAATTATTGTAAAGCTGAATGCACTCGTAATAATAATCCACAGGTTAATATCAAAAGCTTTCACCTCGAGTTCCCTTCTCTTACTCACACTCTATGCGGATGTTCAACACAGAGTGATCTTTAGCAAACCAAACGATGCCACCAAGAGGGTGATGACGTCGATGGTCTTGATCCACAGGAGAGTAGCCGAAGATGGAGGCACGGGTGGATGTCCGATGAGTTGCCACTGCACTAATGGTCGTTGTCGTCAATCGTCTCGGTGAGGCGAAGAAGTATGTGATCCATGGAGTCTTCAACATAATCTTCAAACTCCCAAACGGGATCAAAGAAGGGTGATCGAATAATGTCGATTTACCATTGGGAGTTATACACAAATCCGTGGTCGACTTCCGGATCGGCCATCCATGAGCATGGAGAGTCTTCTTCTTGATGTGAGCCTTAGAGGAGCCGGCGTATAGGCTAGGGAGAAGAGAAGGGAGGGGTCGGCAGTGGGGCTTCTTTGGTAGGGGGAACTAGGGGATGAGGGGCTAGGGTTTAAAATTGAGTGGTGGATACGAAGATACGAAATCTTAAAAATCTGAAATTTAGTTCAGAATTTTCTAAGGAGGGAAAGATGTCAATTGATCCCTCAAATATTTCTCAAATAGCCAAGTAGGGGGGCCGGCGGTTTATTGGCTTAGGGAGGCAATTAATTTGAATTAGGGAAGGAATTGGGGAGGGAAATCGGAAAGGAGTGGGGGCCGTCCATATATGGAGAGAATTAGCTGTCAAGGTTTAATGCATGTGGGTCCCAAAGGATTTAATTAAGGATTGGAATCAAATCTGAATTTAATTTAATTTGGCAAGCTTCCTAATTGGGTTTGAACATTAGAAAAGTATTTAGAATTCAAATATTTAATTGAATTCTAATATAGGTGCTTTCCTAAATGGCAAGGGTTTATTTTAGGAAGGTAATTAGTTGATTTGAAATTCAAATCAAGTGGCTAGGGGGGCCAGCGGCAGGTGAGCTAGGGTGGAGGGACCGGCGGTTGGAGGGTGGTCGCCGGCTGCTGGACGGTGGAGAGTGGTCTGGCGGCTTGGAGGTGGAGGAGGGGTCGGTTAAGGGAGGATTGGGGGGACGGTGGAAGAAAATTGACTTGGCCGGGGTGGGGATGGGGCTACTGGTGGCTAGACACCACGGTGAGGGGATGGTCGGTGGTGTGGAAGTAAGGGAAACATCGGACCACGAGCTCGGAGCACCTCCGCGACTGGTGGGTGTTGCTTTGCCCACACTTGGGACTTCACCACTCAAGAATTCACAAGCTCAAGAGAAAGGAATTCTGAAATTTTATTAAGCATTCATTGAAAAACTAATACAAAGACTATTACCAATATATATAGGCCTCAACAATGAAGAAGAAACAAAGACACATGTGCACTTTGGGCTACAACTCACTAAACTCCCTCGTAGCGGTACAAAGGTCAACTGAAACAAAATAATAGAAATAAAACTAATACAATAACATAAAGAACTCGTAAATAGATGCTCTTGATCATGCCCGTCGATTTGCGATGTCTCCTGTGATAGATGCGTTGGAATCGACGACTGATGTCCTCATCAAATAGTATATATAGAATAATATAGAGTAGTAAAAGTAGTATTATATAGAAGTAGTAGTATATATAGTATAGAATAGTAATAATATAGTGTAATATATATAATATAGAATAGTAATAATATTATAGTGTAGTATATATAATATAGTATAAAAGTAGTATAAAGTAGTATTATAGTATAGTGTAATTATATAGTATAGAGTAGTAGTAGTATAGTGTAGTATATATAATATAGTGTAGTTATATAATATATAACAGTAGTATAGTATTATATATATAGTATAAAGTAGTTATATAGTATAGTAGTAGTATATTGTAGTATATAAAGTATAAAGTAGTATATATGAGATAGTTTATATATAGAATAGAGTAGCATATATAATATAATGTAGTATATATATAGTATAGAGTAGTATACATAGTACAATGTAGTTATATTGTATGGAGTTGTGGTACTATAGTGTAGTATATATATATATATATATATATAATATAAAATAGTAGTAATATAGTGTAGTATAGATTGTATAGAGTAGTTATATATTATAGAATAGTAGTAGTATAGTATAATATATATATATAGTATGATGTATATATAGTATAGAGTAATTATATAATATGGAGTAGTAATATAGAATAACAATAATATAACGTAGTATATATAGTATAGAATAGTAGTAGTATAATATAGTATATATAGTATAGACTAGTAGTTGTATAGATTATTATGATAGTATAGTGTAGTTATATAGTATAGAATAGTAGAAGTATAATATAGTATATATGGTATGGTGTAGTCATATAATATAGAGTAATTGTAGTATAATGTAGTATATATAATATAGAGTTATAGTAGTATAGTTTAGTATATGTAGTAAAATATAATTATATAGTAGTAGTAATATAGAGTAGTATTATAGTATAGTGTAGTTATATATTATAGATTTATAGTACTATAGTGTAGTATATATAGTATAGAGTTGTAATAATATAGTATAATATATAGTAGTTATATAGTAGTAGTAGTAGTGTAGTATAATATATATACTTATATAGTATAGAATAGTAATATAGTATAGAGTAGATCTATACTATAGAGTAGAAGTAGTATAGAATAGTAGTAGTATAGTATAGAGTAGTAGTAATACATTGTACTATATAGTATAGAGCATGGTTTAAAATTGCGCAATTAGAGGCGCGCCTTTGCGCAATTCAACCAAAAAACGCCTCGAGGCTTACGCAATTCTGGACCTGGATGAGGCGTACGCCTCACCTGGACTGAGGCGCGCCTCAGAGGCGCAATTGCGCAATTCTGGGAGAGGCGTACGCCTCACACGCTAGGTCCCACCCACTTAAAATAAGCCCTCTTCCTCCCTTATACCCGCACAGCTCCCTTCATTTCCTAAAAAAACCCGCTTCCAGCTCCCTGTTCGCGAAAACGAAGCCCTCCCGCACGGTCGGCCTTGCTTCCCGCCGCTCCTCCCGCCGGCGCCGCCCCTCTCCGGCGAAGTGGAAACTTCCGGCCACCCTCTAGGAGTACTCCACATTGGATTTTAGGTATTTTTATTAAGTTTAGGAATATATTTTGCAAGTTTAAGAGAAATTAGGGTTTAGTTTTTTTTGATTTTTTTTGTGTATTTGATTTATTGCTTTAGGAGACATGGTTAGAGGTAAAGAAAAGACGAATACGTCATTGCGGAGGGACCCTTCTTGAAAGTATAGTGTACAAGTTGACATTGGCGGCGGAGAGAAAAGCTATGTCTATTTAAAGTGCAACTTTTGTGAGAAAATTGTGAAGGGCGGAGTAACCCGCATGAAGGAGCACTTATCATGCTCTCACAAGAACGTAGCACCTTGTGCAAAAGTGCCGGACAATGTGAAGGAAGAAATTAGTGCTTACATGAAGAAAACTACCACTGTCAAACACTTACAACAGCAGCAATTTGATGAAAGGGTCGACCAAGGTGCCTATTATGGGAGCGAGAGTGGAAAGGGCTCTTCCTCCACTATACATAATAGAGGTGCACGGGGTCCTATGGATCAGTACATGACTACTGCAGGAGCAGATAGAGGAGAAGCAGAGATGATGCCTGCAGCTGGTACTAGAGAGGGTCGACGACAGGTTTGCATGGACATTGGGAGGTTCTTTTTTGAAAATGCAATACCATTTAATGTTGCTACATCGCCTGCCTACTTCAGTATGATGCGGTCTGTAGGATTGTATGGAAGAGGGTTGAAAGCACCTTCTATGTATGAGTTGCGCACTTGGATTTTAAAAGAGGAGTTGCAGAACACCGAGCGAACCATTGATGAGATTAAAAGAACATGGATTGAGACAGGTGTGACTATAATGTCAGATGGATGGTCTGACATAAAGAGTAGGAGTTTGATAAACATCCTTATCAACAATCCCTATGGTACAGTGTTCTTAAGATCTGTTGAAGCTTCTGATGAGGTGAAGAATGCTACATTCATTTTCAATTTACTTGATGGAGTTATTGAGGAGATTGAAGAGCAGTTGGTTGTCCACATAGTGACTGATAATGCCAGTGCATACAAAGCAGCTGGTTAGATGCTGATGGAGAAGAGGACATACCTCTATTGGACACCTTGCGCAGCACATTATATTGATCTCATATTGGAGGATCTTGGTGACTTACCTCAGCACAAGAGTGCTCTTGCTAGGGCGAAGAAGATTACAAAATTCATCTACAATCACTCTTGGGTGTTAAGCTTAATGAGAAAATTTTCAAAGAAAGAAATCATTCGACCTGCAACCACTAGGTATGTTCATATTTTTTACACTGTAAATCATTCCAACTGTATGTTCATAGTTTTAACATTTGGGCACTGTGAATCTATAGGTTTGCCACCTCCTATTTGACACTGCAAAGCTTGATGGAGGTGAGGCAACCTTTGGAAGCCATGTTCACATCAACTGAATGGCTAAACTCTGCTTGGGGGAAGAAGAGTGAGGGAAAGGAGATAAGAAAGATAATTCTGAATGATAAATTTTGGGCTACTGTGACCTATGCCATTTTGAGCACGAGACCCTTAGTGCAAGTTCTACGCTTAGTGGATGCAGAGAAGAAACCAGCTATGGGTTTTATTTATAATGCTATGGATGAGGCCAAGGAGTTGATTGCACATAACTTGGGAGGAGAGGAGGCAAGTTATAGGGAGATTTGGGATATCGTTGATGCTCGGTGGGAGGTGCAGTTACACCGACATCTACATGCAGCTGCATATTATCTTAACCCTCAATTTCAATATTCAGAGAAAAAATCTTCAAATCCGGAGATTAAGCTAGGTCTATATCACTGTATGGAGAGATTAATACCGGAGCAGGCAGATAGGGAGCTTGCAGATTTACAGCTTGTTCTGTTCCAGAATAAAGAGGGTTTTTTTTGATTTGAATGCAGCAAAAGCAACCATTTTTAAACGGTCTCCAGGTATAATTAATTTGGTAAATGCAATACACTTTATTCAGTTCTGAATTTTGATTATATTTTTTTCTTGAAAACAGTTGAATGGTGGATCCAATTTGGTGATTCCACCCCTAAGCTACAGAGTTTTGCTGTGAGAGTGTTGGGCCTCACTTGTTCTTCTTCTGGGTGTGAGCGAAATTGGAGTACATATAGTCAAGTGCAAACAAAGAGAAGAAATCGACTATCTACACTCAGAATGAACTCCCTCGTATACATAATGCACAACAAGAGGTTAAGAGATAGGAGGTTGAGGAATAAGGGGTTGAAAGATGATGAGGACCCGTTGGTGTGTGATGATGTGTCGTCTGATAATGAGTGGTTCATAGATGATGAGGCAGATTTGTCATTATCAGACTTACAGGTAGAAGATCTAAATGTGGATGTATTGAGGGGCGAAGCAGATCAAACGGGTCCATCCACTAGTACCACACCACACACATCTACTAGCTCTGCAAGTAAAGGTATATGTTCTCTGCCAGTCTGCCTGATAATGAGTGGTTCATCCAATTAATATGCTAATGATCTTTTCTTTTAATGAACAAGGAAGAGAAAAATGAGTCATGTTGAAGATGAAGATGACATGACATTCATAGATACAATTGGAGAAGAAGATTCACTTGAAGACCCATTTAGTGATGGGATATGATTTCATTTCATATGTTTTTTGTATTTTGGGAGTTTTGTTAAACTAATATTTTGTGATTTTGTACTTTGGGACATAATTTTATTGCATCTACTTTCTTATTTGCCAATATTGCTATTATTTTCCTGCTAAAATCCTTAATTTTTCATTTACGCAATTCTGTCTTCGTGAGGCTTATGCCTCAGACCGCCTCGAGGCTTACGCCTCGCCTCACGGACGAAAACCGCCTCGAGGCACAGTTACGCAATTTTAAACCTTGGTGTAGTATATATAATATAGAGTAGTAGTAGTATAGTGTAGTTATATAGTATAGAGTAGAATTATAGTGTAGTGTAGTTATATAGTATAATATAGTAGTAGTATAGTGTAGTTATATAGTATAGTGTAGTTATATAGTATAAAGTAGTAGTAGTAGTATAGTATGTTGAATATATTGTATAGTGTAGTTATAAAGTATAGAGAAATAGTATAGTATGAAATAATAATAGTAGTATATATAATATAGTATAATTATTTAGTATAAAATAGTAGTTGCATTATATATAATATATTAGTAGTATAATATAATATAGTATAATATAATATAGTAGTATAGTAGTTATGGAGTAGTAGTAATATATATAGTATTGTAAAGTTATTGATTTCAAATTTCCCCCACCCCCATAACTCCATTCTACATCAGTTATATAGTATAGGGTATTAGTATATAGAGTTTAGTGTAGTTATATATTGTATTGTTTAGATATATAGTATAGAATAGTAGTAGTATATATACTATAACATAGAGTTGTAGTATTAATAGTATTATATAAAGTAGTAGTAGTAGTATGTATAGTATAATGTAGTTATATATTATAGAGTAGTAGTAGTATATATATATATATATATATATATATATAATATAGTGTAGTTATATAGTATGAAGTATATAGTAGTATTATAGTGTAGTTATATAGTATAGAGTAGAATTATAGTATAATATTATTATATAGTATAGAATAGTAATAGTATAGTGTAGTATATATATATTATAATGTTGTTATATTGTATGGAGTAGTAGTGGTATAGTGTATTATATATATAATATAGTGTAGTTATATAGTATAGTGTACTTATATAGAATAGAGTTTTAGTAGTAGTATTATATATAATATAGTAGTAGCATAATTTAAGGTAATATTGTATAGTAATTTAGTAGTTATAGAGCATTAGTAGTAGTATATATAGTATAAAGTAGTAGTATATAGAATATAATGTAATTATTTAGTATAGTGTAGTTATATAATATAAAGTAGTAGTAGTATAGTGTAGTATATAATATTGTAATAGTAGTATGACATAGTATATATAATATAGCGTAGTAATAGTATAATTTAGTACTATATGCAGTAAAATGTAGTTATATAGTATATAGTAGTAGTAATATAAAGTAATATTATAGTATAGTGTAGTTATATATTATAGATTTGTAGTAGTATAGTGTAGTATATATAGTATAGTATAACTATATAGTATAAAGTAGTAGTAATATAGTATAGTATTGAGTAGTTATATAGTGAATAATAGTAGTGTAGTATAGTACATAAAGTATAATGGATATATAGTATAGAATAGTAATATAATATAGAGTATATATATAGTATAGAGTAGTTGTATTATAATATAATATATATAATATAGAGTAGTAGTAGTATAGTGTACTATATGTAATATAATATAGTTATATAATATAAAGTAGTAGTATAGAGTAGTATTATAATATAGTGTAGTTATATATTATAGATTAATATTAGTATTATGTAGTAGTATATATAGTATAGTGTAGTTATATGTGTATAGTGTAGTATATATAATATAGTGTAGTTATAAAGTATAGAGTAATAGTATTATATATAATATAGTAGTAGTATAATATAATGTAATAGTGTAGTTATATATAATATAATATATTTATATAGTATAAAATAGTATATATAGCATAATATAGAGCAGTAGAAGTACAGTGTAGTATATATAATATAGTGTAATATTATAGTATAGTGTAGTTATATAGTGTAGAGTAGTAGTAGTATAGTGTAGTATATATTGTATAATATTGTTATATAGTATAGAGTAGTATATATATAATATCGTGTAATTATATAGTATAAAATAGTTGTAGTATACTTTAGTATATATATTATAGAAAAGTTATATAATATAATGTAGTTTTAGTATAGTGTATATATAGTATAGAGTAGTTATATAGTATAGAGTAGTAGTATAGTGTAGTATATATAGTATAGGGTGGTAGTAGTTTAGACTTTAGAGTATTAAAGAGTAGTAGTATTATAGTGTAGTATATATTGTATAGAATAGTTGTAGTATAGTGTAGTTATATAGTATAGAGTAGTAGTAATATGTAGTAGTATTATAGTATAGTGTAGTTATAGAGTATAGTGTAAATGTATATAATATAGTGTAGTTATATAGTATAAAGTAGTAGTATAGTATGAAATAGTAGTAATTTATATAATATAGTGTAGTTATATAGTATAGAGTAGTTGTAGTATTATTAAATATAAGATATAAGTGGTATAATATAATATAATATAGTCTAGTATAGTACTATAGTAGTTATATAATAGTAGTAATTATACTTTATAGTATAGTATAGTTATATAGTATAGAGTAATATATAGTGTTTAGTGTAGTTATGTAGTATAGAGTTATAGTAATAGTAGTATATATAATATAGTATAGAATAGTAGTAATATTATATAGATTAGTAGTAGTAGTATATATATAATATAGGATATAGTGTAGTTATATATAGTATAATATATTTATATAGTATAAAATAGTATATATAGCATAATATAGAGAAGTAGTAGTACAATGTAGTATATATAATATAGTGTAATATTATAGTATAGTGTAGTTATATAGTGTAGATTAGTAGTAGTATAGTGTAGTATATATTGTATAATATTGTTATATAGTATAGAGTAGTATATATATAATATCGTGTAATTATATAGTATAAAATAGTTGTAGTATACTTTAGTATATATATTATAGAAAAGTTATATAATATAATGTAGTTTTAGTATAGTGTATATATAGTATAGAGTAGTTATATAGTATAGAGTAGTAGTATAGTGTAGTATATATAGTATAGGGTAGTAGTAGTTTAGAGTATTAAAGAGTAGTAGTATTATAGTGTAGTATATATTGTATAGAGTAGTTGTAGTATAGTGTAGTTATATAGTATAGAGTAGTAGTAATATGTAGTAGTATTATAGTATAGTGTAGTTATAGAGTATAGTGTAAATGTATATAATATAGTGTAGTTATATAGTATAAAGTAGTAGTATAGTATGAAATAGTTGGAGTATATATAATATAGTGTTGTTTATAGTATAGAGTAGTTGTAGTATTATTAAATATAAGATATTAGTGGTATAATATAATATAATATAGTCTAGTATAGTACTATAGTAGTTATTTAATAGTAGTAATTATACTTTATAGTATAGTATAGTTATATAGTATAGAGTAATATATAGAGTTTAGTGTAGTTATGTAGTATAGAGTTGTAGTAATAGTAGTATATATAATATAGTATAGAATAGTAGTAATATTATATTGATTAGTAATAGTAGTATTAGGGCTGCAAGCGAACCAAACGTTCGACGAGCTACTCGTTGTTCGGTTCGATTAAAGCTCGTTTGTGATCGTTTCATTAACTAAACAAACAAACTTGAACAATATTTTAAATACTCGATTCTTAAATAAACAAACTTGAACACTAATGCGTTCGGCTCATTTATGTTCGTGAACAACATCATTTGAAGTTCGTGAACAAGCTCGACATTAAGCTCGATAAAAGCTAAATTCGTGTTCGATTTTGAACTCGTGAATAAGCTCGATACAAATAATTAATATTTGACTATATAGTTAATAAATATAAATAATCATTGCCTTGTTACATAGACAATTGCTTTTATAATAAATGTGTTTGTTCATAAATATGTTCATGAACGCGTTTGTTTGATAGTTAGAAAAAATTTGTTAAATATGTTCGCGAAAAAGCTCGATAAACATTAAACGAACGAACATACTGAACATGAACCGAACATGAACACTCATTAATTTAAATGAACCAAACATGAACACAAATAATAAAGCTCGAACAAACATGAACCAAACTTGAACAAGCTGATATTAAATGAACACAAACATGAACACTCACATACTCGGCTCGGCTCGGTTCGTTTGCAGCCCTAAGTAGTATATATATAATATAGGGTATAGTGTAGTTATATATAGTATAATATATTTATATAGTATAAAATAGTATATATAGCATAATATAGAGCAGTATTAGTACATTGTAGTATATATAATATAGTGTAATATTATAGTATAGTGTAGTTATGTAGTATAGAGTAGTAGTAGTATAGTGTAGTATATATTGTATAATATTGTTATATAGTATAGAGTAGTATATATATAATATCGTGTAATTATATAGTATAAAATAGTTGTAGTATACTTTAGTATATATATTATAGAAAAGTTATATAATATAGAGTAGTTTTAGTATAGTGTATATATAGTATAGAGTAGTTATATAATATAGAGTAGTTGTATAGTGTAGTATATATAGTATAGGGTGGTAGTAGTTTAGAGTATTAAAGAGTAGTAGTATTATAGTGTAGTATATATTGTATAGAGTAGTTGTAGTATAGTGTAGTTATATGGTATAGAGTAGTAGTAATATGTAGTAGTATTATAGTATAGTATAGTTATAGAGTATAGTGTAATAGTAGTATAGTGTAAATATATATAATATAAGTGTAGTTATATAGTATAAAGTAGTAGTATAGTATGCAATAGTAGTAGTATATATAATATAGTGTAGTTATATAGTATATAGTAGTTGTAGTATTATTAAATATAAGATATTAGTGGTATAATATAATATAATATAATATAGTCTAGTATAGTACTATAGTAGTTATATAATAGTAGTAATTATACTTTATAGTATTGTATAGTTATATAATATAGAGTAATATATAGAGTTTAGTGTAGTTATGTAGTATAGAGTTATAGTAATAGTAGTATATATAATATAGTATAGAATAGTAGTAATATTATATAGATTAGTAGTAGTAGTATATATAATATAGTGTTGTTATATAGTACATTGTAGTAATAGTAGTAGATATAGTATAGTAAAGTTATATAATTTAGAATAGTAGAATTATAGTATAGTATATATAGTGTGGTGTATTTATATAATATAAAGTAGTTATACAGTATAGAGTAGTAGTAGTATAGTGTAGTTGTAGTATAATATAGTGTAATGTATTTATATAATATAAAGTAGTTATATAGGAATTTGCACGCTTAATGTTAGAAGCCACAATAATTATATTTTTATATTGATTTTAAACGACAAAATAAAACACGAAGAGCGGTAAGACAAGATTAGGCTAAATCACATGCATAGGAGTTAAGATTGTAAAATAGCCAATTTAATCTAACATTGCATACATGAATGGTTTTCAACAATAAATCCCAATGCTAACAATAAGATTAGACACTATGCAAGAATCCCTCACTCAACTCTCTAGTTATCTAAGCTTTAGCGGGAAAGAATTAGCATGATCGTTGTGAATCAAAATATAACCACAATTGAGGTATAAACTACGAATATAAGTGAATTGGAGGAAGAGTTTACCCAAAGAAGGGGAGTTACGATGTTCCGGTGTGGTCATATTAAGAGTGGATAGCAACTTCAGGATTGGAAGCCTTCACCATGGCGATCAGAGACCTTCTGGATAGCGGGAAAGTCATAGAAGGTCACCAAAATGACCGATCTGCAGCAAGGGACGTCTTAGACAGCAGCAATGAAGGTCGGGACAGCAGTTTGGCACTTGAAATAATTCTGGACAGCAACTTCGCAGACCTGGACAGCAGTTCCAGCACTTGGAAATTCTGGACAGCAAATTGTATGGCTCAGAAAAGCCTTGGACAGTATGTGACGGATTGCTGGATAGCATGCAAGAGAGGAATTTGTGACAATATTATTGGCCGGAATTTTCTGGACAGCAAATTCCTCTCTTGAAATTCTCGGATAGCCGTGAGAGCAGTTTTAGTTTGAGGACTTCTTCCCAAGGAGCAGGGCAACAGGAATTCCGTCCTCAAGATACTAGGTGACAGGTTTTGGAATAGCAGCCAACATTTGGAGGCCCAAGACAATAGGAACGGATTTTCCTTGGGTAGAATTTTCAGATTTCCCTAATCAATTGGGTAGGGGTAGTTCAAATTTGAATTTTGAATGTAATGGATGGTGGGAGGGAAAGGTGATTAGAGAAATAATTAATTGGATCCAAAATGAATGCCAATTAATGTTGATTGGAGGGGAACAAGGGGCCGGCCATTAAGGGAGCAAATAAGGAGATTGATCTTAATTAAATGTGGGTCCAAGCACTTAATTGATGTAGGAGAATAAATTTGATTTTAAACTCAGATTTATGTAGAGTAGTTGTTTACTTAATTGGGCTAGCGATTTAGGGAAAAAATTGACATCAAATCTAAATTGAATTTGAATTCAAATTCCCACTGATTTTTTATCAACACAAATTAGGAAACTAATTGAATAACAGCAGTATTCGATTTAGGGCTAAATGGGGAAAGAGGGAAAAGGATTTAATTGATTTGGGTGTGGGTCCACCCAATCAATTAGTTATTTAATTAAATATGAAATTTATTTTAGATGTGAAGATTAGGGAAGTTTCCTAATTTAAGATCCATATATTTGGAGAGAATTCAAAATTTAAATTCAAAATTTGAATTGGAATTTTTCCCATAATAAGGAGGCTTAATTAGGTAAGTCTTAATGGCTTACTGAGGGAGGAATCAAGGGAGGAAGGTGGGGAATGGGGGTGGCGGACTGTTGAGGGTGTTTGGGAGTGGTGGTCCGGCGAGTGGGGAAGAAATGGTGGCAGGGGAGCCGCCAGTTTGGTGGAGAAGTTGTGGGGGCCGGCGGTTCTATTGGGAGGAAACCGATGATGGAGTGGGGTGGAGAAGGTGGTTGGGAGGACAGGGAGGAGGAGCCGGCGGGTGGAGTGGGGGAAAATAACAAAGGAAAGGATAAAAAAAAAGAAAAATAAACCACGAGCAACAGACTCTTCCAATGACTGGTGGGTATTGCGTTGCCCTTCACCAAGGGACTTTCTCCTCTCAAGAACTCACATAGAGATCAAACAAGAAAAGCTGAAAAATTTTCATTCATAATCATCATCTCCCTCAAGGAAGGAGGGGAGGGCTTTAAATAGCCAATACAATGTGAAGAATAAAAAGTACTAAAATGCCCCTAGAGCTTCCACATGTCTAAACCCTTTAGTAAGGGCAAAAGTGAAAAAGACAACAAAATCATAAACAAAACTAATACATCAAATAATAAAAAAATGAACATAAAACAAAGTAGAACGGATGTCCTCATCAAGTAGTATAGCGTAGTATATATAGTATAGTGTTGTTATATGGTATAGTGTAATAGTAGTATAGTGTATTATACATAGTATGGTGTAGTTATATAGTATAGTGTAGTTATAAAATATATAGTAGTATAGTATGGAGTAATTGTAGTAGTATTATATATAATATTTTAGTAGTATAATATAATATAATATTGTATATTAGTATAGTATTTATAGAGTTGTAACTTTAACAAATTAATATTTGCAATGTTTTCAGCACGAAATGCTATTGCTATGTTAAAAAATAAATTTTATAATATAAAAACTGAAACTCCCAAAATGTTGTTTTACCGAGCTGTTTCAATATATAGCAAGTATTTACATTTCTAGTGAAAATATTACATTTAAATGAGCTATTGGTAGCTTTAGTTAATAGAAGCTTAATGAATGAAATGGTATTACTAATTTAAGATGATACCATGAAATTTTAAAGGCTTTCTTATTTGTATATTTCAATAGGTGAAAAAAATAAAAAAATTGTATAACATGAAGAACAAGAAAATTAGCGATTTCTACACTGAGCATAGCTTTCCAAATATCCTCGATTTGAATTTGTTACCTCCATCTCCATTGCATTTGCCTCATAAATTACTACAGTACATTTACGATAGTTTCGTACTTCAACCTCTAAAATGTTGCTTGCTCCTTCCTTGCTGCTACCATTTGCAAGAGTTTCTCCTACGTCATGCTTGCTCACAGTTGTTGATACCATTTGGTTTTTCAGGCTCTTTCTTTCCCTGCTTCTTTATTGTAGCTATAGCCGTAGACCATGAACATTGCCAACTTGAATGTTTCTTGCCCTTCTTTGCCGCTGCCATCTGCAAGATTTTCTCCTCCATTGTGCTCACCCATAATTGTCAAGGGTATGCTGCTTGAACTCATTCTTTTCCTTTTATTTCACATCTAGGCATTCATAATTATTAGGCTATGTGGTCAGACAACAAACCTAAATATATGGGATCAAGTTTGATCTACTCCGATCATATTTAATCCCCTTGCTGAAGTTCTATTATATTTATCAGGGCTGGCTGATCATCTTTCATGATCCTAGGCATTCACTCAAATCTCTCCTATGAACTCTTAAAGGCCTGCTGTGGTTTTGATCAAAATGTTTGCAATGAAATGATAAGGAAGTTCCAATCTGTTTTTAAATTACATTATTATTTTTTTTAATTTTCAATTTAACCTTTTAAATTCTTAGATATGATAATTCATTTACTAAATAGATATAAACTAGTATGATCATCACTCTATTTCTGTGATCTCTCTACCTGCATCATTCTTAACTGTATTATATGCCTTTGAATGCCCATGACACTGTTTTCTATGCTAGTAGACGAAATTTGATCAATATTTCATAATTATTTATGTTGTTGCAGGAAATATAGTTTTTAAACTTTTTCTTTTTCATTATTTAAATACAGCTAAGGTGAACACATCCTGTTAAACAAAAAACTGTTACTTTTTTTTTTCTTGCAAGTTTTAGCAGAATTTATGTCGGAATTTGATCCTTAATGCGAAGAGTAGCAATGTTGTTTATTGTATAGTATTTTCCTTTAATGCATCAGTGTGGAATTGTGTCGAGTTATATATGAATCATGCACCTAATCGTGGATTATTGATCGTGGTCTGCCTTCTCTATGCTATATGTACTGTCCGTACACTTCGATTTGAACTTCTGAACCTTTATAATGCCAGAATGCTTTAAACTCTCTAGTTAATATTTGAATCTTTTTATTGACAAGTTTTAATCGCTATATTTACTACAACTAACCAGTTCTAAGAAGCTTATTTTGGCAATTTTCCTTGATTTTGTGCTTTATCTTAACATTTGCAAATGCATGTGCTATTATTAATTAGTGCAATCAATGTTTAGTATCTTTCATCTACTAGACCTCAGTTCTGTAGCTTTTCATAATTCATTTTGAAGCGCCTGCTGTTTTTGCTGATATGCATATACTGCCCGTTGGAGTTTTGGAACTTTTGTGTGTATTGGATGCTTTAAATCTTGGTTGTCATTATTCCAGTGATCTGTTGTATTACAATTTCTTTGGAAGTTCAAACTTTAGTTGTTTACCTATAGATTTTTTTTTGCTTCATGCTTCCTTTTGTCAGACTGCTGGAACGAACAAATTTTCAACTGTGATTGAATTTCTCCGGCGTCAGCTTCATAGAGATACTCTGGTAAGGTCGTTCTTTACGAAAATGCTAGCCGTTTTATTGTTGCATTAGCGCTCTTATGATAACTTGTGACTTCTTTTGGCAGTTTGTCTACGTCAACAGTGCCTTTTCTCCAAATCCAGATGAATTGATGATTGATCTGTACAATGTAGGTGGTATATGCGTGACACATGTTAGTTATTTTTAGTTCTATAATAATGGTCTTTGCTGGAGCTCTCTAGGGATTCACAAATTTTTAGTTCTAGGATAATTTTAGTTAAAAGCGCATGATGCATGCTTATCATTCCATCTACAACAAAATAATCTGCTATTGAATGAAAAGAACTTCCCATACTTTGTACAACAATAACAACATGCCTTTATCCCACTACATGGGGTCCCATGAATCCTATTTCTCCATTGTGTCCTATTAAGAGTCAAATTCTCATTTAAATCTAATAAACATAATTCATTTCTATTACTTTCTAACTAAGTCTTTGCAGGCCCCTCTACCTTTCTTAATATAGGCCGGATCTAAAACATCTACTCTCCTAACTAGGTCATTGTAAGGCTGAAGCTTTATGTGACTAAACCATCTAGGGCAACGCTCTTTAATCTTATCTGCCATTGGAACTACTCCAACCTTGTCATATATATATTCGTATCGCATTCTGTCTCTAAGTGTAAAGCCACTCATCCACTTGAGCATTCTCATCTCTACAAAACTCAACTTAATTTTATGCTTCTCTTTTATACAAATTCGATGCATTCCTCCACTTCAACCATCCAACTTAAATTTTACTAATAATATCCCCATATAGTTCAATTTCATATAAGAAAGAAAAGCTAAAAATAGAAAAATATTAATTATCCATTTAAATATAAACAATAAAATTGAACACACATTATATACTTAATAAATTGTAGAGCTATTTAGAAGTCCAAAATAAATTCATATATAGTGGCATTGGGGCTGAGGCTGGTGAATTGAGGGGCTAAATTAGGGTTTTAAAAAGTTTTTGATTAAATTAAATAATTAATATAATTTTGATGTTAATTGACGAGTATAAACTAACACACAATTAAAAAAAAAAATACAAGTAAATAATAAAGTAACATAAGTGCAAGCAAAAGAAAATAATATGTACAATATTTTTACTTGGTTCGGCCCGAACATCAACCCAACTTACATTCATCGTTAGCTAACTCTTGGGCTAGAAATCCACTAAATCCTAAATTTGCCTTTAAAATCTCACTTCCTTAAACTAAAAAATGTCTTACAACCTATATACTCTCATATATAGGTGAATACAATCCAATCTAATTACAATATAAATTTTACTAAATCAAATGATTTAGATTAAAAAATAAAAATACAACTTATTGTAGACAATGCAAGCTTAGATACTTCAATAAAGTATTTAAGGTGATTTATAAAGTATTGATAATTACATCTCCATTTGTAAATGAGATGTAAATTTTGCTCACTATAATATATATTTATATCTTGATATATATGAATAATATTTCTCATTAAAAAATTTGGCTTGTAGATTTATATGTTGATTTAAAATAATATTTTTTAAATCAAGTAAAGTAGATATATAAAATTAAAATATGTACTTATAATACTTAAAAAAATGTAATAGATTTTAAAATAAATCTATGCCAAATATATAAAGATTTGCTTTCTAATTTTATGGATAAAAGAGTTTTAAACACAGAAAACTTAATCTAAGATGCTTAATTAGTATTTAATCAAAAAAAAAAAAAAATCACAAAATAAGGTGAAAAATAAAAGTGTAGCAAAGAAAGTTTTAGGAAAAGAAAACGAACTCAAAAAATTCAAGAGACATTGCTCAATTCAGTTCGTTGAAGCTTCCAAATCAAAGATTTGATATTGCAAAGATGCAAAACACTTGGAAGAAAATCTAAATTTATCCTCTCAAAATTTAGCTTGAAAATAATGGAAGAAGGAAGAATGTGTTGGAATTTTTAAGTTAAGATCAACCCTTACAAGAAGAGCATGGGGGGTATTTATACGAAAAATGTAATTTAAGAAATTAAATAATGTAATATTATTTTATCAACTAAGAATATAATATTTTATAAAAAATTAAATTTAGATTAAAAATATTAGATTTAAATGGCTAGTCACATGGGTAAATTAAAAAGTCTCCAATTATCTCCCCAAAAACATATAAAAATGGCCTATTAGCTTGCAATATTAAAATTAGATAATATTTAAAAATCATAATAAATTCAATTTAAATCAAAAGTGGGTCATGATAAGATGTTATGAGTCATAGATGCAAGAATGGGATATCACAGCTCTTGCTCCAAAACTGTTAGATATCAAGATCTTTGTTTGGCTCTCCATGGAAAGAGTTCTCAAGTCCGTTTGCGTCGTTATTTGCATCTATAAAATTGGTGGCAATAGGGTATTCAAAAGTTTGAGTGCTTAAGTATACATTTTGTTTATACTCAGTAAAAAAACAATAAATAGTTTTGGTGATGCTTGTTGATCAACTCTTGAAGTCTCTCATGATAAATTTTGGCATAGCACCAAACTTATACCGAGGATCTAATATCTTGGCAAATGATAATAAACTCAATATTTATAAAATTTTGTTTGCATGTTAATGACTAAGTTATTCATGAAATTACAGACCATAGTTCAATTCTAGAAACTTCCTGTGAACCTTTCACACCCCATTGAAATAAATTTTTTTTTCGGACATTTTATTCCAGAGAACATACATGCTATGACATAAAAAACTATCAAGAACCATTTACAAGCAGTTATATTGGCCAATTCTTCATTTTAAAGCATACAATGATGTACGTCTATCTGTATTGTAAATTTAAGTACATTTCTTTTTAAAATAGAAGCAACCCCACCATCAAATAAGTTGAATTACGCCTCACACAAGCATCTTGTTTCCAAATTTTGTTTTTGTAAAGCCCATATTGTTTTTGCTACCACAACATAAACTTGTCTTTTATTCTTGATTTTTTAATATACTCATTTATGCTACAGAGGCATAATTATTTGAGGTAAGAAAAATTTAATCAAGAGCTTCAGTGAAAATTCCTTCACATGATCTACTTTCTTGACACACCTAGCAATAATAACTTGCATTTCCGCAACTTAAATTATTAAACTTAGAAGCATATTGCACTAATAAAATGTCCAAGACTAAGTTGTTCAACACTAGAAAATAGGTAATCTCCGCAAATAATAAAATCAAAATGAGGTTCATCATAATCATACTTATTTTTTCCAGTTGCCCATAGAAGTTTTATGTCACATTTTTTTACCTTTGAGTTGCCTTTTAAATGATGTTTAAAATGTCAAGTTTTATTCTTGGATTAGCCAGAGAGGATATTCTTAAAATGCTCATTTTTTCTCTTCAAACTCTTATTGGTATTCCTATTTATTATTTAACCTAATGAAATCATCCAATCCTTAGAACTAATTTGTCCTCTTTGTGAAGGCTTATTCTCATAGAATTACATGTGCGCCTGCATATTTTGGTCCTATATTAAATATGTTTATAAATATTAAACGAAATTTCAGTAAAATGGGAATCATAAATTATGCATATTATTAATATTATAGTAGTAACATTAAGTTATTTATGTATGAATCTTATAATAAAAAGAAAAAGAAAAAAACTCTAGCCTTATACTTATTTATTTAGTTTTTGTGAATGGGGCATTATCAAATCTAAAACTAAGGGTTTCTTGAAATTCATGCTTATTTAAAAAAAAATGTGGCAACTAAATTGCAAGTTTAGAAGATCCCAACTATCAGATAAATTAACTTATTGATTAGAGTTTATAAATGAATGACACGGTAGGCTTAAAAGCTTAAGCGGATAATTGTTTTTATTAATATTTCAGTAATTGAAGAACTGTAACATCAGTAATAATTTTGATCTAAATATTCTAACTTCTAAAATTTAGTAAACATCAATGATAAATCTGAGAAAAGCTTGTTGGTTCTAACTTCTAAAGTTTATCCAGCATAAACATAAGAAAAATTTAATACTTCTAAATTTTAAAATAGATTTGATATGAACAATTATTAAACACCAATGGATATAGTACAACCCAGATTGACTATTTTCTTATTAGAAAATTAAATCATTTAGATTGCAAAGATTGTAAAGTTATTCCGAGTGAAAATTTATGTACCCAACATCGATTATTAATTTTGGACTTTAAGATAAATGTGCATAAAATAAAAAATAAAGTAAAACAATTTTCTAGGATTAGATGGGGGCATTTAAAGAATATTAACAAAAATATTTTTGGAAATAAGATTTTAGATCTTAAAATTTTGTCTGTGCATGAGGATGCTAATATTATGTGGGAAAAAGTGGCTAGTGATATTAAGAATATTGCAAAAGATGTCTTTGGAGTATCAAAGGGAAAAGCTCCTAATAGTAAAAATAGTTGGTGGTGGAATCCTAATGTGCAAGAAAAAATAAAAAATAAAAAATAACAAGCTTTGTTATAAAAATTGGTTTAATTTTAAAAATTCTGATAATTGGGAAATATATAAAGTGGCTCGTAAGGATGCTAAGAAAGCAATATGCGATGCAAAGGCATTAGCTTTTAGTAATTTATATAATAGATTAGATACTAAAGAGGGAGAAAAATATATGTATAAGTTAGCCAAACAAAGAGATAGGAGTAGTAAGGATTTAGTTCAAGTGAAGTGTATTAAAGATGAAGATTAAAAATACTTTTCTTAGAAGATGATATTCAACAAAGATGGATGAGATATTTTGCTAAACTTTTTAATGAAGATTGTGAAAATAAGATTGACTATAGTGACCTTAGCACCCTAAATGAAAATAAAGATTTATGTTTTTATCGGCGTGTTAGTAAAACTGAAGTTAGAGAGGCTTTAAAGAAAATGAAGGGTGAAAAAGCTGTTGGACCTGATGATATTCCAATAGAGGTGTGGAAATGCTTAGGAGATGAAGGAATTTCATGGCTTACTAAACTTTTTAATACTATTTTGAAGACTAAAAGATGCCAGATGAGTGGAGAATGAGTGTGATAATTCTTATTTTTAAGAATAAAGGTGATGCACAAGATTGTGCGAATTATAGAGGTATTAAGTTAATGGGTCATACTTTAAAACTATGGGAGCGAGTTATGGAGCATAGGTTGCGGCGTGATACTAATGTTTCTCAAAATCAATTTGGATTCATGACGGGTAGGTCGACTATGGAAGCCATACATTTATTAAGAGGTTTGATGGAGAAATATAGAGAAAATAAGGAGGATCTACATATGATATTTATTGATTTAGAAAAAACATATGATAAAGTTCCAAGAGAAGTGCTATGGAGAGTTCTTGAAAAGAAAGGAGTCAATAATGCTTATATTCAAATCATTAAAGATATGTATGCAGGAGCTATTACTTGTGTTCAAACACAAGGTGGATTGACCAAGTATTTCTCTATTTCGGTTGGGTTACATCAAGGATCAGCCTTAAGCCCATATCTTTTTGCTTTAGTCATGGATGTTCTCACTAGACATTTGCAAGAGGGATGTACCTTGGTGTATGCTTTTTGCTGATGATATTCTTCTTGTTGATAAGACTAGAGAGGGAGTTGAAGGTAAACTTGAATTATGGAGGTCAACCTTAGAGTCTAAAGGTTTTTCGCTTGAGTAGATCTAAAACGGAATATATGGAGTGTAATTTTAGTAGTAATAGACCTAGTGAGGGGATTGTGACTTTGGGCGATCAAGTCATTAATAAGAGTACACGTTTTAGATATCTTGGATCTATTGTTCAGAGTGATGGTGAAATAGATGGGGATATTATCAGCAGAATTCAAGTTGGATGGTTGAAGTGGAGGAATGCATCGGGCTTGTTATGTGATAGAAATGTACCCCTCAAACTTAAGGGAAAATTCTATAAGATGGTAGTGAGGCCTGCAATGCTTTATGGTGCCGAATGTTGGCCTTTAAAAGAGAAGCATAATACTAAGTTAAGTGTGGCAGAGATGAGGATGCTCAAGTGGATGAGTGGCTTTACCCTTAGAGATAGGATACGAAATGAGCATATACGTGAAAAGGTTGGAGTAGCTCCAGTAGAAGATAAGATTAGAGAAAGTCGCCTTAGATGGTTTGGTCACATAAAACGGCGGCTTTGCGATGACCCGGTTAGGAGAGTAGAGGTATTAGATTTGACTTATGTTAAGAAAGGTAGAGGTAGACCTAAAAAGACTTGGTTAGAAAATATTAGGAATGACCTTTCTTTATTAGATTTAAACGAGAATTTGACTTTTAATAGGACACAGTGGAGAAAAAGGATTCATGTAGCCGACCCCACGTAGTGGGATAAAGGCTTGATGTTGTTGTTGTTGTTGTAATGATAATAAAGCTGGACTATGTTGCAAGATAATAAAACCGGACTAATAACACATCTCAGAGAAGGAATTACGATACTAATTGAATGTCACATTCTAGACTGTTCTAACTGCAAAAAAACTGCAAATCTAAGGGCTGTCACTCAAGATATTTTTGATTTCTTAAATTTATAGAACTCTCTATAGTCCAAGTGAACTGATTCTTTTCATTCTAATTACAGAATTTTGGGTTTGATGGAAAGCTTGTGGTTAATTATGCATGTTCAATGGCTTGGGGCTAAGGGCTACTAGAACGGAGGAGGACATCCAACTACATTCCTTATTTCAGCTAAAAACTGGCAAAATAAGTATTGCAGATTCAAGTTCTTTTATATATATTCTTACTGCTAATTTTTTAGTGTATATTAACTGAATTTTCATTGCTTTTCCTGAGAAGTATGTATTGCCTTGGGAAACTTACATATGTGTAAAAATCAAAGTTTAAAGATTACTTTTTTTCCCTGCTTGTATGTAAGCAACTGCTTTGTCACTCTCCAGTACAGCAGGTATGAAGAGACAATCTATGCACATATTTACCTTTATCCCAGCTTCCAAAATCGCTTTTGTCTCTTTGACTTAGATTTGTTGTCGAGTATTTAATGTATTCGCCTCTTCACTCCCTTTTCTGACTTACTTTAATCCCTCAGTTTGTGTTACAACAGAAATATAGTCACACCAAGTCTATATTACTTCAGTTACTTTAACCCATCTTCTTTGTTACAGCAGAACAAAAGATTGAATAATATGATTTCATTGGAGCTTGCTTATTAATTGACCCTTGGCGCCTAGTTCTTTATTATTTCCGACCTTTTTTGTTCTTTTTAAATGTGCAAGGTGATAAAAGTTAGAAGAAAGTTATGTGTGCTAGAACTACAGGTATGGAGCAATGAAAGAAAATTTTCTTCTTTTTAGCTCAAATTTGATTAGTATTACACCGAGGAAACTAAATTTCGATTAGTATTTAGGTTCTTAATTTGAAATTTATATTATTCACCTTTCCTATGTTGCAATTGATCAAGCTCCCCTGTTCTGTCAATATAACAGCTCTTGTCATCCTTCTAGATTTCTGTAATAAGAAGTGTAAAATCAATATTCTGTGGAGGAATTGATCTATGAAGTTTACTCTTGCATTGTAAAAGAAGTTTTTTCTGTGATTGGATTTCAATCAATGGCCAATAATTCATGGGATGGATAACTAAGGTGGGACACTTTTGAGCTATGGTAGTCACTTCATTTTTTTTCTTAATGTCACATCGCTTTGTTGTTATTAGGACTATAAAAAATATTTATTTGATTTTATTATTAGCTTAATTTATAAGCTCATTTATTTAATGATTTAAATCATTTGATGGTGGTTTAGTATATTATTAAGATTCTAAGATTTCATTTGGGACAGCTTTCTTATTGCTTTCAAAAGAAATTTTTTGTACCAATCTTTGTTTGAACAAGAAATTTTTGTATTAAAAAGTTGCTTTTGAAATAGTAAACCTAAATTTCCTATATTGATGAAAATGCTATGTGAGAGAACGAGTTGTCATATTTCATATATTCTCTGATTTAGGTAGTATTTTCTATGCTGATAAACTATAGCTTTCTTTTACTAATGAAGTCTGATTATTTGCTTCTTTTTTTCTTGTAAGACCATTTTCAGATGCAGAGGAATACTATCGGTAGGCATAATTAGGAGCCTTGATGCATACATTTATGCATCTATCTATAAAATTTCTTATTTAGCTTGAAGGTAAGAGCAGTTACACAAGAAGGGGTTAAATAGTGCAAATATGATAGAGAGATGCTTTATTCTCATCATCTAATTAAGAAATGCTTGTCATTTCATAATATCTTTATTGTTTTTTTTTTTCATCTTTTCTTCTAGTTTTGGATCATATGTTGCTCGAACTTTTATTAGGTCCGGCGTAAGGACGTAGAGGAACGTCCGGTCGGAGGCAAAATCCCACAAACAAACTCGGTATTTGCTCGGTATTGCTAGGTATTATTTGATAATAACGAGGAATACCGCTCTGTGAAGACCAATACCGAGCTATACCGAGCAATACCGAGTTGTACCGAGTTTTTTCTAGAAAAAATTCGGCACAACTTCTGTATAACTCGGTATTGCTCGGTATAACTCGGTATTAGGTCTTCACGTGATGATATTCCTCGTTATTGTTTGGTATTGCTCGGTATTTCTCGTTTTTTGGCGAGATTTGGCCTCCGACCGGATGTTCCTCTACGTCCGGTCGGAGGACGTAATAATTGTTCTTAATTCGTGTTGCTCTTGATTAAATTGTTAAAAAATTACACTTTCTTTTTACTTGGGGGCATTGTCTACAATCTCTAGATGGAAATGACATGACAATATTTATGAAAATAAGATTTTAGCATCTTTTTCTCATATCAAATGCTACATTAAGGATTAGTTTGGGATAGTTTTTTTCTACTTAAATTAATTTTCTAGCACAAAATTAAAAAAATTTTTGTACTAAAAAATTGCTTTAAGAAGCATTATGAAAGCCGTCCCAACCGAAGCCTATGCGTAAATTTCAAAACTTGATACTAGGATAAACTGCTCAACCACCCTTAATCAACTTCTTAGTTGACTAAAGATAATTTTGGATGTTGTATTTTATTTTCTCAGTAGGCTCCCCTTTTCTCCTAATTATTTCATGGAATTCCTCATTGCCATCTTTGCTGGATTGGGCTTTGCTATGCTAGATGCATCTTCTTTGCCTATTTTGGCACATCTAGTTCTCTTGCTCTAGCTTATGGGATCCTCTAGCTCAATGGGTGGTCTGATTACTACCTTCTAATTTTTGTCCTTATTTTCCCCTTATGAATTTCTTTATTCATAAGTTAGGCTGCTCTGGATTGTGTTGCAATACTTTCTCTCATACATTTTTTTCATTCTTATATCATCAACAAATCTAAAGCATGTAGTCATACATTAAACTTCATATGTTGCACTCATCCAAGATTAATATTATAATCACCATAAAATAAAAACTACCTAAAATTTAATCAAACAAAAGGAATGTAATCACTTACAATCAATTATGTGTATGTGAATTATAAGGAATGTAATCAATTTCATTCAATTATGGTTGGTAATCACTTACAATCAATTTGGGAAGTTCTAGATAGAATAAAAAAGATATCTTGTTGCCTCCATTAGTGAAGCCAAAAGTTGGTTTCCAAGGAAACAAAAAAAGAAGGGATTCAATGGGGAGAATGATGCAATGCAACAAAATGTTGCTTGTAAAGCAAGGTGTCTGCCACCATCTATCTTATTAGTTATTTGTATTTTTGTGAGTAGATGTAATTGATAAAATTATTCACATTTATGTGATTATGTTTTATTGATGTTAAGTGTTTGTAATTGGTATAAGCATTAGTGTGAAATTGTTCTTTGATGCCCCTTTTGTACTTATCCTCGGCTGATCTAGAAGAGTCACCCACACCATAAACCTCTTGGCCCGTACTTGATTGATCCACACTTAAGAGGCGCTGCTGTTTGAGGGGAATCGAGCACAGTTTGGGGGTTCCCAACCGTACTCGTCCACCAACATCGGCGGATCCCCATTGGATTGAGGGAGGCAAATGCCCAACCTAAAAAAAAAATAATTTTTTTAATAATTTTAGAAGGTATATTTTGAAATATTTTGAGTATCTTGCCCCATCTCAAAAAATTTTTTTTCCCTAATTTTATCAATCATAAGCGTCTTTGTCTATCCCCACAAAAAATTTTTTTTTTACCCGCCCTGAAAAAAGAAGCTGAATCCGCCCCTGCCCACCAACCAAGCAAGCATCAGTGGGTCCTGGAATTTTGAAATGCCACTTTTTGTTGCACACTTTTTCATGCCATTAAGTGATTTGATGTACTTATAATAAATAATATAGAAATAATGACCCCAAAAAGTTTTAAATGCCATAAAATACTATAAATTATCACAAAATGCTACAAAATACTATAAACTATTGTATAAGAAAAAAAAAAAAATGAAAAATACAATATAAGTAGACTTTACAAGTCGGACTTTCTACCTCAACAAAATAAATATCCATTAATTCATGCTCTACAAGTCAGAATCTACAAGGTTTTGAACTTGCAAAATGTAGTTCAAACTTTTTTCAGGCTTTTCACGGCTAATGGTTGAACACTAAACTTGGTTCAAGTGAGATTTAAATAAGGCTTGAATGCATTCTAGTCCAATAAATAATATATTAACACTTAACATTTTTTTTGGGACATTTAGGCTAATTAAGATAAAACTCACATACATCACATACACAAGACTCAAACTTAAGACATCTTAATTGGTAGCCAAACTTACAACTAACGGACCAAGATGAATTGAGTATTAACACTAACCTTGATTTGAAGGTTAGTGAAGGGATAAAAATAAGGATATATTGCAGGGGACCAAAATGAAGAGATTCTTGACTGCTTTGAAGAAACAAAATGTAGATTGATCACTTTGACATCTGCTTGAGATCATCAGAAATAGGATAGGTTCTTAAAAGAGAGAATTTTAAACAATTTTTTATTGAAATAGTTATATGAATGCGAAGAGGTAGGGGTGTAAATCAGTCGAGTTGAGTTTGACTTTATTGAGCTCGGCTTGTCAACTAGAAGGTGGGCTCGAGCTTGAGCTCAAACTCGGCTCGTTCCACTAGAAACGAGCTTGAGTCGGCTTGTGAGCTTCCGGCTTCTCGTCCTAGCTACTCTATGCCGTTCTCACTCGTCCCACGTGTAGAAGCACGATCTATGCTCATCCTACGCGGCACGCCTCATGTGAGTCGTCAGCTTGTGCAGGCGGCGAACTCCCTCGAGCCTAGCACATTCGGTTGACGAAGCTCCTCGGTTTGTGAACATCCAACAAGAACAAATGGGTTTTTAAGCGGGATTTTAAAAATAGGCGGGATTTTGAGAAATTAAGTGGAATTTTCAAAAATATTACATTTTTTTTGAAACTATAGGTGGGATCCAAGCTGGCTCGCGAGCTGAACCTTGTCAAGCTCAAACACGAGCTTGTTTAATAAACGAGTATGAGTTTGAGCTCGAGCTTGTTTAATAAACGAGCTCGAGCTCGTTTAAAGTTTCTCTCTTTAAAAATATTAACAAATGAAAATATTCAATGCCGTCACATAAAACCATTACATTTTCTCAAGATTTGCCTCTTTTCTCTTTGTTTTAATTATCAATATATTAAAAAAGATTATAATAAAAAAAATAAAATTTATGAGATTGTCTAGCAAGATCTTATAGGAGAATTGATTAGAAGGAATGTTTATGAGGGACAAACTTGATTTAGGGATTTGATATGTTAGAGCTGGATAGTTTAGTTTATACAATTGCTAAAAAAAGCTCCAACTTCTCTTAACATTACAAGTCATATTTAATACATTAAAAGATGGCATCAAATGTTCACCTTTAACTTTAGATTTTCATGTTTTTATCAAGAGGTTAGATGTAAGATCCATTAACAAGAAAGCCATCATTGGAGGAAAAGAAATTGTATATTATAATGCAAAATAGATTTTTTTTTTTTGTTTTTTTTTTTTATAATGCAAAATAGATATACATAAATGAATTCCTTTTCTCAAACCATCAAGAAAGGGAACAAGCCTCATAATTTCTGATTGATAATGGATAAGAAAGGCAAATTGGATTTACAAGTCTATATCCATAGGATGAAAGAGATTGAAAGTCCTTATTTATCAACCTCAAATCAAAAATCCCCTTTGACACACTCCAAAGCCTTTTTAATATTAAGCTTGCCACATAATATAGTACTGCTATTTCTTTCCTAGAAGTTATTCATGATTTTAAAAAAAACATGATTAGTGATGTTACTATTAGTAATGAAAGTGATATGTTATCAAAAAATTATCTTGACCGGGCACGAATCTCGAGGCAAAATCAAGTTGGAAACTTTAAAAATTAAATTCGGGATCACCTGAACTTTGATTTCAGTAAACTTATAGTCGAACTGAGCGTCTCGGAAATACGAACTCAACGACACCAAATTTGACTCAATCCGAGCTCAAATGAGTCCAAATCAAGGACCCGAAGTGCTGTTGGAAAGTTTGAACCATAATTTGAGTTACCAAACAGTTTTTAATCATGACGTGCTTATAATCTAATCGAGCGGCTCGACGAGACAAATCCAACGAGCCCAAGATCGCCGAATTCCGACATCATTAAGACCTTCAAATGTCTGACGAACAGTACACGATCAAGGGATTCAATATCTGCCGTCCATCCAACCACTCCCCATTTATCCCTAATCTCTCACCTATTTACGGGCCATGTTACTCCAGAAATCTATAAATAGACCCCTCATTTCTCTTGAGAGGAGGCCCAAGCAAGAGAAGAAGAGGAGAACAGAAGAATAGGAGGGAAGAAACTCTTCCTCGACCACAACCGGAGCTCCGCCCGACTTTCAAGTGACGTCGGAATTCCGCCCGACCTCCAAGTGACGCCAGAATTCCGCCCGACCTCCAAGTGACGTTGGAATTCCTCCTGACCTCCAAGTGACCCCGGAATGCCGCCCGACCTCCAAGTGACGCCGGAATTCAGCCCGAACTCCAAATGACGACGAAATTCCACCCGACCTCCAAGTGACGCCATAATTCCGCCCGACCTCCAAGTGACGTCGGAATTCCGCCCGACCTCCAAGTGACGCCGGAATTCTTCCCGAACTCCAAGCGACGTCGGAGTTCTCCTCGGCCGCCAACTGAATTCAGATTTATACCCGACGCCGTACCTCCGCTCATCGTCAAGTTTCTACCCAACGTCGGACTTCTACCGATTGTCGGACTTTCACTGGACATCTATCCGATGCCGGATTTCTACCTAACGCATCCTTCTGACATTCATCATTAGACAACAGTCCTTTTGACCTCTATCGCCCACCGACTACAGTCCTTCCGACCTCCGTCGCCTGTCGACTACGGTCCTTTTGACTTATGTCTTCCACCGACTACAATCCTTTCAACCTCTGTCGCCCGCCAACTACGATCCTGCCAACTTACGTCACCCTCCAACTATGATCCTACCGACCTCCATCGCTCGCCTACTATGGTCCTTCCGACTTACGTCGCCCATCAACTACGGTCCTTCCGACCAAACGAATACATCAACGGTGAGATTTTGCATTCCTATCATGTATTTCATATAATGTACATCGAGCCAAGGCGTTCCCCCTAAGGAAAGGCCTCATTTGTAATCGACTGCAAATAATAGTGGATTCATTCAAATTAGGCAAGACCCCACGGTTTTTCTCCATTTTCAGGGGTTTTCCATGTAAAAATCTTGTTGTCTCATATGAATGCTACACCCTCTCTCTTATTTGATTGCGTGCTGGATTTTCGTACAATGCTAAGACACTAAACTTTATATTTCTCTACCGCCGCGAATACTCCTAGAAGCAACAGAAAGTATCTTGAGTTTGATAATCAAGATGATGCATTATATACTTTGGATGATTTGACACAATCTTGAATATAAATGTATAGCAATAGTTATAAAACCATATAAGCCTAAAATGTGTGATGCCAATGACATTCAAATATCTTGGGTTTAAGCTTATGAACAATCAATTTATTTTTCTGGTACAAGCCTTTGTAGAAAAATAAATGTCTTGTAATAACATGACTTGATTGCTCCTCAAATCTTAGAAATATAGATGTAGCTAGCATGTTTTTATGCCAATCAAAGAGTGTGTTTGCAGATGACAAGGATGGATGAGAAAATGAATGATTACGATTAAAAATGCTCATGAAATATATATATTAAATATGAGTTTTGAGAAATTTTGCTAGTTTTTTGATCTATTATGTTATATGATCTTTAAATTCAAGATTATACCATTAGGTTTTCATCATTGGCATGAAAGTAACTGTGAATTGAAATGAACAATTTTGATAATCATTTTATTTATCAAATTAATATTTGAGAAAGTAAGAATAACACAACAATTTATAGAATCCACTTAAAAGTTTAGTTTAACTTATTTATTTTTCAATCAAAATTATCAACATTTAAAATTCATCATAAATTAATCTTTATATGAATATTCACATCTAATAATTTTCCTAAATCCAAATTTATTTTTGAGACAGAATAATTGTAATATCAAAAATCTGCTCCAGGATCGTCCAGGACGATCTAGATCGTCCTGGGACGATCAGTGGAAATTTTGCTCCAGATTTTGCCCAGTTTGGCTCCAGGTGATTTTCTGTACACATCATCCAGGCCGATTTGGACATCGTCCAGGCCGATCGGCACTGTAGAAAATATCGGCCTGAGAATAGTTCTGGGAATCGTCCAGGACGATCCAATATGGTCTGATCGTCCTGGGACGATCTGGCGATCGGCCGGGCCGATCTGTGTATTATAAAGCTGATTTCAGTCGTTTTGAAGAGAGAGAAAAATCAAAAATAAAAATAAAATATCTGAGGAGAGAGAAAGTCGAGAGAAATTTGGGAAAAGTTGATTTTCGGACGACGCGGAGCCGTTTTTGTCCGAAGTGACTGTTCAGGATTTTGCTGTACGCAAGGTAAGGCACATTCCGCCTTTCTCAATTTTCAGATCCGTCGAGTTTGGCGGTATTTTCTGTCCGGATTTCGTTTCCGTTACTGTTTTTCGTCCGTATCTTTTGATTGGTTCAATTTTTACAGCGTAACTTTCTGTATATTGTTGACGTGCCGAGTGTGCACATTTTGATTATTTTTCGAAGATTTTTGTCCGGGTATTTTTGATTCGGCGGAGTTTTTCGTAGACTACATTTTTTTGTGAAATTGTAAATTCTCTATGCAGTAGAATAAAGGTTCTGGAATGTGATTATCTATATTCTGTGCGAATTTGGTAAATTTTCTTTGCAGGAAATTTTGTGTAAATTCTGTCTACTGCCGTTGTGCTGCCCGATTTTTGTCTGATTTCTGAATTGCCCGGATTTCTTCTGAATTGAAATACTATGTGTATAAGCTATAAAAAGGGAGCTATAAGGGGCCTGGATCCTATGAGATTCAGTTAGTGTCTGGGGAAGTTGGAGAAATTTCTGTTATATTCTGGATCTGTGAATTCTATTATTCTGGTGTTGTGAGCACATTTAGCTTAGCTATTAATTATTCAGCGAATTTTTGGTGCCGTGAGCACAAGGGAGACATAAGGGTCAGAATCCGTAGTGATTCTGTTTAGTTTAGTTTAGCTATTAAATATATATCTGTTCTGTTGATATCTGATTTCCGTATCTGTTCTGTTGATATATGCTTTCCGTATATGTTATGTAAGCAAATTAAATTCTGATACGATATGATCTGAAATTCTGATTTCTGCTTTTGTTGATGTGATATGTCTGATTCTGTTCTGTATTACGACTTTCCGTATAATTCTGTTCTGATATTATCTGAATTTCTGATTTCTGTACGATTCTGACTCTGTTGATTTAATCCGTTCTGATTCTGATGTGTACAATATCTGATTCTGATGTGATCTGTCCGTATCTATTCTGATTTGTTATGTTTCATTCTGATATGTCCGATTTGATATCTGTACGATTTTGTTCCGATTTCTGATCTGATTTCTATCTGATGAGTTTGGTTTTGGATTCTGAGAGTTTTGATTGGAGGATTGTTGCTTTGCTGAGCTGTTGAGCTCACTCTTGTTTTCTGGTGGTTTTCAGGTTCTGGGAAATGGAAGGAAGTTCAGGAGTAGATTTCTGAGTTCTGATCCGTATAGGTATTGTTTGTACCTTTTGATTTTTGTACAGTCATGGCTTTTCTGTTCTGTCTTTCTTTCTGTTCAAAAGCCATGTACTGTATCTGTAGATGATTGTTTTGAGGAAAAAAAATATAGATGTTTTGTTCCGCTGTGTTTGATGATTCATAGTGGCTCTGTGTTTGTGTGTCTGTTGAGTTGATTAATTTGAAAGATTCAGTTCAGTAACAAAATTCCAAAGCCAGATCCTGGAAAAAAGGTTTGGTCGCGGTCCAGCTCGGGCGGGATCCGTCCCCGTCGGGTCGGGTCGTGACAAGCTTTAGTGGTATCAGAGCACTAGTTTTGGAAATTGGTCGGATTGTCAGACAGAGCTATAGGAAGTGATCAGTGAGTCTGTCTGGGGGTAGTTTTGGGTCGTTTGGCTTTTTATTGTGTTGTTTTTGTGTTATTTTTGTGATAGTTTTCCGGATTTTCTGGATTTTTCTGTATGGATCAGCCAGACCCAGACATGACAGACGGGCAGAGTGCTAGTCAGGCAGCACCAGTGGGGAGTACATCCCCCGTGGCCGGTGCTGATACACTGTCCCAGTTTGCTACGCTTGTTGCTCAGATGATGAGCGAGACTCAGAGCAGAGCTTCTACTGTCAGATCTGAGGACATGGATAGACATCTGCAGTTATTTTTGAGGTTGAAACCTCCGAGATTTGAGGGCGCTGTTGAGCCCAGAGCAGCCGAGGAGTGGCTGAGGAGATTGGAAAAGACTTTTGATGGGATGCAGTGTCCTGCGGATAGGAAGGTTCCATTAGCTGTTTTTCTGTTGGATGGAGAGGCTGAGCACTGGTGGGAAGGCCAGCAGGCAGCCAGATTTCAGGGCAGGCTGAACTCTTTGATTACTTGGGAAGAGTTCACTGAAGTATTTCGAGACTGGTTTGTTCCCCCTTCTGCACGACAGCAGATGCAGGAGACTTTTCTGAGGCTGGTTTAGGGGAGCAAGACGGTGATGCAGTATGAGGCTGAGTTTACTGCATTAGCCCGATATGCTCCGCAGCTGGTTAGCACTTCTGCTGAGAGGTGCTACAGATTTTTGAGGGGATTACGAGACACGTTGAGGCAGCCCATGATACCATTTCGGATCACTGATTTCTCTGAGCTTGTGGAGCGAGCTCGTCTGATTGAGAATGACCTGATGGCTACTCAGCAGCGGTGGACTGCGAGTAGGAAGAGATTTGGAGGTGAGGCTTCTGGCAGTGGTTCCTCTGGGAAGAGGAGATTTGTGGCTGGTTCTGGATCTATCGATTCCAGGAGGAGTGGAGGGTCGTCTGGTACTGCTACCAGTACGACGAGTTCTGGATATGTCAGTGGGGCACCTGTGTGCCAGAGTTGTGGACGGCGACACCATGGCCAGTGCTACAGGATGGCTGGTCTTTGTTTAAGATGTGGTCAGCCGGGACATAGGATTGCAGAATGTCCACAGGCTGTATCTGATCGGCGTACTGAGTTCCGATCTGAGGGCTTTGTCAGACCTGTCAGTTCAGCAGGAAGACCGAGGACTGTTCCTCCTCGTCCTGAGGGATTTTCTGGTAGAGGTGGTAGTACTAGTTCTGGACCACGGAGACCACCTACTGTTCAGAGAGAGCAGAGTAGTTCCGTTGCTTCAGCTCCTGCTCCAGTTCAGCCACGAGTTTACAGCCTGAGTCAGCAGGAGGCTCGTGATGCTCCGGATGTTGTGACAGGTACGATTTACATTTCTGATCAGCCCTGTCGTGTTTTGTTTGACTCTGGAGCGAGTCATTCTTTTCTGTCTGAGCGCTGTTTTGAGGCTTTACGCTTGGATTCTCTTTTTCTGCCGGTTTCTCTTTCCGTGATTTTACCGGCTGGAAGTAATTTGATTGCCCGCAAGTTTTGTTTGTGTGAGATTGATATTGCTGGCAAGAAGTGGACATCAAGTCTGATTTCCATGCCCAGAATCACATGGATTGGCTGAGTCGGTATGAGGCTCAGATTGACTGTCTGAAGAAGCAAGTGAGTTTGCTTATGGCCGGAGAGAGAGTTGTATTTCAGGGATTACGAGGTGTTCTCTCCAGTCTGATTTCTGCGTTGGAGGTGAGCAGAATGTGGAGGAAAGGATGCCCAGTATTTTTAGCTTCGGTGCGGGATCTGAACTTGGAGGTTGGTTCTGTTTCTGAGATCCCTGTGGTACGGGAGTTTGCTGATGTTTTTCCTGAGGAGTTGGTTGGTTTACCTCCGGATAGAGAGGTGGAGTTCTCTATCGATGTTTTTCCGGGTACAGCTCCTATATCAAAAGCTCCGTACAGGATGGCACCGAAAGAACTTTCTGAGTTGAAAGTTCAGCTTCAGGAGTTGGTTGACAGAGGTTTTGTCCGTCCTAGTGTTTCGCCTTGGGGAGCACCTGTTCTGTTTGTGAAGAAGAAGGACGGGACACTCCGTATGTGTGTGGATTACAGAGATTTAAACAAGGTCACGATCAAGAACAAGTATCCTTTGCCTCGGATTGACGACTTGTTTGACCAGCTTTCCGGATCTTCGGTATTTTCGAAGATTGACTTGCGATCCGGATATTATCAGGTGAAGGTGAAGGAATCTGATGTGGTGAAGACTGCTTTCAGTACTCACGGGCTCTACGAGTTTTTGGTTATGCCTTTTGGGGTAACCAATGCGCCCGCTATTTTCATGGATCTGATGAACCGAGTATTCAGGGAGTTTTTGGATCAGTATGTGATCGTCTTCATCGACGATATTCTGGTATATTCTGCTTCTGAGGATGATCATGCCAGACACTTGAGGATTGTGTTGGAGACTCTGAGGCAGCATCAGCTGTATGCCAAGTTCTCCAAATGTGAATTCTGGCTGAAGAGTATTTCTTTTCTGGGGCATGTGGTAAGCGGAGAAGGTATTTCTGTGGATCCCCAGAAGATTCAGGCGGTTGCTGATTGGCCAAGGCCGACTACGGTATTTGAGGTACGTAGTTTCTTGGGCATGGCCGGATATTACAGGAAATTTGTGAAGGGATTTTCACAGATTTCAACGCCTTTGACGAGACTGACTCAGAAGTCAGTAGCTTTTGTTTGGACACCGGAGTGTGAAGCTAGTTTTCAGAGATTGAAGGATTGTTTGACTTCAGCTCTAGTGTTAGCACTTCCGTCAGGTACGGAAGGTTTTCAGGTGTTCAGTGATGCTTCACTGAAAGGACTGGGTTGTGTACTGATGCAAAATGGAAGGGTAATTGCTTATGCTTCTAGACAGTTGAAACCACATGAAAAGAATTACCCGACACATGATCTGGAGTTAGCTGCTGTTGTTTTTGCTTTGAAGATTTGGCGTCATTATCTGTATGGCGTCAGATGTGAGATTTTTACTGATCATAAGAGCTTGAAGTATATTTTCACTCAGAAGAATCTGAACCTGAGCCATCTTCTCGACTTGAGTTGATCAAGGACTATGATTTAACTATTCAGTATCAGCCTGGGAAGGCTAATGTGGTAGCGGACGCTCTGAGCAGAAAGTCTTCTGGATTATCAGGTTTGCAGCTTACTTGTGATGCTTTCCTGATTAGAGACATGGAGCGTTTGCAGTTGGAGGTGATTTCCTCCAGTGATTTGGATTTGGCTCAGATGAGTATTCAGTCGACTTTGGAAGCACGGATTCAGGAAGCCCAGAAGTTAGATTCTGATTATTCGAAGTTGATTGCTCAAATTGGATCTGGTAAGACTCCTGAACTTCGAATTTTTGATTCTGGTGCTATTTTCTGTAAGAACAGGTTGTGGGTACCTGTGTTCGGAGATTTGAGGCAGGAGATTCTACATGAATTTCATTTTTCTGGCTACACTGTTCATCCAGGCAGTGGTAAGATGTATGCTGATATGAAGCTTTGTTCTGGTGGCCTGGGATGAAGAAGGATGTGGCAGAGTTTGTGTCGAGATGCGAGGCCTATCAGTTGGTGAAGGTAGAGCATCAGCGACCAGGTGGATTGTTGCAGTCCTTGCCTATCCCTGAGTGGAAGTGGGAGGAGGTGACGATGGACTTTGCGATGGGTTTTCCTCGATCTAGACAAGGACATGATGCCATTTGGGTAGTCGTAGATCGATTGACGAAGTCAGCCCATTTTCTTCCGATCAGATAGACCGATCCGGTGGATCGTTTGGCACAGATTTATGTGAAGGAAATAGTCAGATTGCATGGTGTGCCTCGAGTGATTGTTTCTGATCGAGATGGACGGTTTACTTCCAGACTTTGGAAATGCATTCAGCAAGGCTTGGGTACGAAACTGCATTTCAGTACAGCCTTTCATCCTCAGACAGATGGGCAGTCTGAGATGACCATTCAGGTCTTGGAAGATCTGTTGAGGCTTTGTGTTCTAGACTTTGGCGGAAGCTGGGAGGATCATATTCCGCTGATTGAGTTCGCTTATAACAACAGTTTTCTATCCAGTATTGGTATGGCACCGTACGAGGCTCTGTATGACAGGAAGTGCCGTACTCCCTTGACTTTGACTGAGATCGGAGATAGACAGGCTTTGGGTGCCACTTTTGCTGATCAAACTGCTCAGAAGATCAATTTGATAAAAGAAAGATTGAAAGCGGCTCAGGATCGATAGCAGAAGTATTATAATCAGAAGCACAGGTTCGTTGATTTTCAAGTTGGTGACTTTGTGTATGTCAAAGTCAGCCCGATGAAGGGTGTGAGCAGATTTGGTCAGGTGAGTAAGCTGAGTCCAAGGTACGTTGGACCGTTTGAGATTTTAGAAAGAATTGGAAAATCTGCTTACAGACTCTTGCTTTCTGATTCGATGTCTGACGTGTACAACACGTTTCACGTATCCACCCTGAGGAAGTGGGTTTCAGACTCTGGGAAGAAGCTATCAGCTGACGAGGTGGAGATTCAGGAAAATCTGGCGTACAAGGAAGAGCCAGAGTTGATTTTGGCGTACGACGTCCGAAAGAAGAAATAAAGAGATTCCGATGGTTAAAGTTCAGTGGAAGCACCAGACTACACGAGAAGCAACGTGGGAAAAGGAGTCTGATATAAGACGGTCGTACCCGTACTTGTTCTGACTGAGTTTGAATTGGATAATGTCGAGGACGACATTTTTCTGAAGTTGGGGAGATTGTAATATCAAAAATCTGCTCCAGGATCGTCCAGAACGATCTGGATCGTCCTGGGACGATCAGTGGAAATTTTGCTCCAGATTTTGCCCAGTTTGGCTCCAGGTGATTTTCTGTACACATCGTCCAGGCCGATTTGGACATCGTCCAGGCCGATCGGCACTGTAGAAAATATCGGCCTGAGAATAGTTCTTGGAACCGTCTAGGACGATCCAATATGGTCTGATCGTCCTGGGACGATCTGGCGATCGGCCGGGCCGATCTGTGTATTATAAAGCTGATTTCAGTCGTTTTGAAGAGAGAGAAAAATTAAAAATAAAAATAAAATATCTGAGGAGAGAGAAAGTCGAGAGAAATTTGGGAAAAGTTGATTTTCGGACGACGCGGAGCCGTTTCGTCCGAAGTGACTGTTCAGGATTTTGCTGTACGCAAGGTAAGACACATTCCGCCTTTCTTAATTTTCAGAACCGTCGAGTTTAGCGGTATTTTCTGTCCGGATTTCGTTTCCGTTACTGTTTTTCGTCCGTATCTTTTGATTGGTTCAGTTTTTACTGCGTAACTTTCTGTATATTGTTGACGTGCCGAGTGTGCACATTTTGGTTATTTTTCGAAGATTTTTGTCCGGGTATTTTTGATTCGGCGGAGTTTCGTAGACTACATTTTTCTGTGAAATTGTAAATTCTCTGTGCAGTAGAATAAAGGTTTTGGAATGTGATTATCTATATTCTGTGCGAATTTGGTAAATTTTCTTTGCAGGAAATTTTGTGTAAATTCTGTCTACTGCCGTTGTGCTGCCCGATTTTTGTCTGATTTCTGAATTGCCCGGATTTCTTCTGAATTGAAATACTATGTGTATAAGCTATAAAAAGGGAGCTATAAGGGGCCTGGATCCTATGAGATTCAGTTAGTGTCTGGGGAAGTTGGAGAAATTTCTGTTATATTCCGGATCCGTGAATTCTATTATTCTGGTGCTGTGAGCACATTTAGCTTAGCTATTAATTATTCAGCGAATTTCTGGTGCCGTGAGCACAAGGGAGACATAAGGGTCAGAATCCGTAGTGATTCTGTTTAGTTTAGTTTAGCTATTAAATATATATCTGTTCTGTTGATATCTGATTTCCATATCTGTTCTGTTGATATATGCTTTCCGTATCTGTTCTGTAAGCAAATTAAATTCTGATACGATATGATCTGAAATTCTGATTTTTGCTTCTGTTGATGTGATATGTCTGATTCTGTTCTGTATTACGACTTTCGGTACAATTCTGTTCTGATATTATCTGAATTTCTGATTTCTGTACGATTCTGACTCTGTTGATTTAATCCATTCTGATTCTGATGTGTACAATATCTGATTCTGATGTGATCTGTCCGTATCTATTCTGATTTGTTCTGTTTCGTTCTGATATGTCCGATTTGATATCTGTACGATTCTGTTCCGATTTCTGATCTGATTTCTGTCTGATGAGTTTGGTTTTGGATTCTGAGAGTTTTGATTGGAGGATTGTTGCTTTGCTAAGCTGTTGAGCTCACTCTTGTTTTCTGGTGGTTTTCAGGTTCTGGGAAAGGGAAGGAAGTCCAGGAATAGATTCAGAGTCTGATCAGTATAGGTATTTGTTTGTACCCTTTTGATTTTTGTACAGTCATGGCTTTTCTGTTCTGTCTTTCTTTCTGTTCAAAAGCCATGTACTATATCTGTAGATGATTGTTTTGAGGAAAATGAAAATATAGATGTTTTGTTCCGCTGTGTTTGATGATTCATAGTGGATCTGTGTTTGTGTGTCTGTTGAGTTGATTAATTTGAAAGATTCAGTTCAGTAACCAAATTCCAAAGCCAGATCCTGGAAAAAAGGTTTGGTCGCGGTCCGGCTCGGGAGGGATCCGTCCCCGTCGGGTCGGGTCGTGACAATAATTTAGTTTAAAATGCTTAAAATTCTATCGCAATATGGCATTTGTGACAATAACACCATTGACAGTTTAATAACAAAATGATTCTTTTTTTATTATAAAATATATTTGTATCTTTTCACTTCTCCTTCATATAAATAACATGTAAAAATATTTTTTTCCAATCATCTTTGGGCATATTAATTGTTGGTTTGGTGGACTGAATTATACCTTTTGTATGATTAATGAGAGAACAATTTTTCTATTTTCTATTGGAAAAGAAAAAAATGGTAATCTTATCTAAGGTTGCATGTTTTCTTTCTATTCTTAATGCCTTTTATATTTCTAATATTTTAATATCATGCTTGCTTATTGCATTTGCATTTTTAAATTTTATGAACTATTTAAAATTATATAAATAGAATTTTTGAATATATAAAGGAGAGATGATATAGAACAATGATTGAATATCTTTTTTTATTTTTAATTCTTAATTTTCTTATTATTTTATAAAATTTTTCTTTATATTATAAGAATAATTATGAGAAAATTATGTGTTATAATTATATGGTTTTTGTTTATGAAGATTAATCGTTCTCTACAAATGATCCACAAAATAGAGGATAAACATACACACTTTTGGGAAGTCAAGATCTTATTGGACAAATTAACTATGTAAAAAAAATAATTGTTTTGTCATGATTGGAAACCACCATAAAGATGTTTGTGGGGAGAGCTTCTTAAAGGGTAGATCTAATTGCCCTACTTAGGTCATCAATAATAACAACAACATAATGGCCACCACCAACATCATACACATCCACTCCTCTTTTTGTGCATTTATTGTGGATGCCAAGGCTGGATTGATTGATTTGATCTATCAAGCAAAAGTTCTATCAATTTATTTCCTAAACATGTTTTGATTTGCTCTCTTTTGATGCTAATGGACTCCCTAAACTTACCTAAAAATATATAAAAAATACATAATGAACTTAAAAGCCCAATAAGTATCAATATTTATAGCTGAAATCAATGCACAACATAAAACAATCATACATATAAACTTTCATTCATCATCAAATTTATATCATATGTCCTATTATATCTTATTAGTAGCATATCAATGTTCAACATCATATCAGTCTGGCTACATAGCATTCATGTTTATGCTATCATTTTATTAGTAACAGTCACTATTATTCTTCACCGGTCAATAGCAATTAGTAATAGTTAGCCAATCTTATCAATCATCTCTTTCTCCTATATCATATCATGTCAATTAGCACTCATCAATGTTATCCATCTTATCAGTATTTGTATCTACATCATATGCTATCAGTACACACACATCAATGCCATGTGCTTTAACAATGCTATAAATGTATATATGCATTAGTGTGTGATTCAACAAGGAAGGACATCAAACTTTAGCATCCTTCCATCAGTTATCTATCAATCTTAACATTTAATATTTATATCATTAATCATCATTGTTATCATTATAGACAACTTTCAATAATTTATTAGCGTCGTCACTCTCTACATGTCGATGTAATTCAGTCAATCGGTTATAGGCTAGCATTCGAGAAACATCATAAATTATCTTTAAAGGAAAGCCCATCAACTCATCTTCCTACGTAGCGTATTAATATTTTAAAAGCCAATCTATATTATTTATAATATTAACAACCAATCTTCTTTGCTTATATGCAAATTCCACATTTAACATATATTAGTTTTATATGTGTATGCACAATTCATGAAATACAGAAGAATATGTAAAATATGCATTAATATCATAAAACGCATAACTATTAATTTACTTAATAAAATTTCATAATATCCTAGTCAAAATGCCTATAATTTTCATATTTATCACATATCAAAAGTTATATAATGAAAGTTCACGAAAATGAGAGATATCAGCTTTCTATCACTTTTAGGAGAGAAAATATACAAAACTCAGAATAATGAATAACTTTTATAACTGGAGTGATGGATGTTGAAGCCTCGAAGAGTTTTCTCTTTCTCCTTTCCTCTCTCCCTTCTCTTCTTCTTCTTCTTTCTTTCCTTCCTGGCCAAGCTAAACAAATTAAGGGGAGGTCGGGTGATGGAACCGATATTTAGCTTAAATATATATAAGAACTCATTTTAGTTCCTAATACCATGGTCCCCATGCGACCTAGCTCTACTACGTTGCATGCAACCTCCAAAGTTATTGTATAACAGAGCCTTTAAAGCTGTGGTTGTGATTTCTAGAACCACTACACTCTTAGCACCATTGCGCTCACAAGCAGTAGTTGCGCTCACAAGCACAATGCCACAACGCTTCACTTTAGAAATTTTTAGATTTTTTAGGTGATTTCATATACTCTATTAACTATCATACCATCCATGTTTATAAAATAACAAATAAAAAAAGAAGGAAACAATACGAAAGACAAACATAAAAAGCAAAATACTTCTAAAAAAAAATTTATGACCGACTCCACAATAAAATAAAATATAATAAGACATATAAGAAACATAAGCTATACTTGTGACCACATTTGGGGCATCTTTGGTGTCATATTGAGTCAAACTGTGCATATACACGTTCTTGCATTGGAGCTTGAGCAACATAACTGTAAGGCTCTCTATGACCACTCACAAATGGTCTCCTAGCTACAAAAAAAAAACCACTACTTTTGCTACATGATCCCTTAATAAACAAAAAAAGGTGAAATTGTCCTCACTACCACTACAAAAAAATCACATGTTACCAACATAAAATTGTTAAGTTTTAGGCTCAAGATTGTTAAGATACCAACAGATTTGAAAAATTTCTAACTGGTTTCTGGCGGAAAAATTTTTAACAGCAAAAGGAGCGTCACAAAAATTGTCTGTAAAAAAAATCCACCGGAAAAAATTTTCGGCCAAATTTCTTAGTCGGAAAATTTACTAGTGAATTTTTCCCGCCAGAATTAGCCTATTGTCCACCCACCTCTCCGCCCGAATGCCAGCCCAACCCACACTACCTGGCCGCCTGCCCGTGTTGCCCGACCTACAAAGTTAAGTGGGATTTTAAAATTAAGAGGGATTTTGAGAAATTAAGCAGGATTTTAAGAAATATTAAATTTTGTTTAGATACTACTGATTAGATTCAAGCATGCTCATGAGCTGAGCTTTGTCAAGTTTGAACTCGAGCTCGTTTAATAAACAAGAATGAGTTTGAGTTTGAGCTTGGCTCGTGAGCTTGATAAACTTGGCTCGCGAGCCCATAAATAAGTCGAGCTCAAGGCTCGGCTCACTTACACTTCTACGAAGGGCTATGACACATTCTTAGTAATGAAAATATTTTCTTTTAAATTAAAATTTATGTAATACTTAATATTCTTTCAAATTAAAATCTAACGTATATATTTTTATGTTCTTCAATCTCGACGCATGGCTCAATAGGCTATTAGGCCCTTTGTGCCAAAAAATTATTGGATGCGGGTTTGGATTCATCCGGAGACCAATAGAAATATGCCACGTCGCCCAAAAAATATCCAGCATCTTCTATCAAAATATTGACAAAAGAAAATATTCAATGCCGTCATATAGAACCATTAAATTTTCTCAAGATTTGTCTCTTTTTATATTTGTTTTAAAATCCAATATATTTTAAAAAATTATATTAAAAAAATAAAATTTATGAGAATATATAGCTAGCAAGATCTTATAGGAGAATTTATTATAAGGAATGTTTGATGAGGGACATACTTGATTTAGGGATTTGATATGTTAGAGTTGGATAGTTCAGTTTATACAATTAAATGTGCGCATTATATATATATATATATATATATATATATATATATATATATATATATATATATATATATATATATATATATATATATATATATATACTTCCCCCTTGCTCCTTCCCTCTCTTACTTTATTCATCTGCAAAGAAAACATAATAGTGGGGGTGGGGGGGAGGGAGGGTTGGTGTGGATTTTTAATAATAATAGTTTTAGATATTTTATTTAGAAAAATAAAATTTCAGATTTAGCACCAGAATGCTCCCTCAAATTCAAAAAAATTTAAAAGTTTAGTGCCACAACGTCCACAAGCTCAGCATCGTAATGCTCATTTAGTTAATTTCTTGGAATTTAGGGAAATTTAAAATTGAGGTTATTATAGCTCAGTTGGTGCTTTGGGATCCTTAAAGTTTTAGAGTTCTCTTGAATCTTAAGCCAAAATCCTCCTCCATGTAGAGTGTGTGAGCATACTTATAGATTTTTTAGAGTGACATGGCTCGTAAATATAGCCAACATTCGTACACTCCATTGAACGTGACAATTGACACATTGATTTCCTCTCATCTTTTTTTCATCATTTAAGTACATTAATGTTGTAAGAATTACTTGATCTTGGGCTCGTTAGATTCATCTAATTGAGATGCTTGATTTAATAATTGGAGATCATTTGGTTTTTCAATTAATGCACTAAAGTTTTCAATTACACCTCAAGTCCTCCATCTATGCTCATTCAAACATGAATCTATCATTGGATTTGTCTCATCGAGAGTTCAATTTACCTTCAAGTTTACTTAAATTAGAGTCTGGATGATCTTGAATTTAATTTTAGAAATTTTCAATTCAAATATCTATTGAGATTTATGATTGATCAAGGCGATATTTAGCAAGATTTCAAATCCAAATGATATTGATGTTAGAATCCCTATGATTTCGCCATAATCTTTTCACTTCATTTTTTTTTTAAAGTTGCCACTTCTTCATTTTATCATTTTTGGGGGGAAATATGAGGGCCTTTCTCACCCATTTCTATTTTAAGTCATTTGAGCACAAATTAAAAAAAAAAAAAAAAAGGAACTAAGATAACAACTTGGATAACACCAAAAATTAACCAAATTTGATTAGTGAAAATTAAACAAGATATACAAGAGTTCAAAACAATAACAAAATATTAAAATAATAGTGCAAAGTCTCAAAAAAATCTATGACGAGCTTATAAAGATATATATATATATATATATATATATATATATATATATATATATATATATATATATATATATATATATATATATATATATATATATATATATATATATATATATATATTGTTGCGTCCAGGAGTATTCGCGGCGGTAGAGAAATATCATATTTAACGTCTTAGCATTATACGAAAATCCGGCACGCAATCAGATAAGGAGAGAGGGTCTAGCATTTATGAGACACCAAGATTTTTACGTGGAAAACCCCTGAAAAGGGGGAAAAACCACGGGGCCTAGCCCAGTTTGAATGAATACACTAGTATTGCAGTCGATTACAAATGAGGCCCTTCCTTGGGAGAAGGCCTTAGCTTGATGTACATCTTATGGAGTACATTACATGATGTAAATACAAAGAGCTACTATCGACGTATTCGCTTTGTTAGAAGGACTGCAGTCGGTGGGCGACGTAGGTCAGGAGGATCGTAGCCAGTTGACGACGGAGGACTGTAGTCGGCGGGCGACGTAAGTCAGGAGGACCGTAGTCGGCGGGCGACGAAGGTCGGAAAGACTGTAGTCGACGGGCGACATAAGTCAGGAGGACCGTATTCAACGGGCGACGGATGTCGGAAAGACTGTAGTCGGCGGGCGACGTAAGTCAGGAGGACCGTAGTCGGCTGGCGACGGAGGTCGGAAGGACTGTAGTCTGACGACGAAGAGCAGTAGGACAGCGTTAGGTAGAAGTCCAACAATGGAAAGAAATTCATGTTCGCATAGACGTCCAGCGAAGTTTGATAACCGGTAGAAGTCCGGCGTCGGGTAGAAACTTGTCGAAGAGTGAAGGTCCTACGTCGGATAGAAGTCCAACGTCTTTGGTGGCAGAGGAGAACTCCGGCTTCACTTGGGCGGAGTTTCGGTATCACGAGGGAACTCTCTTGTAAATTGGGAAGAATTTCAGCATCCCATGGAAGTTGGGCAGAATTCTGGCGTTCTCCCGAATATCCGGCAGAGTTCCGGCGTCTTCAGGCGGCAGGAAGAGATCCGGTGGTGGTCGAGGAGGTGAGGAATCTCCTTTTCCCCTTTCTCCTCTTCTTCTTCTCTCTCTTCACTTGAGTCCCCTTGGTGTAGAATGAGGTCTATATTTATAGTTTTTCTGGAGTGGCATAGCCCGTAAATAGGCGTGAGATCAAGGGCGAATTGAGAGTGTTTTAAATGGACGGCCGATATTGAATCCTTTGATCATGCACCGTTTGTTGGGCATTTGAAGGTCTTAATCATGTTGGAATTCGGCGATCTTGGGCTCGTTGGATTCTTCTCGTCGAGCCGTTCGATTCGAGTATAAGCTCGTCAAAATCGGAGATCGTTTGATAACTCAAATAGCGGTTTGAACCTTTCAACAGCGCTTTGAGCCCCTAATTCGGACTCATTTGGGCTCGGATTGGGTTGATCTTGGTGTCGTTGGGTTCGTATTTCCGAGACGCTCAGTTTGACTGTAAGCTCGCTGAAATTGGAATTCATATGCTCCCGAAATTAATTTTTGAAGTTTCCAACTAGTTTTTGCCTCTCGAGATTCGTGCCCGATCAAGGTGATTTTGCGATATATATATATATATATATATATATATATATATATATATATATTATGTGGATAAAATTCACAATGGTCTAATGTATTAATTTAATAAAACAGTTACAAGTTCTTACAAAAATCAACTACCACTCAAAGAGCTACACAAAAAAGCAAAAAGAAACCTAAGGGTATAATGATCCCTACTAATTAAGATATAAGATAAACATGAAGAACTAATGAGAGACAAAGTGCCTCCTTCAAAAAAGGAAACCCAAGCACAAACTAACTTAAAAGCCTAAACATGTACCAACAACAGTGCCATCAGTAGATTATCAAACCATTAATTGAGCACATAAGTGGCAAACTCCAACAATATTCAAAACCTAAAAAGAAAACATAAACAGATAGCAGAGCAGCACAAGATGCAAAAGGATTCAACCAAGTCAATAGATTAAATAATAAAACATTAATAGCCAATAAATAGAAAATCAAAATACCAAAAATAGCTACAAACCCAATCCACCTCATCATCAGATTTATCAGGATTCAAACACTATACCAATGGTCATGCAGAGATATCAAGGGGGGATGCAGAGCCAAACTAGTAAAAATCAGGCCCTAAACCCTTACAAATGGCCAAACATCAAATACTAAACATCACTATAGTTGAAAACAAAAAAATTAAAATGTTCCAAGCAAAACCAACCCAAGAAATGCAAGTTGGAAGCATGGAGAGAGTAGGAGAAATTATAACCACTAGCTCAGAAAAGTGTAGTCTCATGAATTTAACAATATTGAGAAGTTAATAAAAAATAACTGCACAATATGAGTCAATAGAATCTAACTTATCAAAACGAACCAACATATAAAAGAATTCAACAACCCTACCAATAATAATATGAAAGACCAGCATCATAACCTTTCAAAACGTATGGAGTATATAAATACAAAGTCAGAGCTTTAAAAAACCGTATATAAAGTGCTCCAAAACCCCACTGGCCAAGAACACGCCACTTCACATCAATAGACTAAAATTTTGTTTGAGATGGCTTTCTTAAAGTAACTTTCTAGTTACTAAAAATTTTAATTTTGATACTAAAAAGTTGCTTTAAGAAGTAGTAAAAAAAATTAGTCCCCAACGAAGCCTAAATCACCAATAAAAGCCCAAAATTGATCATTAATATGGGAAGCTCTAAAGTTAACTTTTCAACCATTATTGAAAAATTACAATCATAGCCAGCAAATGCCTTCTCCAATCCCCCAGTAAAAGAAACTATAGCACAAGCAAGATAACTTTGAGCAAGCCATAATACCACCAACACATCAGAGTGATACAAAGGAAGATCAAACATAAATAAACCAAAATTAATCAAATTAGCAAGATATAAGTTATACCCCATAAACAACACCAACTATAATTAACTAAGGAAAAAATCAAAAGAATGATAGAAGCCAAACCAGGTCAACTCATAAGATTAAGAGCAACATTGGATCTAGCAATTCTAACATTAGATGGAGTGTTAATAAAGTTTTTTTTTTCCTCTTTTTTCAACCAGAAGCAATGAAAAAATCATCTTTGATAACTTGTATAACATTTAAATCAATATCATTATGAAAACCACTATGAATAAGCAAAAATGTTCAAAAATATAACAACAACAAACATAGAAATATAAATAATGCACCATAAGAAATCAGGAGAGGAATCAGGCTCTCCTTTGAAGGTGATGAGAAAAATAGAGTTGTAAAAGGTATAATCTTTATATGAATAAAAAAAAGAATTTTTTTTAGAGTTTGAGCAATTATGTTTATTAAAGCTGGACAAAAGAATTAAAATTTTTATTCTTCAAAGTAAAAAAAAAAAAAAAAAAACTGTTTTAGGGTGGACAAGTGGGGAGCTCTTCCTCCTTTCGCCCCAAATCAAAATCTTCAAATATTTATAGGAAAGAAAAACTTTTTTGCTTTTATTTTTAATGATCAAAAAAATTTTTTATACCCAAATTTATTTAAATATGCTAAATGAAAAAATAAAAGAAATTATATTGCCCATTTTAATTTAAAAAAATATTTTTTTTTTCTAAAAATAACACATTTTTTTTGCTTTTTGGGAAAATTTGAAAATGAACGCTAACAGCTCTTAGATAGCTCGGTCCCCACAATGGTACAACATTGTTTAACATCAAGTCAGTTTTTTGAAAAAGGTCAAACCTCTCTTTTACTGTAAAATTTTTGCACTGAAAAATTGCTTGAATAAATAGTAAGAAAATCATCACGAACAAAATCAGTGTTGTTAGATTATGGACTTGTTTAATAAAAAATAACTTTTTGGAGATTTTTTAAAGATTTATTGATCATAACTTCAGGAAACAAAAAATAAAAAAATTAGTATTATTATTTTAAGATTAAATATATTTAATAATATAATGATTATTATGATTAGGTAAACTAACCATTATGAAATCATGAGAATTCATTGATAAATAATGATATTAAACAATTAATAGGTTCTAAGAAATTCTTATATTCGTAAAAATTAAGGAATGGTAAGAATTAATCTTAACTTTGAAGTTATCTATATCTTTAAACCTGTTATTTATCATTATCTCAATAATGAGATTTACTACATCTATATAAAATTTGTGCTTAAAAAATAATTGTGGATGGTTGGAAGCTTCAGAACTTTCCACGTGAATTGATTTGGACGTTTCAGTAGGATACTTAATATAATATATATAAACAGTAATATTTTTATTTGATTGTGGCCTTTTGTTTCCCAGAAAAAAAAAAGGAATTTTTAAAATATTGACAAATGAAAATATTCAATGCCGTCGTGTTCTGGCTTAGGCTTTTTTTGATGTTAATGAATCACCTAGGAGTATTAAAATTTGACATGACCCGAAAATTCGATTCTAATTCGATTATAAAATTTTAGGTTAGGATCATCCCGTTTTGCAAACGGGTCGGGTTCGGATTCCTTGATTCGATTTGTTTGAAAAAATGAGTTGAGTTTGGGTTGACCCAAAACCCAAACTCAACTCGAGTTAACCCGGAAAAAAACATGTATGTCCCGTCGTGTCTCGTCTGCGCTGATCACATCTAACATGTGTCGCATCGAGTGCCCGCGTTGCCATGCCGTCATGTGCCGAGTGCACGCAGTCATTTCGAGTGCCTGCGCTAGCATGCCGTCCCATCCCGAGTGCCCACTGTTTCCGGCGCCATTGCCAACGACTCACTGAGCTGCTGATGCCTCACCTCGCTTGCGATCTCACGATCCAAGTTCATCATCGACTCGTCAAGCTGCTGACGCCTCACCACGCTGACGGTTGGGTCGGGTCCACCCGACAACCCCTGCTGGTAGGGTTTGGGTTGAAAACCTGACCCGTATTCAAAAACAATTTAGTTTGGGTTGGGTCAACTAGTGTAGTTGGATTGGTTCCGGGTTGAACTCGACCCGTGACCCAATTTTGACAACCCTAGAATCACCCCTGATGATACAATAGGTTTTACTATAACTTCAATTGGATTCTATTTGTTCCCTCAAACAATAATTGAAGTCATAATTTTATATATAGTTGGTATAGTTCTTTTGAGATCTACAATTTGCATTAGATATTGTGCTCGACTAATCATATAATGATATATTATTCTGTTAAACTATTTAATATAAAACAGTTACTAATTTCTTAAAAAAATGAAACAATGTATCCTACAAATCTGTCCTTATTATCCATCGAATCATAAGACGTATCATTAAGATTCAACGGTCATCAATCAGCACGTACAGTCGTTCTCGAAGGGAAACAAAATTTCACTCAACGTGGAAAGAACTTGATTTCAATTGAAGGCGAAGTATTTTGAATTTTTTTTTTCATAAAAACAAAAAAAGAGTCGTACAATTATCATCAATGATTCATTAATGGATCCAAAAATAACATCTTGAGGAGGGCGTCGAAACACGCCCCGTTCATTTCCACCGCTTCATATATAGTTTATATATGCTATGTTTTCTATCGTACAGAATGCTTTGTTTTGTAAGGACTTTCAGATCCCAATACTTATTTCTGAAAATGATTTAAAGATCCTTTTAGTCAAATTTGCAGGCAATGTGACGCTGCTGCTATCGTGTTGAATAGCTTCTTTATGTTGAGGACGAGTGGACGACTGATAATTAATTGCATTTATCACTCTAAAAGCGACTTAATATGTATATAAACTCTATAGACATATATATAAATAAATATAAGTATATGCAGACAACTTTAAGAATCAGCACGTTTAACTCAAAAAATAGCTCCATTTTAATCATTTTCAACTCGGCTAAAATTTGAAGGTAAAGTTGAAGTTAAAAAAGCTTAATTAGATAATGGTTTAACGGTCGGCTCACTCAATCGGAAGAGTATCACACTCTTTGGCTGTCAGAAAAATTTTCTTTATAAATAGGTCCTCTGCTAACCTCTCAAACAAACTGGAACTACACCAGAAAAGATATATATATATATATATATATATATATAGATAGAGAGAGAGAGAGAGAGAGAGAGAGAGAAATATCTAAGAGACAAAGAGATTATTACATGCGAAGTCCGAACATAGAGAACAATTTAATTTTGTGACTGTGAACAGTAAAAGCACAATAAAAATATAATTATTGTTCACAACTGTGCTTTTACTATTCACCAATACTCTTTTATTGTTCACAGTTATAAAATTGAATGATTCTCTTTATCCAGTCCCAGGGGTGGAACCGACTTCAATTTTGAGGGGAGGCAAATACAGCACAAAAATAATTAAATATTAAAAAAATAATATTATATATCTATATATTATGAAAAGTTTTTGTAAAAAATTTAAGCAAGAAAAGTTGAAATTAAACTGTCATGAAAAACATGAAAGAGAATATTAGAAAAAAATGCGAAGAAATATATAAATATTTTAGGGCAAATTAGGACAAAAGAATTTTTTAGAGGGGGCAAAAATAATTTTTTAGGAGGGGCAAAAAAAAATTTTTACTCTTCTATAAATGTTTTTGTTCTTACTCTTCTAAAATAATTTTTTTTTTAGGGGGGGAGCAATTGCCCCCCTAACAAACAAATGGTTACGCCACTGCAGAGTCGGCATGTAATAATCTCTATTAAGGGACAAACGGGAACAAACAATGAAAAGAAATCTGATAAGAAGGCCAACAACAAATAAGAGAAATCAGCCAGACTTGCTGGCCTCTCAAACTATAATTAATTTGGGGCCCATTTGTGATCACTTTATTATTTTTTTTTTATATTTTTATATTTTTTATATTTCAATGTAAAACAAATAAATATTTGATATTTTAAATAAGTGTAATATTGAATAAAGCGGTGATGAAAAGCGATTATGTTTCGAGTGATGGTGGTCATGATAAGTTGCTAGTGACGACGTGTGATGATTGGGGGGTTTTCTTTAAAAAAAAAAAAAAAATAGGTAAAAAATATGTTAATGTTTTGGAGAGTGTTTCTTAAAATAATATGATTGATTTTTATTTTACTTTGTTTGTATTTTGCATGAAATGAAACATGTTGATACCATAACAATATACTATTTTTTATTTTTATTGAGTATTGAATAGTTTGATTTATGCGGTAGTTGTGTTGGCCGTTGATTGGGCAAAGAGTTTTTTTTTTTTAATAAAACCCATAGAGGGCTTACATTTTAATTATGAAAATTAAGTTAAAAGGTTCTTTAAATGGATCAAAAACTCAGTAAATGCTCATGGAGCTACAACCAAAAAGAATAAAATATAATGATTCTAAAATCCCTTGCTAGTTACATATAGAGAAAGGATGACAGAAAGCCAAATCGAAAAAAGGCCCAAATGAGATCAGCCTCAGAGAATATATGTAGCATGATAACTGAAGAATGCGATCGATGGTGGTCGAAAATAGTACAGTGGCGGCAGCAACAATCGGCCAGCCATGAAAGTAGTGGTCCGTTGTGATATTAGTTCAAAAAATCTTCGAAGCACTTCAAATTTATTATGGATTTTTTTTTTGAAGTAATTTGATTTAATTTTAAAAAAAATAATAAAAATAGTTAAAAAAACACATTAAAAAATATGATTAAAAAAAGAAACAAAGAAAATTGATTCATCCAAAACAAGCTTTTAATGTTGAAAATTCTGATTTATTAAGAAAAATCCGTTGTCATTAATATTGTATGATTAGAAGTCCACTTAAAGTATGATAATGAAGTATAGTAGAGCTTCAAATGCCCGAGTCTTGAGGCAATCGAATTTAATGAAGCCTATTAATCATTAGGATGCTAATGTTACCACAATTCATAATATAATAATATATGTTCGCAAACTAAACTGTTATGAAATTTAGATATTACATAACTCATCTTGATCAATTGGTTGAGAGCTTTGACAACCAATCAAGAGATCACGAGTTCGAATCTTGCATGTGTAATATGTGCGTGTCAGTTTATCTTAATTGACTAAAAAGTCAAAAAAAAAAAAAAAAAGAGATTAGTTATAAAGTCCCAATGCACATCCAAGAGGATACCCAATTTTAGTTTAGGGCGATACTAAGATAAAATATGGCCTTACTAAAAATTATCAAAATTTTATCAAGAGAAATTATTCATGAGAGATGGTATAGATTGTTCTCTTTAGGGATGATATGTCAATAAAAATAATTAAGTTGAGTATGACCTAATATGATGTGATGACCATGGCCATGTTTATGATGGGAATCATTGGAGGGATCTGAATGATTTTTTTAAGAATTGTACTAAAGATGAGTTAGATATCAACCTGATCGACTAAAAGAAGTTGTTAAGCATGAGTAAATTTATTGGATGTCTCTGATGTCATCAAAGGGTTTACCAGAAGAAGCTAGTCACTAGCACAAGCGAAAAGTGGCTGAGGGGATTAACTCAATCTTAGGAAGGAGAGTTGCTATGGGGATGGGTGTTGACAAGGAAACAAGAGGGGGCTTGATTCGACTATAAGCATGCCATAATTAGAGATCTCTTGGTCATCCTATTAATGTTTTGAACCTTCCAAATATGATTCGGCTCCTTGATTTGGATCCATTTGGGCCCAGATTGAGCCAATTTTGGTTTCGTTGTGTCATCTCTTCGAGATGTTCAATTTGACTATAAGTTTGTTGAAATTGGAGTTCAGATGTTTATTAATTTAATTTTAAAAGTTGTCAACTCATCTATATGCTTCAAAATTAGCGTATGATCAAGATGATTTTTGGTGACGTATCGGTCACTATAATAATTTTAAGCTGTTATTATTATTATTATTATATTTGTTATTTATTATGAATAGCCTTGAGTGAAATTATTTTCTTTATTAAAAATCTTATTCTCTCTCCTCTTTCTATCATATTTCACATAAATATTATTAATAGGATTGCCTATATAACAACTTTTTATAGGATTTTGTCGCATTAAAAAACGTGATGGTCGGTGCGCAGTTATAGGGTAAAATACAGTGCTTTGTGGTGGAATCATTCGAAAGAATAAAAACAAACAAGCCATATATATATATATATATATATATATATATATATATATATATATATATATATATATATATATATATATATATATATATATATATATATATATATATATATATATATATATTACATGTGATACATAGGAAAAAAAATATCTTGATCGGGCACAAATCTGGAGGCAAAATCAAGTTGGAAATTTCCAAAATTAAAATTAGGAGCATATGAACTCCAATTTCAGCAAACTTACAGTCAAACTGAGCATCGCGAGAATACGAACCCAACGACACTAAATCCAACCCAATTCGAGCCCAAATGGGTCCAAATCAAGTGTTAGAAGCTCTATTGAAGATTCGAACAACAATTTGGATTACCAAACGATTTCCAAACATAACATGCTTATAGTCGATTTGAGCGGCTCAACGAGACAAATCTAATGAGCCAAGGATCACTAAATTCCGACATCACTAAGACATTCAAATGTCCATCAAACGGTTCATGATCAAGGGATTCAACATCGTCCGTCCATCCAACCACTCATCATTTACCCTTGATCTCTCACCTATTTACGGGCCATGCCACTCCAAAAATCTATAAATAGACATCTCATTTCTTTCTTTCTTTTTTTTTTTTTTTTTTTTTTTTTTTTTTTAGTAAAAACCCACCTTCGGGCTTACGCGTTAATATAGGGAAAAGTTACAAAATCCTTAAAGGGAACTCTAGCCCGCTACTGCTCCAAAGAGCTACAAACAAAGTCAAAAATAAACCTAAGAGCCGGAGTTCCCTACTAAACAAAATTACAAAAATATCTAGTAACATACTAAGAAACAGAAAATAAAGGGATAGAGAGATCACTATCAGCAAAGCCCACGATCATCACGCGTATCCTCCCCAAAACGAGCGCGAAGCTCCAAAAACCTGCAAAACAGGCCTGCAAGGATACTAGAGCAAAATTGAAATAAACAGAAATAGCAAATAAAAGAAAAAACAGCCATTACATACATCCAGGATAAAATGAGGACCGCAAAATTCTGGGCACAAAAACAATATAATAAAGATGATACCTGGTACCATAAGGAGAAACCCACAGAGACGAGAGAAAGAAGGTAGAAAAGGAATTCAAACTGAGAATCCTCCCACACCAATTGCAGCACGGGAAAATACCGCAGACCCAAAAAAACAACCAACAAACAACAAAAGAAAGAAGAACCGCCAACACCAACACCCGCTGTACATCCAGCAGCAAATAACCCAACCAGTCCACCCCAACGCCCACACAGCACAAAACTCCAGAGAATAAAAAACCACAACTACCAGAAAGGAGAAGAAAAAACCTGAAACGATACCAAAGAGGCTAAAAGACCAGCAGAAACCACCAAAAAGTGGCCAAACACATCACCTAAAAACACTCAATAAAGAACATAGGGAACCTCCCTTTCTTCAAGAATCAGATAACCTTTAAGCTGTTTAGGACAATTAGCCCAAACAAAATCTTTATTCTCAGTAAGATCACAGCCCAAACTGGCCAGCCAAATAGCACAATCATTTCTACCGTTCATACCATGCATAAAAGAGTAATTTAAACCCAACATGCACTGTTTGATCTCACGAATAAGGTAAAAGCAGTTAGCATTGCAACAACCATCCTCCTCCATAGAAAACATAGAAAGATTAACAGAATCAGAGACTTCAATAACCAAGTTAACAATATTGATGCTGTTGCACAATTGACAACCAAAAAGAATGGCCATACAAATAGCTATCTGATAATCAGCATTAAAAAGAGGCCCAGCACAGGCAGCAACGAAACATCCATTGCTATCTCTGATCACCCCACCAAAGCCACTAACATTACTCTTAATACTAACATCAATATTTAACTTGTAAAAGTTGTAAGGAGGTTTAATCCATTTATAAGAACGCATAAGAGGAATTGAAATAGCCATGGGAATACCAAAATGCTCACAAACATGAGAATAATTTTCAAAATCCTTATTAGAAAGCAGATTAACAGCCCAAAGAGCCGCCACCTTATCTTTGACGTTTTGAATGACATTCAGGTGGTTCATTTTCACATTGTTAAAAATAGAATTGTTCCTCTCCAACCAAAGGAACCATAAGATCAGACAAGGAATAACATTACGAATATGACCTTTAACTTTAATCAACCAGCAATTCAAGAAGACTTTAAGAGGAAGATGATAGTTAAAGCAATTAAGTCTGAAAAGATCATCAAAATAAGCCCAGGTCCTCACAGCCATAGGACCCGAAATCAAAACATGGTGAATGTTCTCAGTATGCACACAACATTGGCATTTGGAAGCCAGACTAAGCCCCTTATAAATCATATTATCATCAGTAGGAAGAAATTTATGTAAAGCACGCCAAACAAAAATCGAAATAGTGGTAGGGATATTCTTATGCCAAATTATATTAAAGATATTCTGATAATCACCTTTAATCCTAAAGACATTCCAAGCATTTTTAAGAGAGAATTTACCATCTTTGGAAGCATTAAACATCAGAATATCCTTGGAGAGATTATGAATAGGAACCTTTATAATCCGTTCTCCAATACAAGGAGGAACCTCACTCAAAATCTTGAGAATATCCCAACAATTGTTATTGAAAAAATAATTAACCTTAAGCGTGGATATAGAGGAAGTATTAAGAATATTATCAATGGATTCGTTACCAAGCCATTTATCTTGCCAAAAGAATAAATCACCAACCCCAAGCCCCCAAGAGAAGAAAGGGTCAATGTCCCATTTAACCTTACACATCCTCCTCCAAACTCTAGAGATACCCTGTTTGATGCAACTAATAGAGGGATGCTTATCATTGCCATATTTAGCAACCATGAATTGAGACCAAAGATTATATTTCGAAAGAAATTTAAACCAAAGTTTAAAGGAAAAAGCCTTAGCAAGATCCCAAAGATTTTTGCAGCCAAGGCCACCCTCACCCCGAGCACCACAGCATTTATCCCATTTAGACCAGTTAATTTTAGAAGAGGTATTACCATGCCAGAAAAAATTATTAATGAGCCTATGTAACTTATTACAAACCGTTTTAGTAGGGCCAATTGTTTGAAAACTATAAACAGGTAAAGCACATAAGACACTTTTGATAAGGGTGAGTCTGCCACCAAAACTGAGGAAATTAGAAGCCCAAGATTGAAGTTTATTTTGTACCGAAGAAATGAGGTCATTAAATAAAAAAGAAGATTTCCTTCCTTTAAAAAGAGGAACACCCAGATATTTTAAAGGAAGAGAAGACCGAGGAAAACCAGTAGCATTATTAATAGCTAAAATACGTTGATCCGGGATCCACTTAGAAGCAATAAAACAGCTTTTATTTTTACTAAAGGAAAGACCACTACTTTTTTCAAAATCATTCAAGAAAAGCAAAATACGATGTAATCTGTTAATGGCAGCATTAGTAAAAATGATAAAGTCATCCGCAAAGCATAAGTGAGAAATAGGTAAACCACCTAAAGTTTTAAAATAAAGATCAGGATGAGTTTGAAATAAGTTATCTAACCCTCTAGACAAAAGATCAGCAGCAATAATAAAAAGGGCTGGAGAAATCGGATCACCTTGTCTCAGCCCATTAGAAGACTTGAAAAAACCATGTTTAGAACCATTAATAATAACAAAAAAATAAACATTGTTAAGACAATTCTTAATGATATTAATGAAATCGGAATTAAAACCAAAAAGCTCGAGGGCTAAATAAATAAAATTCCAATCAATGTTATCATAAGCTTTAGCAATATCCAACTTGATAATCATGTTACTCCCCCTAACTTTAACATCCAAATCACGAACTAATTCGTGCGCCAAAAGGATGTTATCAGTAATGGCTCGCCCTTTCACAAAACCCATCTGGTGAGGGGAGATAATTTTAGGTAAAAGCACAGCAAGCCGATTACTAATAATTTTCGATATCAATTTATTAAAACAAGTACATAAGCTAATAGGACGAAAATCATTCCAAGTTTTGATAGAATTATTCTTGGGAATAAGAACTAAGGCAGTTGAAGAAAAAAATTTAGGCATCGGAGAGCCCCTGAAAAAGTCAAGAACCGCGTTGTAAATGTCAAAAGAGATAATATCCCAAGCTTTTTGAAAAAATAAGGTGGTATAGCCGTCAGTACCAGCCATAGAATCACAATTCATATCCATAATAGTCTTCTTAACTTCCTCCAAAGTCGGTGTCCTATTGAGGAAAAGGTTATCCTCAATAGACACAAGACTTGGGATGAAGGAAAAATCCCTAGCAAGGTCAGGAGTGAAATTGTTGTTAAAAAGGTTCTGAAAATGCCCAATCGCTAAATTGTAAATATCCGTAGGGTTGTCAGTGAAAGAACCATCATCCTTTTGGATTTTACTGATATTGTTTTTCACACGTTTTCTCTTGACAAGTGCATGAAAAAACTTAGTATTCCTATCTCCCTCCACCAAATTTTTAGCAGCCGCTTTTTGCTTCCAAAAGATCTCTTCCTCATTTTGCAAATTAAACAAATCAATTTTGTATTTGTTTAGGAGAGCTAAATTAGCCACAGAAGGATCATTGATATAAAGGGTCTCGGTGGAGTTAACAAGATGTTCAGCATGAATAATATTAGAAAAGATGTTTTTAAAGACATGCCGATTCCACTAGTTAAGGACATATTGTAATCTTTTAAGCTTAAACCACAGCCGAATCATACCTTTAACATCATTATCAGGGTGAAGAGGGGCATTCCAGTTAGTTTGGACAACATCTAAAAAGGAATTATTAAGCAACCACATATTCTGAAATCTAAAATGAGAAGGAGCATTATCATACTTAATGTTAATATTAATAAGGAGCGGAGAGTGGTCCGATAAAGTTCTAGTAAGATGTTGAACCTTAGTACAGTTAAAATAATTGATCCAAGCATTATTAAAGAGGACACGGTCAAGTCTTTGCCATAAATGGCCCCTATTCCAAGTATACTTATCCCCAACAAAGCCAATGTCAAATAAATTACAAGATAAGATCATGTTATTAAAATCATCCATAGAACGATTAGATGGATAGGATCCACCCCTTCTTTCAGAAATACAAGTAATGACATTAAAATCACCTCCCACAAGCCAGGGAAGATTACATAAACTGTGAAAGTCAATAAGAGACTCCCAAAGAACTTTTCTATTATAAAGAGAAGAAGCAGCATACACGAATGAGGCAAAACATTGAACATTAAAAGCCTCCACTTTACAATGAAGAACTTGGGGATGATCACCCATAACATCAATGGTAATAGGAAGCTTCCAAAAAAACCCATATTTTATTGGAGATATTAGAAATAGCATGGTCAAAACCCAAAAAATGACATGTATCATTTAATTTAGAAGAAGCAATAAGGGGCTCAAGAAGAATAAGCATAGTAATATTATGAACACGACATAAGTTTTTAACACGAAAACGAGACGAAGGGCAACCAATACCCCGAACATTCCAAATAATTGTATTAAACATAAAAAAGATGTTAATGAGAAGTATTTGACCTAGTATTCCTAGGAGGTTGCAAAATCACCTGTTTAGATTTCCTTCCTTTTTTACTCTGAACTTTAATAAAACTACTATCATTATCCTTTCTAGCATGACATTTAGCATTCATGTCCAAATCTTCATAATCAGAAAAAGCATCACTATTATAGTTAGAATGTGTAGGAGACTTACCCTCCGAGAAAAGTGTAGAACCAACATCTTCCATGAACTTACCATCGTCACACCAGTTATCATTATTCTTTAAACCCGCCACCTTTAAAGAAACAGAGTTAGCTTTAGGAGATAAAAGAGAAGGATTAATTTCTCCTTCCTCTAAAGGTAAGTTAATATTATCCTCTTCTTCCCCAATTATATGCACATATAGAGAAATATTTTCCTGTTCAACAATAGGATCCAAAACATCATTAACGTTAGAGATATGTGAATCATTATTGCATAGAAAAGATTTACCCAAATTTTCAACCACATTAACAGCATCAATTTCCTTTGCATTTTCCATACCCGTTGAAGTATGGTTAACCTCACATTTATTGACCATAGCTTCCTGTTCATCGCATTTCTGAACCATAACCTCTGAAGGCACGTCAGAAGTATTCCCGTGAATATTTTCAACAGGGAAAGATCTGATTTCAGCACTCTCCAACATTTTTCCTTTCTCATTCTCCATGAAACAGAACTCCTCAGAATGATTTGGTTGCTTCTTTTCAACACGTAAATTAGGAAATTTTTTAAAACATTCATTCACAGCATGACCATGCATCTTACAAAAAAAGCAAAAAATAGGTAAATTTTCCATTTCAACTTTTTGAAAGTAACCTTTAACCTCTGAGCCAATCCAAATTTCCGAAGGATATTTTTTAGAAACATCAAGTTCAACTAAAACCCTAGCCACAGACGGCCTGGAGACCGACGCAGTGGCTTGGTCAGTTTGTAAAGGACGACCAAATATTGAAGCTAAACCAAAAAGAATTTGCTGATTAAAGAAATGAAGTCTCAAATTAGGGAAAGACAGCCAAACCGGAGCTATCGGGGATTCCTCCCTAACGTCAAAGTCGGGAGTCCATTTCAACAACCTCATCTGGCAAGCTTGAATGTAGTAAGATCTACGAGAAAACAGTCTACTATAATCTAAATCATTAGTAAGTTGAATAGCAACATGCCTTTGATCAAGTAATCCAACATGAAAGGAACCAGAGAGCTTGAGATTCACGAAGAACTTCCGAGTCACATCTATGTTAGGCCTTCTTAAAATAAATTTACCAACTAAAGTGAAAGAAAAAGGTGCAGCAAGTTGTTCAACAACAGTATCCTCAAAAAGCAACGCCGGAACACCTTTATAAGAGGCTTTGATAAAACTCAGTTTCGGAGCAGAGCTAGAACCCCCAGCAAGGGCCTCTTTAAAGGATCTAGTTTTTCCTTCCATAAGAGGAGGTTTTGGGTTTGATGATGACGAAACCGTCATCATCCCACACCAAAAACGCCAGGAAAAACCAAACCAGAGACGAGATAATGAACAAAATACAAGGATCTAAGAAAAGGAAACGAAATCACCAGAGAAAACCAGTCGGAACGCCACAGATTTGCGAAGCAGAGGAAACCCTAGAAATCGCCTCCAAATCGCCACGGGAAAAAGCAGCGCTCTCAGTTGATATATAAATTTAACCCGTTTACACAAATAGACATCTCATTTCTCTTGAAAGAGGATCCATGCAAGAAGAGAAGGAAGAAACTCCTCATCGACCACCATCTGAGTTCGCCGGACCACCGCCTAAGTTCGTTGGACCACAAACTGAGGCTCTCGCCTTTGCCGGACCACCACCTGAGGCCCTCGCCTTCGCCCGACCACCACCTGAGGCCCTCATTTTTGTCGGATCACCAGCTAAGGCCCTCGCCTTCGCCGGACCACCACATGAGGCCCTCGCAATCGTCGGATAACCGCCTTATGCCCTCATCCTTGCCGGATCCCCGCCTAAAAGCCTGAACTCCGCATGACCAACATTTGAGGCCATAAACTCCACCAGACCATCAACTAACGCCAGAATTTTGCCAAGTCACTGTCGGATTACTAACTGACGCCCCAACTACCAAGTGACGCCATATTTTACACTAGACTTCAACCATATGGTTGACATTTGTAATATGATCGCCCTTTAGGATGTGTCAGCTCATTATAATCAACTTAAATTCTAGTGAAATCTTTTCATCTAGGCTAGGCCCCGTAGTTTTTTCTCCTTTTCAGGGGTTTTCACATAAAAAATCTTGTGTTCTCTGTATGTGACATGGATATCCGTGCAACGCTAAGCCGTAAATTTATAACTCTATCGCCGCGTATATTCTAGCCCGCAAAAACATGAATCGGTATGTAATTTTTCCCCTCAAATATAGATAATAGTGATCATAGTAGCCATGTAAATTTTCTAAAAATTTTCAGCATCAAGTTACAAAATTATTGAATTTCTAGTTTAAGAATACAAATATTTCACAAAATTGATAAAATAAGAAAAAATTTTCTATTGTTTGGGTGGTGTATAGCCCTGCTCTTTAAAAAAAGTGATTTTTTTGGGGCGAGGTGATCTCTCTTAATACGCCATCAAAAAATTATTTTGATCGGGCATGAATCTCAATGCAAAATCATGTTGAAAACTTCAAAAATTAAAATTGGGACCATCCAAACTCAAATTTCAGCAAACTTACAGTCAAGCTGAACATCTCGGAAATACGAACCCAACGACACCAGATTCGACTCAATCTGAGCCCAAATGAGTCCAAATCAAGGACCTGAAGCGCTGTTGGAAGGTTTGAACCAGAATTTAGATTACCAAATGGTTTCCAAACATAACATGCTTATAGTCAAATCGATCGGCTCGACGAGGCAAATCCAACGAGTCTAGGATCGTCAAAGTCTGACATCATTAAGACCTTTAATTGTTTGACAAACGATCTACAATCAAGGGATTCAATATTGGCTGTCCATCCAACTACTCCTGATTTACCCTTGATTTCTCACCTATTTATGGGCCATGCCACTCCAAAAATAAATAAATAGACCCCTTATTTTCTATTGAAAGGGGACCGAAGCAAGAGGAGAAGAAAGAAGAAGAGAAGAAAGAAGATCCTCATCGACCACCACCGGATTTCCGCCGGACCACCACTTGAGGCCCTCACCTCCGCCGGACCACCGCATGGCGTCGTTGCTCCGCCAGACCACTGCCTGACGTCGTTGCTCTGCAGGACCACCGCCTGACGTCGTTGCTCTGCCGGGCCATCGCTTGAAGCCCTCACCTCTGCCTGACCACCGCCTGACGTCGTTAATCTGTCAGACCACCACTTAAGGCCTTGTGCTCCATCAGGCCACCACCTGAGGCCCAAACTTCCGTCGGATCACCAATTGAGACCCTCACCCCCTCTAGACTACCGCCAGACTTCGTTACTCAGCTAGACCACCACTTGAGGCCCTCACCTCCGCCGGACCACCGCCTGACCTTGTTGCACTGCCAGAACACCACTTAAGGACCCGAGCTCTGCCAGATTACCACTTGAGGCCCTGAAATCCCCCGAACCACCAGTTAAGGCCTTGAGCTCCGCTGGACCATCACTTGAGGCCCCCACCTCCTCAGGACAACTGCTTGACATCGTTGCTCTGCCAGACCACCACTTGAGGCCCTTACCTCCGCCGGACCACTGCATGACATCGTTTCTCCATAGGAAGACCACTTGAGGCCCTAGGGTGTCAATATTTTACCCAACCTTAAAACCCGACCAGAACATTTTGGGTTTGGATTTACCCGAACCCGAACCAGGTCGGGTTCGGGTTGACCGGGAACCCGAAAATGACTCGAAATGACTTGACTGCCCGGTTTGCCCAATCTGCCAACGTCATTCTATCTGCGTGCATCGAGCCACTACAGCAGTGCCACACGTGATGATGCGTCGCATCACTGACTTGTCGTGTGCGACTCGTGCAGTCCCGCAGGCCCGTAATCGCTTCTACGATCTTCTCAAAGCGGCGATGCCCGTGATCCTGCTGCCCGAGTCCCGAGAGGCATGAGTCCACCCACGTTTGAGCCATTTGAGTCTGCCGCATTTGAGCCTTTATCGCAGTCATCACGGACCTGCATTTGAGCCTGTCACGTTTGAGCCAATGTCGCTATGTCCGTGATCCGCATGTCGCTGTCAAACCCATAGTGGGTCGGGTCGGGTTGACCCAAACCTGAAGTGGATCAGGTTCAGGTCCTCAAAACTCACCCGTTTGACAAAATGGGTTGGGTTCAGGTTGACCCTAATAGTACTGGGTCAGTTCCGGGTTCGAGCCAAACCCAACCCCTGACCCAAAATTGACACCCCTATGAGGCCCTGAGCTCTACCGAACCACCACTTAAGGGCTTGAGCTCTGCTGGACCACCACTTAAAGACCTGAGCTCTGCTGGACCACCACTTGAGGTCCTCACCTCCACCGGACCACCGCCTGACATCGTTGCTTCGCCGGACCACCACTTGAGGCCCTCACTTTCGCTGGACCACCGCCTGACGTTGTTACTCTGTCAGACCACCACTTGAGGCCACGAGCTCCGCTAAACCACCACTTAAGGACCTGAGCTCCACTGGACCACTACTAGAGGCCCTCACCCCCGCCCGACCAGCGCTTGATGTCGATTTTCTACCGGACCACCACTTGAGGCCCTCACCTCCACCAGACCACTTTCTGACGTCGTTGCTCTGTTAGGCCACCGATTGAAGCCCTTACGTCTGCAGGACCACCGCTTGATGTCGTTTTTCTACCAGACCACCACTTGAGGCCATGTGCTCCACCAGGACACCACCTGCGACCCGGACTTCCGCGGGACCACCACTTGAGGCCTCGAGCTCTACCAGGACACCACCTGATGCCCGGAGTTCCATCGAACCACCACCTGAGTCCCGTACTTCTGCCAGGCTGCCACTTGAGGCCCAAAATTCTGTTGGACCACAACATGAGGCTCAAACTTCTACCGAGTCACAACTTGATGCTGAGAGTTCTCCTGGAGTATCACCCTTCTACAACGATCTTTTGGACCCCTGTCTCCTATAGATTATGCTCTTTCTGACCTCCATCACCAGGCAACAATCTTTCTGACCTTGGTCTTCTGCCAACTACGATCTTTCAGACCCCTATCTTGTGCTGACTATGACAATTCCAACCAAACAAACATGTCTAGGATTGTAACTCTCACCATATAATGTGCTCTATATGACGTACATTTGTAATATCAAGCCAAGACCCTCTCCCTAAGAAGGGCCTCATTTATAATTGACTGTAAATACTAGTGGATTCATTCAAACTAAGTCAGACCCTGTGGTTTTCCCCCTTTTCAGGGGTTTCCATGTAAAAACTCTGGTGTCTCTTATGAACGCTACACTCTCTCTCTCTTATCTGCTTGTGTGCTGGATCTTCGTACAATGCTAAGACGTTAAACTACATATTTCTCTACCGCCATGAATACTCCAAGATGCAATAACTTTAATTTGATCAATCAGGATTCTTAAATTTAATTTCAACCAATATGCTTTATGCTATGATGTCGAATCGTGAGAGTGCTATTTTGATTTTATAAACGAATATGCGTATTAAATTTTAAGATGGTTTATGTGACATAAAAATGTCAAAGGAATAAGTTGTTATTAAAATAAGCCTAATGAAGAAATAATTTTCATAATTTATATTATTAATCAAGATTATTATTTATATAAAATTATCAGTGTTGCGCTCTCCTCGCTCTGTTCGCCCTAGCCACCTTATCGTCCGGAAATAGCTGTGCAAAAGCTCGTATTTTGACCGAGATACATAAATGTTTTCATGAGTTATTATAAGTCAAAATCACAAACCATCTTTGTCATAGCATTGATATTGTAGTATTTTAATTATATGATTTTATTGGATATCAATTTTTGTGTCTGAATCCTTAAGGGAAATGTTGGGGACAATATTTTTTTAAGGTGGGTAGATTATAATTGCCTTATTTTGACATAGAGAATTAATTTTTTTTTTCAGAAATTATTATAAGTTAAAACTACAAACCATCTTTGTCATAGCATTTATAATATAATATTTTAATTACACAATTTTATTTACAACGTTTTAGTACTAGTAAAATCCCCACTTGTACCGACAAGTGTCAATTTCTTAAGGATTTTTATCAGCGCCAAAAAAATCATGAAAAAAAATTATATAATTAAAATACTATAATATCAATGCTATGGTAAAGATGGTTTGTGATTTTTATTGATAATACCTCTTGAAAAAATTTATTTCCTTGTGTTAAAATATAGGCTATTACAAGCCGTCCGCCCCCTCTATCCGTTAAAACTTTTCCTTAGCCGAATGCTTCTCGAGCTCTTCTGCTCATTGACATCGAAAAATTTTCCTAAACAACATCGACAATCAAGGGAGGAATTTTTTCCTACCGTGCTGCGCTCCCCTCGCTCTGCTAAGGCTTTGCCCTAGCCGCCTTATAAAGGGGAATAACCATCCCTCCTCTCGATCTGCTAAGGCTTCGCTTTAGCCGACTACTCCTCGAGGTCTTCTGCATGTGGACATCGTTGATTTCTTTAGCATCCTCAGGGTGGTCTCTTCTTTCATCTTAATTGGTTGTTTATTTCCTATGGCTTCTCGAGATTTAAATTTTCTTGCGTCTATTTCTTGTTGTTATTGTTTGGCTTTCCTTGATTATTCCACCTTCAATTGTTCTAATGGCTTCAAGGGAGGTTAATTATGTTCATTTGGATGATCTTGGATTTTTAAATGGTAAAAAGACTTCTTGCTATTTTATTGAGGCACTTTCGACTCCTTCCTTTTCAGATTCTTTTCTTAATGATCTTAAATCTACAACTCATTGCGGGTTGCCAGTGTTATGGATTTCAGAAGATGAGATACTTGCTCTTGCATATCCATTTTATTTTGCTTTGGTTGATAAATTTCCAAATAGTAGACCTAGTATGGACTCGATATGAAATTTTTTTCTTTAAACATAACCTTAGTGGTGAATTTTTTGTCTCCCTTTTAGATTCTAAGCATGTTTTGATTAAATTTTCTAATGATATGGATTATAGTAGAGTCTTCACCCACCACTCTTACTTTGATTTCAACTGCATTATGAAGTTGATAAAATGGTTGCCTTTTTTGGATATTACTATGGAATCCCCTATTATCTTGATATGAGTTTCTTTTCCCAACCTTCAGCCACATTTGTTTTCTCCCCATATATTACATGGTTCGGGATCATTGTTTGGTCGCCACCTAAAAACTGATAATTCCACGTCTAATTGGACTCATCCCTCGGTTGCTCGTGTTTTGGTTGAATTAGATATACATCACTAAACAATATATTCAAAGTGTGTGGCTTGGGCATGAAAAATTTAGTTATATTCAACAAGCTGACATGGAGGAGTTTCCTTTTGTTGCACTCACTATAATTCATTGGGTCATTTGAAAAATGAATGTGCTAGTACTCATCTTCTTTTAGCTAAGAATTTGCATATTAATCCCAAAACTAGTCCTATTGTTGCTAATGGAGACAATGATATTGCTCCTTACGCGGGTCCTCTATTTCTAATACTTATGATGTAGTGGTTATTGAGTGAAATATTAACGCTACGACTGTTAATTTTGTTGATTCTATTATTGTTTCTCCATCCCCTATTTTGGTTTCTGTGGAACATTGGGTTTGCCATAATTCTTTGAATGTGATCTTCGGTGATGTTGGTGTGAATGTGATCTCTGAAGATGTTGGTGAGGGGCTTCATTTTTGTGATGAGGAAAACCTTTATCATACTTTTGTATCACTGTGGATGCTCATGCTCTTCTTTAAGATGGTTTGGATGTCTTTAATATGGTGCCTATTATTAATTTATTAGTTTCTCCTATTTCTAAAAATATAGTTATTATGTTGGGGGGTGGGAAGAAACATATGGATTTGCATACTGTTAACCCTATTGATCATTCCGATTGGATTTGTAATTAGTAATGGGGTCTTGGTGGGTGTAATGGTGGGCTATATAAGAGTTTTAGGAAGATATTGACTTGAGAATTGTGCAAGTTGATAATAATGGTATTTCTTTGGTGTTAGACAAGAAAAGTAAGAAAAAAAAAAACAAAAATTTGATGCACAATTTCAAGTATTATGTTGGCAGAGCTACTAGATCTAATACTCATTCTAATCAATCTTTGGATTAGTTATGCTACTGGTGTTGGGGCCTTATTTGTTCCTCTGGTACTTTGGCCTTGTGGTTGTGGTTTTTTTGGGCATGCAATTTTGGGTTTTCTTTCTTTTTTTTTTTTTTGGTGGTGTTGCTCTACTTTGGTGGGCTCAACTGGTTGGTTGGTGGTTCCCTGGATAGTTGTTTGTGTTTGCTGGTTGGCTCCTATTTTAGTGGTGTGTTTTTTTTAGGTGGCTGTGCTTTTCTGATTTTTTTTTAGGTTTGATTTTTTTTCTCGCAGGTACAATTTGTGGATTGCATCTTTTGATTTTTTGTCGGATGGACTGGTGCTAGTGCTTCACTTTTCTACTAATGCTCTGTACTTGTTTGGTTGTTTTGGGTTCTAGTTCCTTTTTGGGTGTCGGCTCATTGCTGCCTCGTAGAATTTTATTTCTTCTTTACTTGTATTTCAGTGGGGATCTTAAGCTTTTAGGTTTATTTTTTGCTTTGGATGTAGCTCTTTGTGCTTTAGTGGCTCTAGGTCCCCTTAAAAGATTATTATGTATGTAAAAGTATATATATATATATATATATATATATATATATATATATATATATAATTGTTTCATGCTAAAAAATTTATGACGATAAAATGAGAACTTTACATCTTAATTTATGACGAAAAAATTTATACAAATATCCATCATAGATACATATAAAAGAGAGAAATACCCTCAAAGAGAGAAATACATGAGGGTTATGAAGGAAAAGTTATAAAATGCGTCCTATTTGAAATAATCCACAATTTACTTAAATTTGTTAAAGTTCAGCATTCCCCATAACCAGAGAAAATAGGATTACAAAGTTAGGAGCAAATACTTGCTCTCTTGTACTAGACATAGTGAGAGAAGTATTGGAGATATGACTATATTCAAAATTCGTTGATTGAGTTGTCCAACGATGACAGTCGGTAGACAACGGTTGGCAACTATTGAGCAACGATCGGGAAAAGGTGGTCGAGACACGATAGTTGGGTGATAGTAGCCGGGTTACCATTGTCGAGGGACGATAATTGGTTAATGATCGTCAAGTAACTGTGGTAAGGAGACAATGGTTGGGTGGCACGAATTGGGTGATGGTGCGCGGTGGTTGACATCTATCATTTATGTCGAATGTCAGACAAAGCTTTAGAGTTATTCATCTCCAAGCTCTCTTGTCTCAAGCCAAGTTCCTCTTTACGTGAAAAATGGAAGTCTATTTATTATATTTTGATAAATCTGACTGAAGTTCCAAAATACTTCATCGAATGGCTCGTAATAGTTTGTGATGCAAATAGAATAAGAGAAGGCATAGGTTGGAAGGAAATAGGTGGGAGCCCATTGAATGCTGAGGTTGTTTGAGTTTAAAATTTAAGTTTTTTGTTTTGTTTTGTTTTTGTTTTTGAAGGGTTTGTAGAGAATGGTTGTGGATTTAAATGGTGCGTTGCTTGGAGTTTTAAATTGTAAGGTGATTACATGAAAAACTTAAGTGACGAAGAGTTGTTGGAGAGAATATTTGATTAAGTTGATCAAAATTTGATGATTAAGGATTTTATAGGATGGATGTGGATTTATGTGGAAAAATGGCTTATTTTGGATTTTGAAATGTAGGAGATTATTGAAAAAAAAAGGAGATAATGGACTATTGGAGAGAGAAATTGGGTTTATTTTATAAGAAATTAGGAGTTTCAATATGTATTTGTGAAATACATGCATTTGTAAGAATAGATTTGAGTTAGTTTGTGAGAATTGAAAAAAAGAAGAAAAAAGAATAGAGTGCAAGAAATATGTGGAATGCTTGATGTGGGATAATTTATCTTTCTAGTAGTTATGATGAAGCTTTCGTTTGGAATGACTTTCTTACTGTTTTTAAATCTGTTTTCTAGTAAAAAATTAAAATTTATGTACTAAAAAACTGCTTTAAAAAACAATAAAGAAACCATCTCAAACAAAGCCGAAGTTATGAAGAAGAGGTTGCTAAATTTTAATGATATCAACATTAAAATTAATTAAAAGAACTTAAACTAGGGCAGTATTCTTGTATGTAGATGATAAAAAAATATGCTTTTCATACCAATTTTATGAAGGATAAAATTTCTTTATATCCAATTGAAACAAAGTATCAAAGGATTTAGACAAAGGTTGAGAGACAAGAGACAGGAAAAAAAAGGAAATACGAATCTATATTACCTTAAATAATTGGAAGTGCTTCACATTTATGACAAAGAGAATTTCATTCATCATTAATATTGCCTTAAATGATTTTATCTTAAGAACCTTAATTTATGGAGTAAAAATCTTAATCATAAACTAACTAAGATCATCTCAAACTGAACTGCAAACGCACTTATGCTGTCCGCCAATTTCTCCACCCGAACGCCAAATACGACTCAATATTCCCACAGTGAATTTGGCGTCGTACTGTTCGACATCGCACTGTTCACGAAAGTTATTTTGTTTTTTAAAAATGAAGTTTGGTTGGAGAAAGAATGCACGCATAAAATTCTTTTTTGTTGTTAAAAAAAATTAGATAGAGATGAGTTACTGCATTTTGAAGTATTAGTGTATTTTGTAGTGGAATATTCTTTCTACTTTGACCGACATTGATAGTTAAAAAAAATTGTTTGTTTTTTAAGAAATCTAAAATATGAAATGACAAAAAACTTAATGTGTATAATTCATACTATTCATATTCTACAAGTGTTGAATGATTGCTTCATTAATATTTAACATGTAGTTCTATTTCATAGTCAAATTTTTTTTATAATAACTATATTAAATTTATCTTGAAGTAAATTTTAAAAATTTTAAATTATCATGATAAAATTTTATTGTAATATTTGAATGACATTATTTTCATATAAAATTCAAAACAATAATGAAATGAATGAAATGTGATAAGTCATAAAAAAATTATCTTGATCGGGCACGAATCTCAATGCAAAATCAAGTTGGAAACTTCCAAAATTCAAATTGGGACCATATGAACTTCGATTTCAGCAAACTTATAGTCAAACTTAACATCTCGGAAATAAAAACCCATCAACACCAAATCCAACCCAATTCGAGTCCAAACGGGTAGAAATCAAGGGATAGAAGCACTGTTGGATGGTTCAAACCACAATTTGGATTACCAAACGATTTCCAAACATAATGTGCGTATAGTCAAATCGAGCGGCTCCACGAGACGAATCGAACGAGTCCAAGATCACAAAAAATTGACATCACTAAGACATTAAAATGTCCATCAAATGGTCCATGATCAAGGGATCCAACATCGATCGTCCATCCAATCACTCCCCATTTACCCTTGATCTCTTACGTATTTACGGGCCATGCCACTCCAAAAAACTATAAATAGACCCCTCATTTCTCTTGAAAAGGGGGACAAGAGGAAGAGGAGACAAAGAGAAGGAAGAAGCTCCTCCTCGACCACCGCCTGAGTTCCGTCGGACCATCGCCTGACGTCGTTGTTCTGCCGGATCACCGCCTAAGACTCGGACTTCTGCCAGACCACCACCTGAGGCTTGGACTTCTGTCGGACCACCACCTGAGGCCCTGTGCTCCAACAGTCCACCACCTGAGGCCCAGACTTCCGCCGGACCATCACTTGAGGCCCTGTGCTCCACCAGGCCATCACCTGAGGCCTTGAGCTCCGCTAGACCACCACTTAAGGCCCTCATCTATGCTGGACCACTGCCTGACGTCGTTTCTCCACCGGACCACCACTTAAGGCCCTGTGCTCCACCAGGCCACCACTTGAGGCCCGAACTTCTGTCGGACCACCACTTGAGGCCTTGTGTTCCACCAGGCCACCACCTGATGCTCAGACTTCTACCGGACCACCATCAGATGCCCGGACTTCTGTCGGACCACCACCTAAGGCCCAGACTTCTGTCAGACCACCACCCAACGCCCAGACTTCTGCCATACCACCACCTGACACCCGAACTTCTGCTGGAGTACTGATCTACTACTATGGTCCTTCCGACCTCCATCACCTGACAAGGATCTTTCTGACCCCAATCTCCTGCTAACTACGGTCCTTCGGACCCATGTTGCCTGCCAACTACGATCTTTCGGACCCCTATCTCCTACCGCTATGGTCATTCTGACCTCCATCACCTACTACGGTCCTTCTGATCTCTATCACCAGAGAATGATTTTTTTTACCTTTATTATATTGACTATAGTTGTGCCGATCAAATAAACATGTCTATATTGTAAATGTCACCATGTAATGTGCTTTATATGATGTACATTTATACCATCAAGCCAAGGCCTTCTCCTAAGAAAGGGCCTCATTTGTAATCGACTGCAAATATTAGTGGATTTATTCAAATTGGGCCAGACCCCATGTTTTTCCCCCTTTTTAGGGGTTTCCACGTAAAAACACTAGTGTCTCTTATGAACACTACACTCTGTTTCTTATCTACTTGTGTGCTAGATCATCGTACAATGATAAGACGCTAAACTTTATAATTTTCTACCACCACGAATACTCCAGGATGCAACAAAATGAATGAAATGATGAAGGTTATTAATTACGCTTTAATTTTGATGAAGTATAAAATATAAAAATATAAAAATAAAAATAAGGATTATTATTATTATTATTAATTTTATTTTATTTTTTATTTGGGGGGGGGGGGTGTAAGTCATGAGATTTAAGCATAATCTTATATCATATGCTGTGAATTATCATGTTGCTTAATATGTATGACATAGATAGTTTCGTGATGTTTGCTGAGGATGCAAATATGTTTCTTATAAAATTGTAAAGAAAGTCGATGGCATTTAATGGTAAATATGGTGGAAGTGAGTCATATGAATTTCGCTATTTGTTAAATGTATATGTAAGTGATAATTTTTTTTTGGAAAACCCTCGAAGGGGCCTACACTTTAATTCAAAAAAGGATTACAAGGTCCTTAAAAGGAACCTCTAGCTTACTAATGCTCACAAGAACTACAAAATAGAACAAAATAAAACCTAAGAGCCGGTGGTTCCTTATAATAAGAGTCACAAAATTCCATAATAACTTTCTAGGGCTGCAAGTAGACAGAACCCAAAAAAGGAAGAACAAGAAAAGAACAATCAACACAGTCTTCATGCAAAAATAGTAGGCTAATCTCCAAAAAAATGTAGAGCCTGTGATCTCACTGCAAAAAATGCCAAGCCAATTGTCCAGCCTCCAAATCTGCACAATTAAGAAACTCCAACACAAAAGGGTAATGTAACAAAGAGGATGGAACCAGTAAAGACAAAGGTAAAAGGTCAAATAGTTGTTATTAATAAAATGAGATAAGGTGGCAAACCAACTATTATCCATACTACCAGTATCAATGAGAGAAAATACATAAACCTTAGTCAGAGTAAGGGGTAACAAACTCCCACCAATATCACCAATAAGAAACACTATAACGACCGGGTGAAGAGCACCAAATTTCCCAGAAATGATCCAGCCATAATTCTCAACACACATCATAACAGTATAACCACCAAACAGCCCAGAAAATAAAGCAATAATAGATAACATCAAAATAAAGACCTGAGACGCCAACAAGAAGCAGCAACAAACAACCACAAAGAGAATGTTAGAATATACAGAAACCATACCCAGCCGCACAAAATCCAACCCAAAAAACCAACTCCAGATAACAGTTAACAACCCAATCCTCATGAAGTAAACATATAACATTCACACTACCAAACTTACTGCTAGCACATTCATACCATAAGCACAAACTCACATTAATTAAAGAGCTGTCCCTAGAGCTGTCAAATAGAGGGATCCAAGACAGTAAAATCAAAAACATAAAAGAAAGAACACCAAAGAAAGAGCCGTCAAGCATTATGAATATAAGGAAGCCCGCATTTATCTAGGTTAACCAATCCTCTTAACAAAGTAGGAAGACTAGAAACACCAAATTCCTATAAAATATTATTGTGACACCCAAATTTGGCCAATTAACCCGCACAAGCATTACCCTCTCAATAAATATGAGAAATAGAGTAGTTAAGAGCAGAGAGAGTGCTTATTTTTTCTAATTATATAGAAATCATGAGGATTCCCAAACAACTCATTTTGAATAATTTGAATCAAAAGCTTAACATCAATCTTAATAGCTACATGCTCAATTCTCATTCTATGACAGATATCCATCCCATGGGATAAACCCATTAGCTCAACAGTAACGACAGTACATAAGTTAAGCGACCAGAAAAGGTAGCTATAACCCCACCATTATGATTGTGAATGATACCACCCATACCCACAAAAATAGTGCCAACCGAGCCATCAGAATTAAGTTTAACATGGGGGGGGATGGTTTGAACCACCTCACAATACAATCAATTTTTCCCACCGGCCCAACATCAATGGGAATGCTGAGCTGAACAACTAAGTGATGACAATTTTTAAAGTTTTTAATAGAAATAAGATTGACATAATGAAAGTGCAAAATTTTATTTCTAACATTGGTAATAATTTGGTTAGCATCCATCTTAATCTCATTATGCTTTGAGTCATTCCTAGCCTTCCAAAGGTACCACATAATCAGAATTGATAGTAAATTATAGATGTGACCTTTAGTGCTAGTCAAACAATGTTTAAGAATAGATGCAATGTCACAATTAGCATTCATAATACCTTTGTCAGCCAAATTAAAAAAAATGGCACCAAATCTTTTGGGCAATGACCCCATTAATAAAAACATGGTTAACACTCTCAATATTAAAGCAACATTTACATTTAGAACGAAAAGTAAACTTTTTTATCCAAAGTAAATTATTGACTGGAAGGTATCCTTTAAGATATATCCAAACCAAAATAGAATAACATAAAATAATATTATTATGCAAAATGGAGGAAACTATGTGAGAGACATCCCCTTTAATTCTAATAGCATCCCAAGCTTTTTTCAGATTAAAATTATCAGAGGAAGATAAATTAAAAAGAATTTTATCCTTGCACTGTAATAGTAACGAATATGCAAAATTTTAGCAATCAGATCATCCGGGATAACCTCCAAAAGTTTACTAACATTCCAAGCACCATTCTGAATAAAACTGTGAACCTTAGTATTATCAATAATATGGGTATTAAGATATCTATCAATAGAATAAGTACCCAACCAATTGTCTAGCCAGAAAGAAATATCACCTTTCCCCAAGCCCCATTGAATAAATTGTTTAGCCTCCCATTTGATGTTGCAAAGCCTTTTCCAAACAAAAAGAGTCAGGAGATTTATAGTTGCAGACTAGAGGATGAAGGTCTTTGCAATATTTAACATTCATAAACTGAGCCCACAAGCTATTGTTAGCTCTGAAAGAAAATCATAATTTATGAGAGAAAGCATGAATATTATCCAAAATATTCTTGCAACCTAAAGCCCATTCGTTGAAAACCCCACAAACATTTTTTCATGAAGCCCAATTAATACAAGAATGATTATTTTTTTAACCCCAAAAAAATTTATTGAGCATTCTCTCAATTCTAAAATGAGTAGTGGAGGAAGGTTGCAAAGTGTGGAAAATAAAAATAGGAATCAAATTTAAAGCACTTTTAATCAAAACCAACATACCACCAAAGGAAAGAAAATTAGAAGTCCAGTTTAAGAGTTTCCTTTGAAACATCGTGAAAATATTTTCAAACAATTGATTTCTTTTTCTCCCCTTAAAAAGAGGAGTGCCTAAATATTTAATAGGTAGCAAGTTAGAATTAAAAACACAAATCCTTTTGATAATACTAATTATACGATGATCACCAACTTACTAGAGATGAAACTACTCTTATCCTTGTTAATAGACAACCCACTCAAAATCTTGAAATTGAGACAGAAATTGCACTAAAGTTTTAACTTTATTAATGGAAGCATTTGAAAAAATTATAAAGTCATCCAGAAAACTAAGATGAGTAATATGTATGCCACCAACAGTACGTAATTAATAAAGAGTAAGATACCTTTTATAAAGCTCCTCAAGGCCTCTAGAAAGATATTTCACAACAATAATAAAAGAGAAGGCGATAAGGGATCTCCTTGTCTTAGACCAAGAGAGGATTTAAAAAACCAAGATTTTTACCATTAATGATCATAGAAAAGTAACAATTTTTAATACTATTATTAATAAGCATGATGAAGGTTTGTCTAAAACCAAAAAGAAACAACATATTGTAAAGAAAATTCCAGTTCAAATTACCATAGGCTTTAGTAATGTCAAGTTTAAAGATGAGATTCCCCCAAGTGACCTTAACTTTGAAATCATGAACAATTTCTTGGGCCAAGAAAGTATTATGAAAAATCTTCCTACCTTTCACAAACCCCGTTTGATTGTAAGAGATGATTCTCGATAAAATAGTCATTTATCTAGAAGTAATGATTTTAGAGACAAGTTTATTAAAAAAGTACAAAGACTAATATACCTAAAATCATTCCAGTTAATGGTAGATTCTTTTTTAGGAATTAACACAATATTAGTAGAAGAGAAAAACTTAGGATAAGGATTTCCAACAAAAAAGTCTTTCACAGCCTCCACCACATCTAACTTAACAATATCCCAGGTTCTAACAAAAAAATTAGTAGTGAAGCCATCAGGACCAGCAACAGCTTCCAAATTTCATCCTCCGTAGAATATTAAGTGAGCAAATGATTATCATCCTCACCAAGAAAGTGAGGAGTCACATTGGGATCAGTAATAGGGGTAGTATAACTATTGTTATTAAAAATCTCTCTAAAATGCTCCACCCCAGAATTAACAATTAAATCATTCGTTTCATAAACACACCCCTGATTGTTAACAATTTTTTGGATATGACTCCTAATTCTATTCTTATTGGCCAAAGCATGAAAAAATTTGGTATTCCTATCCCCCTCCAAAACAATTTTAGCAGAGGCCTTCTGTCTCTATAAGATCTCTTCCTGATTTTGCAACTAAAAAAGGGTAACTTTAGCGTTATTAAAATTAGAGAGATTGGCACTTATGGGATTCTCCAAATACTTCTTATCTAAGTCGAACACCTTTTCTTTAGCTTCATGAATATTAGAAAATATATTCTTGAAAACATTTTTGTTCTACCATCTAAGGACCTGTTTTAATCTACTCAACTTGGCCCAGAAATGATGCATATCCTTAATATTTTTATCAGAAGAGATAGTGGCATTTCAATTATTATAAACCTATTCATAAACTCATTATGAGTTAACCACATGTTTTGAAATCTAAATGCCGAGGGGATATTAGCTTCATTAGCATATATGGTCAAAAGTAAAAAGCATGATCAGAAAAAGTCCTACTTAAATGTTGAACATGAATCATAGGAAATTCTCTTATCCAGCTATTATTAAAAATAATCCTATCAAGTCTTTTCCACATAGAAGTTCTACTCCACGTAAACGCACCACCATTAAAACCAATATATTGCAAATTGCAATCAGAAATCATAGAATTGAAATCTTCCATAACATTTATATTAGGGGGGTTACCCCCTATTTTGTCGTTAGCATTAGAAACAATATTGAAATCACCACCAACACAACAAGGGCCATTAGAATTAAGAGCAAAATCAAATAAAAGATCCCAAAGGAAAGCCAACCCAATCTAGTACAAGCAGTATAAAAAAAAGAGGTGTTATAGTTGAAGTTGAAAAAAGAGATTTGCACATGAACAACTTGGGCAAAATTCGATGCAATGTTAATGTTAAAATGACTCTTCCACATAATCCAAATTTTATTAGAACAATTAGAAAACATCATGAAAAAACCCAAACAATAAGTAGTAAAAGTAAGTTTGTCAACAAAATAAAAGGTTCGAGTAAAACTAGCAATTGTATATTATACACTCTACATAAATTCCTCACTCTAATTCTAGAGTCCCCCCTACCCCAATACCTCTCATATTCCAAATAAGGGCTTTTATCATTGCAACTTTTAGTAAAAGTTTGAGCCCTTGTAGAACGAGGTGTATCAGGTAAAAGAGCTTTACCATTTTTCTTTTTCTTCTTATTCACTTTAAAGGATCCTTCCTCATCAAAAGTTTTAGAACCACTATCAAAGAGATCAGAAGAAGATGAAGAAATAGGATCCCCATTATCAATACTATTAATGTGATCCACAGAGATTGAGTCAGAAATATTTCTAGGGATAAATTCCCCTTCTTCACATTCATCCAAAATATTATCCTTTTCATTAGTGTCCACATTAAGCGATAGAGAGGGATTCTCATTATTTTGAAGCATCGAATCAATAGAGACAAATAATTTAGGAAACTTATCACCTTCCTCGAGAGGTTTTTCACTAGGAGAGACTTTCTCAGGTGAAAAATCATTTCTATCTTCCAGAACATCCATCTTATCCGAATCATTAAGATTATCATTTCCAACCTTCTCATTAGGGGAAGGGGTCTCAACCTGATTCAAAATAATCTGGTCATTAATAGTCTCGTTGGCAGTATCTTTAGCATTCGAGACCACCTTCCCCACTGAGTGGTTGGACTTTTTTTTTTTAAGTTCCAGATGCAATTTGAAACAATCAGAAATAACATGCCCATGAGTCTTACAATGAGAACAAAAATCAAGGACTTTTCAAACCCCACTTTTTGTAAATAACCAAAAGCTTTAGAACCGACCCAAAATTTTTTTGCATGTTTCTTTGTAATATCAACTTCAACTAAAACCCTAGCCACAGAAGGATGGATTCTAGAAGCAATTGCCTCGTCGGTTTGCAGGGGAGTGCCAAAAATCAAACTGAGAGCATGTAACACTTTCGCATTAAAAAAATGGAGCCTAATTTAGATTAGAAAATGAGATCCAAATAGGCACAATGAAGGATTCTTATCTAACATCAAATAAAGCTATCCATTTAAGAGTACACATTTGGTAATTAAGTATAAAGTAAGATTTACGAGCAAAAACACGATTGTAATCTAAGTCATTAAACAGATGAATAGTAACAAGTTTAAAATCCATCAAGCCAATGAAAAAAAACCCCGAGAGTTTAAGACTACTAAAAAAAGCACGAATTGAATCCAAGTTTGGCCTACGCAGACCAACTTTACCAACAAGTGTAAATTGAAATGGCAAAGTAAGTTTGAGCACTTCTTCATCCAAAAGCAAGATTGCCAGCACACCATTAAAAATTGACTTAGTTAAAGAGGGAAGGGTATCACCTGTTGGGGAACCAGAGAGAACATCCTTAAACGATCGAGACTAAATAGGAGAAGGCCCCCAGCCTCCAAGCTAAAGAATCCTTTCTTCGTATCTTGCACATGGGAGGAAACGTTCCCCCAAGGCATAGAGGATGAAGCCCCTGCCATCCCTTCAAAGCCCTAATAGGGCCAAACAACAAAGCGAGAACCAGAGCATAACATAACAAAGAGAAAACAAGGGATCGTCAGCGGAATAGGGAACCGAGGCGATGAGATCACGGGAAGACGAGGGGAAACCTAAAATCCCCCTAGGCAGCACGTTAGGGTGAAACGAGATGAAGTTTGTGAATAGCGTTGACACACTACAAGAAAATCGCGTGTTATCGACGGACATAATTCGTCGGAAAACGCTACAAATCCGTCGAAATTAGTATTTTCGTCGGATTTTCGGTGGAATGTTTTTCGCCGGTTACACGCACGTCGGAAAAGTCATACCGGCGCAAAATAGCCCGCCTAAATATTTTTTGGTGGAGTTCCGACTGAAATTTTCGTCGGTATAATTTTCGCCGATCTATTTTGTGCTGAAAAAAAAAAAACAAAAAAAAAAAATTTGACAAATCAGATGTGAACGCCCCTGCCACGCCAGGCCCGTTAGCTCCAGCCGGGCCTGCCCAAATCTTGCGGCTAGGCTTGGTCCCGCCCCAGCGCTTCTGCGGCCAGCCCAACCCACCCAGATTGATGCCAGCCCAACCAGGACCCATACACGGGCAAGCTGACCCCCCATGTTGCAGCCCCCGCCTTCGGTCGAATTCGAACCCCCGCCCACCCGCAATCAACCCCCCCCCCCCCAACTAATACGCCGCTAAGTAAAATCTGCCCTCTTCTATTTCTTTATATATTTATATTAGAAGTAATATCAATTTGTTTAATTTAATTAAATAAATTTATTTTAACAAAGTCATATTAATTTTATTTAACAGTTTATTATTAATTTAAGTTAATAATATTTAAAATTATTTAATTTAATAATGAACTATTAATTATTAATTAATTTAATTTAATTTAATAATATCAAATTTAATTAAATTTATTTGATAAAAAGTTATTAAATTATTTAACTTAATTTAATGAAATTATTAATAATAATTAATAATAAATATTTATTATAGTCATTATTTAAGAAAAAATTAATATTGGTAGAAAATTTTGTCGGAAAATGAATCAAAAAATCCGCCGGAAAACCGTCGGAATATCCGCCGAAAATATTCGTCGGTAATCTGCCGTGAAATCCGCCAGAATTTGTGACGAATTTATTTCCTCCGAAAATTCTGCCGGAAATGAGCTGTTTTTCTGTAGTGATATGTAAGTGATAAAATATGAAAAACTTAAAAAGACAAATTGAAGGTAGAAGAGTATAAGTTGCACCCATAGCGAACTAACATATAAATTTACTTATCTATGAGTTGGGGTGAGCGCGAGCGGGCAAGTGCGTGCAGGCAGGTGCGGGCGAGCGGGGGGCTGGGGGCAACAGTGGGGCGTGCGAGCTGGAAGCAACGGAGCAAGCGCGTGCGGCAGCTGGCAGGCGAGCGTGGGGGTAGTGCGTGCGGACGACAGCTGGCAGGCTGGGGTAGCTCGGGCAGCAGCGGGTAGTTCATTTTAAACGGGTTTTCGGGCTGACCCGGCAACCCATCGGGGCAACCCGAACCTGATCCGTTTTTGAAACGGGTAGAATCCGGGAACCCGTACCTGACCTGTTTTGAAATCGGGTTGGGTCAAACCCGAATTTTTTGGGTCGGTTTTTCGTGTCATGTCAAATATTGACACCCCTACTTAAAGTATAAATTTATTGTCGTATCTTTTGTTCCGGAGAACACATGGATGCAACATAATAAAAAAACTTTCAGGAACCATTTACAAGTATGCAATGATGGATGTCTATCTTTATTGTAAATGCAAGAACATTTCTTTTTTAAATTAGAAATTACTCCATCAAATAAGTTGGATTATGCCACACACTAACATCTTGCTTCAAACATTTTTGTCATGTGAAGCTTGTATTGTTTTTCAACCACATAATAAACTTGTGTCTTCTTATTGGAGACATTTTAATGTACTAAATTACAGTACGTCTATTGTCAATATTATTACCAAGCAGCTTTAAACCTAGCTTGCACAATTATATTTAAGAATGATTCTTGTTGCGTGTTAGAAAATACGCAGCGGTAGAGTTTGTAAATTCGCGTCCGAGCGTTGTACGTAAGTTTAACACACAAACAGAAAGAAGGAGTGAACACCAAGAGTTTTTACGTGGAAAACCCAAAAATGGGAAAAACCACGGGGCCTTGCCCAGTTGCAAATTGCCACTAGTGTTTTTGTAGATTACAAATGGCGGATTTCTTCCCACAAGTCGGGATAATCCAAATACAACTTGTCTCTTCCACGAAATTCACAAAATCCTGCGAATTCCCTGCGTTTCCTGAAAATCCGGCAGAGTTCCGGCGTCTCTAGGCAGCAGGAAAAAATCCGGCGGCGGTGGTCGAGGAGGTGAGGAATCTCCTATTCCCCTTTCTCCTTCTCCTTCTCTTCTTCTTCTCTCTCTTCACTTGACTCCCCCTGGTGTAGAATGAGGGCTCTATTTATAGTTTTTCTGGAGTGGCATAGCCCGTAAATAGGCGTGAGATCAAGGGCGAACAGGGAGTGGTTTGAATGGACGACCGATATCGAATCCTTTGATCATGCACTGTTCATTGGACATTTGAAGGCCTTAATGATGTTGGAATTCGATGATCTTGGGCTCATTGGATTTTTCTCGTCGAGCCGTTCGATTCGAGTATAAGATCGTTAAAATCAGAGACCGTTTGGTAGCTCAAATTGCTTTTTGAATCTTCCAACAGCGCTTTGAACCCTTGATTCAGACTCATTTGGGCTTGGATTGGGTTGATCTTGGTGTCGTTGGGTTCGTATTTCCGAGACGCTCAGTTTGACTGTTTGCTAGCTGAAATCGGAGTTCATATGCTCCCGAAATTAAATTTTGAAGTTTCCAACTAGTTTTTGCCTCGAGATTCGTGCCCGATCAAGATGATTTTGCGATGTCGTATCAATTCTGAAGAATTCGGAAAAAAAAAACCATCATGTGTAATAATTCTCGTAGCAATCAAACTTCTTAAAAAAAAGTACCATCATATCATTATATGATTAGTCGACTGTCCGGCTGCAGACCTGATCTCGATATTGTTTTCCAATATATATTCCACTAACTAAAATAAAAATTTCTTAGGCAATCTCTAAAATGAGTTATTTTCTTCATTAAACTGCAATTATAATTAATATGATATGTATTGATGCAAATGTGGTCATTTATGCTACATTTAGAGCTGTAAGTATTAGAGGTAAGACAAATTTATTAAGAGCTTTAGTAAAAATTGCTTCACCTTATTTACTATGTTGACGCAGCTAGCAATAATAATTTGTATAATCATATTGCAGTAATATAATGTCTGAAACTAAGATATTCAACGCTAGAAAATAGGTAGTCAGCACGAAAAATGTAAACAATTAATGTTTTATGAGGTTCATAATGATAACATTTATTGTTCTTCAATGTTCATAATGATCATATTTATTGTTCTTTAATTAAGTGCTTCCATTAATGCGTGTTCCAAATAAAAGTTGTGACATTTTTTCTTCTTTAGGATGCCTTTTTAAATTAAATGACGTTTAAAATATAAAGTTCAATTTTTTTTTAAAAAAAATTGTTGGCTTAACAAATTGGGGAGGTAAAGTAGATCGAATATATTTATTAGCTTATATATTTGGCCTATTAATTAAGGCTTTGGTGAATTCCATCCACAAAAGGTGTAACATAATTTATTAAGGGTCTAGGGATATCTATATTAGGGGTGTCAATATTTGACATGAGCCAAAAACCCGACTTGAACCCTATCCAAAAATTTTGGGTTAGGGTCAACCCGAACCCGAAACGGGTCGGGTTCGGGTTCAACATTTCGACCCATTTCAAAAATCGGGTCTGGTTCGGGTCAACCCTTTGACCTGAAATTGACCCGATTTTGACCCGACAACCAGAGATTGACTCGATTTTGACCCGAAAAAGAGGAAATAGATCCATTTTTGACCCGATAAAGAGGAGATAGACCCGTTTTTGACCCGAAAACTAGCAATTTTTTGTTGGAAATGGGTTATTCGGGTCGTGTCAGGTTATATATATATATATATATATATATATATATATATATATATATATATATATATATATATATATATATATATATATGTAAAATTGACCCGATTTTGACCCGAAAACCCGATTTTGACCTGGCAACCCGAGATTGACCCGAAAAAGAGGAAATAGATCCGTTTTTGACCCGAAAAGAGGAGATATACCCGTTTTTTACCCAAAATTGACACCCCTAATCTATATCATTTGGTTGGCTTGTCATTATTTTATTTTGTTATAAAGTAATAATTTTTTGTTGTCACACTATGGAACACTAACAAAGAAATTTAATTGAAAAAATAAATAGTAAACAAAAATAACAAATGTATATGAATGAATGAAAAGTTGAAAAAAATATCAATAATTGAATCAATAAAAGATATTGATTACGACAACACTCAAAAGTTTGATGGTTTTTTAGTCAAATACAGTAGTGAACAGACCCAACAAATAATGTATGGTGCAATAATTATACAGAGCTCATCATAGTCTGTTGATTGGGAGCTTAGGTTATCAATACCAGCTAAGAGATCTTGGGTTCGAATCTTGTGTACGCGATACGTGTGTAAATCTGTCTTAATTGGCCTAACTGTCCCAAAAAATAAAATATTTTTTATTGATTTAGATTATTGTGGTTTTATTCAACAAAATTAAGATAAAATTTTAATTTTTTTAACTACTATACTAAACTTCAAATTTCACTGGAGATGAAATTGAGATTTGTGGCTTCACAAAACATACTTCAATCTATTAGTTTGAAATCTTAATTAGAAATATGTGTTTTAAATTAAGAATATATTTACTACTACTATCTCGCTTCTTCAGTGGGCCAAAGCAAGTGCGGGCCCAATGCCGATAGGTTGCCTAGCTAGGTTTTGCTGAAGAATTTGTTACGCCGTCAAAGACTCCCTTCAGAGTAGCAGCACGTAAATACCCGTTCAAAAAAAAAAAAAAAAAAAAAAATTATTGGAATAAGGAGTGGTAATCAATGCATTTCTAATCTAATGAAAAGTATATCGATACTTACCTTGATTTGAAGGTTTGTGAAGGGATCGTACTAACGAGGTGTTGGAAGGGACTATGACAGATTAATCACTCGATATGTGAGATCGTCGGAAATACAGACCGGCTTTGAAATCGTCGTCAAAGTCATCGGCGACACATTAATTTATCTTACAAAGATTGTTGAGACTGATCATTCAGCAATAGTCTTTTTTGGGAATTTAATGGTCTCTCCAAGCAATCATTCAGCACTAATCCTATACAAGGTGGGGTTTGCTGCAGTATTCAAATCTCATCAATACATCATAGCCATCAGTTTATTCAACAACGGCTGATAAATCATCTTCTACACCTGTACAGGCTTACTTTTTCAGAAGATTATATATATATAATTGTTTTAATTAACAATCTAAACTCTTAACTAATAAATCAGGAAGGCTTTCTATCTTCTGTTTTAGAAGAAAACAAGTCGCATTTCGATGGAAATTCTGTCTGCATTTTACAGCTAATAATTAAGCAATGATATTGAAAGTCAAGTTTCTATTTGAGTTGAGGTTGAAATTCATCTTTAATGATTATTATAGACAAAACAATCTCCATCTCTAATAAACATCAGTGACCAAATTTTCTCTCTGCTAATAGTGATGGAATTTTAATTTTCTCTGATAACGATTAAAATTTAATTTAATTTTTTTTTTAATTATGATTGAACATATTTTATGATGCAATGTGATTGACTATTGTGCTATTGCCAATATATAAAAAAAATTTGAAAGTTTATTTTTTTAATGATCTAATCGCGACATCTATTTTATTGATACTTTCTTATCATTTCTTAAAACTTTTGCAATAAAAAGTCGAAGTTGTTTTCTCAATAGCAACTTTACAGTCAAATTTATAAAACACTGTAGCTGTCCCAAGCAGACGATAAGCTGAAAGATTTTTGCTTTACTAATATAGGTTTCTTGCCTTTTCATAAATTTATGAGGTGAGACATATTTTTTCTTATAATTAATTGTAATAAAATGTGATACTTGTAAAAAGTGCTTTGCAAATTTTATAAGTAATTTCTTGAGGTTGTTAAGAATATTGTAAATTTTTTTTAGTTATGAGAAAAAAATGCAATATTAATAGAGAAGAAGAGAGGAAGCTACTCCAAATGAAAACTTTATTACACTTTTTAAAAATTTAAATAGAACTAATAGTAGTTTCATAAATAAATAAATTGAAATTAATATGTCCTAATATCAATTATGGAAACAAATTTAAATAATATTTCTGAAATATTAAATTAATGCATCATTTATATCATTAATAATATCTAATTTACAAGTAAGTGTTGTAGGTATGGGAAAATTTAGATCAAAATATTCTAATTCAATTTAGCTTGTATCAAAAAATTTTAATTATCATATTTATTTTGAAGTAAATATAATAAAAATTTAATTTATTTATCATAGATTATATTTATCCTAAAATAAATTAAATCATTATAATAAAAATTATATCATGCTATATATTCTAACCAAATCTTTTTCAACCATATATCTAAGGGCGAGCTGGCTGCTTCCACTGCGTTAATTTTTGTTGGCGGGAAAATTTTTTACTATGTATCATTAAAACTTTAATAATGTAATTAAGTAGTAAAAAAAATAAATTTAAAAATAAGTAAAATCACTCATCAAACGGGCGACTTGTGCTGACTCAAATTTGTTGAGTTATGTGTCAGTCGGCGAACTAACATACAACTTATTTAAAAAAAAAATACTATAGTAAGTTGCAGTTAAATGGGTGACTTGCTACAATAAATTTTGAAAAAAAAGCACAAAATGTATTAAAAATAATAAAAAATAAAAATAGAGACAAAAATAAAATAAATAAAGTTAATGTAAACTAGAATTTCTATATTTTAATAGAAGTCAATAGTTTAAACATATATTTATCAAAATTTGATAAAAATAAACATCTTTGTTTATTTTAATATTATCAAAAATTTAATTGGTATTTTTTTAATAGATAAGCATTATAACGAAAATTAAAGCTACAAAAAAAAATTACGATTCAAAGATTCTCATAAACATCGGCTTCGAAAGTAAATATCATAACTCTATATTTTTTGTTTTTTTTATATATATATATATATATATATATATATATATATATATATATATATATATATATATATATATATATATATATATATATATATATATATATATATATAGTTCTTGACCTCTATTAAAATATAAATATAAAAATTATATTTTACACTAACTTTATATTTTTGTTTTTATCTTTTTTTTTTAATATATTTTTTTACCTATTTTATGTTTAAATTATTATTCAAAATTTGCTGTAGCAAGTCATCTGTTTAAAGAGCAACTTACAATAGTAAGTTTTCTTTTTTAAAAATAAGTCGCATGTTAGTTCGGCGACTGAGACATGACTTAGCAAGTCTAAGTCAGGATAAGTAGCCCAATAGATCGACGGCTTTGCCTATTTTTAAATTTATTTATTTTTAGTTACTTAATTTCATTATTAATATTTTTAGAGAGTTGTTGATTTTTTATGGACTTGTAACATGATTTTTTAATTAGCGTGTATGCCCTTATGTGAGTTTTATCTAATAATAATAAAAATTATGTTAGTAATCAGCTTTGCAATATGTAAAGTGAACTGTCTACTATTCCCAACTATAAAAAAAAAAAAAAACCTACATCTTCATAAAGGTTTGCTGGTTTACTTTAATTTCTCGTTTCTTCAAATCTTGAGCCTACAAAGAGATGCATATATATATATATATATATATATATATATATATATATATATATATATATATATGCGTAGAAAAGACATGGAGAGTTTGATAGAAGATGAACCTTTATAATAGTCAGTATTAGGGGTGTCAATTTTGGGTCACGGGTCGGGTTCGGATCGAACCCGGAACTGACCCGGGTTCAAACGGGTCGACCCTAACCCGACCCGGGTAGACAAACGGGTTGGAAAACCGAACCCGAACCCGACCCGACCCGGTTTGGGTTGCCGGCGCCGGAACGACTGCGGCGGAAAGCGGGGGATGCGAGCGCGGCGAGCGGACGCAAGCAGGGACAGCGCGGGCGCGGTCGGGCGTGGTCGGGCATGCTGGACATACGGGGGCAGCGCGGGCGGGCGCGCGGCGGGCAGAGGCGAGATTCAAAATTTTTCGAATTAAACGGGTTGGCGGGTTGACCCGGCAACCCGCCGGGTCAACCCGAACCCGACCCGTTTTTTAAACGGGTCGATTTCTGGAACCCGAACCCGACCCGTTTTGAAATCGGGTTGGGTTCAACCCGGATTTTCCGGGTCGGGTCCGGGTCGGATTTTCGTGTCGTGTCAAATATTGACACCCCTAGTCAGTACTAGTAAAATTGCAAATAAGAATTTTCCTTGAGAAGAAAGTAACCTATAATTAGAAAGACAACAGCAACAATAATAATAATAATAATAACAAGTCTTTACTCCACTACATGAGGCCGGTTATATGAAGTCTTTTTCTCTATTGTGTTCTATTAAGAGTCAAATTATCATTTACATCTAATAAAAAGTCATTCTTAATACTTTACAATCCAACTCTTTTTAGATCTATCTCTGCCTTTCTTAACATAGGTTAAGATCTAATGCATCAATTCTTGTAATAATGTTAGTAAATTAAAGGTTGATGTTTTAGCATGTCGCTTCTACCATTAATATAATGTATTAAAGAATTTATTTCATTATTATTTGGCAAATTTTACGCTAATTGATAGTGATTTGACAACAACATTATTCACCTATAAGTAGAGAGAAAAACATCAAAGTCAAGAAATTTAATTTGGCATAGACATATGAGCCTTCATAATAGGAAACATCCAAATAAAATAAATGAAGATGTCTACATATATCAATTTCATATATTACCGCATAGCTATAAAAATCAATCAAAATCATTGCAAAGATTTTCTTAATGTCCTAGCCCAAACAAATTGGTAACTGAATCGCATGAAATCCTAAAATGCCACCCAAAGCCATAAAGTTATCATGTCCCTCGGTCCTTGTTAAAATATATAGGTTAATTGAAGGCGTGTAATTTTGCTCAAAATATATAACAATTTATTTTTATGTGCTTTATACGCTTATGAAAGTGGAAGTAGCTGCAATTTATAATGTCACTTGATCATCAGTAAGTAATGATGTAGGATCTATTTATGGAACTTTTATGTGTTGTGAGATATAATTTTACCATGGAAGCTCCAAACATATATTTTCTATAGCTCGGTATTTGATTTTTTCAAAATATCTAGGCTTTGTTTGAGGCGACTTTCTTACTGCTTCTTAAAGCAGCTTTCTAGTATAAAAATTTTAATTTTTGAACTAGGAAGCCGCTGTAAAAAGCATGAAGAAATCCGCCCCAAACGAAACCCTAGAAACATAGACTTGCTTCTGGATTTCCAAGGCTCATGTGAATTCCCAAGGAAAATGCAATATCTTGTAACTGATCTCCTCATCTTCTTATGACATGATGATCACCTCAATTTGAGTCACAAAAGGTTTTTAATCTATGTTTGTTGGTGGAAGATAAAATAAACCCTGATTAGGACTTGTAATTCTTTTTTGAATTAACATGTAAGCCTACTATAGGATTTTATTCAAAAAAAGAAATGTAAACATTAGAGTAGGTAAAAGAACATGTGACATTAGCATAAATATTGCGATTATTGGAAACACGATTTTGATTCATCATCAATATCGCATAAACAGATTGTCGAAGTTGTTCTACGGAAAAAGTTGGAAGTGTTTAGAAAATACTGCTGAATTAACGAAATGAGCAAATGTTTTTAGTTTTTTTTAGTTAAAACCCACTAAGGGGCCTACGCGTTAATATCAAAAAAAGGTTACAATGTCCTTAATAGGAACCTCCAGCTTGCTAATATTTGTTTATTGTGGACATTTCTTGTGTATGAATTACGAATAATATGTTGTGTTAGCAAAAGAGAAGAAGTGGGTTTGTTTCTAAGAGAAACATGTTGATGTTGTTATGGTTTATTTTAATGCTTACTTTGAGTATCTATGTTTTTAAGGACCCATGCCCCATTTTTATAATTGCACTTATCCTTTGTATGAAGTTCTTTCCACAAAACTTATACTGAAATTTTAGAGTTCAATAAATTTCAATTGCTTGATTGGTTTAATATTAAAATAATTATCTATTTAGTTATTTGAGGAATTTTTTCCTCGTTATATAACACAACAACTAAGGAAATTTTTTTGGTTAATTTTGAATGTTATGTATTATTGTCATTCTTCTTGAATATCTAGAGAGCAGGCTTGAGAGATATTGTGCAACAATCAAATCATGTGGATATTGGTCTGAATGACATTGGAGGAGTCATTTAGACCCATAAAAAATAGTATTTTTTTATATTCTCTCTTTGTTCATGATGTTCTTTCATCTGGCTGCATGTGATAATTGATCAATACATCTCTAACTCATCACATAGGCTTTTGATCTTTATAAAATATTGTTACCAATTTACCATCATTTATGTAACTAGAGAGGGATCTTTACGTTGGTGTTTGGCTGTCATTTTTTTATTATTAGATAAATAATTAGTTGTAGTTCTAATAATCAACAAAGACTTACAGATGTTTTCTTTTTCTTTTAAACAAAGAATTTTTTTTTTGGGAAGAACCGGGGCAAAGCCCCATTTTATTTAAAAAAGGTACAATAAAAATACAAAGATAATACGAAGACAAATGACCAACTCAAGCAAAAAAAACCTCACAAAGAGCATAATAAAACAAAGACATAACCACTACAGATCAGAAAAAACACTAATAAAACAGAAGCTACACAGCAAGAACAGCAAAAGTAATCAAGCAGCATCGGGTGATCTCCCGCTCCAGCCAGACAGAGGGAAGACCAAAACTTCAGTAGAATTGAAATTTTTCAAGAAGATGTTGATAATGCTTCCAGGTACAAGTCTTGACCCGAATAGCATTTTTTATAGAAATGATAATGTACTCCAAAGTATTCCATTTGTTATCAAATTTGCGATTATTCCTTTCTCTCCAAAGATGATACACAGTGCAGCCAATAGTAAGCCAGCAGAAATTCTTTTCCCATTTGGACATAAGCAGCTGGTTATCCATGTAATCAAATACCTGAATCAAATTTGGTCTAAGTAAGAAAGAGTTTAATTCAGGAATTAGCTTGTTAATCACATTAAATGTAAAATCACAGTTAAAGAAGAGGATGGTTGTGATCTTCCTGGGCATTGTTGCAAAAACAGCAAACCGGATTGACCTGGATAAATTTTTTGATTAACAAATCTGCCACTTTCAGTTTCTGCAAAATGGCCATCCAAGTAAGAATAGAATATCTAAGAGAGTAAGATTTATACCACACATACTTGTGCCAGTTAACCTCTTCTAAATGCGCATAATAAGAATTCAAAAAATTTTTAAAATTCGGGTTAAAAGAGCCGTCCCAAGCCAAAGCCGGTTGCTCTTTAATCTCAATGGCACAAATAACCAGTTTCATATTAGCGGGAATAAAGTCTGGGAGAGCCCAAACCTTTTCCCTAATACAACTATTAATAGTTAACCCCGAACACCTTTGATTTATCTGAATAAATTCAGATAAAGTCTTCCCTTTTATCCAAGGATCCCAGCATAATGAAAAATTCGAAGTAGGATTAATATTGAAAGAAAGATGATTCCTAATTTTAAAAGCAGTGGAACAAATACTTTTCCAGAATTTAGAGGCTCTTGCAACCGGAGGCTTCCAAGGTGAATAGTATTTGCTTTTGAACCAGCAATAAATCAAACTATCCTGAGTAAGCAAATTCCAAATGAAAGTGCATTGATAGCTATAATAACATGCATCAATAGAAACTATTCCTAAACCACCATTTTGCTTGGGGCGAACCGTATTTTCCCAAGAAATCATATGCACTTTCTTACCTTTAATGTTCCCATGGTAGAGAAATTTAGAACACAGCTTGCTGATAGTCTTACAAATACCTTTAGGTATAATAGACCCTTTGATCCAATAGGCAAGAGTATTTGAAATAGTAAATTTAAGAAACTGAACTCTACCAGCTAAAGAAAGAAATCTCACCTTCCAGCCTTCAAGAAGAGAAATAATTTTATCTAAGAGCACTTGGAATTGATTAGCTTTCAGCCTTTCTGGAGATATCGGAATCCCCAGATAGGTAAAGAAACTACTCCTCTGCGTAATTCCCATAATGCTACAAAATTGATCAGTATCATCAGTGTTATTAGAAAAAATAATAGAGCTTTTAGTGGGATTGATGTTAAGACCAGAAGAATCCGCAAAATCCGTCAGAAATATTCATAAGGTTAGTAGCATTTTGAACTTTGGCCATCCCAAAAACCAGAAGATCATCAGCGTACATAAGGTGATTAAAATTCTTGCCTTTAATATTAAAAATAGGATTACTATTCCCCAAACAATTCGTCGAGAGACTGCAAGAAAGAGCATCCATAACAATACAGAACAGAAGAGGAGATAAAGGACACCCTTGTCTCAATCCAGAGGAGGAGTTAAAAAACCCCTCCAAGGACCCATTAAGGCAAATAGAGAAATGCACATTAGAAATACAGCAATTAATCCAATAAATAAACATATCAGGAAAACCCTTACTCCTCATCCTATTCAACAGAAAATTTACGAGAAACAGTATCAAAGGCTTTCTTAATATCAAGCTTAGCACAAAAAAGATTACTATTAAAAAATTAAATTCTCTAAGAATTTCAGAAGCAAGCAGAATATTATCAGTAGTGCACCTATTATTAATGAACCCAGCTTGGCTCTCGTGAATAATAAAAGGTAAGACCGACTTCAAACGATTAGCCAAAAGCTTCGCAATAATTTTATAAAAAACATTGCATAACGAAATAGGCCTGTAGTCATTAATATTAGAAGCATGCGTTTTTTTTTTTGGAATTAGAGTAATAGCCGAAGCTTTCACCCCTTTGGGAAGATGACAAGAAGTGAAAAAACTTTTAATAGCTTTGCATAACTTATGCCCAATGATATGCCAAGATTTCTTATAAAAATCAAACGTATAGCCATCAGGACCAGCCGCAGAGGTCGAGGATCCGTTAAACACCACATTTTTAATATCTAAATCAGTAAACGGCAAAGTTAAGGAGTCAACCAAATTAGAGGGAATAATGTTACCAACAGGAATATTGAAACCATTCTCATTAAGAGGTCTGGGAGAGTTAAAAAAACCTTTTTAAAATGATTAATAATAGCATCAGCAATACTGGTCTTATTATCAAACTTTCCCTCAGAAGTGGTGATCTCTTTGATGACGTTAATATTGTTTCTAGATCTAATATGAGCAAATAAAAAACCAAGATCATTCTCCCCATTCCTGAGCCATTTAGTCTTTGCTCTTTGGTACAACCAAGAGGACCAAGCTCTATTAAGAGAATTCAGATTGTCACAGGATTGTTTATAACGTAAATTTAAATCCATGTTCAACGGATCCTGCTGCAAGTCCACAATATATTGTTGTTGTTTTATACTTCAAATCATTCATAGCATCTAACAGGTAGCAAGAAGATGACCAATTTTTACTCTTAAGAGACATTTTAAGAATCTGTAACGATTTATAAAAAGCAGCAATAGGACTACAGTTAAAATGCTGATCAAAAGCATTTAAAACAGTCTCCCAGAACCCTTCCATGTTAACCCAAAAATTTTTAAACATGAATCTAGACGGGTTTTTTATCACATTTAGAAACAATTAAAATTAACGGGGAATGATCAGAGCTGTGCGTAGGAAGAACTTTATAATAAGCATCATGAAACCTTTCAAGCATAGCATTGTTAATAAGCATCCTATCTAATTTAATATGAATAGGAGACTCAAGTCTTTGATTATACCAAGTATAGAAAAGACCAACTGATGCTAAATCAAGGAGACCACAGTCAAAAATAACTTTGTTAAGCTCACCCAACTGGCTATTCTGAGTACTCTGGCCACCGGCTTTCTCATCCTCAGATCTAAAGCAATTAAAATCACCCATGATAATCCAGGCCATAGAGGGATCCGGCACCAGATTATTCAACTGATCCCATAAAATATTCCTATCATACACGTTATTAGCAGCATAAATAACAGAAATTAAAACAGGCGGATGATTACCAACAGTGACAGTGCCATGGATGATTTGAGAATCAATAAAGAGGGGAGAAAAAGAAATAATAGACGGATCCCATTTAATCCAGATTCTACCTGGATTCGAATGCTCAAAATTATTAATACTTTCCTCAGTATTAAAAATCATATGCGAATTTACGAACCAGGGGTCATGAATAGACTCCATGTTAACTTTAGCTTCTAAAATGCATAATAAACCGAGATTATTAGCAGTAACCAGCTCTCTACAAGCTTTAACTTTGTTAGGGTTATTGAAACCCCTAACATTCCAACAACCAATATGCGGAAAAAAAAACATTAAAATTTAGAATTTTTCCCCTTCCTGGCCGACTTAGCTCTAGTAGTCATCGAGACCGGTGAAGTTTGATTTTTGTTTCCAGAAGAAGAGGGAGAGGAGGAAACTTCATTAGCTAAATTAAAATCATGTAAATTACTTACAGAGTCGGTCTCCTCCATCACTAGGTCCGGAGGATCATCTGTTTGTAGAGCCGAGAATTTGTTTGACAGCATAACCTTAGTTGGAGGGATTTCAGCGGGAATAGAAGGTTGCCCAGAAGATGAACTTTCTTCAATAGGAGAATTCAGATTAGGAATAATTGCATCATTCTCAATGCAATTATTAGGAATCCGGGAAGAATTTTCCTTTTCTAACACCTGAGATAATTTTGGAAAGGAATTAACGTTCAAGTTATTACTTTCCATAATTACCTTTTCCGTATGTGAGGGCTTCGCCGGAGCTAAACTTTCCTTATCCGGAGATGTGGGCTTCGCCGGGGCCGGACCGGAATTTGGGATCTAGGTTTTCGGCTAAGACTTCTACCTCTGTTTTTTGGCTTTAGGAGGGGGAATAACAACCTGAACAGGGTTAGGGTTTGACTTACAAGTAGCATAATTGTGAACCAAGGATCCACAACCTTCACACCGACTTGGCTTCCAGTCGTAAATAACTTTGAGCATTATATCTTCTCCTTCAATGTTGATGGGAATTTCATCCGGGAGAGTTGAATCTTTAGTGATAGAAACGCAGACTCTAGCATATGTTAATCTAGCTCTTTTAGCAGTAAGAGAATCCACAGATAAAGGGTTACCAATATAACTTGCTATAGTAGATATTCCCTTTGGGGTCCAAAGAGCCAAGGGAAGATCAACTATTTTTATCCAAAGAGGAATAGAAGAAAGTTCATCCCTCTTTGGTTGGAATTTAGGGGACCATTTTTGGAGAATAAATGGTTTCCCTAACATGAACCATGGTCCTCCCGACCAGACAAGATCGAAATCTTCTTGATTCGAGAATTTGATCAGAAAAAATCCATCCGCTAACGAAAGTAATGAAAACGAACCTTTCAGTATCCAAACCTTTTTCATTGCGGTGAGAAGACGCTCATAATACGGCCTTGGCCCTAGAGAATAGCCGATCAACGAAAAAGACCATACCGAGATGCCTTCAGATAGATCTTCTCCCTTAAAAAATAGTTTTTGATTTGGGCGAACAAAGGAGACCGGGAAATCTTCCTTAGACACAGAAGGATTTGCCAGGTTTTTAGCGAAAGAACCAGTTTGAGATGCAGGAATCGGACCTAGAATGGAAGAATGAAGAGGGGGGAATTCGTTAATCTCCATCAGGGAGAGGATTTACCTCTCCCGATCGGAGAACGGAGGCGGCGCGCAGGTCAGAGCGGAGAAAACCCTAGGATCGCCAAAATATCCCAGAGCACTCGCTGAACTATTCTTTCCAGAATTCTTTACGTTGTTTGACTTGTACAAAAATCTTATCTTCATTTTCCGAATGTTAGCTTAATAAAAAAAGAGATTTGCACACACAAATTTATTAGCTTACTTATCATTATCAATTAGATTTGTGATAATCAAAATCCTAGTAATCTAATCAGGCTTATGGGATCCAATAATCTCCTCATTTTGATGATGAAAATTAATTTTAGTTAATTTTTTATATCAATTTTCATTATTAAAAATTAAGTAATTTTCTCAAGTAAATAATTATACCCCTTAATTTATGCCTCTAACAAATATAAGTTTTAAACAAGATTTAAAATATAGAGACGTACACATGGATTGTATGCAAGGAAAATAAAATGGTTTTATTTTAATATTTAAAACTCAACAATAATACAAATTAAAATAAGGAAAATAAAGAAAATACAAAAAAAAAACGTTGGAAAATAGGGAAATACAAATACAATGCAACACATGCAAAACACAACTCACTACCAAAAAATAAGGTATTCCACAAATTCTGGGAGTGTGAGCTAAAAGCTCACATAAGGGAATATGAAAATCATAATTATATAGATAGACATTAATACATTTATATATATAACATAAGACTTGAAAATAAATGTATCTTATCCATGAAAAAAAGTGATTCTTATATATATTTTTTTCTAATTCAATTTCTTATCACTATTGCTTTCATCTAAATTCAACATTAGCATCTGAATGGTTGGAACAAAAAGCAGTTTATGCAATTCTTAATTATTACCGGAGAAAAGGGAATGAAATACATACAACGACAGAAATGTATGAAGGTCGAAAGAGCTCGCTCAGATCGATTAGTACCCTCCGAAGATCTCGATCATTTACTGAAATGAAACAAGAAGAAGAATTAGAAGAAGAGGGAGAAGAAGATGAAAAAGAAGAATGAGAAGAAGAAGAGAAAGAAGGGGAAGAGACTCACATTGAAGAATACCGATCGCGACGAAGATGCCAGCAATGTGCGAACGGACGGGCGTTTCCGACGGGAATGACCGAAAGTGCGCTCCTCCGGCAGTGGTTTGCTCCGCTCGGAGGTGGATTGCTCCGCGTGAGAGTAACCGTGGCGGAAGGCAGCGGGGAGCCGAGCTGTTCGCACGAATGAAAAATTAGGGCTTCTATGTTTAAGAGCGGGAGCCGGTTCGTGGGGTTAAAATCGGTGTGATTTTCACCGGTTTAAACCGGTGCAAATAACATCGGTTAAAACCGGTGCAAAAAAAGATATTTTGGCTGCGGTTTTTAAATCCGCTACTAAAATCTGCAGCGAAAAATCAGGTTTTTTAGTAGTGACTAAAAACACACTACTTCTTTTTAAACATATTATAAAGGTGAGTAAAAATTATAAAAATATACATAAAAAATAATAAAATGGAACATTTCACTGGTAAGGTGGTGGCGGCCGTGGGCAAAAGTATTCTTAGAAGAGAGATAATTATTCCTGAAATCATGAGCGATCCTCCACATGTTATGGCTGCATTTCCTCCAACTTGAGGTTCTCGTGTTGATAATGATCATCAAAATTTTATTTTAATCTAAAAAAATGCTTGATCCACTCATCTTAAGGATAGATTCATTCATAATGAGTAGGAGGAGCAGTTTCCCCTTATTCTGCCTCATGTCCACCGCCTCCTTGTGTCAGCCTATGCTTCTAGTGAATGGAAAAAGGTGTGTGGTGTAGTGGTTGAGGGTAAGTGGTGTCAAGCTTTTAAAAATTGGACCGGACCAACTGGTTTGACCGGTTTAGCCATGAACTGATCATATGGATGGTCTGATTCATTATAAAATCTGCTTCTGCATTGAACCGGAGTGAACATGCCAAAATTGCTAATTCAACATGTAAACCTATCACAACCCAAACTGATAACACCCACCGATGGGTCAAGTCCTATCGTGTTGGTTTGAAACAGTCCAATCCCAAGATCTAAATTTTTAAAACTATTAAGAATTCTTTATTCAATTTAAACTTTTAAACAAACAAAAATAAGACAATATAGCTTTTATTAACCTTTTGTATATAGAAAATAAATTCATCCACAAAAATTTTTCATTTATCATCAAAATGAATATATAATAATACATTACAATACATGAACATAGACCAGAGCACATATTAGAGCAGATTAAATAAGACACGACTATAAAAAAATTAGAAATGAAATACCTATAGAAACTCAGATAATATCCTTAAACTGCTACTTAATAGGCTTTTTATCCTTCAGAGACCCTGAAAAATAAAAGACAAAACAACTGTGAGCTGACACAACTTAACATGCCAAATTGACCAATCTAAATTCCAATTAAATTATTTATTATCAATTTAATGAAATGTTTAAAAGTATTATAATAAATTATTATGCTAGGCAGAATTGTAATTGCAATAATAAAAAAAGTAAAATAACAATACTGGGAAAATAAATAAATAAGCACTTTGTATTAGATATAATTCAAATAATTCTGACCATTATGTCTCCCATCAATTGGAATTTAAACTTTTTTATCCTTATGACTCTCATCAAATATAATTCAAAGAAGTCTAATCCCTATGACTCCCAATAAATATAATATGCATATACACCAGAATGTACCATTGGCTCAAGAACTAATCTTCCTCCACCCACAACAAATCTCCTCATAATCACTCATTTCAATCAAAAAAGCATATAATTCATCACAGTGTGGTAAAAGATGTGTAAATATACTAATTTAAGAAATTAACAGAATACTTCAATGGTAGGAGACAAAACATAGTATAGAGCAAGGAATACACTATTTCAAAATTTAAATAAATCACCAGATATTATTCAGAGTATTATTTTAAAACTTTAATTGTACTAGAACATTATTTTTAAAACCATAATAATTTTCTAATTTGCCAAAAGCCTCATATTTTTCAATTTACCCGATGAAAGTTTTCCAAAAAGATATATAAATGTTCAGAACTATCATATCTGTAACATACACAAAGTTACACGATAAAAGTTTTATAAATAATAAGTTCTCATTTTTTGCTAACAGAAATATAAATTAAATAAAAAAATTCCAAAAATTTCATTATTTTCAAAAATTGAGATAGTAAAATACAGCCTATCTCAAGCTGAACAATTTTTAGAATAGGGTTTATAGCTGAAAAACAATTTGAAACGACCCAAAATGGTCTTTATTTCTCTAGAATTCTTCCTCTCTCCATCTCTCTTTCTAGTTACCTTGAGGGTGAGGAATTAGAATGAATAGTGAAAAATAATATTTTTAATATAAAAGTTTGACCTAACACTGGCACCCAATCAAGCGAGCACTACAATGCTCCATTTGGGAGCCTACTGAACCGCACCACTTCCCCTAGCATCGCAACATGAATTAATTATAAAAATTATAGATTGCTCAGTATTACAATGACACCAACCCAAGCATTGTGACACCCAAGGGAATAAATTTTAGATTTCCAGAACATCCAAATAGATCTCGATCTGGGATACTCTTCAGAAAACATGCAGACTTTCTAATGTACACAAAATATGCTCAAGCATATACATAAGATTTCTAAAATTAAAAATTTAGTGGGTTATCTCATATTAGGTAGGGTCATAACAAGCATAACCATATATTAATTCTATTGCATTCATTTCTCTCCCCTACACAGAAAAATCTTATCCTTGATATTTTAAAACTCGGATTATTGAAACACACCAAGATATAACAGCCAGATCTCAAATTCCTTCTTTTAGGTAGCCTCTTTTTCTATTATATTCTTCCATTATACTATAACCATTATAATCTATTTATTTCTTAACCTTCTAACATTACAAGCTAGAATCCTCTCTTATTCCTTTCTATAGTTCATATTTAGATGCATCTCAACTTCTTATGTATATATTTGATTTCCAAATTCAAATATCCACTTCCTTAGAAGAGAGACATGGAAAACATTCTGAATATCATTCATATAATTCAACAAGTGTAATATATCGGTAGATTTTCCAACCCATTCAGTGACTTCAAATGGCCTGGCATTCCTTAGACTTAATTTTTCTTCTTTTCCAAATCTACTGATGTCTTTCATCGGTTGGATTTTCACATATATGAAGTCTGCGACTTCAAACTTTACAACTCTATGTTGGGAATTGTAATAATGTTTTTAACTATCTTACATAACTTTTAGTATATATTTGATCATATGAATCATTTTAGTAGCATCATCGACTAAGGTTGGCCCAATCAAATTCCTTTAACCCTTCTCTGTTCAAGACAACGGGGTTTACATTTCCTAATGTATATAGGTTCATGAGGACATATATCTATACTTGATTGGAAGCTATTATTATATGCAAATTCGATTAGAGAAATGTGAGCTTCTCATCCACCGCTGAAATAAAAAATACATAGTCTTAGAACATCTTCTAGTACCTATATAATTCTCTTAGACTACCTGTCAGACTACAGATAAAAATCCATACTAAAATATAGTTTAGTACCTAGACCTTACAAAATACCTCTTCACAGCCTAGAGGTAAACCTTCCATTTCTTTCAAACATAATCACCTTTGGTATTGTATATAGTTTGATGATTTTACGCAAGTATACCTATACTAATTCATCTACAAAATCATATTCTTGTATTAGAATGAAATGTGAAAGACTGTGTCATATAGTTCACTACAAACCATATGACATCATTCCCCTATCTCGGCCTAGGAAATCCTATAATGAAGTCCATAGTCGCCTCTTACCATTTCCCTTATAAAATAGTTAATTGGTGTAGATAACCTTATTTTTTATGTTTCTTCTTCACTAACCTTTTTCAATCCATGCCATATGAATATACCTTTTAGATCACTATAGATTTTGTTACTCCTGCGATAAATAAAATAACCTGAATAGTTAACATCATGTAGACTTTCTCTCCTTAGATTTTAAGAAATATGAACCAACAACCTATTCTTACAGAAGATAACGTCAAAATCTGATACTCGTAGTTCAAATTTTGTACCTAACTTAATCTGATAAATCATCTTCAAATATCTTTATCTGACTTCTAAAATTTTTAATCTTTTCTTTCATAGATGGTTGTATAATCATCTGAATTAGAATATCAGAATCATGTTCAAGAATAGTAATAACTTTCAATTGAGTTCTCTTCATATCTAAAAAAAAATAATCATAAGAGGTAAGTAGAATATATGATAGTCTAGAAGACTTCTATCTTAGAGTATCTACTACTATGTTTGCCTTATCAAGTTGATACTAAATAGTTAAATTATAATCTTTAATTAGCTTAAGCCATCTTCTTTGCCTCAAATTCAAATCATTATGAGCGAATGTATAATTCAAAATCTGATTATCAGTAAAAATCTCATATCTAACTCTATATAAATAGTATTTCCAAATCTTCAAAGTAAATACAACAATAATAAGCTCCAAATCATATGCCCAATAGTTTTTCCATGTGACTTCAACTACTTTAACTTTTTCATATAATATCAAAATATATCATAATCTTCTTAGTGAAGCTTCACTTAATACCAAAAATATTTCTGTACCAGATGGAAGAGTCATAATCAGAGTAGAAGTCAAATAGTCCTTCAGCTTATGAACACTAGCCTCACAATTAGATGTCTAGATGAAAGCAATTGACTTAAGAGTCAATTTCATTAGAAGTGAAAAAATTTGGGAGAATCCTTTCACTGACTTCCTGTAATAACTTGTCATACCTCAAAAGATTTATACCTTAGATATAGTTGTAGGCCTTACATAATCAACAATAGCATAACCTTCTAGGAATTTAAATAAATACTTGTACTACTCACTACATACCTCAAGAAAGAAACATTCTTTAGCCAATACTCACATTTAGAAAAGAAATATTCTTTAGCCTCCATATCTTCAACATATTTTTAAAATATACTTTAAGATCTTCCTTAAATGCAAAATAAATTAGAATATCGTCTATAAAAATTATCACAAACTGATCTGTATACTATTAAAATATCTTAATCATTAAATCCTTAAAAATAATTGGTGCATTAGTCATCTAGAGAGGCATGACTAAGAATTCATAGGGTCAATACTGAGTACTTAAAGTAGTTTTCATCACTCATCTACTCTCACCTTCACCTAATAATATCTAGATCTCAAATTGATCATAAAAATATAGATGATCTAGAAAGCTAATCAAACAAATCATTAATCTTTGACAGATGATACATGTTCTTAATAATAACCTTATTTAGTTCCCTAAAATGAATATACATATGCACCATACTATCCTTCTTCATTATAAATAGAATAGGTGCTCCCCGCATGGACACACTAGAATGGACAAATATATTTCCACCCACTCTTGGAGTTATTCTTTTAACTCTTGAAGCTCCTTAGGTGCAATCCTATACGGGCCTTGGATATTAGAGTTATACCCAAAAATACATCAACAAAGAACTCAATGTATTTGTCTCGAGGTAAACTCATTAACTTCTTAGGAAAAAAATATTAAGAAAGTACTCTTATCTTATTTAGACATAAGAAAAGAGAATAAGTTACACTCCTATCCCGAACTAAGGCTAGAAGCACCATATAGCCTTTCCTCCATATCTTATATATTTACACAACATAAATCAAGCAAGATAAAATCCCCTAACATTCTAAAATAAGTAAATCTCATTGCCTAGAAGTAATGTGACTTTCTTATTTAAGTAATTAATTCATGCTTCATACTGACTCGATCAATCCAAACTTAGAATAAAATTGAACTAAAAAATGGGTAACCAAATTAAAATAGACCTCCACTTCTTATTAGATATCTCTAAATCACAAAAGCATGCACTATTGGCTATTATATCATCTCTAGTTGGCAAATTAAAAAATAAAATGAAAGTTAATAATATAGATGTCATGTGCTATAAATCAATGTAATGCTAAAAATTAAATGAATGGCAGGACCCATAATTAAACAAAATGTGATAAGGATGATCATAAATATAAGTCATACCTATAATAATATCTAAAGCATCACCGACCTCATACTGAGTTAAATCATATACAAGGGCCTAAATTAGGGCTAGTATAATGGAAACATTAGGTTGTCTCTAATGTGGGAGAAGTTTACCTAATATAGAGCCTTCTACAGAACTAGAATTAGAACAATTACCTCTCTAGGTGATCCCTCAAAAAATATGCAAAGTGAAACTATTCTCAATTTCTTTGTTGATTTGATTGAACTCTCAGACTTGGGCATAGAACGTCGATTGGCTCCTATATGTATACACTCTGCTAACCTATGTATAACCTACCTACACCTAAAATAATGTCCTATCATCCTATAATATTGACTAGAATATCTTCTACCATAAATACTATAGATAGGTGACCCGCAAATAGGACTAAAATTTGTTTTGCAACCATTGTCAATAATTATCATAGGCAAATACCATCCACCTCTCATAGACTCGGAGAGTCCAAACCTTCTCCTCTTCCTATAGTAATCACTACGAAAAGTCTCATAACTAAACATATTCCCACTAACAGTCCACCACACTATTAAGTAACAATCAGTTCATTTTCAATCATACGAGCTAGCTCACTCTACCAACTTAGAGAAATAAAACACTATAGGAAAATCATCAATTACAGGCTGATTTTTCCGGCAGCTTGCCAGTAGCCTATTTTTTCGACGGCTTTCCATCGGCTTTCTGGCGACCTAAATTTTAGGAAAAATTATGGCGATTTTCTGATGGCATTCCATCAGCTTTTTGGCAGTTTTGTTTCTGGCAGTTTTCTGGCGACTCTTCCAATGATTGTCCGACGGCTTTTTCGGTGGCTTTCCAGCTTTTAATAATTAATTTAATTAATTATTAAATTTGTTTTATTTTAATTAATTTTTAATTTAATTTAATTAATTATTAATTTAATAACTTAGACTAATTAAGTATTAATAAAATAACATATTTAATTAATTATTAACTTTAATATTTTATTTTTTTATTAATTTTTAATCATAATTTTAATAAGATATAATTTAAATAAATTATAATATACAATTTAACACATTTTCAATGTCAGCATAGTGGTTGGGCCTTAACAAAACTGAGGGGACTCAGTTCGAATCCCAGGCAGGGCGCGCGCAGCCGGGTAGCGCGGTCAGGAGTTCAGGCGGGCAGCGCGGGCAAGCTGTCCGGCGGGCAGCGGGCAGGGTTGGAGTTCGTGTGAGACCTCGTTCCCTTACTGTTCCTCTCTGACTTGGATTTTCCTCCCAGGATCGTCCGGGACGATAGTGAGATCGTCCAGGCCGATCTGTACTGTTCAAAATACCGTCCTGAAAATAGTTCTGAGAACCGTCCAGGACGATCAATTTTTGTCTGATCGTCCCAGGACGATTTGGCGATCGGCCGGGCTGATCAGCCTAATGATATAAGAAAATCAGCTCGTTTTGATGAGAGAGAAAATCATTTTAAAATCAAAATATCTGATTTGAGGAGAGAGAAAGAGAAGGGAAAAGAGGAAAAGCTTGGTTTCGGAGGCCGCAGAGCGCTTTTCATCCGACGCTGCTGTTGGAGAAAGTGTAGATCTCGTGGTAAGGACTTCGAACCCTACTTCTGTTTTCGAAGATTTTGAGGTTTTGTAAAATGGTGCTCAGATTTGTGTTTTTGTAAGTGATTTTCGTACCCGGTTTGGTACTGGAGAAGATTTCACCGCATAACTTTTGGTATGTTATAGATGTGATTAATCTGCACGTTTTGATTATTTTCTGGCAGATTTCGTCCGGTCCGTTTTGGTTCTGCGGAGTTTTATTTTGACTGCAATTTATTATGATGTCTGAATTGGTTTGAGCAGTAGAAGAATAGTCTTATAATGTTGCTGTGCACGTTCTATATTAATTTGGTGAATTATAATTTTTGGAGATTTCTGTGTAAATTCTGTAGACTGCCGTTGCTCTGCCCGATTTTCATATGATTTCTGATTTGTCTGAAATGGATAGATTGAGTTGGTATGCATATGAATGTTGATATGATTGCTCTGCATTATTCTTATGTTGACTATTGAATTGATTATTGATACTGAAAGACAAGTGGAAACCTGGTTGAACGTTGGTTATAGAAACCAACGTATGGATATCTACAACAGCAATATGGATTCTACAACAGCATTATTGATAATAGCTAGTGTTTGTGCTTGTCGAGTAAGACTATTGTATGAAATTGCATGTATACGATATTGCATCGCATAGATTTCCTGATCTGCATTGATTTATTGATTTCCGATTGATTTATTGATCTTACTGGTTTTATTGAATTGATTGATTGAACGGATTTAATGACGAATTTATGGATTTACGGATTTATCATTTTGATTGTATGTTATTGATTCATAGATACCGGCACCGACATTGATATGAATTCTGCATATTGATTCATAGATATTGACACCGATATTGATATAGATTGTATCGATATTAATAGATACCGACATCGACATTGATATGAATATGATATTGATATATGGATACTATTGATACGACAGATCCTGACATGCTATTGATACATTGATACTTTGATTCGTCGTACCGATTATCGCTTGGATTGATTGAATGGATTGTTGTCGTATGGATTTAATTTATCGTAGAATAGATTTCTTTATGGAGCTGATTGTATTGATTTCTATTGACCTGATAATTTCGTTGTATGGATTTATTTTCAATTGCTAGGTTGATTTATTGAGTTGATTCGATTGTTTTATGGATTTCCCTGCTGATAGATATAATTGACTGGAAAGTGCTCTATTGATTGAGATGATTTCCCTATTATAGCATCGTATGTCGTCATTATTGAATCTGTCATAGTGTCATTGAATACTGTATATTGATATCGAGTAAATCGTATTGAATAATTAGATTGACTGATTTGCAAAAGTACGTTCTGACACGAGTCCCTTATTGAATTAATTGATGCTATTGATTGCTATTAATTGACACAGACATTCTATTGATTGGACAGATGATATAGATACAATGAATTAACTAGACGACACGATTGATTGAACTGATAGTATTGATTGATAGACACTGATACGATGGATAAATATTGGCTTTCAGTCACTTATTGATTTGATTGCTGGGGAATATTGATTTATCGATGTTTTTACCGCTGTATTGATTATTGACTATTGATTTACTATGGATTTCCGCATTGCATAGACTCATTGACCATTGATCGACTTGATTTGATTGACCTGCATATTGATAGCATCACTGTGCTTTGATTTCAGTTGTAGGCTTTGGTGACCTGCTGGGCTTTGTAAGCTCATTATATATGGTTAAAATTTTCAGGTCCGAGCAAGGCAACTGGAATGGAGTTCGATCAGAATGTCAGACGAATCCTTTCACTATTGATATCTGGGGCATCACAGTTGGTATCAGAGCAAGTGTAGTGAAAGGATTTGATTGATAGTTTGATAGAATGAATTCATTCTGCATACATAGTGATTGACATGTGATTGATTGCATTGTGTGTTTGGATTTCGACGAGTTTTGATTTTAATTTGGATTTGGATCGATTTGTTTTGCGTTGTTTTTGTCTCGTACCTGTAGGGAAATGTCAGGACGACATTTTTCTAAGGTGGGGAGATTGTGAGACCTCGTTCCCTTACTGTTCCTCTCTGACTTGGATTTTCCTCCCAGGATCGTCCGGGACGATAGTGAGATCGTCCAAGTCGATCTGTACTGTTCAAAATACCGTCTTGAAAATAGTTCTGGGAACCGTCCAGGACGATCGATTTTGGTCTGATCATCCCAGGACGATTTGGCGATCGGCCGGGCCGATCAGCCTAATGATATAAGAAAATCAGCTTATTTTGATGAGAGAGAAAATCATTTTAAAATCAAAATATCTGATTTGAGGAGAGAGAAAGAGAAGGGAAAAGAGGAAAAGCTTGGTTTCGGAGGCCGCGGAGCGCTTTTCGTCCGACCCTGCTGTTAGAGAAAGTGTAGATCTCGTGGTAAGGACTCCGAACCCTACTTCTGTTTTCGAAGATTTTGTAAAATGGTGCTCAGATTTGTATTTTTGTAAGTGATTTTCGTACCCGGTTTGGTACTGGAGAAGATTTCACCGCATAACTTTTGGTATGTTGTAGATGTGATTAATCTACACGTTTTGATTATTTTCTGGCAGATTTTGTCCGGTCCGTTTTGGTTCTGCGGAGTTTTATTTTGACTGCAATTTATTATGAAGTCCAAATTGGTTTTAGTAGTAGAAGAATAGTCTTATAATGTTGTTGTGCACGTTCTGTATTAATTTGGTGAATTGTAATTTTTGGAGATTTCTGTATAAATTCTGTAGACTGCCGTTGCTCTGCCCGATTTTCGTATGATTTCTGATTTGTCTGAAATGGATAGATTGAGTTGGTATGCATATGAATGTTGATATGATTGCTCTGCATTATTCTTATATTGACTATTGAATTGATTATTGATACTGAAAGACAAGTGGAAACCTGGTTGAACGTTGGTTATAGAAACCAACGTATGGATATCTACAACAGCAATATGGATTCTACAACAACATTATTGATCATAGCTAGTGTTTGTGCTTATCGAGTAAGACCATTGCATGAAATTGCATGTATACGATATTGCATCGCATAGATTTCCTGATATGCATTGATTTATTGATTTCTGATTAATTAATTGATCTTGCTGGTTTTATTGAATTGATTGATTGAACGGATTTAATGACGGATTTATGGATTTACGGATTTATCATTTCGATTGTATGTTATTGATTCATAGATACCGGCACCGACATTGATATGGATTATGCGTATTGATTTATAGATATTGACACCGATATTGATATAGATTGTATCGATATTGATAGATACCGATATCGACATTGATATGGATATGATATTGATATATGGATACTATTGATACGACAGATCCTGACATGCTATTGATACATTGATACATTGATTCGTCGTACCGATTATCGATTGGATTGATTGAATGGATTGTTGCCGTATGGATTTAATTTATCGTAGAATAGATTTCTTTATGGAGCTGATTGTATTGATTTCTATTGACCTGATAATTTCGTTGTATGGATTTGTTTTCAATTGCTAGGTTGATTTATTGAGTTGATTCGATTGTTCTATGGATTTCCCTGCTGATAGATATAATTGACTGGAAAGTGCTCTATTAATTGAGATAATTTCCCTATTGTAGCATCGTATGTCGTCATTATTGAATCTGTCATAGTGTCATTGAATACTGTATATTGATATCGAGTAAATCATATTGAATAATTAGATTGACTTATTTGCAAGAGTACGTTCTGACACGAGTCCCTTATTGAATTAATTGATGCTATTGATTACTATTAATTGACACAGACATTCTATTGATTGGACAGATGATATAGATACAATGAATTGACTAGACGACACGATTGATTGAACTGATAGTATTGATTGATAGACATTGCTACGATGGATAGATATTGGCTTTCAGTCACTTATTGATTTGATTGCTGGGGAATATTGATTTATCGATGTTTTTACCGTTGTATTGATTATTGACTATTGATTTCCGCTGCATTGACTATGGATTTCCGCATTGCATAGACTCATTGACCATTGATCGACTTGATTTGATTGACCTGCATATTGATAGCATCGCCGTGCTTTGATTTCTGTTGTAGGCTTTGGTGACCTGCTGGGCTTTGTAAGCTCATTATATGTGATTAAAATTTTCAGGTCCGAGCAAGGCAACTGGAATGGAGTTCGATCAGAATGTCAGACGAATCCTTTCACTATTGATATCTGGGGCATCACAGTTCGGGCGGTCAAGGCGGGAAAACGGCCGGGCAACGGGCAGCGCAGCTCGAGCAACGGGCAGCCAGGCAGGGCGGGGGTTCTTGGGCAGCCGTTTCTTTTTAAATTAAATTTTAGATATTTTCGGGCGGGTTTTGGCCGCCAGAAATATATATCGATGGAAAATACCACCAGGAATTTTTTTCCGACGCCCGTTTTACTGGCGGCAAATTTGTCTTCGGAAAGCCACCAGAAATTTATAAAACTGCGGAAAAAGCCCACTTTTTGCCAAAAAATGTCGCTGGAAATGATTTATTTTCCTGTAGTGAAAGATATGGAATGGGATCAGTGGCTACCTTAAACTATCTCAGAGCCCTTTAAAAAACCTATAGAACTTCTAAAAAATGTTAATAAACTATTGACCATATCTATCTAAATTAGTATACTCTGTCTCTTACTGCATAAAATTTAACTCCTCTAAACCAACCTCATAAAAGTATTTTGTATTTACTGATATGTAGATGGGGTATAAATCATGCTAGAAATACATAAGTGAATCCCTCCCAGCTAATCAAGGAATTTAGTCACCCTTAAAATCTCTCGTTCTACTGGCCCATCCAACAATTATTTTCCTCTCAATCTAATAATAAAACTAACAGAAGAACCTTCCTCTTATGAGGACATTACATACCATCAAACATAATTTCCAACATTCTTAACAAAACCTTTACTATTATGGGCTCAATAGTTCCTTAAAATCTAGAAGGCCTCTATGACACATCTAGGTTTAGTATTTGGATTGACCTTTTCTTACCCGATTGAAAACGATGTAAGAAGAGGATTTTGGGAGGAAGAATAATATTTTATAGTCGCTTTGGATCATTTTTAGCCATCAGTTACAGAAAGTTATCTAGATCGAGGTAGGTCACATTATGCCTATCTCAGTTTTCAAAAATACAAATTTTACCAAATTTTTTGATTAAATTTATATTTCTATTAGCAAAAAATGAGTTTAACTTTGCACTGAAAAAAAAATTAATGCGTAACTTTTATATGTATAGAGATAATGATTATGAATATTTTGAATATTTTTTTAAAAAATTATATAGGGTATCTTGGAATCTATATAGTTTTAATTAAATAAAAAAATATAGACACCAAAAAATAATGCAGTTGTATAATAAATATCTTTAAATAATATTTTGTACAATCCTTTATAATTTGGTTATGTTTTGACATTATGAAAATTTTATTAGTTGGAAGTTCCATTGTCCACTGCTATATAACAATGTGAAATTTTGACATGTGGATGTAATATATGCTTTTATGATGAAATATCTACATATATAATTGAAAAACATCTATTGGGAGTTATAAGGGACTAGAATTCTTTGAGATTCTATTTGTATTAGAAAATATTCTGGTATCTGTAAGGCATATTCTAATGGTTATACACCATATTCTGGTGCCTACGTACATCTTCTAGTGTTATAAGCACAAAAGTAAGTCATAAGGGGCAAGAATTCTTTGAGATTTTGTCTGAGTCTGAGTAATATAATTTGAATTATTCTATGATATGAATTACAATTTATTTATTTATTAAATAATGTTATTTAAATAATTGAATAACTGCTATACTCCTATTATATTTCTCAATACAATAATTTATTAGATTACATTTAACCTCTTTTAAATATTCAATAGTATTTATTAAAAGAAATAAAAAATTTAGATTGGATTATATGGTTTGCTGAGCTGTTATATCTTAATGTAGTTTTTCTTTTGATTTTCAGGATCTAAGAAAGGGAAGAAGACTTTTGATTAGCAGTTCAAGAACATATCTAAGGTTATACATATTTTTTTATTTTTGTACAATCATAGCTAGTATATTATTTAGTTTTATAGCTTCTTCTTATAGCTATATATATTATAGTATAGAAGCATTTTAATTAAATGAAAGAAATCTTATGGATGAGTTTATTTTTAATATTTGGATGTGTTAGTAACTCTGTAGTCTATAATTTTGTTAGAAATAAAATTAGAAGAGAATTTGAAACATTCAAAACTAGATATTGGGATTTGCATGCCACAGCCCAACACGATTATACCTATCCTAATCAGGTTGGGGTGTGACAAACTTTTATGACATTAAAGTAATAATTTTGGAATTAGATTGTAAAATAAAGTTATAGGACTTAATCTGTAAGTCTAGTGGGGTAGTTTGAAGTTTGTCTAGGTGTTCATTATTTATGTTTCACATGCATGTGTTTTTAATTATATATTCTATAATATCATTAATCTACCAGACTAAAATATGACAAATGGATAGAGTGCATGCTAGTCAGGAAGCTCCTGTATATAGTATGGCTCTGACAGTTGGTTTAAATACATTTTCACAGTTTATTAATTTGATAGCTTAGATGATGGGTGAGGAATAGTGCAGGGTTCCTATTGTGAGATCTAAATAAATAGCCATACATCTGCATAGATTTTTGAGATTGAAGCCTCTAAGATTCAAGCTAGGGTATGTATCGTTGGCAATCTTTCTATTAGATGGCGAGCTAGAGCATTGGTGGATAAGCCAATAGGAGAAGAAATTTCTTAGGAGATTAAATTCTTTAATTAGCTGTGAGGATTTCTCAGATGTGTTTAGAGCTTGCTTTGTACCACCTTCTAAACGATAATAGATACATGAAATTTTTTTGAGATAGATTTATGTGAGCAAGATAATTTTATAATATGAGGTAGAGTTCACTGCTTTGGTCATATATACTATGTAGCTTGTTAGCACTCCCGTGAAGAAGTGTTACTAATTTCTGAGAGGACTTTGAGATAATCTTAGACAACCACTGATACCATTTCACCTTTTTTTATTTTTCTTATCTATGAAGAGAGAACATTTGATAGAGAGTAATATGATGGCTATTTAGCAGTGGTGGACTACTAGTAGGTAGAGGTTTAATGGCGATACATTTGGCAATGGATTTTCTAGGAAGAAGAGTTAAGTTATGTTGAAACTTGTTCAATATGAATTACGTTGTTAAACCTAAGCTTATGTCCCAGCGGCTGACCAAGAGGGAGGGTGAATTGACAATTAAAAATTTTACCATCTTTTAAAATTTTATACCAAAAATTTACTTTAATAAATTTTGTAGAAAAAAGTTTTTCAATCATAAGTTACAATAAAATAAAAGGCAGCGAAAAATAAAAAGACACAAGATTTATAGAGGTTCGATCAAATAGGACCTACATCCACTCCTCGGAGGCACCCTTCGAGTATTGCACTAATATCACTAGTGACTCTCCTTTTGCACCCACAGCAAGGCAGAGAACCATTGTCCTTTTACACTCTCCAAGTGTTGGCAGAGAATCATCCGTCCTTTTATACTATCAAAGTATAGGTAGAGAACCCTTTGTCCTTTCACACTCTCCAAGTGTGGGAAGAGAACCCTTCGGCTGTTCACACTCTCCAAGTGTGGGCAGAGGACCCTTCGGCTGTTCACACTCTCCAAGTGTCGGCAGAAAACAAGATCTCCTTGATAGATTTTCTCACAAGAAATCTAGAAGGCAGAGAGAAAAGAGTGAAGTAATCAAAAACCACAAGTAGAGAATCTTACCTTTGAGTACCAAGTGAATCATTCACGCTCCAGTAGTAAGAATTCTCCTTCAAACACTCTCTCACACTCTCTCCTTGAGTCTCCTTTCAGTTGGAACGAAGACCAGTAGGCAAAAAGATTAAGAGGCAGTTTTAATTGGACTTTATAAAGGAAAGACACAAAAAACCATCAAAAAACTGCCAATTTTCAATTATGTACATAGTGGATCGTCCTGTATGATCGTCGATTATCCTAGAAGAATCTACTTAAAACAGTTGCATACGAACCCAATGTATATTGGTATGAACTGACTTCGTACACGATTATCATCCCGTACGAACTTAGTTCGTTCGGTACGAATAGTTATACCATGGGTTGGTTTCGACAAACTGCAGGAAGTTACCAAAATTTCAAGAGAAAGAGCTTTTCGTCCTGGGACGAAAAGGAGTTCGTCTGGATGAAAATTTTCCAGAGAGCATTTCATCCTGACACGAATATAGGTTACGTTTGAATGAAAATTTTTCAGAGAGCATTTCGTCCTGGGACGAATAAAAGTTTGTCTGGACAAAAATTTTTCAGAGAGCATTTCATCTTAGGACGAATAAAAGTTCGTCTGGACGATTAGGACTTAGAAAAATTTTCTCACTTTCTGTTCGTCCCATTGCTCTTCCGAGGGGATAACTAACTTGATTGTCCCGTACGAACCTGGTTCGTCCCGTACGATCAGTATGATTTTTTTTAAAGATTTCTCCAAGTGTGTGTGCTTATTTATTCAATTACAATCACTCTCACTCAAACTCAATATAAGAAAAATTTACAAACTATCTCATACTGAATTTGATTTGAAGTCTTCTTTAGTCTGGAGTTTAATTTTCCTGAAATGTTAGTCCACTCAAGAGAAAAAATAATTTTTCTAAAAAGTGTTAGGAGAAAACAAAGCTTAAAACACTAATATTTGGAATCATCAAAACTATATAATATGCAAGAAGATAAAACATGCAAATAACAACTCTCTTAACAAGTTACACAAGGAGATTCTAAGAGAGGTGGATAGTCAATATTTGTAGGAATCTATGGCAGTGGCACCATAGCTAATTTTGATTCTTTTAGTGGGGCACCCATCTGCCATAGTTATAGTAAACATCTTTGAAGTGAGTGTTACATGATGACTGTACAGTGCTTATGCTGTCAGGTAAAGCACTAGGTAGCAGAGTATCTACATGCAAAATTTAATCGATATTCTAAGCTAAGATTTGAAAGTTTTATCAGATCAATAAGGAGACCTAGGATAATTCCACTTCATATATACCTTTGTTGAGAATTTTGCTAGTAGAGGTAGTGGTTCTTGATCAGTTGCAGGTAGACCATCTATAAGTGGTTAGAGAGAGTATGATATTAATGTTGCTTCAACTACAGTTCAGTCTTATTTGTTTAGTTTGAATCAATAAGAGGCTTGAGTTGCCTCATATATTATGATAGGTATGATTTATATTTCTGATCATCAATGTCATATTCTATTCAATTCTAGAGCTAGTCATTCATTTATTCATGAGTGTTTCTTAATTTACTACAGTTGCCTTTAGTTGTATTATCTATTTCTCTTTCTATTACCCTACTAACTGGAGATGATATGATAGCCAGTATATTTTAAACCTGTGATATTGAGATTTCTAAAAAGAAGTGAAAATCTAGTTTGATTTTATTACACATTTCGTATATGATGTTTATTATTGATATGGACTGGTTACGTTGGTATGAGACTTAGAATTATTTTTTGAAGAAGCATGTTACTTTATTTTTGGGTAGTGATAGGTGTTTATTCTAATGAGTTAGAGGTGTTTTTTTTATTTTAGGTATGGAAATGGATATATTTTGGAAAAAGAGTTGCATGTTATTTCTAGCATGAATCCGAGATATGAATATAAATTCTAGTCTTCTTTTGGATGTCTAAATAGTACAATAATTTGTAGATTTATTTCCTTAGGAGTTAGTTAGTTTGCCTCTTGATAGAGACATAGAGTTCTGTATATATATCTAGGTACGGCCTTGATTTATGAGGCTCCATATAGAATAACACCTAAGGAGTTGGTTGACAGGGAATTTGATTATCCTAGTGCGTCTTTGTGTAGAACACATGTTTTATTTGTGAAGAAAAATTATAGTACAATATATATGTATATTCACTACATTAAATTAAATAAAGTCATTATAAAAAATAAATTTCATTTGCTATTGATTAGCAATACATTCGATCAGCTTGCATGTTGTATCTTCTATATTCTCATAAATTAATTTACGATCTGGCTACTATCATGTGAAGGTGAGAGAGGCTGATGTGATGAAGATATATTTTAATACTCAATATGGACACTTTGAGATTTTAGTCATTCCATTTGGCGTGATGAATGTATCAGCCTTCTTTATGGATTTGATGAATAGTGTGATCAAAGATTTTTTATATCAGTTTATTATTATTTTTATAAATGATATTTTGGCATACCCTATGTATGTGGAAGATTATATCAGGAATTTGAGATTATTTTGGAGACTTTGAGGTAGCATCAGCTATATATGAAATTCTCTAAATGCGAGTTTAGGCTAAGGAGTATTGCTTTTCTAGGGCATTTACTGAGTAGTGCATATATATCTGTAGACCCCAAAAAGTTTAGGCTGTCACTGAGTGGCCGAGGTCTACTACTGTGTTTGATATATGCAATTTTTTGGGTATGGATGGGTATTACTAGAAGTTCAAGAAATAATTTTCTGCTCTAATGAGATTGACTTAGATGTCAGTAAATTTTATTTGGTCACCTGAGTGTGAAGCAAATTTTTAGAGATTGAAGGATTATTTGACTTATGTTCAATTTTTGGGTCTTTCTTCTAGTATATAAAGATTTCATGTATTTAATAATGCCTCACTAAGAGGTTGGGATGTGTTCTGGTGCAACACGATAAAGTGATAGCCTATACTTCCAAATAGTTGAAGTCATATGAGAGGAACTATCTAACGCATGTTCTTGAGTTGGTTACTATTGTATTTGATTTAAAGATTTGACAGCATAACTCATATGGTGTTTGGTAAGAGATTTTCACTCACCATCAGAGTTTAAAGTGTATATTTACTTAGAAAGATCTAAATCTGGGGCATATGGGTGACTTGAGTTGATTAAAGACTATGATTTGACTATTTATTATCAGGCTGGTGAGGCTAAGGTGGTAGTAGGTGCTTTAAGCAAAAAATATTCTAGAGTTTTATTTCATCAACATACTTCTGATGAGTCTTTGATACGGGATATAGATATATTATAGTTGAAAGTGATTTCATTTACTGAATGGGATTCTGATATGTTTGCTTTAATAATTATTCAATTATCTTTATAAAAAAGATTCAGAAAGCCCAAAAGATAAATATATAATATCCTAGTTGATTGGCCAAATTTGATTTGATAAGAATATTAAATTATGAGTTTTTTATTATGGTATAATTTTCTGCAAGGATAGACTATGGATTCCTTTTTTTGAGTGATCTGAGGTGATAGATTTTGTATGAGGCTAATTATTGAGGCCACACTTTTCTTCCAGGAAGCAGTAAAATATATATTGATTTGAAAGGCATTTTTTTGTGGGTTGGATTAAAGAAGGATGTGGTAGATTTATTATCGAAGAGCGAAACATGTTAGTTAGTTAAAGTAATGCATTGGCGATTGAGGTCTTTTGCAGCCATTACCCATTCTAAAGTGGAAATGGGAAGATGTGAATATGCATGTCGTTATGGGTTTTCTTAGGTCAAGATAGGGGCATGATGCTATTTAGATCATTGTTGATCGACTGATAAAATTTGCACATTTATTATGATCCGATAGACTAGTTTAGTGGGTAGATTAGCACATGTATATGTGTATGAGATTATCATATTACATGGGACAATGATAATTATAACTTTTGATAGGGATAGAAGGTTTTCCTTAAGATTATAGAGAGGTATTCAATATGGATTGGGAATGAAACTATATTTTTATAAAGTTTTTCATCCTCAGACTAATGGGTAGTCTGAGAGGACTATATAGGTACTAAAAGAACTTTTAAGACTCTGTGTTCTAGATTTTGATGGAAGTTGGGAAGATCACAATCCTCTGGTTAAGTTTGCTTATAATAACAAGTTTCAATTAAGTATAGGTATGGATCCATACGAAGCTATGTATGGTAGGAAGTGTAGGACTCCTTTGACTTTGATAGAGGTGGGGGAGATACATTTGATTATGTCATCCTTAGGTGATGATGCTATTGAAAAGATTAATTTGATTAGAGATAGATTGAAAGTCTTATGGGACATTCAATGAAAGTATTTTGATGTTAAGCATTGGGCGACAAAATTTCAGATAGGAGATTTTTTATATGTAATGATCAGGCTGATGAAAGGGATTAACAAATTTGGTAAGAAAGGAAAGTTGAGTCCAATGAATACTAGACAATTTGAAGTTGTTTAAAGGATTGAGAAATCTGCCTAAATGTTAAAGTTGTCAAATCATATATCAGAAATTTATAATGCATTCCCCATGCAACTTTTAAGAAAATGGACATCTGATTCTAAAAATAGGATATTTATCGAGGACATCAAGATACATCTAAATTTGAGCTATAAAGAAGAACTAAAACTGATTATAGCTTATAAAGTCAGACAGTTGAGGAGTAAACATATTTCTATGCTTGAAATTCAATGGAAGAATATGGCTGAAAGAGAAGTAGACTTGCAAAAAAGGACTGAGATGTGACAATTTTATTCTGATTTTTTCGCAATCTGATATCTGAGTTCGAAATATCGAGGACAACATTTTTTTGAGGAGGGGAGTTTTGTGACACATGGAGGTTCAACATTTAGATTGGCCATTTTTTGACCCGATCATAAAAGATGCAAGAAGAGGATTTTGGGAGGAAGAAGATGAATTTTTAGTCGCTTCAGGTCAATTTCAGCATTCGGCCTAGTTCAGAAAGTTATCCAAATTAAGGCGGGTTACATTATGCCTATCTTAGTTTTCAAAAATATGAAATTTTATTTATTAAATTTATATTTTTGTTAGTGAAACGCTTCTATAACTTTGCACTGGAAAAAAATTTTATTGCATAAATTTTAATATAATATAGAAGTTATGATTATGAATATTTTGAATATTTTCTAAAAAAAATATTTCGGGTATCTTGGAGTATGTGCAATTTTAATTAAATAAAAAAATAACATGGATATAAAAAAATAATGTCGTGGTACAATAAATTTCTTAAAATAGTTTTTAACACAATCATTTATAATTTGGTTTTATTCTGACATTATGATAATTTGATCAGTTGGAAGATTCATTGTCTACCGTTATAAATTAGTGTGAAATTTTGATATTTCTAAATTTTTCTTTAACTATTATAATGTGATGAAATATATATTTATGTGTTGAAATATATGTTTATATGATTAAAAAACATGTACTGAGAGCTATAAGGAGCCTAAATCCTTTGAAAATTTAGATTAGATTATGTGTTATGTTGAGCTGTTATAGCTCACTTTGGTTTTACTTCTAGTATTCAGGATCTGGGAAAGGGAAGGAGACTATCAATTTGTAGTTTAGGAATATATTTGAAGTTATAGGTATTTCTCTATTTTATTTTTTGTATAATCATGACTAGTTTATTATTCAGTTATGTAGCTTCTACAAGTAGTCATGTATTGTGGTGTAGATGTATTTTGATAAAATGAAATAAATATTATGAATGAGTTTATTTTCAGTATTTGAATGTGTTAGTAGTTATAGTATGTGATTTTATTTGAAATAAAATTCAAAGAAAATATAAAACATTCTAAAACTAGATCTTGAGATTTTCCTTATGTAGCTCAACATGATTTAACCTATCCTGATTAGGTCGGGGTGTGACAGCTTCAACTTAAAAAATATTTATAAATGCTTGTCTAGATCATCAGATTGAATAGTGGGAATCCTATTTTGTGCCTCACTCATTAGTTGCATTAGTTGGGTTATCAGACTAGTAAATTGTGAAATAGTATAAGAACTAATTATGCAAACAGTACTTTATATAGGTGCTACCTGACTACCACTTTGTCCATGTGTCATATTGGGACCTCGTGAATTCATAATCATACAAAATTCTCAATTGAACATACACGAATATGAAAATAAATATAAATGAATGCCCAATAAAACTCAAAATGATCTCACTTGGCTTATATATAGATCAAATCTTATAACTTTATCTTCAATTAGTTTCCAATACCACTGCTCTGATACCAAAAAAGAAGATTATCATTATCCAACCCGATAAGACCCATAGACAAGGCAAGTCATATCATGTTGGTTTACAACAGGCCAAATCCAAGATCTAAGATTTGATAACTATTTAGAATTTTTCATCTAATTTAAACATTTAAACAAAAAATAATTACATCATAGAGCTTTGAATAACTTCTACTATAAATAAAATAATTCATCCATAAAATTTTTTTCCTTTATCATCAAAATGAATATACAATAATTACATTACTATACAAGGCTACAAACCAGAGCATTGAATAGAGAAGATTAAATAAGTCATGACTATACAAAAGTTCAGAAAAGAAATACCTATATAAAATCAGATCAAATCCTGAAGACTGCTACTCAATAGGCTATTTTTCTTTTCTAAACCCTGAAAAAATTAGGCACATCAACTGTGAGATAACATAGCTTAGTAGGCCAAATTTTCCTATATAAATTTAGAATTAAATCCTTTATTATATATTTAATAAAATATTTAAATGTACTGTAATAAGTAATTATGCTGTGAAATAGTAATTGTAGTCAATAGAAATTCAAATAATAATGCTACAAAAATGATAAAAAAAGTACTTCATATTAGATAAAATTCAAAGAATTCTAACTCTTATACCTCAAATCAGACATAATTCAAAAAAATTATGACCCTTATGCCTCCCATTAGATAACATTCAGATAATTCAAACCCTTATGACTCCCAATAAATAGAGCTTATAGCACTAGAATATGCCCTTGGAAAAAGAACTGAACTTTCTCCAAACTCACATAGAATCTCCACAAAATCACATATTTCAATCAAATAAATATATAATTAATTGCATTACAGTAAAAAATGTGTAAATATGCCCACTTCAGAAATTAATAGAATGCTTCAATGGTAGGCAGTATAATATAATATTGAGTAGTGAGTATAAATGCAGTTTTCAAAATATAACCAATTTATTAAAGATTTTTCAAAGCATTGTGTTAAAGTTCTAATTGCACTACATTGCTATTTTTGGAAACCAAAATAAATTTTAATTTTCCCCAAACCCCACATTTTCTAATTTACCAGATGAATTTTTTTCAGAATTGAATTATTGTTATAAAATATATATAGAAAATTATGCGGTAAAAGTTTTGTAGATAATAATTTATCCCCATTTTTTGTTAACAAAATTATAAATAAAACTAGAAAATTTTAAATTTTTTGTTATTTTTGAAAACTGAGATAGACAAAATGCAACCAACCTTGAGTCGGACAATTTATGGAATTCGACTAACAGTTAAAAATGATTCGAAGCAATCTAAAAATGCTTTCTCTCTCTAGAATTCCTCCGCTCTTTCTCTCTTTAATTAGCTGCCTTGAGGGTGAGGAATGGAATGAATAGTAGAAAATTGATATTTTTAATATATAAATTAGGCCTAGTGCTATGGCACCCAATCAAGCCAGCACTGTAGCGCTCCCTCCGGGAGCCTATAACGCTGTAGCATGTATTAATGCGCCTCTTTTGCTCCCCAGGGTGAAAATTTTCGATTTTCTAAAAATGCAAATAAACTTCCGAGATATGCTTCAAAACGCATGCAAACTATCTCATACATACAAAATATAATATTTATTTTTGTAATTAATAATATTTAATAAATTTATTTATTTATATATACACTATAAAAATGTAATTAATTAATTTATTGAACGATTTAACATGAATATCTAATATAATATTTTAGTAAATTATAAACTTATTAGAAGTATAATTTTGTTGGAGTCTCAAAACTGATCGAAGTAGTGACTTTATAATAGAGGAAATTATAAAAAGCTTATTATCTCCTATTAAAGAAATTCAATGCAGTTATTTTTTTTCCCAAAAAAAAAAAATGCACAATCAAGCATAGATAAACAATAGATTTCTAAAAAGGTTGCTGTTTTTTTAATTAAAATTTACTTTTTATACTTAAATTTATATTTATTTATTTATTTTTTTGGGGACATTTAGGCCATTTAAGGCAAACTCACACACACAACGCATATACATAGACTCGAACCCTGAACCTTTTAGTTGGAAGCCTAAGCTCTCAACCAATAAGCCAAAGAGAGTTGTGTATTTATATTTATTTTTAGTGATTGAAAGTTTTTTCATTTTTTAAAAAGTATTTTTTTTTCTCAAAATGAATACCGACAACTCATACAGTTAGACAAATAAAAAACCTTGAGGAGATAGCTCCTCCATTCCCCAAAAAAAGATAGCTCGTCCTTCCTGTCACGTTACTACGTTAGCACAGCTTTTTCGACAAAGACATTGTCCCCACAGCACAGTCTCGTTTGTCAGTACAAGAATTCGTGATAATGTTTTTGATGGAGAAAAACACATGGCTTTAAAAACAAAAAATCATTATTTAAAGAAATAAAAAAATTAAAATTATTATTCTATGGTGTAGATAAAATCTCATTTAATAGTTATCATGATTATTATGATTAGATAAACTCGTCATTATGAAGTCAAGATAATTCATACATAAATAATTCTGTTAATTAATTAATAGGAGATTAATATGTTCTAAAGAGTTCTTAAATTTTTATAAATATTCCTCGTGAAAGATCGTTAAGAATTAACCTCTTTTTTCAGTTATCCATATATTTAAATTTTTATTTATTCTTTTCTAAATAATGAGACTGTAAATCTATATTTAAAAAAAATAAAAGATTTCGTATGATCTATGTAAGATTAGAAGCTTCCAAACTTCCCCTGTGATTTGATTTGGATGTTCCAGCTACTATACTTAATATTATATAGATTGATATGACATATAAGATACCTCTGTGAATTGTGGATCCTAAGTTTTATAGTAAGTTATTGTATTCTTTTCACTTTTGATTAGAACTCATTTGATCATTAAGTTGTATTATTTTGTATTGTAAATTTTGCATGCTAGATATTTTTAAATTCCTTTTGGCCTTATTCAATATAGTTGGTTTGTTGCTCTAAAGTCATTCAAAAAAATAAAAGTATCTTCCAATATTAACCATTATGTCACATCTCAATGAATTGAGAGCTTATGGTCGAAAGAAAGTAAGAATAATATTTTTTTGCAAATTACAAAAGGATGGTAAGATGGAGAAATTACCTTATGCCCATGGATAAAAACTTGCATAAGCATAAGACTTAGGCTTCGTTTGGGACGGCTTTTTTATTGCTTTCTAAAACGGAGTTTTAGTACAAAAATAAAAAAATTTGTACTAAAACTCCGTTTTAGAAAGCAGTAAAAAAGCCGTCTCAAACGAAGCCTTAGTTTGGGATATCTTTTAACCACTATTTTTTTTATGCTTTCAAGAAAAATTTAGTATAGAAAATCATTTTAGAAAGTAGTAAAAAGTTTTCCCAAACGAAGCCTAAATAATGAAAAGGACTTAAATTGTGCACAATTTATTTTTCGAATTTCTTTACAATTGAATAGAGATAATTTCCCATGATTGAAATATTGCTTGTAAGATGATGCAATGGAAAATAAAGATGTGTACATGAGGCATTAGAGGAGTCATGATAAATTTGGGAGATTAAAATTTAAGCAATTTGGCTTATCATTGTAGTTAGAAAGGTCAACCAAAAAGTTGTAAAAAAAATGAATAGATAGATATTTGTATTTTGATTGAATATATTGAGAACCACATGAGCTAGAATGAATGATTGATGTTGGGTAATAGTGGATATTTTTATGCTTTTTGATTGAGCATGATATAGTATAATATTTTGGAGTATTTTGACAAGATTGAAAGCAATTTAGGTATGACAATGGCTTATGAAGTTGGTGTAGCCAAGAGCTTCTTGGTAGGTGAGGATAAGTATATAATATGTAAGGAGTGGAGATAGCTATTTTTAATTGTCACCTCACTAAAGAATTATAAGCAATTATAAAAAGGTGTAGATGATAACCAAATTAACCCTAAGGGAATAATGTTACCAAACCAATCTCCAAAATAAATGAATAAATAAATAAATAAATTTTTTCATCAAATAAGAAGTTCCATTTTATTTTCTCTTTAATTAAATAAGGAGATCAATGGTTACATATCATGCATGCTTATATAGAAAATAATTAAATCTATCAAGAATTGATAATTTTTATGTATTTTGAATTATTTTATATCAATAAAAGTATAACAGAAGGATTCTTAAGGGGTGGTGGCTGAAAATGATACATAAGAAAATTGAATTGCATAAAAGTGAATAATAATAATAATAATAATAATAATAATAATAATAATAATAATACAATCTTACATATTATGGCAAAGCTATTTTTGAAAGGAGGAGGGTGACATCAATTTAAATACATGGTGCTTCATATTAAAGGAAGGGGGACGTCCAAGCCAAGATTAAAATTTTTGTAAAATTGGTTTCTCTAGCTCTACTTTTTTTTTCTCTAGCTTTCTTTTTTTTTTTGCTTTTTTTTTTTTGGTTAAAACCCACTGAAGGGGCCTACGCGTTCATATTCAAAAATCGGTTACAGAGTCTTTAAAAGGTTCCACCAGCTTTCTACTGCTCAAAAGAGCTACAATCCAAAACGAAAATAAAAATCCTACAAGCCGGCGGATCCTTAAACTACGATTACAAAAAGAACCCAAATAATACGGGCTACACTTGAACACTTGATCTTGCAAAAAAACACTACTAAAAGGCAAAAAAAAAATAACCAGAAAATAAAAAAACATACCTTCTGAAAATTCTATCCCCCAAGCAATAGAACCTGCAATGGCAACTCAAAACAACCATATTATCACAAATAACCAAAAACACCATACAGAACCAACTTTCAGTAAGAGCAAACCTGCACTTCGGAGCACCATTTAAATTCTGCCAAACAAGTTGGCAAACATAATTGTAACCAAATATGCTCTTACCATCAATAATAACCTCCAACTCCAAACAATCAAGGCCAAAACCCCCATCACCAGTATTACCACCCATGGAATTCACAAAACAGACGTTAGAACAAAAATCAAAACCCCAATGCATAACGTTCCAACAGCCCTTAATCCTCCAGAAATACATCCAACCACAACCAAAACACGAAAAAATACCATAGATCTTACAATAATTCATAACCACCCTCGTCCAGACCACATATACGGCCACCAGAAAGACATACAGGAAAAACTCCCAATCCTGTAATAAAGCAAACAAACAAAAAAGAACCAGGATCTTCAAACTAATACCCAACCAGAAAAACCCCATACCATGCTCCAAATAAACCCACTGAAAAACCAACAAACCAGTCCAACAGACACCCCATCACAAGGGTAGACAAAAAGTAAAACAGCCGCCAAACCAGCTCAACCATGTCTAATGTAAGGTAAGGAAAACTTATCCATCAGAAGCATCCCTTTGAGAATAGGGTCAACGTTAAGAATATCCAGTTCCTCATAATCCTCCATCAAAGAACCCTTTTTGGCAAGCCAATCCGCGCACCCATTCCCTTCCCGGTAGATATGAGAAATTTTGAAATTTAATAAGTTCAACATCAGCTTAATGGTTCTAAAGAGATAAAAGAAATGAACAATACCAATATTACCTTTGCCCACATTTTGAACAATAAAAAGAGAGTCCACTTCAATCCACACATTGTTAAAACCCATTTTTAAGCAGATATCTAAACCAAAATGGAGAGCCTGTAACTCCACAAAAATAACATTCCACTTAAACACAGGAGCAGCAAAAGCTGCTAAAAGTTCACCATAAAAATCCCTAATGAGCCCACCCGCTCCAGTCTTTTCCCTATCAACAGAACCGTCAGTATTTAATTTCACATAAGGCGGTTTTGGTTTAATCCAATAAACAAAAGAATCCAGAATATTAACCAACGTCGTATCTAAATGAATATAAAAAACCCCAGCTAAAACCGCATGCTTAGCGAAAGTCTTGCTCGAAATCACATTCAAATTAAAAAGCTGGGACACCTTTCTCTTAATATTGTTAATAATAAGAGTAGGATCCATCTTGATATTATCATGCTTAGCCTCATTACGAGCTTTCCAAATATACCATAAAATCAGGATAGGCAAAAAATTCAGGATATGGCCTTTGATAGGAATAAACCAACTTTCAAGCATAAAAGCTAAGCTGTTCTGATACATGCTCACATTTTGATTAGTAATACCACTAAAATACAACCAAACCTTTTGCGCCACCAAACCATTAATGAACAAATGATCAATATCTTCAGTATTAGAGCAACAAAAACATTTATAGGCTAAAGTAATACCTTTTTTTTTGAAGCAAATTATCCACAGGGATATAACCTTTAATGCTTCTCCAAGCAAAAATCGAATAAGTAATAGGAAAAGAACTATGCCAAATCGCACTAAATAAAAGAGATTTCTGGGCATGCGTCCTGAAATTCTCCCAAATATTACTCATTTGAAACTTACCATTAGTAGAAGCATAACATAAAATAGTATCGTTGCAAGTAAGTTGTAAGGGAATATTCAAGATCATATCCACCACACAGTTAGGCACAAAATCTTTTAATTTATTCAAATTCCAGCTATTATCCAGCAAAAAAGAAGAAACTTTAATAGGCTCAATGGTGTGAGTATTTAAAAGAGAGTCAATAGAAAAATCCCCTAACCATTTATCTTGCCAAAAATAAACATCTCCCTTTCCCAACCCTTCAATTTATTCAAATTCCAGCTATTCTCTAGCTTTCTTGTTTCTTCCAAATAACTCACTTTCTCTCTCATCTAAATATTAGTTTACTTAATAAAAATTATTTTTTTTCATGAAAAAGAGTCATGCATGTTCTTTTTTATTTATAGGTGAAGTTAGATATATGAATGAAAATTTTTTGGTTTAAAGAAATGAGAAGTGGAAAAGAAAATGAATATGCGTTAAAACATAACAAGCATGAATTCCTATAATCTTTACATGAAGACTCTCGTGTATGGAGATATATATGTTGGAGAAGTCTTGCATGACTTATATATAACTTTGGTGGCATAATAATTTTATTAAATACGGTAATAAATTCATAAAAATCTAAAATATTATCCATTTTAAATATGTAAAATTTTAGATTCTAAAATGTTAAGATAAATTAAAGGAAATATAATTATTATGTACAAATATTTAATTTTCAAATATGACTTATGTGATATATACATGCACAATTAAAATCATAAAATTTATGTATTAATATTCATTTCAAAATATTTGATATAAAAATAATAAGTATATTTAACATTAAAATTATTGTTTTATATTAATTTTTTTATTTTTTATATTTTATTTTTGAGAAAACCCACGGAGGGGCCTACGTATTAATATAAAAACATGATAACAGGTCCTTAAAAGGAACCTCAACTCATTAGTGCTTATCGGAGCAATAAAAAAAGTTAAAAGAAAACCTAAGAGCCAATGATTCATTATGCTAAAAGATACAAAATACCCTAATAACATACTAGGGGTAAAAGTAGCCAGAACCCAAAAAATGAAGAACATAAATAAACCATTCTGGTCCAACTTCCTACAAAATTTAGTAGGCTTGCCCACACTAATAAGAATTCCTTGAACCTGCAAAAAAGAAATGATAAAAAAAGCAAACCAAGCGCCAAAAGATATGGAAATAACCAAGAGAATAATGCAGATCCAAAAAAACTCAGCAAGAACCCAGCATAGAAAAACATCATAAAAACATCACAACAGAAAAAAAAACACAGGAACTGAACACATAAACAACCCATCAGCCAGAGAAAGCTAGATAAAAAAGCATTAAACCTTCCAAATGTAAGGCAACCAAGACTTATCCAGGAGAACCGGACCTTAATTAAGCATGCGAAGAAGATCCAAAACATTAAATTCCTATAAGGCCTCAATTTGGACACTAAATTTTGTCAACCAATCCTCACAAGAATTAGCTTCCCTATGAATATACAAAATATAGTAATTCAAATTGCTAAGAGATAGTTTAATTTTCTTGATAAGATAGAAGTTGTGAGGGCTACCAGGGTTAAGTGTCATTAATAATATGGATTAAAAGAAATATTACAACCACCTCAACCCACACATTCACAATACCTAAACTATGATAAAACTTAAGCCCATAAAAAGGGGCCATAAGTTCAATAGTAACAACATTGTAGAAGTTTGAAGGGAGAGCAAAAACAAAAATAACATTACCAAGCTCATTACAAATAATCCCTCCAGCTCCAGCGAAACTAGAATTAACATATGCATCAGTCTTAATTCTGCAATAAGGAGATAGTATTAATCAACTTCATAATCCTATTAAACTTAACCCTACCCCAACTCACATTGGCACTACCCAAATCCAAGGCAAGATTCTTACAATTATAAATATAAAAACTTTTCCAGGTAAAAAGATGAATAGAATGTAATTGGACAGTTTTATCTTTCACTTTAGCAATGATGCTATTAAACTCCATTTTAATGTCATTATGCTTAGCATCATTTCTAACCCTCCAAAGGAACACATGATAAGAATAGAAATTAAATTGTATAAGTGACCTTTGGGGGGATAAAAACAACATTATAAAATAGAAACCACATTAGAAGGGGTGTTAAGAACACCCTTTTTAGCCAAGTGAAAAAAACAATTCCAAACCTTTTGGGCAATCTTCCCATTGACAAACACTACAGGAAAATCACTAATTTTTGACGGCTTTCCGGCGCTTTTTCGGCGATTTTTTCCCACGGAATTTTTCGGCGGCTTTTAAAAATTTAGTGAAAATGAATAAAATTTTAACTATTTAAATGATATAACAAAAATTTATTAAAAGTAATATTAACTATTTAATTAATTTTCATTTTAAAATTAATTTGTTAGTTAATTTTTGTTTTATATTAAATATTATTTTTTTATTTTAAATTAATTAGTTTCATTTTTTTATAATTAAAAACTAATTAATTTTCGGTCTGAATATAGTTTAAATAAAAAATATGGACAAAAAATATGTATTTACATATTCAGCAATTCGGTCAGTTGCTTGAAATTCCTCCCAACCGACTGCTGTTCGAACCTCACGGCAGACGCGGGAGTGGGCGCACGACTCGGGCACAGGTGAGGGATGGCCGGTGCGCGGGAGCGGGAGTGCGGGAGGGCTGGTCGGAGCGTAGAGCCGGCAGAGCGGGAGGGCTGGCCAGAGTGTAGGAGTGGGAGCGCGGCGCGGGCAGCACGACAGCGGGGTGGCGGTCGAGGCAGGGGTGTGGCACATTAGGATTTTTTTTTAAATTTTCTTTTTAATTTGACCGGCGATTTAAGCCCGCTAGCAAGCCGTCGGAAAAAAATTACCGGAATTTATTTTCAGGCGCGGTTTTTACCGACAAAATTTTAACCGTCGGAAAACCGCCGCTAAATTACACACTACAGGAAAAACGCTGAAAACCGGCGGTTAGTCTAGATTTAGCGATGGTTTTTAATGTTACCAGCGGTCTAACGGCGGTTTGTAAACCGTCGGAAAAAATGGCGTAGGAAACCATTTCCGACGGCGTGTTACCGGCGGTTTATTTTTGCGGCGGTTTTCCGGCGGCTAATACCGCCGGTAACCACCGAAATTTTAACCGTCGGTTTGCCGGCGGTTAGGCCGCCGGTAAGCCGCCGGTCACGTTACAGGTGGTTTTCCGACGGTTTAAAACTGGCGTCGTCTGGTTCGTAGACCGCCGGAAGGCGCCGTTAGACCGCCGGTAATTTACCGGCGGTGGACGACGGTTATAGCCGTCGGTATTACCGACGGTTTAAATCGTCGGGTGTCCATCGTAGGACCGCCGGTGGCCGTCGGTAACCGCCGGTAATTACCGGCGGTTTAATATTATAACCGACGACTTATCTTGTTCGTCCGGTATTGTCGTTTCCGGCGGTCAAACCGTCGGTTAGCCGCCGGAAACCTGTAGCACCTGAAAAAAAAAATTGACAGCATCCCCTCTATTTGAGGGAGGTTCACCCTAAAGTCTAAACCTGTAGAAAAAGTAATATATGTTGGGCAACACGCCGCTATATTCATCACAACCAGAAAATACAAACAAAATCAAAAATTCATCATAACATTACAATCACAAATTCACAAGATAGTTCATGATAATGTTACAATCACAAGTTCAGAAGTTCACAAGTTCTAATTAATACATTCATCAAACATAATAAACATCTAATCATCATCGATATCCTCACTGTCTGCAGATGGCTGCTCCTGTTGGTCCTTCTTCCTTTGTTTTCCAGCTCTGTAGGATTGCAACTCTGCTTGCATTTCATTCTGAGCCTTCCTCATTTCTTTAATCTCTCTAGCTTGAACCCTTTTCATCTCTTCAATCTCTCTAGCAAGTGCTGCAACCCTCTCACTTACAGATTCTTCAGCTCCACTTGGATCATGAAATGCAGAGGTGTATGAACTGCCCTCAATAGCAAAAGCCTGTGAACCCATGCCATATACCCTCCCCCTCTGTCTTCTACCAACAACTTCTGACCATGTCTGATACTTAGAAATATGGGCCAATCCAGAAGATGATCCCTCGCCAGTGGACTGTCGACTTTCTCTAGCTCGTAAGAAATCATCCTGCGAGTTACAAATAGTTTTATTAAAATAAATTTTTATTCTAAAAATTCAAAAAATTTTACTCACATGAGCCTTCTTAGACTTCTCATCAACCCACTGCTGGTCAGCTTGATGTTGATTAGTTCTTGTATGCAGCTCCAATGGTGTTGGCTCCCGACCCAGGTGCTCTTTCTAAAAATTTGATGCTTAGTTATACTAACAAAAATATATGTAATAAACCAATTCAAAACACTTACCAGTCGCCGCCTATGTTCTGTATGAGGTACAGATCCACCAGTATGAAGAGAGCTTCCTAAACCGCCGCAGTCAGAGGCTCTGTTCTGTTTATTCTGCTATCTCATTTTTATAAACTCCGGGGTAGCCCAAGCACTACTCAAATCTGCCCAAACGCCCTCTCCAATCCAATTAGGCCTCTGCCCGGACTTTCTAATGTCTGTGAACATGTCTCTGAGACGGATCGCTCCTCTCCTCTCAAAATTTGATCTGATCCTCGTGCTGTACTCAGGCAACCACCTAAATTCTTTATGTAAAAATTTAGACAATATCAAAAAGATTAGTACAAATTAAATCATATATTTGAAATCATACCAAAAAAATATACCTGAAATTCTCCAAACCACATATCTCTAACTGGCTTTGGGATCTTCTTCCAAGATAAGTAAGGAGCATCATACTTATTCTTTATTATATCCCGGATCATATGTATAGGTGGCCTTGAAGGATTGAAGCTGCAAGTGACTTTGTTTATCAATAACATGTAATATATCAAAATAAAAACAACTTAATAACTTAAATTGAACTTACTTATCGCCGTGAGGCTCGATGTATTGACGCTTATCTGTTGCTGCTGCAGGATCGCTAGCGCCAACCTCTGGTGGTCGTGATGGTCCACCCTGTTCATGCTGCACCGGATAGGGGTAGTAATATGGGTAAGGGTAAGGAGGGTGAGGACCAGTGGATGGACCAGAGCCTGTGATGATGGTGGGGGGTAATATGGATAGAATGGAGAAGCATGTGTCTGATCTGGAGAGGGGAAGCGAGGACTCATCGAGCTGGGAGGGAAGTGGCCAGGGAAGTATGGAGGTATAAAAAGAGGTGGATCTAACTGTTCCTGACCCTGCTCTAGTGAAGGCTGCTGGCTCCTGGTAGGTGGTGGCGGTGGTGGTGTAGGTAGATCTGGTTGAACTGAAGGCCCCTCACCTACCTCAGTCTGTGTGGGTCTGCTAGTCGTAAATCCCCTACGATATAAATCAAGCTTCACATCATTGGGCTTTAGGAATGCTATATTTTTATGCTTCGAACACAGACATCTAAACATTTTATCAAACTGAAAGGAAGGCAGTTGAGATGCAACTTGAATGAAAGTTTCAACTCCCTCTATAAATTCAACTGTCAATCCTTTTCGACCCGGCAACAATCTGTTATACATCCAATATCTCTCTTCTTGGATAGTCATTTGCACGTTGAAGTAAATGTACCCTACATGTTGGAGGCATAAATAATCTGTTATACATCCAAATAGATTTTTATGCTTTGAAGGACTTAATCATGCTCTAAAAGAACAAAAGCTTATCCATATGTTGCATTTAAATAAAATAAACACATAGATTTGATTTGTCGCCTAAAGGGGCAAGGTGGTCAACACTGGTTGACTTGGTCAACCGGGTTGACCCAGGGTACAAGTCTAGGCCCAACAGACTCGACTCGACTCTCTGAACCCATTGGAGAGGGTCTTGGGATTCGACTTGGTCAATTTGACCAAGTAAACTCTTATTAATGTCTTGATCACCCAATGCCATAATCCCCTCACAAGGTATATTACAACTAAAAGTACACATCATATATTCAGTTATAGATCTATTGAAGCGAAAACCTTATAAACTTTATAGTTGACCTCCATAATTCATGTTTTCCTTCAACTCCCTCTCTAGTCTTATCAACATGAAGAATATCATCAGTAAAAAGCATACACTAAGGTACATCCTCTCACAAATGTCTAGTGAGAACATCTATGAGTAAAGCAAAAAAGATATGGACTTCTTGCTGATCCTTAATATAATCCAACCGAAATAGGAAAATACTTGATCAAACCACCATGTATTTGAACACAAGTAATAGCTCCTACATACATATCAATAATGATTTAAATATAAGCATTATTAACTCCTTTCTTCTTAAGAACCCTCCATAGCACTTTTCTTGGAATATTAACATATGTTTTCTCTAAATAGATAAATATCATATATAGATCCTCCTTATTCTCATTATATTTCTCCATCAAACCTCTCAAAAAATGTATGACTTCCATCGTAAACCTACCAAGCATTAATCCAAATTGATTTTGAGAAACATTAGTATCACGCCTAAACCTATGCTCCATAACTCTCTCCCACATTTTTAAAGTATGAAACATTAACTAAAAAGATAATATAACATGGAGTAGCACCAAATAATCAAAGAAAAACCATAAAAAATAACCTTAAAATAGAAATCGGATTGTTTGGGGTCGGAATCGGTCGGCGGTCGGGCGTCGGAGTAGACTCGTCGGCGGCGGTCGGACTGGGGTCGGCGGCGGTCGGACTGGGGTCGACGGTCGGAGTTCCTTCATCGGGGGATGATCGGACGAGCGGAGGACACGGTACAGCGAGCGACCGAGAGAGAGAAGGAAAGAGTGAAAATGAAATGAGCGGAGCGAGGCGGCTCGTATTAGGGCTTTTACTGGCGGTTTTCCGGCGGTCTGGACCGCCGGAAAAAAAATCACTTATCAACGGCGGTTTATACCGCCGGTAAACCGCCGGTTCATATTGATGTCCGGCGGTTTACCGGCGGTTTATAGACCGTCGGTATTACCGGCGGTGTATCGTAGTTAAGCCGCCGGTTTGGCCGTCGTTAGAGTCCGACGGCTAGACCGCCGGCGACGTCGCCGGTAATACCGACGGTCCATAAACTGCCGGTGCAAACCGCTGGTATTTGATATTTTTCCTGTAGTGACAAATCTGCCAAAAAAGGCTCATTTTTTGCCGGAAAATACCACAAAAAATGGGTGATTTTCCTGTAGTGAAAAACATGATTGATAGTTTCAATGTCAGAGCAACAATGACATTTAGATGACAAATTAAAATCTTTTTTCCTTAACAAATCCTAAACCGGTAACAAATTATGAAGACATTTCCAAACAAAAATAGAATAAGGCAAAGGAATGCTCCTGTGTCAGATAGTCGAGAAAACTTGAGACTTATAATGAGTAGCTCTAAAAGAGTTCCACACAGTCTTTAAAATAAAGTTACCTAAAGAAGATAAGTTGAAAAGTATATGATCTTTGCAATGCATTTGTAAAGGAATGTTTATGATAATATCAACTAAACTAGTCGGGATAACATCAAGTAACTTGTTCACATTCCAATTAGTATGATCAATGAAGTTCTTAACCTTAATATTGTCAAGAGTGTGAGCATTAAGGAAAGTATCTATAGAAAAAGGCCGAATCCAATTATCTTGCCAAAAAGACACCTCACTTTGGCCCACCCCCCATTGAATAAATTGCTCAGCTTCCTATTTTACATGGCAAAGCCTTTTCCAAACCATAGAATCAGAACCTTTATGACCACATAACATGGGGTTATAATTATTACAATACTTATGTTTCATAAACTTAGCCCATAAGTTGTTATTAGATCTAAAAGAAAACCATAGCTTATGAGAAAAAAGAGTGCATCATATATACGTACCATATTCTTGCAACCCAAGTCTCCTTCATAAAAAACCCCACAAATTTTTTTTGCATGAAGCCCAAAAAATGCAAGAAGAATTATTTTTAGAACCCTAGAAAAACTTGTTGAAACTTCTCTCCATTCTAAGGAAAATATTCCTAATTAATGGGTTGGATAGTGTGAAAAATGAAAATAGGAAGTGAATTCAACACACTTTTGATCAAGAAAAGCCTACAACCAAAAGAGAGAAAGTTAGAAGACCAAACAATAAGCTTTTTTTGAATAGTAGTAAAAATATCCTCAAATTAATAAGTTGGACAATTTCCTACCTTTGTAGAGAGGGGGTCCCCAAATATTTAAAAGGCAGAGATTTGAGATTAAAACCACAAATTCTTTGAATAGAAACAATTTTAGATTGATTAACAGACTTGGCAACTATAAAACCACTCTTTTCTTTGCTGATAAATAAACCACTAATATTTTGAAACTCAACAAGAAATCTAATTAAGATCTTAATATTATTGAGTGAGCCATTCGAGAAGATAATAAAATCATCAGCTAAACTAAGATGAGTTATAGGGATACCACCAAGAGACCAATACATAAGTTTATGATACTTATTAAACAAATCCTCCAAACTGGCCCTTAGAAAGATATTCAACAACAATAATAAATAAAGCAGGTGAAATAAGATCACCTTGCCTAATCCCTTAAGAAAATTTTAAAAAACCATGATTCTTCCCATTAATGATAACGAAAAAATAACAATTTTTAATGTCATTTTTAATTAGCTCAATAAAGGAAGAATTAAACTCAAATGAAACTAAAACTTCATACAATAACGTCTAATTAATGTTATCATAAGCTTTGGTGATATCTAGTTTAAAAATGACATTGCCCCCTTTAACTCTAACATTAATATCATGTGTGAGTTCTTGAGCCAAAAGAACATTATAAAAAATGCTACAGTCTTTAACAAAACCTGTTTGACACAAAGAGATGATTCTAGGAAGGATGGAAACCAATCTACCCATAATATTTTTATAATTTAACTTATTTAGAAAGGAGCAAAAAATAATCGGTCTAAAATCATTCCATTGATTATCAACCTCTTTCTTAGGGATTAAAATGATATTAGTAGATGAGAAAAACTTTGGATAAGGATTCCCAGCAAAAAAAATCTTGCACAATATATATCAATCACATCCATTTTGACATTATCCTAAATTTTATAAATGAATTTAGTGGAAAAGCCATCAGGACCAACAACAGAATCCCCATTCATATCTTTAATAACATTCCAAATCAACAGCTCAGAAGGAGGTTGAGTAAGAAAATTGTTGTCATTATCCATAATGAGATGAGGAATAATAGAGGGGTTATAAATAGGAATAGTAACATTATTGTTAAAAATATTCTTAAAGTGGTCAACTCCCGACTTATGGATCATATCTTTAGATTCAAAAGAACTCCTATCAGAATTAGTAATGTAATAAACATAACTCATAACTCTTTTCTTTTTAGCTAAAGCATGAAAAAACTTAGTGCTCCTGTCACAATCCAGGATGAACTTGGTTGCAGCTTTCTGCCTCAGAAAAATTTCCTCTTGTTCCTGCAAGTGAAAAAAAACATATTTAGCTTTATTGTGATAAATAAGGTTCTCATTAATCCAATCATTCAAATAGATGTTATCCATATCAATCACACTCTTCTTAGCCTCCTTAATATTAGCAAACATATTTTTGTAAACACATTTATTCCATTATCTCACATTCTACTTAAGCCTACTTAGCTTAGACCACAACCTAGGCATACTTTTAATATTATTATTGGGACAAATAGGAGCATCCTAGTTAGTATGAACCAAATTCATAAAATCTTTATAAAGAATTCACATATTTTGAAATCTAAAAGCAAACGACTTAAATGATGTATTAGCATTAATACTCAAAAGTAAATGAACATGATCAGAATAAGTTCTACTTAAATGTTCCACATGAGTCATAGAAAATTCAAAAATCTAATTATCATTAAAAAAGAATCATATCCAACCTCTGCCAGATAGTGGCTCTATTCCAAGTGAAAGCACTACTAGAAAAACCAATGTCATGTAAGTTGTAATCCATAATCATATAACTAAAATCATCAATGGCCTGATTATTAGGAGGGCTACCCCCAGTTCTTTCAGAGCTATTAGAAATTATATTAAAATAACCCCTTACAAACCTAGGACCATTATTCACAAGAGAAAAATAGGATAATTGCTCCTAGAGGGCCAAACGACCCACCCTAGAGCATACATCTTACACAAAAAACATATTGCACTTAATATTAAAGAAAGAAATTTGAGAATGAACAACTTTCAAAAAATTTGACAAAATATTAATAGTCACAGAACTATTCCACTTTATCCAAATTTTGTCAGAGCAATTAGAAAATTTCATAGAAAGATCCAAACAAGAAGCAATATCATCTAATTTATCAAGCGAAATAAAAGGCTTAATAATAATTAACATATGAATATTATGAATTCTACATAAGTTCCGTACCCTAACTTTTGATTTTGCCCCTCTAATACCCCTCATATTCTATATAAGAGCCTTAACCATTAAAATCTTTTGAAGAACTTTGAGCTATAGTATAATGAGGCGTGGCATATAGAGAGATTTTAATGTTTTTACCTTTCTTCTTACCCACTTTAAAAATACCTTCATCGTCAATAATTTTAGAATCACTATCCTCCTGTGAAGAAGAAGAGGATTCAACATTAACATCAAAAGTTTTGTTGTCCATACGCTTGTGGCTTATGTTTGAAATAGGACTCCTTTTTCACAAACATCATTGGACAAATCCCTTGACTCCAATAAAACATTTTGTTTTTGACCACCTTCCTTATGATCATTAGGAAGTGAAGAATTTATTGGAACTTGAGGAGAGAAGAGTTAGGATTTTCCATATTATGAAGCATATACTTAACTGAGATATAAAGATCAAGGCCATTGGGATGCTCACCATTAATTCCTTCAGTTCCATGATTTGGACCATTCATAGTAGAAGAAACTTTTTCACCAAGCCCACCTTCCATATTATGAGTTTGCATAACATCCAAACCAACTTCTTCCCCCTTCTACACATTGCTACCTGTAGGTTCCATTAGATTGAAATGGATTATAGTGTTCTCATTAAGCACAATGATATTTTCTATCGATGTGGAACCAACATCCGCAACGTGCGGGGTGCAACTTTTTTTTTAAGTAAGGATGCAAAATAAACAATCACTCATAGCATGACCATGAACTTTACAATGTGTATAAAAATCTGGAATATTTTCAAATTCAACTTTTTATATATAACCAAAAGATTCAGAACCAACCCAAATTTCCTTCGCATGCTTTTTAGTGATATCATCCACAACTAAAACCATAGCCATAGAAGGTTGGGTCTTAGATGCGGTTGCTTGGTCAATCTAAAGAGGCCTCCTAAAAATAGTGCCCAATGCATGTAAAACTCGTGGATTAAGGAAATGCAAATAAAGATTCAAAAAGAGATCCAATTTGGCACTATCAATTATTCTTCCTTAATTTCAAAAAAAGGAGTCCATTATTTCAAAAGACGCATTTGACAGTTATTGATTTAGTAAGACCTTCTAGCAAAAAACCGTACAATAATCAAGATCATTAGAGAGCTGAATAGCAACATGGCGAGAATCCAGTAAACCACGAAGAACAAACCAGAGAATTTCAAGTTACAAAAAAAATGACCGACATAATCTAGATTATGCCTATGCCTAGAAAACTTCCCAACTAATGTAAATTGAAAAGGTGAAGCAAGTTTATGAACCTTCTCATCTGACGAAAGCATCGCAGGAACACATTTGAATATCGTAGGAGATAATTGAGAAAAAATTTCACCTACAGAGGAAGACCCTGGCAAGACTTCTTTGAAAGATCGAGAAGGAGATTTTTGCCCTTCAGCATCCAAACTAAAAAGCCTTTCTATTTACCTTGCATTTCAGTCGAAATACTACCCCAGTCAATCGATGATGACGACAATGCCATATCGAACCTACCCAAAAGGGCTCAATAGCTAGCACTGAAGAGAACAAAATGACAATCGAACAACGGAACCTGAAGAAAGAAACGGAGAAACAGCAGATTACACGAGAAAAGGTGCTCGAAGGGAGGAGAACGCTAGTTTCGCCATAGACGGTGCGACTAGGGCAAATGATGTATTTCTATGCAAGTTCATAGAATGATTGTTTTATATTATTTAAAATAATATAATTAATAATTTCCTGGTAAACCCTAAACGATGTATTCTACAAATGTGTGCTTATTATTCATCAAGCCATAAGTGATTCAATGGGGGGGGGGATTTAGCAGGACAGTTGTAGTAGAACGATAACAAAATTTCACTCAACATAAAGGACCATTTTACGATTTGGCTGAAGGTGCTGGGTGGTTGGTGGTGCGGGTATAATTCTCTTGAGTTATGGTTTTTTACAGTTTTCCTATTATTTGTTGGGCTGACGATTTTTTTGAGGATGCCTTGCAGATACTTATACAAGTGGAACAAAAATGATTGCAAGGTATGCTTTTATTGTCTTAGGCATTTCTTTTTTTTATATAGTGGTCATTTTTGCAGGAGAGCGGAACTGAAAGGTATCAAGATTAAGTGGCTTCTCCTTTTTTGGGTGTTGTCGCCTCACAGCCCGTGTTATGTCGTAGGTTCTTTTGTAATCATATTTTAAGGATCCGTCGGCTCTTAGGTTTTTTATTTTCTTTTTGGATTGTAGCTTTTTCGAGCATTAGAAAGCTGGTGGAGCCTTTTAAGGTCTCTGTAACCGAATTTTTTAATATTAACGCGTAGGCCCCATATGTGTGTTTTAACAAAAAAAAAAAAAAAGGACCATTTTAGGATTGATAGAAGAAAAAAAAAACTCTCAACTTGGAAACAACCATCTGACATCTTAAAAAAACCCGAAAAACAGAAACTTGATTTTAGTTGAAGGCGAAGTATTTTGTATTATTGTTCACGAACAAAAACACTCGTACTATATTCTCAATGGTCCAATGGATCCAAAAACAACAATTTGAGGCGGGCATTGAAACACGCCCAGTTCATTTCCACCACTTCTGATTATATGTCTTCTATCGCACAAAATGCTTTGTTTCATGAATATAATCCAAAATTATTTGTGTTAAGAACTTTCAATGGATTGACAGGCCAATAATTATCTATTAAACTAATTTTAAGATTCTCTTAATCTAGTTTTCAGGCAATGCAACGCTACTGCTATCTTGTTCAATAGCTTCTTTATTTTCAACTCAGCTAAAATTTGGAGGTAAAGTTAAAGTTAAAAAAACTTAATTAGATAATGGTTTAACGGTCCGCTCCCTCAATCGGCAGACTATCACACTCATTGAGCTGTCAGAAAAAATTTTTCCTTATAAATAGTTCCTCTGCTAACCTCTCAAAGAAGCTGAAACTACACCAGAGAGAGAGAGAGAGAGAGAGAGAGAGAGAGAGAGAGAGGAACGATGGGAAGGAATTCGTGCAGTTTCAAGGAAGGCCTTAACAAGGGAGCATGGACTACTGCGGAAGATAAGCTCTTGACGGCTTTCATCAATATTCATGGAGAAGGCAAATGGACGACTGTGCCGTACAAAGCAGGTGATATATATATATATATATATATATATATATATATATATATATATATATATATATATATATATATATATATAGTAATCATTACTTTCATTTAAATTAATATACTTTTATCATTATTTTTTTCATAAATCCAAAATTTTCTTAAACAAAAGCCAGATACAAGCAGTTTAAATACCAAATGAAAATACACAAAAAATTACAGCAATATATATTCTTAAAAAAAAGCCTTTGAGATCACCTTAGAGTTACCTAAATCATTTAGCTTGATAAAGAAAGGACAAACGAACAGCCTGGAACAAACAATAAAAAGAAATCTCAGAAGAAGGCCCCCGGCAAATAAGATAAATCAGTAAGACTTGCTGGACCCCTCAAAATGATCAAATTAATTTGTAAGCCAAATATTTAACAGCTTAAATAACGCCAATCATTAATATTCCTGCAAATTCAACACTCTCAAGTGTTGACAATTGTATTTGTTCGTTATATATATATATATATATATATATAATATTATTTTTTTCAACTGTTTTTCCCTTCTTTCTATTTTATAAATAATATTTTGTTTTTATTTTATTATCAATAATTTTTTGTTATGAATCTACAAATATGATGAATTAGGGTTGAAAAGATCTGGGAAGAGCTGTCGGCTTCGATGGCTAAATTACCTAAGGCCCAACGTTAAACGTGGAAACTTTTCCGAGGAAGAGGACGACCTCATCATCAGGCTTCATAAGCTCCTTGGCAATAGGTTAGCTATCTCTTGCGCAGGCATATGTTATACATATATATTTTTCATCTGGGTTAGAACTTTTGAGCGAACTGATCTTCTGCAAAATTCTTAGGCAAAACATCATTAGAGGTGGCACAACATAGTTCCAGGGACAAAAAAAGCTAAAAAATCATAAAAAAAAATTTATAGTACTATTTTTAAAGAGAGTTTTATTTATTTTTATTATATTTGCTAGAATAAAAATATTCTACTTTTTATTTTAATTGAATATTTAATAACTTAATATTTGCGGTGTTGGTTGATGACTTGTAGGTGGGAACTGGTTAAGCAATGATATCAATGGTGGTCGAATATAATGTCATGGCAGCAACATCTATCATAATAGTTGTGCCGGTTGTGATAGTTGTTTTAAAAATTCTCAAAGCACTTTAAAATTATTTTGAACTATTTTAAAAAATATTTTAATCTTAAAAGAAAAAAACATTTGAAATAAATTTCATTTTAAAAAAAATCAAAATAAAAAAGATAGATTATTCTAACCAGACCCTTAATATTAGAAGAACTAAGTGCTATGAAAAAAATCCATTGTTATCAAGATTGTATGATAAGAAGTCCACTTGTAGTGTAACAGTGAACTACAATAGAGCTTTTAATGCCTGAATCTTAAGATAACTGAATTTAATGAAGCCTATTAATTATTAGAATACTAAAATTACCACAAGCCATTATACAATAATATATATTCATGAGCTACACTATTATTATATTTGGGGATTAGTTATATTGACCTTTAGTGTTCATGGACAAATTGCATGAAGTGCGTCCAAGATGAACCACAACTTCAGTTGAGTGGGATGCTACGAGAAAACATATAGCCTTGCTATAAATAGTTAGACTTTTATCAAGATAAATTATTCATGAGAGCACGCTACATATTGTTCTCATTAGGGATAATAATACAAAGATGAATAATTAAGTTGAGCTATTGTTGGTGGAAAAAAATTTAATGCCGCCATGAAGATTCGATATTCTTCTATTTTGTAATCGAATACTACATTAAGAATAAAATACAGTCTCGAGAAAATGACATAATATTCTATAATGGATTCAATATTGAAATAATATTTTAGAAAATGATATTTCTATGATCAAATACAATTCCGAGAAAAACATATCATCTCTAAAGATGAACATGCAATTTTATAGAGTAAGTTTAAAAATAAAAATAGGGTTTTGAAAATTTATCCATTCTTTTATTTAAATGTAACAAAGAGAATATCATATCATCTTAAAAGATAAACATTACATTATTCAAGACATCTAAAAGCAAGAATGAGTTTTATAAAATCAATCATTTCTAAAGTTGAATATAACATGCAAGTAGAATATTATATTATCAAAAAAGATAATAATAACATCCGACAAGCATATTTAAAATTAGAAATAAGTTTTTAAAAGACATCTGTATTTTCAAAGAATTTTTTCTTGTTTTATATGAATAAAAAAAGATTTATTTTAATTTAGAGTTCTCAAATTTCTATAGGGGCTAGCCCCTATAGTTAATTACATCCTAGGAAGGGTGCTCCTAAAATGCTCTCGATTAAAGTTGTGATTTCATATCTTTTAATTACAAAGTAAAAGACAAGGAAAGAAGTAGAAATTTTTCAAGGAGAAAGCTCGATGTTAAAGAATTCTTAGTGAGTCAAAGGAGGAAAAGTAGGTGGTGTCAGATTCTGAGAAACTTAGAGGCAACCTCAGTCTACCCTATGTTGAGTTTTATATTTTAGTAGAGATTTTTTTTAATGTTTGAGTTGAATTTTATTAGAAATTTGAGATTATATTCATAGAGGGTGATAACTTAAGATTTAAAAATCTTTCTCAAAACCTAAATCTAAATAGGGTACTACAAAATAGTGACTCGAATAAGATAAACAAAAAATTTATCTTAGTAGAGCATGGATGACGGTGAGGGTAATTCCCAATATATTGGTTAAGCCCTTAGTTGTGTTGACATAACCCAAATATCTATCATAGAAATGACATAAAAAATTTATCATTAATTAGACTCACTGATGGAACATCTATAAATTGCACTAGTGGATTTTCCACCGGTCCAATTTTACAACATCAATGTTTTACATTGGAGCCAACAAAAGATATTGCCCTATATTGAAGAAAATTTTGATGCAAAAATCATCTATATTAGGCAAAATTGTCATTTTTTTTGTTTATCTTATGCCAAAAATTTCTTCAATACATAGGGGGAATAATGGCTTTTTTCCTTGGCCCAATTGATGGTATAGCCTCCACTCATATCATTTTTTTTGTTTGAAAATAATTAATAATTTTAGTAAATAACAACATATTATATATGAATTACAATTGCAGTGCATAACAGAACAGTATAAATATATTTAGAAACAAACAAAATTCAGAATCACCTAATTAAATAAACATTATATTAGATCATAATAAAAAATTAAAAATAGTAAATAAATACATCTAAACTTATCAATGCACCACAATTCCTCCTTACCCCTCTAATCTTTTCATCTTCATTTCCCTAGTTCTCCTAATTAGGTGGTGCTAGTGGTCGATTAAACTATGAACTAGATTAGTACATCTTATATCATTTGTTGATGATTATCCTTGCTTGCTTTTACACTAGCTTACATATATCACTCAAAATTTATAATTTTATCATCCACTTTTTCAACCATAAGCTTCTAATTTAAGCATTTATAATTCCTAATATGCTATGTGAAGATGACATATTTAATACTTTCTCATATGAGCCAACACTACATAACATTCCTTTTTGTACTCGTCAAGTATCCTATTTTCATATTTAAGTCTTTGATAGTTGATAAAGACCACGTTCTTCTGAAGACTAACTAGATGTCATCGTTTTCAATTATGAATAATGCTCTTCTAAATTTAGAATTATAAATATGATCAAATGATGAAAATTTTGTATAACTCATAAGTAAATAGAATTATACATATATATTAAACTTATAGATCTATTAGAATATTTTTGAACCAATAATAAATCATCACTTCACCTATAATGACTTTACAGATGTGTAACTTATATAAAATTAGCTCTCATTCTATCAACTTTTCTTATAATAGCACATAAATAAAAATTTATTATACTTATTCATTAAAACTATTTCATTAATTTTTATAAAAAAAACTCTACTTACCATCCTTCTTCTATGCTTTGTTATATGAATGGAGAATCCAATGTCGTAAAAAGAAGAGCACAATTTGCCATAGTCAGAAGTTCCCTGACTAGGACATTAGTTTCCTAAATAAGTCTATATAAATTGATTAGCATAATAGGAATTTTCTTCATTATAAATAATAAATAAACATAATAATTTATTTTAAAAAAGAAATAATAATAACATGATGCATTACATAATGTTATCATCTTGTTCTTCTATTTCTCTATCATCTATGTCATTAGAAATTGATTTTTCTTCTTCATTTTTATGATCCTCCATCTCATCATTATATGTGAATCTAATGTAAAAATTTTCCTCAATCTCTTAATGACCACCTTCAATTTGTCTTATATAGTTAAACTAAATCATTATCAATATTGAGTTCTAAATGTGACAATGTCTTCCTCTTGATAGGCAATATCATAGTTTAATAGCACAAACATCATGGTTTACAAACACCAATGATATATATTGCTATTGCCAGTTTCTCTTTCTTTAAAAATGCAATGCAAAAAACCTAATATTTTATAAAAATCAATTAGAATTTTTTATTTTCATGAAAAAAAGAGAGGAAAACATTGTAAACAACTAAATGAGCTCTCAAAATCAGCAAAACTTTCTTTGTTAGCATTGTTAAGATTTTTTTAACTTCTCTATTTCATCAATTTATAGATGGTCATTGATTGCTGGAAGAATACCAGGCCGAACAGATAATGAAATAAAAAAATTATTGGAATACAACCTTAGGCAAGATTGCAAGCTTTCAACATCAAAGACATCAGCCATGCCGCCCAAGCATCATGCAAAGGCCTCCAGCTTGTAATCTCATAGTTCCATCACCATCATGTTCAACACCATTGCAAGCTACAAAAAATGATAATACTTTAATCCGAACAACGGCAATAAGGTGCAATAATGTAGCTATTCCAAAGCAGCTTCCATCTTCATCAACAAGCAACCCGGATATCCCAAGCATGCAATTAGCAGAAGATTCAATGGTTAAGGTGGCTAGTGAGATGCCCGAAAGTAGCAAAGTTGGTCCCATGGTAGAAGAAGAGCTATTTAAGGAATTGTTTCAGTTGGAAGAGAATATTGTTTTGAACTACAACACCTTCGATGATGACAACAATGATGCATTTCCTGCTCAGGCGAGTGTAATGGAGTTTGAAGGATTGCAGGATTTTGAGACCTGGATGCTGAATGATGAGGATGTTGATTGCCTTCCTGATGATGATCAAATGCAATTGTTAACCTCTTTATTTGATATTGGAGGTGGATTCTAGGAACAACTCCTTTATTATTTATTATTGAGTTACAAGTTGTTGGTTTATCATAGTTTTGTATGTGATAATATTAGTGTTCAGTAAGGCTTCTAATGTGGCTAGGGATGAAATTGTGAAGGGGTTGAAGGTAACTCTATCCTTATTTAATTTTATAAAAAATTATGAAGTTATGCATGTTATAGAACTTTTTTCCTCTTTCAATTTAGGACATATCTTTTCTTTTCCTTATATCAGAAATGATAATTCCAATATTATTGTGCCTATCAAATGAAATATTTAAAACAATTCAAAACTTATTTAAGAGCAATTTGGTGGTAAATATAAGAAGTATATTGAAGTACAAGAACTTTAACATTCATATATTTGATGAAAGAAACAAATTCAAAATATTTCTCTAAGAAATTTTGAATACTTCAAATAACTCATTTTTTATGAATTCGGAATTAGCTCAAATTGGATGAATTCAAAATTCATCATTCTATCACACAATGTGTGTTCCATCTTTCCACGACCATCAATTCTCTATATGACCTTGCCAAAGATAACTAATGACATCTCCAAACGTATTTTGCTCATGGCATGATGTTTTCTCTCATACATTTGTTCTCCCTTCATCCCTAGATTCCATTCATTTCAAGAGACGAAGTCATATCCCTTGCCCTGAATGACTCCAAATAAAAATATTATTTTTCTATACTACCTAAGATCAACTTAAAGATCTAATTTGATTAAGATTTATAATGATTCACACATTTATGAAATTGTTGGAGAAATAAATAACTTAAAATTGTCCTTACAAAATGTAATGCTTCCATGCATGCAACTTTCTTAATCACATGCCTTAATTATTTTTTAGATATCAATTTATTTGTGCAAACATTGCTTTTACAAAAGTATAGGCTAAACATATATTCATTTTAGAAAAAATGACTAATAGATTTGTCAAGCAATTTTTATTTTACTTGCATAATTTAAAAGAGGTAGCATATATAGCCCTAGGTTCTACTTGACATCATAATGAACCTTGACAAACTGATTTGTATGTATAAAAATAGGAATAAATTATGATTAATGCAAAGAAAATAATTTGCAAGAAACTAAAAGTCATATATGGCCAATACCCTAAGGTTTGTTATCCTAGGTTTCCTAAAATCTTTTTTACCTCCCTGGCTTGATTATGGTCTTTCTAACCACCGTCGTCCCTTGACTATGATTCTTTTGACCTATGTTGCCAGACTGTAATCTTTCTGACCATCGTCACTTGTCGACTACAATTTTTTTAACCTCATTTGCCTGACAATAATCTTTTTACCATCGCGCCCATTAACTAAGGTCCTTCCAATCTCTATTTTCCAACGCTGATGTGATGTCTTAAAGTCTAATTTGGAAGATTTATTCATTTATATTTTAATATATAATAATTAGAGCTATCTAATATCATCTATCAGTAATAAACGATAAAATAGATTCTATGATTTATTTTCTCAAAATTTATGTACACTAATCAGGATATACAATATCATATTATAAATACTCTATCCTAAGTATAAAAAAAGAACATGAACTTGAATAAAAACTGATAAGCATCAAACTCCCGTTCCCTTGTCCTGACCTGAAATCATTTAACCATATATAATGAGCTTAAAAAATCCAACAGGTCATCAAAACCTACAACTGAATTCAAAGCATAGTAAAGGAGCTATATGCATATCAGAGATCAAATCATAGCAGTTGCATTGATATGATCATTAAATCTATACATAAATAGTAAATTTATTATTCAGTAGTAATGAAATCTATAAATAGTAAAACACCATAGTACAAAAGCCAGTAAAATAATAAACCAATACGAGTGTCAAATCTATAAAATAATCATCGTATCTATAATACCATTTAGTATAAAAATTCAGATAAATCATTAAATAAAAATATCAGTAAAGACTATCAAAATCATGTCAATACAATAAATTAAAATTATATAAGAGTGTACATATGATATACATATATTCTATATCTACATTAAATCAGTATTTCAATCATATGCTCAATATTTAATCACATGCTCAATATATCACATGCTTACTATCAATATCTAAATTGATAACAATAATATTAATCCAGAGATAGGAGTAGTAAAATAATACAATAGTTGTAAATCCTTGAAGTAATAATAAATTCATACAATAAAATGAATAATGCCTCAAGAACATGCATTTCAATTGTCACACTAAAAAAGTAAGAAGTCCTAATTATCACCACTATAGGAAAACATGGGATTACCGTCAGAATTTTCGGCTGATCTATATACGTCGGTAACTATAACATTTTTACTGATGTCGTATGTGATGGAACTATTATGGCAGCATTACTGACGAAAATGTCTCCGATATTTTTCTGACGTCACATACATTGATTTATTCGTTATAATATGTAAGCATATCATATAATGCGACACATTTAATGCCAAAAATTTCATGCGTATTTACCGACGGAGTAGACGCCAGTCATTTTAAACATAACAAAATATTACTGTTGTATAAAATATCGGAAAGACTTTTAGCATCTTATCCATCAGCGAAAGCCCTATTTCTAACCCGAGCCCATCCAGCTTACTATTTCCTTTCGTTGTTTCTTTTGAGGTCTCTGCTCACCTTCGTTGCCCCAGCGTCGCCCCACCATAACTAGCCACTTCCAAGCCTTCCGGACTTCCACGAGAGTTTGCCGATGCTCACCGCCTCCGTCGCCGTTGAAAGGACTCAGTTTTCAGGAAAATCCACCGTAAGTTTCAAATTTTTTTTATTGATTTTCTTAATGTTTAGTAAGAATATTCATGTCTAAAGAAAAATGATATGGGCTTAAAGTTGATCATTGATGTAATCTAACTGAAATATAATTGATCAAATCATCTTGTGTTTGAACACAAGTAATAATTCTTTTATGCATATCCTTGATGACTTAAAGATAAGTATTATCAACCTTTATTTTTTAGAACATTATAGAGTATTTATCTTGAAAGTTGAAATTTTATCATATGCTTTCTTTAAATCAATAAATATCATATGTGGGTCCTCTTTACTATTGTTATACTTCTCCATCAAACCTCTTAACAAATATATAGTTTCCTTGGTAGACCTACCCTCCAGGAATCTAAACTGATTTTTTGAAACACTAATATCGCGTCGTAGCCTATGCTCAAATATTCTCTTCCATAATTTTAATGTATGACACATTGACTTAATTCCTCTATAATTCGCTTTTTCTTATGCATCACATGTATTTTATGAAAATAGAAATCAATGCACGAGTGTACACAATCAATTATGTGCAAGGGAACCACTCTAACCTATGCCCTGCAAATACTCCAATTAACACCTTACATAGTTTTCAATACTTTGGTGGTTGCTAAGGTTATAATTAAGTACTGCATAGTTTATTATTACGCCAATGTAAAATGATTATAAGATAGCTATAATGAAAATATAAATATAAAATTATAAGATTGAGAGAAGTATGCTAGTCTAAGTTTGATCTTATTGAAATGATGAACATTTTGATTTTCCATTTGGAGGATGTATTATTATGACTAACATCACCTTTACTTTGCTATATACAAATATAAATGAAACCATCAATATATTAGTAATATATTTTCAAAAAATTTTCTTGATCGGCACGAATCTCGAGGCAAAACTCAACCCGGAAACTTCAAAAATTAATTCAGGGAGTACCCAAACTTCGATTTCAGCAAGCTTATAGTCAAAATGAGCGTCTCGGAAATACGAACCCAACGACACCAAATTCAACTCAATCCGAGTCCAAATGAGCCCAAATCAAGCGCCCGAAGTGCTGTTGGAAGGTTCAAACCACAATTTGAGTTACCAAACTATCTCTGATTTTAACGAGCTTATACTCGAATCGAACGGCTCAATGAGACGAATCCAACAAGCCCAAAATAGTTGAATTTTGACATCACTAAGGCCTTAAAATGTCCAACTAACGGTGCATGATCAAAGGGTTCAACTTCAACCGTCCGTTCGACATCTCCCTATTCGCCCCTGATCTCACACCTATTTATAAGCCATGCCACTCCAAAAAATCTATAAATTAATAGAGCCCTCATTCTTCACAAAGGGGACTCAAGTGAAGAGAGACAAGAAGAGGGAAGAAGAAGAGAAAGGGGAAAGGGAGAATCCTCTTCTCCTCGACCACCGCCGGAGCTCTTCCCGCCGCCTGAATACACCGGAACTCTACCGGATTTTCAGGAAACGGCGTGATTTTTCAGAACTTTGTAAATTTGCTAGAAGCTTATTGTAATCTGATTGTCTCAACTTGTGAGATGAATCGATCTTTGTACTTCAAACAAACACTAGTGGAATTATTTCAACTGGGCGAGGGCCCATGGTTTTTTCCCTCTTCCGGGTTTTCCACGTAAAAATCCTGGTGTTCATTTTATTTTCTGTTTGTGTGCTGAATATTCGTGCAACGCTCGGATGTGAATTTGTAAACTCTACCGCCGCGTATATTCTAGCCCACAACAATTAGAGTAGAGGAATTGTGGTATATATGATAATTTATAATTAAAAGCTACCCAAAAATTAGCCCTCTAAATAACCAAATTTTGCTACAATCAATTCCCTAATGCTATATAATCAGCTAACTATTTCAATAACTAAATAAGATGCAACTAATGTTTTGGAAAATTATAATAAAGTCGGAAGGATCATAGTTAAGTTGTCATGTTGCCAATTATTATCATCTCCTTATTTAAATTATCTAACATCCATTGCTCGACTTACTTTTGCCAATAATCTTTATCTGACCATTATCACAAAATCATTATAATCCATTAATTATCTACTACATATTATATGTAGGTTATGGATATTAGAAATCAAAGAAGTTAGATGCATAATCGATTGAAGCATAGACGAAAGACATTAACAGATAAATTAATTAATTGGTTGAACATTTTCATTCAGACAGGGAAATAACTACTCATCTTTATATCAGATGGAATGTTTCGATATTCATATTTTAAACATATAAATCTAGTGCACCTAAGACCAGATGATGTAATTTTTTATTTGTATCACAGAGGGTTTATACCACGGTATTGGTATTGGACTTCTCATGGTGAGTACGAGCCACATTTTGATTTTCAATGCGGTCAATCTACAAGTAGTAATATAGCTGATCGTGAAAATATATGACCAAATCTTAAGGAATTACACTACAGGAAAATCACTTATTACCGGCGGCTTTCCGGCGGTTTTTGACGGCTTATTCCCTACAAAATTTTCCGGCGGCTTTCCGACGGCCAGTTTTCCCCGCAAAATTTTGTGACGGCTAATTTCCCGCAAAATTATCCCGCGGAATTTTCTGGCAGCTTTCCGACGGCTTTTCCAATTTTCCGGCGGCTTTTAAAAATTTAAAGAAAAATGAATAAATTTTAAACTATTTAAATGATTTAACAAATAATTATTAAAAATTATATTAACTATTTAATTAATATTCATTTTAAAATTAATTAGTTAGTTAATTTTTATTTTATATTAAATATAAATTTTTATTTTAAATTAATTAGTTCCATTTTTTATAATTAAAAATTAATTAGTATTTTAATAAATTATGAAGTTATTAATTTATTTTAATTAAATTTTAATGATAATACTTTATTTTAATTAATTTCTATTTATTATTAATTTTAATTAAAATAATTTAGTTGAAGTAATTACTAATTTTAATTTTTCATTTATTATTAATTTTAATTAAATATACTTTTAGTTTTTTAAAATAAATATTAATTTTTTGAAAGAATATAGTTTAAATAAAAAATATTCAGCATTTTATCATATTTTGCCTTGCAGCAAAATGGTAAGAGTTTAATATGAATCACATTTTTCAGGTGGACAGAGTTCGAATCCCACCATGCGCACGGGCAGGCGGGGCAGACTTCGGTCAGCGCGGGAATGCAGCGGGCAGCGCGGGATTGAGTCTGGGCAGTCGGGCAGCGGGCAGATTGGGCGGGGCTTCCGGGCGGTCGGTCAGGGCGGGAATTCAGCGGGCAGCCCGAGAATGAGTCCGGGCAGGCGGGTAGACTCCTGTGCAGGCGGGCAAAGGTCTTAAACCGTCGGTTAGCCGCCGGAATAAATTGCCGCCGGAAAAAACCGCCGGAATTTATTTTCCTACGTCGTTTTTACCGGCGGTTTTTTAACCGCCGGAACATTAAAAAACCGCCGGAAAGGGCTCACTTTCCGCCGGAAAAGGCCGCCGGAAATGGGCGATTTTCTTGTAGTGTTAGTTCATGATGCAACTGGATTATAATATGAATAATATATATAAGAGTTACCAAATAAGGATGCATAAAATTTTTATGATTTGTTATATGCTGCCCAACAACCAATGTAGAAGGAGTGCATCAATCACTTAGAGTTATTTATTGTTATGAAGATGTTAAGCATCAAGGTAGAATATAATGTTGCTCGTAAATATTTTAGTCAATTCATAGTACATAATATTATATGGACAAATGAAATTATTTGTATTATATTATCACTTAAAATCATTAAGTTCTCAAAAAAAAGAAACAAATAAATTTCTTTATAAAAAAAATCTTGAGTTGTGCTTTGCTTTTTTTTTTTGGTTAAAATCCACAGAGGGGCCTACGCGTTAATAACAAAAAATTGGTTACAGTGTCCTTAGAATGTTCCTTCAGCTCTCGATCTACTACTCGAATGAGCTACAAGATAAAAAGAAAACCAAAAACCTACGAGCCGGTGGATCCTTTTCCTATGATTACAAAAAGAACCTAAATAACTACTCGGGCTGTGAGTAGACAGCACCCAAAAAAGGATGAGTAAAATAATCCCATTCAGATCAGCTCTCCTGCAAAAAAGAAGACGATAGAAGAAAAAGAAATGCAATAACCAAAATAAGAATACCTTGCGGTCATTGAAGCTTAAATAACGATACTTGTTAAGATACCTGCAAGGAAACCTCCAAAAAACAGTGAGATAACTATAGTAGTAAATAAAAGTAAGAAGCCTAGTAATTTCTTTTATATAATATAACTTACTAAAATCAACCGAATCCAACATAATGCCCTGCAGAAACGTCCTATTCCAATGCTTAATATTGACATAAGCATCAACAGCCAAAACAGGCCAATAACCCAGACCCCAAAAGCTCCCAGATTATCAAAGTAAGAATACATAGCATGACCCAAAACACTCCCAGAAATATCTAAATTCAACATCCAGGGGAAGGAATATAACTGCTCAGACGAGCAGTCCACCAAAATCCCACACAGTGAAATCCCATAAATCTTAAACATGAAAAATAAAATACCAACAAAAGGATAATTGCCACCAGACAATATAGAGTAATACCATAAACCCCAGCTGCAGCATACCAGAAAAAAACAAAGCAACACGAAAAAAACCAAGATGATCAACCATAACTGATATGAGGCATACAAACCTTATCCACGAGAAACATTCCCTTAAAAGAATGAACTAAGTTGAGAATATCCAACTCCTCATAGCCATTAAGAGAAAAACCCTTATTAGCTAACCAATCAGCACAGACATTACCTTCCCGGTAAATATGCGAAATGTAGAAATTCATCAAGTTCAAAAAAGTTTTAATTTTCCTAATAAGATAAAAATTTTGAGAATTACCAGTGACACCATCCCTAATGAATTGGACAAGAAGCATAGCATCCACTTCAATACGAACAAAGGTAAAACCAAATTTTAAACACAGTTCCAGGCCGAGAAATAAAGCATTAAGCTCAGCCGTAATAACATCAACTTTCTATAAAGGGGCAGTAAAAGCAGCCATGATATCACCAAAAGAGTCACGAATAATACCACCCGCACCAGCCCTCAACAGGCCAACAGAACCATCAATGTTTAATTTAACATAAGGAGGTTTGGGCTTAATCCAATAAACAAAAGAATTAGCCGTATTAGTGCTGATCGGATCCAGATTAATACCAAATATCACCGCCAGCTCTCTATACCTAGTGAAAGTCTTACTAGAAATAACATTGTAGGTATAAAGCTGCAAAACCTTTCTTTTCACATTAGCAATAATAAGGGCCGCATCCATCTTAATATCCTCATTTTTAGTTTTTCTCGCTTTCCAAATATACCATAAAAATAAGGATAGGCAACTAAATAGTTGGGCAATTCAGTTGTAAGGGAATATTCACAATAATATCCACTAAACAGTTAGGCAAGAAGTCCTTCAATTTATCAATGATCCATCTATTATCCAAAAAAGGAAGAAACTTTAGTAGAATCAATAGTATGCGTATTTAAGTAAGCATCAATCGAAGTATTACCCAACCAATTATCCTGCCAAAAATAAACGTCACCCTTACCCAAACCCCATTGAATAAATTTCTCAGCTTCCCATCTTATGTTGCAAAGCCTTTTTCAAGTCCTAGAATCAGTAATTTTAAAAAAGCCAAGAGTAGGATGCAACTTATTACAGTATTTAACATTCATATAACGAGCCCATAAACTGGAATTGGTTCTAAAAGAAAACCACAATTTGTGGGAAAAAGCAGTAGCAGTATCATTCAAATTCTTGCAGCCAAGACCCCCTTCATCTAAAACCCCACAATTTTTACGCCACACCGCCCAATGAATGGCATTGGTACCCAACTTGGAACCCCAAAAAAATTTGTTAAACATTCTCTCAAGTCTAGCACAAATAGATAAAGAAGGCATTAAGGTATGAAAAAGATAGATAGGAATCGAATTCAGAACAGACTTAATAAGAATTAAACGACCACCAAAAGACAAAACATTAGAAGACCAACTGGCCATTTTTTTATGGACAATAGTGAAAATTTCTTCAAAAAGGAAATTCTTTTTTTTACCATTGTAGATCGGCGTTCCCAAATATTTAATCAGCAACTTCTTGGCCTGAAAACCACAAACCCTTTGAATAGTATGAATCTTGTTCTGATTAATTGATTTACCAACAATAAAATTGCTCTTATCTTTGCTAAAAGCAAGACCACTAGAAACATTAAAGTTAGTAAGAAATTTCATTAAAATTTTAACATTCTTAATCGCACCGTTCGAAAATAAAATGAAATCATCAGCAAAACTCAGATGAGATATAGGCAAACCTCTAATCGTATGAAAATTAAGGCTAATATTCTTAGCATAAAGATCATCTAAACCTCTAGATAAATATTCCATAGCAATTATAAAAAGAGCAGGAGAAATAGTATCCCCTTGACGGAGACCTTTAGAAGATTTGAAATAACCATGCTTTCTACCATTTATAATAACCGAGAAGAAGCAATTCTCAATACTATTTTTAATAAGCAAAATGAATTTTTGTTTAAAACCAAATAAGGCCAACACTTTATAAAGAAAATTCCAATCCAAATTATCATAGGCTTTAGTAATATCTAATTTAAAGATAATATTACCCCCAGTAATCTTAGAGTTTAAATCATGAGTAAGCTCTTGGGCAAGCAAAACATTATCACATATACTTCTCCCTTTGACAAAGCCAGTTTGATTCAAAGAAATAATTCTAGGCAAAATATTAGACAATCTATTAGCAATAATTTTAGAATTCAGTTTATTAAAAAATGTACACAGACTAATAGGTCTAAAATCAGTCCAAGTATTAGCCCCCTCTTTTTTCGGAATTAGAACAATATTAGAAGAGGAGAAGAATTTAGGACAAGGGGTACCTCCAAAGAAATCTTTCACAACATCAATAACATCCCCCTTAACAATCTCCCACAATTTTTGAAAGAACTTGGTGGTAAAACCATCCGGACCCGCCGTAGCAACACTATTCATCTACTTAAGAACATTAAGAATTTCATTTTTAGTAGGTATTTGGCAAAGCAAAAGATTATCATCATCAATAATAAGATTAGGAATAATCATAGGATTAGAAATAGGAGCAATATCAGAATGACTGTTAACAATATTCAAAAAGAAACCCACACCAGACTTACAAATTAACTCATCCGTCTCAAGTAAAATGCCCTCTTTGTTCATATTTTTATGAATTTTACTCTTGGTCTTATTCTTATTAGCGATAGCATGAAAATATTTGGTATTTCTGTCTCTCTCCATAACAAATTTAGCATTAGATTTTTGCTTCCAATAGGATTCTTTTTGAAATTGCAATGGACATAAGACATTTTTAGCAAGATTGAGGTTCATAAGATTTTCCTCATTCGGATTATCTAAATAAACACCATCTAATTCAAAGACTTTACTCTCAGCTTCAATAATATTCAAGAAAATATTTTAAAAATATTTTTGTTCCAATATCTAAGACATTGTTTCAGTCTAGACAATTTAGCCCAAAGCCGCAACATACCAATAATGTTGTTATCCGGGAAAACATGAGCATTCCAATTAGTCTCAATCACATCTTTAAAGTTATCATGAAGTTACCACATATTAAGAAATCTAAAAGCAAACGAACAAGTCTGACTAGTAACATTAATATTTAAAAGAATAGGAGCATGATCAGAAAGAGTTCTACTTAAATGATCCACATTAGTAGCCGATAATTGAGCCATCCAATCATTATTAAGCAGAAATCTATCCAAAAGTTGCCAGAGATCAACCCTATTCCAAGTAAAAGGACTACCAAAGAAACCAATATCATTAAGATTACAATCATTAATCATAGAATTAAAATCTTCCATAGCTCTAATGTTAGGCCGGCCCCCCCCCCCCCCCCCCCCCCCCCCCCCCCCTTCTCTCACTAGCATTAGAAATAATGTTAAAATCACCTCCCACACACCACGGGACATTAATATTAGCATAAAAGTTAATAAGTTGCTCCCACAGATTGATCCGATTAATTATAGTACAAGCAGCATAAACAAAAGAAGCTAAAACAATTCACATTAAAAACATTAATATGACAATGAACAACTTGATGATAGTCAGCAATAATATTTAAAGAGATAGTCTTATGCCACATAATCCAGATTTTGTTTGAACAATTAGCAAAATGTATTGGAAAACCCAAAAAATTAGAAGTATAAGCAATTTTATCAGAAGTAATAAGCGGTTCAGTTAAAACAAGAACTTGAATATTGTGAATCCTACAAAGATTTTTAACTCTAATTTTAGAATCCCTACCACCAATGCCCCTAACATTCCACATGAGAGCTTTAATCATTGCTATCTTTAGAAGAAGTTTGAGCTCTGGTGGATCCAGACGTAGAAGGATAAGTATTCTTATTTTGTTTACCTTTTTTCTTACCACATTTTGTAACCACATCCTCCTCAGAAATTTTTTGACCATCTTTTACATTCTTAATAGGAGAGGAAGAAGAAGTACCTTGTTTCATAAGAGAAGTAGCATCTAAATTTGAAGGAGGAATAAATTCCACTTCTTCATAAGATTCATTAGAAGAATCAGCACCATTAACCACCATCTCATTGTTATCTTGTCTAGAGATCAAAGCATTCTCGATGGCCATGGCATTAGAAATAGGCATATCATCAATTAAAATAAAAAGCTTAGGATCAGTAGTAATTTCAACATTGTTAACATCTGGCATAAAATCTTTCTTAGAGTTTAAATCAAAAACAGACGTATTCTGGACACCATCCGGCTCATTACCAATCTCCTCAACATTTTCCACGATGTCATTTTCAATATTCCTACATGAGCAATTTGACTAGCCGGAGGCGGTTCCACCTGAATAACATTTTCTTCCTTATTATTATCCACGATCGGCACATAAATTTTGTTATTCTCAGCAGATCCATGCTTCCCACTAGCTTGAACCGAAGGTTTCTTTAAATCTGGGTGAAGTTTAAAGCAGTCAATTTGGGTATGTCCATGTACTTTACAGTGAGTACAAAAATCGAGAAACTTTTTCAAATTCAGTTTTTTGCAAATAGCCATATGCTTTGGAACCAACCCAAATTTCCTTCGGATGTTTTTTCGATATGTCCACTTCCACAAGAACTCTAGCAACAAAAGGACGGGTCCGAGAGGCAGTAGCCTGATTCGTTTGGAGCGGCCTCCCGAAAATGGAACCCAAAGCATGCAAAACTTTGGAATTAAAAAAATGCAAGCGTAAATTCGAGAAGGAGATCCAGATCGGCACAATAGGCGACTCTTCCTTAATGTCAAAAAATGGCATCCATTTCAAAACATTCATTTGACACTTATAGATGAAATAAGAACGTCTAGCGAAAACCCTACTATAATCTAAATCATTTGATAATTGTAAAGCAACATGCCTAGCATCCAAGAGACCCACAGAATAAAAACCAGTAAGCTTAAAAGATGCAAAAAAATTCGTATAGCATCCAGATTAGGACGACGCAAACCAAATTTACCCACCAGCGTAAATTGAAAAGGGGAGGCAAGTTTAAGAACTTCCTCATCAGATAATAACACAGCCGAAACACCATTAAAAACCGATTGCTGAACAGTAGGAAAAATATCACCTGAAGAAGAAGCACCAGATAACACTTCTTTGAACGATCTAGATCTAGAAGGAGATTTAGAGCCATCAGCATCAAGGTTAAAAAAATCTTTATTCTTTGCTACCAACGGATCAGACGCTTTCCCCCAAGAATTAGCCGGAGGAACATCTGCCATTAGAAACAAGCCCCAAAGGGCAACAAACACCAGAAGACCAACCAAAACTCACAGATCTCACAACGCACAAAGGAAAAAATGAAGAAAAAAGCAGCACGAAGGCGATCGCTCGAAGGATGCCCTAAATCGCTAGATCGGCGCGATAAGGCAGGAGAGAGACTTACCTACTTGTATAATGGCATTCCTGAGGTGTGCTTTGCTTGTTGCAAACATAATTTAGAAAATCTTGAGGTGTGCTTTGCTTTTGACCCAGCCATGATATTTTTTATGGCAAACGTTAACTTTCTTGTGTTGGCTTTTATATTTAAAATTTATTCAGTGTTGTTTTCCAAAAAAAAACTATAAAATAAAATAAATAAAATATAATTCGATTTCGATTTTATAATTTTCCAGTAACATAACTCTTCCCTGGGCTACATTATAAAGCCATAGTATTATTACCTTCTCACCGTCAAATTAGTGGGAGGCTAAGTTATTGTATTCTTTCCACTTTTTGATTAGAACTCATTTAAGTTGTATTATTTTGTATTGTAAATTTTACATGCTAGATTTTTTAAAATTCATTTTGGCCTTATTCAATATAATTGGTTTGTTGCTCTAAAGTCTTTCAAAAAAATAAAAAAGTATTTCCAATATTAGCCGTTATGTCACATCTCAATGAGCTCATATTAATAAAGGCCTTTGTCTCTACGTGAATTGAGAGCTTATATATGGTTGAAATAAAGTAAGAATAATAATTTTTTTGCTTATTACAAAGGGATGGTAAGATGGAGAAATTAGCTTATGCCTATGGATAAAAACTTGCATAAGCATAAGGCTAAGTTTGGGAGAGTTTTTAACAACTGTTTTTTTTTTTTTTTTAAATGCTTTCAAGAAATATTTATACTATAAAGTTATTTTAGAAAGAAGTAAAAATTCTCACAAGCAAAGCTTAAACAAGAAAAAGTACTAAAATTGTGCACAATTAATTTCTTTGAATTTCAATATTACAATTGAATAGAGATAATTTCTCATGATCGAAATAGTGCTTGTATGATGATTCAGTGGAAAATAAAGCTCTGTACATGAGGCATTACAGTAGTCATGATAGATTTGGGATATTGAAATATAAGCAATCTAGCTTATCATTATAGTTAGTTAGAAAGGCCAATCGAAAAGTTGAAAAAAAAAAAAGAATAGAATGATATTTGCATTATGATTGAACATATTGAGAACCACATGAGCTAAAAATGGATTATTGATGTTGGGTAATAGTTGATTGTGAAGTTGGTGCGGCCAAGAGCCTTTGTAGGTGAGAATTAGTACATATATAATATGCAAGGAGTGGAGATAGCTATTGTTGATTGTGACCTCACTAAAGAATTATAAGCAATTATAAAAAAAGTTGAGTTGATAACCAAATTAACATAAGTGATATAAACATGCACAATTAAATTCCTAAGAAAAGTTTCTTCAGAGACATCCGATAAAATTGGAAGCTAAAAGCCCCTGCGAAAGGATGACATGCATAAATTGAGAAATGGTCCAAGTTTTCAAGGGAAAAAAATTCTTAAGATAATTAAAGGAAATATAATAATTTTGTACAAATTTTCAATTTTTAAATATGACTTATGTGATATATACATGCACAATTAAAATCATAAAACTTATGAATTAATAATCATTTCAAAATATTTGATATAAAAATAATAAGTATATTTAACAATAAAATTATTGTGTTATATTATTTGATATAATATAATTAATAATTTCCTTGAAAAGTCAACAATGTATTCTACAAATGTGTGCATATTATTCATCGAACCATAAGAAATATATCATTCAGATTCAATGGTCATTAAGCAACACTTTTTTTTTTTTTTTTGGGGGGGGGGGGGGGGGGGGGGGGGGGGGGGGGGGATGGGGGGTGGGGGGGGACCCACTCACGGGCTTACACCTTGATTAAGGTGAAAATTACAAGTCCTTGAAGGGATCTAATGCTCGCTACCACTCAAAAGAGCATACAATCAAAATAAAATAAAACCTAGGAGCCAAAAATCCCACCTACTTTCAATCAAAATAAAAACCTATAGAAATAAAACTAGGGATGCTAGGAGCCATCACCCAAAAGAGGATTGCAAGGAATAGACGATTGAATAGCGAACCCTGCAAAAAAGGGGAACAAGAAAACAACAAAACAAGAACTGAAAAATGAAGAGCCATAAATAGATTGGATAGAACTAGGCACATAAGAAACAAACGACTTAATAGCAGTAGTAGATCAACTATAGCAGAACAAAGAGATAGCTAGAACAAAACTCATCATTAACCAATAACCACATCTAAAAGAGAATAACACCACATATGGGCTAATAACCAAACACGGACAAAACAACCAAGAACCACATCCAATAACAGGGACATAATTAATAACCGAGAACTAAGGGTGTCAATATTTGACACGACACGAAAACCCGACCCGGACCCGACCCAAAAAATCCGGGTTGGACCCGACCCGGTTTCAAAATGGGTCGGGTTCGGGTTCCAGAAATCGACCCATTTGAAAAACGGGTCGGGTTCGGGTTGACCCGACGGGTTGCCGGGTCAACCCGCGAACCCGCTTTCTCCTGTCGCGACCCAGCGTGACCCGCGAACCCACTTTCTCCTGTCGCCTGTCACGACCCCAGCGACCCCGCTGTCCGCGACCCCAGCGCGACCCCGCTGTCCGCGACCCCAGCGCGACCCCGTCATCCGCGACCGAGCGACCCCGCTGTCCGCGACCCAGTTGCTGCCCGCGACCACTCCAGCACACCCCGCTGCCCGCGTCGCCGCGCACTCACCCCACGCGAAAGCTCCGCGCGACCCGCCCCGCGTGACAGTTCCCGTGTCGGGTCGGGTCAACCCGGCAACTTGCCGGATCTGGTCCGGGTTTGTGTTTCCGATCCGTTTACCTAACCGGGTCGGGTTAGGGTTGACCCGTTTGAACCCGGGTCAGTTCCGGGTCCGACCCGAACCCGACCCGTGACCCGAAATTGACACCCCTACCGAGAACCAACACAAACCAGGCATATAATGAAAGTAGAATGCACACTTTTTGTTTCTGAAATGGTGCTACACTTTACTAATGTTAAAATCACCATCATGAGAAAGTTTAAATAAAATTTGATATTTACTATCAGTAGATATGGGAATGTTATTAATTTTATTAATCAAGTTAAGAGGAATAACATCTATAAAGAGACTAGTGGACCAAATACCATCAATGATGAAATTAGACACTTTCAAAGATGAGGTAGAATGAGAATGAAGTATGAGTCAACAGATCCAATACTCAAGCACTCATCCTGCCAAAAATAAGAAGAATCATTACGAATTCCCAATTGGATAGTAGAATCGGCCAACCACTTAATGTTACAAAGTCTTTTGTACCCCTAGGACTGAACTTACTTGAAGCAAGCAAGACTAAGATGCATATCTTTACAATACTTTTGATTCATATAATTAGCCTACAAAGACTCATTCTTTCTAAATTTTCACCAAAGTTTGATAGAAAAACATTTGATCAAGTCATAAATCGATTTACAACCAAGGCCACCCTCTAACGATGGACCTGTATAAGCATTCCAAGAAGACAAATGAATTCTTCTAGAGCCATCAGAGGAACCCCAAAAGAATTTATTGATGCATGATTATATCTAATTCGTTGCATATACTAATAGTATGATTCATCATTTGCAATAAATAAACAAGCAAAGAACAAAGAACAAAGAACACTTTTAATTAGTAAGAGTCTTGCCCCTATAGAAAGCAACTTAAACTCCCAGCAAGAAATTTTGGACACAAAAGAATCCAAAATTTTACCAATCAAAAAAGAATTTTTTTAATTGACCATTGAAAGAGGAGTTCCAAGATAGTAATAGGGCATAACTTCCCTAAAAAATACATTATAATAAGCAATGTTGTTACACTACACAAGCGACATTCTTTTATTACCAATAAAAGAGCATTTGTTGTTGTTCAAATATATGCAACTTTCTTTTTCAAATTTAGAAATGAATTTTCTAATAAGCTTAACCCCCTTTAAAGAATTGTTGTAGAAAATAATAAAATCATTAATGAAACAAAGATAGTTAATATTAATGCAACCCCAAAATTTTGAAAAGAGAATTTAGAGTTAATAGCAAAAAAATGAGACAACACCTTAGAAAGATAGTTAGCCACAATGATGAAAGAGGAAAAAGGGGATAACCTTGTTTAAAACCTTGAGCACCTTTAAAGAAACCAAGATAGTTTCCATTATTGTGATGGAGAACCAACAATTAACAACTAAATATTTTATAATATTGATCACTTTATCATCAAAATTAAAAAGATACAAAATATTAAATAAAAAAAACCAATTGAGATTATCATAAGCCTTAGAAATGTCTAATTTCATGATCAAATTATTCCCATGAACTTTTATATTAATCTCATTAAGAATCTCCTAAGCAACGAGCACATTATCAATAATATTTCTACCCTTAACAAAATCCGTCTGATTAATAGAGATAATACTTGGAAGTAAAGGAGCTATCATATTAGCCAAAATTTTAGAAATAAGCTTGTTGAAAGTAGAACAAAGGTTAATAGGTCTAAAATCACTCCAATGGTTAGGATTAATCTTTTAGAATTAAGACAATACAAGGAGAAGTAAAACATTCAAAAATAGTCTAGCTATCAAAGAAAAACCTAACATCCTCATAATATCCCTAGGAAGGGATATTCTGGGGCTTATTAAACTGGATCGGATGGGCTTCCCTTATATAAGGTTTCATTAATGTGTTCTGGTCCTATTTCTTTCTGTTATGTCCTTCTCTACTATGTTTTCTGGTTGATTTCCTCTCCTGCAGGTGGTATTTTTCTGATGGAATTTTTGGCTTTGGCGTTCATTTCGTTTTAGAATTACTGCATACAATTCCCTAGTATGAATTTTTTGTGCTTCTTAATGGAGGCCTGGAAGGAGCATATTGGTTCTAGGTCTCATTTTTTTTACCTTTCTGTTTAAGCAATGTTTAGCTTGTGTTTGCGGTAACAGGTATTCTGCTGGCTACTACATGAGTAAGTTTATTATTAGGGGGATCTATTGCAAGCCTGAGATCTATTTTATATTCTGGAATCTTTTTCTTATCGTTAAGTTCTGTTACTTGCTTCTTTTTTGCTCTAGTATCCTTGCAGGCCTGTTTTTCAGGTTTTTGGACCTCCGCGCTCGTTTTGTGCAGGGTACGTTTGTTGCTGGAAGGGTCGTGCTGAAAGTTATTCTTTTTTCCCTTCTTTTTTTTTTTTTGACTACTAGAATGTTACTAGAATTTAATGTAATTTTTTGTAGTAGGGATCTCAGGCTCTTAGGTTCCTTTTTGTTTTTTCCTGTAGCTCTTTGGAGCATTTGTGAGCTAGAGAACCCTTTAAGGACTGTGTAACTTTTTCCCTTATTTAACGCGTAGGCCCGTAGGTGGGTTTTAACCCAAAAAAAAAAACCTAACATCCTCATACAAATCTTTCTTAATAAAACCATTGGAGCAGCTGCAAAATCCTTATTAAGCAGTACATTTGTAGTAGAAAGAAAATAAACTGTCACTCAACACAAAGAATCATCTTACGTTTGGAAAATAAGAACACTCAACGTAGAAAGAACCATTTTACATCTTAAAAAAGCAAAACCCCAAAAACAGAACTTGATTTGAATTGATCGAAGGCGAGGTACTTTGAATTATTTTTCATGAACAAAAACAGTCGTACTATTATTATCAATGGTCGAATGGATCCAAAAACAATAACCTGAGGCGGGCGTAGAAACACGCCCAGTTCATTTCCACCACTTCTGATGATATATAAACCCTATCGCACAAAATGCTTTGTTTCATGAATATAATCTAAAATTATTTGTGTTAACGACTTTCAATGGCATGACGGGCCAATAATTATCTTTTAAATTAATTTAATGATTCTCTTAGTCTATTTTTCAGGCAATGCAACACTACTGCTATCTTGTTCATTACTCAATAGCTTCTTTATTTTCAACTCAGCTAAAATTTGAAGGTAAAGTTAAAGTTAAAAAAACTTAATTAGATAATGGTTTAACGGTCGGCTCCCTCAATCGGCAGGGTATCACACTCTTCGGGCCGTCAGAAAAAAAAAAAAAATTCTTTATAAATAGGTCCTCTGCTAACCTCTCAAACAAACTGAAACAACAACAGAGAAGAGAGAGAGAGAGAGAGAGAGAGAGAGAGAGAGAGAAACGATGGGAAGGAATTCGTGCAGTTTCAAGGAAGGGCTTAACAAAGGAGCATGGACTACTGTGGAAGACAAGCTCTTGACGGCTTTCATCAATATTCATGGAGAAGGCAAATGGACGACTGTGCCCTACAAAGCAGGTGCTTATAATCATTACATTCATTTAATTTAATATATATTTATTGTTATTTTTTCCACAAATCCAAAATTTTCTTAAACAAAAGCCAGATACAAGCAATTTAAATAACAAATGAAAATATACAAAAAAAAAATTACAACATACAATTAAAAAGAAGCTTTTGAGATCACCTTAGAGTTTTTTTTTTTTTAGAGGGGGCTTTTTTGTTGCTTCTTAAAACAGTTTTTAATATAAAATTTTTTTATTTTTGTACTAAAAAGCTGATTTAAGAAGCAATAAAAATGCCGTCCCAAACTAAGCCTTAGGCTTCATTTGAGATGACTTTCTTACTACTTCTTAAAATAGTTTTTTAGTATAAAAATTAAATTTTTTTCAACTACAAAGCTGCTTTAAGAAGCAGTAAAAATGCCGCCCCAAACAAAGCCTTAGGCCAATTAAGGCAGATTCACACACACATCGTATACATAATACTCGAACCTAAGATCTCTTGATTGGTAACCTAAACGTCTAACCAACATATCAAGATGAGCCGTATGCTTGATGAAGAAAGAAGGAAATGATCGAACAGCCTGGAACAAACAATAAAAAGAAATCTCAAGAGAAGGCCACCAGCAAATATAATAAATCAGTATGACTTGTTGGACCCCTAAAAATGATCAAACTAACTTGTAAGTAAAACATTTAACAGCTTAAATAACGCCAATGATTAACATTCTGGCAAATTCAACACTCTCAAGTGTTGACAATTGTATTTGTTTCTTTATATTTTGTTTTTTTTTTTTATTATCAATAATCTTTTGTTAAGAATCTACAAATTTGATGAATTAGGATTGAAAAGATCTGGGAAGAGCTGTCGGCTCCGATGGCTAAATTATCTAAGGCCCAACGTTAAACGTGGAAACTTTTCCGAGGAAGAGAACGACCTCATCATCAGGCTTCATAAGCTCCTTGGCAATAGGTGATACATATATGTTTTTCATACTTTAGAGCAAACTCTTCTTCAAAATTCTTAGGCAAAACATCATTTAGATTAGGATAAATTTAGGTTGGGATTATAAAAACTACTTTATACATATGAACAATCACAATGTTTAATGTGAAGGACTAATTCTGAAGTGACACAACAATGAAATTCTCAATTTATTAAATAAAAAATAAATGAAAAACAAGCTTAAAACATCATTAATTTGGGAGGTTATTTGGGATTACTTTATGTTTTTATTTTTATTATTTTATGTTTTGTTTTGTTGTGTTCATATTTAAATATGAAACATAAATATGTTTGCCATTTTAAGAAAGTGTTTTTTTAGTACTATTTTTAAAGAGAGTTTATTTTTTCTTTTTTTTTATGTTTTTCATTAAATCAAACATGTTGCTATATTAAAAATATTCTACTTTTTTTTAATTGAATATTCAATAACTTAATTTATGCGGTGTTGGTTGATGATGTGGAGGTGGGGACTGATTAAGCAATGATATCAACGGTGGTCGAATATAATGCCGTGTCAACAACTGCTATCATAATAGTTGTACGTGCCGATTGTGATAGTTGTTTTAAAAATTCTCGAAGCAGTTAAAAAAACATGAACCATTTTTAAAAATTTTTAATCTATTAAAAAAATTGAAAACATTTGAAATAAATTTCATTTAATTTTATAAAAATCAAAATAAAAAAGATAGATTATTCTAAACTGACCCTTAATATTAGAAGATCTTGTTTGCTAAGTGCTAAGAAAAAAATCATTGTTATCAAGATTGTATGATAAAAAGTGCACTTGTAGTGTGCAAGTGAAGTACAGTGGAGTTTTTAATGCTAGAATCTTGAGATAACTGAATTTAATGAAGCCTATTAATTATTAGAATACTAAAATTACCGCAAGCCAAAGTACAATAATATATATTCACGAGCTACACTATTATTATATTTGGGGGTTCGTTATAATGGCCTTTAATGTTTATGGACAAATTGCATGAAGTGCGTCTAGGGGTGCAAATGAGTCGAGTCGAGCTCGAGCCAGGGGGTGTTCGAGTCGAGCTTGACTGCCAAATACTGAGCTCGAGCTCGAGCTCGAGCTCGAGCTTGAGTCGAGCTTGAAAGACGAGCTCGAGCTCGAATCGTCTCAGGAAACGAGTCAAGTCGAGCGGCTCGTCGAGCGGATCTCGTACGCGAATCCGGCCTCGGTTCCGCCCGCTCCCGCGCCCGTCGAGCGGATCTTGTACGCGAATCCGGCCTCGCTCTGGTTCCGCCCGCTCCCGCGCCGGGCCTCGGTTCCGCCCGATCCCGCGCTCGGCCTCGGTTCCGCGCCAGATCCCGCCCGCTCCCGCAGACGCGACGCGACACGCTCGACCTGAGCTACTCAACGAGCCAAGGAGCCGATCAGCCCAGTGTCCGAGCTCGAGCTCGTTTAGCATTCGAGCTCGAACTCGTGTTCGAGCTCGACTCGCGAGCTCGATAAGCTCAGCTCGTCGAGCCCATTAACGAGTCGAGCCCGAGCCGGCTCGCGAGCCGGCTTGACTCGGTTGCACCCCTAAGTGCGTCCAAGATGATACGCAATTTCAGTTGAGAAAACATATAGCCAAGCTTACTATAAATAGTAAGGCTTTTATCAAGAGAAATCATTCATGAGAGGTGTAACCGAGTCAAGCTGGCTCGCGAGTCAGCATGGACTCGACTCAGTAATAGGCTTGACAAGTCGAGCTCGAACACGATTTCAAGCTCTAGAGCTTGCCGAGTTTGAGCTCGAATAGACTTCTGCTCGACACGTCGGCTCGACGAGCAGCTTGCAGAGGTGACCGGGCGAAAAAATGGACCTTCGGTTTAGGCGAGCGGGAGGACAAATCGAAGACATGCAAGAAAATCAAAACGAGGGAGTTTGGTCGATGGAGAAACTAGGGATGATCGATGACGGAGTTCACGTATTGCTTGACGGATGAACTCAGGACGACGGAGGTCGGAGGTTCAGAGCTCACATGCTGGTAGTGAGGATAGCTTGGTCGAGACGACGAGCTCGCGGCTTTGGCAGAGCTCAACAGGACGACGGACAATAGAGCTCAACGGTTGACATCACTCGGGACAACGTAGCACAGGATGATGCTTGACGACAGAGGTCCGGAAGGAGCTCGACGAGACGCTTGACATGAGACGAGTCAAGCTCGAGCTTGACTTTTGAACTCGGCTCGAGTTCAAACTCTAGCTCGAACTCGATATTTGGCAGTCAAGCTTGACTTGAATAGCCCTTAGCACGAGCTCGACTTGACTCGTTTGCACCCATACTACCAACAAAGGTTTTCATTACAAATTAATAATCAAATTTAGCCACAAAATTAATTTTGATTGTTTTTATGATGGAAAAAAGTGCAATGGTAAAATGTCGTTGCTTATGTTTGAAAATATTTCTTTCCTAATTCTGATATGCGACAAATACATATCATAACTTCTTCTTCTTCTTCTTCTTTTTGGTAAAAACACATATAATGGCCTGTGCGTTACTAAATAAAAAAAGTACATGTCTTTAGAGGTTCAGAAGCTCTCTAAAAAACATCATTTGAAGAAAAATCTAATGAGCTTGAGAATATATTTAATACATTAAATAAAACCAAAAAAATAAGGTAGGGAGGCAAACCGTAGATCGAAACAAACCCAAGCAAAACTTTCAAGACGGACAACACCAGCTTCCAAACTCGATCGACAACAAGAGCACCCTGGAGATCTGCATAAAATTAAGAGACTCCAAAGAAATATAAAACCAAACTGAAACAAACACGATGACACCAACCAAAAGGCAAAGAAGAAGAAATAGCAGGAAAGTGACTCGAACAATCCAAAGCAAAAGAACCCAAACACCAATAGAAGCCATACTACCAGAGGACAAGACAACATCATTATATAGCCAGATAATCACCAGAAAGCCAAAACAACAAAAAAACACTAAACAACGCAAACACAAACAAAAAAGGACAAGCCTCACTCCGAAAAAACAACCCCAGGACAAAATAATTTGACATTGGATCTACTAGATATGTCACTATAATACATGAGTTCGTAACTCTTACGTTTATTTTTCTTGCCTTTCGTATAAAGCACACAAAGAATCCCTCATTCATCACCTGAATCACACTTAAATCACTTTTCTTCGAACAAACCGTCATAGAAGTCACCACAAGACCCCCCCAAACTCATAATTTTTTCAAAAAAATTCAAACTATCCAAACAGAATGATCAATTAGATCATTCAAATTAGCCTTCCTATCACCTCCATCAATAGGTGAAAAAGGCAAAGAAATAACAAGAACCATTGAAAAAACATCTAATGTAGAATTAAAAAAATAATTACCACTATCATGGGCAAGAGGTCCCCCCTAAGGCATAGCAGTAACAACCAAAGCATTACCATTCTCAACAGCGATGACAGAAGCGATATTCCCCATAGTGATGCCAGCCCGACACTCCCCAGGCTCTAAAATGATCACATTAGCAACTTGGATGATAGAGCAAATTGAAGTGGAATTTAAACTAGAATCATCAGCTATAGCATTTTCAACAGCAACACCATTAGGACTAGCTAGGATTTGAGATGGGGCTAGCTATAGGAATCACCATACAATTAGAAGTAGTATTGGCACCCATAACTTTATTAATACCATGCATGTATATTTTCAAAATCAGAAATAGCCAAAAGTAAAACATCAGGCATAGGGGTAGTCGTATTTTTTTTTTTAGGGGGAAACCCACAATAGGGGTAGTCGTATTATTACAAATTTCCTCATCATTCTGACTGACAACACCAATGAGGGTAGCATCATTAGGGGAAATTTTAACATTCTTAGAGTCCACAACAAGAGGAGAATGCAATATATGACAATTCATATTCAAATGGCCAAGAGACTTACAATGAACACATAAGGGAGGGAAGTCCCCATTTCTACATACTGAACATTCCCGAAATTTTTTGGACCAAGCCAAACTTTATCTAGATAGCATTTGGTAATATCTAACTCAACAAGAACACGAGAAATAAATGGTTGTGAACCAATCATCATGGAATTATCAATTTTTATTGGTCTACCAAACAGCAACTCCAAACCATAAAGGATACGAGGAAAAAAGAGATGGGGATGCAAGTTTGGGAACAAAACCCAAATGAAGATAATGAGATATTCAACATTAATGTCAAATTAAAGAAGGGAGACCCTTAGATAACTTCATGCAACAGTTGTTCTTGAAATAAGAATGATGAGAGAAGATTCTACTATAGTCTAAATCCTTAACCAACTCAATAAAAACATGCTTAGGATTCAACAGAGTAAATAAAAAATTACCAACAAATTGAAGGGTTTAGGTTACATCTGTTAATTGCACTGGTGGATTTTCCATCGGTCCAATTTTACATCATTGATGTTTTTTACATTGGAGCCAACAAAAAGAACCATTAGTATTGCCCTACGTTGACAAAACTTTTAATGCAAAAAATCATCTGCATTAGGCAAAATTGTCAATTTTTTTGTTTATCTTGTTCCAAAATTTTCTTCAGTACATAGTGGGACTAATGGCTTTTTTTTCATTAGCCCAATTGATGGTAAAGCCTCCACTTATATAATTTTTTGTTTGAAATAAATAATTTTAGTAAATAACAACATATTATGAATTACAACTGCAGTCAAAATTCAGAATCACCTAATTAAATAAATCATATATTACATCATAATAAAAAAAGTTAAAATAGCAAATAAATACATCTAAAACTTATCAATACACTACAATTCCTCCTCACCCCTCTAATATTTTTCATTTTTGTTTCCCTATCCTGATTAGGGCTTCATTTGGGACGGCTTTTTTACTGCTTTATAAAATGGAGTTTTAGTACAATTTTTTTTATTTTTGTACTAAAACTCCATTTTAGAAAGCAATAAAAAAGCTGTCTCAAACGAAGCCTAGGTGGCGTTAGTGGTGGATTAAACTATGAACTAAATTAGTAAATCTTATTTCATTTGTTGATTATTGTCCTTCCTTGCTTCCATATTAGCTTACATATATCACTCAAAATTTATAATTTTATCATCCACTTTTTCAACCATAAGCTTCTAGTTTAGGCATTTATAATCCCTAATATGCTATGTGAGATGACATAATTAATACTTTCTCATATGATCCAACACTATATAACATGCCTTTTCAATTTTACTCATCAAATATCCTATTTTCATATTGAAGTCTTTGATAGCTGAGAAAGACTACCTTCTCTAGAAGACTAACTATATGTCATCTTCTTCAATTGTGAATAATGCTCTTATAAATTTATAATTATAATTATGATCAAATGATGACAATTTAGTATAACTCATAAGTAAATAGATTTATACATATTAAACTTTATCTATTAGAATATTTTTGGACCAGTACTAAATCATCACTTCACCTATAATGACTTTACAGATGTGAAACTTAGATAAAATTAGTTCCCGTTCTATAAAATTTTCTTATGATAGCACATACAAAAAAAATTATTATACTTATGCATTAAAACAATTTCATTAATTTTTATAAAAAAAAAACTCTACTTGACGTCCTTCTTTTATGCATTGTTATAGGAATGGAGAATCCAATGTAAAAAAGAAAAGCCCAATTTTTCATAGTCAGAAGTTCCCTAATTAGGACATTAGTTTTCTAAATAAGTCTATATAAATTGATTAGCATGATCAGCATTTTCATAATTATAAATAAGAAATAAACACATAAGAATTTAATTAAAAATAATTAAATAAATAATGATAAAATGATGCATTACATAATGTTATCGTTATGTTCTTCTTTTTATCTATCAACCATGTCATTAGAAATTGATTTTTCTTCTTCATTATTATGATACTCCATCTCATCATTATCTATGAATCCAAGGTTAAAATTATCCTCGATCTCTTAACGACTAGCTTCAAATGTCTTATATAGTTAAAATTAAATAATTATCAACATTGAGTTTTAAATGTAACAATGTCTTCCTCTTGATAGACAATATCATAGTTTAATAGCAGAACATCATGGTTTAATAACACCAATGATATGTATTATTATTGCCAATTTCTCATCCTTTAAAAGTACCATGCAAGGATCAATATTTTATAAAAAGTTATTAGAATTTTATTTTCATGAAAAAAGAGTAGAAAATATTGTAAACAATTAAATGAGTTCTCATAATCAAGAAAACTTTCACTATTAATTTTGTTAAGATTTTTTTAACATCTCTGTTTCATCATTTATAGATGGTCATTGATCGCTGGAAGACTACCAGGTCGAACAGATAATGAAATAAAAAATTATTGGAATACAACCTTAGGTAAGATTGCAAGCTTTCAACATCAACCACATCAGCCAAGCCGCCCAAGCATCATACAAAGGCCTCCTGCTTCTAATCTCATATTTCCATCACCATCATCTTCAACACCATCACAAGCTACAAATAATGATAAAACTTTAATCCGAACAACAGCCATAAGGTGCAATAATGTGATTATTCCAATGCAGCTACCATCTTCTTCAACAAGCAAGAAGGATATCCCAAGCATGCAATTAGCAGAAGAGTCAATGGCTAAGGTGGCTAGTGACATGCCCAAAAGTAGCAAAGTTGGTCCCATGGTCGAAGAAGAGCTTTTTAAGGAATTTTTTCAGTTGGATGAGAATATGGTTTTGAACTACAACAGCTTCGATGATGACACCAATGTTGCATTTCCTACACAGGCGAGTGTAATGGAGTTTTAAGGATTGCAGGATTTTGAGACCTGGATGCTGAATGATGAGGATGTTGATTGCCTTCCTGATGATGATCAAATGCAATTGTTAACCTCTTTATTTGATCTTGGAGGTGGATTCTAGGGACAACTCATTTATTATTTATTCTTGAGTTACATGTTGTTGGTTTATCATAGTTTTGTATGTGATAATATCAATGTTCAGTGAGGCTTCTAATGTGGCTAGGGATGAAATTGTGAAGGGGTTGAGGATAACTCTATCCTTATTCAATTTTAGAAATATATATATATATATCTATATAGTAATAGACTCTTAATTATGTCTGAATCATGACTGAGCTTAAAATAAAGGTACACATTGATGAATAAAAATGCATTTCTTTTAATTGTTTATATGAGTTAGTAAGCTCTAGTTAAATGGGACAATTGCTTAAAAAGAATGATACATTTTTCAAAATTTTGATTCTAGGGCGTGACAACAGCGGTGGGGGCTGATGATAGGGATGCCAAGTGACGATAGGTTGCCGGCCGAGGCGGGTGGTCGGTGGGTACGAGTGGTCGACAACGCGAGTGGCCTATGGTAGTGGCGAAGAGGGGTTGTTGATGATAGATGGCAATGGGGGTGGTCGTCTGTTGGTGTGGCCGACAACGGTGGGGTATAGTACAGGGCAGCAACAATGGTGATTAATTTATGGTTATTTTGAAACAACCCAAATTTAAAGAATTTTAAATACACAAAACAAATGAACTATATAGTAAATTTTGAATACACCAAAATTTTACAATATATTTATTTTACTTCAAACCAAGCAGCCCCTCTTTTATATATAGTATGTGAAAATTATGGAAAAAAAATTGATACATCTTCATAATGCATATTCTTTTTAATCTATTTATAAGCTGTATAATATATACATTCGTATAAAATAGTGCTTTTCCAAACGGTTATGACTTATAAGTGCCAATAATTTAATTGAATTAGAAATTTTGAATATTATTGTAAAAGAAATTCATATTTGAACCTTACATTCACAATTATAAATTTATGTTTTGATCATTTAAATAAAAATTATAACTACAAACATGTTCATATAAGCTTCAACTATGGCTGAATAGAAGAAGAGTAAACTTTTATTTTTTATTTATATGATAGATCACTTCATCAGAGTAAAATCTCGCATATTTTTCACATAAAACTATAAAAGTTTTAATATCTCCTGTATTTATTTCTGTTATTCAGAGGAGTAGACTGCCCTTTGGATAAATAAGATAAATATTTTTGCACCTTTTACTGTTAAACAGGCAAATTAGTGGAGAAAATAAGATAAATATTTTTAAGTGGTATGCATGTAATTATTCTATCTTCTTCGTATTATGCACGTTGCAATCAAATAATACTGATAAATAGTACTGCCTATAACAAAAATTTAATGAACTTTGTCCCATTACATGTGTTGGACTGCATGCAATTGTTAATGTAAAAGTAGTATAGGGACTTAGCGGTGGGCCCCTTCAAAATAATAATATCATTCTGCTCAAATAAATTTATACTTAACATTGTTGTGAACTAGAAAATACGCGGCGATAGAGATTTAATTCTGCGTCTTAACGTTGTACGGATAACTAGCTCACACACAGAGAACACAAGATTTTTTACGTGGAAAACCCTTGAAAGGGGAAAAACCACGAGGCCTAGCCCAGTTGAAAATGATTCCACTAGACTTTGAATCGGTTACAAATGACTGAATCTCCTCTAAGGGCGATCAGATTTACAATTAGTAACTATTCGATAAGAGTCAGGTATTAGACCCAATGTCACTTGGAAGTTCGGGTGTTGAAAGTCTGGCCTTGAGCAGAACAAGGGGCCTTCAGCAGAACGTCGTGTCTTAAACAGGATGTTGGGTCTTCAGCGGGACGTCGGGTCTGAACGTCGGGTCTGAGCGTCGGGCCTTAAGCAGAGTGTCGGGTCTGAACGTCGGGCCTGAACGTCGGGCCTTAAGCAGAGTATCGGGTATGAGCGTCGGGCCTTAAGGCGGTGGTGCGATGAAACTCCGGTGGTGGTCCGGCGAGGATCCTGCAGTGGTCCGGCGGTGCTCCTGCGGTGATCCGGTGGTGGTCCGGCGGCTGTTGAGGAGGAGCTCCTTCCTTCTCTTCTTCCTTCTCTCCTCTTCTTCTCTATCTTGATTGGATCCTCTCTTGTGAAGAATGAGGGCTATATTTGTAGATTTTCTGGAGTGGCATAGCTCGTAAATAGGTGTGAGATCAAGGGAAAATAGGGAGTGGTTTGAATGGACGGCCGATAGTGAACCCTTCAATCGTGCACCGTTCGTTGGACATTTGGAGGCCTTAGTGATTTTGGAATTCGGTGATTTTGGGCTCGTTGGATTCATCTTGTCGAGCCATTTGATTTGAGTATAAGCTCGTTAAAATCGGAGAACGTTTGGTATCTCAAATTGCGGTTTGAACCTTCCAAGAGCGCTTCGGGTCCATGATTCGGACCCATTTGGACTCGGATCGAGTTGAATTTGGTGTCGTTGGGTTCGTATTTCCGAGACGCTCAGTTCGACTATAAGTTTGCTGAAATCGGAGTTCGTATGGTCTCCGAATTAATTTTTGAAGTTTTCAATTTTGATTTTGCATCGAAATTCGCGCCCAATTAAGATAATTTTTTAAGACGTATCAAATATAAATTTTTAATTTGCATGTCACTTTGCAATATTTCTTTCTTGTATTGACAAACCACATAAAAAGCTTTGTATAAACTTCAACATAAATTAAAGCATAGAGAGAGAGAAAATAAAGGAAAAATAATTATGATAATATAATGCTATTTCGACGTGATAAAAAAATAGGATTCAAAATTTTATGATGATTTTATTGACATACAAGAAGTTCTTAATTTGAAAATATTTTAAATAGATGATTTTTTATTCCTTTAATTTTTCTTATTGTTTCTATTTATTTTTTTTTTTATTTTTTTTTTGGAAAGAGATTAAAGTTTCATTTGGGACAAATTCCTTATTACTTTGTTTTTGAGGTCAGAGCCATAATTTTTATTTGGTCAGTATTTTTTTATTACTTTAAAAAAAAATTTGTACAATGAAAATTACTTTCTATAATAATTATAAAAAGTTAGTTTATCTACAACGGTTTTATGGAACAGTAAAAAAGTTGTACTAGCGTAACGAAGCTTAGGAATCTAGTTAGGATAACTTTCATACCTTTTAATTTGCTTTTTAAATAATAATTATATTTTTTATTTGACTATAAATTTTTTTACTACTTCTAAAAAAATTTTATGCTGAGAAATTATTTTTAATAATAGTTTTTAAAAAGCTAACATGTATTTCAATTTTTTAAGAAAGTTCTTAATTATTTTTTTAATAATTTATTAGAACAATCTTAATTAATTTTTCAAATAAATTGAGTATTAAAAAAACAAATAATAAATAAGAAAATTTATTTTTTTTTTCTGAAAAATTTGAGACAAGCCCGTACATTAAAAGAAAAACAATTACAAAACAATGCTAAAGCTGAATTCCGAATAAAAGAAAAGCAGCATTAAAAAACCAAAGACATGAAAAGAAAACAACCCAACAACAATCTTGAATTACAGCAAAAAAACGTAAAAGAAGGAGCGTCAGACAAAAGGACAAAAGGAGGACTCAGTGAGTAGCCAACAACTCAGTCATCAGAACATCAGGAACGTAGATATGGCAGAAGCAGCACTGATAAGAGAGAAATAGGAAAGCCCAGGTTGCCACGGCCCTGGGCCAGCCAAGTCAGGAAGACGGATGGCACGAGTCGGGGTGTCAATTTTGGGTTAAATCCGGAACTCACTCGGGTTCAAACGGGTCAATCCTAACCTGACCTGTGTATGTTAATGTGTCAGAAATTGAGACCCGGACTAGACCCGCGGGTTGCCGGGTTGACCCGACCAGACACGGAACGCACAGGTGCGCTCGGGCGGGCGTGAGTGAGTGCGCTCGGACTAGTACGTGCGAGCGCACTCGGGCGCGACTAGGTGCATGCGGGCAGGCGCCGGCGCGCTCGGGCGCGTGCGCTAGCAACCTCGAGCGCGAACGGCCTCGGCAGGCCCTGGCGGCGGGCTGGCAGGCGCGGTCGGCCTCGGCAGGCCCGCAGGCGGTGGGCTGACAGGCTCGGTCTCGTGTGCGCATGCGCGGGCAGCTGCTTTAAACTGGTTAGCAGGTTGACCTGACAACCTGACGGGTCAACCCGACGGGTCAACCCGACCCCGACCCGTTTTGAAATCGGGTCGGGTCAAACCCAAAAATTTCAAGTCGGATTTTCGTGTCGTGTCAAATATTAACACCCCTAGGCACGAGAGTCGCATCTAAAGGCTTCAACAGGGACGCCAAGTAGAAACCAATTTCATAAGCAAATGACAAAGAGTTTGATACAATCATCGTAGTCCAAGCAAGCAAAACCTCATATAGAACAAAACTGAACCGAGAAAGCAACAGTGACGCTAACGAAAAATGTCAAAACACTTAATAAGCTGATCTATGCAATTCCAGCGCAAAGACTTTAGTTGAATAGCATGCTTAATGGTAAATTTAATAACGGATGGGCTGACCCAAGAACTAGCAAGCCTAAGATTGTTTATTTCCCTCCATAAGTAATAAATGGCGATGCACACAGTTAGGAAGCAAATATTCTTATCAAATTTGTTTAACTACTGATAATTTTCCAAAAAGATTAGCAAACTTTAACTTTTTCATAATGGTCATCCACGCATAAGTGGAAAATCTCAAAGAATGATGCTTATGATAAATAAATTTATGCTAATGATCAACTTCCTCCAAATTAGAGTAAAACTCACATGTAAAACTTTTAAACGTAGGATTGGATGAGCCTTCCCAGGACAATGTCGGTTGCTCACAGATAGGCATTGCAAGCACAACCGCATAGATATTTTCTTAAAGAGAATTTGGGAGGGACGTCCATTGGTTGTTTATAATATATCTATTAACATCCTGGTGGGGAAAGTCTGATAGGGTTGTCAAACTCATATAAGGCTTTGCCATTACACCATCGATCGGTCCCATAACATAGAGAAGTTGCAGTTGGGAGTGACAGAAAGGGAAAGCATTTTTTTTCCTTGACAAATAAGTATAGATACTCTTAGTCTCCGACAAGTACACATGTTTGATAAAGGAATAGTCTAAGGAAATAATTGGTGCTAGTTATCTTAGGTGTAGATTTTAAAAATTATTACCAAAATTTTGCAATGTAATATTTCCAACATTTAATTTATCATAAGTAAAATATATAGTGAAAGTAATATGCTTTTTATCAATATAGGCCTATCAGAAATATATAGAAAACTGACATTTATAATCATGATTGATATTGTGTTGAGTTGATGTAAAGTAGTAAAAATTTAAAACTTACTAAAGCTCATGGCCATCCATCATAAATTCCAATCAATTGTCTTATAGTATTGGAGGATCTAATCAATTGTTCCTACCAATTCACAGAAATATTTATATGTATTGAACACAAGTTTGGACCTAATGGATAGTTTCCAACACTATGTGTTGGATCCAAGTTTTGAATACATCCTATCATCACTATTTTAGCAAAATGAAGAATACTTTTTAACTGCAAGTTTAATTTTAACCTACACACACCTATTATAAGATCCTACATATATATTCTCATAAAAATATTGTTAGGATTTGTTATACAACTTATTGACTAACTACTTAGATTATCTTAATAAGAGCACCTTTGTTTATTGAGTTTAACATGCCATCATGAGAACATTGATCACATCATGAGAAATTGGATTCCCTTTATAATTAATCTATGAAATGGTTAGTTTCAATCACTACAGGAAAAACGCCGCTTACCGGCGGTCATGACCGGCGGTTAAAGGACCGTCGGTATTAATAATTACCAAAGCATCTCCCACCTCAATGCTATTTGGAATCCCATCTTTTGTGTAACGCTTTTCAAACATTTCAACTCATGTAGGGGAATGACCCATGATTTTATCCTACAGGAAATAATAAGTAAAATAAAAAATATTATTTGGACAAATACATTGAAAGCCAAAATTAAAGTGTGTATTAAAATTATATTTTACCTCAACTTCACACACTTGACTAAAACCACTTTCCATTTGTGTGCATTAAAGTTTTCTAGGATCTACTTTTTTTTCTCACTCACTTGCATGTTAAACACAAGTTTAAATTAAATAAAAAAAAAACTAGAGCATGCATATATAATACTAAAATTTGAAGATATGATAATCTACCTTCGCTTCTTCTGAATTCCAATAGCATACATGAATTTTTCGCGAATATTTAAATACTCTTCTTGGCACATTACATATTTGTTCTTCAATATACATATTTGGATCATAAGATGTAGATTTAAATATTTGTTGATTAATTTCGTCATTTTTTTCCCAATTGATTGAAGCGCCCAAACATCACTACCAACTGGAATCTCAAATTTCTCCTAAAAAAATAGTTAGTATTTTATACAAATCATTTATTTATTTCATATATATCTATTTGTATTAATATATATATAAAATAAATAAAAGAAACAAATTTTACATATTTCTTTCTAAGGACTTTGAAATCTTATCCCAATTTTTAATATCAAGTGGTGCATGTTTTCCATTCCGAACAATAGTGTCTAAAAACTCAACAAATAAAGGTTTCTTCTCACCAATAGATTAATCATATTTGTTAAAATTTACAATAATTCATTGCCCAAATATTGCACAAACATGTTGGAACTCTTTTGTGTTTATGTTCCTCATTGATTCTATCTGTTGTAAATCATATCTTTTATAATTTGTTTTATGTATAAAATGCCCAATTACTTTGCATTATCATGTGACATATCATGTGACATTGAAAACGATTGTTGTATCCTATCTTGCTTCCTTTTTACACATTTATTACTATCAATAACTGCTTGCTTTAAAAATCAATTTCATTTCCAGTTGAGTTGGTTAAGGATAAGCAAAGAAAGCATCATATATGATTGTTTTGGTGGTAAATTATATGAAATCGATACAACAGGTTAAGTATTATGATTTGAGCATATTTCCCAAATAGATTAAATCCATCTACTACTAACCCCAATTTTACACTTCTAGGATCTTTAGAAAATTTTGAATCTTGGTAGTGTAAATATTGTCAAGTTGGAGTATTAGTAAGATGTCTCATGCAACCATTTTTTATGTGCTCCACTTCATGCCATCTCATATATGATGTGGTCATTGATGACATGAATAATTTTTACAATCTTAACATTAATGGAAAGTGCAACATGACTTCCGCTACATTTTTTTTTTTGTATGTTGACATATTTTTTGAAGTGTTATTTTCTGCAATCCATCTTGACTCATTGCAAATATTACATTCATTTTTAAATTCATAAGGATCCCAATATAATATACAATCATTTCGACACGTGTCATACTTTTTATAACTTAAGCCCAATCTTGAATTATCTTTATGTTCCGTAATAAGTCTTTGACAATCGAATATCTTCAATTGCTTCTCTCGATAAGTCAAGTAACATAGTAAATTATTTTTGTGTCCAATTATCAAGTCATTTAAGTTAAAGCACTCTCACAAGAAGAGCATATTTTGAAAATTTCTTTCATCCAGGAAAGAATTCTTCTTATGAGTCACTTATCAACTTATATAATATTATAGCTAATGCATTACGCTAATTAATTATAGCATCAGAAACTTCATCCATAGTATTACTTTCAACCATAATGCATCATTTAATAGCCCTTCCACGACATCATTAGCATTAGGGCTGCAAACGAACCGAGCCGAGCCGAGTATGTGAGTGTTCATGTTTGTGTTCATTTAATATCAGCTTGTTCAAGTTTGGTTCATGTTTGTTCGAGTTTTAGCGTTTGTGTTCATGTTTGGTTCATTTAAATTAAGGAGTGTTCATGTTTGGTTCATGTTCAGTTCATGTTCGTTCGTTTAGTGTTTATCTAGCTTGTTCGCGAACATGTTTAACGAATTTTTTTAACTATCAAACAAACACGTTCATGAACATATCTATGAACAAATACATTTATAATAAAAGCAATTGTCTATGTAACAAAGGTAATGATTATTTATATTTATTAATTCTATTGTTAAATATTAATTATTTTTATCGAGCTTATTCACGCGTTCAAAATCGAACATGAATCGAGCTTCTTATCGAGCTTAATGTCAAGCTTGTTCAGGAACTTCAAATGATGTTGTTCGCGAACATAAATGAGCCGAACGCATTAGTGTTCAAGTTTGTTTATTAAGAATCGAGTATTTAAAATATTGTTCAAGTTTGTTTGTTTAGTTAATTAAACGATCGCAAACAAGCTTTAATCGAACCAAACAACGAGTAGCTCGCCGAACGTTTGGTTCGCTTCCAATTTCATTTCTAAATGATGTTTCTCCACAAGCAGCCCATTTGTAATATATCATTTTGAACCCTTTCCAATGCAAATAAGCTTGAACATCCTTTCTTGTCCTACAAAATACTATTTCAGAATCTCTACATTGGCATAGTATCATTCCACATATACTTCAATTAGAAAATGCTAAGTTTAAAATTTTTCTTACTCCTTAAAGACTTTGCTACTCCTTGAACAAGACATCCAACTATTATTAATTTCCATATGAGACCTTCATAAGCAAAAGAGAAATGAATGTTAGACAACTATGATGAAGATAAGTATAATTAAAAATAGTAAACATTAAATTTGGAAATACCACAATTAATTAATAAAAGGTTGCAAAGTCCTCGGGTTGAAGACTTAGTAAATGCTCAGAGAGCTACAATCAAAAAGACAAAAAAATCCTAAGACACAAGAATCCTTGTCCAAGTACACAATTGAGCAAAATAAGAAAACTTAATCAAAGGTAGGCAACGAGGCAAAATCTAAAAAAAATTAATAGCAGCCCAAAGCAAAGATCGAGATGAAGCTCAATCATGTAGCAATCTTGAGATACCTGCCAAAAGGAATATGCAACATTGCAATGTAGAAAGAGGATCCTTAAATAGCACATCCAGTATATCCAAATATCCAATGTTTATAACAGCAACTATCAATCAGGTAGAAAGAGCACCAAAAGATCCAATCCAATTGGAGATTCATAGAGAGCTAGCTCCCAAAACCAGAAAATAGGAATAGATATATAATCACTAGATGGGAAAATAGTGAAACCAAAAACTAAACTAGGAATACATGACCAAGAATAAAGGCCAATAGATCAGAAATAATTTAGCAGTAGTACCAAGTGCTAAAAGAGAAGCATGAGAAAAGAAAATGAAGTACCAAAAGAACAAAGCCAATGACCCAAAGGAAAAGGAAAATCCATGAAAAGAACAAGGGGTAGAACCCCAAATGTGTACACCTACATAATACCCAGAAAGTACCATAAACAGGCAGAGAAACTCTAGAAAAGGAATAACTAGACAAATATATTAAACAATTACTACCAGGCAGATAAGCTATTATGTAGTTCAAGTAAATGCAATACAATGATTCATATTGTAAAATGCATAACTAAACTTTTTAAAAAATAATAATTAAATCCTAGAACTTTATATTTAATTCATAGTACAATTACTAACATGAAATGAGAGATTGAAATTATATTTTAATTTTTAGCTAAATTTCAATGATCATAATTTCACAAAATAATCTCAAATGTAATTGAAATTGCATTTTATTTAATAACTCCAAAGATATTATAAAGGTAAGTAGATGTTCTTATGACAAATATAAAAATTGTTATTGTCAATCTTATAGATTCTAAAAAAAAAAAACATAGATGCAAAAATTAAGCCATGACAACAAGGTTTGTGCATGGGATAAGTTTGATGAAAACTATATATTTAGAACCTTTCAAATTGAGTTCAATGGTAGAGATGAAACCTTTGAAAGGATTTTCATCTATAGCTCATTTATAATAATTTTTTGTCTAATAATTGTAAATTGTACAAGAAAATTGTTTTAAGAAGCAGTAAGAAAGTCATCCCAAATGAAACTTAAATCACATCAAAAAATCATTTACAGCATCAGATAGCTTTTCTTAAAACTGGCACAAGTCATTGCCAAGCTTACATAAAAAAATCTTCTAAAATATTCGTCAATAGCTCAAAAGTAGACAAAAACAAGGTAGGTATCAGTGAAGTCCAAAGCATCCAGAGCAATGAATCTAAAGAATATATAGTATTCTTCAGTTGAGGAAAAAACTTTATCACAAGGCTAATTTAGGGAATAAGGCTTTAATGGTCTTTCATTCTTCTACTGCCCCAAAGTTTTTGGTTGCACAAGTATAACTTAAGATATTCAATTTATTAAAGGAGTTAGATAAAACCAACAACTTGAATCTGAAGCTTATCTTCCAGGTTTCGATCAAGGGGCTTGGTTAGTATGAGTTGCTCTACTGCTGTAAAACAGAGGGCATATAAATGGATATGAAAAAAATAAGTAAATAAATAAACCATTTGACTTAGATGATAAGAATTTGTACTAGATTTAAGTTTGTTTTGTAACCTTTATATGGTCCGATTGGACACTTAAGCATGAAATTGAGCAATACTCAGCAAGATGAGAGCGGATTTTCATGTTGAATGAATAGATAAATGTCATAGTGCTTTCAGTTTCAACCCCAGATGGTGTTTTGAATGAATTGTTCGGCGAAATTTTTACAAGGTGATATAAATTTAATTTTAAAAGGATCAAAAATGCAAAATGGTAGGGAAAATGCAAAGAACTTTTGAGTTTTCTTCATAAAATTAGATGTGTGTTCACGTTTTCTTCTTAAAATAATTTTTTTTTTCCAAAACATTAAATGCAGAGGGAGAGGCGGAGGGGGAGATGAAGAAAGTTTATTAGTTTAATATTTAAATAAAATTATTTTTATCTTATTTTTAAAACAAAATTTCAAATTTATAACTTATTTTAATATTTAAATAAAATTAATTTTAACTTATTTAAAAAATAATAATTTTATTTAAATATTAAAAATAATTTTATTTAAATATATTTATAACAATTTTATTTTTAACTTATTTTTTTAAAAAACTAATTCATATTAAAATCAATACATATTACGAAAATTTGTTTTAAAAATAAGTTAAATTGATTTATTATATTTAATATCGAAATTAATTTTATTTAAATATAATATATTTTAGTTTGTTAGTTTATATATAAGTATGTGATAAAATTTTATATGAATTTTTATATATTAAGTAAATATACATATGAATAATTAATTAACTATACATTATATTTATATAATTTTAATATGAAAAAATAATATGTTATATTTAGAATAAAAATAATCAAATATCTAAAGTAAAATTTTATTGCGAAGTAATTAAATTAGATAATATATTTAATATCAAATAATTTAATGTATTTGATTTAATATATTTAATAATATATAATAATATCAGATATAATTTTATAATATATTTAATATGATTTAATATATTTAATAATGTTGATTTGATAGAAGATATAATTTAATATCAGATTTGATATATTTAATAATATATAATATTAAATTTATTTTACAATATATTTAAAAAAACATAAAAGCTTTAAAATAATTAAATTGGTTAATAATATATTAAAATTTTTTATGATATATTTAAAGTAATTAAATTTTGACTAAATGTTTAAAAGTTTCTAGATAGAAACTTTATACATTTATTTAAAAAATATATACATAGAAACTTCAAACTTTGTATATGTTAAACTAAAACTTTATATATAGAAGCATTATACATTTGTTTTAAAAATAAGTTAAAAATAAATTTATTTTTAATATATTTAAATAAATTAAATTTCTTTTTAATATTTAAATAAAATTATTTTTAATACAACAACATCAAGCCTTTGTCCCACTACGTGGGATCGGCTACATGAATCCCTTTTTGATCCATTGTCCTGTTAAAAGTCAAAATTCTCATTTAAATCTAATAAAGAAATATCATTTCTATTATTTTCTAACCAAGTCTTTTTAGGCCTACCACTACCTTTTTTAACATAAGTCAAATATAATACCTCAACTTTTCTAACCGGGTCATCGGAAGGCCTCCTTTTAATGTGACCAAACCATCTAATGTGACTCTCTTTAATTTTATCTTCCACTGGAGCTACTCCAATCTTTTCATGTATATGCTCATTTCGTATCTTATATCTAAGGGTAAAGCCACTCATCCACCTAAGCATGCTCATCTCTGCAACACTTAACTTAGTATTATGCTTCTCTTTTAATGGCCAACATTCAGCACCATAAAAGCATTGCAGGTCTCACCACAATCTTATAAAATTTTCCTTTTACGTTTGAGGGGGGATTTTCTATCGCACAACAATCCCGATGCATTCCTCCACTTCAACAATTCAACTTGAATTATGCTATAATATCCCCATCTATCTCACCATCACTCTGAACAATAGATCCAATATATCTAAAATGTATCATCTTATTAATGACTTGATCGCTCAAAGTCATAATCTTCTCACTATGTATTGCTTCTAAAATTACACTTCATATATTCAGTTTTAGGTCTACTCAAGTGAAAACATTTAAACTCTAAGGTTGACCTCCATAATTTAAGTTTACCTTCAACTCCATCTCTAGTCTTATCAACAAGAAGAATATCATCAGCAAAAATCATACATTAAGCTAGATACATCCTCTTGCAAATGTTTAGTGAGAACATCCACGACTAAAGAAAAAAGATATGGGCTTTAGGCTGATCCTTAATGTAATTCAACCGAAATAGGAAAATACATGATCAAACCAGCTTGTGTTTGAACACAAGTAATAGCTCTTACATACATATCTTTAATGATTTGAATATAATCATTATTAACTTCTTTCTTTTAAAGAACTCTCCATAGCACGTCTCTTAGAACTTTATCATATGCTTTCTCTAAACCAATAAATATCATATGTAGATCCTCCTTATTCTCTATATATTTCTCCATCAAATCTCTCAATAAATGTATGGCTTCCATAGTAGACCTACCCGGCTTGAATCCAAATTGATTTTGAGAAACATTAGTATTACACCACAACTTACACTCCATAACTCGCTCTCATAGTTTTAAAATATGACACATTAACTTAATTTCTCTATAATTCGCACTCTTTTGCATCACCTTTCCTTAAAAATATGAATTAACACACTCATTCTCCACTCATCTGGCATCTTTTTAGATTCAAAATAGTATTAAAAAGTTTAGTAAGCTAAGAAATTCCTTCATCTCCTAAGCATTTCAACATCTATATTGGAATATCATCAGGTCCAACAGCTTTTCCACACTTCATTTTTTTTAAAGCCTCTCTAACTTCAGTTTTATTAATATGCCGATAAAAAATAAAAGTTCTTATTTTCATTTAGGGTGCTAAAGTTACTAAAGTCAATTGTATTTTTACATTTTTCATTAAAAAGTTTAGCAAAGTATCTCATCCACCTTTGTTGAATACATCTTCTAAGAAAAGTATTTTTTTATCTTCACCCTTAATACACTTCACTTGACTAAATCCTTACTACTCATATCTCTTTGTTTGACTAACTTATACATATATCTTTCTCTCTCCTTAGTATGTAATCTATTATATAAATCATTAAAAGCTAAAATCTTTACATCACAAATAGCTTTCTTAGATTCCTTACGAGCATCTTTATAACTTTTCCAATTATCAGAATTTTTACATCTAAAGCAATTTTTATAACAAATCTTTTTATTTTTTATCTTTTCTTGGACATTTGGATTTCACCACCAACTATTTTTACTATTAGGAGCTTTTCCTTTTGAAACTCCAAACACATCTTTTGCAGTATTCTTAATATCATATTCACTTTTTTCCACATAATATTAGAATCTTTATGCACAGCTAAAATCTTAAGATTTAAAATTATATTCTCAAAAATACTTTTCTTGATATTCTTTAAATGCCCTCATCTAATCCTAAAAAATTATTATTATTTATTTTTTATTTTCTACCAATTTATCTTTAAATCCAAAACTAATAATCGATGTTGGGTACATAAATTTTCACTCGGAATAACTTTACAAACTTTGCAATCTAAACGATCTGATTTTCTTATTAAAAAATAATCAATCTGTTTTTTACTATATCTATTTTTATAAGTGATAAGAAACTCATCTCTTTTCTTAAACAAAGTATTAGGTGTTAAAAAATCATAAGCTAAAGAAAAATTTAATATGATTTTATCACTTTCATTTTTCATTCAAAATTCATGACCACCATGAATGTTTTCGAAATTATCTACCTCTCTACCAACATATCTATTTAATTCTCCTCTAAATTTTTTTTTTCTTCAAGAGATATCTTTTGTATTAATTCTTCTAAGTCATTCCAAAATTTTAATTTTGAACCCAAATCCAAACCTACTTGAGGAGCATAAACACTTATAACATTAACAATCTTAGTATTAACAATAATCTTTAAAGATATAATTTTATCTCTAATTTTATTAATTTTTATAATATTATCTTTCCAACTCTTATCTATAATTACACATATACCATTTCTAGTACGACTCCTACCCGAATACCATAATTTATATCCTAAATTATCAATCTCCTTAATCTTCTCTCCAACCCACTTAACTTTTTGAATGCACATAATATTTATCTTTCTATGAATCATAATATATATTAATTTTATTAATTTATCCGTAATGGAGCCCATATTCTAAGTTCATATCCTATTTTTTAGTTTCATGAACTACCTTCTTTGCACACATCCGTCCTTGATGTGGGAATTCTTACCTATTTAACACTGCACCTGGGCGCTGTGCAACAGCCCTTACACACTTATTATTGTATTCAGACCATACAGCGTATCGCTTCCTGGGAATATCTTAACATTAATTTTTTTAATATTTAAATAAAATTATTTTACTTTTGTTTTAAAAATAATTTTATTTAAATATTAAAACTAACTCTCTGTATCTCTCTCTTGGCAATCAACGTTTTGGGGAAAATTTTTGTTTTATTAAAAAAACGTGAACACACTTCAGTTTTTTTTCATAAAATACAATACTTCTTTGCATTTTCTTCGAAAACGCAGCTCTGTTTTACGTTTTCTGCAAAAAGCCCTCCCATTTTGTGTTTTTATCCTTTTTTACGTTAAATGTATATCACGTTTCTTCTTCTAAATCCAACGTGAAATATGGTACTTTTAAAAATTTGGCTGAATCGTTTACGGATCGGACAAGTCTAGCTCCAAATGGCCCATCCATAGAATGCATGATTGGGTCAGAATTAAAGAAGTCTTTTGCAGTGACAAACCTAGACTACGACAATTTCCCGGATAGACTTTTAAATGGGAAGATTTTTCATAGAAACATATAGGGCTGCAAACGAACCGAGCCGAGTCGAGTATGTGAGTGTTCATGTTTGTATTCATTTAATATAAGCTTGTTCAAGTTTGGTTCATGTTTGTTCAAACTTTATTGTTTGTGTTCATGTTTGGTTCATTTAAATTAATGAGTGTTTATGTTCAGTTCATGTTCGTTTGTTTAGTGTTTATCGAACTTGTTCGCGAACATATTTAACGAATTTTTTTTAACTATCAAACAAATATGTTCATGAACATATTTATGAACAAACACATTTATAATAAAAACAATTATCTATATAAAAAAGGTATGATTATTTATATTTATTAATTATATAGTCAAATATTAATTATTTTTATCGAGCTTATTCACGAGTTCAAAATCGAACAAGAATCGAGCTTTTATCGAGCTTCTTATCGAGCTTAATGTCGAGCTTGTTCACGAACTTCAAATGATGTTGTTCGCGAACATAAATGAGCCGAACACATTAGTGTTCAAGTTTTTTTATTTAAGAATCGAGTATTTAAAATATTGTTCAAGTTTGTTTGTTTAGTTATTAAACAATCACAAACGAGCTTTAATAGAACCGAACAACGAGTAGCTCGTCGAACGTTTGGTTCACTTGCAGCCCTGAAAACATACATCAAAAAATAATTTACTCGTTAGAATATAAACTTCTAAGGTCTAACAAAAATTATCAAGATGTTATGCATAAGTTAAAAAGAAAAAAGAACTGATTATACTGATTAGGGATTTTGAGGATTTCTCAAGAAACTAAATAAAATTTAAATTTATGGTCGGGATCGCTAGAGAAGATGTGAATCAAACAAAAAATAGCACAAGAGTGTCAAAGAAATACAAATTTCACTTATCGCAATGGAATTTGCACCGGCAACTTGATTCTCTTTGCAAGCGAACAAACTAAACTCAAATTTTATTCATATCTCAAAAGCTGTCATTACAAGCAATTGCTACAAGTATTTATAGACAATTAGGCCACATAAAAGGCTACATGCCTTAAAAGAAAGTACTACTCCTAAACAACCATATATCTACCAATTGGAATTAAAACTAGCCTGAAGTTAAATAGAATTGATCAGCTCAGCTCCTGCGTCACTACATCTCGCTCAACAATCAACAAATCAATCATAAATTTCTTTTCTTATGTTGAAAATATAAGTTAGTTGCATATGAAAGATATTTAAATCATCAATAGATCTAGGGGTGTCAATTTCGGGTCACGGGTCGGGTTCGGGTCGAACCCAAACTGACCCGGGTGGAAAACGGGTCAACCCTAACCCGACCCGAGTAGAGAAACGGGTCGAAAAATCGAACCCGGACCCGACCCGGCGGGTTGCCGGGTTGACCCGACACGACCCGCGAAGCAGAGAACCCGACCGCGGCAGTGGGCGAGCGCGGCACGGCAGCGAGCGCGGCAGAGGGCGAGCGCGGTAGCGGGCGAGCGCGCGGCGGCAGCTGGCGAGCGCGGCGGCACGGGCGAGCATGCGGCAGCGCAGCGAGCGCGAGCTCGAGCGCGACACGGCACGCGGCAGCGCAAGCGCGAGCTCGAGCGCGCGACACGCGGCAGCGCGAGCGCGGCAGCGCAGCACGCGTGGCGACGGGGCAGCGGGCAGAGAGCTGGAATTTGATTTTTTTTTTAAATTAAACGGGTTGGCGGGTTGACCCGGCAACCCGCCGGGTCAACCCGAACCCGACCTGTTTTTTAAACGGGTCAATTTCTGGAACCCGAACCCGGCCCGTTTTGAAATCGGGTCGGGTCCAACCTGAATTATCCGAGTCGGGTCCGGGTCGGATTTTCGTGTCGTGTCAAATATTGACACCCCTAAATAGATCATGCCAAGCACATTTTCTCACACAATATTTTCACATCTCTTAAGCCCATTTGGCGCACAGCTTTTTAAAGTTTTCTCATAGGTGACGCATGTAATTACAATAAGAAGATCACATAAAGATCTACCTATAGGCATGGACTAAAGCAAGTTGCTTTTCAGAAATAAAGTAGAGGTCTCGATGAGAATGAATTATTTGATTGGAATCATGTGAATTATGTGAAAATCACAACCATGGCTCATTTGACTCGGACTCGATTATAGCCAAAGCAAGTGGAAAAAGACCATTGCTTGCATTTATACCAATGACAATCAAGAGTGTACCTTTATACTTTCCAAAAAGAAAGGTCCCATCGATACTCAAAATAGCATGAAAATGACACCACCAGTCTATTCGTGGTCCAAAGACCCAAAATAAACTTTCCAAACAACGCCTCAGCATTGGGTATCCGAGCACCCTAGTGCTTTGTTCCCGAGCGCCCCACGTTGAACGACAGAAATCAGAGCACCACAGTGATCAAGAGATGGTGTCGTAACAGGTTAAGATAGCAACTGAGTGCCGCAACGCTGAGTGTTTGAGCGCTACAGCATTGTCAAACAGATTCTGAGTTCCGCAGCACCCTAAACTGACGCCATTGTGCTGCGAGACGGACTGAACAGTTATTTTCCTCATTTTTTCAAGGGTTTCATCCCTTCGGGGTTATAAATTACTTTCTCTTGTATTTTTTGAATGAGTTTGACATTGAGAATTGATACGGCATCGCAAAATCATCTTGATCGGGCACGAATCTCGAGGCAAAACCTAGTTGGAAACTTCAAAAATTAATTTCGGGAGCATATGAACTCCGATTTCAGCTAGCTTACAGTCAAACTGAGCGTCTCGGAAATACAAACCCAACGACACCAAGATCAACCCAATCCGAGCCCAAATGAGTCCGAATCAAAGGTTCGAAGCGCTGTTGGGAGGTTCAAACCGCAATTTGAGTTACCAAACGGTCTCCGATTTTGACGAGCTTATACTCGAATCGAACGGCTCGACGAGACAAATCCAACGAGCCCAAGATTATCAAATTCCGAAATCATTAAGGCCTTCAAATGTTCAACGAACGGTGCATGATCGAAGGATTCGATATCGGCCGTCCATTCGGATCACTCCCAATTCGCCCTTGATCTCACGCCTATTTACGGGCTGTGCCACTCCAGAAAAACTATAAATAGAGCCCTCATTCTACACCAAGGGGCTCAAGTGAAGAGAGAGAAGAAGAAGAGAAGGAGAAGGAGAAAGGGGAATAGGAGATTCCTCACCTCCTCGTCCACCGCCGCCGGAGTCTTTCCTGCCGCCTGAAGACGCAGGAGCTCTGCCGGATTTTCAGGAAACGCAGGGAATTCGCAGGATTTTGTGAAGTTCGTGGAAGAAACAAGTTGTATTTGGATTATCCCGATTTGTGGGACGAAATCCGCCATTTGTAATCTACGAAAACACTAGTGGAAATTTGCAACTGGGCGAGGCCCCGTGGTTTTTCCCATTTTTTGGGTTTTCCACGTAAAAACTCTTGGTGTTCATTCTCTTCTTTCTGTTTGTGTGTTAAACTTACGTGCAACGCTCGGACGCGAATTTACAAACTCTACCGCCGCGTATTCTCTAACACGCAACAGTTTGGCGCCGTCTGTGGGAAACTTCTATCCCGCTACTTCGAGTATTGCTACGATGGTGAATAGGCGCAGCAATCGTTTGGTTGGAGCTTCTCGCTCCAACTCTCGTCAGTCCAGAAACTCTTCTATTAACCATAGACGACCAACTTCAGTATCTTTGCACCCCGGGGGGAAAAATGCTCCCGGCGAAAGGACCTCCGGGCCTTCTTTGGAAGAAAGGATTCGGAAAATGGAAGAATCTCAGGACAAGATTCTTCAACTCCTCCAGGAGAATCGACAGCCGGAATTAGCACGACAGGAGGAAGTCTTCCTCCCCCAAAATCCACCACGGGTTGAGGATGTCCAATTTGGACATCCTCAAGCGGAAGTTCATCTCCCCCCACTTAGAAGATTTCCTCAGTCTCGACAGGATAACGAACTTGCCGATACGGCAAGCTCTACACATCCTCCACCTTCAACTCGGCAGCATCGCATTCTCCCAGATCTCCCTGAAAACTCTACTCAACCACATGGAGCAGAGCTTCCTCACGACACCCTGCGTCACGAACTACGAAAATTAGTAAGGGAAGAATTCCCTCAAGGAGATACGAGACAAATTCTCCAACAGAGAGACTTTCATGAATCTTCACCTCTAACTGAGGCCATACTGCAACACCCAATTCCGGCTAGATTTAAGCTGCCTAGCATGGAGTCTTACGATGGGACATCCGACCCGTACGAACATATCGACCATTACAGAACCATTATGCACATTCAGCGAGCCTCGGATGCTCTCCTCTGCCAAGTCTTTCCTGCCACTCTCAAAGGACAGGCTCGCACATGGTTCTACTCGCTTCCATCAGGAACAATCCCTTCCTTTGTGAAATTAGCAAAAGCTTTTGTCGAGCAATTTGTAGCCTACCGAAGGATTGCTAAGGATTCCTCCCACCTCTCGGGAATCCGTCAGAACGAAGGAGAATCTTTAAGGGAGTATTTTCAGCGATTCTCCACCGAAGCTCGACAAATCCCAGGAGTAGATCCTGAACTTTTAAGGGGAGTCTTCCTTGGAGGTCTTCGCCCTGGCCCCTTCTACTCGGCACTTATGCGCGACACCGTTCCATCATATGCCGATTTAATTCACCGGGTGGAAGCACAAATCTCGGCAGATGAGGCTATAAACGCCCATAGGAAACAGTTCGAGCAATCTACTGGAAAACGCAAAGGAGCACCGGGAACGGATAATTCTTCCTCGCAACGAAAGAAGCAAGGAAAGAATAATCTACCCCCAAGGCCTCCATTGCCCCGACGGGAACCTCGACAAGAGAGAGAATACACTACTCTCAATACTTCTCGAACAAATGTGCTAATGGCTGTTCGAGATCAGGACACGGTAAAGTGGCCAGATCCCTTGAAACCAAACACCGGGAATCAGGATCAATACTGTCATTTCCATCGAAGCCGTGGTCACGCTACCGAAGCCTGCAGACAACTGAAGGAGGAGATTGAAAGGCTTATCCGCCAAGGTTATCTCCGTCAATTTATTCAGAATCCTCCTCCCCGAGAGGAAATTCGTCCCACTGGGGGGCAAGAACGACAGCAGAGGCCACCGGTAAACAACCGAATCGCAGTCGAAGAAATTGAGACAATAGCTGGAGGCCCTCTGCTATCCGACAAAATTTTTCTGGCTGTGGACAAAACCCCAACTCCAAAGAAAACTCGTGTAGATCACTCCATCACTTTTGATGATTCTGACTTGGAGGGAATAAAAACCCCTCACCAGGATCCACTTGTTATAAATGCAGGCATAGGTGACCCGTGCTACAACGTTAAGAGGATTCTTGTAGACAACGACAGCTCTGTGGATATCTTATTCTACTCTACCTTCCTCAACATGGGACTCACAAGATAAAAACTCCAGCCCGCTGCAGGCCCTCTATACGGGTTCGATAATCGACCTGTACGAGCAGAAGGGATAATTAGTCTCCCAGTTGTACTTGGAGAATTTCCTCGGCAATCCACACACTCCGTTCAGTTTATTGTTGTAAAGTCTGAATCAGCTTATAACGCTATCTTTGGAAGGCCGCTCCAATCAATTTTCGGGATTGTCACCTCTATCCCTCACCTCAAGTTGAAGTTCCATACTCCAATAGGAATCAGTGTGGTACGCGGGGATCAGCAAGCAGCGCAAACCTGCTATCTCAGGCAGGTCAGAACACACCCGGCCGATACTTTAAGCATAGAGGATTTTGATCTCCGAAGCGAGGATATACCTCAGAGAGCCTCACCAGTAGAAGAACTCACCACTATATCTATCTCTGAAGAACATCCTCAAAAGACGGTGCAAATTGGGTCGCTTCTCTCAGAAGACGAGAAGAAAATATTTACAGATTTTCTACGAGAAAATCAGGATGTTTTTGCATGGAGTCCGGCGGATATGCCTGGAATTGACCCTGAAGTAATTGTGCATTCCCTTAAGGTCAATCCTGCAAACAAACCAATCATCCAGAAGAAGCGAAATTTCGCGCCCGATCGATAGCAGGCAATCGAACAAGAGGTTGACAAACTTTTGAAAGCCGGATTCATACGAGAAGTGCATCATCCTAAGTGGCTGGCAAACGTCGTCTTGGTTCGAAAAGGGAACGGCGCATGGAGAATGTGCATAGATTATACTGATCTCAACAAGGCTTGCCCAAAAGACAGCTTTCCCCTTCCACGTATCGACCAGTTAGTCGATACCACTTCTGGTCATCAAATGTTGAGTTTCATGGACGCATACTCTGGCTACAATCAAATCAAGATGAACCCGACCGACGAGGAAGCAACAACATTTCAAACAGACAGAGGACTGTACTGTTATCGGGTAATGCCCTTCGGGCTCAAGAATGCCGGAGCAACCTACCAACGACTCATGAATAAAATTTTCAAAACTCTTATTGGGCATAATATGGAGGTATATGTCGACGACATGTTGGTAAAGAGCCTCGAAAAGTCTCGACATATCTCCGACTTGGAGCAGTGTTTCTGTCTGCTGAGGCATTACAACATGCGACTCAACCCCACCAAATGCGCCTTCGGAGTTGCTTCCGGAAAATTCTTGGGTTTTATGGTAACCTATAGAGGAATTGAAGCCAATCCTGAAAAGATCCAGGCATTAAGAGATATGGTGCCTCCGAAGAACATCAAAGAAGTCCAAAGGTTGAACGGGAGAATTGCAGCATTGTCACGCTTCCTGGCGCGTTCAGGAGACAAATATCTCCCTTTCTTCAAAATACTCAGAGGCGCCTGCAACTCTGGTTTTCAGTGGACGGACGAATGCCAAGAAGCTTTCGAACAGCTACGAAAGTATTTGGCCTCCCCGCCGTTACTTTCCAAACCAACAACAGGAGAAAAGTTGTATTTATACATAGCTGTTTCAGCCCAAGCCATCAGTTCTGTCTTAGTACGGGAAGAAAATGCTACACAACGCCCTGTTTATTATGTTAGTAAAATCCTATCTGAAACGGAGGGGCGTTATCCCTTAGCAGATAAAACAGCATTGGTTTATTCTGCCAGAAAACTACGTCCCTACTTCCAAGCCCACTCAATAGGAGTTTACACAAATCTGCCGCTGAAAAGTATTCTGCAGAAACTAGAAGCATCGGGTAGGCTCGTCAAGTGGTCCGTAGAACTTGGCGAATTCGACATTCACTACTTGCCTAGACCCGATATAAAATCTCAAGCACTTGCAGATTTCGTGGTTGAATGCACCGTCCCAACATTTGATATCCAACCGGATACTTTGCCTTCTCCTTCACGCTGGACGTTGTATGTTGATGGGTCATCAGGAAGTTCTGGCGCAGGAGCTAGAATTCTGCTAATATCTCCACAGAAAATTACTCTTGAGTACGGGCTTTGACTCAAATTCCCGGCAACAAATAACACGGTGGAATATGAAGCTCTTATTGCTGGGCTAAAGCTAGCAATCGATTGCGAAGTACAGAATCTAATAATCCACACCGATTCACAATTAGTTGCATCCCAAATAGAGAGGGAATTCGAGATCCACAATTCACAACTAGCCGAATATTGCAAGATTGCAAAACTGTTTTTAACCCGAATAGGAGAATATCAGATCATACACATTCTCCGAGAGCAAAACGCGAGAGCAGATGCTCTTTCAAAGTTGGCGACATCAACGACAGGAGACATCTACAAGAGGAAGCATATTGAGGAAATCCACTTTCCTAGCATTCAAGGTCCATGGGTTATACAGTTAATCAACGAAACGAGAGAGGAGTCTTGGATCAATCCCATTTTGTCTTTCTTACAAAATGGGATACTGCCTGAAGAGCCCATGGCTGCAACAAGACTTCGTAGACAAGCAGCGAATTTCACCATTATTGGTGATGAATTATACAAGCGCGCTTTCACCGGACCATATCTGAAGTGTCTCCCACCTTCAGAAGCTGATTACGCGCTTCGAGAAGTTCATTCCGGAGTATGTGGCGAGCACCTGGGAGGAAGAGCTTTGGCCTATAAAATCATGAGGCAGGGGTTCTATTGGCCTACAATGAAACAGGACGCACTGGAGTTTATACGAAAATGCGTGAACTGCCAATTGCATTCCAACCTCACCCATACTCCAGCTCTAGAACTTGCATCTCTTCAAAGTCCCTGGCCTTTCGCACAGTGGGGAATCGACATAATGGGGCCCTTCCCTATAGCCACAGGACAACGAAAATTCATCATCCTGGCTGTAGACTATTTTACAAAATGGGTGGAAGCGGAACCCTTGGCAAAAATCACTGAAGCAAACGCCAAACAATTCTTATGGAAGAATATAGTTTGTCGCTTCGGTATTCCGGCAAAGGTCATCACCGATAATGGGACTCAATTTACTGGAAAAATCTTTACATCTTTTTGTAAAGACTTTCACATTCAGCTCGTCCACACAGCTGTTGCCCATCCTCAAACAAATGGGCAAACGGAAGTCACAAACCGAACAATTTTGAAAGGACTGAAAACACGTCTAGGGAAGGCCGGGGGGCAATGGGTTGAAGAACTCCCAAATGTCTTATGGGCTTACCGCACCACCGTCAGAACACCTACAGGAGAGACTCCGTTTAACCTCTGTTTCGGCACAGAAGCAGTCATACTAGTGGACATAGGGGTCCCGAGCAATAGAATTCAGACATTTGACTCCAGTAAGAATGAAGAAAAACTCAGGACTAATCTGGACCTCCTCCCCGAGGCAAGAGATATAGCCTCGCTTAAGACCGCTGCATACCATCAACGGATCGCTCGTCACTACAATCGAAGGATAAAGCCTCGAACTATCTCCATTGGAGATTTAGTTCTGCGAAGCCTTGAAGCTGCTGGGAAAGGCCCTCAACGAAACAAGCTCTCCCCCCTATGGGAAGGTCCATATTTGGTAGCAGCCATGATCAAGCCTGGAACCTTCAAGTTAAAAGATGCAAATGGAAAGACGCTTCCCCGAACTTGGAATGTGGACAACCTTCGCAAATACTATCAGTAGAAGATCGATGTCGCTGTTTGTTATGTGTAATGCCGTTTGTAACTCTCGTTTTGCTTTGTAGCTATGCATTGTATTTTCTTTAAGGTTTTTGTACGTTGTTGTCGAAGAACACTTGTTTTTGTATCCCTAAGTTTAATAGGGAATTATCGTGCTGTTACAGTAATGTGATGTTTACTTTATCATTGCATCGTCTCTTCTATTCTGAGCTTCCTTTTATGATTCGAGAAACACACAACCTATGTTGTATCTCAATCAATAAGCGACTAATCCCAGGGGGATCCAGTCCGACCTCTTCCACACAGGTTAAAATCATCAAGCAAATGCTTTGATTAACAACCTCGGATAGGTCAGAGTATCCCAAAGCGGATATCTCTCACATTCATGCAGATTAGAAAGACTTCCTCAACATAGGAGTTAACGTATATAAAGAAGAAAATTGTCTTTTTTATATAAACCCACGAACATCAAGTATATCATCCAAAAATAGCAAAACGCGAACAGTAGAAACACACGAACAATCATCGCAACAAAAGCAAAAGCGACATGGAAAGCATCAAAATAATTCTACAGAATCTCAAGATCATCCTCGTCGTCCTCTTCCAACGCAAAGATCCTTTGCCTTTCACTCTCCAACTCTTCTCCGTCGGAATCTGGAGAAGGATCACCAGAAGCTTGGCTTGGGGTCAACCCCTCGATGTCCCCTCCGTTTCTGCGTTTCACAGCACGAACACCCTTCATAAAGCCTTTGATGAAACCATCCTGCATAAGCTCCTCTTCTAAGGCCTTCACCTCTACATCGTAAAAATAATCACGAGCTTCCTGGACTTGATCCTCAATAAAAATCTTAAAACCATAAGATCTTTTGAACTCTTCTACGGATGAAGATGGTGACAATTGAGCTACCTTCTCCGACAATTTGTCCAGAAGTTTCTTATTCTCGGCCTCGAGGGCTTGTATATTTTTCAGTTGTTGGTTGTTTGATGCTTCTTCCTCCACTAGCTGAATATGCAAACGATCCATCCGCTCGTTCTGAGAAGAAGATGAAGCAATCTTGTTCGCCAATTCTGTTCTGCATTCATCAAGCTGGCTCTCCACCGACTCCATTTCTTTCACCCTGCCGCCATATTTCTTCTTGTATTCTCCCTGGAGGTATTTGACCTTCACAAACTCATTGTTCCAGACATCCAAGATTTTGTTCGCCTCAAGGAACTGCGCAAGGAGAAGATAAGTGAAAAGTATATCCTCAAAATTAAATGCAAAAAAATGATAGAAACGAAAAGAAGGTCAACTCACCAAGTCTTCGAGCTGTCGACGACTGATGCACTTATGCTTCAGCACTTCCTCGGGGATGTATATCCTGGACGGAGAAAAGCGAGGGGTTTTGCCGCCAACCGCAAAAACTTCGTTCGACTTTTTCTTCTTCTGAGTATGAGAGTCTCAATCACCTCCAGGTCACCTGGGTTGGGTTATCGGGACTTCTGAGACTTTTGTGGATATCTTTAATTTATGTGCACTTGACCTCCCTGCATGAGTGGATATTCCCACCTTAAATAAATATTCCTCATCCAAGCACTTGCTAAGAGAAAGCATCTCGCAACGAAGAGCTTCGGTAGTAGGAAGCTTTAACATGCTCAACAAGTCATCCGCTCCTAGATGAAGAGGAATGGGTAACTCCTTCAACGTTCCCCACTTCTCTTGGAGACCCCAATCATTCTTCACAAAAAAAAAATCACTGATCCAATCTTTGGAAGGTTCCCGAGTACGAACCTCCAACCACTTCGACCTAAAAGAAATTCGACCCTGTGGATCGATATGAATGCGCCCTATCCGGGATAAGCAGTCCACAGACAGCACCGCTCCATGATCTCTAAAAAATGCAATCAAACCCATCACCACCGACATGGCCCGATAGGAGAATTGAGATAATTTCAATTCACAAGCCACCAGAATGTCAACCAGTTCGGACGGTGGCGGAAATCGTAACCCCGCTTTCAAGCTAAACTCGTACACCGTCACATATCCTCGAGGAGGGAAACAGGCGCGCTCAGATCTTGCTGGAACCCTCATCACCAGGTCATTAGGAAAATGGAACTTTTTCCTAAAAGAGATAAAGGAATCTTCTGTAATAGTAGAAATCACGTCATCAACTTTTTTCACCTTAGAAGGCTTCTTTGAACCCTCTGAACGTGCAGCAGGACGATCTCCCACGACGGACACATCTTTGGTAGAAGTATGATCGCCCATTTTTGCTTCGCGAGAATCCACCAGGAAGAAATCCCGTAGATTTCTGCACGCAAGGAGGGGCGCCATTCGAGTAGGAAAAGACTCCAACTCGCAAATAACGGAAGCCTCAAACGTCAGTAAACCGAAGGGGGAGGAGGAAATCCCGTTGGTTTCTATCGCCAGTAAATCGGAGGGGGAGGAAGAAATCCCGTAGGTTTCTATCGCCAGTAAACCGGAGGGAGAAAGAAGGAGGAGTTGCAAGTTTCCTAAGAGCTTAGGAGGCCTATTTATAGGTTTTGGAGAGGAAGGAGGGAAGTTATTGCCATTTTTAAGTTTCCCTATTTTTCTAAATTTTTTTCGAATTTTTCAGAATTTTTTGGAATTTTTTGGGAATTTTTTGGACCCAAAAATAGCAAAAATGCCATTTTTGGACGGATGTGGGGCCCACATTAGCGGTGCAGCCAACCGGCTGCACCTTTTCACGCGGCCAGGCCAGCGATCCGCGGCCAGCACACGCGGATCGCGGCTAGCCAACCGTGGCACGCACGCGGCCACACAGGCCAGCGCTGGCGCACCCCCCCGCGCGGCTGGCGCGGGCGCACCCCCAGCGCGGGCACACCCAGCGGGCGCGGCGGGGCGCACCGCAGCGGGCGCGGGCGCACCGCCCCAGCGCGGGCGCACCCAGCGGGTTCGGGCGAGCCCGAGCGCGGGCTCGCTGGGCGCGGCACGCGCGCGCTGCGAGCGGCGCGCGCGCCGCGCGCGCGCGGCCGCGGTTCCGCGCCGGCGGCGGCGGCGGCCGGCCGGTCCGGTCGGTTCGACCACCTGGCCCGTTTCGGGTCTGTTTTTTCGCCCCGAAAGTCCAAATTCGACGTTTTTAGGGTCCCCGAGACCGTTTTTCGACGTTCCGGACTCAATTTTGGCATTTTCGGAGCCATTCGGGGCTTCTACAATCCATATCAATCCGGGGTCACTCAGAAAAATTTTCTGAAATTTGTAACACATATTTTCGGACCTCTGAAGCTACGACGTCCGAAAATAGGGGGGCAACTGATACGGCATCGCAAAATCATCTTGATCGGGCACGAATCTCGAGGCAAAACCTAGTTGGAAACTTCAAAAATTAATTTCAGGAGCATATGAACTCCGATTTCAGCGAGCTTACAGTCAAACTGATTGTCTCGGAAATACAAACCCAACGACACCAAGATCAACCCAATCCGAGCCCAAATGAGTCCGAATCAAAGGTTCGAAGCGCTGTTGGGAGGTTCAAACCGCAATTTGAGTTACCAAACGGTCTCGGATTTTGACGAGCTTATACTCGAATCGAACGGCTCGACGAGACAAATCCAACGAGCCCAAGATCATCAAATTCCGAAATCATTAAGACCTTCAAATGTCCAACGAACGGTGCATGATCGAAGGATTCGATATCGGCCGTCCATTCGGATCACTCCCAATTCGCCCTTGATCTCACGCCTATTTACGGGCTGTGCCACTCCAGAAAAACTATAAATAGAGCCCTCATTCTACACCAAGGGGCTCAAGTGAAGAGAGAGAAGAAGAAGAGAAGGAGAAGGAGAAAGGGGAATAGGAGATTCCTCACCTCCTCGTCCACCGCCGCCGGAGTCTTTCCTGCCGCCTGAAGACGCAGGAGCTCTGCCGGATTTTCAGGAAACGCAGGGAATTCGCAGGATTTTGTGAAGTTCGTGGAAGAAACAAGTTGTATTTGGATTATCCCGATTTGTGGGACGAAATCCGCCATTTGTAATCTACGAAAACACTAGTGGAAATTTGCAACTGGGCGAGGCCCCGTGGTTTTTCCCATTTTTTGGGTTTTCCACGTAAAAACTCTTGGTGTTCATTCCCTTCTTTCTGTTTGTGTGTTAAACTTACGTGCAACGCTCGGACGCGAGAATTTACAAACTCTACCGCCGCGTATTCTCTAACACGCAACAAGAATGATGTATGTGAGAACATAAGCAAGGAGAGAGTGAGAGAGAAGAGATATCTATACTTATTTCTCCCAATTTTCATAGTGTGTGGCTTCATAGTTTTTTCTCCTATTTTGAGTTTTTTCATGTTAAATCCTGGCATCATTTACTTTTATGTTGCTTTTACTTTCTTACTTGTTTCATCATTGAGGTGTTTACTCCTCCGATCCTCATCCCCAACAAAGTGCACATTAAACTTAGCTTTCACATATCTCTAATATCTCTATGCTTTATATCTATTTGTCTTCTTAAGCTAGGAATAATAAATTGATAAATAAGTTTTGAAGTGCATGGATGATGACCCCATTACATTATCGGGTTAATATATATGTGCTTACCTTGTATAATAGGGATTCTCCAAGTACGTACCCTCCAATCTTTTACTTCAAGCAGCATGCAAGTACCAACTACAAACATATGATCAAACATCATTGTGGTGCACACATATTATAGCTAGTTTAGTTGTATTTGACGATGCCTTTTTATATTCAACATTATTATGAATTAACTAAGCATTAAGCAATTTTAGGAGGTTTGACTTACTTTTGAAGCACATACCAACATACAATTCAGGGAGTGTAAAATTATCTTCATGATTTCTTAGGTGATCTTTAGGACCATCAAAATTATTATCTGCATCCCACTCTTAAGCATTTATACATATTTATACAAATCATTATTATTGTTAATCTCAGTCAAAATATTTATCCTGCTAAACACCCCATCATGAAGTATGGCATGTTATGCCCCAAAACCTAAATTAGAAGAATTGTATATTTTCTATCTTCTTAATTAAAATTAGAGATACTAATTTCAATTGAAAGCAAAATAACCAACAAAAAAATCCAATTTATCAAAAGCATACACATACAATTATATTATTTCAAAAAAAAATCATTTGTAATAGCTAGAATTTCAAAGAATTATATCCACTACCTATCAAAACTTTTGAGTTTTGGCTATAAAAGAAAATAATAAAAATCTAACTCTGAAAGTTAAGACTCTAGTCAACCTCACAGCACTGGATCCATTCCATGGATTGAAAAATCAATTAAATATACATAATGAGCTATAAAGCCCAGTAGATAACCGAACCTACAACTGCACTCAAAGCTTAAAAAATAAACAACATGCATGTAGCCATTCAAATCATAACAATAGCATTTAGTATGATCATATATCTATACAAAATAATAAATCTGAAATCATGAGTCATATGAATGCTATAACAGCAAAAATATAAATCATAAAAATCACCAGTGCACCATTATTAAATAAATCATTAAAGAGATCAAATCGATAAGAGAACCATATCAATCATTAAAGTCAAATATCTGTGCAAATATCATAAATCCAATTATTTATGCAGTTATATTATATAGAGCCTACACATGTAGATTCATTATTAATATCTTTTATTTTTTTATCACATTTATATTTTAATCTTGAAATCAATATCATATTAGTAATAGTACATGTATGCATGTATAAGCTAAACAATTATACTAAATAATTAAGGAGTTATGGCTAGTGTGGTTTTTTTTTTTTTTTCATAATCATATATGTATCATATTAATTTTAATATATTAATCTTAAATTTAATATTCCGGTGGCTTTTTTAAGGGTTATCACTCTTGTCTGTTGGCATCTTAACTCTTTATGACTCTCAATCATGATCTTGATCGAGAATATCATCATAAATCTTATTTTAAGAAAAACATGTAGGGCCCACCCTCTTGTACTAGGTAGAACCAATCTCCAACCAACATATCTTAATAATCAGCCTTTTTTGTTTACATATAATATAAAAATATATATAATTAATAATAATTAGTAAATATTTATTCACAATACATGCTTTATTAGTATGCTCATATCAGAATGCCAAAATTAATAGATAATTTATTTCTATTCAAATAATACAAAATGTAATAATATCATTTCAATCGGTGAAAATATAAAACCATTAAATCAAATTGAATAGAATAATCAATATTATAATATATCAAAATTTATGTAGTGGAAGTTCACTAAATCATGAAAAAATATAATAATTATTAATTTAGGAAGAAGAATATATCCCATAATCAAAATCTTTGAAAATAGAGATAACATAAAAGTCATCTACAATGATCAGAATATTTTTTTTGTAATAAGAGCGGTAGACCTAAAAACCCTTAAAGCCCTTTTTCTTTCTTATCTTTCTCCTCTCCTTCTCCCCTTCATCTTTACTCCTTCCTTTCTTTTCCTGGCAAGCTACACAAGGAGCTAGGAGGAATGCTTGTGTGGAGAATTTTTTTATCAAAAATATATTTCAATGCCAAGCATCGCAGCAATACTTTGAACCTGACATCTTAATGTTGCATGCCCAATTCAAAGTTATTGTAAAATGGAAAGCTCAGTGTCTCCACGTCGAATTCCAGTACCCTCTCGCCTCAGTATCATTGTACTAGAAAACACAACACCACTATGCTCGAGTTAAGAAATTTTGTATTCTTTCAAATAAATTCATTATATGAATTTTGGTTTATTACAATCTCCTCATGTTAGAAAAATATCATCCCCAAAATTTTTGCTATGGATTTAGGGTATAAACTTGATATATATAAACTAATTTCATTCCAAAGATTAAAACAATATAACAAAAAATTAAATTCAATTTAAAAACATACTATAATTAAAGCAAAAGCATGTAAAAAATCCAATCGAACTAAAAATAAAATCTCTATAATATCATTCAGTCATATATCATTTAACTTATGCAATGAATGTAATGAAATTCTGCATCAATCATAAGAAATTTTTTTATCAGTAGAACTCTCAATCCTACTCTTATCTTCTTGTAGTTGTAGGTTGTACAATCTAGGCTGTACTAATGTAGGTATTAGTATAGGTGCCATCATTTCTAATATTGCAAACTCTTTCTGATTGCCACAGATATTTCTATCATCAGTCCTATTCATAGATCATTCATTGTATGCTCATGACCCTACTAGCCTCTGTCCAATAGTCTACATGGACTAGGTTATTTAATAATCCAAACTTCTTCCTATTCCTCTCTGAGAGCAGTCTGCAACTTTGTGTCCTTATTATCCATACCATAAGAATTATCTAGTAAGTAAAGAGCATTGCCTGAATGCTTCCTTCAGCAATGAATACACTCACAATAGCTAATAGTATATATTATTGGTCCCCTTTGAAAATTGCTGGAACTACTTCTTTATAATTGATGCTTTCCAAGTCCCTATTTGATTCGTCCCTAGTCCCTTCCCTACTCATATCCTGCCAAGATGTAGGTGCTATCAGATCAATCTTTATCAGTCTTACTCTTTTAAATAGCTCAAAAAATTCTTGAATATGTAAAGGCATTAATGGATATCTTAATTCTCTATTCAATCATTTTAAAAAAGCGGTAGCATTTTTCTTCAGTAGTCAATATCGATTAAGTGAGAAGCTTGCCTGGCCAATACAATGAATTAAGCTTCATACTGTTGTACTGTCTTATACACTTGCTCTACTCCCATAAATGTTTCTTGCATCTGTTGTTCAGCGGAAGGGGTACAATCATGCTTTCAAAATAGTAACAAACTCTGCCCAAGTGATCTCTATATTTGTCTTTCCTTAAAATTTCTCTCACCTATAATTGCACTCAAAGCTTGAAATAGAAACAACATGTAGTAGTCATTCAAATCATAATGGTAGCATTCAGATAAATCTATACAAAATAGTGAATCAGATAATCATGAGTCATATGAACTCTAAATCAATAAAGCTATAAATCATAAAAAACACTCGTGCACCATTATCATACAAATTAGTAAAGAGATTAAACCGATAAGGGAATCATATTAATCATTAAAGCCAAATATCTGTGCAATTGTCAAAAATCTATTTATTATGTAGTTATATCGTACATAACATATACATGTAAATTCATCTATAATATATTGTCTTTGTCTTGATCATATTTATATCTTAATCTTGAAATCAATATAATATAAGTAATAGTGTAAGTATGCATGTATAAGCTAAGTAATCATACTAAATAAGTAAGGAGCTTTGACTTATATGATATTTTTCATAATTGTACTTATATCATGTTCATGTTAATATCATAATCTTAAATTTAGTATTCATGTGGTTTCTTAAAAAGTTGGCACTCTTTTTCGTCTTCATCTTAACTTCCTATAACTCTCAATCTTGATCTTGAACGTAATCAAGGATATCACCACAAATTTTATTTTAAGAAAAGGTTGTCGACCCATCCTCTTGTAAATGTATAATCAATCTCTAACCAACATATCTTAATTAATAATCAGTCTTTCTTGTTTACACACAATATAAGAATATATATAATAATAATATTTAACAATTATTCATTTTGTGTCATCAGTATGCTTGTATCAAGATGCCAAAATCTCTATATACCTTATTACTACTCAAATTGTATAAAGTACAACAAATAACATTTCAACAAGTGAAAATACAAAACCTTCCAGTTAAAAAGACTCGAATAATAAGTAATATACCAAAAGTTATGCAGTAGAAGTTCACTAAATCAAGAAAATATACAATAAATATTAATTTGTGTAGAAGAATAAATCCTAAAATTAAATCATTTGATAATAAAAGTAAGATAAAAGACACTTACAATGATCATAATAATTTTTGTAATAGGAGTGACGAACAAAAAAACATCAAAAGTTCTTTTTCTTTCTTCTCTCTCCTTTCCTTCTCCCCTTCACCCCTCCTTCTATTCCTTCCTTGGCAAGCTATACAAGGAGAGGGAGGAATGACTAAGTGGAAAAATTTATATTAAAAAATATTATTTAGTGCCCAGTGCTGCTGCACTCTAAACCTAGCGCCATAACAATGCATGATCAATCTAGAGTTACTATATAACATAGAGCTCAGCGTCGCTGCATCACTTCTGACACCCCAGCACTGCTCTCCCCAGAACCGTTGTGCTTGAAAGCATAATGCCGCAGCACTCCAATTCATAAAATAAATCAATCTTAAGCACATTGGGTTATTACATGTCATGACTCATTAATTTACTTTTTTCCTTACCTCATTTTTCTCGCTCGCACTCATCTTTACTAACTTTAGATTCTGAGGTTGAAAAAGTTCCTTCGGTCATGTACCAATCCTCAGTATTTGCATCATCAGATGAGTTCAGTTTAGGACACTACAATTCCATCGAGGTTTCGTCATGTATTCTTGAACTGCTTGTCATGAATTATTGATAATTTGATCTATTGGGCCTACATTCGTTTTAAGGTTCATTGTGACATCAATTAACTTAAATATAATTTGAACTTAGGCTTCGTTTGGGACTTATTTTTTTTTACTGCTTTTTAAAACAACTTTTTAGTAAAAAAGTTAAATTTTTGTAATTGAAAGCTGCTTTAAGAAGCAATAAGAAAATCATCCCAAACGAAATCTTAATCAATAATTAGTTAGCATAAAGCTTTATTATATTATATTAAGATGCCTTAGATTCCTATTTCATAACTGAGATCCTATGTTGCATCAATTTCTAACAAAAATATAATTTGAATTTAATTAATAATTAATTAGTATAAAACTTTATTACATTCTATTAAGATACATTTGTTTTCTTTCCTCTCCTATAATTAATAAGGACATGCCATATTATAAATAAGACATACTATGAAATGAAATGATATATGACTGGGCCTAAATGTCTCATAAATAAGTATTTTATTAAACTTTTATTAAATATTTATTAAAAACTGTTCCGGACTAGAATATACGCGGCGATAGAGTTAGTAAATTTCCGTCCGAGCGTTGTACGAATATTCAGCACACAAACAGGAAAGGAGAATAAACACATGATTTTTAATTGGAAAACCCTAAAAAGGGAAAAAACCACGGGGCCTCGCCTAGTTGAAATGATTCCACTAGTGTTTTGTTTGAGATACAAGAGACTGATTCATCCACCAAGTTAAGACGATCAGATTACAATGAATTTCTCCTGAATTGAGATTCAATTACAAAGTTGTGCAGAGTTCCGGCGTCACCCGAATGTCCAGCAGAATTCCGGCGTTATTCAGGCGACAGGAAGAATTCCGGCGGTGGTCGAGGAGGAGCTATTTCTCCCTCTCCTTCCCTTCTTCTTCTCTTCTTCTTGTTTGAGTGCTCTTGGGTCCCCTCTTATGATAAATGAGGGGTATATTTATAGTTTTTATGGAGTGGCATAACCCTTAAATAGGTGTGAGATCAGGGGCAAATAGAGTGGCCGAATGGACGGTTGATATTGAATCCTTCGATCGTGCACCGTTCGTTGGACATTTGAAGGCCTTAGTGATGTCGGAATTCGGCGATCTTGGGTTCGTCTCGTCGAGCGTTCGATTCGACTATAAGCTCGTTAAAATCGGAGACCGTTTGGTAACTCAAATTATGGCTCGAGCTTTTCAACAGCACTTTGGGCGCCTGATTTGGGCTCGAATTGAGTTGAATTTGGTGTCGTTGGGTTTGTATCTCTGAGACGCTCAGTTTGACTATAAGCTCGATGAAATCGGGGTTCAGGTGCTCCCGGATTTAATTTCTGAAGTTTCCGATTTGATTCTGCCCCGAGATTCGTGCTTGATCAAGATATTTTGTGGAGAATATATCAAAAACAAATAATAATTATTTTTAATATAAATAAATAAGCAAAAAAATATTGAAACTTTTTTATTTAAATGACTTGTTAGATTTATTCTTTTTTATTTTAGATTTAAATAAATAAAATATATATATTTTATATATCCAATGCATTAGTTCATTTAAAACTTATTTGAAATTACGAGTCAATATATTATATTTATGTCTAATTAATTCATGCTTTTTAGCACTCTAATAAAATTTTAATTACTCATATTGGACTCAAAGCGAGCTTAAGTACAACAAACTAATATGTCCTCGCACCCCTGATTAATTAGAGGTGTCAATATTTAACATGACCCAAAAATCAGATAAGAAGCCGACACGGAAATTTTGGGTTCTGGTTGACCCGAACTGAAATCAGGTTAGATTCGGGTTAGGATTTTCGATATGTTTCAAAAATCGGGTAGAGTTCGGGTTGACCCGGAAAACCAAGAATGACCCGGATTAACCCGCTGACTGTTGCCCACGTGACCAAGCTTCCCATGTGATCGTAGCTGACCCCCACTGCCCGAGGCCAATCACGAGTCGCAATTGCGCATCGAGTCTACGTCTGCTTCGGTCTGCCCACCGCACTGCGTCGATGACCCGCTTACCCCCCACATCGCTTCCCCACTGCTGCGTCGTATCCCCACTGTCGCGTCGCATCGCAATCCTGCTGCAATGTCTTGTCCCGAGATATGAAGCTATCGTTGTCGTTGTTGCTAGAGAAAGGCTGCCTGCCCACCACTAACAATGTTGTTGTATCCACAGGTCGAGTCGGGTTGATCCTAAACTGAAGCGGGTCGGATTCGAATTTGAAAAACTAATCATTTATAAAAATGGGTTAAATCCGAATTAATCCGAATAATATCAGATCACTTTCGGATTCGATCCCAACCACAAATTGAGTTATTGTTATGTCGGGTGTCATGCCCCGATTAAATCACGTGTTTAGACGCGGACCACGGATGCAGTTAAAACAGACGTTAGAACCGACTTATGATTTATGAAAGTGGATAGAATTCAATTGCTGAAATTTCCCCTTTCTTCGTAAATCCTTGGTCCAAAAGAAATTTCCGTCGATCTTCCCGGGCAAGGTCCCTTTATTCCTTTTCTTATTGATTCCTCTCTTCAGTCTCGTGAAAACCCTACGTCACGATTTTCTGGTGTTTCCAGTTCCCGAATTCCGTTTCTGATCAAATATCTTTGATCCGTTGCTTCTCCAAACCCTAACTCCTCCGCCTTTCATTCTTCAATTTTTCGATAGTGCCCGTAATGGCTGCAAGGCTGACGCCTAACGGCATCGCCGCCATCAACGCCGGCGATCTGGATCTTAAACCAGTGTTTCAGGTGATGGAGGTCACGAAGATAACGGGATCGCAGGAGAGGTTTCGGATTGTGGTGTCCGATGGCACCACGACTCAGCAAGCGTTGCTTGCTACGCAGCTCAACGAGGTAGCGAGGGCTGGGAAAGTACGTCAGGGATCAGTTGTTCAGCTGCTGGAATACATATGTAGCACTGTTCAAAGTCGGAGGTAGAGTTTCTCTCTCTCTTTTTTAGGGATTTTTACATACATAACACTTAAAACTATCCTAATTACTTATCTAACACCTAAACATTACTATTTACATACATACCACCTAAATTCCATCATTCTCCTAAAAAATACCACTCCGTTAACTCCGTGCCAACCCTGCGCTTGGTATTCATATCTAATTTATGATGCTTGGAAAGAAACAATAATGCTTAACTTTTTAGGGGGAAAGGTTAACCAGCTTTATCACAACTTTATATTGGCTTAACTTTATATATTTACATTTTTATTCGAGAAGACTACATTTTCATTGTTTGGCAAGGATAAATTGACACGGATCTTAATGTTTAAGCTGCTAGGACATATATGCCTTAAAGGTGTTTTATCCTGTATAACTTGAAGCAATGTATAGTGGTTGTAAATCCCTGTAATCTGGTAGCTTGATATGAAGCAGGATGATTGTCATACTGAACATGGAAGTTTTGATCATGCAATCTGAGGTATTTGAAAAATTGGAAAGCCATCCTGAAGCAGAATCTGCTAACCAGAAGGCATCCTTATTAAACAACTCAGGCTTCCAAGGTGATCAACTGCCTAATGGTACATCTGTAAGTTCGAGCAATAAGGGCCAAAGTTATCAACCAATTGTACAACCTTCTTATAAGCCACCTCCAAATTACAAAGGCCATGGGGCAATTATGAAGAATGAGGCTCCCGCACGGATTATCCCAATTGCAGCTCTGAACCCGTATCAAGGGAGATGGGCTATCAAGGCAAGAGTGACAGCGAAAGGAGAACTTAGGAGGTATAATAATGCCCGCGGAGATGGTAAAGTGTTTTCCTTTGATCTTCTAGACTCCGATGGAGGAGAGATTCGAGTCACTTGCTTCAATGCTATTGTTGATCGCTTTTATGGAGTTATTGAGGTAGGAAAGGTGTACGTGATATGCAAGGGAAGCCTAAAACCTGCTCAAAAGAACTTTAACCATCTTTGCAATGACTGGGAAATATTTCTAGAGACATCCTCAGTTGTTGAGCTTTGTCCAGAAGAAGATGGCTCAATACCTGCACAACAGTTCAATTTCAAAGCAATAAGTGATATCGTGAATGCAGAGAACAATTCAATTGTGGATATTATCGGAATAGTCATGTCAATCAATCCTTCAGTAACTATATTGAGGAAGAATGGTATGGAAACGCAGAGGAGAGTTGCTATTTTGAAGGACAAGTCAGGTATGAGTGTTGAGCTTACTCTTTGGGGGGATTTCTGCAACAGAGAAGGCAGACAACTACAGGAGTTGCTTGATTCTGGGGCTTTTCCATCTTTAGCTGTGAAGGCAGGAAAGGTAAGCGACTTCAGTGGAAAGTCAGTTGGTACCATCTCTGCATCCCAGCTCTTTATAAGCCCTGAAATTCCTGAAGCTCTTAGCTTGATAGAGTGGTTTGATAAGGGAGGTAAAAATATTTCCTCCAATTCCATCTCTAGAGAAACTATGGCCGGACTTCCTTTGCATGAAATTCGTAAAAATGTTTCTCAGATCAAAGATGAGGGTTTGGGAAGAGGTGTCAAGCCTGATTGGGTCACATTAAAAGCAACTGTCTCATTTGTAAAGACAGAAAATTTCTGCTACACTGCGTGCCCCTTAGTAATTGGTGATAGGCAATGCAATAAGAAAGTTACAAAACTGAATAATGGAAACTGGTGCTGTGAACGCTGTGATAGGGAGTTTGAAGAATGCGAATATCGGTATCTCCTTCAAGCTCAGGTGCAGGACCATACTGGAGTAACTTGGGTCACTGCCTTTCAAGACTCAGGAGAGGACATGCTTCACTGCTCAGCCAAGGAATTATTCATGTTTAAACAGCACGATGATGCAAAATTTGCAGAGATTATTCGGTCTTTTCTCTTTGTGCAGTTCCTTTTCCGAATCAAGATCAAAGAAGAGCATTATGGAGATGAACAGCGGCTGAAGATTACAATCGTCAATGCAGAAAAAGTGGACCCTTCAACTGAAAGCAGATACCTACTAGACGAAATCTCAAAGTTCAATCATAGAACATTCTAAGGCCATTGCGTCAGGACTGTACTGTAACTTGAGAAGATCATAAAACTGGATTTGCAGCATTTTGATTCGTTCTATTCATCATTGAGTTTGTTGTATTAGACTGAGCATTAATGATTAGGATTCTTTGAATTGATTGATAGATCTTCTTAATCTGAGCACCAGCGCCGTTTGAGTGTGTAGGGTGCTTTTCTGGAGACTACGACAGATCTCCACAAACTCTGATGTTATTCTTATGAAAGATGGAATTAAAGCAATAACAAATTACTTTTTTATGGGAAATTATATGGCTTAAGTTCTCTGGACACTTTACTGGAAATGAAATGCGAAGCAAGAAAAGGGTGCTTCGAATCTAACCGACTTGGAATCATGCATGTAAATGCACTTTCTAGCTGGCTCAAATCATTTCAAGAAGTCTAATTTGAAAGTCAAAAGAGCAATCTCATGGATGTGCTGGTGTAGAGAGTGCATGACTTGTGGCCTCAAATAATCAACAAGGCACATTTAGTTAATTTTCAACTATTACATCCTTCTACAACTAATCATGAAGTGAAGATAAGGTTTCTCTCTTTAACTCAAGGATGTGCTTGATTTTATTTAGCTTCGATTGGTATTTATTATTTTGATTGTCAAATCTTCCATTCTATGTTATTTAAGGGCTTGCCTTCAGCAAAAAACATTTTTTATGATTATAGGTGCAATAATTTGTCATAAAACTTTATCTGAAAATAGAATAAAAGACATGTCTAGATCAATATCTATATCTCTATTAAATAATCCACATGAGGTATTTGCGCATTATGAATGTCTTCTATGATGACATTTATTCTCTTCCATTGGCATTTATTCTTGTTCAAATTTCTTCTTCCTACATTTTTTGTAATATGTGATTATGTTTGCATTATGCTTGCAACTGCTCGGATGATCTTGAGACTTGCTCAAGGTCTACTTGGATGATCTTAAGATTTGCTCATATTGTGATGTGACTATTAATTAAATGCTAGTTCTTTTCATGAGCTTTTGATATGCCTCTTCCTTTTCCTTTATTGTTGTATTTAGGGGCTATTTGGTAGCAGGATTTAGGTCGGATTTGAGCGAAATCCAGCCAAACGGCCTAAAATGCAAAATCAAATCTCATGGCAAATGAAAGCTACCGTAAACGGAAAATTCCACCTTTTCGTGCTAAATCCCAGATTTTCAAAATTCTATTTTTTGTCAAATTTACGAAATCTATTGACTCTAGAGGAGTCTGCTCGTTAAATCCGCTCTATAGCCAAACAGACAAATGGGATTTAATAGGATTTATCATGAATGTTACCAAACAGTTTTTAGGATTTAGGCCCCTCGGGATTTCCGAAATCTGGATTTAGAGGATTTACGAAATACTACTTAAATCAAATTCTGGGTGCTACCAAACAGCCCCTTAGTGTATGATTATATCACATTATCAGTAAGTAGAGTATGATATTATTTGCCTTCCCTTTTCATTTTGTTTCATATTCTTACTGAGGATAAAATATATGATGTCAATGAGCTTCATTATAAAATATAATGCTATCCTAGCATTTAGGCAATGATAAAATCAATTTGAAAACATGGCTATCATCGTCAAATTTGATTTTCATGGAGTTCAAATATCTTGTGATTGAGTTAAACTCATTGATATGATAAAATGATTGGAGCTTCTTCCGAATTGATTGCTTTTGACATTAGATAGATAGTCATTTACTTGCATACTTAAATATGGTTGTATTCAAATTCATTTTGTCATCAAGAAGCTTAAGTTTATGGTGACATTGACCACTTGGTATTTTTATATCACATACTATTTTACTATTTGATATGTGGTTAAACATAAGTCTCACCTGTTTTAACAATGTATTTAACAAATATCCATGCGATAATTTGTCATTTGATCTTTATATGAAAAAAGAATAAAGAGATGTGCATATATAAATAACTATAATATCTATTGAATATCCAAACTAAGTGAAATTGCATGAAGAATATTTTCTATGATGGCATTTTCTCCCTTCCTTTCTCTTCTATTTTTGTTCAATTTTATTTTTCTTATATTTTTTTATTATATAATTAGGCTTATTACAATACTAATATTCGCTCGAACAATCTTGAGACTTAGGCTTCATTTGGCATAACTTTTTTTGCTGCTTTTTAAAATGGCTTTCTAGTTCAAAAAATTATAATTGAGATTTTTATACTTAAAAACTGTTTTAAAAAGCTGTCCCAAATGAAGTCTTAGATTTCGTTTGGCACGGCTTTTTTATAGCTTCTTAAAGCAGCTTTCAAGTACAAAAATTAAAAATTGTGTACTAAAAAGCTGCTTTAAGAAACAGTAAAAAACATGCCCCAGATGAAACCTTAATCATTTTGTGGTATGACTATTAACTACTAGTTCTTTCAATGAGATTTTTTATACTCCTCTTCCTTTATTGTAGAATATATTTTGCAACCAGCTCACGTTATAAATAAATAAAATAGAATATGATTTTTCTTCCCTTTTCATGTTGTTTGATGCTCTTGTGAAATATGAGACCTATGATGTCACTTAGCTTTATGGTAAAAAGAATTTTAGTGAGTTAACTATCTTGTGATTGAGTTAATCTCATTGAAATGATCAGTGATTGAAGGCCTTACTATTCTGAAATTGATAATGCATTATTATCTTTTTTAGGGTCAAAGTTGAACTAATACTTCCAACAAATTATATTTATGGGTAATACTAACCACTTAATCTTTCTATATCAACATATATTTTAAATACTTGATATTTGATTAAACACAAGTCTCATATGTTTTAATAATATTCTTCACATATCATATTGATCAACTTCTATCCATAAAATCTTATGCCTACCTTTTTTTTATTTTCTAACACTAATATTTTTTTACTACCTATATTCAGTATACATATTTTATATGAATTAATTCAATATTATTTTGAAGATTAAAAAGATACCACATGGGTAGAGGAGTGTGATGGATCATATTTTTAAGAATACATGTGATGCACAAGATTGTGAGAATTATAGAAAAAATTAAGTTAATGTATTATACTTTAAAATTATGGGAGAGTAATTGAACATAAGTTACAACTTGATACTAATATTTTCCAAAATTAATTTGGATTCATGTCGGATAAGTCTACTATGGAAGTTATATATATATATTTAGACATTTTATGGAAAAGAATAGAGAGAATACATAGATAGGACTTACATATGATATTTATTGATTTAGAGAAATCATATGATAAAGTTTCAAGAGAAGTGCTCTGGAGAGTTCTAGAAAAGAAAAGAGAATAATGCGTATATTGAAGCCATTAAGGATATGTTTGCATAAGTTGTTACTTGTGTTCAAACATAAGGTGGTTTGACCAAGTATTTTTCTATTCCTATTGGATTACCTTTAAGCCCATATGTTTTTGCCTTAGTAATGGATGTTCTTATTAGACATTTGCTAGAGGATGTATCCTGATGTATGACATTTCTTGATGATATTTCTTCTTATTAATAAGACTAGAGAGATAGTTGAAGTGAAAACTTGAATTATGGAGGTCAACCTTAAGACTCTAAAAGGTTTTCATTTGAGTGGATCTAAAACTAAATACATGGAGTGTAATTTTAGTTGAAATAGATCTAGCAGAAGGATATTGACTTTGAGCGATCAAATCATTAAAAAGAGTACATATTTTAGATATATCTTGTTTATTTTCCAAGTGATGGTGAAATAGATGGGAATAGTATATATTAGTAAAATTCAAATTGGATGGCTGAAGTGGAGGAATGCATCAGTCCTGTTGTGTGACAAAAACGTGCACTTCAAACTTAAGGAAAAATTTTATAAGATAATGGTGAGACTTCCAATGCTTTATGACGTAGAATGTTGGCCATTAAAAAAAATGCATAAAAGTAAGTGTTATATAGATGAGGATGCTAAGGTGGATGAGTGGTTTCACTTCTAGGGATAGAATGCAAAATGAATATACATGAAAATGTTGGAGTATTTCCAATGGCAAATAAGATTAGAGAGAGACGTCTTAAATGGTTGGGTCACATAAAATGTCAGCCTTCTAATGACTCGGTTATGAGAGTAGATATATTAGATTTGTCCTGTATTAAGAAAGATACATGTAGACCTAAAAAACTTGGTTAGAAAGTATTAGAAATCATATTTTTATTAGATGAAAATGAAAATATCTCGTAATATAACACAATGGAGAAAAGGATTCATGTAGTTGACCCCATATAGTGGGATAAAGGTTTGATATTGTTGTTGTTTTAATTAGACTAAAAAAAGACAAATATATGACTTTAAAGCTTTCTCATCAGCCTAACCCCTTAGCGTGTGCCATATCAATCTGGATTCACAAATTATTCTGACTATTTTCCGTTCAACAAAATTTAAGCTATGTTTCTACATTAGTAAAGTAAGTGTTTTAAATTAAGATGACTATGCTAAACGTATCAAGGAGCCGTATATAAATAAACATGTGTTTTTTACAATTATTATTAAGTAAAATTTTTATATACATGTTTTAATATTTTATATATTTGATTTTTAGGTGTTTGTGTTTAATTCATCATGTAAATGAATACAAATAAACATATCAATTAAAAGAAGAAAGTTTGTCATTTTGAATAAAAAAATTTCCTGTGTGTCAGAGCACATACATATGGCAGTAAAGAGATGGAGGCTTTCTGTAATGACCTAAAATTTGTGCAAAAATTTTACAATGAAAATCTAGAAAATTTGAGCTAAAACGTTGCTACACTATGTTTCCTCGCAACGGCGCTAGGAAGCACCTAGAAAATGCCATTGCAGCGCTGAGCTATCTGTTCTACAATAATTCTGAGAGCGGCATGCAACACTACAATGCCAAATTATTAAGAGTGTTGCGATATTAGTCACTAAAAATACTTTTTATTATATAAATCTCCACTTTATCACCACACAATTCCCTCCATCTCAATTTTCATCTAGATTGCTAAGTAAGGAAAGGAGAGGAAGGGAAGAGAGGGAGAGAAGATAAAGATAAGATAGAGAAAGTCATTCAAGCCGTTTTCTTCCATCAATTATATTCTAAGTTTTCTTCTGATCATGATAGGTAACCCTAATCCTACTTTTGCTTTCAATGATTTTGAGTTCTATCATTTTAATATTTCTCAAATTGAAAAAAATATTTTTTTTCTTTATTTATCAAACTTTCACCGTGTAACTTTTTATATATGATATATATAATTCTTTTGAGTATTTGTAATATTATTGAATTTTACAGAATAAATTGATATTTATGATTTTTTGAATTAAATCTATAGTATATAAATTTTGTTGCATTTTATAGATGATTGTATTTCATATATGACTTGAATTTGCATAAAAAAATGACATGAGTGATATAAGATAAAAGTGGTATTACAAAAGCTGCTAACTAGTTGTAAAATAATTCAGGATGGTTGGAGCAAGATATCTTATATAGGAGGGTAGGCAAATAAATTTTCCTTTAAATTATGGGTTGTGGTGTAATCCCAATACAAAATATAAGATACAGGATAGGGAGTCATATGTCACAACCTAACTTGATAAGACCTATAGATTGACCAAGCCTTATTGTGTTGGCTTATAGCAGGTCAAGCTAAGATCAAAGTTTTGAAAAACTTTTTAGATTTTTTTTTTCTTCCAATTGAACTTAAACAAACAACATATCACACATTTGTTAATAGCTATCAATATATAGAAAATAATGTCTCTCTATAATTTTTTTTATTTCTCGTCAAAATGCATCTACAATAATAACACTGCAGACCATATCTACAAACTGAGTTACAAAATAGAGTAATTTAAATAATTAGCTATGATTGTATAAAAATTAGAAAGAGAAATACCTATACAAACGTAGTTAGATCAGATCCTGACTCTACTACTCAACTATTTTCTTCCCTTTTATAGACCCTGAAATAGAATGTAGATAAATTATGAGCTAATACAGCTTAGCAGGTTGTATTTAGTAATCTGAATTTACAAATAATCATTTATTAAGCATTCATATGAGTTTTAAAATAGTTAATAATAATCACTATGCTGAATATAATGGTGTTCGTAGTTATAAAAAATGTAAATTGCAATGCAGGAAAGTAAATAAATAAGCAATTAACATATTATGGAAGAAAATAAATGATTTCCCTCAAACCATTATACTCCCATCAAAACAAAATTCAAAGAATTACAGCCCATATGTCACCTATGTCGGCATATCAAAAACAAACCCTTATGACTCTCAATGCTCAGAGCATTAAAACATAATATGCATATAATTACACACTGACATAAAATGTATATAACACTAGAATGTGCCTTTAACATGAGAATGTGTGTTTATCACCCAAGAAGAATTTCCTCCACCCACACCAGATCTCCTCAAAATCACACATTTTAATCAAATAAACATATTGTTCATTGCCTTGCAGTAAAGCAAATGAAAATAAACTATGTTTAGAGTTTAATTAATAGAATACTTAAAAGTAGGCGGCAGAATATACTATTGAGCAAAAAGGCATAATTTCATAATATAATCAAATTATCATAGAATGTTCATAGCATTATTTTGAAGCTTTAATTGTGCTACAAAATAATTTTGGAGAACTATAATTATTTCTAACTTTTAAAAGCCCCCACACATTCCAAGTTACCTGATAATTTTTTTCTTGAAAAGTACTTAAATATTTAAAACTATCATATTTATAACATACAAAAAATTACATAGTGAAAATTTCATATATCAAGTTATTCTTCTTTTTTTTTTTTTTTTGCTAACAGAATTATAAATTAAATCATTAAAATTTGAAAATTTTCTTATTTTTGAAAATTGAGATAGAGAAAATACTAACTACATCAAGCTAGACAATTTTTAGAACTAGGCCAATAGCTTAAAATGGATTGGAGTTATCCAAAACTAGATTTCTCTATCTTGGATCCCACTTCTCTCTCACTCTATCTCTAATCAACTACCTTCATTGTGTGGAATTGAGTAAAATATTAGAAAATGATATTTTAATATAAAATTTTAACTGAGCATCACAGTGCCAAATTATACCACTACGGGAAAACACGCGATTACCGTCGGATTTTCCGGCGGAAAATTGTGGCCGGTAATAAACGGCGTAGGCACCGGCGGAATTGTTCGACGAAAATTTTGCGTCAACATTTCTGGCGCAAAATACGCCGTAAATTTATCGACGCCGGTTCCGCCGGCCGATCCGATGGTATAGGGATGTCTGAACCATTTCCGTCACACGTTACGGCGGAACAATTCCGGCGTACGTTACCGGCGGACATTGCACCGGTGTATTTAAACTCAACGAAATATAACCGACGGATGAGACATCGGAAATTATACCGATGTCACTAGCATCGAAACCGGCGGAACTTCCGCCGGTAAAAGCCTTATTTCCTGAAACCGAACCCCTCTGGCCGTCATTCGTTTCCTTCCATTCTCTCACTTCGACTGCTTCGCCCGTCGCCCTCCATCGCCGTTCGTCGCTCGCCATGGTTAGACGTCGCCGACGGTCACCGAACTTCGCCGAGCCTCATTCCTAGTCACGCGCCGCCTCTCTCCTTCCTAGTCGCGCACCGCCGAGGAGGGTACTGAAGGTATTTGTTTTCATTTTTTTTTTTTCCTATTTCAGTTGGATTACATATAGGATTAGCCTTAAGTCCATATCTTTTTGCTATAGTCATGGTTGTTATCACTAGACATTTGCTAGAGGATGTACTTTGGTGCATGCTTTTTGTTGCTGATATTGTTCTTGTTGATAAGACTAGAGAGGGATTTGAAGGTAAACTTTGATTATGGAGATCAACATTAGTCCATATCTTTTTTCTTTAGTCATGGTTGTTAGCACTAGACATTTGCTAGAGGATGTACCTTGGTGCATGTTTTTTGTTGATGATATTGTTCTTGTTGATAAGACTAGAGAGGGAGTTGAAGGTATACTTGGATTATGAAGATCAACATTAGTCTATTTTTTTTTTTGTGCTTTAGTCATGGTTGTTAGCACTAGACATTTGCTAGAGGATGTACCTTGGTGCATGGTTTTTGTTGATGATATTGTTCTTGTTGATAAGACTAAAGAGGGAGTTGAAGGTAAAATTTGATTATGGAGATCAACATTAGTCTTTTTTTTTGTGCTTTAGTCATGGTTGTTAGCACTAGACATTTGCTAGAGGATGTACCTTGGTGCATGCTTTTTGTTGATGATATTGTTCTTGTTGATAAGACTAGAGAGGGAGTTGAAGGTAAACTTGGATTATGGAGATCAACATTACTCCATATCTTTTTGCTTTAGTGGTTAATAGACCTAGTGAGGGGATTGTGACTTTGAGCGATCAAGTCATTAATAAGTGTAACACGTTTTAAATATCTTGGATCTACTAATTAGATATATATATATAAATCCATTACTTTTTTACTCTTATATATAAGCTATGGATATTAGAAATCAAAGAAGTTGGATGTATAACCGATTATCTCAAGGTCGGAAGACATTAACAGATGAATTCATCAATGGGGTGAACTTTTTCATTCAGCAAGCGAAACAGCTTCCCAGCTTTATATCAGAAGGAAATTTTTGATGTCCATGTTCCAAACACAAAATTCTTGATCTGTATCGCAGAGGATTCATTCCACGGTATTGGTATTGGACTTCTCATGGTAAGTATGAGCCACAATTTGATTATCAATGCGATCCTTCTACAAGTAGTAATGTTGCTGAGGCTGAAAACATCCGTCCAAATCTTGAGGAATTAGTTCATGATGCAACTGGAATTCAAACTGAACAAAATACATAAGAGTTATCGAATACGGAAGCACAAAACTTTTATGATTTATTGCATGCTGCCCAGCAACCAATCTGAAAAGGGTGCACGACTCACTCAGAATTATCTATTGCTGTGAAAGTGTTAAGCATTAAGGCTGGATATAATGTTGCTCGTGAATGTTTTAATCAATTCATTGGGCTGCTTAAGAAAACCAATCCGACAGATAATTTAATTCCTACAGATCTATATCGGACAAAGAAGTTAGTTTCCAAACTTGGTTTGACATACATAAAGATAGATTGTTGTATGAATGGATGCATGTTATACTTTAAAGAAGATATCACAGAAATTGTATGCAGTCATTGCAATGCACTAAGATTTAAACCCAAATCTAGAAATAGAAGGAAGCAAAAGGATGTGCCTGTTAGTAGGATGTTCTACTTTCCAATAATTCCGAGACTACAATGGCTATATGCATCCATGAGATCTGCTGCACATATGAGATGGCATAATGATCACATTCCACAAGAAGGTGTTATCACACATCCATCAGAAGCAGAGGCTTGGAAGCACTTTGATCGTACACATCCCACATTCACGGTAGAACCAAGAAATGTCAGATTAGGTTTATGCGTAGATGGTTTTAATCCATTCAGTCAGTCGGCTACACCGTACTCATGTTGGCCTGTGATACTCACTCCTTACAATCTTCCTCCAGAGTTATGTATGACTACTCCTTATATGTTTCTATCACTTATAATTCCAGGGCCACATAATCCAAAATTAAAGATTAACGTATTCTTACAATCTCTGATTGATGATTTAAGTTTATTATGGAAAGAGGGAGTAAGTACATATGATATCTCCACCAAACAGAATTTTACACTAAGAGCAGTATTACTTTGGACAATTGGTGACTTGTGTCAACCATAATTGGACCAAGAAAAGTATTTTTTGGTCGTTGCCATATTGGAGAACAAACTTGATTAGACATAACTTGGATGTTATGCATATAGAGAAAAATATTTTTGATAATATTTTCTATACAGTTCTGGACATCAAAGAGAAATCGAAAGATAATATAAAAGCAAGGATGGACTTAAAGGAGATTTGTAGAAGGAAAGCTTTGGAATTGAAGGATGGTGGAGCCGGAAAATTTCTCAAACCCAAAGCTCCATTCACATTAACTTTAAAGAAAAAACAAGCAATTTGTGAATGGGTGAAGACTCTACGAGTACCTGATGGATATTCTTCCAATCTAAGCAGGTGTGTTGACATAAGATCAGGGAGATTATTCGGATTGAAAAGACATGATTGTCACATCTTCATGCAATGTCTACTATCAACTGCTTTTAATTATCTACCAGATCAGTGTCTTCTTCAAAGATTTATGCTCTTCTAAATTAAATGTGGAGAATTTGATTCTTATGGAGTAGCAAATTCCATTTATTTTGTGTCAACTAGAGAAAATATTTCCTCCAGGCTTTTTTGACTCTATGGAGCATCTACCTGTTCATTTACCATATGAGGCTATGGTTGGTGGACCTGTTCAGTATAGATGGATGTATCCTTTTGAGAGATATTTAAATAAACTTCAGAAGACCGCTAAGAACAAATCACGACCCGAAGGCTCTATCTGTGAAGCATATTTAACATACGAGACAACTCAGTTTTGCTCGTATTATTTTGAAACAATATCTCAATCAGGTGAAAGTTCAATATCTCAAAATGTTGGTAAATCCTCTAATATATCTGTATTCAGCGGAATTGGGGAACCTTTAGGCGCTAGCACCATGCGCTATTTGACCGATAAGGAGATGGCAGTTATCACATTGTACATCTTGCTTAACTGTGATGAAGTTGAGCTGTATCTCGAGTAAGTATGAGTTAAGTTGTTTATATTTTCTGTTTTCTTTTAGACTTTGTTCTAAACTCAAGACAAAAGTTGAGTCGTATCTCGAGTAAGTATGAGTTAGTCATTCTTCCCTGCATTTTACTTTACTGCATTTTTTTAGCTACTGCACTATTTTTTTTTACTCCCCTGCATTTTTTAGGGAGCAGCTGAGTGAAAAAGACATATCTCCACCTGAGGAGGAGTCCACGGAGTCAGAGTAGTTTAATTTAGTTTATATGAACTTGTTTATTTCTGTGAACATGTTTTATTGAATAGTTTCTTTTAATGTGATGTTTTTAGTTGATTGTTAGTACTGAATTGTTTCTTTTAATGTTATAAACTGTTGTGAAATTGTGGTGAAATTATTGATATGTTGTAATGTTACAATTGAAATATTGTAGAATTGATATTTGTATAGGTTTGCAGGTGTGGAAATTTGATTGTTGGCTGGAAAGGATTTTTTTTTTGTCAATGCTACAGGTTTCTGGCGGATTTTGCACCGGAAGTTTGCCGGAAAAGACGATACAACGAATCGTATCGTATGTACCGTCGTCTTTGTTCTGTCGGAACTTACCGGCGCATAGTTCGCCGGCAAGTACCGGCGTATACTTTGCATCACAAGCGAGTTCGTGGGGTTTCTACGCACACTTTGCGTCGTTTTATCCGCCGGTAATAGCCGGCGCATAATGCGACGCTAATTACCGGCGCATATGGCGCCGGAATTAAGACGTTTTTTAACGTCGATAACAGTCCATTTTTTTGCCAGTAATTCGTCGGAAACTGCGCCGGAGAAATTTCCGACGCAAGATTTGCGCCGGAAATAATTTATCGATGCGACTAAAATCGGCGTATGAATTTCCGTCAAAACGTGCACTGGAAACTTATAGTTCCGTCGGAATATCTATGTTTTCCGGCGGATTTCGTCCGCCGGTAATATGGGGTTTTCCTGTAGTGTACACATCGCAGCCTAAGTTCCACAATATAAATTTAATGTCCAAATTCCAGAGAGCACCAAGTCACGAAACCACTATATATACCTAGCATCGTGGTGCCTTAATAAAAATTTTTAGATTTCATAAACATGTACACAAATCCCTGGGAACCAGTTCAAAGCGCATGTAGATGGGTTCAAATGCAAAAAATTAGTGAGTTACCTTGGGTTAGATTGGGTCAAAATTTGTAGAAATGTATAATGATCTATAGGTGTTACAATTCTCTCCTCTGAAAAATATCATTATCGACATTTCAAAGCACAAATCATCAAAATATATCAGGATGGAGTTGATTCATTTCACTAAGCCTTAACCATTATGATAGGTATATTCCTTGACTTTTTCACGTTATATGCCAAAATGCTTTTTGGTTCTTTCTTGTAACTTAGTTTCATATGTACCTTATCTTCTTTTACAAATATTCAATTTCCAAAAGCCTATACCTAATTTCTCAGAGAAGACATATGGAAAACATTATGAATGTTAAATATTTGAGCTGGCAATTGCAACTTGTTGGCAAATTTTCTAATCATTTCAGCTACTTCAAATGGTTTAATATATATTGGATTCAACTTTCCTTTTATCCCAAACCTACTAATGCCGTGACCTAATTTTTAAGTATATGAATGTGGAATTTCACAGCCTAGTTCTTAGCATCATAATATTATTTATATATATGTGGCAATGCTTTTAACCAAACTTTGATCAGACGGATCTTTCAGTAGCATCATCAACCAAAGCTATCCCTATTATATTTCTTCCACCAACATTTACACAAGATAGAGGGGTTCTGTAATTTCTATCATGTAGCACTTCATAAGTAACCATAATTGTGCATGATTGGAACCTATTATTATAGGAAAATTCAATCAGAGGGATATGATCCTCCTATCCACTGCCCAAATTCAAAATACATAATCTCATAAGATATTCCAATACTTTAATAGATACTAGTAGTTTAGATTTCTTATCAAATCTAATTAAATCAATCAATTTTAGATATTTTGAATCTAACTTCTAGGCTTCTTGAATTCTTTCTTGTAGAGAAGGTTGAATAATTATCTAAGCAAAAATACTATATAATCCCAATCAATAGAATGGATCACTTCTAACTATATTATTTCCATATTCAAATGATATATTTAGCAAAAGTAAGCAACATGCTTGATATCCTATAAGGCATCCTGCTCTGAGCATATACCACCACATTTATCTTATCAAGTTGACACTGAATAGTCAAATCATAATCTTTAATCAAATCAAGCTATCTGATTTGCCTCATATTCAAATCCTTCTAAGTGAATATATACTTTAGACGACTCCTTTGCCCAAATTTTGATCATTTATAGTGAATATATACTTCAGACTTTGACGATAAGTGAAAATCTCACACTTGATGTCATACAGATAAAGTCTCCAAATTTTAATGCAAACACAATGATAGTAAGCTCCAATCGTATGTTAGGTAGGTCCTCTCGTATGGCTTCAACCACCTAGAAATATTACTTTTTATCCTACATCTAAATACATCCCAATCCTTTCTATAAGTTTTTATAATCTCTCCCACTTAAGTAACTGACGTCCTCATCAACATCTTTATCCCAAAATCATTCACTATGCAAATAGAATTTTAGATGTGGCCTCTACAAGTTCAAGTGATGGTTCCCATCACATAATACTTTATCCCATACAAGATTCAAGAAGTGGATCCTATGGTATAGTACTTTATCTTGTATGATACATAGTTCTCATTTTATCGATGGTGTATTATACTCTGATACCATTTATAACAATCCAAAGCCTTAACTTTTGAGATATTGTACTCTTTTATTTAAGAGCATCTCGATTTTATCTTGTTGGTGTAACTTCCTAGTAGGCCACCCATATGAGAATTTCTCTAGGATGAGCATGCTTAAATACGGAGTTTCTTAATAAAATTCTAACCATTACACAGAAATATACCTTGATGTTTAAGAGTTTAGATTTTTTTTCTTAAGGAGTTTCAGAATTTCAACGAAGCACCGCTGTATACCTAAATCCCTTTATACTAAATGGAAGAGTCATTACTAGAGTAGAATTGTCTTTTAGGTTCTAAAATCTTACTTAATAATCAGATGTCTACATAAAAGCAGTTAACTTCTAAATTCTCTCATTATATATGCAATAATATGAAAGAATCCCCTTCATAAAGTTCATGTAGTAATCCACCATTCTTAAGAAGCTACACATCTCGCATATAGTATTAGGCATCATCCAATCAATAACATCACGAACCTTATGGGGATTTGCAAAAATATTGGTGTTACTAACACATGCCTAAAAAGAGAAATATTCATCAACCATAACTCACACTTAGAGAATTTAACATACAACTGATGCTGCCTTATCGTCTCTAGAATAATCCTCGGATGTATGGCATGATCTTTTGTAAAAGTAGAATAAACCAAATATCATCTATGAAAATGATCATAAACTTATCCAAATACTCTCGAAATATCTTGTTCATTAGATCCATGAAAATTGTAGTTGTATTTTTCACCCCAAAAGGCATGACGAAGAACTCTTAGAGTTTGTATCGGGCACTAAAACTAGTCTTCACCATATTTGTTTCTCTCACCTTCACTTGATAATATTTAAATCTTCGATCAATCTTAATAAAGATAGATGATCTTATTTGCTAATCAAATATATTGTCAATCCCTTATAAAGGGTACTTATTTTTAATAATAATCTTATTTAATAATTGATACACATATGCATCATATCATCCTTCTTTTTTATAATTAAAATAGTTGCTTCTCACGGAGATACAATAGGATGGATAAATATCCTGTCAACTAACTCCTAAAGCTGTACTTTTCAGAGGAAGAAGACTACCTTATCATCAGGCTTTAGAAGCTCCTCGACAATAGGCTAGCTCTCTCTTCCCTATACTTTCTCATAAAATATATATTCCTACCTTAATTATTTACTTACATAGATCAATTGCTTTCATATTCGCATTCACAGTTAGTTTCAGAAGCCCGTTTGAATTAAATTTCATAGTAAAGTCTTCTTGATTAAGGCTTTCGTTGGGACGACTTTCTTACTATTTTCTAAAATGACTTTCTAGCATAAAAATTTTTAATTCAAGAAATTTTTGCACTAGAAATCTACTTTTAAGTATAGTTAAAAAGGCGTACCCAAACTCATCAGTAGGACTTGCAGGATTTAACTAACAAAAAAACTAAATTAATTTTCATCAAATTTATTGATGATTAAAATGAGAAGATATTGTTAGGTCCATAAATTTGCAAAAATTATCAAAAAAGATCAGAAAACATTTATTCTAAGTTAATTTCTTTTCAAACAGACGGTTGAGTGAAAATTAATATCAATAGAGTTTTTTATTATTTCTGTTTTTACTCCCTTTTCATTTCCTCTCATTCTATTTTTAGCATCGTACCAAACTGAGCAAAACAATTATGGAATAAAAACATTTGAAAGAGAGTTGCCATGAATTCATACTCTTTTTATGATTGCATTGAAGATCACTATAAGACTTAGTCATTTGTTCATATTAGTTCCAACAGCATTTCAAACCTTCAAGAGTTCAAGCATTTATATATACATAATAATAGGATTTTCTCAATTTCAGGTAATAATTGTGTTAACTTACCCGTCTCCCCTATGTTTGATAATGTGTTTAAAAGTTTAAATGGTGGATTGCAACACCCGGTCTCTATTGACCCTATTGATCATTCTGATTCGGTTTTTTAAATTTTGGGTAATAATTGTTGTGATGGGGAAATCAACGATGGTTGTTCTAATGTGTTATTGGAGGATATTGATTTGAATGTGGTGAAAATTGATAATGTTGGCTTTTATTCGGTGTTTGGGAAGAAAAATAAGAAAAGAAAAATAAAAATCTAGAGCAGAATTTTAAATATTATGTTCGTTGTTCTACTAGATCTAAGTCCTTTGATTAGATTTTTGGTGGTGCTTGTTGTGTTGTTGGTTTTTCATTTATTGTTTGTGAGTTGATTCTGTTGTTGGGCTTCTGTTATTTGCTATGTTGTTCCTTTTGTCCTGGTGGTGGGGCTTGCTGTCTCGGTGAGTTTGATCTTTGTTGGGGTGTTGGGCTTCTGTTGTTGTGCTCTGGTAGTGGGGTGTTTGTGCTCTTATGTGATTTTCTAGCGGTTGTTCCTTGGGTTGCATGTTTAGGTCCTTTTTTGTATGTTGGTTTGTTGTTTTGGTTTGATTTGCGGAGGCGCGCAGGTTTTTTTTTTTTTAGTTGAAACCCACAAATGGGCCTACGCGTTGATACAACAAAACGGTTACAAAGTCCTTAGGAGGTTCCTCCAGCTCCCTATTGCTCCAAAGAGCTACAAAATAAAATAAAACCAAAAAACCTACGAGCCGGAGGATCCTCTTTCTACAGTTACAAAAACAATTTAAAGCTAACTTCGGGCTGTGCAGCAACAGCACCCAAAAAAGGATGAGCCATAAAGTCTTTAAGCATTTCAGCCCCACTCTCCTGCAAAAATTGACAAAAAAAAGCACAAAGAAAAAAGCAAAAACCAAAAAGCATACCTTGTAACGCAAGCCTTTCCACCTATTCAGAAACCTGCAAAAGATCTTCAATAAAGATATCAGCAACCCATAGTCACCAAAAATAGTCAAATATAACAGAATCCTTCTCAGCCAATCCAACCTCCCAGGAGAACCAGTGAACCAAAGCAAAACCAACAGCTCATAAACAAAAACAGAGCCATTGCTCACAAACTTCAACCCAGCCAAAAAATTCCCAAACCACATAAAGAAATACAGACAGAGATCTTTGCCAACTCTTCCAGTCAACCACCACATTAGCAGAACAAACAGAAAAAAAGACCCCCACCAATCCCCAACAATCCAGCACCACCGATTCAAACTCAAACAACACCAACACCTACAGATAGTGTCACCCATAAGACCCATAACAGATCCAATTACAGGTTTAAAAAATAGAAAGGAAAAAAAGACATAACACCTAAAACCCAAGCAAACCAGCAATCACCCATGCTTGATATGAGGCAAAGCAACTTTATCCACATAAATCATACCTCTAAACAACGTATCTAAATTAAGAATATCAATTTCCTCATAATCAGCAAGGTGAGCTTCCTTATTAGCCAACCAATCAGCACACACGTTACCTTCTCTAAAAATATGAGAAATCTTAAAATTCAAAAGACTCAGTAAGTTTCTTATTTTCCTCATAATATAGAAATTCTGGGCATTGCCATTATAATTATCTAAAATACTAGTGACAATCAAATTAGAGTCCACCTCAATCCAAACATCAGTAAAACCCCATTTTAAACAAAGCTGGATCCCCATCAACAAAGCATTAAGCTCAGCCCAGAAAACATCCAGATGGTTCACAGGAGCAGCAAAACCAGATAAAATATCACCATGAAAATCACGTATAAGACCACCCGCCCCAGCATTAGATAAACCAACAGACCCGTCAGTATTAAGTTTCACAAAAGGGGGTTGAGGTTTTAACCAATAAACCACATAATCCATATACATGGATCTACTACAATTCAACTGGATACCCAGCTTAACAGCCAAATTCAAACATTAGAAAAAGTTTTGTGAGTAATAACCTTATAGGAATACAAATTCATAATTTTCCTTTTCACATTATCAATAATACGCATCTCATCCATCTTAATATTATCATGTTTAGCCTCATTACGCGCTTTCCAAATATTCCATAAAATAAGAATAGGAATAAGATTGAAAATATGACCTTTCGTAGGAATGAACCAGCTATCCACCATAGAAAACAAATTATCAGAAATGGAACCCACATTTTTACTAAACATTTGATTAAAATAATGCCACACTTTCTGCGCAATCTGACCATTAATAAAAATATGGTTAATATCCTCAACATTAGAGCAACACAAACATTTGGACGCTAAAATGAAACTTTTCTTTTGTAAGAGATTATCCACAGGTAAGAAACCTTTGAAACATCTCCACACAAAAGTCGAGTAAGTAATAGGAAAAGAGCTATGCCAAATGGCCGCAAATCTAGAAGATTTCTCCATATGAGTACGACATTTATCCCAGAGCTTACGCATATGAAATTTACCATCAGAAGAAGCAGAAAACAAAATTTTATCCAAAACATTAACATTCAGGGGAATAGATAAAATGTTATTAACTAAACAACTAGGCAGCATATTATGTAACATATCCGCATTCCATCTATTGTTAATAATAAAATTAGAAACCTTAACAGAATCCAAAGTGTGAGTATTTAAAAAAGCATCTATAGAAAAATCCCCCAACCAGTTATCCTGCCAGAAATAGATATTCCCCTTCCCTAAACCCCATTGAATAAAATTTTCAGGTTCCCATTTAATGTTACATAATCTTTTCCACGTAGACGAATCAGAATTTTTAAAAGAGCACAGAACAGGATGCTTATTATGACAATATTTAACATTCATGAACCGAGCCCATAAACTACTATTGGATCTAAAAGAAAACCAGAGTTTGTGAGAGAAAGCAATAGCAGTGTCAAATAAATTCTTACAACCCAACCCTCCTTCATCAAAAGGACCACAATTTTTATGCCAAGCAGCCCAGTGAATAGCTTTAGAATTATTTTTAGATCCCCAAAAAAATTTGTTAATCATCCTCTCAAGTCTATTGCAAACAGCCGTGGAAGGCATCAGAGTATGGAACAAATATATAGGAATCGAATTGAGCACAGCTTTCACAAGCACCAGCCGGCCACCAAAAGACAAAAAACTAGTAGACCAATTAGCCAAGTTCTTTTGAATTATAGAGAAAATATCATCAAAAAGGAAATTTTTCTTTTTACCCTTGAAAATAGGAGTACCCAAATACTTAATAGGAAGATTTTTAAATTGAAAACCACAAACTCTTTGGATAGCCAAAATCCTATTCTAATTGATAGACTTCCCCACAAAAAAATTACTCTTATATTTACTAACTTTAAGACCAGTACATTTATGAAATTTAGCAAGAAGTTTCATCAAAAGTTTGATATTCTTTATAGAACCATTAGCAAAAAGAATGAAATCATCTGCAAAACTCAGATGAGAGATAGGAAAACCTCTAACACTCCGAAAATTAAGGTTAATATTCTTAGCAAAAAGATCATTAACACCTCTCGATAAATATTCCATAGTTATAATAAAAAGAGCAGGAGAAATAGTATCATCTTGTCGAAGACCTTTACAAGATTTAAAAAAACCATGGTTTCTACCATTAATAATCACAGAAAAGAAACAGTTATCCACGCTATTCTTAACCAATAATATGAAATCTTGACTAAAACCAAATAAAGACAAAACCTTAATTAGAAAATTCCAATCTAAATTATCGTAAGCTTTGGTGATATCCAATTTAAAAATAATATTACCCCCTGAAACTTTAGTGTTAATATCATTAACAAGTTCTTGGGCAAGTAAAACATTATCACTAATACTTCTCCCCTTAACAAAACCGGTTTGATTTAAAGAAATAATTTTGGGTAAGATAGAGGCTAATCTAGAAGCAATAATCTTGGAATTAAGTTTATTGAAAAAAGTACACAGACTAATGGGCCTAAATTCAGTCCACCTTTTAGCTCTCTCAATTTTCGGAATAAGAACAATGTTAGAAGAGGAAAAGAACTTAGGATACGGATTACCTTTAAAGAAATCTTGCACAGCTAAAATGACATCATCTTTCACAATGTCCCGAGAATTTTGAAAGAACTTAGTCGTAAAACCATCAAGGCCAGCAGTAGCATCACCATTCATATCCCTAATAACATTAAAAATTTTAGTTTCCATAGGTACTTGACAAAGCATTAAATTCTCCTCATCCTCAATACATCTAGGAATATACTCAGGATTAGAGATAAGAAAAATTCCTTCATTACATTTAAACAACTGCATAAAGTAATCCACACCTGACTTACAAATTAAATCATCAGAATCAAGAGTAATACCATCATTATTAATAATTTTGTGAATTTTACTTTTAGTCTTATTCTTGTTAGCTAACGCATGAAAAAATTTGATATTTCTATCTCCCTCGATAACAAATTTAGCATTAGCTTTTTGTTGCCAAAAAGCTTCTTCTTGATTATGCAACTTAACAAGATCATTCTTAATCATGACATTTAATTTAGAATTATTGTCCTCATAAGGATTATCATAACATATACCCTCCCACTCAATAGCTTTAGCCTCCATTTCCATAATATTCGAAAAAAACATTTTTGAAAATATGTTTATTCCAATACCTCAGACATTATTTTAATCTAGCCAACTTAGCCCAAAGCCTCAACATACCCGAAATATTGTTATCAGGAAACACAGGAGCATTCTAATTATTTTCCAACGCCACTTTAAAATTATCATGAAGCAACCACATATTCAGAAATCTAAAAGCAGAATTACCATTGTGATTGATAACATTGATATTTAAAAGCATAGGGACATGATCAGAAAGAGTTCTACTTAAGTGCTCCACATTAGTACCCGTAAAACTAGCTAACCATTCATGGTTAAACAAAATTCTATCTAATCTTTGGAACAAATTAGCCCTATTCCAGGTGAAAGGAGCACCACAAAAACCAATATCATTCAGTTGCAATCATTTATCATCTCATTAAAATCTTCCATAGCTCTATAATTAGGGCACTTACCTCTCCTTCTCTCATTAGCATGAGCAATAATGTTAAATTCCCCACCAACACACCACGGGCCGTTGATATTATTAGCAAAATTAACCAATTGTTCCCAAAGATTAAGCCGATTAATTCTAGTACATGCAGCATAAACAAGGCAAAATAATTAACATTACCAACTATAACTTGACAATGCACAACTTGATGACAATCCATAATAATGTCTACTTCAATATGGTTATTCCACATGATCCATATTTTATTAGAACAATTTGCAAAATATTTAGAAAAACCCAAGAATTTAGCAGTATCCGCAATTTTATTAGCATTAATAAGAGGTTCACTCAGAAAAAGAAGCTTAATATTGTTAATTCTACAAATATTTTTAACTCTAATTTTAGAATCCTTACCACCAATGCCCCTCACATTCCACATAAGAAATTTAATCATTACCTTCTTTATAAAATTTTTTAGCTCTGGTAGATCTTGGTGTAGCAGGACAATTATTTTTCCCCTGTTTTCCTTTTTTGTTTCCCCCTTTAGAGACCACATCCTCTTCCACAACCTTATTAACATTTAATTGAGGAGAGGAAGAAGAATTACCTTGTTTAGTAAGAGGAGAAGAAACCACCTTAGAAACCAGAATAACCTCCCCTTCCTCATATGTTTCCAAATTAGTATCAGCACCATCATCCTCCAAAACGTTAATGTCCTGTTTAGAAATCAAAGCATTTTCAATAGTCACTGAGCTAGACTGGACAGGCAATTCATTTAATAAATCATCAACTAAAATAAAAAGTTTAGGATCAGGCATAATTTCTTCCCCTTTATTGGTCAAAACATCATTACCACCAGATTTTTGAACCTCATCTGAATTTTCCGGCACTGTCTCTTTACCATCAAATTTCTCTTCCACAACAATTTTTTCACCTTCATTTAAAGAACTGTTGTGCACAGCAGAGGACGGTTCCAAAGGAATAACTTCTGGATTATTATTTACCACCGGCACATACACTTTGTTATTCCCTGTAGAGCCAGGACCCCCGTTCGATTGCATAACAGATTTCTTTAGCTCAGGGTTCAATTTAAAACATTCAAAAACCGCATGTCCATGAATTTTACAGTGGTTACAGAAATCCGGGACTTTCTCAAATTCAGCCTTTTGCATATAACCATACGCTTTCGATCCAACCCAAACTTCTTTAGGATGCTTTTTCGAAATATCCACTTCAACGAGTACTCTAGCAACAGAAGGACGAGTTTTTGAAGCGGTAGCCTGGTCAGTTTGAAGAGGTCTACCAAATATGGATCCCAGCGCATGCAACACTTTAGAATTAAAAAAATGCAATCTTAAATTCGGAAAAGAGATCCAGATCGGAACAATCGGAGATTCTTCCTTAATATCGAAAAACGGAGTCCATTTCAAAACACGCATTTGACAGTTTAAAATGAAATACGATCGTCTAGCAAAAACCTTACTGTAGTCAAGATCATTTGATAGTTGAATGGCAACATGCCTAGCATCCAAAAGCCCAACCGAATAAAATCCCGAAAGCTTCAAAGATAAAAAAAAGTTACGAATAGCATCCAGATTTGGGCGTCTCAAGCCAAATTTACCAACCAAAGTATATTGAAACGGAGAGGCTAACTTTAGCACTTCCTCATCCGACAATAAAATCGCAGGTACACCATTAAAAACATCTTGCTTAACATTAGGAAAAATATCACCTAAAGAAGATGAACCAGCTGGAACTTCTTTAAAAGATCTGGATCTAGAAGGTGAAGAGGAACCTTCAGCATCAAGATTAAAAAAGCCTTTTTTCGAAGCGACAGACGGATCCACAGCTTTCCCCCACGGATTGACCACGGGAGCATCCGCCATGGAAAGACACCCCGGAAAGGGCAGGAACACACAGAAGGAGCACCAAACCAACCAGATCTAACACAAACCCAGCATAGAACAGGAGCAAAAAGCCGCTAGAAAAGATTGAAACGTATCTCTTACAAAAAAGCCTTTCCTTTAAGTTGCTTGAGATATAAGAACTTTAAACTATTCATTAATAAATATGAAATTTAAATTAAGTAATTTTTTCCTATATATTAATTCATAGTTTATTTAGATTTACGATCAAGATTTCTTACATATACAAATCCCTATGGTTACTTACCCCAATCATGATATTCTTCTCTTATTTTAAAATATTATTTGGCTCTAGCATATAAGAAGAAGATCTATTAGATGTTTCCAAATCATGAAGGAAATTATATGGGGATGAGTATGACTAACCTATTTAAGATCTAATTGTTATATCTTTTACAGCCCCATTTGAGAAAACTTAGTGATTCGAAATTGAATCCTGTTAATGTTGGAAATGAATAGAATATTGTAGAAGATTTTAATAATGTGCCTTTGAATGTTCATGATATTGTGTTGAATAAATATACATTCAGGAAATGATTCTCTTTTTTTTCCTATTGAATCACTGGCTGATGGTGAGCTTCTTAACAATATTGTTGACTCCCCTCCGATCACTCCTTCCACTTATAGTTATCTCAAATGCTTGGAAAGCAATGATAATAAATTAGATAAGTTTGATCCTCTTTCTGATAATTAAATTAAGCATTTAATGTTTTCATCAATATATTGATACTACTATGCGAGTTATTGGATATGGTGATCGTTGTGTTGTTGTGGGTAATATCGTGACTTTTAAATATAATCTTATTAATGATTCTAATCTTGTTAGATGGGTTGGATGTCTCTAATTGCACCCTTATTATTGATTTACTTGTTTCTCTGATGTCTGATGCTATGTGTATTAATTTGGAGCTTGGACATGTTGATCACTCTGATTGGATTGAGAATTTATCGGCTTTAAGGGTGATCTCCATAGGTGCTCTTCTAATGTGTCTATCGAGGATTTTGACTTAAATGTGATGAAAATTGATAGATTTGTCTTCTCTATGGTTGCTGGGAAGAAAAATAAGAAGAAGAAAGTAAAAAAATATTGAGCTTAATTTTAAAAATGTTGATAGTTGCTCTACTAGATCCAAGTCTATTGTCTAGTTGGGTTGTTTGTGCGTTTTGGCTTACTATGGTGGTTGGTGGGGGTTGTTCTGTTTTTGGGTGGGGTTGTTTTCTAGCTTTTTTGGTTTGGGCCTAGGGCATGGTCTGTCACGACCCGACCCGACCGGGACGGATCCCGCCCGCACCGGGCCGTGACCACCCAAACAAACAGACCAGGATCTGGCTTTGGAATTTGCTTCAGAACTTATTCTTCCAAATATTTCAACTCAAAACAGACACACAGAGCTACTATGAAACATCAAATGCAGCATAACAAATCATCTATATTTTTCTTTTTCTCAAAACAATCATCTGCAAATACAGTACATGGCTGACAGAAAGAACAAAGAAGAAAAGCCATGACTGTACAAAAATCAAAAAGTACAAAATACCTATCACAGTTCAGACTCTGAACTCTACTCCTGGACTTCCTTCCCTTTCCCAGAACCTGAAAACCACGCAGAAAACAAGGGTGAGCTCAACAGCTCAGCAAAGCGACAAACCTCCAATCAAAACTTTCAGAATCCAAAACCAACCACTTCAAACTAAATCCATAAAGAAACCAGAACAGAATCAGACAGATATCAAAATCGTGCAGATCAAAACGAAACAGATCAAATCAGAACAGATACGGACATATATCAAATTAGAACAGATATCAAATCAGAACAGATCTAAACGGAACAGATCAAACAGAACTGTACGGAAACAAAAGTCATATCAAATCAGATATCATATAGTATTGTAATTAATAGCTAAATTCCCTGACACTGACAGAATCTCTACGGATTCTGGCCCCTTATGCCTCCCTTTGTGCTCACGGCATCAGAACAGATGTGCTTATAGCACCAGAACAGATGTGCTTATAGCACCAGAACAGAATTCATCGGATCCGGAACAGAACAGATATCAGATTTCAGATTGAGCTCATTTAAGATTTCCCAGACACTAACTGAATCTCTTAGGATCCAGGCCCCTTATAACTCCCTTTGTATAGCTCAGACACTAACTGAATCTCTTAGGATCCAGGCCCCTTATAACTCCCTTTATATAGCATATACAGATAGCATATCAATTCAGAAGAAATCCTGACGAATTCAGAAATCAGACAAAAATCGGGCAGCACAACGGCTGTATACAGAATTTACACAATTTTCCTGAAAAATCATAAAATACCAAATTTGCACAGAATGTTCACAACGACATTGCAAGACTTTAATTCTACTGTCATAATATTTTAGACATCGTAGAAAAATACAGTCAAAATAAAACACCGCCGAATTCAAAATACCCGGACAAAAATCTCCAGAAAATAACCAAAATGTGCACACTCGGCACGTCAACAACATACGGAAAATTACGCGATAAAAACTGAACCAGACGGGAAATACGGACGAAAATCACTAAAAAAAATCAATTCCGGACAGATAATACCGTCAAACACGACGGTTCTGAAAATTGAGAAAGGCGGATTGTGCCTTACCTTGCGTACAACAATATCTCGAACAATCTCGTCGGACAAAAACAGCTCGGCGTCGCCCGAAAATCAACTTTTCCAAACTTGCCCTCGACCTTCTCTCTCCTTGGCTGATATTTTAAATATTTTTTATTTTCTCTCTCTTCAAAATGACTTGATTTCAGCTTTAAATTACTCTGATCAGCCCGGCCGATCGCACGATCGTCCTGGACGATCAGACCAAATTCACATCGGCCTGGCCGATTACCTGGACGATCCTCAGGATGATGCTCTCTGACTTTTGCACTGAACTGATCGGCCTTGGACGATTTCTCAGGACGATAATTAATTTTCCAGGACGATGCTCTCTGACTTGTGCCATCCACTGATCTTCCCGGGACGTTCCCAGATCGGCCCGAACGATCCCTATAGGAAATCATTCCTGAAACTTCTATACATAATCTGGAACAAAAATTGCTCTAATTGTCCCGGGACGATCCAGATCGGCCCGGACGATCCTGGAGCAGATTTTGATGTTACATGGTCATTTTCTCCTCTATTTGATTTTGTTTGAGTGGTTTTTCAATTGGTTTGATATTGCTTTTGCCTTCCTTATTTCTATCTAGCCTTTTTTGCAGGCTGGTTGCAGTTTGGTGGTGGGTCTTTTGGTTGGTTGCCTGTGTTACTATGTTTTCTCTGTGGATGGTTGTTCTTTGGCAGAGCTTTGTGGGCTTTGCATCATCCCCCTTCATTATTTTCATTCTTGATTGGTTATTGGAGCTTCATTGAATACTTTTAGTTTTCCTTTTTGAGGGTTGACTTCTTGCCTCCATGTTTGTTTTTTTCTTTTGCTAATTGTAATTTGTGAGATCATAGGCTCATATGTTTTATTTCAAATATTATATTTTATAGAGATTTTGATCTTTTAAGGTTTTTGTAATTTTTTTTTTAATTTAACACGTAGGCCCCTTTGCAGATTTTATAAAAAAAAAATGAAGTTTCTACTAATTAATAATCCTTGGTTATTAAGGAGCCTTTGTTATTAACAACATCTAGATTTCTATGAAGTTTATTTTATGAAGTTTTTGTTCTCACTATATAGAAATTTTGAATGTGTTAAATTGCATCCTCATCTGAGGACTCATGTCGCTTCTTTTCAGCCATATGTTCCTTTTATCCCTATTCCTGCTGTGGTGTATGAGGCTCTGGCATTTAATGAATTTGAAATGGAAATTGCCCCAGTTGTGGAGGTTGTGATTTGGCTTTAAATCATATGGAAATGGTTATAGTTCATGTTATTGCTGGGGATTCTAATTAGGTGCTTTTGAATGATCATATCTCTGATTTTGATATTGTGCATTTAGCTTCTTTGGTTTCCCCTGATATTGGTCCTTCTGAAGTTGTTTTTGTTAACAAAAATGTTGATTCTCCTTTACTTACTCCTTCTGATGTAAATACTTTTAAGAATTTGGATTCTGTTGGTGAGGAAATGGATAAAAATGCTCTTAATTTTGATAGCAATGATCCTCATTTAATTACTTCTGTTGCTGGGTGATCATGTTGAATGAAGGTTTTCATGTTGTGGATAAAATCGTGGCTTCTACTTTAATCCTATCTTGAATTCTAATTTAGCCATTCATGGCATGGATGTTTCTAATAGTGCCCCAATTATTTATCGGTCGGTTTCCCCTTAGTCGAACACGTGCATTAACTTAGTTGGTGAGCACTATGTTGATCCTGTTAATCATTTGGATTGGATGAAAGAATTCTCGGGTTATAACCGTTGTGATGGGGATAATTATGTTGCATGTTCTAAATTTCCTTTAGATGACTTCAATTTGGGTGTGTTGAAAATTGATAAAGCTAATTTCTCTATGGGTTCTAGAAAGAAAAATAAGAAAAAAGAAAGTTAAAAAAAAACTTTGTGAGCTGGTCTTTATTGTTTGTTGTTGTTCCTCTATTTGTTTGTTGTTGTGTGGGGTAGTGGTTGTGGCTTTTTTCTTTGTGGTGGTTGGTGGGGCTTTAGGGGTTTTGGCTCTATTGTTTAGTCTCAGTTGGCTTCTGTTATTTTGGACTTTGGCTTCTCTTTTGGTTGTTTTTGGTTAGTTGGGTTTCTGGTGTGTTTAATTTGTTGGGGTCTTCCTTCAGTAGAATTTATTTTTATCTTTGGTTTCTCATGCTCTTTCTAGACTTTCTGCAGGTTCTCATGCTTGGTGCATGGCTTTTGGGTTGCACTTTCTCGGCTAGCAGTGACTTTTGATGCCTGGTTGCTGATGCTCTTCTGATCTTCCAAAGTTCCCTCTTTTGGGACGTTGCCTGGCCTCTCGCTGGTTTGGCTTGCCTTCCATTTTTTTTATTTATTTATGTATTAGATTGAATCACTGGCTCATTGGTTTTTCTTCAAATGCTATATTTTTATAGAGCTTATGATTCTTAATGACTATTTTTTATGATTCTTAAGGACTTGTAACCTCGTTTTTATAATTAACGCGTAGGCTTTTATGAGGATTTTATCCAAAAAAAAAACACTTACCAAACAAACCACATTCTAATCACGCACTATATTAATTAGGGGTTAATTTTTTCACCTTAAAATTTTGATCAAGTGATCTTAAATTAGTATAATTAATTGAAAATTAACCTAATAAGAAATTTAATTTTAAAATTCTTATTAAATTTAAGGCATTTACATAAATTCACAATGTAAATTATATTTAAATACTTTGCATTTATTAAATTTTTATCTCGTTATAAAAAAACTATATGATTACTGGTGTTTTGAAATATAGGAAGGGGTTAAAGGCATATTTTTCCTTTGGGACGGCTTTCTTAATGCTTCTTAAAACAACTTTTTGGTATAAAATTTTTATACTAAAAACCTGCTTAATTTAAGAAGCAGTAAGAAAGCCGTCCCAAAAGTAGCCATAGTTTCTGCCATTCGGACTTCTGATTTGGGATGTTGACTCGATATGTTAAAACATATTAAATCAAAGAGTGAACTAAAGAAAAATGAAAAACCTTGCTTTCTCAGTTTAAAATGGACAGCATACTCAATTCCTACGACAGAAAACCTTAGTTGTTCTCCCTTTATATATTTGTGGTAGTCTTTTCAATTTGGCAAGTCAATTTATAAGACAAAAAACTTTCAATTGTTCATTGATTTATTATGTGTTAACTAACCATGGAATTAACATCTTGAGTTAGAAAGCCCAAAACTGTATTTTCTCCTTACTGTGTTTCTATATAGTCCATTTTAACATAGACTATTCAATTTCTATGACAAAAAGGTTTGATTACTCTTTAATTTATTTTGTGTTAACTATCGAATCAAGTTTTTGAGTCAAGAAGCAAAATCCTATTTAAAACTTTCCCTGTGTTTTGGGACTGTTAAAAGAGCATATGATTGACGCATGCTGAATCAAAGGTTCATATCTAGCAAAATTGGAGCTTCTTTTATGTAAAATTTTCGGTGAAAACGATGCATAATGTCATTGTAATCTTGGGCTGGACAGTTTTCTAACTGTTTTGCTTTTCAGATCGTAATCATAAATTTTAATTAACCTCTATTTTTCGCTCCATTTTAAAAAAATTGAACTAGAAAACTGTTTCTATAACATCATTATAAAGTTACTTTGTCTATAGCAATTTTACGAAGCAATAAAAAAAACGTAGCCTTCGTTTGAGTTTAACAAATGGAAAGTAATTGTTCTCTATGAAATATTTACGGATCAAGCTTGGGTCTAATCCAAAAAATGACCCAACACGAAGATAAACCTGAGCCCTACTGGCTCATTAAACTTATTAAAAATCTCAACTCGAACTCGATTTGATCAAACATCCAACCTAACCTGACATTAAAAACACCTAATTAAGTCATGAAGAGTATCAACTCAGCCCAAAATTGATTCAAGTACCCAATTTGAACATAACAACTTCAAAAATAACACAAAAAAAACAATTTAATCAGTTTTTCATTAAATAAATAAATAGTGAAATCATTCTTTTCAGCCTTACCTCAACTTGATCCGAGTCTTATATAAAAGATTGATCTAAATGTAAAGGTGGTAAAGCAGGAAACTACAGAAGACTGACGCTGGTTGTGTTATGGTGAGAAGAGAAGCGACTGGGAGGAGGGGATGCGCGTAACTAGTTTATATTATGATGGATCGATAACTCATGGAGTGGTAGTTAAAGGACGAGGAAAAAGAAAGGAAGAAGAGGCTTTCAACTCTATGGTACTAAGAAAAATCTAAGAATGGATTATGGATCTTTATAGGAAAATTTTTCATTGTGTGTAATGATGACTGCATCACAATTGTATTGCTTCATAAATTCCCACCAACTTTACTTTCCAAACTTTATTTACTGCACTCCAGTTACTGTTAAAACCTGCATGTTTTGCTCTTCATAAATAGCTCCCTTCCCCAGCCCTGCTAACCTCTACAGCAAATTGAATCTAGCAGTAAAGAGAGTTAGAGTGACAGAGAGAGGAATAGAGCAGAGAGAGAGAGAGAGAGAGAGAGAGAGAAAGAGAGATGGGAAGGAATTCGTGTGGTTCGAAGGAAGGCCTCAACAAGGGAGCTTGGACTGCTAATGAAGACAGACTCTTGATCACGTACGTCAATACTCATGGCGAAGGCAAATGGACGACCGTTCCATACAAAGCAGGTGACATTTTGCTAGAAAAATATAAAGAAATGTTCCATGTAAAACAAATTATGTATATTATTAATTAAGCATCATGGATCTGTTTATTTTAAGTTATTATTAAATCCTTTATTTGTTTAAAGAGTAATCAGCATTCTTCCACAACTTCTACTATATAAACAAAGTGCTGCTAAAAGCTGATGCTTTTTCATAATCCAATAATAAAAACGTTAAACAATATTTTAATATACTTTAAATAATATTTACTTATAGCTCAAAAAGTTTAACTTCATGAATAACACCAATAATCACTAACTAATAGTTCTATCAAACAAAAATTTTTATTTCTCTGACATTTAGTTTTGTTTGTTGAAAATAATTATTTTGACCGTTAGATTATTGTGTACTGAACGATTTTTATTTCTTTCCAGCCACCTTTCTCTCTCTTATGCATGCTTTGTCATTAATCTTTCATATATTTAGGGCTCAAAAGGTCTGGAAAGAGCTGCAGGCTCCGATGGCTAAACTATTTGAGCCCCAAAATCAAACGTGGAAACTTTTCAGAGGAAGAAAACGACCTCATCATCAGGCTTCATAAGCTCCTCGGCAATAGGCTAGCTCTCTCTTCCCTATACTTTCTCGTGAAATATCTATTCCTATCTTAACTATTATTTACTTACATAGATTGCTTTCATATACGCATTCGCTAAAAAGCAGTTAGAACGCCGTTCCAAACGCATCAGTAGACTTGCAGGATATAAACTAACAAAAAGAGAAAAACTAAATTAATTTTTATCAAATTTATTGATGATTAAAATGAGAAGAGATTGTTAGGTCCATAAATTTGCAAAAATTTAAGAAAAAAGAAAACATTTATTCAGTTAACTTCTTTCAAACAAATAATTCAGTTAAAATTAATTTCAAATAGAATTATTTATTATTCCTATTTATATTCCCCTTTCATTTCCTCTCGTTCTATTTTAAGCATCGCACGTACCAAACTGAGCCAAACAATTTTGGGAAAAAAACATTTCACAGAACGATGGCTTGAATTCTTACTCTTATATATATGTTTGCAATATTGAAGATCATTATAAGTCTTCGTCCTACGTTCATATTAGGTCCAACAGCATTTCAAGCCATGACAAGTTCAAGAATTTATACATTATAATAGTATGTTCTCAATTATTTTAAAAAAAAAGTAATATTTTTTATATTTTATTAAACTGAGAAAATATATGCATATTATTCTATTTTAATTATTTATAAAGCATTTTATTTGTTATGTTCTTATAATTCAAATTATCATTATTAATTTTGTTATTATTTCAATTTTCATTTGAATCTTACTAAACTTTACTACTATTTAAATTTAATATATTTCCTTGTACAACATATAGCATAGCATATATTTTTATTTTTAATGTCAGAATGAAAATCGTAAAAGAGAGAAACATATCTGCTAGAAGAAAGGCTGCCCCTTAAGTTGCTTGAGATATAAGAACTTTAAACTATTCATTAATAAATATGAAATTTGAATTAAGTAATTTTCCTATATATATATATATATATATATATATATATCATGACTTTTAGGCTAGGGCTTCGGGGGTCGCGACGACGCGCGACGGCCTGGACTTCGGGCGCGACGGCTCGCCACCGTGCGTCTCCGGCCTTGTTCGCGCGACGGCCTGGACTCCACTCGCGACGGCTTGCCACCGCTGGGGATCCGCCGCTAGGGCTTTGCCCTAGCTCTGTTGGGGCTCGTCTTCTACAGGGAAGTCTCATTTTTTTTGCATTTTCCTTCCATTATGGTGGCTAGTCGTGTTCGTGACCCCGGTTTTTTGGATGGATCCTTTAAATGGCGTTCTTTTGTGGAAGCTTTATCTGGTTCTTCGAGTACAGTTGATTTTCCTGAGTTAAGAAAGGGTTTTTGTCGTGGTTTACCCTCGTTATGGATATCGGAGGAAGAAATTTTAGCTCTGTCTATTCCTTTTCAATTTGCTCTGGTTGGTTTCTTTCCTACGCGGCGGCCTTCACTTGATGCTATCCGGAAATTTTTTTTCAGCTTGAAACTTAACGCTGAAATCTCTGTAACTGTTCTGGATCAATCTCATATTCTCATTAAGCTTTCTAATGATTTGGATTATAGTAGAGTTTTCAGCCATAGATCTTATTTGGTGAATAACTGCTATTTGAAACTTACTAAATGGTCGCCGAATCTTGATGTCGGGGTTGAGTCTCCGGTTATTCCTATTTGGGTTGCCTTTCCCAGTTTGCGACCACACCTCTTTGCCCCTCGTATCCTTCATGCCTTGGCTTCGATGTTTGGCCGTCCTTTAAAAGTTGATAATTCTACATCTATCGGATCTAGACCTTCTCTGGCGAGGGTCCTGGTGGAGATTGACATTACTAAGGACCTTCCTGATAAAATTTGGCTTGGTTCGGAGAATTCTGGGTATGTTCAACGAGTTTGTTTCGAGGAGGTGCCTGCTTATTGTGTTGGTTGTAAACGGCTTGGTCATATCAAGGGGGATTGTGGTAATTTTTCTGCTTATTTGCATGCGCAAAAATCTACTGAGAATGTGGTTAAGCTTGTTGATAGTGCGAATAATGGTGTTGTTGCCAATTCCTTGGACATGTGCAGTAATCCTGGGATTTTGGAGTCCTTGGTCACTACTAATCCATCCGTTTTGAATGTGGTTGATGTGGTTAATGCTGGGATTGATGCGCCTACTAGTCGTGTTGGTAATTGTTCTGTCTTATCCCCCGATGCAGCTCCTTTTGTACCTCCGGTTGTGACTGATGTTAGTGATCATGTTTCTCTAGTGGTGGTGCCGGAGGTGGTGTTTGGTGCGATGAATGTGGTGAATTCTGATGGCTCGCCAGTTTTGGGTGTTGTGAATTCAATTGGGGTGGCCAAGGTTCAAAGGATGCAGATGGTGGTTCTGACAGTGTTTTGCCTGTTGTGGTGGTACCGGTTGAAAATGAGAAGGGAAGAGAGGAAGTTAATTTGATTACCAACAGTTTAGTTGTGGTCCCTGTAAGCGAGGTTGATTCCCAAGTGATGGCCAAGTGTGTGGGTAATTCTTCTGGTTTGGATATTCGGAATCAGAATAATTGGTTGGTTGATTCGTCGGATGTGGAGTCGGATTCTCAGTCTGTTGAGTCCGATAATGATTTTACTCTTGTGCGTACTTCAAATGTTGGAACTCGCGGAAAATTTTGGGGAAGAGGTCGACGCAGGAGATGATTTTTGATTATGTTGAAGCAGTCTTACTGTATGCGCCTTGGATGGCCCGTATTTGGTTGGCAACGTTGGTGGCTCAATGTGGCTTGTTGGCTTGGTTCCCTGACATTTTATTTGTTCCTCCTTGGATGGCCCCTCCTTCGCAATTTGGTACCGGTCTGAGTTCTATTGCTTCTAATTTGGCCTGTGTTTTTCTCAGATTGTTTGAATTTGTTGCTTTTTGTGTTTCCCTAATTGTAATTCTCCTGATGTGGCCCTGCTGTGGTCTTGTGGTGTATCTTTTGCTATTATTATATATTTTATTTTGATTAAAAAAAAATTGCATTACCAATATATATATATATATATATATATATATATATATATATATATATATATATATATATATATATATATATATATCATGACTTTAACTGTATTCGTTTGCGGTTTAGGATATAATCTCTATGGATATTAGATTATGACCTTAACTAACTATGGAGTTTTTTCATACTATGGAATCTTAATTTTAAGAGGTCAAGTGAAGATTAATATATATACATAATGAGCTGATTATCTTAAATGCATAAAACATAATTAAAATATGGTTCAAAGGTAGTTGACATTATTATTGTGATATTTCAGGGGCAAGCTATAGTTGATCAATTTTATGATTATAAACATTGGTTCTCCAAGGAGTCAAGCCTTCGCACATTTGTTGTCAATTTAAAAGCATAGCTCTAGCTAGTGTAGATTGTCACGCCCCAAGATCTAACTTGGAAAGAGTCTCAATTAATTTCTCAAACAATTTACCAGAGCTATCTAAACAAACAATTAAACAGTCTATAAACATCTATAGTATTTAAAACATCAATATACAAGTCGATCCATATCTCAAAAGTTCATGTACAATACTCAGGAACTACACTACAATCACAAGTATAGAAATCTATCCTGTCCTGAGTACAAAAGAATCAAAATCATCAAAAGAACTAAAACCTGTAGATTCGGATCAATTTCTATCTTCTGCTCCCTTGCCCTGACCTGAAAATGTCAACCACATATAATGAGCTTTACAAAGCCCAGTAGGTCACCTAATACCTATAACTGAAATCAAAGCACGGCGATGCTATCAATATGCATGTCAGTCAATCAAATCCATATCAGTCAATGGTCAATGAGTCTATGCAATACTGAAATCCATAGTCAATGAAACCAGTCAATGCAGCAGCAGGCAAATCGATAAATCAAGATCAATCAATACACGTCAATCTCAAAAAAATCCGTACACAGAAGAAAATCAATCAATCCGTCAAATCAGTCGTATCGAATCAATCAATCAAATCAAATCAAATCTATGTTATCTGGTCAATGAAATCAATCGGAAATTCAATACGATAAATCTCAATCTATTCTATCAATAAATCAAATGTAGCAAGTCAATACAATGCAGAATCAATAGTATCAATAAATCTATAAGCAATATCAATATTCATATCCAAAGCATCAATGAATCTAACAATATCTATATCCATTAGAACCATATCAATGTCAATAATCAATAGTATCAATGCTCAATGATCAACAAAGAAATCGATGAAATCGTACAAAATCACACAATACAGTAAATCCGGTCAAATCAATAAAGCAGAAATCGATAAAGCAGTAAATCCGTATGCCAATACAGTAAACATGCATTCAATACAATAATACTGAACAAGTACAATCAACTGGCTATGTTGCTGTTGTAGAATCCATATTGCTGTTGTAGATATCCATACGTTGGTTTCAATAAAAAGAGTCGTCACTCTATTGCCCGTCGGCCGCCTGTCGGCATATCTATAAGAACTCCTTATGACTCCCATCCATCTATCCATAATCGATGTTTAAAGGAAAGCCCGTCGGCCCACCATCCTGTACAGGTCAATTCAATCTCCAACTAACGTTCAATCAGATTCCACTTGTGTTTCAGTATCAATAATCAATCAATAATCAATTCAATGGTCAATATTAAAGCAATCATATCAATATTCACATTCGTAACAATGCAATCTATCAAATTCAGACAAATCAGAATCATACGAAAATCGGGCAGAGTAACGGCAGTCTATCAAATTTACACAAAAATCCTGCAAAAATCACAAATTCCAAATTTCTTCAAATTACAATAGAATATTCACGACATCAATACAAGACTATTGCTCTACTGAATCCATATCAAATCAAGTACTGATATTTTTCTATTCGATTAAAATCGCGTAGAATCAATTCCGACCGGTAAAATAATCGAAGAAAATGCTCAAATCGTGTACAATATTCATATCTATAACATTCTAAAAGTTGTACGGTGAAAGTTGTGTCAATACAAAACCGGGTCCAAAATTCGACTACGAAAACACAAAGTAGTGCACAACTCGATCAAAAATCAAGATATCTGAAAACAGAAATAGGATTCGGAGTCCTTACCATGAGATCTTCACTTTTCCCAACAGCGGCGTTTGACGAAAAGCGCTCCGCGGCCTCCGAAATCCAGCTTTTCCTCTACTTTTCCTCTCTTTCTCTCTCTTCAAAATATCTGATATTTTTAAAATGATTTTCTCTCTCCTTAAAATGAGCTGATTTCCTTATATGCTTAGTCTGATCGGCCCGGCCGATCGCCACATCGTCCTGGCCGATCAGAACAAAAACCAATCGGCCCTAGAAGATTTCTCAGGACGATGCTCTCGGGATTCTTATCGTATCTGATCATCCCAGGACGATCCAAAATCGTCCTGGACGATCCAGTCCAGAAATCACTCCAGAAATCATTCTACAAATCAGCTGTTTTCAATGCACTGATCGGCCTGGCCGATCTCAACATCGTCCCGGCCGATCCTGGGAGGAAAATCCAATTCAGAGAGGAACAGTAAGGGAACGAGATCTCACAATCTCCCCACCTTAGAAAAATGTCATCTCGACATTTCCCTACAGGTACGAGGCAAAAACAACGCAAAACAAATCGATCCAAATCCAAATCCAAAACTCGTCGAAATCCATACAAAACACACAATGCAATCACTTAAATGTCAATATTCATGATCAAATGTCAATATCAATCGGTTAGTCAAATTATCTTACCAGTAGAACTTTCCGGTCGTTGTTGATCCTCACGATGCTGTAAACTCTATAGACTGTAGATGCGTGGCACCACTGGAGGAAGTGCAGGAGGTCGTGGTGCAACTGTCTCCCTCTGATCTATGCCCCTGCTGTCCACAGTGAAAGCACTGTCCCGTCAATAAGTAGCACCGACCTGCATGTCGTCAACCACAGTGAATGCACTCGCTAGAACTACCAAACGATACTACTGATGCAGATCGCGATACAAATCCCGATGCAGATCCCTTCGAATCATCGTACCTTTTTTTCTTCTCTCTATCTCTGTCTCTACTAGAATCATCTCGTCGTACCTCATCTCTCCTCCTCCTGGTATCATCGTACCTCGATACTGGTGTCGCCAAGTCAATCTCTATCAATCGGGCCCGCTCCACCAGCTCAGAAAACTCATGTATCCGGAAGGGAATAAGTGGGTGTCTCAACTCTCTGTTCAATCCATGTCGAAATCTATAGCATTTTTCCTCGACAGTAGGAATCAGATGAGCAGCATACCTCGCAAGTGCAGTAAACTCGGCCTCGTACTGCATCACTGGCATGCGGCCTTGCTCCAATATCATAAAAGCTTCCTGCATCTGTCGCTGAGCTGACGGTGGTACAAACCACATCCTGAACACTGCAGTGAACTCATCCCAGGTGATCTCAGCATTGGTCTTCCCCTGGAATTTTTCTCTCTGCTGTCTGATCCACCATCTCTCCGCCTCACCCTCAAATACGAACACATCCAATGGTACCTTTCGACTCCCCGGACATTGCATGCTGTCAAAAATCTTTTCCACCTTCATGATCCAATCCTCAGCAGCCTGGGGTCCCACAGCCCCTTTGAACAACGGAGGTTTCAGCTTATGAAACATCTGCAAGTGTCTATCAGCTTCTTCCTCTTTTCTCAAACTCATTTTGCTCTGAGCATCCCCCATTACATGTGCAATTGCAGTAGCCAACTGCATCATACTCTCTGAATGTACTGGAGCTGCGCTGTGTTGCTCATTCGGTAAACTGGATTCTGCCGGAGGATCCATATCTTTTCACCTGCACAATTCAGAAGAAATGATACACACATGCAATGATGTATGCCAATGAAGCTCTTACAGCTACCCATTCTACCCAACTCTCAATCCAATCCTACAACTCTGGTAACAATCCATTCTTCCAATAACACTGCTCTGATACCAAAAAGTCTGTCACGCCCCAAGATACAACTTGGAAAGAATCTCAATTAATTTCTCAAACAATTTACCAGAGCTATCTAAACAACAATTAAGCAGTCTATAAACATCTATAGTATTTAAAACATCAATATACAAGTTGATCCATATCTCAAAAGTTCATGTACAATACTCAGGAACTACACTACAATTACAAGTACAGAAATATATCCTGTCCTGAGTACAAAAGAATCAAAATCATCAAAAGAACTAAAACCTGTAGATCCGGATCAATTTCTATCTTCTGCTCCCTTGCCCTGACCTGAAAATGTCAACCACATATAATGAGCTTTACAAAGCCCAGCAGGTCACCTAATACCTATAACTGAAATCAAAGCACGGCGATGCTATCAATATGCATGTCAGTCAATCAAATCTATATCAGTCAATGGTTAATGAGTCTATGCAATACTGAAATCCATAGTCAATGAAACCAGTCAATGCAGCAGCAGGCAAATCGATAAATCAAGCTCAATCAATACACGTCAATCTCGAAGAAATCCGTACACAGAAGAAAATCAATCAATCCGTCAAATCAGTCGTATCGAATCAATCAATCAAATCAAATCAAATCTATGCTATCTGGTCAATAAAATCAATCGGAATGGCAATACGATAAATCTCAATCTATATCAATAAATCAAATGTAGCAAGTCAATACAATGCAGAATCAATAATATCAATAAATCTATAAGCATATCAATATTCATATCCAAAGCATCAATGAATCTAACAATATCTATATCCATTAGAACCATATCAATGTCAATAATCAATAGTATCCATGCTCAATGATCAACAAAGAAATCGATGAAATCATACGAAATCACATAATACAGTAAATCTGATCAAATCAATAAAGCAGAAATCGATAAAGCAGTAAATCCGTATGCCAATACAGTAAACATGCATTCAATATAATAATACTGAACAAGTACAATCAACTGGCTATGTTGCTATTGTAGAATCCATATTGCTGTTGTAGATATCCATACGTTGGTTTCAATAAAAAGAGTCGTCACTCTATTGCCCGTCGGCCGCCCGTTGGCATATCTATAAGAACTCTTTATGACTCCCATCCATCTATCCATAATCGATGTTTAAAGGAAAGCCCGTCGGCCCACCATCCTGTACAGGTCAATTCAATCTCCAACCAACGTTCAACCAGATTCCACTTGTGTTTCAGTATCAATAATCAATCAATAATCAATTCAATGGTCAATATTAAAGCAATCAAATCAATATTCACATTCATAACAATGCAATCTATCAAATTCAGACAAATCAGAAATCATACGAAAATCGGGCAGAGTAACGACAGTCTATCAAATTTACACAAAAATCCTGCAAAAATCACAAATTCCAAATTTCTCCAAATTACAATAGAATATTCACGACATCAATACAAGACTATTGCTCTACTGAATCCATATCAAATCAAGTCCTGATATTTTTCTATTCGATTAAAATCGCGTAGAATCAATTCTGACCTGTAAAATCATCGTAGAAAATGCTCAAATCGTGTACAATATTCATATCTATAACATTCTAAAAGTTGTGCGGTGAAAGTTGTGTCAATTCAAAACCGGGTCCAAAATTCGACTACGAAAACACAAAACAGTGCACAACTCGATCAAAAATCAAGATATCTGAAAACAGAAATAGGATTCGGAGTCCTTACCACGAGATCTTCACTTTTCCCAACAGCGGCGTCGGACGAAAAGCGCTCCGCGGCCTCCGAAATCCAGCTTTTCCTCTACTTTTCCTCTCTTTCTCTCTCTTCAAAATATCTAATATTTTTAAAATGATTTTCTCTCTCCTCAAAACGAGCTGATTTCCTTATATGCTTAGTCTGATCGGCCCGGCCAATCGCCACATCGTCTTGGCCAATCAGAACAAAAACCAATCGGCCCTGGATGATTTCTCAGGACGATGCTCTCGGGATTCTTGTCGTATCTGATCGTCCCAGGACGATCCAAAATCGTCCTGGACGATCCAGTCCAGAAATCACTCCAGAAATCATTCTAGAAATCAGTCGTTTTCAATGCACTGATCGGCTTGGCCGATCTCAACATCGTCCCGGCCGATCCTGGGAGGAAAATCCAATTCAGAGAGGAACAGTAAGGGAATGAGATCTCACATAGATGGCTTCCATTCTTAGAGTATAATATTTGTTGGCTCTAAATAGAACATAAACCCTTTGCACTAAACTAATAAAGTTAAAAATTTTATTACATTACTTTATTTAAGATAAGGTCATAACTTAAGCCTAATTGTGAGTTATAACTTCATTAGCATGTATATTGCTACAATACATATGTCCTTTTGGGGTAATCAACACCATTACAAAAATATTGTTGTAATGAAACAATGATATCAACCAATGAGGTGATGATTTCTATGTTAGAGTAAATCAACAACTTAATTCAAATATTATTGATTGTGAGTTAGTGAGATTAATCTGGGATCCTTGGTTAATTTCTTATTCAATTATGTTAACATGATGTTAGAGCATGATTATTAAGATGATGACTAAATTAAGACATTGACACTAATGTGGAGTCAACATGCTCAATCATTTCAAATTAGTTTGAGCTAAAAAAAGTCAAGCTCTAAACATATGCAAAATATGCTAAGAAAGTGCATTCTTTTCATGAAATAAAGTTTATTCTCATAAGATTATTGATTGCCCATGTCATACTTCTTTGCCATCAAATTCATGTTTAGAATATCTTAATAATGATTTATTATATTTCATGCATCTAAGCTACTCAATTCAAAGTTTATTCTTCTATTTGAGAATGCCTCCTTTTGATTTTTTTTTTTTTTGTTAAAACCCACCAACGGTCCTATGCATTAATAACAAATATTAATACAAGGTCCTTAAGGGGGCTTCCAGTTCCCTATTGCTCAAAAGAGCTACAAAAAAAAGTCAAAAAAGAACTTAGGAGTTGGAGTTCCTCACTAAGCACAAGTACAAGAAATCCTAGTAACATTCTAGGATGTCCAAAAGACAAAACCCAAAAGAACATGAATAAGTATAACCATTCAGATTGGTGTTTCCACCCAAAAAAGAGCCCTGCAGAAAAGGATGAGAAAAATAAAAAAATGAGATATATATATATATATATATATATATATATATATATATATATATATATATATATATATATATATATATATATATATATATATATATATATATATATATATATATATATATATATATATATATATATATATATATATATATATATATATATATATATATATATATATATATATTGGGTGGGGGGAGACCCATACATTGCCTACATGTTAATATTAAAAAAAAAAATATTATAAGACCTTAAAGAGATCGATATCTCACTAAAGCTCAAAGAGCTACAGTAAAAAAGCTAAAAAATTCCTAAGAGGCAAAGATCTAGCATACTTATTAAACTTAAAAAATTAATAGCAAAAAAATAAAATAAAATATTAAAAAGAATATCTTCAAGAAGCCAAACCCAAAAATAACCCCAAGCTGAGATAACCGGTCAGCACAGTAGAAGACAAACCGTCAAAAGCAGGAAATGCCAAGTATCCAAGAAGCTTGGTAGAAAGAGTCCATGATGTAGGAGACCAACCAACAACCAAAGGATCCAACATGAACATATCAAAATACACCCTGCAAAGGACATAAGAGACAACAACAACAACAACAACATCAAGCCTTTATCCCACTACGTGGGGTCGGCTACATGAATCCTTTTTCTCCATTGTGTTTTATTAAAAGGACATAAGAGACAAAAGGAAAAAAAATGAAAAAAATAAGAAGCACTGGCCAATAAAAATCAAAACGCAAGGAAATTGACCTACACCATCAACATAAACAAAGAAAATAGCACTGTGAAACATAAGGAAAAAACGTCATAACCAAAATTAGCATAGCACAACACTCCAACATAGCAAGAGCCAAAGAAACTAAACCGAAAAATAACATAACCTGAAGAGAACACCAACCCATCAAACCAAAATAGAAAGGCATAAAAAAACACCTTTCAACACCAAAATAGAGCCTCGTTTAAATCTAAAGGAAAGAAAACCAAGCTTGTTCATTCTCACTAAACCTTTTAAGAAATGCAAACTAGCAAAATCAGTATATAAATCAGTGGCCTAAAGGCTACACCATTTCTAGCCAACCAATCAGCCATGAATTACACTTCTAGGAATATTAGAAAGAGTAACCTCCACCTTCTTCATATAATTCATAATATTCCTATAATTGTAAAATAATGAAGCATTGCTTCAGTGACAAGTCTTAACAAGGTTAACAAGGATTAAAGAATCAGACTCAATTCAAATATTCTTGATATTGAAATGGGAATAGAATTTAAGGTTGAGTAAGAGAGCAGTAGCTTCAACATTAAGAACATTAGCACTAAAGACTTTATCAACTAAGGCAAAAATCTTATCACCAGTAGAGTTCCTAACAATCCACCCACAACCCGCACCCACTTTAGAAAGAGATATGTTAACATTTAATTTAAATTGGTTAAAGGCTAGTTTAATCCAATAAATCACACTAAATAGATATCTAATAGTGTCTTTCTCAAAGGATATCTAAAAAATAGTAGTCCAATACATAACACCTTTGAAATGCTTAGGTAAAACTAATTGAGCATTAATCATTCGATGGATTATGAGCTTAAGGCAAAAAATGATTATATCACAATTCATTTTGATGCCAAGATGTTTAGTATTGTTCCTCTCCAACCATATTACCCAGAAAACTATCATATGAATAAAAAAGTACCAATGTGTCTAGCAAGATGTTTGGAGCACCAGTGAGCCAAAAAGGAATAGCAATTAATGACATTTACATCTAAATTAAAGCCCAAAGCATTCTCCAAAAGACCTAAACCTTGTTAGCAATAAGCCCATCCAAGAAAACATGGTTAAGAGTTTCAACATAAGAATATTACTAGCACTTAGAAACTATGTTGAAACCCTTAGACATTAATCTCTTATCCATTAGAATTAAATCTTTTATAAGCTGCCAATTAAAAATAGAGTAACAGGTCGGAATATTCAGATTTCGAATTATATTAAAAACTTTGTTATTAGAAGGTCTATCTCTGAAGCAATTCCAAACATCTTTAGAGCATAATTCTCCATATTTAGACTTATTAAATATCATCTTATAAGGCTTGGCCATGTCAAAAGGAATGTCTCTAATGCTATCAGCCACATTATTAAAAACAAATTCAAGCAAACAATTACAATTCTAGTTAATTATTACAACTTGGGCTTTCAAGTTTATAATTTTAATAATAATAAATAGTATTGATTGTATCTTTTTGTCTCCTAGTGTTTGTACTGTATATTTTATGTTGTGTGTACTAACATTTTAGGTACATCATGCACAAGTCAATGAAGATTCAGGATTTAAGATTCGATATAATAGAGTATATTGACATAGTATGTAAAATTCATTTATGTATTTTTTTTTTAGTTTCATGAGTTAAGTACTATAAAGTATGGGTGTCAATTTTTGACCATCCCGAAATACGACCCGAACCCGACCCAGAAAATTCCGGGTTAGGGTCAACCTGGACCCGAAATGGGTCAGGTTCGAGTTCAATAAATCAACCTGTTTTAAAAATCGGGTCGGGTTCGGGTTGACACAGTAACCCGAAATTGACACAAAAACTCCTATTTGACCCGAAAACCGGAGATTGACCCAATTTTGACACGAAAATTGAAGATTAACCAAATTTTTTACCCTAAAACTAGTAATTTTAGGTCAAATTTGGGTCATTCGTGTCGGGTCGCATTGACCCGGACCCGAATCGGGTCGGGTTCGAGTCCGAAAACCTAACCCCCTTTTTTAAAAATAGGTCGGGTTCGGGTTGACCCGAATAGTGCCGGGTCAGTTTCGGGTTCGACCCGAACCCGACCCATTGACCCGAATTGACACCCCTATTATAAAGGTGTATGCTAGCCTGATGACAATGCACACACACACTCATGGGAATGAGATAAAGAGAAGATCAAAATAGTAATTTTTTGAACTAATCATAGTGTATGATAAGTATCGTACTGTATGATTAGCAACTCAAAAAATTATTAAATAAGATAATTATGTATTTGATGTTATTTGAACTAATTATGATGTACGATCAGTACTGGATAATCTTGATCATATAGAGCGATCAGTTGAAATCATGAATTTAGCTGCCAATCAATAATTAGGCAATATTTTGAAATACAAATTATATACTAATCTACGGTAAGATAGGTATCATATTGTATAATTTAATTAAATATTACCTAAATTAATCTTGTAATTAAGGAACAAATTTAGATTAATTGGTCCAGTAAGATAATAGTATATGATTGGGCAAATCGTACTATACAACCAGATCTTTGTATGGGATGATAATTTATCATTGCCAATCATACGAGACGATAATCCAAATTATTTGTACTAATTATAATGGATGATATCATATCGTACTAGACGATCAGCTTAAATATTTGAACGAATCGTACAACTTCTTACTCTTCGTACAGTACAAACAAGGATATATTATATTAATCATACTATATGATCAGAGATGATAGAATTGAGTTTTTTTTTTCTTATTCTATGCCCTTTAATTAAACTTTCTCATAAGACTTTGTATGAGTCTTTTTTTCATTCATTGAATTGTCACTACGGGAAAACACGGCGGATTTTTTTTGCGCCGACATTGACGGCGCAGGTTCTGGAGGAATGATGCGACGTAAATTTTACGGCGTTATTTCCGGCGGAACTGACGCCGGAAATTTACCGGCGTCCATTGCGCCGGAAATAACGCCGGTGAAAAGGGCTCTGGATTATTTCTGACACAGATTACGGCGGAAACGTTCCGGCGCTCATTACCGGCGGATTGTGCACCAGCTTATTTAAACTCAACGAAAACGTTCCAGCGCATTGTCCGACGGTAACATTACCGGCGGACGTTCCGCCGGAAAATCCGCCGCTAAAAGCCCTAAAATGCGAATCGGAGCCCTCTGGGCCGTCATTCTTTTCGCTACTCTCTCTCACCTCGCCTCCTTCGCCCGTTGCCCTCCATCGCCGTTCGTCGCTCGCCGTGGATTGACATCACCGACGGTCACCGAACTTCGCCGCTGACGGTCACCGGACTTCGCCGAGCATCTCCCGCCGCCGAGCTCTCAATCGGTATTGCTTTTTTTTTTTTTTGCTATCTTTTTGCTTTAGTCATGGATGTTATCACTAGACATTTGCTAGAGGATATACCTTGGTGCATGCTTTTTGTTGATGATATTCTTCTTGTTGATAAGACTAGAGAGGGAGTTGAAGGTAAATTTGAAAAATCTTTTTGCTTTAGTCATGGATGTTATCACTAGACATTTGCTATAGGATATATACCTTGGTGCATGCTTTTTGTTGATAATATTCTTCTTGTTGATAAGACTAGAGAGGGAGTTGAAGGTAAGCTTAAGTCCATATCTTTTTGCTTTAGTCATGGATGTTATCACTAGACATTTGCTAGAGGATATACCTTGGTGCAAGCTTTTGGTTAATGATATTCTTCTTTTTGATAAGACTAGAGAGGGAGTTGAAGGTAAATTTGAAAAATCTTTTTGCTTTAGTCATGGATGTTATCACTAGACATTTGCTATAGGATATACCTTGGTGCATGCTTTTTGTTGATGGTATTCTTCTTGTTGATAAGACTAGAGAGGGAGTTGAAGGTAAACTTAAGTCCATATCTTTTTGCTTTAGTCATGGATGTTATCACTAGACATTTGCTTTAGGATATACCTTGGTGCATGCTTTTGGTTAATGATATTCTTCTTGTTGATAAGACTAAAGAGGGAGTTGAAGGTAAAGTTGGATTATGGAGATCAGCATTACTCCATATCTTTTTGCTTTAGTGGTTAGTAGACCTAGTGAGGGGATTGTGACTTTGAGCAATCATTTCATTAATAAGTGTAACATAATTTTAGATTATGGATATTAGAAATATATAAATCCATTAATTTTTTACTCTTATTTATAGGTTATGGATATTAGAAATCAACGAAGTTGGATGTTTTTTTTTTTTCTTTTTTTTTTTTGAAAGTTTGAAGAGAGAGTCTAGAGCTTGGGAGAAAAAAGGTAGAGTATGAGAGAGGGATAAGATCATCCTTGTAGGTTTAAAGGAGTGTGAAAGGGAGTTTCACATAGTTGCTCTAGCAAACTTGCTCCCAAGTTCCTCCATATATCAAGGTTTATCTTGAGAGAAGTTTTAGGAAAACCATCTCTTTGGCAATAAAGGATCCAGCTACTCCACTACACTGGGGAAGGTGGAGGTGATTCTAAGGTTCTTTATCTCACTAGGAGGATAAAAAGGATTATCAGTATTGCAACTCAGGAATTAAGATTAAGATTGTGATTTTTGATGATAGCAAAATATTATGATTTCTCCTGACATATACTAGATATTTCTATTCATTTTTTTATATGTACTAACATTTTAGAAAAATCATAATTCAGACTGTTGAAGACTTCACGACATAGTAGAATAGAATTTCATATAATAAAGTTTATAAATCTTTATTTTTATTTTCTTCAGTTTGAGAAAGTGTGATTGTAATTGGGTAACCGTGCACATACACACAGAGAAAGAGAGTCAAAACTTAAAATTGTAAAACAAATCGTATTATATGACTTCTAATCGTACTGTATAATTTTCCATGTTTTTACTCTAAAATATAGTTAATCAAATCATGGCTTGTACTTTTAAATTATTCGTATTATACGATGTCAAATGATACAGACGACTGATAGAGTACGAAAATGGGTTCATCCAAAATTGACAAAAGAAAGCTTGATTTGCTTAACTATCTGTAGCGTACAATGTCATTTCGTACTGACAATTGATAGTATATGAAATTAGGTTTATACAGGATCATACCAAACAAACATATTTATTTTTGAACTATTCATGCAGTATGATTTTAGTTCGTACAGATGATTGATAGTGTATGAAATTAGGTTTGTACATATTCATACTAGGATTTTTAAACATTTTGTACAGACAATCCACGATCGTACTGTATGATATGAAGTCAGTGTGGGTCTCCGAAAGGATTCTGCTCATGTGATTCAAATGCAAAGGGTACAACCACACTGTCCCGTAGGACAAAATGGTCGTAGGCCTTGACACCCGACACAAGCAGGCCAATGGAAGAGCAGATTGAGTTATATATACGATTAGCCATGGAGGGTAGCGGCTTTCACCTACACACTTCGATGGATAATAATATATATAACCCTAAATTCACGAGATTTCCCCTATTCGATACATCAACTTGAATAGGGTTTATTTGATTGTGGGGATCGGTTTCCTACGGGCGTAAGCCCCCGTAGTTAATTACATCTTAGACCTCGATCTAATAAAACTCTTAATTAAGGACGTTAGATTATCTTCTTGAATGGGTTTAGTGCAAGGGCAAATTCTAGGCTTTCCTAATCAAGGAGGAAGAATGTCTCAATTTTGGCTCAATCAATCACACGTGGTTCAGTCATCATCCGGTCTGAAGAAGAGAAAAACAGTAGAAAAGAAAGAGGTCATGCATCTCAAGCAAGGATGAGAGAAAGAGGGAGGTGGCGTCATCTGTGTGACGCGGATGGGTAGGATTTATAGCTTCCGAAAGGATGGAGAGCTTACCCACCAATAAGGTGTATAGTGGTACACCTGTACCACTCACCTTAGACCCTAAATCTATAGAAGATGTAATATCATACATACGATATTAACACCTACGACCTAGCTAATACAATCTGGACTTATTCCTTGCCTGAAAAAGGAAGTCAGCTAAAATCACCTAAACGTATAAAATCCATGTTGTCTAGTCCATAGAAAGATGGGAGGATAGTTTAGACATTAGAATTTAGGATCGACAACTAAAGAAATTCCTAAGTGATCCCACACTTATGAGTGGTATTATGCACCTAAAACTAATGCAATTAAATTTTAATTGGTTGCTAATGCAATTTATGCTGGTCAAAGTCTCCAAATCAGAAATGCATGAAATTTTAAAAAGGTTTATAAAAATAATTTTTGAGAATTACTAAACTTCCCCAAGTCTGGCACTTCATCCTTATAGGCCAGATTATCCGGACTCTACCCGCAGGCGAGGAAGTTAGTCTAAAAAAATAGAGAATGCGTGCATGCGCCCCCGGACGATTCCGGCTATTCCCTAAATCGTTATGTTTCTATGTGAGTTAATTCTTAAAATTTTATTTAATAATCACGAGTAGAAAAAATTTTATCCCTAAAGAGCCTAACGATCAGGCATAAGCACATGCAAGAAAGAAACCTATAAAAAGCATGCTGGTTCTACTGCACAAACAAAGTAAACAAACAATAGCAAACAACAAAATCCCACGAAAAAGAGTGTCCATGGCAAGTGCCATACAATATTACATCACAGAGTACAGAAAAGTAAGGGTGGTCGGGCTCCACCGACAACAACCCGGGAACGACGCAAATCTTAAAATAAGGCATTTTACATCTTCAGTCTTCTCTTCCACTTTCTTGATTCGTCTTTGGATCGTCTTCAGTCCTTCGGGCTCCTTATAGTGAATGCTCCAAAAAGATGTCATAAGGGTTTTCTTTTCCCTTTGGACTCCTACATCTCTAAAATGCCTTATTTTAATGATTTTCACAACATTTACCAAATACATTACATCACTGGAAAAAAAGAAAATCTAGACTCCCCTGCAGGGGTTATCCTAAACAGTTATAATAAAACAAAAATCATCCACGCAGTTATATATGTAAATGAAAAGTGCTTAAATCAATCACTTGGCCGTGCTCTAATTATTGGGGGCTAAGCAGCTGAAGCAGGTACCTAAAGTAATTATAAATGACATTATTAATTTTATCCCCCTTTTTAGCGGTGTGTAAGCACGGCCACCTATAGGAAGACAGCATTAGTATGAAAAAGCGTGCCTAACCTATGGGTATTCTAACGATCACAATAATAGTGCAGAAAAGAAAAGAGCAGAAAAAGTGTCACATAAAATCATCACAGAAAAGCTACAACAGGTAGCAAAAACAACCAGCACTCAAGTCACATGCAAAGCGTCACAGCACAGCACATAAAAGAAAAGCAGAACAACAACCTAACCTAAAGCTAATAGTCGTGTCCTAGCAAACTCATCTAAGTGTGTGTAAGCTGTGTGGTTTTGGTAGGTCCTATATTGGATAGTTTAATTAAAATTATTTTTGCATTCTTGTTTGTTAAGAGGGGCAAAAGGGAATTTTGGTTAAAATTCAAATCTTAGTATTTTAAGATTAATTTTAAATATTTTATTTTTAGTATTTGATTAATTATCACCTTTGTTTCACACCGAAGCCGTGAGGTTTATTTCACCCTCCTTGGGGCTAATTTAATAGCCTCGTAGGCCTAGGTTACCCAGTAATAATTAACTTTGTTAGGTTATTTTAATTTGTTATGAAAAGAAAAGGAAAAGATAGATTACGTATTTTATTAAAAGGAGATTTGTTGATTTATTTTAAAGATTATTCTAGGATTTAATATTTAGAAGTATTTTCATCCTAATGAATTTTTGGTTTATAATTTGATCTCCTAATTAAGTCTACTTTTTTAAAATTTTTGGTTGGTTAGGAGTTAATTATTAAATTAGTTGGAATTGGTTTAGATTTGTATTTTAGATTTTAAAGTTTAATGGTAATAGAATGTTAAAAAAAGTTTAATTAAGAATTGGGTGTTTTAACATATTTTAGGAATTAGATTAAGATTGATTGGTTGATTATTAGTGAATTAAGAAAATAAAAATCTAAATTTATGAAAGCGTGTCACTAGATTTTTGTTTGTTTTAATGTTTCTATCCTACAGGGAACATGCAACCTAAGTCTATATTTTCTATGACTCAGTCCTTAGTTTTTGTCCTTAGATGTTACTAGTGTTGTAGGATCAAAAGTGGTGTTGTTTTCTAATTCCTAAGACTTCTATACATATGTCACAGTGTTTTAGGGATCTAGAAAGAAAGGTAAAAGTAGTTCAAAATATAATTGAAGTTTCTATAAGGCCCTAAGGGTGGGAGGCGTACAAACATCTAGGCCCCTAAAGATATTCTAAGTTTCTTAAGAAAGCTTACAGCACCGGGGCCTACGACCCGGTGGTTCCGCCCGTAGCGCCCCTACCGGAATGAATTGGGGCGACTGATGCTCAGATCCAATTGTCCTAGCTCCTTCTCCAAATGCTCCCACGCTCCTTGTCCATTGCTTTCCAAAAGGTACCTCGCATGTCATAGAAGAAAGAGGGATCAAAGCATGTTCTATAAGCAAATAATAATATAAAGAAATGGAAATGCAATAAAAAAAAACTAGAACGTACCTTTTGTACACCGATTGGACTACTTGTGTTTTGGGCTCTCCTCATTTTGCAAGTGTTTAGTATTAAAGCATGAAAGAAATGATAAAGAAAGCTAAAGATAAAGCAAAAGGCAACTAGATGCAATAAAAAGAAAAAGAATGAAAATCGTATATAAAAGGGATGTAGGCATTGTTGTTTTGGACACACTTCTTTAAAGTCAAGTGTATCCTAAAGCAACATTCAATGCCCTTTATTGTTCTCACAATCCAAATAAGACACTTGATATAAGACTCAACTCAAATAATCTAACTACCCTTTAAACAAAGCCCAAAATAACTAAAGGAAACAAATTCCTAACATTAAACTTAAAACAAGATTATCTTTTGTTTTATATTTATCCGAAATTCCAAATTTTTAACTTTAGAAGCTAACACTAAAAGAAGAAAAAAAACAAGTGAGCAAGGACTATCTTGCTCCAAAAAGACACTAAAAGGCCCTCTAACACCAAGCTCCTAAAGCTCCAAATCCTAAATCTCGTCTTTTAGAAAACTAATGTGATTCAATAAGGAAGCAATCCATGTACTAAGCATTAGCTTATTCTAAAGAGAAAACTACTAAAGGACTTTTCTACACCAAGCAAATCACCAAATTATAAGTCTCAAAATACTCTATGAAAATCTCTAGATTGAATGCCACACAAAATCCTACACAAATGATCTACCAAAATCTCTTCTTTTCGTTAGCCCCAAAATCCTACAAAAAGACCCACAATCAAGTGCCTTTTCCTTCATTTGGAGTGGGGTATGAAATTCATAAAGCTTTCTAACAAGAAAGTTGTATACAACCTCTCGTTATAAAGCCTTCACAAAATTCGTCGTATAAAAACCCTTTTAAAAAAAAAACAAATCTAAAGCTACTATACACAAATCGACTTATAAAGAAAGCTTTCGACCATAAAATCATTCATAAACACTCTCAAAGACATGTCATATGATAACTAAGAATGTCCAACCTTAAGAGAAAAGGCATGTAAATGCTCTTAAATATGCCGCATAACTTCCCAAAACAAGGTTATGAAACCTTCAATATAAACTAACCACCTCATACTCAAATGACCATTTTAATGAATAAAATTGCCATAAAACAAAGATAGAATATGAATCTACAAGAACAACAACTCAATTTTATAACTCATGAAAGCTTCTAACACCTCTATAAACATTACTTTGCAAAAGGGGGATGAGTAGTTACTATTGTTCTATCACTTGCTAATGGTGCTAAGGATGTCAATATCTCATTTTTTTTTTAAATAACAAAGCACAAAACAGCGAGAAATCTACATGTAATTCGCCCTCAAACAATTTGGAACTCAAAACAATAAGGAAAGCTACATAAGACATGCTACCAAAACAGTTCGGCATCTCAAAACCAATGAAAAACTGAATATACTTGTTTCCAACAGCAATTTGGAAACTCAAAACAAGCAAAATCTGCACTTAATAGTTTCTAACAGCGGTTTGGAACCCCAAAACAAGCAAAATCTGCACTTACTCTTTGCCAAAAACAGTGGAAAAAGTTTTATAAAAGGTTGTAGAAACTTCCATGGAATAGCCATAAAAGATTCATTTGAGTGCCATAGGTATTATTGTACAAAAAACAGTGAGAAAGCGCTCGAAATCTGCACTCATTTCCCACAAAAAAGAAAAGTAAAAGAAGAGATCCATAAAAAGCTGTAGGAATTTTCACAAAGAAGTGATACTTGCCAATCATGTCTTTCACATAAATATCCAACAAGTGATGAAGAAACATGCTTCAAATAAGCATAGAGCTATCTCGCCATCCATCAACCTTGCAACTAAGCATGCTTCCCATGATATAAGTTGTGAAACTAAGAGACTCATGATGGCTTCCCAACCAACTTTAAAGCTAAATAATGATAAGAGAACGAATATTTTGATAGAAAACTAATTCTACTGTAAGAAAATATTAAGGCTTTCTAATATAAATTTCATGTTTTGCTCAAAGAAAACCACCCAACATAAAGCATGTAGCCCTTATGTCAAATTGACTTGCAAACTCGAATGGATCATGAAGTCCACGAAGGCTCTTTAAATTCGACGAGGCATAGCAAGTGGCCAAAAGTGTATGTAAAGGAAAGTGACCAAATTTCATACCCATCCTTTTTTATATTCCCAACGAGAGAACATTCTTTTAGCTTGCTATCACAAGAGCCATCTCAAACTTATCACAATCAAGGTAAACCCAACTATTCAAACTTTCTTAAAATAAAACTTCGACACAAGAAAAGCTTCATTGAGGTAATCCATCAAATAATTAACCTACAAAAAACCTAGGCAAAGAAGGATATGAAACCAACATTTTTGGCATCCATAACACCAATTCCATATATCATGACAAAACAATGCCTATTTTAGGTCAAACATGATATCAATCTTAAAAGTGTAAAGGCCGTTGTTTCAAATATGTGAATAACATTGAGTGTCAAAAATGAAACTTAGCCTCATAAAAGAAAACATTCAACGACAACGAAAGGAAACTAGGGATTCTCATAGCTTCACTTTTAGGGAATAATATCAAAATGAGACTTGTATTATAGATTCATTCCATAAGAGCTTATTATACTATGCTAAGCATTAGAACAAACGCTTCATATACACACCTTGATAGAAGATCAAAATAACATCTCAAGCTTCATGAGTTACTCACAAAATCATACAAGAATTCTTTAAAGGGAATTCCACCAAACACCTTATATGCATGTCTTGCTAGAAGACTAAAATGGTACCTTATACATTTTCTAGTTCACACCTAAAGCCCTAAATCATGTAGTATGAATCAAAATGACATGACTTCCCATTGTCAACCAAATTCAAATCAACACATGGGAGAAGCATAGAAGATCAACACATAGTTCCAAAATTAACTATACAGGTTACCATGAAATCAATTACACAAAGAACAAAAGCATTCACTAAGAATAAAAAAGGATTAGAGGTGTGATGACATACACACCATAAGAGCTCAATCCACACTTCAATCTAAACCAAAATAAAACTCCTCCTAGGTGTAACTTGCTGCCAACTAAAATCATCCACATGATTTTAGATTAAAATGAGAGGAAAACATGGTAGCTAGAGTAGAGGAAGAAGATCAAGGCAAAGGGAAAAGGAAAGGGAGAAGAAGAAGTAAGAGAAGGAGAGAGAGAGAGAGAGAGAGAGAGAGAGAGAGAGAGAGAGATACTCACCTTGCAAAGGAGCGGCTAAGGCGAGTCGATGGCTTCAAGTTCGGTTGGTCCGGGCGTCAGGACGGCTGAAGGTCGGACGGGAATGGGGGAGGCGTTGGATCCTCCTGAGCTGCTGTAGGTTTGGAGGGGATCAGTCGGCCAAGACAGGGATCCCAGCGACAGAGCTCGGTCCAGACGTGTGAGGTCGGGAGAAAGCCCTTTGGGTTCGGCCTAGACGTGTGGAGCTGAGGGTGAGAGGAAGAGCCACCGGCCTGGCCGAGGTTGCAGTCGCGAACTGGAGAGGGAGCAAGGAGCTCGGGGTGTCGTCGGGTTCGGGATCCACGAACTGGGGAGGAGGTCGGCCAGGGGCTTCGGGCTTGGGCTCGCCGAAGGGGTCACGAATAGGAGAGGGAGCGTGGGGGTCGTGCGGCTGCCAGACCTGGCTCGTCGGAGCTTCTGCGAACGAGAGAGAGCAAGGCTAGAGGAGGGGGAGCGGGTGAGCTGTGCGAAATCGAGAGAGAGAGAAAGAGAGGGAGAGAGCGCGAGGAGCAAATGTCCTGAGAGGGAGATCAGGATTGAGAGAGAGAGCGGGAGGGGGAGAATGCGTAAGAGAAGAGAGAATGAGAGTCCCCCCTTAAGCCGAGGCTCTCTGTTCTGCGTAAATCAAATCCCTTACCGAAAGAGGAAGCCCGCGCATCATCTTCTCTGGCTTCTACTTCCGAAAATTTCCTTAAACGACCCCGCTCACTGCTCAATGTTTGCTCGAATCGCAGAAGATCGTTGAAATGCTGGATTTCGGCCGAAACAAAGATTTCACTCAATCGTAGCCGTCGATTCGATTACTAGATTTAGGGAATTAATTCAAATAATTTAGAAAGTCAAATGGCATTTAATAGGATTAAATTTGGCTGAATCAGGTTAAATTTGGCTAAGATCGAGTTGGACTCGGGTCCTAATTTGACTCGATTCGAACAAATTCGGGCTCGAGCCGGCGCAACAAAATTAATCATACAAAAATGGGTTCAAAACAATAATCAATTTATATCAAATCAAGTACGACGCGACGAAATCAAACTAATCGAGTCTAATTGAACACATCCGAGTCTGATCCGGCTCGAGTCGGGTCAATTCGAGCTCAAATTGGACTCGACGATGTTCGATTAAATCGATCGGAGGTGCTCGAGGGTACTCGAGCAAAAAACGAGGTCAACAGTCAGTTCACTAGTAATTTTCAATTTTTGAAGATTTTTTCTTATATTTTCTATATAAGAAGTCCTAAAAACTAACACTCAAGACCTTTGCTGTGAATTTTTCTTGAGAGTGTCCATTGAGTGTGAGTGTTTGGGAGAGATTATGAGAGTGAAGTGTGAGAGATCTAGTGAGCAGAAGTTGTAAGGGATTCACAAGGTTACCCAATGCAAGGATCTCTTTATCTTCTTAAAATTTCTTCTTAACTCCTCTGGAAACATTTGAGAGAATATTTTCAATATTATGTCAAGATTCTCTTCCTTCACCAGGAGTGTGAAAAAAAAATGTGATAGTTCTCTGCCTTCACCAGGAGGGTAAAAAAAATGTGACGGTTCTCTACCTTCACTAGGAGGGTGAAAAAGGATATGACGGTATGCTGCCATCACTTGGAGGGTGTAAAAGGAGCCAATTCTCTACCGTATTAGGTTGGTCGAAGAGACTTTTATAAGGGCTTCTCTGCCTTCCTATGGGGGCAAAAGTTGAGTCACTTTGATTTAGTACAATACCTGGAGAAGGAGTCTCCAGGGAGTGGATGTATGTCAAGTTTGAACTGAATCACTATAAAATTTTAGTGTTCTTTTATTCACTTTAATTTTTTTATTTTTTTGTTTTGTTTACACTTTAATGTTTTATGGTTGAAAAATCTTTTGTGAGAATAATATCTAAACAAATGTATATTCAAGGATCATTGCTTAAATTTTCTAGAAATGATTTTCAAAAATCCAAAAAAATTTAAAAACAACCAATTCATTTCACTCTTGGTTAGCCTTGGGATAGTTCTATAAGGTCTAATAACCTACAAAAACTTTCAATCAGTTCTCTACCTCACGAGGAGGGCAAAAAAGAATTATAGGTTATTTGCCTCACCAGAAGGATAAAAAGGATTACGATCCTCTGTTGCACCAAGTTGGTGAAAGATATTTTGTAAGAACTTCTCCACCTAACTGTGGGAGCTTAAGGAGAAACACTATAGTGATAGTGTAATACCTAGGGAGGAGGACTCCAGAGAGAAGATGTAGGTCATGATTTGATCGAACCACTATAAATTTTGGTGTGTTTGTTCTAGCTTTTATTTTATGTATTTTAATTTTTGACACATTATTTCTGTGATTACTACATGGTTAAAATTTGTGATTAATATTTGGTTATGACAAGTATGCTTCTAACATTATCTACTTTGGGTGTGGGAAATCTGAGCATCTAAAATATGAATGCCCCAATTTTAAGAAACACCATGTAAAAGAAAAAAGTGAAGATAAGCTAATTGTAATAAGCGGAAATAAAAAGAAACAAAAAATCTCCTAAGCAGACTTAGCTTCTGACTCATCAGAACAGGAAGAAGATAATGAGATAACAAACTTATAATGAAAAGTCAAGGATTCGATTGGTAATTCCAATCAGGTATAAAGTTTGTTTCTCTATTTGTGTATTTGTTTATCTATTTGTGTATTTTTTTTTATCCATTTGTGTGTTTGTTTGTCTTTTTTTGTGTTTGTTTATCCGATTTTTGGTTTGTCAATTATTTTTATGTATGATTATATGTTATAACTTATTTCTGCATATAATTCAATTTTAGATGTTATATTTTCTCTCCTTTTTTATGATGTCAAAAGGGGGAGAAGGTATTTGGTTGCATTTGTTATTTAGTTTTAATTTTTAAAATTAATATAAAAAATCAATTTTCCCCTATTTTTAATATAATTCTCTTAGTGAGGGAGAGATTAGGATAAACTAATATTAGCTTACAAATTCAACCAAAAAAAATTTGTCATCATTAAAATGGGGGAGATTATTACTATTCAGGCTTCTGAGTTTATTGTTTTGATGATAACAAATATTATTGATTGTATCTTTATGTTTCTAAATATTTGTACTACCTATTTGTTATTGTGTGTACTGCCATTTTAGGTTTATCGTGTACAAGTCAATAAATATTCAGGGCTTAAGATTGGGTATAGTAAGATATGCTAAAAGAGTTTGTAAAATTCATTTATGTATTTTTTTCAATTTCTTAAGTCAAGTACTGTAAAGTTGTATGCTAGCCTGGTGATTGTGCACACACACTCATGGGAATGAGATAGAGAGAAAAATAAAAAGAGTAATTTTTTGAACTAATCATACTATATGATAGGTATCATACTGTATAATCAGCTACTCATAAAATTATTAAATCGACTAATTATGTATTTAATGTTATTTGAACTAATCATACTAGACTATCTTGATCGTATAGGATAATTAGTTGAAATCATAAATTTAGTCGCTAATCATTATTTAGGTAATAGTTTAAAATACAAATTATGTGATAATTGTATGGAATTATAGGTATCATACTATTTGATGTAATTAAATCTTACATAAATTAAGCCTGCAATTAGGGATCAAATTTGGATTAATTTGCCCAGTAAGATTGTACTGTATGATTGGACAAATCGTACTACATAATCAGATCCTTGTATGGGATGATAATTTATTATCACAAATCATACATGATGATAATCCAATTTGATTGTACTAATCATACTAGATGATGATTATATCGTACTGGATGATTAGCTCAAATACTTGAACAAGTCATACAACTTCTTACTTTTCCTATAATACTAATAAGGATATATTCAAAATAATTATACTATACAATCAAGGATCGTACTATACGATCAGAGATGACATAATTGACTTTTTTAGGTTTTTCTGATCTCTCTATTTATGCTTTCTCATAAGACTTTGTTTGAGTATTTTTTTCATTCATTGAGTTATTTCTTTTAAAAGTTTGAAGAGAGAGCCTAGAGCTTGGGAGAGAAATGGTACAATTTGAGAGAGGGAGAAATTTCTTATAGATTCAAGGGAGAGTGAGAGGGAGTTCCACATTGTTGTTATGATGAACTTGCTCCTGAGTTCCTCCATACATCAAGGTTTGTCTTGAGGTAAGTTTTGGGAAGATTCGCTTTGGCTACAAAGAACCTGGTTACTCCGTCGCACCGAGGAAGGTAAAAGTGATTCCAAGGTTCTCTGCTTTACCACGAGGGTGAAAAGGATCTAAATTCTCTGCCTCACAAAGAGGATGAAAAGTATTCCAAGTTCTCTATCTCACTAAGAGGGTGAAAAAGATTACAATCCTCTACCACACTTGGTTGGTGGAAGAGATTTTATAAGGACTTCTCTGCCTAGCTGTGGGAGTTAAAAGAGATAAACTATAGTGATAGTATGATACCTAGAGAAGAGAACTTCGGGGAGTGGACGCAGGTCATGGTTTGATCAAACCAATATAAATTCTGGTGTGTTTGTTCTAATTTTTATTTTCCATACTTTATTTTTTTGCATTTTATTTCTGTAATTACTATGTGGTGAAAATTTTTTATTAATATTTTTTGTGATGATTATAATATAATCACCATTATTATAATTATATACGAGTTAGTCAGTTTTTACATCAAAGTTAAAATATTACTTTCATATTAGTGTGCTTAGGGACAAGTTCACTTATGTTTAACATCCTTATCAAACTTTCACCATTGCATACAAATTCAAAAACTTTTAAATTCGAGGTAGAATGCGTATGGAAATAACTAGAATCTAAGGAGCTAGAACCCATCTAGTTGTCTTGCCAAAAGAAAGAATTTCCATTCCCAATACCCCAATGCAAGAAAGATTCACCCAGTCACTTGATACTACATAATATGTGTCAAACCTAGGATTGATCATTTTAAGAAAATAGCGGGATGAATGATTGAATTTGTAATATTTTAAGTTTATAAAGTTAGCCCAAAGTGAATTATTTTGTCTGAATTTCAACCAAAGTTTTATATAGAACATTTAACCATATCTTTAATGGACTTGCACCTAAGCCCCCCTACCAAATAGGACTGTTACAATAGTTACATCATCTCAAGTGGATCCTTTTAAAATCAGAGGAGGAACATCAAAAAAACTTATTGAAAATTTTCTTCATTCTGATACAAACCTCCGAATGGAGGTTAATAGTTTGAAAAATGTATAATGGTAAGGAAGAGTAAACAATCTTAATTAAAACCATACATCCATCCATGGAGAGAAATTTAAATTCCCAAGAGGTCAGTTTTGCATTAATAGATTAAAAAATCTTATCAAAAAATAAACTTTTATTGAGACCTTTATAGATTAGAGTGCATAAGTAAAATATGGGGAGATTCTACATAGAAAATCCAGTATAATGAGAGATGTGATTAATATTTCTTTGGATCATACCTTTCCCCTGAAGGAAGGAGCACTTCTTTAGGTTAAAATTTAACTCACTTTCTTGACTAAACCTCAAAAGAAAATTGTAAACCATCTTAACATTTTTAATATGGCCATTGTAAAAGATAACAAAGTCATTGGAAAAACATAAATGAGAAATAAGCATACCACCCTTATTAATGTAAATCTAACTTTTATATTGAGAGAATAATGTATGCAAACCTCTAAATAAATATCAAAAACGATAATAAAAATAGTAAGTGAGAGAGGATCACCCTACCTAATCCCTTGATGAACTTAAAAGAAATATTTACTATTACCATTAATAATAATGGAATACTAGACATTTTTAATTATATTTGAAATTAAATCAATACAAGTATCATTAAAACCAAAAAGCTGCATACTTTATAAATAAAATACCAGTTTATATAATCATAAGCTTTGGATATATCAAACTTGATAACCATGTTTCTACATGAGACATTCACATTAATATCATCAATAAGTTATTTAGCTAACAGAACATTATCCACAATACCCCTCCCTTTAACAAAACTAGTTTTAAGCTGAGAGTTAATTTTGAGGAGAATGTTAGTCATATGAGAAGCAAGAATTTTTTAAATGATCTTATTAAAAATAGAGCATAGATTAATGCTTCTATAGTCAGAACAAGAGTTAGGGTTATCACATTTAGGAATAAGAACTATAGACATGCTAGTAAAATATTAGGAATAGTCATACCATTAAAAAAACCAATGACAGTTCTACAAAAGTCATCTTTAATAATATTCCAGCAATTTTGATAAAAAGAAATAGTAAAGCAATCAAGACCAGCATAGCTTCCTTGTTCATATCCATAAGGATATAATGAATCTCAATTTAATCTGGGCACTTATATATTAAGCATAAGATTATCAACATCATTAATTATAGAAGGAATAGATAGAGGTTCCACAATTTTTGAAACACCAAGAATATTCTTAAAATAATCAATAACAAAGTTAGCAACATCCTCCTCATTCTCCAAATAAGTACCATCATCCAGTTTAGTATTGTATGTGAATATAACATTTAGCTTTCCTACTCTTAGCACGAGCATAGAAATACTTTTTTTAGCATGGAAATACATAATATTTTGATCTCCATCAGTTAGGGATTTAGAAATAACTTTTTGGCGCCAATATTCCTCTTCCAATAATTGTAGATCCAAAAGAGTTTTCATAGAATTAATCAAAGTAGTCTTATTCTCATTAGATCTATTAAGGATGAAGTTATCCTCAATCAAGATAACTTTATTTTCATCTTTAGTAATATTCTCTAAAATATTACCGAACACATTTTTGTTCCACCATCTTAAAACTTATTTAAGCTGCTTGCATTTGAGAGAGAATAAAGCAATATCATTATTACCATCATAGTAAGGTAAAGGAAACCGCCAATTTATCTCAACCACCTTATAGAAATCAAGAGAATGCAACCACATATTTTGAAAATGAAAGGGAGAGATGTCCTTTTTTAATATGAGTATCTATAGAAATTAATAACAAGACATGATTAGAAATAGTTCTACTAAGATGATGAAAAGTAGTGTTAAAATTAGAGAGACCCACTCGACATTAAATAAAAATATGTTCAGTCTTTGTCATAGGTGATTGTTAGACCATGTATACTCAGAGCCAGAGAAATCAATATCAACCAACCCACAATCCAAAATCACATTCTTAAAATCTTTCATGGGAAGAATGAACTAGAGGTTCTAAATAGCTAAAAAGGGGATGTTATGAATTCTAAACAAGTTTCGAATACAAGAGAGAGAGAGAGAGAGAGAGAGAGAGAGAGAGAGAGAGAAATGATATTGCACACCCCTCTAACATTCCAAATAATGAACTTAATCATAAAAAATAGTTTTAGGAGCCACTTTAGATCTAGTATACCTAGAGTGATAAGCTAGCACATTGAATTTATTTTGATTTGCATTCCTTTTCTTTTTCTTATCAGTACCTCTTTTGAAATCATCAAAAGAACTATGTCTTGCTTTAAATTTTGAAACATTTTTCAATTTAGAATGTACCTCCTCTTCATAATGCAATTCTCCATCTTTCCAATATAAATGAGATTCGACATTAGAGGATTCAACCAAATCATTAGAAACATCGAGTTTATAGAAGAGTTCTTTTTCCTTATCTAAATTTGGAAGCATTTTTTTACCCTTTGTAGCCAAAGATGATGGAACATGAGTAAAGGGGGGAACAATAACAACAACAACATCAAGCCTTTATCCCACTACGTGGGGTCGGCTACATGAATCCTTTTTCTCCATTGTGTCCCATTAAAAGTCAAATTCTCGTTTAAATCTAAAAAAGAAAGGTCATTCCTAATATTTTCTAACCAAGTCTTTTTAGGTCTACCTCTACCTTTCTTAACACAAGTAAAATCTAATACATCTACTCTCCTAACCGGGTCATCGAAAGGCCGCCTTTTTATGTGACCAAACCATCTAAGGCAACTCTCTCTAATCTTATCTTCTACTGGAGCTACTCCAACCTTTTCACGTATATGCTCATTTCGTATCCTATCTCTAAGAGTAAAGCCACTCATCCACCTGAGCATCCTCATCTCTGCCACACTTAACTTAATTTTATGCTTCTCTTTTAATGGCCAACATTCGACACCATAAAGCATTGCAGGCCTCACTACCATCTTATAGAATTTTTTCTTAAGTTTGAGGGGTACATTTCTATCACATAACAAGCTCGATGCATTCCTCCACTTCAACCATCCAACTTGAATTATGCTGATAATATCCCCATCTATTTCATCATCACTCTGAACAATAGATCCAAGATATCTAAAACGTACTCTTATTAATGACTTGATCGCCCAAAGTCACAATCCCCTCACTAGGTCTATTACTACTAAAATTATACTCCATATATTCCGTTTTAGATCAACTCAAGCGAAAACCTTTAGACTCTAAGGTTGACCTCCATAATTCAAGTTTACCTTCAACTCCCTCTCTAGTTTTATCAACAAGAAGAATATCATCAGCAAAAAACGTACACCAAGGTATATCCTCTTGCAAATGTCTAGTGAGAACATCCATGACTAAAGCAAAAAGATATGGGCTTAAGGCTGATCCTTGATGTAATCCAACCGAAATAGGGGAATACTTGGTCAAACCACCTTGTGTTTGAACACAAGTAATAGCTCCTGCATACATATCTTTAATGATTTGAATATAAGCATTATTAACTCCTTTCTTTTCAAGAACTCTCCATAGCACTTCTCTTGGAACTTTATCATATGCTTTTTCTAAACCAATAAATATCATATGTAGATCCTCCTTATTTTCTTTATATTTCTCCATCAAACCTCTTAATAAATGTATGGCTTCCATAGTCTACCTACCAGGCATGAATCCAAATTGATTTTGAGAAACATTAGTATCACGCCGCTAATGTCTTTGCATCACATATTGCTTTCTTATAATCCTTACGAGCCACTTTATATATTTCTCAATTATTAAAATTTTTAAAATTAAACCAATTTTTATAACAAATCTTCTTATTTTTAATCTTTTCTTGCACAATTGGATTCCACCACCAACTATTCTTACTATTAGGAGTTTTTCCCTTTGATACTACAAGCACATCTTTTGCAATATTCTTAATATCACTTGCCACTTTTTTCCCACATAACATTAGCATCCTTATGCATAGACAAAATCTTAAGATCTAAAAACTTACTCTCAAAAATATTTTTGTTATTATTCTTTAAATGCCTCCATCTAATCCTAGAAAAATGTTTTACTTTATTTTTAGTTTTATGCCCCTTCATCTTAAAGTCCAAAACTAATAATCGATGTTGGGTACATAAATTTTCACTCGAAATAACTTTACAATCTTTACAATCTAAACGATTTAATTTTCTAATAAGAAAATAGTCAATGTGGGTAGTACTATATCCATTTTTATAAGTGATGAGATGCTCATTCCTTTTCTTAAATAAGATATTAGCAATTGAAAAATCATAAGCTAAACAAAAATCTAATATGATATTGACACCTTCATTCGTCGTTCCAAATCCATGGCCACCATGAATGCTTTTAAAATCATCTACCTCTCTACCAATATGTTCATTTAAATCTTCTCCAATAAAAACTCTTGCTTCAAGAGGTATCTTTTGTATTAATTCTTCTAAGTCATTCCAAAAATTTAATTTATAACTCATATCCAAACCTACTTGAGAAGCATAAGCACTTATAATATTAATAATCTTATCATCAACAACAATCTTTAAAGCTATAATTCTATCTCCAATCCTATTAATTTTTATAACATTATCCTTTAAACTCTTATCTATAATAACACCTACACCATTTCTAGTATGACTCCTACCCGAATACCAAAGTTTAAATCCTAAACTATCAATATCCTTAGCCTTCTCTCCAACCCACTTAGTTTCCTGAATGCACAAAATATTTAACTTCCTATGAATCATAATATCTATTAATTCCATTAATTTTTCTGTAAGGGAACCTATATTCCAAGTTCCTATCCTAATTTTAGTTTCATGGACTAGCTTCTTTGCCCACATCCGTCCTTGATGTGGGAACCCTTGCCTATTTAACACTACACCCGGGCGCCGGTGCAGCAGCCCTTGCACGCTTGTCACTGTATTCAGGCCATACAGCGCGTCGCTTTTCCTATAAAGGGGGGAAGTGAAGGATTAATAAAATTACCATAAGCCACCGGATCAATATTCAAAAAATTAGCGGCCACCATAATATTCATGTTTTCCCTTTTATTTTTAGATGTAGCAGGTAAGTCAACCATGTAATCAATGCGATCAGAGTTTTCTTTGAAAGTAGAATCAATGCTTATATTAGGATTAACATAAATAGGATTAGGAAAGTTGGGCATATTACCCGAGATGACCTTTACCATAGCCTCAACATGAGGAGAACAAGGATAATGAAGAATATTATTAGGAATATTAGGACGGGCTTCAGCATTTGAATTTGGTTAAACAGCTGATTCTACAACCTCAGCAGGATCGGGAATTTTTTCTCGAGTAGCATTGGTAGGCATGTTATCCAGAACTGTAGCATTTGAAACAGAAACATCCTATGAAATAGGGACAAGAGAATTAGCCATTTTGATAATGTTATGTTTCCTTAAGTGAGGATGCAAGTGATAACATTACATCTTATTATGTCCCAAGGCCTTACAATGTTCAAAAAAGCTAGGGAAAATCGCTCATGACAACTTTATGAATGTTAACAAAGAACCCCAAGCCAAGGCTTCCTTGAAATACCTAAAGGGTTCTTCGAGTCTAGGAAACCTGGATCTGACCACTTAAGAGTCTAATATAGCGTGGAAAACACACCACGATGAAAAATAAACCAAAAATAAAAACCAATAACATGAGAGGAAAACCAGTAAAGGAAACTAGGAGAAAAACGAAGAGATTAGACAAAAGGAAGAGAAAAAAGCATGAAGAAAGAACGAATGTGTCAATGCAAAGAAAATCCTAGCAGAGCAAAACTTAATTTAAGTGAAGGTTAATTTAGTTGTTTAAAAGATATAATTATAACGCAAGTAGATATGTCATAAAAATATAGAGAAATTATGAAATATAAAACTTTCTCATGAAATAATTAACCTACATAATTTTAGATTCTCACTTTTTATAATTAATTTAAATATATAAAAAATAGAAGTTCTATATCTTAAAATTTTTTTTTTTGCAGTAATAATTCATTGAAAATTTCCCCCATTAGAGAATTGATGTTTTAGGAGTCAATTTAGAAAGTAAGAGAAAAGCCGGTATCAACTAAGACTTCGTTTGAAACAGCTTTCTTACTATTTTTTAAATCAACGTTTTAGTACTAATACGTCATCGAAACATTATGTTGATCGGGCACGAATCTCGATGCAAATCAAGTTGGAAACTTTCAAAATTAAAATTGGGACCATCTAAACTCCGATTTCATCATTTACAGTCGAACTGAACGTCTTGGAAATATGAACCCAACGACACCAAATTCGACTCAATCCGAGCCCAAATGAGTCCAAATCAAGGACCCGAAGTGTTGTTTGAAAGTTCGTAACACAATTTTTGTTACCAAATGGTCTCTAAACTTGACAAGATTATATTCGAATCGAGCGGCTCGATGAGTCAAATCCAACGAGCCCAAGATCACTGAATTCCAAAATCATTAAGACCTCCAAATGTCTGACGAACGGCCCATGATCAAGGGATTCAATATCGGCCGTCCATCAAACCACTCCACATTTACCCCTGATCTCTCACCTATTTACGGGTCATGCCACTACAAAAAATCTATAAATAGACCTTTCATTTCTCTTGAAAAGAGATGAAAGAAAGAAGAGAAGAAGAAAAGAGTAGGAAGAAGCTCCTCCTCAACCATCGTCGGACCTTCGTCACACCACCACCTGAGGCACTCGCCTTTGCCGGACCACCACTTGAGGCCCTCACCTCTGCCGGACCACCGTCTGATGTTGTTGCTCTGCCGGACCACCACTTGAGGCCCTCACCTCCGAAGGGATCACCGCCTGACGTCGGCTCTCCGCTGGACCATCACTTGAGGCCCTGTGCTCCACCAGGCCACCACTTGAGGCTCTCACCTCTGCCGAACCACCGCCTGACGTCGTTGCTCTGCCGGACCACCACTTGAGGCCCTCACCTCCATCGGACCACCGCCTGACATCGTTGCTCTGCCAAACCACCACTTAAGGCTCTGTGCTCCACTAGGTCACCACTTGAGGCCCTGTGCTCCGTCGGACCACCACTTAAGGTCCTCACCTCCGCTGGACCACCGCCTGACGTTGTTTCTCCATTGGACCACCACTTAAGGCCCTGTGCTCCACCAAGCCACCACTTGAGCCCCTCACCTCTGCCGGACCACCGCCTGACATCGTTGCTCCGCCGGACCACCGCTCTTGACGTCGTTGCTCCACCAGACCACCACTTAAGGTCCTGTGCTCCACTAGGCCACCACCTAAGGCACGAACTTCTATCGGACCACCGCGTGACATCGTTGCTCCGCCAGACCACCACTTGAGGCACGAACTTCCACCGGACCACTACTTGAGGCACGGACTTCCGCCAGACCACCACCTGAGGCCCGAACTTCTTTCGGACCACCACCTGAGGCCCGAACTTCTTCCGGACCAACACCTGAGGCCCGGACTTTTGCCGGACCAACACGTTAGGACTGAACTTCTATAAGGTCATCAACTGATGCTTAGAATTCTACCAAAGTACCGCCATACACCAACGGTCCTTCAGACCCCAGTCTCATGCTGACTATGATCTTTCCAACCTCTGTCGCCTACTATGATCGTTTCATCCTCCATCATCAGACAACAGTCTTTCAGACCCCGGCCTCCTGCCAACTATGATCTTTCAGGCTCATGTCTCCTATCGACTACGGTCCTTCTGACCTCTGTCACATACTACGGTCGTTCGGACCTCCTTCACCAGACAACGATCTTTCTGACCCCGATCTCCTGCCAACTATGGTCTTTCCGACCTCTATCTTATCAACTATGGTCTTGTTGACCAAACAAACATATCAATGTTGATTATTATAACTCCCACCATGTAATGCGCTCTATATAATGTACATTTATACCATCAAGCCAAGGCCTTCTCCCAAGGAAGGGCCTCATTTGTAATCGACTGCAAATACTAGTGGATTCATTCAAACTAGGCCAGTCCCCGTGGTTTTTTCCCATATTCAGGGGCTTCCACGTAAAAACGCTGGTGTCTCTTATGAATGCTACACCCTCTCTCTTATATGTTTGTGTGCTGGATCTTCGTACAACGCTAAGACATTAAATTATATATTTCTCTACCGCCGCGAATATTCTAGGACACAATTAATAAATACAAAAAAATTATTTTAATATTTTTGTGCTAAAAAAATTCTTTAACAAGCAGTAATAAAGTCGTCCCAAATAAAGCCTCAAGTATATATCAACTAAAAATATATAGAAGTAAATAAAAGAAGGAAGCAGTCAAATTGAGCAAGAAAATTCAATTTACTCACCAACGGTTCGATGGATTATTTTTCCAGTTCTGTCCTACTTGGCTGCAAGGCAGTTTTTGAACTAATTGAAGCGATCAATAATACTCATAGTTTGGCTGGTTAAATCAGCCGATTTAATTTGATATTTTAAACCAAATTTGAATCACGAGGAAGCTTCATTTTCATCAAAAAAAAAAAAATTATCTCCTAAATGCAGACAAAACAAACCAAATAGCAAGTTTGTGTTGGTAACTAATCCACCCGTTTCAGGGATTGCTTTGAACAGTACAAGTGGTAGAATATTGTCTTAGGTTGCTGAATCCGCTAAGTTTGAGCCACCTGATTGCTGGAAAACTACAAGGCCGAATGCTTTCTGCGAACTCTCTTCAAACTTTACTAACATGTTTGTCTGATGAATTTATAGATGGTCTCTGATTGCTGGAAGACTACCAGGCCGAACTGATAATGAAATAAAGAACTATTGGAACACAACATTAGGCAAGAAAGCGAGCTTTCAACGTCAAATTCAACACATACATAAGCCAAGCAACATTCGAAGGCCAAAAGCTTCTAATCATCTACTGCCATCATCATCGCCACCACCTCCACAAACCAAAAACAATACTACTTTGAACCAAACAATGGCCATGAGATGCAGTAAATTAGTCTTTCCATTATCGCTTCCATCTTCTTCAGCAAGCAAGCAGAGTCCCCCAACCATGCAATTAGCAGAAGAGTCAATGGCTAAGGTGACTAGTGAGATGCCTGAAGAAGAAGAACTGTTTCAGGCGGTGGAGGAGAATATGGAGTTTGAAGATCAGGCTGTAATGGAATTTGAAGGATTGCAGGACTTTGACAGCTGGGTGTTTAATGATGAAGAAGAAGATTACCTTCCTGATGATGATCAAATGCAAATGTTAACCTCTTTATTCGGTATGGGAGGTGGATTCTAAGAACAACTACTCTCATCTGATGTCTGTTTACCAATCTTTTATGTGACAATATGGATGTTAAGTGCTCAGTAGAGACATAATTTTCAAAAAACATTAGACCCTCCATTAAAATTGATCTTACTAAGACTTTTTGGAACTAATTACACTGGTGTATGAAAATGTTTAAACAGTCTAGCTTAGGCATTCCAACAAGTTGTGTGAAATGGGCTGATTGACAGTAAATTCATGATTCCAATGCTTAAATCGGCCTACTGGCCTATTTAGCATTTGTACACTATCACAAATCTCTTAAAATTAAAATAAAAAAATATATATATATATACTTCATAATTAGTTTAAATGAAATTTTGGTTAAGAAATGATAGACTAAAAGGCAAATCAAAATAGTTTTCAACGCCGTGATCCATGCACAAATCTCAATTTGAACATATACAAATTGATTTTAATTTATTTATAGTTAGTTGAATGAATTTCTATCTTATTTTTTTATGGAGAATTATATACATGCCACAAAAAAAAAAATTATGTTGACAAATCAAACATCAAGCATAAGAATACAAACTATCGAATTTAATAAAAGAAAATTTATAGGTTTGGGCTATGTTCTGAATTTCAATATTTGAGTAAGAATTTGATGAATGGAGGTCAAATAGTAGTATATGTATGAAAATAGTGCTCATTCAAGCTTTTATTGGAAAAATATATTATATTTTAAATGAGCTTACAATAATAGATATTCCATCAAAGCTATTATCAATTTTTATTTATAATAATTTTTTTCATTTAATTAATTCTTTATAATATAAATAATATTTATTTTTTATTAATAATAATATTTATTTATTTATACACTATAAAAAACTATCTATTTATTAATGATAATTATTTAACATAACTAATTTTTAGATGAAAATTTATAAAATTAATTATATTTATGACCAATAGATGTAAAATATATTTAAACATATAACATAAATATATATCTATATAAAACATAAATTAATAATTTTTTATTTTAAATTTATACGAATTAATTTTTTATTGAATATGAATCAAACTTAAAAATTAAATGTATTTAAATTTAAAATTATAGAAGCTATTATTTATATATGATTTTTTTTTAATTACAATTGCAAACTATTACATAATTATTATACCAGTATTATATCATTTAAATAAAATTTTAATAATTTTACTATTTATTACTACATCCATTTCAATCATAATCAAATCATTGAACCCTGAATCTTTCCTCCGGTTTAATGTCTATTACAATTTTCGCAACCTTGATAATTGGTATAAAGATCAGTATGATTTTAAGCACAAATAAACTTCCAATGCAAAAGGAATTTATCACATTTAATTAATTCAACCTAGAAACAAAGAAAAGCAAACAATCAATCACAAGTAAACGCATGAACCATTAATATTAATTTCAAAAATTGAAACAAAAGATCAAATGCATTAATGTACCAAAATGATGCGGGATCTGCAGATATATTTCTACATAAACTAGTTAATTTCATTTATTTATTATTAATTTTATTTCTTTTACAGTACATACAGGGATTATTCACAAGAACCCCGTCTCCTTTTCCTGTACAATTCCACCATGGCCTACAAACTGACTGGAACCAAACTCTATTTCGGAATCTGAACGTTTGTCTGCTAATTCCCGCACCCGCAGCAGTATTGGTGTGGGAATCGGCAAGGAAGCTGGTTTCCTGGAGTTCCCAATCTGCAACCGAAATAACAAGAGAATCAGAAAAATCTTCAAGACCGAATTGGCATGTGAAAGCTCGATAATATTGCTTCCAACAGTGCAACAACAACAACAGCAAGTCTTTGTCCTACTATGCGGGGTAGACTACATGAATCTTTTTTCTCTATTGTGTTATGTTAAAAGTCAAATTCTTGCTTAAATCTAATAAAGAAAGATCATTTCTAATATTTTCTAGCCAAGTCTTTTTAAGTCTACTTCTATCTTTCTTAACGTAAGTCAAATCTAATACCTCTACTTTCCTAACCGGGTCATCAGAAGGCCGCAATTTTATGTGACCAAATCATCTAAGAGGACTCTCTCTAGTCTTATCTTCCACTGGAGCTGCCCCAAACTTTTCAAATTGCTTCCAACAGTGCAATTGTCAAAAAACCGGTTGTCAAGATTCCGGTTTGAGCTACAAGTGGTACATAGCTCACTTTGGTCTGTTGGTTGGGAGCTTAGGCTACCAACTAAGAGATCTTGGATTTGAGGCTTGTGCATGCAATATGTGTGTGAATCTGTCTTAATTAGCCTAAATGTCCCCCAAAAAAAAAGCTGCAAGTGGTTTTCTGGGGAAGTGCATATTGCACTTTTTTTATTACTCATCACCATCAACATTACTCTTATCCCATCTATTTGAGACCGACTTTATGAATCATCTTTTCTATTCATTTATACTGAGTGTTGCAGGAGTTATACTATTTCTTGACCGTTTAACAAGATCATTAGAAGCAGCTTCAAAATTATTGATGGCACTTACAAGATTAACCAAGTGATTGCCTGCTAAAAAAGTCAAAAAGAAGCAAGGATTTTTAAGAAATGGATAAACTAATTCAAGAGGGATAGGAATCAACTAGTTGCCAATCATGTTGGCGGACAGATTTTATTTGAGCTCTAGTGTCTTCCTAGTTGAGATTATTGGTCATCTAATGACGCAGGTGACAATCTTATCTCAATGGAAATGATAATATAGCATTCTACTCAAATGGGAGCGATGAATCTGTCTCAATGAACAAAAAGGGTTATAAATTTACTTGAGAAAATAAAGAAAAGCAAGGCTGCTGTTTCTTACCCCTTTATCAGTTGGCACTTGTGCAAAGCTAGCTTTCAACAGATTTCGCCATTTATCCTGAGGATGAAGAAGACTCAGGCAACATAGTATAAAGAAAGCTGGGAAATGAAGAATAACTACAAATCCACCTCACAAAGTAGTCATCAACTTCTAGAATATTTTGGAGGACGCTACCCTAAATTTTATTCTTATAAATACTAAATTGAAGTCACTGCTAGCTTCAATTTACAACAATCTACCGGGGAAAATTTTGAAAAAAAATCAGAAACTGTAGTAACTTGCAGAAGCAAGGTGATCTAGAAACAAATTTCAACTACTAGGTTTTGCTCTATGAAGCAGATGATGACTCCCAAAGTCAACTTGATTTGGGAAAATACGAAATCATAGACCAAAATCTAGCTCATCTTATAAGTAAACTGGAAATGATAACTCAACATGCAAGCTAGCACGTAGGTTATTAAGCTTCCAGCAAAAAGCGTACCTTGAGATCAACAGATGTTCGATGAGAACCTGATGCAAAAGCTACTTGTCTGATTTGAGACCACCTTCCAGCTCCATACCTGGACACTCCTTCAACCAGCTTCAGGACCTCGCCAAGAGTCCAGGCCCGGTGATGCTTCCTCTTAACACTAGCTTCCACTGGATGTACAGTATCAGATTTTTCATGAAATGCAGCACCAACGGAAGAAATAAACTTTTCATGCTTTTGGTATGGCGACTGTTCACTATTCAACACTTCTGGGTTCATTTTTTCTCTTTCCGTGTGGACAAAGTTCTACGAGTACAATCAAAACAAAAAAAAAACGCTAGGAGCAATTTTAATCATTAGCTAAATTGAAACAAACAAACTTTGCTGGCAGGGATTTAATTGTCAAAGCTACAGCTCCGAAAGATTAGCCCATAGATAATCCAGAATTGATAAACAAACAAAAGTTGACCAAATTTCTAGTTTTAGCTACTCCAATCTCTGAATTATTTTGGATTTACATTAACGAATCGCTACAAGCAGTGATTTTTGAATCAGATCCGACATTTGAAACAGTTGAGGTGATTTTTTAATCAAAACTAATCGGTTTGGAAAAAGGTTCACCATCAGGCAGTCTAATCCAATTTTCACAACCACAAATACAAGTCTACAAGGAGAGCCACTAAAATAATTAATGCAACTTATCTTTCAAAGCCAGTTCTTGGTTCCAACTAAATCAACTTGAAACAAATCAATTTCTGTAAGCATTAAAGGCTGTTGAATTCAAACTAAAGTATTCAAATCCACTCATGAATTACGCCTATTTTACACTAAGTTCTATAGCAGGAGGAATATGATAAAGAATTCTTAAATGTTTTTAGCTAAACAGAGTAATAGCTAAAACTAAAGAGAATATATAATTTTGTGGAGGAACGAAAAAATTTTGTCGCATACACCATAAATTTTATATACTTGATTAAACCATAAAAAAATATTAAAAAAATCAAATTAAACAGGTACTTTTTATGTTTGCAAAATAAAGTCACTCCACTAAAAAGAGATACACGAGTTGCTCCAAGATTGCATTCTTTGTTGTCACAATACTATGGAAAGTGCACGTGTCAGGAAAGAGTTTCCTTTGTGCACCACAAATAACCCAATTTTGAAACGGTTGTTTTGCAAAACATAGTAACATAAGCACTGCATTATCAAACAAAGTTTAGATTTCATAGATCTAGCTCATCTTCATCATTAGCCCTATCCAAATTATTTAGGATTGGCTTTATAAATCCTCATTCTTCACTCATTTATGTTGCCAGTTGCATGAGCTATTAACACTATTCTATGCAAATATTTTTGCACAATTTCTATCCATATTTGTTTTGGCCCCTTTTCCTTCCAAATCTTTTAACACTAATTTTATTTATCTACTATATGGGTGTATTTTCTACTATTTATTGTATATATTCAAACCAGCTAAATATATTTCCTACTACCTTATCTTCCATATATCCTAATTCTACTGTCTACCTAATATAATCAATCCCCAATCCATCCTTTTAGTTTTGCCATACATACAAATTAAAATTCTCATTTATGTCAGGCTCAACTTAACTTTTGTTGAATTTACCAACACTCTGATCCATACAATATAATTGGCTTACTTTCATTTTTTTCTGATATTTACCTTTAAGCCTGATATTTTCTTACATAATACTCTAAATAGTAAATACTGTCATTTTAATCACCCAACTTTAAGTCCAAAGTTATATCCTTACTATTCATACCCTCCTTATTTATTTAGAAATCCAAAATACTTAACCTATCACACTTGATATCAATTTATCTAGTAATATTGATTATTAAGATTTAGTATTACACCCACTAAAAGTGCATATCATATACTGGCTTTCTTCAACTTAATAATAAACCCATCAATATTTTCTTTTATATTCAAACCTTTCAAGCTTTTCAAGAGATGCCTCATTGATTAAAATTGTCATTTGCAAAAAAAATATGCATTATGGAACATCACTAGAGTGTAAGAAAGTTAAGCTCATGCTCAAGCCACCTCAATTTGAGCTTGAGCTTGACTAATTAATTGAGTTTGAATTCGAGCTCAAGCATAATTTAATGAAATTCTAACACATTTGCTTATTAGGAAAAATAAAAGATGATGACAATATAATGAGTTGCGGTAATGAAACCATAAAAACTAATGATAAAATTAAAATAGAAATAATAAGAAATCTATTAAAATAATGAATATAACTATGATTTTTTATTTTTTTAAAACCTTTACAATAAACCTTTGAAATTTAATATTTATTGATATTACTATTATTAAACAATTTGGCTTGCGAAAAAATGAGCCCAATCGAGACCAGCACAAGCTTAGCTCATTAGCTCATCGAGTTTGACCGACGGCTTTATCAAGTTGAGCTCAAGCCGGCTCACGAGCCAGCTTTACACAATTACATCCCTAAACCTTACTTTCAATATCATTTGTAAGAATCCATATAACAAATTCAAAAAGTGATAAAGTATGTCGATTTTTTATGTAACTCTACTGTGACTAAAACCTCCTAGATCACTTTACAACTACTAATACTAACCAAAGCTCCATCATATATATTTTTCATAACTTCAGTGCACCATTATCCTTATGCACACTAATTCAATTGTTGATGTACTTGATTAAAAACATTTTCAAGTCCACAAAAAACATACTAAGATCCCTTCTATACTCAAAGTAATAGGTGTAATTCAAAGTCTCAAAATAAAATAAAGTACTTCAAGTTTTAAATGACATACTATCAATCTCTGTTTAAAATTGCGCAATAAGAGGCGCGCCTTGAGGTGCGCCTCTGCGCAATTTGACCCAAAACCGCCTCGAGGCTTACGCAATTCCTCTCCTAGCAGAGGCGTACGCCTCACTTGAACTGAAGCGCGCCTCAGAGGCTCAATTGCGCAATTCTGGCTGAGGCGTACGCCTCAAATATATGCTTAGTATCGCTCAATATATGCTCGGTACTGCTCAGTATATGCTCGGTACAGCTAGGTATTTGCTCGGTACTGCTAGGTACATGCATATATTTGAGACCCTGGCAGGTCGAACCCCGCCAGGGGGCAGCGCCCCCTTGGACCCCCGGCAGTCCAGCATATTGTTCTATTCATCATCTTTAGTAATAGTTGTTAGTGTTAGTCTACTTGTTCATGAGTGCATACTTTGATTGGAAGACATTGGACTCTATAGGAGAGGAGGAAGGGGTGAGAAGATTCCCTTGACCCATTTAGTGATGGGACATGATTGGATTATATATGTTCATTCTTAATTGTACATTGGGAGTTTTGATAGACTAATATTTTGTGGTTTTATACTTTGGGACATGATTTTATTGCATTTATTTTCTTACTTTCCCCTAATTTTAATTGTCATTTAGATGTTTTTATTGTATGATAGAATCTTACTATTTTTTACTTGCTAAAATCCTTAAATTCTCATTTATGCAATTCTTCGTCGGTGAGGCTTACACCTCACACCGCCTCGAGGCTTACGCCTCGCCTCACGGACGAAAAACGCCTCGAGGCTTATTTACGCAATTTTAAACCTTGCTATCAATGACTTAATGTGACTTTGAAGGATGAACAAGACAAAGAAAACAACAACAACAAAAATAACAAGCCTTTATCCCACTACGTGGGGTCGGATACATGAATCTTTTGTTTCCACTGTGTCTTGTTAAGGATCAACTTCTCATTTAAATCTAATAAAGAACGGATATTTCAAATATTTTCTAACCAAGTCTTATTATTTCTACCTCTACCTCTCTTAACATAGGTCAAATCTAATACATCTACTCTCCTAACCGGATCATCAGAAGGCCAAGGTTTTATAAGACCAAACCATCTAAGACGACTCTCCTAATCTTATCCGCCACTGGGCAAGATAAAGACAGTTAAAATAAAATTAATTTTAATTTAATAAAACATTTTTTTTTCTTTTTATTATTACTCTATGAACAAAATAAGGAAAGATGTTAATACACAATTAGCTTGAATAAGAAGTGAGTTTATTATCAATAGTCAAGTTGAATATGGTACAAGAAAATGTCCAAAATAATCTCCCAATTATTAGTATGTGTTAATCCCATAATTTTATGTTGCCCAATTTAGTCTCTCAACTATAAATAGATCCAATTTGATCCCACGGTTAACAAAACTGTCCAAATTGATAGAAGGTGTCGATGCTATCCTGCTACTTCATAATTTGAGGAGGATATTTTAGTAAAAACTTTATAATTTATATTTGGTTAAACTCATTTATCAAAACTGCTTACCCATACCAATAATTAGAATACATAATTTACTTAAATTAATAGATGTCAAATACAAAATAATATAACATAAGGAAAATATTTAATTATTTTTTCAAATTTTAGGGGGTTATATAATTGCCAGTTAAATTTTCTAAGAGGTAAATAAGAATTGTCTTATAATTTGTGTTATAGTAACTTATTTGCTTGATACTCCTAACAAATATTTCTTTTACCAATTATTCACCATAATTATTTAGTAGCTTAACTTTCTTTCGTGTTTTTCTATTTTTTATTATTCATTACATGACAAAATAGAGCAACATAAATACAATTTCGCATGCACCTACACTATCTAAAATACCTCCACATTCAACTTTGGTGCTAACTTTAACTTTCATTTCCAACCCTGGAACTAAATTGGATCAGTTTTCAATAGGCGAGGGACTATATTGAAGCGATGTGAAACTCATATACTAAATTGGGCACCTACTAATAGTCGGGTAATTTTTTTGGACTTTTTCTCAATATGGTATTGTAAAGAACTTTCTTATCAAAAGAGGCATGCATGGTTAATGCATCACCAAATACAGATAATGTTTATAGAGCAGTACGACTTTCTTTGACTTGAATCATAGAAAATTTATTTTCTTGTAGCAACAAGATTTCTTGATAATTGCATGGGGAAGGGGTTCATCATGAAAGTATTTTCTCATTCATTATTTTCTTTATTGGAGCCTCCCTCATAATGAGAATTGCAATGTTGAAATTAGGCTAAGACAAATGGCTCCTGACTAGGAAGATATCAAATATAGCTGAAGCAAGGGGGGAAAAAGTTACATCTATTGTGATGCACGTTGATCATATTCTTAAATCATGGGATACTTCAAGCATTCCACTGTGTTGCATGATCAACAACAAGAAGACTTCGAATTTCTTATTCTTGTAATCAAAATTGAAGAATTTTTTCCTTGAAAAAGAATGATGCAGAGAGTCAGTCAATACTTGAACTTTAAGAACCTTAGGTCCTATCCATCATTACCAACTTTTTTCATTAAAAATTAGGATTGAGTGTGGCTCAAGCAAGTTCTTCAAAGGAAGCATAATTCTTAATATAATCAATCAAATTTATAAGATTCTAGTTAAACAAAGGTGCTCCCAAAAAAAAGGTAAACAACTCTTCATCAAAACTAAAGAAAAATAATTTAAAGTGTCCTTTGTAACATGGATATCAAGATGGTGCATGTTCTGAGATAGACTATAACACCAGTCAAGTATGATTAATTTTGGCTTAGTCGAATAATTTTCTCAAATTCAAGTTTTATACAAACATGTCCTGATTTGAAGCTAGGAACCAAGAACCCAAGAATTGAGATGGATCTAATTTGATTTAGCTCCACCTCTAAGGCATCTCCACGTGAGGAGAATCTCAAAGTGGTCATCGAGAGTGCAAAAAATTTGTATTACACTGAGCAAACCAATGAGTTTTTCTTTGAATTTTTAATAGTTCTTTTTGTATTTTGAATTATACATACCTATAATTTTAACTTACCATATAAGTTTATTAAAAATATAAGTATGAAAGCATTTTGACCGCACATGTCCAAAGTTTGATGATGGATGTTGCATTGTTTGAAATCAATTTTGAGGATTTTTTCCGGAAAATGGACAAATCTACGCAGGAAATCCACCAAACAGTCGTATTTACAACGCAAACGAACCCATTTTTTTTACTAAATGGGCTATTTTTCTATGGTACAACTATTTGGAGTTGGGTTTATGAATCATCCTTTGTTCATTCTTATTGAGTACAACATGAGATGTTAACAATATCTTGTGAAAATCTTTTTGCACTACTTTATGTTATATTTGGCTACCCATTTTTCAATCATAATCTTTCCACTTCAATTCTATCTATCTTATTGGTGCATTTTTTTGGCCATTATTGTACATGCCCAAACAGACCCCTATTTTTCACCTCTTTATCTTCAATGTATTGCTTCTACTATCTCTCTTAAATAATTAATTCTCAGACCAGCCTTCCAATTTTTACCTGCATCCATCTTAACATTCACATATTTTCGAATTGTAACCAGTCTAGGTGAATTTCATTGCCCATAAGTGATCCACATATATAGTAACCCACCAGCAATTTTATAAAATTCATCATTTAATCTTCAAGGTATTTTTTCATTCTACAGTACAGATGAGAAATTTCTCCATTATAATCATCCAAGTGAGTTTAGAAGTTCACTCAATTTAATATAGCTATAAGTGATTTCTCTCATTCACTTCTTAAATTTTTTCCATGAAAGTAGTTGCATATGATAGTGAACATAAACATTGTACAATTAAACTGTTTAAAATTGTACAATTAAAAGCAAATCTCAATGCAATTTTGAGGCCTATACCCATCTTGGCATGATGAGAAGTACGTCTCCAAGTGCATCTCTATGAAATTTGTAGGATGCAAAAGAATATAAATTTTTGTGAGATAATTTAAAACTTTTAATTTATAAATTTAACATATAAAATTAATCCAATTTTATTATTTCTCAACACAATGTAAAACAAACAGAAATGAGAACCACAAACAGCTCGAATCCCAACCACATCATGCAATGGCACCTAACGTTGCTACCAAATTCATACCAAGGAGAAATTGTTTGACTACTGTTAGCTCAAGAAAAACGGTGCGTCAGCACAAATCCCGCTTTGCAGACATAGGATACCATTCCCCTTAATTCAGATTATAATTAATCAGATTTTTCCTGAGGGTAGTATCAGGTTTTAATTAGATCTGGGTCTTTACTTCCCATGAGCGCAAGCACTTATAGTAAATTACCCCTCTTAACACGTAATAGAGAACTCTCGATTAAGGATGAATAATTTTTAGATGTTTTAGTCTCAATTATGGGAAAAATGGAGGTAAACCCGATCAAGATCTCATGGTTCCGTCTTTGCGAGTATACCTTAGGTTTCAGTCTACCAACACTAACAATCATTAACCGTAGTGTCCAAGGAATCTGACTAACAGTCATGGGTTGTCTCCTCTCAGGAATCTTGAATATACTGAGGTGGTTAGAGGTGGGTTTTAGTTTTATTGGACTTTTGGAATCTACATCTATTAGAATACCCAGTAGTTTGTTTGATTTGAAATTTATGACTGTATTTAGAAGTTACCCCATAATTTTGAATTGAAGCGGGTCTTACGGCTTCTCATGGAAGTAGCCCGAGTCTTTGAATTTGGGTCGGGATTTACGGCTTTCATTAAAAGTAGCCCGTAAGGCGTATCTTATAGCTTCTATTAGAAGTAGTTCATTAGTAGGTCTTACAACCTAACCATATAGGCTAAGTTGTCTATTAATTTTGAATTTGGTTGAGAGATCTAATGACTCCTTTAGAAGTAGTCTGTAAGTTTAATTTGGAGTGGGACTTACGGGTTTACTTATGAGTTGTCCAAAGATGAGTCTTATAACCTAGTTTTACAACAAGGCTACCCGTGAATTTAATTGTTTAGGTAGGTCTTACATCTTCCCTTTGTAAGTTGTCTAAAATTGGATCTTCCAACCTGATCTTTTAGATTAAGACGTCCGTTAATTTTATTTATTTGTTTGAGTGGACAACAGTTGTTTGTTAGCTTGACATTAGACTGTAGTTTCAGTTGTTTACTAGCTCAACACTTGCTAGCTAGTAATTGTTGTTGTGTGACACTAATATTTTTTGCTACAATAATTTTTTCTTTTCTCTTCTCAATGTTGTAAACTCAACTAGTGGTTATTTTACCGGTAGCATGTTCTACTTTCGGCACCATATTCTACTTTTTTTTTGTAGCTTAGCGTAGCACTTTTTCTTTTTCCTGGTTTAATATTTATTTTGATATTAGTTAAATTTCGATGCTAATGAATTATATTTTCTTGTTCCATAAGCTCGTGTTGTTTTGGAGCCTGCACATGACAGTTAGAGAGCTTGCAGGAGCATTGGAGATGTTGTTTTTCTTTTCTTTGAGTCATAGATTTAGGAGTGTGATTTCAGTATAACTTGTACTTTATGGTAGATCAGTGCGAATATTTTTATTATGCATTTTATTTCATTTTAAAAAGCTTTATACTTGTTGATCAATTAATTAAATGAATTTTAAATCTGATTAATTAATTTAAGTAATTATATAAGAGTTCAATTAATTAATAAATTACTAAATGAATTAATAATTTAAATTTTATTTTGAATGAATTAATTAAATGTATAATGTATTATTAAATTCAATTAATAAAAATTTTAAAGTCATTATTTTTTTTTATATCATTTATATTTTTTCATTTTTTTAATTAATGAATTTAATTACAGATTAACATTTCAATCAATTTCATTTTTTTTTCATTTTCATTTTTTAATTAATGAATTTAATTACAAATTATTATTTCAATTAATTAAAACAAATTAATTATTTTAAATGACTTAGTTATTTAATTAAATTTTAATATTATTCTAAAGCAATCAATTAAATGAATTAATTTAAATTATGTAATTTTGGTTAGAACTTAATCAATTAATTAAATGAGTATTTTAAATGAATTAATATTAACTTTATTTAAAATTAATTAGTTTATTATTTGATTAATTAATTGAATGTAATGAATTATTTTTTTATTATTTACATTTATTCTTTTTAAATGAATTAATTGTATTAATATAAAAATAGATTTAAACATCTCAAAATTTCTCTCCAATTTAAAATCATCGACACAATGTCTTGATCAAAATAAGATGCCCATTTGTTGTAATATTTAATTAATTATATATAATTAATATAATTATTTGGACTATATATATATATATTTAAACTATCATAAAATAAATTAGGGAAGGCATTTGTTCTCTTTAAGTAATTTGTAACCTTTGAGAAAAATTACTCATGAGTCATGATTGTCGTTTAAAAGAAGGCATATATGTTTATCATGGAAAGTAAAATAAATAGGTTGCAATTATTTAGTCGGCATAGGCTGAATGTGCATTTGGGTATCCACTTTAGGAAATTAAAAGCCAATGAGGCTTGGGTCGCGTGACTTGTTCTGAGTGTAGGAGGACACGGAGTGATTCCATGTGTTGTTTGTGGCTCTTGCATGCAAGAGCCGGAATTGATGTGAAGGTATGGTGTTCGCGTATAGGAGACGCAAGTTGGAGCAGAATAGCGACAGATTATGCAAAGGCGACACTTGTTCATATACAAGAGGCGGGCTTAACGGTGGATCCAAGTGGGTTTGGTCGTGAGAGGCAAGAGCGGATTTGGAGTGGGATTTGCCTGCTAACGGAAGAGGCAGACGGAAGCGGCAACTTGTCGGAGTGGTCGGGTCGTGCAGACTGATTAGAGGCGACAGTGTAGGGATTTGAGCGTGCCAGACAAGGGCACGAGCAAGCTCGATCAGTACAAGAAGAGTAGGAATAGAGACTTGTGCATATATAAAACATTACTTTGTGTGGGGAAGAACAATAGTAGTGAACTGGGAAGGGAAATGGGCTCACAGATGGGACTATAGTCAACGAGTTGAGGGATTGAACAGGATTTGGTAAATTCAAGAAACAGAACGTAAGTATCTGTGTCTTTATTCAGTTTTATATCCCTTTTATTGATTGAATTATTGAAGGTAGTTATTGAGATGAAAAGAGACTTCATTTGGCAAGGTGGGGCCAGATCGACAATATGTCGATTGCTTCCCAAAGAGATGCACCTTTTTTTCAGTTTTGTTTGATCGCATAACTATATTATGTCAAATGGATTGTTTCATGGAGCATCAGCTCTACTCGTTTAACTCTTGCTTCCTAAAGTTTTTTTTTTTTTTTTTTTTTAATTCGTCAACAACTACCTTAAGGTGAAATTCTATAAGATGGTAGTGAGGCCTGCAATGCTTTATGGTGCCGAATGTTGGCCATTAAAAGAGAAGCATAATACTAAGTTAAGTGTGGCAGAGATGAGGATGCTCAGGTGGATGAGTGGCTTTACCCTTAGAGATAGGATACGAAATGAGCATATATGTGAAAAGGTTGGAGTAGCTCCAGTAGAAGATAAGATTAGAGAGAGTCTCCTTAGATGGTTTGATCACATAAAAAGGCGGCCTTCCGATGACCCGCTTAGGAGAGTAGAGGTATTAGATTTGATTTGTGTTAAGAAAGGTAGGGGTAGACCTAAAAAGACTTGGTTAGAAAATATTAGGAATGACCTTTCTTTATTAGATTTAAGCGAGAATTTGACTTTTAATAGGGGATTCATGTAGCCGACCCCACGTAGTGGGATAAAAGCTTGATGTTGTTGTTGTTGTCAACAACTACCTTAAGGATGAACTCTTTAGTTTGCATCATATACAATAAGAGATTAAAAGATAGAGATTTGAAGAGTATAGTTTTGAATGATAATGGTCCATTAGTTTGTAATGGTAAGTTATCAAATGATAAATGATTAATGGAGGATGAAAATAAAATAGCACCAACACAATTGCAAGGAGGGATCTCAAATGTAGACATGTTTGATGGAGGAAGGAACAATACCAATACAAGACAACAAGAAATTAACAAAAAAGGTTCATATAAACTTTACAACAACAACAAACATTTATCATACTATATTAGGTCAGCTACATGAATTCTTTTTTTCTCCATTATGTCTTATTAAAAGTCAAATTCTCATTTAAATCTAATAAAAATAGAACATTTCTAATACTTTCAAACCAAATCTTTTTATATCGACATCTATCTTTCTTAACATAGGTCGGATCTAATACATCTATTCTCCTATCGGATCATCGGAAGGCCAATGCTTTTTGTGAACAAACCATCTATAGCAACTCTCTCTAATTTTATCTATCACTGGAGCTACTCCAACCTTATCACATATATACTCGTTTCACATTCTACCTCTAAATACAAATATGCTCATCCACCTAAGCATTCTCATCTCTACAACAATTAATTTTATGCTTCTTTTTAACGGCCAAACATTCTACGCCATAAAGCATTGCAAGTCTCAGCACCATCTTATAAAATTTTTCCCTCAAGTTTGAGAGGTATTTTTCTATCACACAATAGGCCCGATGCATTCCTCCACTTCAACCATCCAACTTGAATTCTACTAATAATATCCTCATCTATTTCACCATCGTTTTGAATAATAAACCAGATATATCTAAAACGTGCACTCTTTTTAATGACTTGATCATCCAATATCACAATCCCACCACTACATTTATTACTACTAAAATTATGCTCCATGTATTCGATTTTAGATCTACTCAAACAAAAATCTTTAGAATCTAAGATTGACCTCCATAATTCAGATTTTTCTTCAACTCCCTCTCTAGTCTTATCAACAAGAAGAATAACATCAGCAAAAATCATACACCAAGGTACATCCTTCTGTAGATGTCTGATGCATTTATATTTTAGTTTATTTTTTTTTTTATGTAATTTAAACAATATTAGTTATGTTTAATGTTTTTTTAAGCTATCCAATGATGGAAAGCATCCAATAATCATGGTAGGAAGTGTTTGGGCATGGCAAGTCTTGGGTTTGTGCTTGCATTTGGTTCTTTCTTGTCCTTGGGCTGCTTGCTGTTCTCGGTTTGGGGCCTTGGCTGCTATCAGGTTGGTCTTTGGCTGCTTGGTTTTGAGCTTAAAAAGTAGGGTTCTACTTGGTGCTAGCTCATTAATGCTTGAGCTGAAGTTCAGCTCATTATTTGGAGGAGTAATTGCACTTCCTAGCTCATAAAATCATAAAGGTATGTAGAGTGGAGCTTGTCTCTTCCTATTCATGTGTCTCTTTGGTTTCTTCCTTGTCAGTAAATGTTGTGGGCTGGTTGTCTTTTCATTTCTTCTCCCTGGCTGCTTTCCCGTGACCCCTCTGTCCCATTTCCTGTGTTGGCTCCTTGGGTCCCTCTCTGGCTGCTTTCCCGTAGCTTGCTGGCTGGGTTTCCCGTGGCCTTTCTTCCTGTTTTCTGTGAAGAATTTGGGGGTTGTTGTGGTGTCTTTTGGCATTTCATTTCCCCAAACCTGATTGGTTTTGGTTGGAGGTGGAATGGTTGTTTGGCTTCTTTCTTTTGCTTATAAATTGGAGATGTTTTGAAATAAAAAAAGGTTGTTGAATATTTGAGCAAAGTCTCTACTAAAAACCTTAGGGTTTCTTCTCTTCTCTTGGAAAAGCTTGAGAGCTTGTTCCACCCCCTTTCCTCCTCTCTATTTCATCTTGGCTTCTAATCTCTTCTTCTCTATGCAAGTTCCACTCCACCTATATCCTTCTTGAGCTCTTGGAAGTTGTTTGTTGGCTGATTTTTGGAGACATTTGCTAGAGGAGTTTGGTAGGACGTTGGACCCTTTTGCAATGGTGGACTCTCGGTTTGCAAGCCTAAGCACTATTTTCATATATTTTCCTACTCTTGTTGCATGTGAGGAAACCGCTTGTCGGTTGTTCTGAGGATAGCATTTTTATATTATAATTTTGTTTCGTTTGATTTGACTTTTCGTTTATCTAGAAGTTTGTTTGGATGTTTGCAAGTTAAAGTGAATCGAGTTTGATTTTAGTGTCCTTGTGTTCTCCAACTTGGCTTTTCTTTCTAGTTTGCTTACATCAATGTCTAATAATAGAATTTATTTTAATAGAATTCTAATCATCAATATAATCATTATTTTAAAATTTAATTAATTTTCTAATTAATTTTTATTTATTATGGAAAAGGAAGATGGCTGAGATTGAAGATAAGGACTAGGAGGATGTTGACACAACATAGGAAAAAGGATGAGAGAAAGTAAATAATAAAATGATAATTCTAATAAAGACTATAAATAATGAGTATGAGAGACTTTTGAATTCATAAATTATGATCTTAATAACTCCAACTATTTGTTTGTGTTAAACTGAGAATAGTGTGACTTATTTTCATGATCTTACTTTTAAATGTTATGATCTTACTTTGATATCTTACTTTAATGTTACTACATTACTTATTATTTAATATTTGTTATTAACTTAATGATTTAATTTTGAGGCTTACGCCTCGCCCACAAATGGAAAATGCCTAAGTATTCGTTTACGTGATTTCAAACCTTGATTCTGTGATAATTTACGACTTAACAAAAGATGTTGTACTGCAAATATACTTTTGGGGAGTTTGCATTGTCTACAATAGGACTTTAATAACCGTAAAAGTTGCCTGCATTTTACTTCTCATTCTCTCTTCTTTCTTGATGTTAGACCTCTAGATTTTCATCGAGTAATGCTTCACCAAAAATGAACTTAATCATTAACAAACAAAATAGAAGAAAATGCTTTTATAGCAGGAGATGCATGTGACTAAGTCATAAAAATATTTGAAGTTCTGAGGAGCTGGCATATATACTTATCTCATACATTTACAATATAAAAATAACAGCAGAATGTAATTCTGGTGAAACTAAGAATGTTAACATTGACGTTTTTTATACTTTAATCAAATCAAAAGCATGCTAACGAGCATATAAGAAATATCTGTTATCATGATCAAAGCATGGAAAAGTCCAGTAAAAAAATTACAACAAAGAGAATAATGAACACACAAAGGGTATAACAGGTAGAAGAGGTTCTGAGAACGTACAACACTCTTGCCAAAGTTGTTTGACAAATGCATGCACAAAATAGTTGATTTTGTACCATGTAAAAAGCCTTGACAAACAAATGATAAGATGATGCTGTATTTATAAAATAAGTAATTCCGTTTAAAAAGAGTGAAAGTAAACTGATGACAATGCATACCACTAACGTCAAAAAAAATTCTTCCTAGGTGGTCGTCTTCTCACCCTAAGAACAGATGGTATCCGTGCATCATATCCTCCAAGCAAGTCTTGGCTGGTATCAACCAAACAAGGTGTCCTAACCTTCGATTTAAGGCAATGTTGATCATGCATTGCAGTTTTACCCAAAGAAGCTACCCTTCCACTATACGCCATGACCTCAACTTCTGTGTGCTCTTCTATGTAACGTTTTGTAGGTCTTCTAATCCTTTTGGCCCCACATTGCTCCATTTGAGAATTCAAATTCTCCACATTGCCTTTTTCGAGTGATTTATCAAGTGCCTTAGTAAATGATGCTTTCTGTTCCACAATTCCACTGCTTGTATCATTCAAGGTTCCCTGCAAAGTCTCATTTAGCGGATCAGTGGAATTGTTCATCATTATATACCCAGGATAAGACATTTTGCGCTGTGTTCTGCTTGTTGTCTCTTCTTGCACATTACAGAGAACTATTTTGTTGTCCTTGATAATGAAATTTGCAGATGGAATATTGCAAGAGTTTGTTAAGCCCATTGCAATACGTCGCTTAAGCCACAATTTATCCTTAACAGAAGTATAACGCCCAAAGGTGGCTCTGAAAGCCTCTTGAAGCTCTCTGATTGAGAAATTATCCAGACAGATCTCTCCCTCTAGCAGAGAAAAGTCAGGCTTCAAACTTGAAAATTTTTTAGAGAAAGATCCTTCAGCAGCTTCATTTACTGCATTCTTTCTAATTTCTGAGCAAGCTTCAGTAGATTGGTTTTTAGCAAGGGTATCGGATATATTTGGCTGGCCAAACGACGGACCATCTACATCCATCTGTTAAGGACATCAATTTGAAAAATAAAAATTATTCTTTTTTTTTTACCATTTTCCCACATGACATCCATAAACTAGAAGGGGTTAGTAAAAACGGAGAGGCAGAAGAGGAAAGAGGACTTCTAGAAGTATTTCCACGGTTTCAGTTTGCATAATTTTCGTTGATTCCGTGAAAAAGAGCTAAAATGGTTTATATTGGACCATATGGTTTTACTTAAAAGGTTCTTCTTGGATGCTGGAAAATTTAAGTGGCATGAAAGAGGATTCAAAATCTCAAGTAGCTGCAGATTCATAATGAACCAACGAATACAAGTATTTTATTTCATTTCATGAACTTAACTTCAAAATCTGCTACTGTAGTTTGCTCTTTTTTCTTTTCAGTTTCGTAGACTGTACTAGTAGTTACTTTACCATTAACTTATTCTACTGTCAATTTGTTCTACTTTCTATTTGTAGCTTAGTATAGCATTTGTTATTTTTTCCTACTTTAACATTTATTTTGATATTAATTTTAATTTCGATGCTAATAAATTTTATTTGCATGTTACAGTAGCTCATACATGAAAGACTATGGAGAGCTTGCAGTGTGTTGTGGAGAGTTTTGTACAGGATTTTGGAGAGAAAAGTGTTTGTGAGTCGGAGAATTTGAGAGTTGTTTCTACAGGGTTTGGGAAAGCAGAGTTGAGAGTTGTGTTTGTTGAAAGTTATGTTTGTTGTTGAGAGTTTGTTTTAGTTGATTTGTTTTAAGAGAGTTATTTGAGTTGTTGAGTTTGTTAGTATGAACATTGTTGATTTTATGCTTTTTATTTCATTTAGTATTTTAATTTAATTGGTTGATTAGATTTTAATTTGGTTGGCTGGTTGATTTGAAGTTTTAACTTAATTTAATTATATTCTAAATTTAAGTTAATTAGTTTAGAGTTCAAAATTAGTTAAATGAATTTTTAAAATTGATTATTTGAATTTTAAATTAGTTGATTAATTGGTTGATTGATTGAATTTATTTTAAATTGGTTGAGTGAATTTTAAAATTGTTTGGTACATTTTAAATTAGTTAGTTAATTAATTAAATTTTAATTTTAATTAATCAAATTTTAAAGTAAATTGTTTTAAATTTTGTTTTTATTAATGAATGAAGTTTTACTCTAATTAAATTGTTTGAGATTTTTAAATTGGTTGAGTAAGGGTTAAATTTTAAATTTATTTTAAAGTGATTAACTAATTGTTCAATTAGTTAATTAAAGTTTTATGTTTTGATTCTTTTAAATTTAAATCAGACTTGTGTCTTTTTATTTAATTATGTTTTAATTAAATGATTTAGTTAATTAGGTTAATGTTTTAAATTTCAAATTATTTGTATATTTTTAATTAAGTTATGTTTTAATTAATTAAAATTTAAGTTAATTAAATTAGGAATTAAATTAGTCAATAATCGCTCTCCAATAATTACTGAAAGGTTGGTAGTTTCTCGGGCAATTTCGGCAACCTCCCGACGACCACTCCCCACCAGGAGAAATTGGGACAGCATTTGCCGCGATTTTCTTCCTGACCGGACCTAAGGTCGCCGGAACAAGGCCTTGAATTTAAAACCATCTCGGCTGAACCTAAGGTCGACGACACGAGGTCTTCAATATAATTCTTCTCGACTTGATTTAAAATCAACGATGCAAGGGTTTTGATTGGAAACCATCCAAACCAGATCTAAAATCGATGGCTTAGGGTCCAGAATTTAAAATCATCCTGGCCGGATTTAAAATCAATGTTGCGAGACTTCATATTGTGAAATAAAAATGTCTACTTGTTTTCAAGAATAAAAAAAAATATTTTACTATATATTCATGAATCCATATAATTCGATTGGAGTAGTCATGAGTGCTTGATGTAGGAGACAAGCAATTTGAATTGTTATAAGTGACGGAATACTCATGAAACAAATTAGAGAATTAAACCTGTGAGAGAGGTCATAAGCAGGTGTGGTGCATTCGATTTGGGTAGCCAAACGACAAGTCATAGGCATCGTTTGCTAGGCGGCTTACACACGAACAAGATAGGGCATGCAGAAGATGTGTGATCGGCAAGGGGTTCAAGGGCGGAGACGTTCGCGTGAAGGGATTCACAAACAAACTATTCCTGCAAGTGAGGCTTGGAGACCAGTCTGATTGACAAAGGCAAAAGCAATTTCGGGACTGATGTCCAGGCAAGAGGAGGCTTCACACCAACGGGAGGCGGGTCTGGCCTTTCGATCGAGTTCGATCAGCACAGATAGAGCAGGTTCAGTGGAATCGGTTCGAGCGTGGGTCGTCATGCGCGTAAAGGTAGGTTGGAGCGGGAGGGTGGCCGATTGAAGGTGTTCGACTGAATTGCGTCAGGATTTGCTAAATTGGAAGAAGACGGGCTTGAGTCAAAACAGTATGAGATAGTTGGCTTATAGTTACAGTTATTTCATGCAAAGAAGAGGCGGAGGGCTGGATTGGAGTTTTGAAGGATTGTGGGAGATTAACGAAGCAAGGTGACTGAACATAATGAGAATAAGTTTTTTCTTTTGTTCGTTTTTTCTTCTCCTTTTTATTGATTGCATTGCGGAAAAGATCAGGATACTCAGTTGGATGAGTGTATTTACCCTTAGAGACGGGATACAAAATGAGCATATACGTGAAAAGGTTGGAGTAGCTCCAGTGGATAATAAGATTAGAGAGAGTCGTCTTAAATGGTTGGGTCACATAAAACGACGGCCTTCCGATGACTCGGTTAGGAAAGTAGAAGTATTAGATTTGACTTATATTAAGAAAAGTAGATGTAGACCTAAAAAGACTTGGTTAGAAAATATTAGAAATGATCTTTCTTTATTAGATTTTAAACGAGAATTTGATTGTTAACGTGACACAATGGAGAAAAATGATTCATGTAGCCAACCCCATGTAGTGAGCCAAAGGCTTGTTGTTGTTGTATAACTTAATTTAATTAAAGTTTATAACTTAATTTAATTAAAATTAATATCTTTATAACTTAATATAATTATAATTTTATGTTGCAAATTTTAATTAAATTAAGTTATAAAGTTTTTAATTTTTAATTTATAATTATATTAATTTATAATTTATAATTTATAAGTTATAAAGTTTAAATTAAGTTATAAAGTTACAAATTTTAATTTATAGTTAGATTCAGTTATAAATAATAATTCATCAGTTATAAATTACAGTTAAATTAAGTTATAAAGTTTTAATTAAATTAAGTTATAAAGTTATATAAAAAATTAATAAATTAACTTGTATTATCCTCTCTCTCTCCTCACCCCGTCTCTCTCTCTCTTCCCATCCCACCATCCCTCTCTTTATGTCCCTTTCTCTCCCCTCGGCTCTCTCTCTTCCCAAATTAAAGCAAAATGCCAAATTATTTGGAGTTTTGGCATTTTCTAGAAAACTCCAAATAATTTAGCATTTTCTATAGAAAACGTCAAATAATTTGACATTTTTGCTCCTTTTTAAATTATTTAATAATAATGTGTATTTTGCTTAATTATGCATTAGACATGCTTCTTTTTAAAATTCGTCCAAGAATAAATTGCATTCTGTAGGCTTGAAATTAAAGAAACAACATGCCATACAAGTGAAGTAATCAACATACCTTAAACATAACTTTTTTGGTATCAACCTCATTTTCAGATTGCCTGGTCCCTGAAATTATACCTAATTAGTCATCAGATAATGAAATGAAACAGAAAACGCTTTATAAAACCTCAAAAAATGTTCAGAAACTGAATTCTCCCAAATAAAGTAACCTAACATGAATGAATTGAGCATTCACAGTTGACAAATGACACTGGCTATTTTGTGCTATAACAAAAACTTCTCAGTTAAAAAGTGCATTCAGGTACCATGGATTGTGAAAATCAATTTTAAAACGTGTAGAATGCATAGCCACAATTACCGTTGCGTCACACTTTGATGAGTTGAGGATGTACATCCAAGTAAAATGTCCTCCATCATTGTAAACAGTGTTCCTCTAATCTTACCTCGGTTCGATTACCAATTAAATTCCAACACAACACATCTTTTTTCCTTGAAAAAAAAAAGTTTCCTCAAAGAAAATAAAGTTAAACAAAATATAACTTAAATTCTACAGCTTTCCACAAAGATGTATTTTTTAAAGCATAAGTTAAATAGAAGGCATGAAATAGCGCTTGCTTGTTTTTAGGTAAGATTGCAACTTAGTATTGCCTACGGTTACTGAGCAACACTAGGAGACGTTTAAACAAATGGATTTGCAACACAAAAAAAGTGATTAGACAAAATTTATGTACTCTTTTATAATTTGGTCCAAATGGATTTGTGTTACTATGCTGAAGCAAACCGTGAATTTAGTCAAATATTTATGTACTCTTTTATCATGTTGGTTGATTATGTATTGATGTTTTTTGTTGTTGTTACCCTATGATGGAAGACAACCGATGAACATGCTAGGTTGGTACTCTTAGGTTTGTATCTCCCTTTCCTTCTCTTTTTTCCTCATTTTTCCCCCTTGGCAACTGTCCCTTGGTTGCTATATGGATGCTTCAATTTTCCCCCCTTGGTGCTTCGGTTTCCCCCTCCTTCGAAGCTATGTTGTTGCTTCGGTTCCCCCACCCCCCTTTTATGCTATGTTTATGCTTCATTTTTCCCCCTTGGCGCCCTATTTGCTGTAGTTTTAATGAGTTTTGATTGGTTGGATATGTGGTGTGTTTTACCTACCCACATTTATTGCTCTTTCCCCTTTTCTTCCCTATAAATAGGGGTTGTTTTCCCACTTGTTTTGGACAGTTTTTGGTGAAGAATTTGCATACAAACATGCAGGTTTTTCTATGTTGCGAGCTAGCCTCCTCTCCCCTTCCCCTTTATTACTTCGTCTCGGTCTTCTACATCTTCTTCTCTATCCACAGTTCCCACCCCATCTGTATCATTCTTCTCTTGTGAACTTGGTGGTGTCTACTGCCACGTTTTGGTTGGTATTTGCCGGAGGAGTGTGGCTTGTACCATATCGTTTCAATGGTGGATTCCGGGTTAGATCTATCCTTTGATCACCTATCCTTTATATTTCGAGCTTTACATGTGAGTTTACTGCTTGTTGGTTGTTCTGAGGGTAGTTTTGTTGTCATTTATTTATGTTTACGGATTTTGTAAGCTGTTTCTAGAACTTGTTTCTACTTTTAGTTTTATATGTGGATGTTTATGCTTTACTGAAAGGAAGAAGTTCTCTAATTGATTTCATAAATGTTTCTCTATAAAATATTTAGAAACTTATGTTGCATCAAAAAGGTTCTGAATTCAAGAGATTTAGGGTTAACAATTATGAGATAAAAATATAGGATCAGACTAGAAAAGTGATTAAGATGTCCCAATCGTGATCTCGAGGTCATATGTTTGAGCCAAAAAACCTCTTTAAATATTGAGGTAAGGCATGCATGTCAGTAGACCCACAAACCCACAACTAGCGAGAGTTTCATGCAACGTTTGCGCCCTTTTATTTTGGACAAACACATGCCACAGATTTTGAAAAAGCACAGATAATGTGATATGCACACATAAGATATTAAAATATAAACAGAAATAAGAGCACTTTGATCACATGATCAGCTATATAAGTTGATAAGCGCATGTAGATATCAAATAAAGAAAACTGATATGTGACTTAAATAAACTTGTGTCATCATCTTTTTCACTTGAGATACAAAGTTCAGGTTGTTGAACAGATTGAGTGTAAACTAGTTTACCATCTTCCTCGACAAAATGCTTAACCTCAATGAGCTCATCATCTGTGGCAGGAATCAGCCTTCCATCGCCATCAACCTAAGAAAGTAAACAAGCTTCACTTATCAGAATAAACATGAGAATTATGAAAAGGTAATATTAACTTCAAAAAGGATATTCCTTTAGCAATGTTCAATCTTCCAGAGAAAATCAGCATCATCATTGCAACGGGAGAAACGATTATCAAAAAGCCTTGTTTGGAGCAAGAGCGTGCTCTGGAGTTGCAAAGCATGTGCTTTGCTCCTAGAGCATAAGAGCCTAAAAAGTGCACTTCAAGTCCGTTGTTTCCTCTTCACTATGTTTTTGAATAATAGCACTGCTCATTTTCTTTCTTCTAGTTTTTTCTAGCAATTAAGTTTCAGTATGGTTGGTATTTTGTTGTTTTTCTCCTAAAATCCTGTTACAGTTCATCCATACTAAAGCTTATTACAATTTCTATTGTTAGGAATTTGAAAAATTAATGCTGCTCCCATTTTTTCTCCTTCCAGTAGTAACAAAGTAAATAAGTCGGCTAAGACTTTCAGGTACGTTTATTTGGTGTACATTTTGTTTTATTAACTTCATACTTAATTTTCAAAAAATTCATTGATGATTTATCTAAATAATTCCTCTTAGTAGTTATGCATGTAATTTATCATATTAAATCGAGTATCTAACAAAAAGAAAAGGTTCTGAATTAACAACAAAACAGGTAAAATTATATAAAGTGGGGCTACGGCTTTATTGAAGCATCACTCATTCGCAATTTGCACTTAGCAGCAAGAAAACTCCATGAGTTTCACTTTTCTCCTGAAGCTTAAAACACATGGAACCAAACTAGTAACATCAATAGCCAGCTGCTATCATGAATAGCGCAAAACAAACGGAAAATTATAAAATATAATTGCTAGAGACAGTTAATTGGAAGACACCATGCGCACAAAACAGTAAAAAAAACTATCAATTGCATGCACCAAAAAAAAACTCCAAAAAAAACAAAAGAGCTAGGTAAATTTACCGAAATCACCAGGTTTATGTGAAATGGGGATATTGGCAACATATCGAAGAAAAGATGGGGTGGGTGCAAATACAGGAGAAAAAGATGGGTGGGTGCAAATAAAGGAGGAAAAGATGTCTGCATCAAGTAAAGGATGCAAGAGGAATGGCAGATAAAATGGGAATTTAGAGAAGGTCCTAACCCTAAGAGAAAGAACATATTGAGGGATAAAAAGTATGATATAATATAATATAATATTGTAGATAATAAGATACAACTAGCACTTTGAGACATGATATAATGACTGCGAACCGAACCCAGCCTCAAATCAAACCAAACCACGCAACCTCATCCATCCATATCACGATTTGAAAACTTCAAACTCCCACCAATCGAAAAATCGAAAAATTTGCACAAGATCTTGCCCTCTCCCTCTTATCATTTGCACAATCACCGCAACCGTCAAAGTCACAATCTCTGTTCGAAATCTCCCACCTCTACACCACCAATATTTTTATTTATGAGGAGCAAATGCTAAGGCATCGCAATTGTTCTCATGTTTCTTCCTTCGTAGCCACCAAGCTCTTTCCTACCAATGTCTTCCTCTCAGGTTCTCCCTCATAGAAATTGTAGAGGAGACCAACTGATCATTTCTTCCTTCTTAATCAAGGGTTAAATAAGGGCTTCCTTCCTTCCTTCCTTCCTTCCTTCCTTCCTTCCTCGTAGCAAACATTTCTTCCTTTTCTTTCAATAATAAGCCAAACACACAAGTTTTCCTCCTCCCTTTTTTTCCTTTCTTTATCTTCCTTGTCTTTTAAGTCTCTAATGCTCTTTGTATTAGCAGCATCCTCAAAAGAGCACTTTCCTCTCCTTAGGACTTATTAGGTTCATCATCGTCAAACATTTGAGAGCTTGTGATAACTTCTTACTCATTATCTATTCTTTCTAGTAACTTAAAACCAAAAATTTATATTTACGACTAGCTAATGTTAATATTAAATTTAGAACTTATTTTAATAAACTTTGGGATAGGTTATAAAATAAGTTTAATGTAAAATGGTTTCATCCTTTGACAATCATAATTATTTCTGTTTGACTCGGGAGTTATTTTTTTGCTGACTAACTTATACTTTTTAGTTAGCCTAGATGTTATTTAGGTGTTTGATAAATAGTTCAGAAGAAATCATGATTTGGTTCATAAGATAGATTGAATCATTGCAATAATACTAATTGATTAAGCTCAATGGTGGGATAAGTTATAATTTTTAAGATGCATCCAATCTACTGGCACTTAGTTTTATATGCTTTTATTTGCATTATGATAATCAATTGAATTCCATATTGTATAGGGCATTCAAGTTCAGTTCTACTTGGCACCATTGATTAAATCTCAAATAGACTTAGAGTTTCGTGCTACTCACTTAGAGGTAAGTAATTATTATTTATTGAAGGGCAAACTTTACGCTTCATTATCCTTGATTTTTGTAATAAATTCCTAAATATTTTGTAAGGTTGTCAATCCTGTCTTTATACTCTAATTATTTATCATGCATAAGCTCGTAATGACACCTTTTATGCTCATAATGAAACAATTAGTAGCATAAATAGATTTATCTTGATTTATTATCGCACAAATTACTATATACTGAATTGATGCCTATAATATAAGATCTATTTTTCATGCACGTTATTTCTATTTCTAAAAATCATATTTATTATAAAACTAACTATCATATTGACCATATAATATCTATTATAACTTCCTAATTAAAATATATGTAAATTGTATGTATGTGCGCAGTGGCTTGTAGATCGGTGGAACTCTTTCAAATAATTGATAGAGGTAGAAGTATGAGATTGTATATCGACTACAGAAAGTTGAACAAGGTAATAGTGAAGAACAAGTATCATCTAACACATAGATGATTTGTTTTACCACTTACATAGTTCTTCTGTGTTTACCAAGATCCACGCTCATTTTAGATACCAACAATTAAAACTAAAGAATGATAATATGTCTAAGATTGTCTTTCAATCTCAGTATAATCATTCTAAATTTTTAGTGATATCATTTAGTTTAACTAATGCTTCTATCACTTTCATGAATCTAAAGAATAGAGATTTCAAATCTTGTTCAGAGAAATTCCATGATCATATACATTTATGACATTTTGATCTACGCCAAGAGCAAAGAAGAGCATGCCCAACATCTTAAAGAGGCATTGAACACCCTCCTAGAGACAAAGCTCTATGCAAAATACTCTAAGTGTAATTTTTTATTTTGGAAGGTGGCATTTCTTGGATATATTATCAATTGGTTGAAATTTTGATAGGAAACTCTTGTAGATCTAAAGCATTTCCTATCAGTCTTCGGAAAATAGCAAGAATTCTCCACAAAAATCAGCACAAAACCATGAAAACAGTAGATAATTTGTATTTTTTGAAGAAAGGGAAACGGAAAATAGCAATATACAATTGATCCTCTATTCGAGAGGTGGATCTACCGCTCCCAAATCTTTAGACGCTGCTAGAGCCCAAAAGAAAACCTAAATCTAAGATATCTCAAATTTCAGCCAAATTCAAGATGCCCTAACTCTAGGAAAACAAACTATTTAATGCATACAATTCAAAAGGAAATCTCTAAACAGTCCCTACATTCAATTTGCCTCCTAAACTTCATCAAAAATCCTTCCAAAACTGCTCTTTTTGATTTGGTGATTTGATCGGCATGCAAGAGGCGGAGAGTTCTGCCTTTGTTGTCATAAGCTGGTCTGGTATGGACCTGCTGAACCGAACTAATGGACCGGTCTAACAATACTCCCCACCCAAAGATTCATCTTGTCCGCAAGGTGGAAAGACGGCACCCTCCTCCATTGCTTTTTCATCACAAACGGTAAGAACCTAAAGAATTTTGTCATTACACATGTGCCCCTGGCGTATACCTCTCATCACATTTGAAACAGAGCCACTTCGCCCTTTTTCTCCTGCAATTTCGTTTCTGTGAACTTCTTAAAGTTGTCACCCGGTCTTACTCCTACAGTCTTCTCCTTCAAAGTCTCCTGAAGAGTACCCAATGTCAGCTCCTTTGGTGCAAGAAAGGTGGTGGGCCTTTTGTTTGGACCTCATGAGTTGTTGCCTCCCGTATCTCTCTCCAGGTGTCTCTGATCCTCTACAAATTGAGCAAGATCCATAGCCTCTCCCAAATCACGAGGCCTCATTACTCTAACCGCTGCCCGGATCTCTGACGTTAGTCCCTTCATGAAATTTGCCTTTAGCACTGTCTCAGGAATGCGGTCCAATCGACTAATAAGGTACTCGAATCTCTCCCGATACTCCACTAAACCATCCAGTATCAAGGTGAAGAAACTGCTCGTAGAAGTCTCCTCCCCTGCTGGTTTGAAAATGTTCCAATAGGTAGTCCTTAAACTCCCTCTAGGTCCTTATTGGTCATCTCGTATCCCTCTATTTGGTGTCATGCTAAAAGCTTTCCCTTCCAAGCACATCCCGGCTATCATCAGCTTTTCCTCCTCCGTCAACCTATTGACAATAAAGTACATTTCCACCTTGCAGATCCACCCATGTGCATCTTCTCCCTCAAAGATAGACATCTTCAGTTTCCTCACCCTCAGATCGTCTTCGTTCCCTTTGTTCCCTTCATAATTTACCCTTCCCCGGGGGTGGTTCCCCCCAAGTATCCCAATAGTCCCTTCTTCATTCATACCCCAGCTTTTCATCAAATTCTTATCTTCTCTTCTCAAATTCAGCACCCCTTGGATCATAACAAACCCCTCCCCTTTCAAATTCAACCCCCCTTTGGTCATAAGTACCCATTTTTCTTTCCAATCTTGTCCCTCTCCTCTCCAAAACAACACATCTTCATTCTTGCCCTACCTCCTTATGCCTCTCCTCATATCCTCTGCCTATCTCCTCCCTAAGAATAAGCTCTATGAGAGATATTCTCTCTTCTCCCTTTCAAGTCTCCACCTCCTGATGTCTCATTTGCCTGATTGGCTTAGGGATTTTCCCATCTCCCTCGCTGTTGGCACCTTCCCTACCCTCCGACGGCGATATTTTGGTTTGGCCCTCGAGGACTTTCTTTAGCATCTCCCCCAGGCTAAAAAAATTCTCATCTATCTTCTCGTGGATGGCTGAAATGTCTTTCATTAAATCTGAAACTTAACTTTGTAGATCTAAAATTTCATATTTCATTTGTCCGATCTCCACTTCGAGGCGTTCCTCCCACGCATGCAGTTTCCTGACCTCCATCAATATTCAGATCTTTATAGACTCAAAAATATGGGAATTCGACCCTTGAAAAATAGCAAATAGCCCCTTTTATGGCTGAAAAATAGTTGCTGGTTTTCACAGAAAAAATGCCCAAAACAGTCCCAAAATCTGCTCTGATGCCAATTTGATAGAAAAACACTTATAGATCTAAAGTATTTCCTATCAGTCTTCGGAAAACAGCGAGAATTCTCCACATCAAAAATCCGCACAAAAATCATGAAAACATTAGATAATTTGTATTATTTGATGAAAGGGAAACGAAAAAAATAACAAGATACAATTGATCCTCTATTCGAGAGGAGGATCTATCTCTCCCAAATCTCTAGACGCCGCTTGAGCCCAAAAAAAACCTAAATCTAATATATATCAAATTTCAGTCAAATTCAAGATGCCCTAATTCCCTAAGTTAAGAAACACAAACTATTTAATGCATACAATTAAAAAAAATAGAAACGAAAAATTTAAAAATTTAAAAAATAAATAAATAATGCAAGCATTTCAAAAGGATGTCAATATCTCTTAACAATCCCTACATTCAATTTCCCTCCTAAAATTCATCAAAAATCCTACCAAAACTGCTTCTTATTTGAATTGGCAGTTTGATCGACATGCAGGAGGGGGGAGAGTTTTGCCTCGGCTTGTTCGTAAGCCAATCTGGCTTTATCGGTCTGAACCGGTCCACTGGAACCTACCAAGGTAAAAGCAATAATGGATTGGCCGAAGCCAAGCAGAGTCACAGAGATTCGTAATTTTTCTTGAACTAGCTAACTAATATAGACAATTTGTGGAAGACTTTTCAAATATTGCTATATTGCTGATCTCAAAAGTCCATTAATTTATATGGTTTGATGCTTTTGAATAGTCTTCAAAAGTTCAAAAATTGTTTGGTGTTGACTGCTATCCTTAACCATTCATCCTGGCATGGATGGATTTCAAATTTATAGTGATGCTTCATCATGGAAGAGTGATAGATTATTCTTATAAATAGCTCAAGGCACATGAGAAGAAACTATCCTACGTATGATTTGGCGCTTAGCCGCATTTATTTTTAAATGAAACTTCTGAAACCACTGCCTTTACGGTGTTTATTATGGCATTTTCACTTATCATTAAGAGTTTGAAGTATCTTTTTTACTCAAGAGGAGTTGAACTTGAGATAGGATATTGGCTTACGCTAGTGAAGGACTATGATTTATAGATTTAATACCACCAAATAAAGCTAAATATGGTTTGCAAAATGATTTAAGAAAAAAATCTTTGACTTGTGCAATATGTGATATTAATAGTATAATACCTCCATGAAGGTAATTATATTATATATTAGATGACTATACATCCCATAATTGTTGATCAAATTTGTGCATCTTAGATGGAAGACATTGACTTGCAATGCTTAGAGAGCAAGTTCAATATGAATTGAAACCCAAGTTCATTATTAATCAAATAGGGTCCATTGAAATTTTAAAAATCAACCATGTAGTCCAGATCGAAATATCGGGACTTCAATAGTAGATACTTTAGAAAACACACTCTACATGTATTATATTCATCTTGGGAGCAAAAATATATATCAAGATCTCACGAAACCTTTCTTGTGACATGGTAAGAAGAATGATGTGGCAGATTTCAAACCAAGTGTTTGACCTCATCATATGGTTAAGGTTGAACATAATAGACCTATAGATCTGTTGCCAGCCTCTTTCTACTCCAGAATGAAAGTAGGCGAAGATTGCAATAGATTTTACCATTGGCTTGCCAAAATCAAAAGAAGATCACAATGCAACTTGGGATTGTAAGTTGATATAAACTAAAATTAAAACCATTCATTTTCTACCTCAATCAAATAGAATTATTTGGCGCAGAAACCAGCAAAGATCTACATGGATAAAATTATTTCAATTGCATGAAATTTGAAGTGTTATCATGTCAAATCGAGATGGAAGATTCATTTCAAGATTGTAGAAAAAATACAAGAATCTTAGGGTACGAGATAAATTTTAGCACTGTATTTCATCGCCAAATAGACGGTTAGTTCAAACGTGTGCCATTTTAGATAATAGAAAACCTTATTGAAAGCTTATATTCTTTGACATTAGAGCAGCTGGGAGGCATACATTTCCCTTGTAGGGTTTATCTCCAACAATATTTTTCAAGCTACCATCAACATAGCACCTTTATGAGGCTCTTTATGGAAAGAAATGCAGACCTATTATGCATTTGGTTTGCATAGTGCGTGAGAGGAAACTCTAAGGCATGAATTCTATTGAATCAAGTTTACCGAGATGATCATCAAATTCAGAGAAAAATGTACGTGTTCAAATCTTGAGTGTTAGAGAAGATACATAGACCCTAAACATAAAGAAATCTGAATTCAAAGTTGGAGATCAAAACCCCATCAGGCTTAGCTGGGGTTGGTGGGTCCGTGAGCATGGTTGGGAACCCCCCCCAACCCATGTTCGATTCACCCTCTCATGCGGTCCTTCTGCAACCTCTTAAATGGGGGAGAGAAACTACCTGCAGGTACCTTCAGCACACCTTGATGGGCTGTCCGGTGGTAGGCTTCTGCCAAGGGCATTAGTTGATGCCCATAACCATACGCTCTCTTCCTATGGATGGTAGCTGGCATGCGGGAGTTAGATACCTCAAGTTCCATTATGATAAACAAATGGGATGATCTTTTTTGTCTCTAGATGCTTCGACCATAATAAGTTGAGGTTGGTAATGCTTCTGCCCACACGGATTCATTAGAAACCTATCTCGATGTGGGGATCCAAGAGGAGAGTTAAACAGAGGTTCATATTGATAGGTCCCCTGCTTTGGAGATGAGCATGGATGCACAGTATTTTTTACGTCTCATTTTTTTTTTTATTGTTCGTTCAAACGCTTCTGTGTTCAATTTAGTTTCTCATAATATTCAATTTGAGATATTATAGATTTAAGAAGAGTTAAGTTTATGAAGAAGATAAAAGGATAAACGCATTTTACGAGCTATGAGGTTTCACAGTCGAATGAACTTGAAAATAGTACCAGTTTGAACTGAAAAGCAACTTGGGAGATTGAAAGAAGAAATTAATTAAATATTAAGCGCAGGTTAATTGTCTATTGTTAAGATATAAATCAGGTGATTAAATGCTTTTAAACGGAATAGTATATAAATTGTAATGGACATGAACCGAACCCAACCTCAATCGGATCAAACACACACATCAAACCGTCCAAGTAGCAACTTAAAAACGTCAAAACCCGCTATATCGCTTCAAAAACTTCACATGAGGTCTCGCGTGATATAAAAACATTAAATCACGGTAGTAATGTAAATTGTAATGACTCTGAACCGACCCAACCTCAAATCGGATCAAACCACACAACATCATACCTCCATGTAGCAACTTTAAAACCTCAACCCTCAAATCTCTAAAAACTTACATAGGTCTCGCCCGTAACCCGATGCACAATTTGTGCCAATCATTACTCCTACCATAACCACAATCTTTGTTTCCAAATCTCGAACCTCTTTCACCAC